>OZ010792.1:40425128-42906627 GCA_963932465.1 Maratus speciosus
AAAATTTAACGTTAATAGAAAGTTCAGTTAACAGACTAAAACATAGTTTTTCAAAATAATTATGTTATGATAAGAATACATATTATTCAGAGCATAAAAAGGTAAAACTTGTTACTAGAAACAATATGGAGGTTTGAGTAAACTTGTGTTATTAGAATAGGGAGATTAACTGTCCATATGCATTAAAAAGTATAATATTTATTTAGAGAAACGGGGGTTATGCATTAGTCATGCAAATTATTTGAAATTGTTGGCAATTGCAAATTAAATTTACTGTACAAAGTACTAAGAAAATGACATTGAATTTTTCTTTATTTAATTATCATATCTTTTTCAGTGTATAGCCTACAAATAAAAAATAAATTATAAAAGTGTGTTATTTATTAAATAATTGCTGTTTAAAACACAAGTTATTTAACCCTTTAGCGGACGGTGTCCATAAAAAAGAACTCCTATTTTTAAGAGTACTGGCACCCAGAATATTTAATTAAAATTTTCCTTTCATAAAGTACGGGAAAATAAGCAAGTTTTTTTTTTCTAATAAATTCGTTTGTAAATTTTTGTGTCAGTCCATCATTTAATCGCTTTACAAACAGAATTACTCCGTGCCGAAAAAGATTAACCAGCAAGGAAGAGCGAGCTAAGTTCGGTTAAAATTAGCTTTGTGTTCCACTCGATAAAACATCGACGTTGATGTGACAGTTGCATTCCTTCAGCTGGTATGAGTTGTACAGAATAACGTCACTGTTGTTCAAGAACGTACTATGTACTCTAATTGGTTGAATCGTGTACACCGGCTCCTATTGAAAATTTCTGGAAAATTTATCAAGATTCTGAAAGGCAACTTTTTCGCCAATGTCGCCAAAATTTGTCAAAAACTCGCAAATTTGCAACTTTCTCTCATTTAGCGCCAAGCATGTATTTCGGCATTGGTAGCAAGTCGATTTTTCAGCCCAAATATCACCCAAATATGCCCAAATATGTCGCCAACGTTTCGTCAAATATCACCAAATTTGGCGAAATGTTGCCAACTTCGCGATTTCGTTTACTGCCCACTGTTCAAAAGTTTAATAACTATTTCAGCCTTTATTCCCACTAAAATGTACTGATCCGTAGTGACCCTAAAACGACCCACAAATCGAATTTTCTAGAGCATGTAACCTAGTCCAATGGTCTTCTCCTACCTCCAAACGGTATAATACAATTTTTTATTAAAATCGTTTGAGCCGTTTTTTAGATAAAATTAGCTTGACCTGTAGTGATCCAAAAATGACCCGCTAATAGAATTTCTCGAACATGTGACCCAGCCTAATGGTCTTCCAATACTTTAAAATTGTTAGATAACAAATTTAGTCAAATTCATTAGAGTCTTTTTTTAGATAAAATTAGCTTGACCCATAGTGACCCAAAAATGGCCCACTAATCGAATTTTCTCGAACATTTAACTTCGTCCAATGGTCTTTTCGTAATCCCAAACGGTAGGACAAAGGAGTAGAGCGGTAGGAAAAATAATACAATTACAGTTTAAGGAGAGGTTCTACCTCTTTAAGGGGGTCCGGGATACAAAAATCTTAATTTTTTTTTTTTTTTTTTAATTGGATTAAAAATTTCTCTGACGTTTTCTGCTTAAAATGATGTTTAAATCATGTTTCTATCTTAATTAGAACAGGAAATATTGATTTTTTCGTTTTGGTTTGTTTTCAAAATCTTCCTTTTAAGCTATGGTTGTCAAGGAAACGAGTTCTTGTGAAATTGCGTTTTTCTTCATGATAGGTTTTTTCACCATTTCTCATATTTAAATTCTTATAACTCAAGAACCGTTAAAGATACAGGGTTGAAACTCGGAACATATCTTTTTCAATTATTTTACTTTACTTTTGAGCCAGCATATTTGAAAAAAAATATTTACTTTTGAAGATATGATTTTTTTTTTAAGTTGCACCACTTTTTTTGTAATTTTTTCGTTAAATATTTTTAATTTTTTTAAAAATTAATATATTTTTAAATGTGGCTCTAAATTAAAATTTATATATTTCTGTTTATTTAAATGAAAAAAAATTGAAATTCTATAAATAATATTTCGAGTTATAACGATTTTAAACTATTCCACTTTTTTAACAAAATTTAAAATTTAAATTAAAAAAAAATTATGAGAAGTTTTATCATGCGATTTTGTTTACAAATAATATGTTTAACAATCACAAAAAAATTCAAAATTTTAACTCAATAAATAAAAAATTTTCGGAAATGTGTCCCGGACCCCCTTAAGTCAAAATTGTAATTTTTAATTTTATTTTTTGCCTCCTTCAAGTGTATCAAGTGTATCCTCTAAAGCGGCTTCGTAATATTTCAATTCCTTATAATCTTTTTTGCTCGTTGAACGTAACGCCGCAGCTGACAGAAAACTACTTTCTACGGGCAATTCTGGGCTCGATGTTTATTGCGCTTGGAAACCATGTCTTAGAAACAGTCTCGAAACAATTTAAAAAAAAATCTCAAAACCATGTCGAAACCGTTCTGAAACCACGTTTTGCAAACTGTGTAATCATTTCTCAGAAGAACTATTGCACCGAATTCCTTCATTTTTTAAGAAAGGTAATCGTTTTAGCTGGAGCTTATAACACCGAAAGGTATGATTTTCATTGATTAACTAATTATTTTTGGGGGCTCGCAAATGGTTAAAAAAATTACCTTTTTCGTTCAGATGTCGGCCATTTTGTCAAAAATTAATTTTATGAGCTCTATGCTGATATAAGCTCCAGAGAATTTAATACCCTTTCATAATTTGAAGACCAATTTGTTTCCGATACGTGTAATCGGATAAAAACAGCCGCCCGATTGGACGTTCACGGCGCGCATCTGTGGGTACTTCCCGTCACACAAAGCGTACACTGTTAAAAATTTTGTAGTAAGTTGAACCAACTTTTCGTGCTCCACAATAGCTGCCACCATAAGATGGTGAAATCTCACTCCAAGATTTGGAGCTCCGATTGAACCTTAGCTCCAAGTGTTGGTTCAAGATTTCACCATCTTATGATGACAGCTACTAAAGCACCAAAAATTGGTTCAACATACCACAAAATTTTTAATAGTGTACTATTAATTATTTTATACACACGAATTTAAATATATAAGTGCAATGTTAATAAATGTAATGCAAAATGTCTCTTTTCTTTGTAACTGAAAAAAAATCGTAAAAATCACGTAAATCTTAGGCCAAAGAAGTAGGACCGCAAATTCAGGAGAAAATATCGAGAGATACCTTCTAAAATAATCTGAAAAAAACTCTAAATTGTTATAATTATTAGACGGTATTTAACATTTCAACGCTCGGAAATATTTTTTGTGAATTATATCTATTTTTTAATTTTTGTTCCATTTTAGGGTTGAAATGCTGTACTAAATAACAAGCAAGAATTACTGTGTGGAAAAGTTTTCTTTTTTTCTTTTTTATAGGGATCCTTGCTTAAAAAGTAAAAACGGAACCATTATAAGATCACTCCTGTGTCTGTCTGTCTGTCACATTTTACTCGCAAATTATGGAACATTGAAAGTTCAAATTGGGGGCAGTAATAAAGACTATTGACCCACATATTTACAGATTATTAAACATTCACAAATATATTTAGGGAAAATCTAGAGGGGCTAATTAAGCTACTTGAAAAAGAAATATTTTCTTTGTATATCGTGTGGGATATCATGTGAAAGCTTTCGTAACGCTGAACGCAAAACTACATTTCTTTTAATTTTAGGCATCATATTTTCAGAGATATCGTCGAAAATGTAGTACAAAAATATGCCCCCCCCCCCCCCTCTCTCTCTCTCTATTTTCGAATCTACTGAAATTAAAATTATGAAAAAATTAGTAGTCCAGGGAAAATATACCAAAAAAAGGGGTTACCTTGCAAAAGGTCGGTAAAAGATTCTTTTTTTTTTTTCCTGAATTGTTTATAATGATGCCAACATGGAAAAACTAAATTTTCTAACAAAATTTCTTAAGGCTAAATTTTCTGTGGCCAAAAAACAAGAAAATTTTGAGACCTTTTTTGGTTTTTTTAAATATCTCGAGACACGTTGCCGTAGTATGTTATTTGTCAAGTACAATATTAAAGAAGATAAAATTCTCTACAACTTTCATATTTACAACTTTTTTATACACTCAATAGCAAGCGCAGTACGCCATTTCAAAAATAGGACAATTTTTTCAATTTTCTTAAAAACCGTGAAAAACGCAGTTCTGCCCCCGATTATTCAAATGTTTCCCACGGATTTAATCGTGTATGTCAACTTCTATATATTAGTAGCAGTAAATTATGTGTTTCAGGGCTAAAACTAGCCTTTGTTGCACCCGTGCCAAATATGAATTTTGGCGCCCCCTCCACCCTACCCCCTCTTTTAAAAAGAAAATTTACCACTGGAATTTTAATAATAGCCGGATTTTAAAAATTTTAAGTGTGTAAGCATTAAATACGTAATGCTGAATTATGTAATCAGCTTTGCCAAATATTAATTCTTTAAAACCTTGAAAACCGCACCGAAAGGAACCGAAATATATTCCACTTTAAACACATTTCCATCTTAGCAGGTATAATTGTTCATATTCTTCCTCTTGAAAAAATATATACTTTTCTTTAAAGACCGAATTCCGTATATACAGATTTCATTTTCAAAGATTTTACGGTAGTTGTCGTATTGAGGCGTTTAAAGTCACAATTATATGAATTATAGGACCAAATTAGTCACACGAAGACATTCGCATCGCAAGGTAGCATTAAACCTATGGGAGCGTTCTTGACAAATAGCTCGCTCGCATTTTGTTACTTTTAAATATTTTTTTTTTTTTTTTTTGGGATACCTGAGATTAATATCTAATGTTGTGCTTTTGTACTTTTTCGGGTTTGGTTGCTTTTTTTTTTTTTCTTTTTTTTTTTTTCTTTTTTTTTTTTTTTTTTTTTTTTTTTAAATATATTCGGACACTTTTATTTTTGAAAAACTGTTTGGAACCCGTTCTGAAATTTAAAGCATTCTGTTTGAGCTTTAAAGCAATTAATAGATAATCTTAAAGTTTTACATATTTTTAGCATGTTAAAATGATATAATCTCTTGCTATATCTATTGATATAAGTGGAAAAAAATTTGACAATATATTTTAAAACTAATATTTTAAATATTTTTTATAAAACTAGTGATCTCAAATATTTTATTAACAGAATTTATAAATTTTACAAGATATAAATGCATAACATTAGTTAGTGAAATAATCTGGTGTCATTTTTATTGTAGCTATTTTATAAGGTAAAAGTATTTCTTTCATAAAAGATATTTATCTTTTGAGTCCCCCCCCCCACCCCTTTTACACGGAACTACAATTCAATGTTTGCTATCTTTAAAACAGTAAAACATTAAAACATATGTTATCAATAATTGGTAAATAAATTATACCATTGTAGTTGGGAATAAAATATGTTTTTCGCAAATTTTCATACCTGGGTGATTTTCAAAAAAAGTCTCATGTTTTACTGTCCTTTCACATTTGCACAGAAAAATAGTTAAATATCATAATTTTAATTATTGTATTTTAACTATCATGTTTTTTGATGATAATTTACAGATATATTATTATCTATAAAAAAATTTAAAAATAAGAAATATATTCTTTGGTAGTCAAAATATCATTATCGTAGGTTGTTCCAACAAGCAATTTATTAGGTAAAGATTTGACAAAGTTCTATTTAAAGCAAATGGTTGTAATTTTTTTGTACATTTTTATTTATTAAGATGCTACTAATTAAAAAAATATTTATTTTCATTAATTAAACTTATCTATAATTCTTAATAATTTTTTTAAACCGTGTCCCAAGAAAGAGTGTCATTGCCATGCTTCTGACAAAAAGTTCCTCCGGATTTTTTTAGAGGAAAGCACACGCCTTTTTATCAAGGCAAAAGTACTCCTTAAAAGTCAACTTGTTATCAGGTTTAGGTGAATAGAGTAAATAGTTTATGGTTTCAATAAAACAAGCAAAGTCTTTGAATGTTTTGGTGAGTATTCTTTTGTAAGTCATTACCGTACCCAATTCTAATTGATAATTAAATGATCTTTTATTTCTCAATCTGCTTTCATTATATGAGAAACACAAAATCATTGTATGGGCCAGAAGATATAATGGCTGCCATTTATGATTGGGGGAAAATAAAAATATTTTGCTTAATTTGTCATTACCGTGCTCACTTATGTTATTATACCAGGTGCATTAAAATTTAAAAATTAGTTTTAAAATGTTAAATTAGTAATTTGGTCTCGGCTGATGCTTGTATATTAATGTTTATGAGGTAAGGTAATTATTTACAAACAATTAAAACTTTGATTATTTCTAAAAATTTGATTTTGTTATTCCAAAACATGGACAGATTTTGAAAATGACCCACCTATTCCATTGATACCTGGAAAAATATGTATGCATTATAAAAATTATAAAATTTATTAAAATTAAGCAAGAAATCTTTTTTAATTGAAACTACCGTGCCAATAAGTTATTATAGATTGAAAAAAAAATTTAAACAATGCTTTGAAGTTAAGATTGTATATACCGGGTGTCCCAAAAAGGACTGACTGATTTTAAAATTCAATAACTTCCAAACGGTGGCAGATATTAAAAAAATTCTTGCAGGAGGGTTATGCATAAAGTCAAAAGTTTTTTTACAGTGATTTTCGATTTTAGTTCGAATTGCAAACAATAGATGGCGCTGCGATCAATAGAGGCTAAATTCAGGCTCGATTTTTGGTACTTCGTGGCCCGGATAATACATTTCCATCTCCTTTTTCTGCATGGAACAACAGAAAGGACCAAAAATCGAGCCTGTATTTAGCGACTATTGTTTACAGCGCCATCTATTGTTTGTAATTCGAACTAAAATCAAAAATCACTGTTAAAAAAACTTTTGACTTTATGCATAACCCTCCTGCAAGAATTTTTTTAATATCTGTCACCGTTTGGAAGTTATTGAATTTTAAAATCAGTCAGTCCTTTTTGGGACACCCGGTACTTAAAGTTACTGTCTAAATATGAAAATTGTGTCATTCATCTACACGCTGGCCTACTTTTAAAATTATATAAATTTATTGCATATAAAATGTCTGTTGAGATGAAAATAAAGATGTGAGTGTGCAAATAATAGACAATTTACTGCTACCAATTTTTAGAAGTCGACATAAGTAGTTATAAAAGGGAAGTACAACGCCAGCGGTGGGAGCAGTGTGGGTGAATGTCAAATGAAGGTCATGCGGCGGCGGAGGTCATGGGGTCAAAGTCATGTGATGTAATCTTTGAGGAGGGGTCAAGGTTATGCGGTGCTGAAGGTTATGCGTCGTACTACAGTACTAGGGGTTATTTTGAGTTAGATTTTTTTTCATTAATGATAATTAATTAAGAAATTTTAATTGTTGGACTTTAACTTTTTTCAGGTTAATTTTGGGAGATAGATTTTTTTTTTCTTTTTTTGCCGTTCTATAGTACAAGGGGTTATTTTGAGTTTGATTTTTTTTACTAATGATAATTAATTAAGAAATTTTAATTGGGGACTTTAACTTTTTTGGGGTAATTTTTGAAGATTGAAATTTTCGGGGACATTGACTATTCTTTTCGTCGTACTACAGTACGAGGGGTTATTTTGAGTTGGATATTTTTTTACTAATGATAATTAAGAAATTTTAATTGGGAGACTTTAATTTTAGGGAGTAATTTTTGAGATAGAATGTTTAGGGGACATAGATTATTCTTTTCGTCGTACTACAGTACGAGGGGTTATTTGTACTTTTGAAAAATTAATTTAGAAGTTTTAATTGGGAGACTTTAATTTTTTGGGAGTAATTTTTGAGAAAGAATTTTTTTTTCGGACATTTATTTTTTTAGTGCACTTGAGTTTTCGGTGTTAGTTTTTAGGGCCGCAATTTTTGCGTTAGAGTTATTACTAGTGGCGATTTTTAATATTAATTTGAGAACTTAAAAATATTTTTTCTTTTACGCGATTTTCCCTTAGCAATCGAATTTTAAACATTAATTAAAAATTTTAATTGGGAGACTTTTAAATATTTTTAACGCAAAATTTTTAGATAAAAATGGAATATTAAACATAAATTTGATGAGAGGATTTTACGCGATTCAATTTAGTGACGTATGCGCTCGAATATTTAGAATTATTTAAAATTATGAATGAGGCCACATGTGAATTTTTGTCTTTTAGTGTTAGAATTTATTTCTGCGAATTTTTAAATAGTACTGCCCCACCAGTGGCTGAGAGGTTCTGCTCTCGAAGCTGGTAGACGGAAAGTGCTGGGTTCGATCCCAATTGCGCTCGTCGGCCTAATCGGTAGGAGTTTTCGTGGTTTTCTTCAAACCAGGGATTTCCATGGGTAAATTCGGATTAGGTTCCCTTAGAAAGACCTCCACGAAGGGCACCCCCCACCCGGGTCTATATCCCTAGTGTAGATAATCGACCGTCAAAATCAACCAACCTTTTAAATAGTACTAGTAAACTTTAGATTTTTTTTTTACTGAATCTGTGTTATATTTAAGGGATTTTTTTCGCGGTTTTAGTCATAAATAGGAATTGTTAAGATATTTATAAGGATGTCGGTTTTTGGTATACGATTTGTTATGCAATTTTTAGGTATGTATGTATTGCTTAATCCATGTGAAAATATATTTTGAAAAAAAACATGAAATGCCCTTCATAAAGATATTAGGAAATTTACCCCCCCCCCCTTTCTCCCCCTAAATGAATATTTATATATTTGTAAAATACAGGGTTACCTAATAAATGGTGCGTTTGAATTTAGAATTACCAATGTCCCTTAAAATTTTATTGACGCATGTTTTTGAAAATGTATATATTTTCAAACAGTGCCATTTTAAATTATCTAGATCTATTTTTAAAAACTAGAAAATCGATTTTTTGAATATATACATTTTAAACGTTTTTATTAAAACACTTTGAATTTTTAATAATATTTTGAAAAAAAAAACGCACTTTTTCCAAATTTACGCTAATATTAATAATTCCGCTTTTTTGAATAAAACTACTCAATACCTAAGTTTAAAACAATATTTGATGTTACATATATTTTCCAAAAATAAAACACACTTACTTTAATATTTATCCGTAAACAACAGAGGTAAAATCTCGGAGCCTTCGAGAAACGCATGTTTATGCCTGGCAAGTTCCACTGTACTGAACTGCGTTATCTTGAGAACACTCAGAAGTGACTCACTTTATCTAGATAAGGGTTTTTTTCCAAACACAGTGGGTGAAACGATATTAGATTTTAATTACGATTGACTAATGGGGGCTACAAATTAAGATAAGCTAATGAGAGTTAGAAATTAATGTGTAGCGTAATTGAGTCTTTTTTTTAAGGGTTTAAAATTAGAAACACTATTAATGATTGACTCATGTGATTTCAACATTAACTTAATATTGTGTAATTCATAACGAATAAATGAATGCGTAATTAAGATTTTCAAATAATTAATTTAAGATTTTTTATTACCTCACTCATAACGGATTTAATTTATGAACGCATAATTTAGATTTTTTATTACCTCACTCATAACGAATTTAATTTTTGAACGCATAATTAGGATTTAACATTACCTCACTCATAACGAATTTAATTTTGAACGTATAATTAAGATTTAACTTTACGTCACTCAAAACGAATTTAATTAATAAATGCATAATTTAGATTTAACATTATGTCACTAAAAACGAATTTAATTAATAAACATGATTAAGATTTAACATTGTGTTACTTAAAACGAATTTAATGAATAAGTGCATAGTTAAGATTTAATATTGCGTCACAATTTTTGAATGATTTTATTAATATAGAATTGGTATCAAACTGGGTGTCATTTTTTCTCATAGATTTATTTTTAATTAAATTGGAATATTTATTAATACTTTTTTAGAAATTTAATGCATGTGTCACATTTATTTAGGGTAAAATTAAAACTATTATATAATTAGACCTTTTAAACGGATACTTTTAAAATCCATTCATTAACAGCGGGAATACTTCAAACACGTCATGAATGAGTCATCACGAATAAGTGAAATTTTCACTCGTAAACATGAAGGTTTTAATAAATAGTAATGTTAGTAACACTTTTTGAAAAAATAATTCAGCGTAGTGAACATTAGACATACATTTTGAAATTTTGATTTAGTTCAAATTTTACAGTTTTTTAAGTTTTCACGTTACGTAATAGAGATCATACGATATCATCACCCTACTAACATATAAATACCTTTTACGTATGCTATATTAATTGTGATATAGTTTAGCGCAAACGAATTTTAACTAAAAATATAAAAAATTTATAGTAGATTTAACAATATTCGCTAACTTACATTTATATATATTTAACATTATTCAAATTTCACACAAACCTTTTAATAATTTTGGATACGTTTTTATTTTTAAGATGTTTTTATTATGTCATGTCGACAGTTTAATACTTTGTAATAATATAAATATAATTTTTGCTTAATTTTTTTTTTCTAGGATAAAATTTTAATTAGCGGAAAATCACATCTTTAAGAGTTTTAAAATAAATATTTGAAGAATTTGTAAATTGTTAGCTTGTCATACTTTAAAAAATTCATTTTTTATTTATGTCTTTATTTCTAACAGAGGGGAATTAAAATAGATTTTTGAAAAATAATGAAAAGAAACTGAATGAAATATAATTCAATTTAACAATTTAAAAAAAGAATTAATTAAAACAAGCTTACTTGAAACACATGCTACATCCTTAGCTACTTGACTAGAAATGAAAAATTTTACAAGTCCTTATCGATTGGGTTTACCCAATCTAGTCTCCTACGTTATCAATGTTATCATACACCACGTGACAGGGTTTTTCCCAACAAGTGATAATCCCGTGCGTCACCTTCAGAATTTAAAACATATGGAAATATATAGAATATCATTAAAATTTTAGTATATTCACACGTATTTAACACATGTTAATTTAGTGCGATTTAATTTAAAAGAAATTGTAATTCCCATTTAATTTAAAAGAAACTGTAATTCCCATTTAACTTTTAATCTAGTAAATATTAAAAGACGAAAGAAACGATTGCTCTTTTAGAGCATGTAACTTTAACAATTAAAATTTTAATAAACATTTATCACTTTAAAATGAAAATGATAATGATTAGCCTTTCGTTTAATATTTATCAGTTTAATAAATGTGTAATTAAATTTTTCATAATTAAAATAAATATAAAATAGAAGAGAAAATCTTTTCAAATTTATTAAGAAACATACAAGTTATTATTAGCTAATATTTCAAATTACTGCAAACTTTAAACATGATGAGTTATCACTGAGAATTTAATATCGAGGTATTTGAATAGTAATGCTAACCAGAATGGACTTTACCCACGAATGGCAACTGCCACGCCTCTGCGGGGAAAAACCCTCCGTAAAAGACTATTTATTGGACAAAGGGGGAGCAGTGTTAAAATGTTCTTCACGCCTATTGGTGTTTTCCTTCTGTTTACCCGCGGCTGACGTCACATGGGTAAAGTCCATTTGAAAAAAAAATTTCATATTAACTAACTTGCATAACTTGCTATAAACATGACTTTCTTTTGAACACACTAGAATGAGATTGAACTTTTTAAGACATATTTATCTCACATATTTAAACTAAAGACTTGTGCTAAATTTTCAACGAAAATATTTCTCACTTAAAAGTTAACTTATTTCATTGAAAAAGTTATATACTTGGAAATTTCACCTACAAATTTTTCTCACATGAAAAAAGACTTTAGTAATTGTATAAGAATAAAAACTAATCATATGAAAATTTAACTTTCGTAAAATTTGTAAATTGTATCAGAAAAAAATTTAACCTGTGTCAAATTTTTTAAAACAACATTTAAAAAACAAAAAGATAAATTACAGATAGATTTATTAAGCAGAAGTGTTACATGTCAAAAACAGTATTTATATGATTTATATATATGTTAAAATCCATACATGCAAAAAAGTGTGTGTAAACCTACATAGACATTTTTCCGCGAGGTAGTTCACAAATTCTTGTACATTGAAATTCAGCAAGGCGTTTTCACTGCATAAATTAAATTGTTGACATATAGAATATTTTCTGCATTCGTGAAAGTTTTCATATGAATATTCCATTGTGCAGGAATTACAGTCAAATTCGCGGCGCACAGATTCTTTTAATTCACGAATGAAACATGAAAAGAAGTGTAGTTTAGCTTCTTCTATATCCAAATGTGAATGTTCACAGTCTTTTGCACGATTTAAAACACAAATAGGAATGACTTTCATGAGTTTGGTTTAGATGAGGTTATCATTAATCTCATCGCAAATGTTTTTTAAATTTAAGAATTGTTCTTTTGATAATTGCACACACTTAGGTTTTAATGAATAATCAGAGTTACTTGACTTGATCAATTCTTGAAGCACACAAGAGCGTTCATCCATGTAGAGTGTGAGAATTTCGTTATTCGAGACGAAACTATCTTTTTTAGAATAGAAATGAAAGTTATTCATTTGATTTTGAAAAGAATCAAACGTTTCACAGGATAATGTCACACTTTCTTCAGTTGGGAAGACTTCACAGTAAGCCCCTTCAAAATATTTCGTTATGTGAACTTTTAAATCGCAGTTCTGCTCCATCACTATTTCGACAACTGTACAATCTCCAATGCAGCGGAAGAAAGTACAATATGAACCAGATTGACTAAACATACGTGTAAACCACTCGTTTTGAGGAAACTTGCAATCAGGATTATCCGCTAAGTAAAACAGACCTTTTTCATTAGCATCACGTAGTAAACTTGTATTCACGGTTAAGCTAGCGAGTCGCAGAGGCAAAACAACACACACGTGAAGGGTATAATCCAAACGAGAGACGAAGTTAAACTAGGTAGGTACAAGCATAGAATGATGTGCACCCCTAGCGTGAGTCGATAAATACTATCCCTTATCACCCTATCAGTATATAAGCTCATAGATAAGATCGGAGATCTTCCGTGATATTTTCACCGTGATTTCACCGCTAGCATAGGTAATATCACTTTCAGAAAACGCTAATCACTTCCAGATAACGAACTTGTCATTTCAGTAAGATCTTGCATGACCCATTCACTCGGTTCTTCATATACATATCTTTGTGTATGTGTGTATGTATTCGGTAGTGTGGAAAAAATTTTAATGGTAAATAAATTAAAAGATAATAATAAATTATTTTAAACTTTGTATAAAATGTTTCAAGACTCAGTATAAAAGGACTAATCAAATAGATTATGCCCTAACTTGAATTATACCTTTTTTGTGACATTGCTAAACAAGCTACTAACATGTCAGTACTAAAGTTACTTGTAAAAATAACATAACTTGTTTTCACTATACTAACTTAATAACTTTCGTAGGTTTTATATAATAATTGACATGTTTGGTTATCTCTTATCATAGTTTTCTAAAATATATCCAAAAAAGTTTGCTACTATTAAAAAACATGCTTTTAATTCAGATAGTTTTCACTCTTATTATTTCAAAACATATAACACAAAATATTTTTATTTAATAATCACTATTTTACACAAGTTTGCAATATAAGTACTTTCTAAATTTGTATGCTAACTATGGTTAGTAGTATTCAGACTTTAAAAATATATTTATAGATTAAACATGAAAATTAATGTGTCTAACAAACCTTTTACTATTTTTAGTTAAACATAGTGTCACGAAATATATCCAGCAAACTTTAAATTGTTATATTAAAAATTATGCTTAGCATTCACTTACGTTATTCAAATCATAGTACATAAAAAAACTTTAAAATCATTTACAAATTATACATAAATAAATTGTTCGTACCTATAAACCGCCATACTTCTATACTTAACTTGCGCGAAATAAAATACATCCTTCTACTATGCTTGCTACGAAGGGAATGAATGATGACGCATCGTTTATCTGGTAAAACCCAAGACCACGTGATCACCCTTATCTATGACATCACTGATAAGGAGTATATAAAATTTTTTAATTACTATGTTAGATTTTACTAAAAGCTATAATTCCTAACTACAATTAAAATTTATTCTTAGTACATAGATACTAAGCTTTGTTACAATACATAATATTTATACTAAGAAATATTTAATTATAAAAATAATTAATTCTCATAATTAATTATAATAATTAATTTAATAAACACATTTTTATAAAGACCAATTACAGGAAATGTGCTAATTGCAATTAGAAATGAGAGCTTTAAATTATGAAATCTAAAATAGGCACCACTAATCACGTGACAAATGTCACGTGACCCGTGAATTGACTAGTGACGTCATATAGATCTTGTGATAATCTAATCAGTGATAAGATTAGTTGATAAGGACTTAGAATTATTCATTTATCTTTGAGTTTTTGCACAAGATGGTTGTGTGTTCAACTAGCTGTCGTATTAGATAAGTATAATTTTGTATGTTTTTATTGTAAAATGAATTTGAAATTATAATGTAATGGTATTTAATAAAAGTAATTTGTAATTTTTTATGCTAACTAGGGTTAGTAGTGTTCAGACTATTACAAATTATTGTTTTAAAATTTATTAAAAATATTAAATATTCTATTATCGATACTGCTTTACGTAAACTACAGCAACCACGTCCCACTAACTCAAATCAGTCCTCTTCTCTCTCCAGAAGCAGCATTGTGTTACCTTTCTTTCCTAAATCCAGCTTTCCTGTTGCCAAAATTCTTAGACAGCATGACTTCAGAATAATTTTTACCCCTACGAATAAGCTCACCCTCTCGAAACTCAAAGACCCTATTGAGTTATACAACTCATGGGGTATCTATAATATTAATTGCCAGTGCGGTCTTTCCTACATTGGACAGACCAAACGGGGTTTAAAATTTCGTATTAAAGAACACCAACAATGTATTCAAAAACAGGAAACCAATAAATCTTCAACTGCTAAACAATGCTGGGAGATGAACCACTCTATTGATTTTAATTCAGCCGAAATCATCTCTAAACCCACTTCTGTACACGAACTTAACTTTCTTGAAGCATTTCATATCTACAAAAATTATGACAATATTGTTAATAGTGAATTTGCTATTCCCCCTTTATCAGATTGCTGGAAATGTTTCATAAAATCCTCTTTTACTTAATCACTACCGTTTTTTTTTTCTTTTAACTCATTTCTGGTGGCATTTCCTGCACTAATCTCCCATTGGCTGGTACCCAGTTTTCCTGTTTCCCCATTGGGTAATGAACTTCTCAGTTGAATCCGCTTCTCCATATATAAATAAGCAAGTTTCCGTTATTCCATGCACTGAGGACGGTACGCTAAACGCTACCGAAAATAGTCTGCAAAATTTTTGTTTATTCTGGCGTTTTTAATGTTGCTTTTAAAATGTATAAATATGAAAGTTGTTGAGAATTTTATCCTCTTTAATATTGTAACTGACAAATAATATGCTACGGCAATGAGTCTCGAGATATTTCCAAAAAATCAAAAAATGTCCCAAAATTTTGTTTTTCGGCCACAGAAAATTTAGCCTTAAGAAATTTTGTTAGAAAAGTTGGTTTTTCTATGTTGACATCATTATAAACAATTTAGAAAAAAAATCTTTTATCAGACCTTTTGCAAGGTAAAATGTACATTTCCCCTGGACTATAGAGGTAGTAGACGTCAATTTAAGCCTTACAGGAAAATTATAGCGATTACCGTAGGTCACATAGTTTTTGAGAAAAGTGCATTTTTCCGTTACACATAAATTTCGATTTGCAGGCATTTAGCAAAGGTGTTGAGGAGCGCTGGAGGTACCTATCGTTGCAGAAGTATAAAAACCTTGTTGATGATGATTTTTAAAAAAATTGTCGGTATTTAGCCGAGATATTAACCCTTAAAGACACGGACGGTTTGGACATAATGAATGGACCATAATGAAGGAGGCGGCGTAATCTATATACCATCGGCTTTTAAAGCGTAGGTAACAACTTTTAATGATACGTTTGTGTAACGCAATGCCCAGTAGTAGTATAAAAGCAATAAACGTCAAATTATTAAAAAACAGACTAATTTACTTAGAATTAATCACATAAATACTATGGTATTCGTGACTAGTTTGCATTGAGTAAGATCTCTCAATACGCCTCCCGTGTCTTTAAAAGTTAATTAAAAACCTATATGGAAAAACGCGGCACGGACCAAGGCGGCGTTGCAAATTCGCGACCTCCTTTCGAAGCGCGCTTAGCACAATGCCAAGTTTAAACTTTGAACAAGGGTTTTGTTTTAGCTACACAGTAAAAAGAAAAGATTATTATTACGCTGAATTTAGTCTTAGGAAATGCCAAATGAAGTTTAAATATGCACTACTTATACTGTCAGTACCGAATTACGTTCATCATAAACAGATTAGGATAAGATTAAAAAAAGGAGTTATACAGAATAGCAATATTTGATATTAGGTTTCATATCTCTTCGAACTTTTATGGTGTACACATTCATACTTTTCTAGTATATACAGCTATACCTAAGTCTACGTTGTATAGTTATTTACAAAGTCTTATTATTTTTTTACCAACGGTTTATTTAATAATACAGTTAATAATTCATATATTTATTGTACGTAATCCTCTGAGCGCGAGTAATACTCGCACTTGACCGTTTATTTCTATCTGAATCGATGAAATCGATAAAAAAGATCGAAACGAGAAAGTAACTTCCTAACAATTCAGATATGCTTTAAATAAACAACTAGTTTCAAAAGCAATAATTCCATAGTTCTCTTCATTATATAAGGTGACACTCTATCGCCACAAAGGTATAGAAAACAGGTCCGGAAAAAAAAATAGAATCTTAATTTTAAATTGCGGAAACCTTTAGCACTTTATTATATACAAATAAATATCCTTAGCCGTTCCTAAATATTCTTATGCATAAATATATATCCCTTTTAGCAACATAAAAATACATAATCTGCCAGCCTCTCCACCATAAGGACAAATATGAACTGCTACTCTGTCACTTAGGAATAATTGATCTTATATTAAACTTATATGTGCCATTCCTTCTGCTTCTGGAACTGGAGCTGCCATACGAAAATAGGATTCATTGCATGTTCGTCGCCCACTCCCAGTCAAGAAATACCGGGCTACAAAAATCCTTATTGAAATAATCCCTTATAAGTGTAAAAGCCCCCAATAAATATGTATTTAATATAGTTAGTATTTGTCTTCAGCTTTTAGATTTTCGAGTTTTATTTTTGGAACTTTTGTCTTGGAAAGCAGTAACACAATCAGTGCGTCATAGAATCATAGCATTATTTCCCTCTTTTCTTTTTGCTTCCTCGTTTAAGGCTGTTCTTAACTGCTCTGCTCAGCATGCGCAAAATGTTTTGACACATTTAAAATTTATTTTTTAACGAAAAGGTATAAAACTGGAAAGCCTGGCCATGGAAGCGATTTGGAATCGAATTGTTTTTTTTCATTTTTTGATCCATCAATTACCTATTGAGTTATAAGCGTTTTCGATCACGTGACAAACATGTTTTTTGACCTTTCTTGAGTGCTGTTTCTTCCTCCGAGCGGTAATTCGGCTCAAAACGCCCACTTTGACATTATTTTCTGAAAGATCTATTGCGTTTGCAAAAAAAATGGAAAAAAACAGCTCGATGACCATAGTTTCTGAACAACAAAGCCAACTAGTTTCATGCATTTTTGAACAAAATTAAATTAAAATTTATGTCAGAAAGTCGCCCTTTTGGATATG
Source organism: Maratus speciosus (assembly GCA_963932465.1). Taxonomy (NCBI): domain Eukaryota; kingdom Metazoa; phylum Arthropoda; class Arachnida; order Araneae; family Salticidae; genus Maratus; species Maratus speciosus. The sequence continues at coordinate 40,442,961 of OZ010792.1, forward strand.
AGAACACCCTTAACGTTTGCTCACTTTCTGTAACTTGCTAACCATTGTAGTAGTTTTCACTGCAAAAGACAAAAAAATGAATTTGATATATCTTTCGTTTTAATCAGTGAGTCCGTTACTTAAATACAAGGTAAAATATATAAATATCTCTTCATGAAATGTTGCAATTATGTCTGAGATTATAGATTTGCGATCAGTGGAGGTAAAACAAGTTCCCCAGATACTATCATTCCCAAAACAATGACAACAAATAAGTTATAAAACTACCTGCCTGGAAATGGAAACAATAAATAGTTAATGAAATGTTAGTAAATCGAGAACTGTCTATCTTGAGTTTCTACAGAGACAAAAGTATTTTTGGAAAACGAAGATAAATCTATTTGTTATCCAAAACTTTCTCCAGGAATGCCATAATCAACCACTCAGTCGTAACTTCATATTTCCACAATTTTAAGCATTTCGTTATATTCTGCTTTCCATCTATTTGTTCCTGTTGTCATGAAACTGGCAGATAGAAGGAAAATGGCAAAATCCATCTACTATTCGCTCCAGTTGCTCTCAGTTTCTCTTCTCAGAGAAATATGGAAATAAAAGATCAAAATAAAGTAGGTTATCACCCTTCTGCAAGAATTCTGCCACCTATAAATTGCAATTGGAGAGCCGAATTCACGTGTCGTTGCCTTGTTCTCTCTTCATTTCACTTCAGCTAAGTTGTTCTCGCGTCGTTGATTTTGTTCATTTTGAATTGGCATCAAGTGAAGAATAACTGAAGTGATCTACTAAGAAGAGAGAAATATGCTATAATATCTTGTTTAGAATTTATTGAAAGTCTCGAAAACTTTGCATCTAATCGAATTTTAAATTTTTATTAGATTTATTGGTCTTTCTACTGGAAAATAAAATGGATCGAAAATATTCAATCTACATTAAAAACAAGATTTTACTCAACCAGTTAAAACTTTCAATTTGATATTGTAAAATATTTTGAATTTATAATTTTTTTCCTTGCCGCGTACCAAATTTTTTTTCTTCTTTTTTTCCAGGAAAATAACTGAAGAAGGTGAAAAGGTGGTTAAATGAGAGTTTTTAAAATTTATTCTTTAAAATTTTGAATATAGAAAGCGTCAAATATTCACCTCAATAATAAATCAAGTGAATATTCAAATCATATAATGTTTGAAAATTTAAAGAACGAGATCTTTTTTCCGTTTCAAACTTTGAATATGAATTTCACTGAGTCTTTTTGTAAATAAAAATGCAGTATCTCAACTTAAAATCCCACTTTTGTTTTAAAGATCTAAAATTAAAAAAAATAAAAAACATTTCTTGCAATAAATCTTGGAGCTTTAATCTCAGGCCAAACGGAATGAGAAATCAGTGAAAATTATGCGAATATCTTGAAAGAATGTAGCTTAGAATTTTGAATTTATACAACATTTTGAAATATTGCAGCAATAGAAGAGTCTATTCCATACCTAAGCGAGCCTAAAATATTTCAAATTTATTTACTAAAACAAATTTATATCAATTTACAATTATGCTTATTTCAGTATTAAAGTAGAAAGCGTAATTACGTGTAATATAAATTAACTTTAGACGATAATTTATCTCATTTTTTTTTAAATTAAGTAATGTAGCGAAACTTTAGTTAATATTTAAGATAATCTGTAGTAACATTAATGTAAATTGAGAAATATTTTACAATGAACTGAATTTTGTTTTAAAATTTATGCTTGAATTCTGTATTAAATATTTTACGATAGCGAATTTTAAATTATCTCAACTAATAGACTAATGAGAAAAATATTTTTAAATATCTTTTGAATAAAACTAATTAATTTTTAATCTATTGTTTTTCAACAAATTTCTAAGATAAATTTCAAAATCCTATAAATGACGAACTCTAGTATACATATTATATTTGTGAGTTAAATTTATCAAGTTTTCAAATATTATCTATCTCTATAGACCCACTGGCAACGATTTAAAAAATCAAACCTTCTATGTTTTTTAAAACCTCATATTTTTATTCAACTTTATATGTTAGTCATCGTAACGATAAATAAATAATATTATTGCTTTCACAAAATCTAATGAGAAAAATGTGATTGCCTTCCATCCGAGGTAAATTTTCACCTTTTGCATTATCGTTTATTAAAATCAAAAATCAAAGCTTAAGTGTTAATCTTAAAGATCAGTATTGAAAATTACAGGGATGTTCAAAAAGAAATCTGGCTGTGACTAGGAACAACAAAATTTAAAGGTAATTAGTTTTTTACATAATTTCTATTAACTAAAACATGAAATCATCGCTAAATCATAGAACTTTTAAATATAGGGTAATTACGGGAGAGATGGACTGGACCACAGTGTGAGATGGATCAGTCAAATATTTCGTTAATGCGGTGTCCCGCTGATGACGTAACTATCTCAGTCAGACACTTAAAGATATTCTGTACGGCGTGCAACTTTTTATTTTTCAAAAAACATATTTTTTTTTTCAGTTAAAAATCCTTATTGCTTTAAGTAAGTCAAATAATTTTTTCATATGGTTATATTTATGCATTTAAAAGTTTTGGTTTATATGTGATCTATCTAGTTTTAATGATGTAATCTCGGGGAACATTTAGGCTCCTAAATAACCTAAATTGGTGGCGTAATATTTACAGTTTAGAGTCGGGCTGGGATATAATTGGCCTAGGCAACTGGGAGAGATGGAACATATGTAGACAGGAGAGATGGACCATGGCGGGAGAGATGGACCAGGTTTTCTGTCAGGAGGGATGGACCATATAATCTTAAATTACAAATTTAGCATTTTAAGAGCTGAATTTAAAATACTAAGTGATAGTATTTTCTGGTTTCAGAAAATGCGGACTACTTATATTAGAAAAGGTTCGTCTACACGCGGGGAATCGACTGAAACTAATTTGTAAAATGCTGTTAAAGCCGTTGAATAAAAGAATATGGGTGTCAATCAAGCAGCAAAGACTTTTAGCATTCCTAAAACTGCTTTAAAGGGAAAACTGCGAAAACGAAAACAAAATTTCGCTCATATAAATAAACTACAGAACCGGGCTTTTATATCGTGTAGAGACTCTGTAAGGTCTTTGGCATACGAACTAGCGGAAAAACTTAAAAGGCCTTATGCTTTTAATAAAGAAGCCAAAAATGGTGGTTATAATTGGTTACAATCACTCCTTGCTCGAAATCCAACACTCTCAATAAGGAAAGCAAAAAGCGTATCAGTCGCTCGAGCAGAGGGAATGAACAGAAATCAATTATAAATTAATTATATTCAGAAATTAATTGTAAGTAAGTTTATTTAATTTTCATGTAATGAAAATAAACTTTTATAAATTTAATATTATATGTGTTATCATTTCAATATTTTATTTTGGTCCATCTCTCCTATTCACATGGTCCATCTCACCAGGAGTATTTCTAGTGAGATGGACTACAAAGTAAATATATATATATATAAAAGAAATTCCTTTAAAAATATGAATTTCTGCATTAGAAATTTTTAAAGAAACATCGTACTATACATATATACTGTGAAAAGTAAAATATATGTAAATATATGGCTTTTAGAGCGCGAAGAAAAAACGTGGTCCTTCTTCCATCTCTTCCGAAATTACCCTATATATTAAAATACACAGGGTTTCATCTTAAAATCCTAACTGACAGTTTTCTGTAATTGTAAGTTTTAATTAATAAATTGTATAAGTGCCTCAAAATAATTTTAATTAATAAACTGGAATGGTTGCCCTATGAATCACAACAAAGTTTAAGAAACAACTTTATAATTAAAAAAAAGGTCTTTAAACTATGCAACTTAATACTGATATAAGGTTTTAATTAAATAACTAACTAAGTTTCTAAAAAACAAAAGGCAATTTTTTTTTTTTTTTTTTTTTTTGTAACCACTAGATTCACAAGGATGTCTTTTTCTAGCCCTGGAAATGTTGAGATAGATATTTAGATAAATTTGCGAATCGCCGTGATACCTAGGATTCTTGCTAAAATTTGTATAAAGAAAAAAGTTTTTTTTTTTTTTTTTTTTTTTTTTGTCATTTGCCGCGTCTTTTGTTCTATTATGAAGACAACGGTATATACTCGGGCTTCCCGGGTTATAGAATGTAGATGAAAACCATTTTTGTTTTTTATTGAAAACTGTAATAGATTTTTTACATTTAATATATATTTTTTAGATTTTTCACTAACAATATCAACAATCATTATTATATGAAAAATAGCAATTACGTAATTAAATAAAATATAAGAAATCACCAAAGATCACAAGCTTTTTTTATTCTGATAATTTCAGTGGTTTAAGCTTTGTTCGATTACATGTTTTAAATTTGTGTTTTATTTATATTTTATCATTTTACTTTCAGATTGACAAAATTTTAATTTCGTTATGGAATATAAATCGGAAAGAAATGCTGAACTATTTTATTTATATTAATTTAAGTGCAAACAGATTTATCTTTTGTAATCGTCTGCCTGTTTTTTTTTTTTTTATTATACTTAAAAATTATTTTAAAAATTATAATAAAATGTGTAAATTGCAATACAGCCGTCAAACCAATTACAAAACAGTTTTCAAACAAACTGCACTTGAAAGTACATTTTTTTTCTCTATTCGACGGTATAAAAATTTAAAATGTGCGGTATCTAGAAATTGAAAAAATTGCAGCAAAAGTTAATAAAAGTAAAATGAAATCGTCTGCTGTTCCCACCATGAAAATGACGTCAGCGTTACTCACAGACACATCTGTCCTTTATAATATAAATAATAAAACTATTTGGATTATACTGACTGTCATACAAAAGTGCAAGTGAATACCCTGTGTAAAGCTTTCTCCCGAAATTCAGATTTGTATAACGTCAGGAAAATCTATTGTTTCTAGTAACTGAAACAATGCTAAAATCAATACTATTAGCACGTGTAATAAAAATCATGCTTCCCATAGTTTTATTTTTTTTCGCTAGACACTTTAATTATATACACCTATTATACATACATTATACACAGATTAATCGTTTCAAAAGAAGTTATATATTTGAGGATGAAAATTTATTTATCCTACCCAGTTTCTTTTGTTTTAAATGGACTTCAATCCAAAAAGAAAAGAAAAAAAAAGTAATTTTGCAATATATTATAAAAGTAGTTGCATTCAACGGCCATTTGTCCACCATATGCAGTATTGAGTCAATCCTCGGCAAAGAAGAAGTTTCACAATCCATCTAAAAACACTATTTTATTTACTTGAACAGTAGGATGTCACAACAATTTTCCAATCACCCCGCCAAGGATCACGGTGTTTATGTTTAGGAAACATTATTTTTTTTTTAGACAAAAAAGACACAACCTCCTAACTCGCATACATGCAAGCACTGTTGAATAAGTAAACACATACCGGGTGTCCCAAAAAGGACTGACTGATTTTAAAATTCAATAACTTGCAAACGGTGACAGATATTAAAAAAAATTCTTGCAGGAGGGTTGTGCATAAGGTCAAAAGTTTTATTACAGTGATTTTCAATTTTAGTTCGATTTACAAACAATAGATGGCGCTGTAAGCAATAGTCGCTAAATTCAGGTTCGATTTTTGGTACTTCGTGGCCCGGATAATACATTTCCATCTCCTTTTTCTGCATGGAACAAGATAAAGGACCAAAAATGGAGCCTGTATTTAGCGACTATTGCTTACAGCGCCATCTATTGTTTGTAAATCGAACTAAAATTAAAAATCACTGTAATAAAACTTTTGACCTTATGCATAACCCTCCTGCAAGAATTTTTTTAATATCTGTCACCGTTTGCAAGTTATTGAATTTTAAAATCAGTCAGTCCTTTTTGGGACACCCGGTACATACAAACGAAAAATAAAAGGGACAGCTTTTAGAAATTATAAAAAGAACACTAGGCTAAATTGACGCATAAATTTTAAACATTTCACATGAAAAACTCGCAGGAATATTTATCAGGAACACCAAGTGCTCATCTGACATTTTACTCCTATAAATTTATAAATTCTTTTTTTTTTTTTCTTTATATATAAAAAAAAATCTTTACATTTCAAAAAAGAGTGACATCTCTGGAGAAAAAAGAAGAAAAGTTCTAAAACACGGACCAAAATAGTGTTTTTCTCTATATTCCTTTCTTTCTATTTCAACAAACTGGAGAGAAAATGGAAGAATAGTGATTGAATCTGTGTGCCTCCAGAGAAACAACGGCGAAATCTCCCAACGTCGTCTCATCTGGTTTTGAAAAGACTCAGAAAAAACATTTTTCAGCATTTCCTTTGTCGCCATTTTTAGCTTTTATCTGAATCCACTTGAAAAAGATTAATGCATGTAATATCTATGGTTTGCTGCTGTTCCCAAATAGAAAAGAATGGAAAAGAATGGACATCCAAATCCAACATGGCACTAGATTTTTTAAATAATATGTAGAAAGTAAGGTACTATCTCCATTATTTTTCACATTTTCACTTTCTATTCTATAGAAGTTTGCATTGGGAACAGCCACGTTGCCAAGAAAAATTATTCTATGTAGAAGCATCTTTCCTATTAAAATCTGACTGTATGTATATTTCACATTTACTCCTCCAAGAATATGACAAAACGTGAGCTGAAGCAAACATAAAATATTTTAAAGATTTCAGAATCTTAATAATAGCCCTCGTGTTTTCTAAATTTAAATTTATTTCCAAGATATTATTTTTTTTTAAATTAAATACCTATGAAGGAAATATTTACTTATATATATTTTTTTCCCGCTACATTCAATGAACTGTCATCTTCATTTCAGAAAACTAAATCGTATATATATTTTTTTGCTTTGTTTTGTTTTAACATTATTTATTTTTTATTTGTCTTTATTTAAAGTTTTCTTTTCTATTTGTCTTTTTTTTTTCTTTTTTTTTTTTTTTTTTTTTTTTAGATTATAATTTTATTTATTGGATTATCGACTTTTAATGTAATTAATAATTTGTACTTTTTAAAATAACAATTGTTCTTAAAAGTTTGGCAAAAGTTTTTTTTCAAATATAGAGTAAAATTATATTAATTTTATTTACTAGAAAATCTAAAGATCTCACACAATGCAAACACAGGATATCGGCTTGCCACTCAGCTGATATTAGATTAATTGGAATAACATTGTCATTTTTTTTCCAGCATCTCTTTTAATTTTATTTTTAGCTTTTATCTGAATCTACTTGAAAAAAGATTAATGCATATAATATCTGTATGATTTTTTTCTATTCGAAATAGAAAAGAATGGGCATTCAAATACCAACATGGCGCTGGAGTTGTAAGGGGACCTTCTACATTAGGATACCAAGTAAAAAAAACACTTTTTTATGATTTTTTTGTAAGAAAACTGCATGATGGATCTTTTTGAAATTTTAACAGTTTATTGTACATATCTTAAGGTATACACCAGAATTTTTTTATTAGATTTTGTTGCTTCTACTAAACAAATATGTTCAACTGCTTTGGAAATTTTCGTCTGGACGGTGGGCATGATAGCGCCTTGTAGAATTATCTGAAACACAAAAATAATTTGTTTTCGTAAACTTCGTGAGTATAGCTTCTAGTTAAATTAAAGGAACCCGTAAATTTATTTTCAAAAAGTTATTTAATGGCCGATTAAAAAAAAAAATTGTTAAAAAAATCGTTCTTATTTGTTAATAACTTTTTTCTTAATTTTAGTAAAAGCTTTAATTCATATCGAAGGCAATTAAATAAGCTTTAAGGGAACGTCCATTTGTTACTCTTGTGACAATTAGAGCAATTTTTCATAAATACTTGCAATTATTTCATTATAAAATATATTTAAGATAAAAAGTGATATAACCAGTGAAATACTGCTGTGTTCCACTCTCGTAATATATATCTAATTGGCAACAAAAAGCATTTTATTTGTTTACATATTAAATCAAAATTCTGTTACTCTTGTGACACTCTGGTTACAAGAGTAACAAAATTTTGATTTATTATATAGACAAGCAAAATGCTTTTTATTAGGGTTTCGTTCATCTCACGAAACCCTATTCGTCTCGCTCCTTTGTCTGTCTGTCTGTCTGTCCGTCTGTCCGTCACAGAGCCCGTTCTCAGAAACTATACATGTTAGAGACTTGAAAGTTTGGGTACTTATAGCTGAACACCTCACATCAAACAACAAATCATAAAATTTTGAAAAAGTTTGTAATTAACCGAATTACGGGCTAATTAACTTCTAAAATTAACCAATCCACCTTTTTAACGCAAATTCAAACGGACTTTATCGAAATCATCTCTGTTTCTCCTAAGGGTTGCCAGTAAAATCAGCCGAATGCACGGTTACCACGGAGGAAATTAAGCCGAAAAATGAAGTGGAGATTTTAAAGCGAAATCGTATATCAGAAAATATTGGTCCGAGAAATTTGTAAATGGAATAGACAGACGCAGAAAAAAATCTACTTTCATTTGGTATAAAGTTCACATTTCTGCGATATGTATAAGTTAAAATATCCACTAAAAATCGATCGATAAAAATTTAATTTCTTTAATTGGAAAGACAAGGAAATAAAAAGATTTCAATTCGGCGGGGAAGCAGGTAGACATGACGACGCTGCGGTTTTCCATAATAGCATATTTTAATACGAAATTTTAACTTTTTAAATATTAAATTTTTTGATTAAATTTTTTGGCATCCCGATGTCAAATTTATCGCTCATTTCATTGATACCCATATCTAAGCCCTATCTTAATTACAAGCTGAAATATTAATTATTATTTAATTAATCGGTTTATTGCTATCAAATGCGTCGATTAAAATGAAGAGACGCGCTTATTTAACCACGAATTAACTTAAATTAAGAAATCTAATAATTTGCCTGGGCTTTTTGAACAGCGATATGAGATAAGTATAACTCATTCATCATCAGAAAGTTTACTTCATACCACTATTTTCTAATAGTAATTTCAGGAAATATTTTGAATTATTGGTTAAGACCGCCACTCAGTCTGTTTGAAACTTTAAGATAGTTTATAACACATAGAAAAAAGTGTAAAAAAGAATGGAGTGTGATATTTCGAGGAGGGGGGGGGGGAGCTAGAATTATTTTTAAAATCTTAGCGTTTGTTACCGCAGCAAATATTTTAAATTCTTGTTTAAGACCGCCACCATCCCGACCCATCTATCTACGGAAAGATTGCGTAAAGGAGTTTCGTTCAGATATGCTTTTGTTAAGAATAGAGTGCATTCCCTGGTGGTGGAATGTGGAACTAACATAACGCGATTTTGTTAAAATTAGGAAATCTAACAAGTCGATCTGTTTGAAACTTTAAGATATTTTACAACACATAAGATAAATCGTAAGAAAGACTGACACGCGAAATTCCGGGGAGGGGGGGGGGCGCTAGATTTCTGTTTAAAAAATTAGCGTTCCTGACCGCTTTAGGTGACTTTTTGAGGGAGTCCTGAGATATATGCTACTTATTTAATATAAAATTGCCTAAAGTTTAGTTACCACTATTTCCTAATAGTAATTTCAGCAAATATCTTAATTTCTTATTAAGACCGCCACCACCTCGAGTAACATATCTACTTATAGGTTGTTTAACGGAGTTTCCTTCCGATACAGTTTTGTTAAGAATAGAGTGCGCTCCCTGGTGGTGGAATGTGGAACTAACATTTTTGTTAAAATTAGGAAATATAACAAGGCGATCTGTTTGAAATTTTACGATAGTTTATAACACATTAGAAAAAGTTTATAAAAAATGGCGCGTGAAATTTCGGGAAGGTGGGGAGAGGGGGAGGGGCAAAATATTTCTTTTTTGTTTCATACCGTTTCAGGTGCGTTTTTTGATGGAGTCCTCAGATACATGCTACTTATACTCATTAAATATAAATATGTCAAAAGTTAAATTATAACTATTTCCGAATAGTAATTTCAACAATTATCTTAAATTCTTGCTGAAGACCGCCACCCCCTCGAGTAACATATCTACTAATGGGTTGTGTAAAGGAGTTTCGTTCAGATACGCTTTTGTTAAGAATACAGTGCGCTCCCTGGTGGTGGAATGTGGAATTAACAGACCGCGATTTCATTTAAAGTAGAAAATCTAACAATTCAATCTGTTTTAAACTTTAAGATACTTTATAACACACGATAATAAATTATAAAGAAGAAGGGCGCGTCGCATTTCGAGGAGGGAGGGGGGGGGGGGTTGAGGGAGGTGCGCGAACAAAATTAGGAAATATAACTGGACGATCTGTTTGAAACTTTAATATGGCTTAAAAAACATAACATAAATTTTTAAAATCAGGCCGCGTCAAAAATCATGGTGACCATCTGCCCACTCCCCCCCAAGGGGGCACTTTTCTAAATTTGGCATATACCCGTCATGTGATATATCGTAGCATTTTGGGGGGGGGGGGGGCGAACAAAATTAGGAAATATAACAAGGCGAATATGTTTGAAACTTTAACATAGTTTAGGATGTGTTTGCCAAAATTTAGAAGGTATTCCATGGCGATAAATGTACCGGACGTTTTGAAAGAAAGTGTTTTGAAAGGAATATTAAACGAAACCCTTTGTGCGATGTATGATCACACTTACCCACTTGTTTCAAATTAGATATATATTAAATGAGTGGAGCACAGTAGTATTTCACTGGTTATATCACTTTCTATCTTAATTATATTTTACAATAAAATAATTGGAAGTATTTGTAAAAAACCGCTCGAATGGTCCCAAAAGTAACAGTGGACGTTCCCTGAATTAAAAAAAAAATCAAGATGATCCATTGAGCAGTTTTTTTTAAATCTTGCCTACCGTGTCAAAAAATTCGGTTGAACATATTTTTTATAACTTAGAGTAGAAGCAACAAAATCTAATAAACAAATTCTTGTGCATACCTTAAGATAGGTACAATAAATTGTTAAAATTTCAAAAAGATCCATCATGCAGTTTTCTTACAAAACAATCATAAAGAAGTGCCTTTTTTTGTGTTTTCTGTCATTCTTCACTATTTTCACTTTCTATTCTGAAATATACATGCAATCGAATCAGCTTTCAGAAATAGCCAAGCTACCAAAATAAATTAATTCTATTAAAAAATATATTAGGAAACTGATAGCATTGACACACTTTTAGTAATATTTAGAGCAATTACAATATAAAAGGGATTAAAAAGTGAATATTTGTGTTACTTTTAAATACTACTTATAACGAAAAATTCATTCAATACATTAAGGCTTTACAGTATCTAACATTAAAATAAGTAAGAAAAATCATGCGTTTAGCATAGATTATGAAACACTTTCCAACACTTCCTGAATGCTTTAACAAAACTTCGTTATTTAGAGAAATAAGGTATATAAGAGAACTAAGTAAACATTTTAGAAAACACATGAAACAATTAAAAAACTGGTTTCTGCAGTTACCGTATATAGTCAAATAGGTATTCCAATTCTTTTGAACAGCCCTGTATTTGATCTGTAGGTTGATGTATATACTATATAATGGGAAAATTTAGTTTAGCAAGAAATCTCATAACAGGTTGAAATTTCGCCTTCAGCAGTTTATACTAATAGATCAAAACATACTTGTATACATTTGTACAGCCGTGTAGTTAACCTAGTACCTTTATTACACGCCACTGTTTAGCTAAAGTTTAATTCAAAGTAAAACACTCTTAAAACTACTGAAGTCGCGTTTCCAGAAATTATCATTTATAGACGGCCATGTATCCAATTCTTTGCGTGACCCTGTATATCCTTTTACCTATGCTCTACAAACATTTCTTAGTAAACCAAATGCAGTTCCGCGTAAAAATGCATAACTCATTTAAAAACCACCTTTAAGCAATTTGCAATCATACCCAGTAACCATTACGAATTATTTTGTGTAGCCCTGTATATGAATTACAACATTTATAAACACCATATACTATTCATAAATATAGTGAAACATAAAAAAGCACATAACATATATAAAAATGCATTTCCAGCAATCATCGCTACTGTACAGTACTTCGGACACAATATAGTATCTGAAATATTTTGTGTTTCCCTGTAAATGCTATGCACTTCGTATTATACATGAAATAAGTTATATTACACCTCAGCGATGTACATCAATTTCATTATACATGAAACAATTTAACATAATTAAAATACGCCGCAAACAATTCCCTCCACCTCTATATCGTTCTGTAATGGAATTATTTTGTTTGTGGCCCTGTAAATGATAAATAACTATTCTTTGCATTGTTTATTCTATAGAATGCATATTATAGTGCACTTAATAAATGCATATGAATTTTATTATGTTTGAAAGCATGGTAACATCATTAAAAACCATTTTAAACGATTTTTTCCCATATGCCGTAATGTAACGGAAAACTTTTGACTGTCCCTGTAAATGAACTAAGCGTGCTAGAAACTTTATTTGAAATAGGGATCGTGCTATGGTAGAGGCCACTAACATCTAAAAATTTCAAAACGATCCGACGATATTTACGAGAGTTAGACCGCGGCCAGACGGACAGACGACAGACAAACCAAAGTCATAAACACATTTCAACTTTGTTGGAAAGAAAAAAAAAAAATAAAAACGATTTTCTTAGAAGCTGAGTTTGTAAATTAAAAAAAAATAAAAAAAAATGAATAATAAATATAATTTTAATGGTTCACCAACTGAATATGTATATTCATGCAACTTTACTTCATATTTTAAATCGATAGCTTAATTGCTAAATTTTCCACCATGTCCACCCGTTCAAAAAATAACATTTTGATAAAAACGCATTTAAAAGTTTTGGAACAGTTATTGACACTTCGGCAGACGATGAAAACTAAATAAATATATAAGCGCTGAAGAAGACGGCGCACAATGGTTCTAAATCCCTAAAACGATGTCAAAAGTCGAAAATAAAGTTTCTATTTAGGAAATTTTATAGGCCCAGTTAGGTATAAGAGTATTTTGGTGAACAATATGAAATAATAGAGAGAAGTGTTTTTCTTTTCTTGTACCTACCCCGGGGTTTATTGCGAACGTGATCCTCGAAAAACGTTCAAATGATCAGTACATACAAGGACAAAAATGCAATGTTTTTTTTTTTTCTTTTCTTTTCTTTTCTTTTTTCTTTTTTTTTTTTTTTTTTTGTAAGTTTATTGTTTCAGATGTATTAACTGATAGTTTTAACTGGAATTCTTTAAAATGAAATTCAGCTTTCAAAGGTACGTAGAATATTAACTAATTTAAAGTTTAATTATTTATAAATAAATGAACTAATAGACCGGGAGCCGGCAGTACAGACAATCACCTCATTGAGTTCACAGATGAAATTCTGGGATTAGTTAAATCTTGATTCGCATATTAAAACGCAATCGGTCTGTCAAGTCATATCTTGGTGGAAAACACCTGAAAACCCGATTTTAGCGGCTGACTCGTAGGTTTACCATTGTGTTTTCGTGCTCCCAGTCCTCCATGTTTTCATACCTTTTGGTGTAGGAAACACAATGGTAAACCTACGAGTCAGCCGCTAAAATCGGGGTTTCCGGTGTTTTCCACCAAGATATGACTTTGCAGACCGATTGCGTTTTAATATGCGAATCAAGATGTAACTAATCCTGGAATTTCATCCGTGAACTCGGTGAGGTGATTGTCTGTGCTGCCGGCTTCCGGTCTATAATATTTAATTGAAAATCACGACAAAGTAATTGATTTAGTTATGAATTCTGTTTTCAAAAAGAAGGTTTTGTGGATGTAGACTATTTGCTATAAAAATTAATACAAATAGCTGCCTATAGCTGCTTTCCTTCTTCTGGCGCATGGTTTTTTTTTTTTTTTTTTTTTTTTCATAAGCTGTCATATTTTCAATTTTTTCATGAAGTCTTTTTTTTTTTTTTTTTTTTTTTTTTTTTAAACTGTTTGTTTTGATTTAAATTGTATCTATGCATATTTATTTACTTTGGTTATCGATTAATTCAGGTAACATTACTGAGGTAAATAAAAACTTATATAATTTATTTTATTAGTATTTATGGAATATAATATTAGTAAAACATGAAAATATTTTCTACTATTTTCAATTAATTTAATTTCGGCGATGTTATTGTTTGTCCGTTTGTTTCTCTGTAAATTGTGGTATTCATACCTATTTGAGAAAATATACAATATTTTATTAATGATACCAGTAATATACCAGCAAAAGTCATGCTTTGTTTGGATTCGCGAAGCAGTATTTAATAAGATAAATATTTGAAAGTAACAATATTTTTTAAAAATTATTTTTGCATCTTTATTAAGCAAAAACTTTATTTTATGTTTTCACGCATTTTAAATTTAGAAATGTAAATTCAGCCAAATAGCTAAGAATTCCTCGGAATTTTTTATTTATGATATAACGAATTTAACAATTAATTTTATTTATTTACAATTATTTTGTTGCCACTTTACAAAATAAATAAATAAATAAATAAAAAATCATAATATAATTCGTTTAAAATGCGTAAGTATCCTCTGCGTAAATGATTTCACATAATCAGAATAAATTGTGTATTTGAATTCTTAATACTGAAAAAATACTTTTATAATTGAATGTAATTGAATTTTCACAAATTTTAATTCATTAAAAATACACTATAATTTTCATAAAAAAGGGTATTTTAAAAATTTCATAAAAGAAATCGCGAAACTATTTAATTCAATCATTTAATTCAATTCAGGATTCTATCTATAATTGCTAACTCCATGATTTATTTTTTCTTCTGAAAATATACGTGTTTCATTTTTTATTTGCAAAAATGCGTCCGTAATGGAGAAACATGTAAAATAAATTAATTAAAATAATAATCTTTTTAAGGTTATTCTGTAAACAGAAATAATAGTGTGCAAATCTACATATCATAATTTATTTTTATGTTTAATTTCAAGTCAAAATACTGAATAGTTTTTTTTTTGTAAAGTGTACGACAAAATGTAATTTGTGCAGCCTAGTAAATTTTCCTTTGCAGATTATGTCAAAACTTGCCAATGAATGCAGTAGAACTCAGAATCAAAGAAATTCCCTACACGTGAAAAATATGTAAATACAGGGTGTCATCTACAGGCCGACAGCTACAGTCATAAACGAATTACCTGGGTACCGTAAAAGTGGCTATACACTCTCACAAATACTTTCTTCAATTCACGGAAATTTTCCTGGCAGCAGTGCTACCAGAATTTTTCCTTTAATAGACGAATATCCATTTCTTTTTTTCTTCGTTACAGCAGGACGTCAATGGACAATATCCGCATGACGTCACACTTCCCCATCATGTGACTTACAAGAGATATTAGCAGATGTGACTGAAAAAAAAAATTGTATTTGCGATACATGTTATTTCTTTATTTACGCTTTCGATTCAATTTTTGTCACCAAACAATATGATTTAGCGTCAAAATGTATAAGCATGAGATGTTCGCAATAATATTGTTTCAAGCGCATGACAGCAGTTATGGAGGCAAAATTTTATATTAAAGTTTAAATTATATAATGATGGTTTATACAATTTATTTAAAAAATTTCGGCTATATAAAAAAGGGGTAGGAAATTTAAATTCCAAGGGAAATGCTTACTGCACACACATACACTGTAAAAAAAAAAATCTGTAGTTCTACAGATGTAAAGTTACATGCTTACTAAACTTTCACCTGTAACGGTACGAAAAAAGCTGCAAATCTACAAAACTAGTTTTTGTAAAGCTACAAAAATCTGTAACTTTACAAATGAATCTGCTAAAATTTCAGTAATCTTACTAAACTTTTATTTGTAACCCTGGCTGCAGTTACATGAAAAGTTCTCGGAATCCCAGTTTCCAAAAAAATTCTTAGTAACCTTACAGATTTTTTGATTTTCGTCGCAAAAGTGTGTCTGTTACATGAAATTTTGTTGTTGCCGTTACATGAAAAGTTCTACACTGTAAAAAAAATTCTGTGAAGTTACTAAAGTTTTTCTAGGAAACTGGGATTCCTAGAACTTTTCATGTAACGGCAACAACAAAATTTCATGTAACAGACACACTTTTGCGCCGAAAATCAAAAAATCTGTAAGGTTACTAAGAATTGTTTTGGAAACTGGGATTCCGAGAACTTTTCATGTAACTGCAGCCAGGGTTACAAATAAAAGTTTAGTAAGATTACTGAAATTTTAGCAGATTCATTTGTAAAGTTACAGATTTTTGTAGCTTTACAAAAACTAGTTTTGTAGATTTGCAGCTTTTTTCGTATACAGTTACAGGTGAAAGTTTAGTAAGCATGTAACTTTACATCTGTAGAACTACAGATTTTTTTTTACAGTGTAGGAATCCAAGTTTCCTAGAAAAACTTTAGTAACTTCACAGATTTTTTTTTACAGTGTACACACAAGAAACCCTGGTTACAAAAATTAAATTAAATTTGCGCCTACCGATGCTGACTAAAATATGGCAACTGACTGCAAAACCGGAGTATGGAATTTTTGCCTTTGGTATTCGCATAAACTTATGGAAAGAAATACTTTTTTGCCTATAATCAATTGAACTGTTGTTTAACAGCTATACGGATCACGATACTTTGGCACATTGTGAAATTATTTACTTTCAGACAGTTAAAAGAAATTTCACCATACTTTACTACGGAAACATGCCAGTTTGTTTTCCCAATCACATGATTTTTATAGCCTGAACTCACAAGGAAGGTCTCCTTACTGGGCATACTCAGAATATTTAGAAAAAAAATACCAATTAAACTACACTGTAAAAAAAAATCTGTAGTTCTACAGATGTAAAGTTACATGCTTACTAAACTTTCACCTGTAACTGTACGAAAAAAGCTCTAAATCTACAAAACTAGTTTTTGTAAAGCTACAAAAATCTGTAACTTTACAAATGAATCTGCTAAAATTTCAGTAATCTTACTTAACTTTTATTTGTAACCCTGGCTGCAGTTACATGAAAAGTTCTCGGAATCCCAGTTTCCAAAAAAATTCTTAGTAACCTTACAGATTTTTTGATTTTCGGCGCAAAAGTGTGTCTGTTACATGAAATTTTGTTGTTGCCGTTACATTAAAAGTTCTAGGAATCCCAGTTTCCTACAAAAACTTTAGTAACTTCACAGATTTTTTTTACAGTGTACTTATATATGTATTAAAGGATCAGTCCAATTTAGCGGCGGAATTACACTAGAAAGTCTGTAAAAAAATAAAATGCTGTCGAGTATTTGGCGCGAAAAGACGAAAGCGTCACGCGATTTGGCGAGCAGTACTTTTCCTCGCCAAAAGCAAACGATTTTAATGCACCTGAAAATTATTTGTTAATTGATTTTTAGAATGCGTGTAAAAAGCATTTAATGAATTTAAACCTAAACAATGGGGGAGTTTAATAAATACATTTGTTTTGTATTACATATTTATGTTGCTTGTTATTTAATTTTATTACTTTAAAAACAATTTCATATATATATAAATACTTTCATCTATTTAAACGTATTCCAAAATAAAGGCAAGATTAATTTACCAGTTACTCATTTCAATATCAAAGAATTCGCCGTTTCCATAGCAACAAAATTGAATCGACAGTGCTCAATTGGACTTAATTTTGAGATATTGAAACAATTTTAATTTATTTTAATTTTGTTTTAATTCATAAAATTTGATATTTAACTTTCATTATATATATATGACAAAACTATAGTTAAATCAAATTAAAACTGACAAAACTAAAGTCATTTACATTAAATTTACTTAAACAAGTTCAATATGAAACATTTTTATCTTAAAGAGTATTCGACATAAAAGCGTATTTTCGAAATTTCATTTCATCGCCAATCGATGATAAATCGCCAAATAAACGAAATTTTCATTATTTTTTTACGAACGTTCTATCTAGGTTCCGCCAAAAAAATTTTTATAGACGTATATATCCACATGAGAAGTAAACTCTGTAATTTTTTCAGATTTTTCTGAATATGCCCGTATGGAGATCTTCCTTGTCAGATCAGCGGATAATGCCCATTGAAGAAAATGGGGATAAAATAAAAGTTGCTGTCCTTGGGACCGAACCAACTACCTTAGTGTTACGAGACAAGTACTCTAACCACTCGGCTACATTTGTACAGTAGTAACACAGTTTGAAGTAAATATGTTTACCTCAGATGGATATGGGTTGATTAATTTCTTAGCTTTTGAATTTTGAAGTTAATTTCTTGAACATTTCGTCTTTAACCCCTTCGCGAAGAGCGTCCTTTACAGAATTTTTATTATTTTACCACCGATTCTACAAAACAGAAATTTTCGCCTAACTGCATCGCAGAAATGCTACGATTAAATAATGCAAAGTTTACAATAAAAAATAACTGATTGGAATAATCGGGGATTCTGAGAATCGTGTGCCGCACGTATACGTGACACTAGTCCCCAAAGGTTTAATGTGACTGTGGCTGGGGTTTTAATACTTTAGTACTAAAATAGGATAAAAAATATAAATTATAAATATTTTTATGTAGATTGCTAGATGTGAAATATAAATATTATATTTTTATGCTATATTTATTTATTTATTTTTATTTTATTTTTATTTATTATTATTATTATTATTATTATTATTGAGTAAAATCGATTTTTTTTCATTTAATATTTTAATTACAATATCTATTTTAAACGTGTGCTTTTAAAATATATTTTAAATACGACTATTTTTTTATAACTTTAAAAAATAAATTTTGAATACTTTTAAATGAATGCGAAACTTAATTGTTATTCATTTTTAAATTCGAAAACGTTTCTTTTCTTTGTTGTTGGTTTAGGTTTTTTTTTTATTATTATTATTTTTATTAAATTAGAAATCTTAATTTATAGAATTTTTGGTTTTGCATTTTTAAAATGAATTCGGATTTTAATATTAATAGAGCCAATACGCATGCGTACTACGAATGAACGGAATTTCTCCATCTTTTACGGATTTTCGGGGAAAATTTAAGGATAAAAGAGGTTTTCTAGGAGAACGGAAATTATTTGTAAAAAAATTAGGATAATTAAGTGTATATAGACGAGTTTTTCTGACAGTGTAGGCACTACAATTATATTTGTACGTTTTATATATTCAGATGTATATAAAATGTGCGATTGAATGTATAATAATAGTAAAAATGAACCAAACTTCTGAAGAAAAAAACGTAAACAGGTCGAGGCGCCACATAACAGATTTTCTTAATGCAAGAAGAACGTCACATAACTGAACGGGCGCTAAGAAGCGAGTATAATCAAGACTTAGAGCTATTTAAAAAAGGGTATAAAAAAATCATAAAAATAATAGAAAATATAACACAAGCATAAAAAAGAACCTAAATAAATAAATAAGCATAAAGGGAGAAATCTAGTAAAATGAAAAGAAAAGAGAGAAAAAAATATTAATTTTTCAATCGCGTGGAAGAATTTGTTCAAATTTACAATCATTATTTTTTTCCATTGAGTTTTTGTTCACTTTTTCTTTCTTCTCTCCTATTTTTTCGCCTGTTTTTCTTAATTTCTTTTAATTAATGTTATTCTCCCTTCCACTTGCTTTTAATGTCTTACTTTTGTTCGTTATTATCGTCCAAATTGGTTATGTCTCTTTTCTTGAACGAAGCTAGTGAAGTGTTATGTTTTAAGACGTTTTAATTTCCTTACGGCACTGTCATATTTATTGCAGCCTAGTTTCCTTTATTATTTATTTTAAAGCATAAACTCTTCATTTTACTAGCTAAGAATAAGGTGTGTGTGTGTGTGTGTTTTTTAGCCCCCGGTATGCTATTTCTCTCTCCTAGCTTATTTTGTGTCGTCTCCAAGAAATAGCGTTACCTTACAGAAGCCAGAAGTAAAACAAAGCAGATGTATCATCGTACGATTAAATACTCTATAACATTTTTTTTTTTAATTTATAAGCATCGCACATTTTCAATTTTTGTACCATCGTATTGGGGAAAAAATGTACTTTTAAATGCAGTTAGTTTGAAAACTGCATCTCAATTTATTTTTAAAATATTAATTTTTTTGTAGTTTTTAGAGCCATTTGCTTAATATTGGCAACGGAAATACTCCATTTTTGTAGACAGTAAAAGAAAAGAGTGGTAAAATAATAATTGTATATTTTTGTTGCCATTTTCTCATAACAACCGAAAGAAAATGTAATTAAAATACGTACTATTTTGAAAAAAATATAAACGAATGATTTCTGTTAAAACATGGAGCTATTATAAACTATATTTAATTTTAAGTATCTATATTAATGTTACAAACAAAGGCCTATGACTCATTAGATTTGTCGAGTTTCTTTAATGACGGCATCTTTTTGCTGGATTTGTGTATTATTTCGCGATATTGACGTCCTATGCATACTTTACTGTAGATGTTTAAGAGTGGATCGTAAATATGGAATTCTTAAACGGATGCGAATGACGTCATTTTACATAAAATCGAGGCTAACAAAAAAGACAGGATATCGCGGTGCATCCCACTTTTTTTTTTTTTTTTTACAGACCGTCACAGTGACGGATGCTCTTTTCGCACACCTTCATTGGTGCATTCGAGCATCACGTGACTCCAGCGTGTAACGATGATGTCTTGCACAGCTGGTTCATTTTCCTTAGCTTCCATACTGAATACAAGGCTGAAAATTAACTGTTACTTATTTTAAGAAGAAGGCAAGAAACTGCTAAAGTAAAAATTATCTAAAGGTCTTTATTGTCCACCGGGATCGTTTCGAACATAGCCGAAATTACACAGCTAACGCCGATGTTGGAGAAGGGAGCAGAAAGTTACATTTTTTATGTTCACAGAATGAGATCTTAGAAGGAAGTGATACAGTTACATTTTTTTTAAATGTTCGAGTATTGGCAGGAGTACATACACAATTTAGCCAAATACATATACTATATGGCGAGATTAAAGAGAGAGAGAGAGACATGTGGTCAAAGTACAATAATTGGAATTGAGTGGGGGAAGTAAAAGAGTAATAAGAAATATTTAACGCCAAATGATTACATAGGAATTATAGCTCATAAACCGCAAAAGAACATTCGATAGGGTTTGCCAAAGTTCTCATGGGATTGAAGCGGCCGAAGCGCCCGCTAATAAACAAAACAAAATAAAGACAGGGTTAATAACTGAAATGACTAATATATCTTACATCTGGACCAACGGCTAAAAATGTAGAAGTAATATGTCTGACTAATTTCTGCATATCATCAAAACTAAGGCAGAAGGATGAAAATTAGAATCCAGTTGCTAGGCGGGAAAAGGAAATGATTTCTTTTCTTTTAACTGCAGTGCGCTGCGGTTAAAATATTACAGCTACAGAAAAAAAGATTGCTTACTTTATGAAGGAAAAGAGCGCTAAAAAATAGTTGAATCCAAATGCAGACAGATAATTTAAATTTTAAGAATTAAAGAATGTAATTTTAAAGGGGGGGAAAGAGAAAGGTATTAATATTAATATGTGAAGGTAGGCCCCTTCACACAGCGGTCTATGTAAAAAAAGATACGTGGAATGCACCGCGGTAGCCTGTCTTTCTCGTTAGCCTCGACATAAAATAAAAGCGTGTGCTTTAAGTCTTAAAATTGAAACATGTTTTGTACTATTTATATATGCATATATATATATATATATATTTTTTTTTTTTTTTTTTTTTTTTTTTTTTTTTCATCGGGGACGACACTAAATTCTGAAACAGCAGAATTCTGTTTTCTAGTATTTTAAATAACGAAAGAACAAATAAATTGGTATAACATTAATAAAAATTCAAATAAAACTTCAAAATAAAAATCACTTGATGACGTAAACACGTGTAACTTTCTTAAAGTCAAGTGAATGTGACATTTATGATCAACCAATATTGGCGTTTAATCTTATAGTTTGGCGATTGATTTTTGGTCGACGGGATAACTATAAGTAGTACCTTCTGATGTATTTCAATTATATTAGTTTTATTATTTTTTATTTATTTATTTATTTATTTATTTTGCAGTTTTTTATATAAAAAAAATAAATTAAAATAAACTAAAAAACAGGAATTCTGCTTTTTCAGAATTCAAGGTCGCCCCCGATGAAAAAAAAATATATATATATAATTATGGATAGTTCAGTTTTAAGACTCCAAACACGCGCTTTTATTTTATATAAAATGACGCCATCCGCATCCGCTAAAGAAGTCCTCATTTACGATCCTGTCTTAAACATCTACAGTAAAATATTCATAGGACGTGACTATCGCTGAATAATACACAAATCCAAAAAAGAGAGATTTCGTCATTCAAGAAACTGGACAAAAAATATCGGCTATCTCATGATTCATATGCATTCATTTGTTTGTAATATTAACATAGATACTTAAAATTTAATTTAATTTATAATAGCTCCATGTTTTATCAGAAGTCATTCATTTATATTTTTTCAAAATAGCACGTATTTTAATTACTTTTTTTTTTCAGTTTTTATGAGAAAATGGCAACAAAAAGTTGTTAAAATCAAATAGTTGGAAAATTGCTATTTTTCAACTATTTTCCTTTACTTTCTACAGAAATGGAGTAATTGAATTGCCAAAATTAATCAAATGCTGCTAAAAACTACAAAACAATTAATATCTCAAAAATAAATGGAGATGCAGTTTTCAAACAAATTGCATTTAAAAGTACTTTTTCCAACGGTAATAAAATAAAACGATAACAAGATACAACGGTAAAAAAAAACGGAAAATGTGCGATGCTTAGAAGTTTAAAAAATTGCTGTAGAAATTATACCGTACAATGATACATCTGCTTTGTTCTACGGCTGGCTTATACAGCATAACGTTATTTTTTAGAGACGACACATTAATAGGTGGGAGAAAGAAACAGCATACCGAGGGCTAAAAAAGGGGATATACTCGTATTTATTTTCAGATCGTTTACATTAAAATCACAACAAAAATGCCATTAGACTCAGAATAATGTCTTTTTTTCTTTTTAATATAACTATGCAAATCTTGAGGTCCATTAAAGTGTTTTTTCTTTGTTTGTTTTTTCGTTTAAGGTACATTGAATAAACCAAACATAAACTAAGCATATTTTAAATTCAGAAACATATCACTACGCATGGAAATAATAAATTTATTATTATTTTTTTTTAAATAAGAACAATGACCTACATTAATGAAGGTCTATATTAATATAAGTAATATATTTTTAATATAGGTCTCTTTTACGAAAAAATAATCAGCATAATCAAAAATATGTATGTGAATTTATAGATCATTCTTATCATTAGTTTCGAAATACAGAAAATCTTACTTTTCGACGGTCCAAGGAGGCCATCTCCTGTTATCGTTTGCATATACAGTGAAGAAAATCTTAGAAATCCGGAATTTTACCAGAAACATTATATAGAAACAATAGATATAAAATAAACATATATTTATGAAAGAAATTTGTATAGAATTTTTCCGTTGACTGAAGACTTTATTTTCTGAGGAAACTCATAATAACAGAGGATAGTCCCCTTTAGGCTTAGAGCATTGAAAAGTAAAAGTTCTCTATATTTCGAAAAACCACATAGCCATGTTTCGAAAGACACTTATTCTTTTTATGTAAAAAATTAATGTGAGTCATAATTCAAAAGATTTTCTTTAATATAAATTTATTTAAAAAGTAATCTAACATCAACCCAATGAATTAAGAACTGCGTATTTAGAACTTAAAATCTGACAAAAAGTTAAATACCTTAAATAATTTATATTTGTAAAAGTGGGCTTGCACATTTAGAATTAAGTAAGTATAGATCAAAATTTATAAATAACAATAATGATAGCTCTATATAAACAATAATAATAATAATAATAATTCGGGAATGATGCAAAACACATTTTACAAATTCTTTGGGTATAAAGTACTATTGCTTATTCATGCATATAATCCCATTAATACAGGACAACTTCAGTCCGGGCAAATGGAAAAATAGCGGACGTAGGCAAGTTTTCTTAGCTTCAAATGGTGCTAGATGAAATCATCCTCTACAAAAGTTCTCCCTGGAACCTTCGGTGATATGGATTCGGTTAATTCACTTTTAAGCTTAAGCGACAGAATTGCTTTTTGATTTCAACAGTTATTAAAAAAAAAAAAAAAAGTCGTGTCATTTTTAATAAAAGTACTTGGAGAATGAAAAGAAAGCGTTATGTTGAAGCGGTTGCTGTGTTATGCATTATGATTATGAAATATTTCTCGCTATGGTAATTATTACTGTCATTTGTTGAAAAAAAAGGATTATTGTATATTTATTGCAGGTATTCAAAGTTGTTGTATATATTTATTTACGTTATAAGATGGATCTTACCATGTTATATGGATGTAAGTATGAAGATGATGTATTCACTATGAAAGTTGAAGTAGTTTAAAAATTATACTATCTATACCCATTAATTAACCATAGTGGCGCCGGAACTGGCCACTTCTTTTCAGTGCAAAAATCAAATTATGAATGTTCGTATTAAAGTATTTTCTTAAAGACGTTTAGTGCAAAAGATAGGAAACATTCTCAAAATCAATAATTAACGAACTAATGAGAATAGAAGGGTGCCTTTTTCAATATTTAAATCCAAATACACTGTGTATAGTAAAGTTCTTTTTTCACCCTCTTAAATTTTGAACGCCAGCAGTTACAGTCATAAATATGATGGCCCATCTACTTTGCCATGGTTACTAAACCAGAAGTACAGGGTTCGAATACTAATCCGGTATAAATATGTGTAGTGGGTCAAATTCAGTGACTATTACATGTGCTTATACGCTTAAAATAATCTATATTTGGAGTTACAAATATTTAAGGTTTATTTAAAAAACTAAACTATTGCAAAATACATTTAAGCAGTTTTAGAAAATAACTACATTACTTAACTATTGCAGAAATTCTCTCTTTCTGATTAAATTTAGCAATATAATACATACTGCAACAATATAGTACACAAAGAACCTTTATTTCCATATGGTTCTCAAATCACAAATTAAGTTTGTTCTCATAGGTAAATTTTAAAAATAAATAAATGTTCAATATTTCGCCATATTTGTCAATTACTACACTGCAAATAGAGGCGTCTTAAATTTAGACACATATGTGACTGAAAAAGAATTTTAGACACTTAAGTGTCTTAATCTGAAAATTAAGACATTATAGATGTCTTAATTTAAGATACATAAGTGTCTTAGTATGATCATGGTGTAAATGAACTGAGAATAGTGTCTAAAATATCCGCAAACGTCTTATTTTAAGACACTTCGTTGCTTCAAACGTGTCTTAATTTAAGACGTTTTGATTCTTCCGAAGCAATAACCACCAGGGGGCACTGGGGCACTGCCAGTCGCGCATGCGTTTTAGATGTCTTCGTTCAAAGTTGGTATACGTTGTAATTCAAACGAAGTTTGTTTTTATGTACGCGTGTATTTTAATTCGTTTTTCGCGGAATGTGAAGTTCTGTGATTTAAATTCGTATTCACTTGGATTATTTATTTATTGAATACATGCATCTGACGTGTGTGCTTGACATCAAATGTCTCTTAGAAGCTGTCGTCCATATAAGGGCGGGATAGACACAGAACAGAAGTAGACGACGCTTGAAGTTTACACCCGGAAATTCTACAAAGCGTGTGCAATGGACTTAGTGTTAATTCGTATTAATTTATATCAATAATATTGTGTTGTTCATCTTCGTCCTGTCGAAGCTAGCAAAAAAAAAGAAACTTTTGTCTGGCGGGTCCTATTTTGAGGATGAAACATTTCATTCTTTAAATATGGCTAGTCGGATATATTATGAAATATCGTACTAAAATGATGCAAGCCCTTCTCCTTCACTGGGGTAGTTTTTGAAAGTTCAAATCGAGGAATTTTTCTGACCTCTTGCAACATCGATTGAAGTAAGTGTCATAATTTCTTTATAGTACTGAAATTAGTGTCTTTTATAATTTTATTTATAGTATAAACAAAATCTTGCATGAAATTCAATTAGTTTTGAATCTGTTTGCGAAAAAACCCATTAATTCTAGAAGTATATATTTTTAAACTTATGACGTTGTCTTTTATTACAAATTATATATTCTGAATTTTCATCTTTTTTTCCCAAATTTAAAGTAATAATATTACTAAAAGAGAGACTTTTAAGTTGAATATTCATTCTCTTGCTTTCAATCGCAGTTTCGTTTCAATGGTTAATACTTTGCCATGGTTACTAAACCAGAAGTACAGGGTTCGAATACTAATCCGGTATAAATATGTGTAGTGGGTCAAATTCAGTGACTATTACATGTGCTTATACGCTTAAAATAATCTATATTTGGAGTTACAAATATTTAAGGTTTATTTAAAAAACTAAACTATTGCAAAATACATTTAAGCAGTTTTAGAAAATAACTACATTACTTAACTATTGCAGAAATTCTCTCTTTCTGATTAAATTTAGCAATATAATACATACTGCAACAATATAGTACACAAAGAACCTTTATTTCCATATGGTTCTCAAATCACAAATTAAGTTTGTTCTCATAGGTAAATTTTAAAAATAAATAAATGTTCAATATTTCGTCATATTTGTCAATTACTACACTGCAAATAGAGGCGTCTTAAATTTAGACACATATGTGACTGAAAAAGAATTTTAGACACTTAAGTGTCTTAATCTGAAAATTAAGACATTATAGATGTCTTAATTTAAGATACATAAGTGTCTTAGTATGATCATGGTGTAAATGAACTGAGAATAGTGTCTAAAATATCCGCAAACGTCTTATTTTAAGACACTTCGTTGCTTCAAACGTGTCTTAATTTAAGACGTTTTGATTCTTCCGAAGCAATAACCACCAGGGGGCACTGGGGCACTGCCAGTCGCGCATGCGTTTTAGATGTCTTCGTTCAAAGTTGGTATACGTTGTAATTCAAACGAAGTTTGTTTTTATGTACGCGTGTATTTTAATTCGTTTTTCGCGGAATGTGAAGTTCTGTGATTTAAATTCGTATTCACTTGGATTATTTATTTATTGAATACATGCATCTGACGTGTGTGCTTGACATCAAATGTCTCTTAGAAGCTGTCGTCCATATAAGGGCGGGATAGACACAGAACAGAAGTAGACGACGCTTGAAGTTTACACCCGGAAATTCTACAAAGCGTGTGCAATGGACTTAGTGTTAATTCGTATTAATTTATATCAATAATATTGTGTTGTTCATCTTCGTCCTGTCGAATCTAGCAAAAAAAAAGAAACTTTTGTCTGGCGGGTCCTATTTTGAGGATGAAACATTTCATTCTTTAAATATGGCTAGTCGGATATATTATGAAATATCGTACTAAAATGATGCAAGCCCTTCTCCTTCACTGGGGTAGTTTTTGAAATTTCAAATCGAGGAATTTTTCTGACCTCTTGCAACATCGATTGAAGTAAGTGTCATAATTTCTTTATAGTACTGAAATTAGTGTCTTTTATAATTTTATTTATAGTATAAACAAAATCTTGCATGAAATTCAATTAGTTTTGAATCTGTTTGCGAAAAAACCCATTAATTCTAGAAGTATATATTTTTAAACTTATGACGTTGTCTTTTATT
Source organism: Maratus speciosus (assembly GCA_963932465.1). Taxonomy (NCBI): domain Eukaryota; kingdom Metazoa; phylum Arthropoda; class Arachnida; order Araneae; family Salticidae; genus Maratus; species Maratus speciosus. Next base: position 40,470,592 of record OZ010792.1, read on the forward strand.
ACAAATTATATATTCTGAATTTTCATCTTTTTTTCCCAAATTTAAAGTAATAATATTACTAAAAGAGAGACTTTTAAGTTGAATATTCATTCTCTTGCTTTCAATCGCAGTTTCGTTGCAATGGTTAATTCTTATCTCACGTAACGACCACAATGAAAGAAAAAAAAAAAGCTTTGGAAAGATCTTTCTTCCTAACGTAAAACCGCAGATTAAAAAATAAGATAAATAAAGTACCTGAAAACGTATGACGTTGTCATGATTCATCTATTATGTGCTCCTTAATTTTAAAACTGCCAGTAAAAATATACATATGTATTTGATTTGAAATCAAGTATAATATTGATTTTTTGATTATTTTTAGTAGAAAAGTAATTTGAAATTTATAATGGGAAAAAGTAAAAAGCTATAACTAGATTTTGTACTTAATATTGTGATTTTTGTAACTGTATTTATATACACTTATACGAAAATTACAAGAATGACAATTAGATGTTAAGATATATATTTAAGACAAATGAAGCTTGGAAACTAAGTTATTTTTTCTTCTTGCTATTAATGTAGGATATTTATTTATTTAGTTTTATTGATAGTTGAATAGCTTTTGTGATTACCCTGTGATCTACATAAAAACTTGCTGAAGTGGCATGTGGCAATATAATTTTTTTTTAATTTAATTTTTAAATGATAAGAATTTAAAATTTTTTTCGGGAAGGGAGGTGGGGGGAGGGGGATTTTGTATTCAATTTTCGCAAAGCTGATATCATAAATCCTTTTCGATATTGCACTGATTATAATGAAAGTTTTGAACTTTTAGAGTAGGGCAAGATTAAAAACACAAAATATATTTAACAAAATACCGAAGTAATTTTTTTCTTAATGTTATTAAAGTGGAATATTTATTTTTTAATTTTTTTACTCATAGTTAAATAGCTGTTGTGATTATCATCTGATAATATGTAAAATTGCCTATGTGTCAATATAATTTTTTTTTTAATCTAATTTTTAAATTATATGAATTTTCCTTTTTTGGGGAGATGGGGGGATTTTATTTGCAATTTTCGTACATCTGACATTTTAAATCTCTTTCGACATTCAACCGAGTATAATAAATATTTTAAACTTTTAGAATAGGACAAGATTATAAAAAAATATATATTTATCCATGTATCTTAAAAGCCCTTAATAGCGGAAACTTCGGGATCGCGGAATTTGTCTGATGATCGGATATGTCTGCTTTTGTGAGGTAAAAATATACAAATATGTATGCGTGTGCTTTGCGGATTAAAAAAGTATTCGCTAAATAGAGGTGTCCGCTATTCGTGAATGTCCATTAACCTCCACAATGGATACTCCCGAGTACCGGACATCTCTATTTAGATAACCATAGTGTAGGGTTGCATTTTTTGCAAAAGAACTTCTTGATTAAAGCATGGGTATTAAAGCAGTGTCCCGTCCCCCTACGATTTAAGTGCCACCAAATTTAATGTGCAATATTTGTAAAGCTTATATTTTAAATCCGTTTCGAAATTGTACTGAATATAATCGATGTTTTGAACTTTTAAAGTAAAGTAAGATTTAAAAAAAAATCATATTCAAAATCATATTTATCATCAAAACAAATATTTAGATAAATATTTTTTGCTTTAATCTTGTTCTATTCCTGAAGTTCAAAATATTGATTATAATCAGTAAAATGTCGTAAAAGATTTAAATAAACAGCTTAACGAAAATTGCATACCAAAATTAGGAGCACCAAAAAAATCAGGCTGCGGGGGGAGGGGGGAGGGCGTATGGAGGGGGCAAAACCCCAGCCAAATATTTTTCCAGGGTTCAACGTGGTCAAACATGGCTACGTATGATGCTTACAAAAAAAATGGATGCTATTAAGACGTTTGAAGTGTCTGAAATTCAGACGCAAAAAGTGTCTGAAAAAATTCAGACATTTTAAAATGTCTGAAAATTGAACACTCCGTTTCAGACACTTAAGTGTTTGATTTTCAGACATTTTAATTTACAGTGTAGCAATGTTTAAAGATTAAACTTTCATAAGACTTTTGCTAATATTGACAGCTTTGAAGTTATAAGAAAATACTTCCAATTTTTTTCACATTCACATCCAATTATATCTTTTAGTTGCAATTATAACTTATAAAATTACATTTATTTATGTTAGATATTTTTCCTAAGAAACAAAGTTGGAATACACAGACACACTCACTCAATACTCTTTTATACCGTTCTGTATTTCCCTGCGCAATTACTATAGCGTCTGGCCAAGTACTGTTGCACTCATCCCATCTACACATAAAAACAAATGAAAATGTTTTTTTTTTACTATTATTATTCCCATAAGAAAACGCATTTTTTTTCTTTTTATTTCTAAAATGCACTATATACTGTAAACTCACCACATGACGAATCCACTGGTCACAATCTACCTATTGGCATGGTCGGCGAACCTATGGCACGCGTGCCACTTTTGGCGCGCCAAAGAATAATTTTGGCACGGCGCGGCGTTGATTATGTCTCTAAATGAGGATCAGTGATTTTACACAAAATACACGAACTTAGATGATCTGATTAGATTCTAAATTCGATTAATTGCAAATTGAAGCGTTTTAATCTTATTCAGTATGATTTCGAAAATTTACCAAACCAAGAAAATATTTGAAAACTATCAAAAAGGAAAGATTATTACCGATGGTAAATTATGGCAACTTGGAAATTAATTTCAGAACTATTTAAATAAACAGCGTTTTTTTTTTTTTTTTTTTTTTTCAATTTTAATATTTTTTTCTACTATTTATATGTCATTTTCGCAAATTTAGAATATAAAAAATCAAACAGAGAGTGGTTGCCATATAAATTCGTTTAGTTTGCATTCTGTTGAAATTAATTGAACATGATATTAATTATTTTTCATCCAAGATACAACAATTAATCGCATTATGTTTTTAATTAAATTCTAAAGTATAACTGTTTCTATAATTATTGAAGTGTAATACTTACATATGTTACTCATTTTAGAAAATATCTTAATAAGTAATTTTCAAGTAGTATTGATTCATTATAGTATTTAAATCCACTAAATTTGTTTTTTAGTTGGCACGTCAAAGTCAAGTAAAATATTTTTTTAAAGAAAACTGGCACGCGACTATAAAAAGGTTTGCCAACCCTGATCTATGCAATAAAATATACAGGATGTTCCACTGCAAGCTAATTTTTTTTTTTCCCATCGTTAAAAATTATGGAAATATTGTATGTAACGATGGTTACAACAGACTTATACTTTACTTCGGGTGAAATGTGATCACATTACAATAAACGATAGAGGAATATAAAGTATCAGTGGCATTGTGTATGTATGCACTGCCAGCTAAATTTGGAAATATAGATTGTTTAGCTCACAAGAAAGATCTCCATATTGCCATACTCTGAAAAAAATTATAGAATGTTCTTCTCATGAGGATAGATATCTTTATAAAAAAAAATTCGGCGTAAACTCGATAGAGTGTCCGTAAAAAGATAATGAAAATTTCGTTATTTGGCGATGCAATAAAATTTTAAAAAATACTTTTTTATGTCAAATACTCTTTAAGGTAAAAATGTTTCATGTTGAACTTGTTTAAATAAATTTAATTTAAATATCTTTAGTTTTGTCAGTTTTAGTTTAATTTAACTATAGTTTCGTCATATATATATCTATAATGAAAGCTAACTATGAAATTTTATGAACTAAAACAAAATTTAAATTAATTAAAATTGTTTCAATCTCAAAATTAAGTCCAATTGAGCACTGTCGATTCGATCTTGTTGCTATGGAAACAACCGACTTCTCCGATATTGAAATGTATAACTGAAGCATTCTTCATCTGGCCTTTATTTTGGAATACACTTAAATATATGAAAATATTTTTTTATATTTGAAATTATTTTTATAGTGATAAAATTTAATAACTGCAGCAACAAGCAACACAAATATGTAATACAAAAAATATATGTATTAAACTCTCTCATTGTTTAAGTTTAAATTCATTAAATACAATTTACACGCTTTCTAAAAATCAATTAACAAGCAATTTTCAGATGCATTAAAAAATCGTTTGCTTTTGGCGAGGAAAAGTGCTGCTCGACAAATCGCGTTACGCTTTCGTTTTTTCGCGCCAAATCCTCGAAAGTATTTTATTTTTTTTACAGACGGAATAAGATATGTTGTATTTATTTATATTTTCTTTTTTCTTTTTCTTTTTAACCATTTGGAAAAATGGTTATTGTCCTCGTCAGGGTAGGAAATCAAAAGCATATCTGGAGCTTTTTATTGGTTTAATCCGCATTTTATTATTTTTCTGATTGGCCTATACAGTAATCTGTATTTCCCTTTACTTTCAACTGAGATGGATACTTCTGTTGCCACTATGACAAAAAAGTAATAAAAACTACAAAAAAAATTAATAACTCAGAAACAAATTGAAATACAGCTTTCAAACAAATTGCATTTAAAAGTACATTTTTTTCTCTATACGACGGTGTAAAAAGTAATAATGTGGGATGTTTAGAAGTTTAAGAATGAAATTTCATTTAAAATTGGTCGTCAGATTTCTTGGACGATGGAAAAGCTTTTTCCCGAACAGCCAATGAAATGCTTGGATAATACGTAAGTTTTAAGAAATCTGACTGGTCGCAGGCGATTTTTGTCGCTTGCAATTTTTACGTGTAATAACACTATTAATGTTTAATTCATGGCGTACGTAATGTAGGATCAACTCCGTGCGATTTTTTATGTCTTAAATTTTAGTCTTTGAAAAAATCAATTTCCAAATGGTCGTTGTAATTTGTTAAATTGCTTTATTTTAATTTTTTTGACTGAAAAAGGGAATTGTGGCGCTGGATTCTGTGAAAAACATTGTTTAACATGTTGTGATGCTATGACTCTTTTATTAGCCCCCGATACGGTATGCTATTTCATTCTCCCAGCTTATTTTGTGTAGTCTCCAAAAAATAACGTTACCTTACAGAAGCCAGCCATAAAACAAAACAGTACGATTAAATACTCTATAGCAATTTTTTAAACTTCTAGGGATCGCACATTTTCAATTTTTATATCTTCGTATTAGGAAAATAAGTGTTTTTTAATGCATTTTGTTTGAAAACTGCATCTCCATTTATTTTTGAGATATTAATTTTTTTGTAGTTTTTAGAGCCATTTGCTTAATAATGGCAACGGAAGAACTCCATTTCTGTAGAAAGTGAAAGAAAAATAGCAATTATATCTCTTTGTTGCCATTTTCCCATAAAAACTGAAAAAAAAATTAATTAAAATACGTGCTGTTTTGAAAAAATATAAATGAAGGATTTCTGATAAAACATGGAGTTATTAGAAACGAAATCTAATTTTGAATATCTATATTAGTAATACAAACAAATGAAGGCCTGTGAATCTTTAGATAGCCGAGTTTTTTTGAAGGACGAAATCTTTTTTTTTTTTTTTTTTTTTTTTTTTTTTATTTGTGTATTATTTAGCGATATTGACGTCCTAAGCTTACTTTGCTGTAGATGTTGTTTAACTCTGGATCGCAAATGATGAATTCTTCAGCGGATGTGGATGACGTCACTTTATGTCAAAGAAAATCGCATGTTATAAGTCTTAAAACTGAACTACAGTAGAGTCTCGATTATCTGAGTTTCCGCTTTCACAGAGTTATTTTCTTCTCATGGACTGATGGCTTCTATTATTATGAAACAGTCATTATAAATGAAGTGTTAAGTGAAGATGAAAGAGCAGCCGTAAAAAGTTAGAACTCTGATTTTCTAGTTAGAATGTGGAAAAAATTGGGCATAATTTTTTTTAAATTATGGCCATTTTTTTTCCCGTTCTGACCAGAAAATCAGAGTCGTAACTTTTTACGACTGCTCTTTCATCTTCACCTAACACTTCATTTATAATGACTGTTTCATAAAAATGGAAGCTATCAGCTCATCAGAAGAAAATGATCCATTTCAAAGGTATAAGTTCGATTAACTCGGATAATCGGGACTCTACTGTATCTATATTTATATACTTTTTTTTTTTTTTTTTTTTTTTTTTTTTTTTGTCATCGGGGGCGACATTAAATTCTGAAAAAGCAGAATTCCTGTTTTCTGGTTTATTTCTTGCGAGAGCTAGCAAACAACCCGCATTTATGAAGAAATGCATTGCACAAGGAGAAAATATCCTTGTAAAGCTTCGTATTGCTTGTTTCGTGTTAAAATGGCTAACTAAAAAAAGAAAAAAAAAGTTGTTTTTTTTTAAAGAAATATTTTCTTATTAGAAATGACTTATTAAAAAGCTTTTCAAATTTTCTCATACCAAATCAGTTTAATCTAGCGGAAACAAACACAGATTCTGCCTCATCCCTGACATCTATAGAGAAAATATTTCCCAAGAGAATATCTGGAATTTTTTTAGGTCCTGATTTCCGATTCCAGAAACATACGAACCATTGTCCAGCCTCATAAACGCGATTTCGAGATAAAAACCGGACAGAACGAAAACAAAACAAAATCTAGCAAAGGGCCGAACTTTCCTTATTTTCTTATTTATCTTCCTCTCCGCTTTATTCTCCTTTTTTTTATTCACTGTCGTATGTATTCTCTAGGAGAGCAGAATTTCTGAGAGGGTATAACTTCGTACTGGAAAGGATCGACAGGAAAACGAGCAGAACACGGTGTTGGTCGGATGTGGAGCCGAAATTCTGCTCCTCATCCAATCAAAGCAGTCGTCGCGACGTGACAGCTGGGGATTTAGAGACGCTGGTCATTCTCTGCCATTGGTCAAATTCGAGCTGATGGTAGGATTTAGGCACACGATGCCGATGTCTCTTTCCCCCAAGTTTTCTGTCCACTTTGTGAGGATCTGGACACACAGGGAGGATGGAGAGGCGAAGGGTCGACTGGACGCGAATCAACGATCAGAGCAACCCTTGAGAGTGGGAAATGACTTGAAAAAGTTGAAGAATGTAAAAAAACAGATTTGATTTGTTAGTTTAAATTAGAATTTTAACTATAAGCTGAATATATTTTGAATTCAAAGAACTCATATAGTGTATTTATAGATGATTCACTTAAAATAACAGAATAAGAAAAAACAAAGATTTGAGATTTAAAAAAAAGTATCTCAATAGAAGACCATTTTTGAGACATTCGAGACCATGGGTGCATATATGCACCCTCTAAAGGAGCATACAGAACTTTTTTTGTCGCTTTTTTACTGGTAAAAAAGAAAAGTAATATTTGCTTTCTTTAATTGGAGCATTTTCATGATTATTTAAGTAAAGGTAACATTTTTTTTTTTTTTTTAAGTGGTGCCAACCGAATAAAATTTGCGTAAAAGACAGACCCCTCAGTCCCGAAGGGGTTAAGATTAAAATATACTTTTTAATTTTTAAACTAATTTCGCGTTGACTGAATTATCTCCTTATTTAAAGATAATGCATTCAACGTGATGCATTAAAATGCTGAATGCATGCAGAGCCTTGTTCCTGTTTTCGAAGTAGAATCACGTCTTGTTTGTACCCGATGATGAAATACGCGACTCTCAAAACGAAAACGCACAGTGGTTTAATGTATTTTTAAAGTTTTAAAAGCTTTTATAATAATATTAGTGTGTGCCTTGCTTCAATGTGGTATTCATTTGAAATCTAATGGATCTTATTTCTTAAATGAAATTTCCGGTTAAAAGATGTTTATTTGAACGAGAATCTCCTGTTTAAAAACGGAAGATTTAGCAAATACACAATGGCAGTAATAGCATCGTTCAACAAACTATATGCTTCTCATGATGTAAGTGGTAATTCTTATATTTAGGGAATGCTGGAAAAGGATATGGCATTGAAAAATATCCATCACACAGATTTTGAAAAAAAAAATAAATAAATAAAACCAATGTTAATTTTAACACATTTTACATTGGGCAATATAACGTAAGAATTTTATCATTAGAATTTAATAATTTGAATGAATAAGTGTGTTCATGCGCAATATGAATGAACACTTTTCTACCTGTAAAAGTAAGGTACCAATACTGAAAAGTTAAACTGTTAAATACTTTTAGAAAAATTAAATGCCAAATCCTATTTTTGGTCTAGAAAAATTTTGTGTCTAGAAAAAGTCAATGTCTTTTGTTACAAATTTTAATTTTATGACTCTTTTTGAATTTTTAAGTGCATTTACTACCACTAATTCCAAATAATAATCTCTTCCTTATTTAATCAGAAACCCCTGTAATGAAATAAGGCGAAGATTTTTATTAGAAAATAATAGTAACAGGAAAAAAAAAGAGAGAGAGAGAGAGAGAGAACAGGAATTCTACTTTTTCAGAATTTAGTGTCGCCCCCGATGAAAAAAAATGTATATGTATATAAATATAGATACAGCAGAGTCCCGATTATCCGAGTTAATCGAACTTATACCTTTGAAATGAATCCTTTTCTCCTGATGGACTGATGGTTTCTATTATTATGAAACAGCCATTATAAATGAACTGTTAGGTGAAGATGAAAGAGCAGCCGTAAAAAGTTAGAACTTTTATTTTCTGGTCAGAATAGGGGAAAAATGACCATATTTTTTTTTTTTTTTTTTTTTTGAAAAAAAAATATTGATTGATTCTGATTTTTTAATTGATTAATTCTACCGGGGTTTTCCTGTTTTCCCAAAATGTATTTGAGGTACCGGAATACGACAAACTGCAGATTGTAGGCAGAATTAACTTTTATAAATCATTATCAGATTATGCAATGTTCTTAATGTTCCTTAAAATTGATCAATTAGATCTCGAGTTTTGGGGTATTGAAAGATTGGGTGATTGATTTATTCTCCCGGTTTTTCCCTGTTTTCTCAAAAACTGTTTGATGCCAAATTGTGACAAATTGTGACAAATTGCAGATTGTAGGAAGAATTAACTTTTATAAATCTTAATCAGACCATGCAATGTCCTTAATATTCCTTAAAATTGATCAATTAGATCTCGGGTTTTTGAGTATTGAAAGATTGATTGATTGATTCTCCCGGATTTTCCTTGTTTTCTCAATAACTATTTGAGATACCAAATTCTGACAAATTGCAGATCGTTGGCAGAATTATATTTTAATCAAACCTTTCAATCTCTTTAAGATTCTTTAAAACTGATCAATTAGTTTACGAGTTTTTGAATATTGAAAACTTAGTTGATTGATTAATTTTTCCGGTTTTTCCCTGCTCTTTCAAAAATCTTTTTGAGACACCAGAATACGACAAACTGCTGATTGTAGGCAGGATTATCATTTATAAATCGTAATCAAATCATTCAATCTCCTTCAGATTCTTTAAAATTGATCAACTGGTTCCCGAGTTTTTGAATATTGAAAACTTAGTTGATTGATTTATTTTTCCGGTTATTCCCTCTTTTCTCAAAAACTGTTTAAGATATCGGAATGAAAAAAAAAAAAATGTAGATTTCAACCAGGTTTATCATTTATATACTTTAATTAGGCATTTCAATATTCATACGATTCCTTAAAATTGATCATTTAGATCCCAAGTTTTTGAATATTGAAAGATTTGTTGATTGATTTATTTTCCCGATCATTCGCTGTGTTCTCTAAACCTATTTTAGATATTGGAATGCGAAAAACTGAAGGTTGTACTTATAAACATTCTCTAATTGTCCCTGAGAAGTTTAGCGCTTTTTACACAGCCCTTTCTGAGTTTATTCCGGACAAACAGACATACAGACAAAAAATATTTAAATGTTATTTTTGACTATAAGTCATCTAAATAGGTGATTGAATTTAGAAGTAAGTTTTTTTCGGAAAATCACAGACGGATACGCTAATGTTTTATATTAATATAGATAAATTCTTATTTGTTTCGAATTTTACTGTCATGGCTGTTCTCAAATCCAAAGAAGCTATTTTCTGACACATTTCTGAGTTAATTTTTGTTCGAAAATGCATTAAATTGACATTTGTTCTTATTCAGAAACTATATAATCAAATAAGGTAAAGGCAGAAGATGTTTCAGAAAATATCGTCAAAAATGGCGGTTTGAACCAAATTTCCGGACGCGACAGCGCTGGAAAAGAGAAAAGCCTGTCACCACATCCCAACAATCACTTATAACTCATCAAATAATTTGTTTATCGTAAAATGGAAAACACCCTTCGTTTTCAAATCGCTTCAATAGTCAGGCCTGCCAATTTTATGCCTTTACATTTAAAAATAAATCAGAAAGTTTCGCGCTGTTGAGTAGGGAATTTGAGAACTGCCTTAAGGCTGTTCTCAAATCCAAAAGGGCAACTTTATGAAACAAGTTTTAATTCGTTTTTGCTCGGATGTGCACGGTATTGGTAGGTATTGTTATTCAGAAACTATGTAATCGAAATACGTTTTCCATTTCTTGGTAAACTTAAAAGATGTTTCAGAAAATACCGTCAAATTTGGCGTTTTGAACCGAATTTCCAGACGAAATGAGAAAATCCAGCTAGAGAGAAGAGAAAAACCGGTTGTCACGTACCCCAAAATCGCTTATAACTCGATAAATATTTTATTTATCAAAAAACGGAAAACTCATTTCGATTCCAAATCGCTTCAATATTCAGCCCTGCCAACTTTGTGTCTTTACGTTTAAAAATGAATTAGTAAATATGTCAGAAAGTTTTGCGCTTGTTGAGCAGTGAACTTGCTTGCCGTCTTAAGTAAATCTTATTTATTTTGATGACAGACGCTCCAATTTTATGTACTAGTATAGCCTGGTAATCCTAATTTTTCAATCTCTTTGAAAATGACTAGTCGAGGCCTTCCTACAATTTTTGAATTGCTACACCACTGCCATCTTGCACTGTTCAGTACTTACTCATTTATGCCAAATTCATACAGCTTCCCAATCATTTTAATACATTTAGTTCGATCTGATTTTAATCATCGTCTAGCCAAAACAGAGCTTCTCGTGCTAAAGCATCAGCTGCTCAATATTCCCCGCGCGTCGCCAAACCAGTGAGTAATACCTTCTCCTCTGCTGCACGATTACGGGCATCTCGTGGACACCATCCCATCTTAATCCAGCCAGAGCTTAAAGTCGCTTACTCCACCCCACCTAGCATCCCCAAGCTCACCTCTCCCCCTTTCCTCATCCCACTTACGTTTTCAGTAAAACAAACTGACTCCAATCGCTGAAAGTGAACTGTCCTAATCTGTTGTTCAAACCATTTATTCGAATCACTGAATGGAAGAAAATAACAACTCCCTAAAAGTAACGAGGTTGTCAAAATAATAATAATAATCATATAATAATAATAATAATAATAATAATAATTGCACATAAGCACACTTTAATCAATTGACTATGATTAATAAAATTTTCAGATTATTGTTGCGTTTACAAAAACCATGATTTGTCAATTCTTAAATTTCTGACAAATAACTGAGTAAGTTATTATTGTTATTTTTTTTAATCCTAGAGGTCTTTCTAGACATAAGTAGAACAGGCATAATTATCCCCCGTTCCCCCTCTTTATATTTAACCAATGAACTTTCAAAACTAATCAGGGAAGTGCCTTATCAAAATGAACCTATTTACAAAATTTTAAGCAAATTGGATAATTCTGCATGAAAAACCCAGTTATCTAAATTAAGGGAGGAATTAGCCCCCCATCCCAGCCACTTTATACTTAACGAATTAACCCCTCAAACTAATCAGGGAAGTGCCTTATCAGAAAGAATCTATTTACAAAATTTGAAGCAAATCGGATATTGCTATCAAGAATTATCGCCTTACGTACATACAGAACATGCGGGCACATTAGCTCTGAGGCTTTGATAGCCAATGATTGATTATAATGATGCGGATGATTCAAAATTACTAATTAAGCCACAGTTTGACTAAACTTCATTCTTAAACTGTAGTAGGCGAACATAAGACTTAAATTTATGAGAAGAACTAAAATTAATTCCAAATAAATTGTAATTTAGAATGTATTTTGATGGTTTCGCGCTTATTTCATTTTTGATTGGAAGTTTCGAATTTTTTAGAAACCATTCTTAACAAGCATTTACATCTTAAAAGTAACCACGACGCCAAATTCCAAGCTTCTAATTATGCAAGATTCTGTAACAACTAATATTACATAAATCGCAACTTTAGAACTTTTTTTGTTCCTGAATCACTTTAAAATTTCTAAATTTTTAAAAGCGTTTTGCGATCGTATTTACTTCTCTAATGTAACAGCCATTTCAAATTTCAAGTTTTAATCCCTAACAATTTCAGACAAATAATAATTAATTTAGAAGGTTTTTAGAACGTTTGCTGTTCATTTCAACCTTTTGCATTTCGATTTTTTTTTTTTTTTCTTAAGTATTCCTTCCGAGCACTTAAATCTTAAAAATAACCACCATACCCAATTTCAAGTTCCGAGCAAAGCAGCATCACAAAAATCGCAATTTTAGAATGTTTTTTGCTTCTGAACCTTTATTAATTTTTTATTTTGTGCAAGAATTTGCTTATTAAAAGAAACAGATATGTCAAATTAAAAATTTTTATCCCTAACAATTCTAAATAAACCGTAATTTAAAATATTTTTCGATCATTTCACACCTTTAAATTTCAAATTTTTAATCCGTGCACCTGCATCTTAAAAGTAACCACTGTACTAAATTTCAAATTTTTAACCCGAAAATATCCATCTAAATCGTAATTTATGCTAATCGAAATTTTTGCTTTCTAATCGAAATTGAATCTTTTGTTATCTAATTGAAATTTTTGCTAATTTAGCATTTTAAATTTCGATTTTTTTTTAAATCGTTCTTAGCGAGCATTTACAGTTTAAACGTAGCCACCGTACCAAATTCCAAGCTTCTATACCATCTGTATTGTATCACATAAATCACAATTTTAGAAAGTTTCTGGTTCTGTGACCTTTTAAATTTCGAATTTTTTAAAAACTGTTCTGGGAAAAGAATTTAGGTCTTTAGAGTAAACAAACATGCCAAGTTTCAAGTTTAAACCGTTAACAGTTCCAAATAAATCGTAATTTAGAAAGTTTGTAGAAAATTTACCGATCATTTCACCTTTTGAAATTTCAAAATTTTTAGAAAACGTTCTTAGGTAACATTTACATCATAAAAGTAACCACATCATGCCAAATTATAAGCTTCTGTACCAACTGTATCGCATAAATCTCAATTTTAGAACGTTTTATGCTGCTGCATCCTTTTAAATTTCGAGTTTTTAGAGAACTGTTCTGGGAAAGCATTTACGTCTCTAAAGTAAGAACATGAAATTTTTTTACGTTTCTAGCCTTAACAATTCCAAATAAATCGCAATTTAGGACGTTTTCCTCGTATTTGTGTCAATTTAAATTTCTATTTTTTTAGAAACCATTCATAACAAGTATTTACATCTTAAGTATTACTACCACACCAAATTTCAAAATTCTAACCTCAACAGTATCATAGAAATCACAATTTTAGAACGTTTTTAACTCTTGAACCCCTTGGAGATTGTTGTACCGACATTAGAGCCTATGTTGGAGCAGAGATGGTTACTATCAATTTAAAATCATTACATTTAAAATCGGTTCAGTAATTCTAAAGATTACCCCCTGCAAAAAAAATTTACTTGTTTATAATATTATTATATATACCTACTCTATATATATAAAATCCTAATGAAACGAATTTATGAAACGGAAGTATGAATCGACTGATTAAACAACTGATTATGTTTCACGGCGATTTCTTCTAAAACATGGAATACTTTGCGATGAAATTAACACCAAAAATCAATATTGATCCGCAGATTTCAAAACTGGTATTAGAATTTTTAAATTCGAATTAGTTTTCAAAATATTAATTTTTTTCTAATTTTATATACATTTTTCTAATGATGGTAACTCAAATTTTAATCAAACAGATATTTTTTTTTCAGATTTTAGAAAAGGTTACTATTTTAAACTAATTTGGCGAGAAGTTTGGCCTCCCTTAAATGTATGCTAAGAAATGTATCATGTTACTTTTATTTATAATTCAATTTGTATTTCATTATCATTTTATGTAATACAAACAGAAACATTTAAAATAAATGGCTTTCACTTCTTTATTTTTTTTAAACGAAATGAAAAGAAAAATATTAGGCACAGATGTCATATACGCACCGGGGTACCCAATTGGCACCAAAATGGCATTATTTTGGTTGACATGGTACACTGTTAAAAATTTTGCAGCATTCTGGCAGGTCATTCGACCGTTTTTTGAAAAAACGGTTTCATAACCATAATTTAACTATATTCTGACCATAAAATGGCCAAAAATATGGTCAGAATAGTGTTAAATTACGGTTGTGTAACCGTTTTCGGAAAAAACGGTCAAATGACCTGCCAGAATGCTGCAAATTTTTAACAGTGTAACCCGGCTATTGTTGTTTATTTAATAATAAATGTTTATTTACTTTATTTTCTTTTTTTAAATTACATAAATTGTTTTGTTCTATAGTTAATTACTTATTTGGTTATTTTCCTTTAAAAATAAAAAATAATAGAAAATAATTAAAAAATACGGTACTACTTAGTTATTCCATCGACTCATTTCGCCAAATTATATAAATCGCCAAACCACTCGCCAAATTATGCAAATTGACATAATCTATATAATAAAAGCCGAAGTCATGTGACTGTCATCAATAGTTCCGGGCTGACCGCTTCACTTTTTATATGCCAAACGAACATTTCGGTGCTTTTATGTTAGTCGGGTGCAGGTGAGAAATTGCCAAATATTCTTCCATCGCCATCATTTCATTAAAAATATAAACCTGTCACTCATTTCATTTAAAATAAATCTTTCACTTAAAATACACATATATCATTTACCTCATTTAAAATACAATAAATAAATAATTAAATAAATAAATAGATATTTTTCCAGCATAGGTTCTTGGCGAGAAAAAAAAAATGGCATCGTATTTTCCGGCAATCTATATCCTATTTCATATACATAAGCAATTTTTTCCATGTGTATACAGTTTATTTAATCTAAAGAAGCCAATAATATATTTTTATATAGAAACAGGAGTAATTTCTATTGTATAATATGTGTAAATACAATGTTTATATGCAAATAAATAAAAATAAAAATATTAATAAAAATACATATAAATAAAAATAAATACATATAAATAAAAATAAAAGTTCTCCAGGTTTGTTTTCATTGCTATTTATATATTTTATCAATGTATTTCACGTTCTGAAGCCCAAATTGCGCCAAGCTTTAAAAAAAAAAAATGCCAAGGCCCCTGTAATGGAAAAGTACTTAAATAAACAATTAATCGTAATAATAATAACATAAACTAAAATATTTCATTTCAATATCAAAGTATTGTGCCTAATTTACATTCAAATAAATATATATTCCAAGATAATTTCAACTGAAATTAAGTTGACATATTTCTATTTCACTTCATAAAGTAAACAAACACAAGCGATTCATTCATCGTAAACAGTAGAAAATATTAGACCATGGTGGTAATCATTCCCAAAGCAGATTCTCCAACAATGAATGGACAATATTCTAATGACGTCATAGTAGTAAATTGATGGCGCTAACGTTTGTTAACTTCCTGCATTCACGAGGGTTTTATTTTGCTATTTCTCTTAGTTGCGTTACTATGAACTCAGAAATGAAATCTATAAAAGCAAAAGTATATATATTCATTATTTAGTTATTAAGTAGTGAAAAAAATTCATAAATGCATGATTTGCAAAATTTAAATAAATTTATTAATACAAAAAAAAAATAGCATTGAAGTAATAACATTTTGGCGCTTGTCTGCGCATTTATATTAAATAAATAAGCCATTTTGAGTCACACCACAACATTTAATAAAACACTCACAGGACGAACAAATAGAACATGAAGAATAATAAATATCAGCATCGGATATCGTTTGTTGCCATGCAACTGGTATAAATTCTCAACTTATAAAAAAATATCGTTTGCTTCATCCATGGAGCGATAAGATTGTAAGATGCACGCGCATGAAAATAAATGTATTAGAGAAATTTAATTATTAGAGAAATACTACATGAGTATCCCCCCAGTGACGAAGGAACGATACAACAAAAGAAACAATGTGAAAATACAAGATGCATGTAAATAACACAATACATATATTTATAAAAAAAAAATCAATTGTATGAAGTATAGTTTATTTCAGTTATCAGTCTTTTAGGAAATCTTACTCGTCTACCTGATTTGGTAGTTGGTTCTTCTGATTTTACTGGCTGGCTATCTACTGGAAAACTTTTAGTTTCAGGAATATCTGTATTACTTGGTAAATCACTGAATACAAATGCAGGTTTAACTCTATCAAGTGAAACACAACTTTTCTTTCCATTTAGGATTATGGTTATGTGCTTGTCATTTCTCGATAGAACTTCATGAGGGCCAGAATAAGGTTGAGATAAGGATGGAAGGACTTTATCTAATCGGAGAAACACATGCGTGCAATCCTTCAATTTAGGGTGAACAAAAATTTTTGAGTGTCCGTGAGCAGATGTATATGAAGGTTTTAAACTATTCATTCTCTCTTTCAATTGTTGGACGAAATTATTGTCGCAAGATACCAAAGATGGGATTTCTGAACACATTTCAGCTGGTAGTGTGAGTGAAATGCCATAAACTAACTCAGCACTTGAAGCTTTTATATCTGGTTTCACAGCAGCTCGTATACCAAGTAGAACTGCAGGTAAACTCTCGGTCCACTTACTATGCTCATGAGCCTTTAATGCGCTCTTTAAGACTCTGTGGAAGCGTTCAACTAAACCATTTCCTTGAGGATGAAATGCTGTCGTTCGTATGCGGTTTGTGCCCAGAAATCTTGTCAGTTCTTTGAACAGATTTGACTCAAATTGTCTACCTTGGTCGGTTGTTATTATAATGGGGCAACCAAATCTAGATATCCATCCGTCAAAAATGGCACGGCAAACTGATTCTGCAGTTATATCTTTTAAAGGTATCACCTCTGGCCATCTTGTAAATCGATCTATTATTGTTAAACAGTATACATTTCCATCTGATGGAGGTAATGGACCTATCAAATCTATGTGAATGTGTGAAAATCTTGCATCGGGTAATGCGAAAGTACCTAGGCTTGTTTTCGTGTGTCTGTGTACCTTAGAACGTTGGCAAGCACTACAACTATTGACCCATTCTTTCACATTTTTCTGCATATTGGGCCATACATATCGTGATGCAATAAGATTTAAGGATGCTGCAACACCAGGATGAGCTAAATTATGGAAATGTTCAAATACTGTTCTACGAAAATTCGCTGGTACGAATGGTCTCGGAGATCCTGTTGATACATCACAAATCAGTTCTGTGGCAGACATTGGAGATGGCATGCTTTTAAACACAAGAGAAGATTTGTTATCATTTTGCAAATTGCGTAGATCTACATCATCTTCTTGAGCTTTTGCAAACTCCTCAAAGTCCAAAAATGAGCTGGAGATTTGATCTACTTCAATTCGAGATAAAGCATCAGCAACTGTGTTGTTGGCGCCGCTTACATGACGTACATCTGTACTAAACTGAGATATGTAATCTAGATGCCGCCATTGGCGCGGGCTGCATTTGTCTGGATTTTGTTTGAAGGCATATATGAGAGGCTTTTGGTCTGTATATATGATAAAGTTTCTTCCTTCGAGCATGTGTCGAAAACGCTTTACTGATGTATACATTGCCAAGAGTTCTCTGTCGTATGTAGACCATTTCTGCTGACTTTTTGAAAGCTTGATTGATAAAAAAGCAATGGGTTCCCAATACTTTTTATTAAGCTGCATAAGAGAACCGCCAACGGCTTTGTCGCTTGCGTCAATCCAAAGGCTTAACTTTGCGCTGGGAATGGGATGTCGTAGGAGAGTTGCATTGGCTAAAGCTTGTTTGGCGTCATTAAAAGCCTGCTCAGCCTCCACAGTCCATTGAATTGAGTCGTGTAAATTCTTTTCAGAGCGTCTTCTAGACTTTTTTGAATTCTTTATTCCTTCCAAGAATTTATTTAATGGAGCCAATATGTGAGCAGCTTGTGATATACATCGACGGTAATAATTAAATAACCCAAGAAATCGTCTTAACTGTGTAAGAGTAGTAGGTTGAGGGAATTTTAAAATGCAATCAACACGATCTGGTAGGGGCTCAATGCCAAATTCAGATACCTTATAACCTAGAAAATCTATGGATGATACGCCGAAAATGCATTTTGATGGTTTTAAGCTTAATCCGTATTCTTGCAAGCGCTGAAATATGATTTTCAGATGCTCGAGATGTTCTTCTGGTGTGCGAGATGCTACCAAGATGTCATCAATGAAAACATACAAAAATGGAAGATCTCGTGTAATTTGATCCATGAACCGTTGAAATGTAGCAGATGCGTTGCAAAGGCCGAATTGCATTCTTGTACTCTCAAATAAGCCAAACGGTGTAATAATGGCACTTTTATGTACATCATCTGGATGAATTGGTATTTGGTGGTAAGCTTTTATAAGATCAAGGTGGGAGTATATTTTTGTACCATGAAGGTTCGAAGTAAAGTCTAAAATATTTGGAATGCTATAATTATCTTTTACTGTTTGTGCATTAAGTGCTCGGTAATCTCCGACAGGTCTCCAATCAGTAGAATGTTTTTTAGGAACCATATGAAGTGGTGAAGCGTAATTGCTTTTGGATGGCCGAATGTGACCAAGATCAAGCATTTGCTGAAATTCGGCTTTGGCTGTTTTTAATCTGTCTGGAGCTAATCTTCTTGGTTTGGCGTGGACAGGAGATCCGGTAGTTTCTATATGGTGAAATATTGAATGCTTTATTTGTTGATCAACACGAGGAGGTTTAGTTATATCTGGAAATTTAAGTAGTAATTTATGATAAATACTATTTCCCGAAACAGTTTTGATAGAATGAATAGATGCTGTATGTATATGGCCGGGAGTAGCTAAATTTGTAACATTATCCACTAACTTTTTATTACGAAGATCTGGAATTAGATTAAAATGATATAGGAAATCTGCGCCGATAATTGGAGTGCTTACATCACCTATTAAAAAGGGAAAGCGAAAAGTTTTTCTGAGATTGAAATCAAGTGTCAAAAGTTTTTCTCCATAAACATTGATTCTTGAGGTATTCGCAGCAGTTAGGGTCATAAAAGGGGTATTTTTCTTGTGGGAAAATGACGCTGGAATAATACTGATGTCGGAGCCTGTGTCGCATAAATAATTTATATTGGTCTTTCGATCCTTTAAAAAGAGGCGACGAGATATTTTATGCAAGGTGGCTGTCGCCGCTACACCTCGCCGTCTGTGTTTTTTGAAAATGAACAAGGTTCGGAGCATTTCTTGGCCTTTTCGCCAAATTTTTCGTGATGCCAACATTGCTGTCTGGAATCTTTTGAAATGCTACGATTCCTCCCAAAAGAACGCCGACGAAAAGGGCTTCGTGACCTACGTAATTCCAGTTGTTTAATTCGATCATTCAGTTTTTTAATTTCACATAAAATTTCTGAATTAGCATTTGATGGTACTGAAACAGCATTTATTGCGGTGGGATTATATTCCAAAATTCGGTCAGCAACTTCGGCTGCTTTATCAAGTGATAACGGTGAGATAGATGCTAAAATGCTCTGTACATATGACGGTAAATGCGAAATAAATAATTCCAACATCAATTCATCGGATACATTGTGGGACTCAGCTCGTCTTTGCATTACTCTTAAGAGATCACTGGGTTTACTATCACCGAGCTGTTCACCAGCTAACAATTTCCTTATTTCAGATTTTGACGAGTCGCTTGTCCGTTTTATTAATTCCATTTTTAAATCCTCGTATGGTGTATTATCGGACGGTTTGATAATTAAATCCCGTACAACAGATGCGGCATTTGGAGGTAAGTTAGCCGAAATATAATTAAATTTAGTTCGACTTTCTGTTATGGCCTTTGGATGAGCTAATTCAAATGAATGTTCACACATTGCGAACCAAAGACCGACATCATTAAAGTTATACGGTGGAATACGAACAGCGCTAATTTCTGTCATTTTCCAAAATAAAATGAAATATTACTCACTTATTACAGAGTTCTTTTAACGTGCTCCAGTACGGGTCACCAGTTTGGCGCTTGTCTGCGCATTTATATTAAATAAATAAGCCATTTTGAGTCACACCACAACATTTAATAAAACACTCACAGGACGAACAAATAGAACATGAAGAATAATAAATATCAGCATCGGATATCGTTTGTTGCCATGCAACTGGTATAAATTCTCAACTTATAAAAAAATATCGTTTGCTTCATCCATGGAGCGATAAGATTGTAAGATGCACGCGCATGAAAATAAATGTATTAGAGAAATTTAATTATTAGAGAAATACTACAACATGTTTAAGTAAAATAAGTTTAATTTAGATAATTTATGAACAGATCTCAGTTTAAAAACTTGAAATTTCACCCATTTTTACAGCTACGGAAATAAATGGTATTTTTCAAAGTACGCATAACAACAAAAATGTATGAAATGTTATCAAGTTCGCAAAGAATTCTTGATTTCTCTATCAGAATCTTTGGACTCGGGGAAGGATTGAGCAAGTCAAGTTTAAGAATGAAAGTAACATGATGCAATACTTAGCATACATTTAAGGGAGACCAAACTGGTCGCCAGAGGCGGCTAGTTTTTATTTTAAATAACGAAAGAACAAAGAAAATAGTATAACATTAATAAGTATACAAATAAAACGTCGAAATAAAAATCACTTGATGACGTAAAGACGTGTAACTTGCTTAAAGTCAAGTGAATGTGACATTTACGATCAACCATTATTGGCATTTAATCTTATAGTTTGGTGATAGATTTTTGGTCGACGGGATAACTGAGTAGTACCAAAAATACATATGTAACTGGTATTGGAAAACGAGGATTTCGCCAAATTTTCGTAAAAAAAATCACGCCAAACCGAAGGGCGTATATGGCATCTGGCCAAATATTAAATGATGTAACAAACGATGACATTTAATTTCAACTTCAAAGCAATGTTTTAGTTTACCACTCGAAAAATTAAAAAAAAATACTAACTAGCGAATTGAAAAATAGTTATTGGCGAGATTTTCAGCCGGCTAGCGTAACAGTACCAAGAATCCTTTGCGACAATGGTTTTATGTAGTATTATTCGAAAAAAAAAAACTGATTTTTTTAAATCGAAATGGAAAACTTTCGGCACAGATACCACATACGGTCCCATATTGGCGCTATTTTTTTCTGACGCCAATGTCATATACGCAACGGGAACTTAACTGGCGCCATAGTATCGTTATTTTGTTTGATTTGATAAGCCGGATGTTGTTGTTTATGCTGTTGATGTTTTCCCCAAATTAGCGTCAGAAAAAAATCGCGCAAATATGGGGCCGTATATGATATCTGGGCCACACTTTCATATGAAAAGCGAAGGGATCAGAGCGTATTTATTTATGGCAGTTACATGACTTGGACTATTATAATATAGATGAAATGATGCCGATAGAATAATATTTGGCGACTTATCACCTGTACCTGGCTAATATTAAAGTACCAAAATGGCACCAGGAATATAAAAAGCGAAGTGGTTCGCCCGGAACTGTTGATGATAGTCACATGACTTAGGCTATTGTTATAGAAATTGTTTTAAAATACCGGGAGACAAATACCCTGTACACTTAATTCCTTTTATTTTTAGCTTCTTTTCAAACGTTTAACTGATCCTCGTTAATCAAACACGAAAACAACCATTGGATGTCTTAACAGCAACTGATTCGGCCTTAAATTTTTGAAATCAAAGGAAATTGAATGGAAACCCGTTTACGGGGAGATCGGCACAGCTTTATTCAGTATAATTCAATCTTCTATAATATTTTTTAAACCGATCAGATTAGCGTGTTTTTAGATTCTGCGGTGTCTGAACGGGGTTGGCGAGCGTAGTTTGCAGGGGGCAGAGCCTCCTAGTATATATATAAATTATTGCATTTTTACGCAAAAAATACCATTTAAATAGGATTTTTTTTTTTTTTATGATTAAGGAGGCTGGTCAGTCAGCTTCCTATTTCCGCTCACTAATGTAAAGTCTATGGGCATTTAATGCATTCGTAAATCTAAAATACTTCCCCGGAAAATTAATATTTTTAGCTTCTATTTTTTTTTTTTTTTTTTTTTTTTTTTTTTTTTTTTTTTCTGTGTGTACACTTCCTAAAAGTTGTCTCTTTTTTTTCTTAGTTCTCAAAATATTTCTAAAGTATAGACTTAATTTTATATGAAGTGTTAAAATGTCACTCACAGTTCGCCCACTTTTGACACATAAAATATTAAATTCAGCATAGATTTTAGAAATATTTTGAAAACTAAAAAAAAAAAAAAAAAAAAAAAAAAAAAAGAGAGATCCTTTAAAAAGAGTATAAAGAAAAAAAAGCTGTTAACAATATGAATTTCTCGAGAAGATATTTTAAATATGCGAATGCATCAAAAGTCCATAGACTTAATATTACGGAGGAGAATTCCGAATCTGAGTGACCAGCCCCCTTAAAGTATCTGCCTACGTTGAAATGAGCATTTTCGCGAAAATTATCGATTGTTTAAAATTATTTCATTTGAAAGTACAACTTTTTAAGATTCTAAAACTGCTTTATTTTTATTCCTACCATGTTTAAAACAGAATTAAATCCATTATTTATAGTAAAAATATTATAACTTAACGTTTAAATACACTTTTCTCAAAATTTATTTTTATACATAAAAACTCACTTCAAAAATGATAACTAAAAATATTATTTTCATTTCTCCATAAAAATTTGTGAACTTTGTCTACATATTGCTGTATAGTGCATCTACTAAAAGAATTTTAATTGCGTGAATATTTTCAAAATTATGGCCTGTTATTTGAACAAAAATATAGTAAAACTGTTGAAAATCTTATAATTCACTCTTTGATCATCTCTAAAATCTTTATTTACTAAAATATCATTTAACTTGTAGTAGGTGCGCTAGATAAAAGCTTATACTTTACTTTAGTAGTAATTTTTTTCTGATACGCTTATTTGTTTCTCATGCACCATTTTTCAAGTTTTTGTAATAAAAATCTTCAAATTTTCGTACATATTTAACGTTTTTGTAAATTCTTAGGGATATATACAGGGTGTACCCTTTCAGAGGTGTCCAATGGCTAATTCTTAAATAGTTAATCATAGACACATAGTTTTAATTACAAAGATATTTTAAATAAGATAAAAAATTATCTTAAAAGCCGCTTGGATCAATAAAAACATTTTTAAAGAGTTACGAAATTTAATTTTTTATACAGCTCCCCGGTCCTATAAATTACATTTAGTAAAAATTTCGCATTACATTAGCAAGTAAGATAAATAAAGGCCCAGTCATCTAGACCGAGATATGAAACTTTGAATTGCATGACTGATGCCAATTTTCTGCATCTGAACACAGATGAGTTGAGCCATGCTTCGAGGGATCGTACACAAAAGGCTTAAAGTATTGGAAGGATTTAATTTCGTGTGTATCGGCACTAGTATCTGCGTGTATCTAGTCATATCGTACAAGTAATACGACAGTGTTAATTTTTATTCATTAAGTTTCAGATTGGTTAAAATAATTGTTTTCTAACATATGTTTTATTTTGTAAAAAAATGAGACTGTTTTTTTTTTCATCATTTCATTTTTAAAAAAATCTGTTATTTTTTTTCACTTATATTTTCAGAAAAAGTTTTATATTTTGATTTAATATGTCAGAATGAAAATAGATTTCAAATTTATATGTTATGTTAATGTGACTCTCAAGTATTATTTTTTTATGTCTGAAGATTATTTATATTTCTAGTAAATTTGAAAATAACCGGTATTTCGCAGCGAAAAGGATGCTTCAACTTTAACCAGCTATTACTCGGTTAGTTTTAATTGTAGAAGAATGGGACTTTTTTGTCTTACTTCTTAAAGTAATAGGATATTTTTACTAAATATAACTCATACGGCCGAAAGACCGTATAAAAATTTAAATTTCGCAATTTTTTAAGAAATGTTTTTATTGAACCAAATCTCTTTTAAAATACTTCCTTACCTCATTTAAAACATTTTTGTAATTGGAACTCTATGTCTATGACTAACGGTTTAGGAATTAGCCATCGGACACCGTTGAGAGTGGATATCCTGTATATAATTTTAAAGAAAACTATTAATTTTTATTAAAACTAAATCTAAAAATGTGAATACAATATGTCTTTGCAATTTTTTTTAAGTGCTTCGAACGTAGGCATACCTTCAATAATTTTGGTTTGGTGCGCAAATACATTTTGCCTGTAAAACAAGTTTTCTTACAAGGACACTCTGACTGCTAGAAAGATCAGCTTTTCACTTGTAACCTGATCTCGCGCTTATAGGAACGTTCGGAACTAGGCAAGCATGAAATATTACTACTGATGAAAGCAGAATCATATCCAGTGATAATCTGTCGTTTTTTTTTTTTTTTTTTTTTTTTTTTTTTTTATTGAGATATTTTGAATTCTCGCCTGAAAGTTTCAATAGTTATTTTTGAGTTAAACAATATTAGATTGTTACGTAATTAAAATAGAAAAAAATATTATTCAAAATTAAATTTTATGGCGTGAATTACGAATTCCTAAGTAAAACAATACCGCTAGATTTGACAACAATGATCATATCCGAGCTCGGTTTTTTTTCTTTTTTTAATCAAATACGTTTTGAACCAGAAAATACATTTAATCCATTTGTGACTGAATTATTTTTCTCTCATAGTACTTTGTTTAATTATATACATAATAGGGCATGCATAATAGAATAATTATTACATTATGCTAATATGAATAATCTTTTTGTAGATTGTGTAAAATAATCGTCAAAAATGGAAAAAGAAATAAAACTAAAAATATATATATTAATTTATTTCCGGACGATCACAACGTCTCAATTTGGGACGCTAAGCTTTAAATGAGTTAACCCTTTAACGGATAGATTTTTATTTTGTTCGGAAAACATTATATTTGAGTCTATTTTTGTCAATTATCCATTAGAAAAATAATGAAAAAAATTTCTTATGTTTCTGTTAGACATAACGTCATGATGTCATTCCTGAGTTACATAACAAAAATTACTCAAAAAAGGATCATTTTAAATAACATACTTACTTTAAAGTGTTTACACTGCACAATAACAACTATTCAACGATATAATAATTTTTATAATGCTCTTAATAGTTTGCAGAATTAATATTGACTACCTTATAAAGATAGAGAGAAAACGCCAGTCAGGCACATTGGAAGAAATATCAACAAAACGTGTTATAACCTCCTCGTGATAACAAATGAGAACAAAAACGGACTTCACGATCTTAAATGCATGTTATCACACGTAAGTAGCACTTAACAGTTTATCAAAAGACCAACAGAAAGCGTCAAATCGCAAAGAAACATCATGTAACTCCTGAATTACACTATGCATTTAAGGGTTAATAAAATGTGTCTTGTTTATATGTAGTACTTATTTAATTTCATTTATTAAACCTTTGGTACGAGCCAAGAGTGGTGGGTATTTTTAGGTGCGTTCGTAATTATATAAATACGTAGCACCTATAGTCGCCGTCCGCATATAACAGAGCAAAAACTACCCAACCGAATAGTCTGAAATTTTAAATATCTAATTGTTGCAAAATTGTGTCGAGTCATTTCAAATTTTATGAAATTCGGATGTACAGTTTAATTACACGGACAGTCAAATTTTTCCGTTACATTACGGCCAATGGGAAAAAATTATTGCGAGTGCATTTTAATGATGTTACAGCCTTTCGAATGGTCTGAATTTTTAAATACATATATAATTGTTGCAAAATTCTGTCGCGTTATTTCAGATTTTATAAAAATCGGATGTATAGTTTAATTACAGAGACAGTCAAAAGTTTTTCGTTCATTAAGGACAATGGGAAAAAAATTCTTTCAAGTTCATTTTAGTGATGTTACAGCATTTCGAACAGAATGAAATGGATATGCACTTATGAAGTGCACTAAAATATACATTCAGTATAATATGCGGTGCAAAAAATATTTATAAAACTAGTTATAATACGAGCGCACCTCATTTGCCACGTTTGACGAGCAATTGCCAACTTGCTATATTCAATCGTACCACAATTTACAAAAAGAAATTTTTGCGGAAGATTTCTCTTGAAAATATACTAGTATGACAGAGGTCATTTTTCAAAATGTGGTACAAATAGAATTTAAACAAGTAATATAAAAATTTTGTTTTTAAAGGTCAATCCTACTTAGGTCATCAAAGAAAAATTTAATATAATCCCTCAAGCTAATATTAGTTTTTGTTGCATTAAAATATTTCAATTTGTTGATTTTCTATAAGCAAGTAGGTTTACAATGGAAGTCTACGGGAATTTGGCGAAATATTAGAGATATCGCCAAGTTCCCGTCACTTTTGGCTACTCATTTTTGGTCGCCAAATTTGGCGATATATCGCAAAGTTGGCAACAAATTTGGCGGTGTTTGGCGACAGAACAGGTCCTTCCTATGGTAACCCCCTTATAGATATGAAGATGCATTAAATACTTCAATAACCAATGGCCGCCATTTTGTCTCCCATGTAAAACAAAATTAATTAATTAAAATTTAATTAATGAATTAATATTTGAAAAAAACTGTATTAACATCAATTGTCATCCAGTACAAGTTTAAAAAATTTTATTTCAACTTGATAGGATGAATAATAAGTATTTTATTAACGATTGAAAATTTGAACAAGATATATAAATAAATAAATATAGGGAGAGTGTGAACTAATAGTAGGAATTGAAAAAATACTTCACTGGGATGCATATGCCCAGACACGTGATCAAAGTTTAACCATTTCCGGCACGGAGTAATTCTGCTTGTAAATGGATGAAATGATTAACTGACACCAGAATTTACAAAAACGAATTTATTAGAATATTTACATACTTTCACGTATTTATAAAAGGAAAATTTTAATTAAATATTCTGGGTGCGAGTAAACGCCCGCGAAAGGGTTAAGCGTAGCTACCAACTTTTCTAGGTTACTTTCAAACCAAATAAAACCAGAAATTTCATTAAGTAAAAGCTGTTAAATAGTAACCCGAATAGCAACAAGAAGCATTTCATTCAATAATTTTTCTGGTTCAATTTATATTTAATTTAAAAGAAGCCGAAAGGTTGGCAGCTATAATTAAATAAAAGGACTGTGGTCGATAAGAATATTAAATTGCGCCAACAACAGGCATGTAAATTTTAAAGCATAACACAGAGCAATTATTAATTATCAATATGAAATTAAAGTTATTTTTTAAAAACCCGCTAAGTATGTAATGTAATATATAAAAGGTATTAAAATGACTTGATATAAATTGATTACTATGCAATAAAATAATTTATTTACGGATATTATAGAAATGTAATATATATAAATACATAAAATATATTAATTAATATACGTTTCTCATGTCGTAAACAAAAAAATTTTTTTTTTAAGCATGAGCGAATTAAGGTACTGATTTCATATTAATGTTTTACAAATCTTTATACATTCTAATAAAAAATACTCCTACCCATATATTTAAATCAAAATGTCACCTTCGTTCGGTGTGTGTAGAAATAACAGATGAAATGTGAAAAAATATAGCCAAAAAAATATAAGAAAAAAGCCAATAATCTGCTGTGAACTGCAACAACCGCTATGAACCTACTTATTGCATAATGTTAAGAGGCTACACTAGTCACGCGAAGACACATGCAAGCTAAACTAATGTCAGCATTCTTTTCAAATTTCTCGTTTTGCATTTCAGTATTTTAAAATGTCATTTTCCTTTTTTTTTTCATACGAATCTCTAATCAGGTAACTTTTTACATTTTCGGAACCATTCCCAAATTATAATAAAAAAAAAAAGAAAAAAAAATCTGCAATTAAAATTGAAAAAGTAAAAAAGGGACCGGTTACATATCGACGTCGGCTATCCTATGCCAAACTAATCGGATGTGGCAGTCCCAAAACTTTCTTCTATCTCATACATGTTAATACTTCCTGAAAAGTGCAGTATAGCAGCGCCACCGGTAAAGTGATTTATGGGTACACCAAAATCTAATCAGTAGCAACTTATGTCAATTTCTAACTGAATCTGAAGATTGATGGAAATCCGTGCGTTAGTTTTTGAGATAGAGCTATTGCGGAAATCGTAAAACATTCTACGTAACAACGCCACCTCTTAGGGGATCTGCACCAAAAACTAATCAGGACCAATTTACATCAGGAACTAACTGAATCTGAAGTGTGAAGAAACTTTATGTATTAGTTCTTGACATACAGCTATTGCAGAAATAGGGAAAATGCAGCACAGCAACGCCACCTGTTGGGAGATTTACGCCAAAAACTAAGCAGCACTAATTTATATCAGGGACTAACTGAATCTGAAGTTTGATGAAAATTCGTGTATTAGTTTTTGAGATAGAGCTATTGAGATAATCATGAATAATGCAGCACAGTAGCATCCCCTGTTGGGCAATTTACACCAAAAAGTAATCTGCCCCAATTTATATCAAGGACTAACTGAATCTAAAGTTTTATTAAATTCATTTCATCAGTTTTTGAGATACAGTGCCCACAAAATTTGTGTCACAGACAGAGTGACAGACTCACAGACAGGCATTTTGTAAAAACATGTTTTTGGGGATCTCTGACTCCTAAAACGTGTGAATCCGTCGAAAACCGGAATTCGAAAATTTTTATAAATCCTATACTTTCCTCTTGTAAAGATAGAAGAAAGTAAAAAAGGAATAATTTTAAAATATTAAAATACAAACAAAAAAAATTCAAATAACACTGCTATTGGTTTAATATGAACTTGCGAGTGTCTTCGCGTCACTAGCGTAGGCTCTTAAATAGCTATAATAAACAATTAAAAAATATAATAAAGTTTTAGAAGGTACTTTTATGTTCACTCTTGAAAGAGGACACTTTTGTAGTCATATCGACCTTAATAACTTTGACTTGTTTTATTTGACTTGAAAAACAAAAGAAAGAATAAAGTGGAAGGTTGGCAGTTATGCATACCATATGAACAGAGAACATTTTTACAGCCATAGGTAGAAGTTTGTAGATGTGTTGAATTTTATTAGACATCGCCGGGTTTACTCCTATTTCCGTACAAGTGGTGCCTTCAAGAAGGATTTTTCAAGGAAACTTATTCCAATTTTCGATCACGTAGAAGAAAAATATTAGTAGCCTTACATATTAGCCATCCTAGGGAAACTACGTAGAAATTTAAACATGTCAACTCGTGTTCTGATTTTCTCATTTTGAGACAAACACGTTTATGATTGAACTTAATTATTCCTCGTAACAATGTTATCCTTATTAGATGTAAATTTCCAACTGGGCGAAAAATGTCCGGACCAGGATTCGAACCCGGGATCTCCTGGCTGAAGCCGCCAGTGCTCTGCCATCTGAGCTATCCCGGACGATTCTGGTCGAACTTTTTCACCCAGCTAACCTTGAAGATTACAGCATCTGGTCTGAAACCTGGTTCAGCTCAACAGAATAAATCTCAGGTAATGGAACTCCAGAAATCGCTGGATACGAAATTATACTAGATTATTTTTAACACAATTATTCTAATTGGTAAACAAATCATATTAGATGTAAATTTCCAACTGGGCGAAAAATGTCCGGACCAGGATTCGAACCCGGGATCTCCTGGCTGAAGCCGCCAGTGCTCTGCCATCTGAGCTATCCCGGACGATTCTGGTCGAACTTTTTCACCCAGCTAACCTTGAAGATTACAGCATCTGGTCTGAAACCTGGTTCAGCTCAACAGAATAAATCTCAGGTAATGGAACTCCAGAAATCGCTGGATACGAAATTATACTAGATTATTTTTAACACAATTATTCTAATTGGTAAACAAATCATATTAGATGTAAATTTCCAACTGGGCGAAAAATGTCCGGACCAGGATTCGAACCCGGGATCTCCTGGCTGAAGCCGCCAGTGCTCTGCCATCTGAGCTATCCCGGACGATTCTGGTCGAACTTTTTCACCCAGCTAACCTTGAAGATTACAGCATCTGGTCTGAAACCTGGTTCAGCTCAACAGAATAAATCTCAGGTAATGGAACTCCAGAAATCGCTGGATACGAAATTATACTAGATTATTTTTAACACAATTATTCTAATTGGTAAACAAATCATATTAGATGTAAATTTCCAACTGGGCGAAAAATGTCCGGACCAGGATTCGATTTCGCCCAGTTGGAAATTTACATCTAATATGATTTGTTTACCAATTAGAATAATTGTGTTAAAAATAATCTAGTATAATTTCGTATCCAGCGATTTCTGGAGTTCCATTACCTGAGATTTATTCTGTTGAGCTGAACCAGGTTTCAGACCAGATGCTGTAATCTTCAAGGTTAGCTGGGTGAAAAAGTTCGACCAGAATCGTCCGGGATAGCTCAGATGGCAGAGCACTGGCGGCTTCAGCCAGGAGATCCCGGGTTCGAATCCTGGTCCGGACATTTTTCGCCCAGTTGGAAATTTACATCTAATATGATTTGTTTACCAATTAGAATAATTGTGTTAAAAATAATCTAGTATAATTTCGTATCCAGCGATTTCTGGAGTTCCATTACCTGAGATTTATTCTGTTGAGCTGAACCAGGTTTCAGACCAGATGCTGTAATCTTCAAGGTTAGCTGGGTGAAAAAGTTCGACCAGAATCGTCCGGGATAGCTCAGATGGCAGAGCACTGGCGGCTTCAGCCAGGAGATCCCGGGTTCGAATCCTGGTCCGGACATTTTTCGCCCAGTTGGAAATTTACATCTAATATGATTTGTTTACCAATTAGAATAATTGTGTTAAAAATAATCTAGTATAATTTCGTATCCAGCGATTTCTGGAGTTCCATTACCTGAGATTTATTCTGTTGAGCTGAACCAGGTTTCAGACCAGATGCTGTAATCTTCAAGGTTAGCTGGGTGAAAAAGTTCGACCAGAATCGTCCGGGATAGCTCAGATGGCAGAGCACTGGCGGCTTCAGCCAGGAGATCCCGGGTTCGAATCCTGGTCCGGACATTTTTCGCCCAGTTGGAAATTTACATCTAATATGATTTGTTTACCAATTAGAATAATTGTGTTAAAAATAATCTAGTATAATTTCGTATCCAGCGATTTCTGGAGTTCCATTACCTGAGATTTATTCTGTTGAGCTGAACCAGGTTTCAGACCAGATGCTGTAATCTTCAAGGTTAGCTGGGTGAAAAAGTTCGACCAGAATCGTCCGGGATAGCTCAGATGGCAGAGCACTGGCGGCTTCAGCCAGGAGATCCCGGGTTCGAATCCTGGTCCGGACATTTTTCGCCCAGTTGGAAATTTACATCTAATATGATTTGTTTACCAATTAGAATAATTGTGTTAAAAATAATCTAGTAATGTTATCCTTAAATTCAAAATTCGAAATTCAGCTTAGCTCGGAAAGGAAGTTTCGAATTGAGTTTGAAAACAATTATACCGACACATTTCAATTAGGAAGTTTTCTTGTCTAATCTCTTGTATGTATTCGTACGTTCTTACTTACGTATGTTTGAAATTAAATTTTTTAATGCTAATATTTTTACATCTTATTGACAATTACTTAACAAAACTAGGCACTAACCTTAAATTTTGGCGTTGTCTATACCACTATAAAGGATGGAAAGATTGAATATTAAATCATAAAATGTGGATATTATGGAGATCAAAAAGCTCGAAAGGAAAATCCTACATCAATCAATGCAACCTATCCATAATTTTCCGCCTTTATCAATGCAAAAAAAAATATTCTCGGTTTTTATGGTGTGATTCTAATTCCATCAGTGCAAACTTGAATCCTGTTTGGTCAGTTCAAAAAGATCTTGTGAGCTCAAAAGATAACTGTAAATTTTGGCTTTTAAAAATAGAATAAATTTCATTGTTTTAATTTTCAATTTTTAGCACAAATTACTCCACATAATAACTAGTATGTTGTGGTCATCACAAAAATTTCTTCTATATAATTCACGTCAATTAAATAATTTAAATAGTACAAGAAATTACATCAATTTAGCATCCATTCATATCAAAGTATATCTGATTTTGAAGTTTGATAAAAATTCGTGCATTAGTTATTGAGATAGATCTATAGCGGAAATTCTGAAAAATGTAGCATAGCAGCACTACCTGTTGAGCGATTTACACCAAAATACGTATAAAACGTCAATTCATGTCAAGGACTAACTGAATCTGAAATTTGAGGAAAATTTGTGCATTATTTCTTGAGATAGAGCTATGGCAAAAATCGTGTAAATCCTGCAAAATTCAGCATAGCAGCGCCATCTGTTGGGTGATTTACACCAAAGCGTTACCAGCACTAATTCACATCAAGGAATAACTGAATCTGAAGTTTGATGAAAATCCGTGCATTAGTTCTTGAGATAGAGTACCCACAAAATTTGTGTCACATACAGACAGACAGACTCACAGATGCACAGACTCACAGACAGACATTTTCTAAAAACATGTTTTTCGGAATCTCTGACCTCTAAAACGTGTAAATCCGTCGAAAACCGAAAGTCAAAAATTTTCACGAATCCAATACTTTCTTCTTGTAAAGATAGAAGAAAGTAAAAATAATTAATAGACATGTTTTCTATTTTGTCTAAACTGCCAACTATATCTATACTAATATTATAAAGAAGTAAAATTTGTTTGTTTGTTAGAGGTAATCTCTGAAGCTACCGAACCGATTTCAAAAGTAATGGTACCAAAATTATGGTGTTAGTCCAACTTAGAACATAGGCTATATTTTATGTCGGTGCAACTAACCCAAAGGCGGTGCAGGAGCAAAAAACGTTGTAAAAATGCGATTTTTGCGTTACTGAAGGGCCTAGAAATATGAAATTTGGAATATTAGTTACTTATAAGATAAAAATAATGTCTATAAGAACAGTTCTTAAACAATTCGAAATTTAAAAGGGGTGAAAATGCTCGAAAAACGTTCTATATGGTGGTTTCTACGCAATCTCAGGAAATACCAAACTGATTTAAAAAATAATGGCGTCAAAATGATGGTGACAACCCTTGCTCCAAAATAGGCTATTTTTTATGTCGGTGCCACTACCCCAAAGTGGGTGCAGGAGAAAAACGTTCTAAATTGCAGTTTTTGGTCTACGGAAGGGCCTAGAATCGTGGAATTTGGAATGGTAGTTAGTTATAAGGTATCAATGATCTCTAAGGACATTTCCTAAAAAAATCGAATTTAAAAGGGAGGGGGGGGGGGGGCGAAATGCGCAAAAAGCGTTGTAAAAAACGTTCTAAATTGCGATTTCTATGCAATCTTACTAAGTACTGAACCGATTTCAAATATAATGGTGTAAAAATGATGGTGACAGATCTTGCTCCAAGATGGTCTATATTTTATATCTGTTTTCACTACCCCAGAAGAGATGCAGGAGCAAAATGCGCGAAAAGCGTTCTAAAAACGTTCTAAATGCCGATTTGTCAGCAATATCTCAGAAAGTATCAAACTGATTTCAAAAGTAATGGTAGGAAATTGATGCTGACAGCCTCTGCTCTAACATAGATGCTATTTTATGTCGGTATCACTATCACCTAGACGTTGCAGGAGCAAAAAAGCGTTCTAAATTTCGATTTTTGTGATCGGTAGGTGCTAGCAACTTAAAATTAGGCAAGGTACATATTTATTAGATATAAATGATCTTTAAGAACAGTTTCGAAAAAATTAGAAATTTAAAAAGGGGCAAAAATGCGCGAAAAACGTTCTAAAAACGTTTTAAATTGCGATTTCTACTCAATCTCAAGAAATACCAAAGCTATTTCAAAAGTAATGGTTGCAAATCAATGGTGATAGTCCCTGCTATAATATAGGTTATATTTTATGTTGTTGTCACTACCATTTGAGGGTTGCAAAAGCAAAACATGTTCTAATTTGCGTTTTTTTGCACATCTGAGGGGTCTAACACTTTGAAGTATGGCATGGTATTTACTTACAAGATGCAACTGCTTTCTAAGAACAGTCGAAAGAAAATTCCAAATTTAAAAAGATGAAGTGAGCGAAAAGCGTTATAAATTACAATTTTTGTGCAATCTTATCAAATACCAAACCGATTAAAAAAATAATGATGACAAATTGTTGGCGATAGAACCTGCTCAAACATAGCTATATTTTATGTCTGTGCCACTACCACCAGAGGGTTGCAGGAGCTAAAAACTTTCTAAATTGCGATTTCTGTGGTACTAAAAAGGCTAGAAATTTTAAATATGGCATGGCAGTTGTTTATAAAATATAAATACCCTCGAAGGACTGTCGAAAATAAATTCGAATTAAAAAGGGGTGAAGCGAAGGGGAGGTGCGAAAAGCATTCTAAAAAAGTCCTAAATTACGATTTCTATGCAATTTCAGGGAATATAAACCGATTATAAAAGTAATAGTTGCGAATCAATGGTAACAATCTCTGATCCTACGCAGGCTGTATTTTATGCTGATGATTCTACCACCTGGGGTTCACAGGAACAACAAACGTTCTAAAAAAGACCTTTAAAAGCTTTCTAAATTACGTTTCTGTGGAATATTAGGAAATAACAAACCGATTTCAAAATTAATGTTGGCAAATTAGTGGTGACAGTTCCTATTTCAACATAGCCCTTTTTGTTGAGAGATGTGGTAGGACTTGGAATAGTTAATTTTAAGATGTAAGCAGATAGTTTCTAAAATATTCTAAACTTCAAATGAATACTGAAATGAGCGTATTAATTGAGCATAAAAGTTTCAAAATATTTCTACATTATAATTTATTTAGTTTTATTTAGTTTTATTTAGTTTTATTTAGTTTTATTAATTTAAGTCTCATTTCTGCCTAATGCAGTGTAATAATGATGTTTAATCAAACTGTGTTTTAAATAGTAATTTTTGAATTATTCCTAAAAGTAATAAGTACCTTTTAATAAAATAAAATATTACCTTTTAATAAAATAAAAATTTAGTTAGTACCTTTTAATAAAAGTTAGACATATAAATATCACTTGGCATATTTCCAATATTACGCGAGCAAAGCCGAGGGGTTTGCTAGTACAAAATAAAGAAGTAAAATATACCTAGATATTCGTTGCCTTTGTTTTTATACTTTACAGCTTTTTCAGTTAAGGAATTGAAGTTCGGGACAAGCTATGATAATGACATTTATAACTTTCCAATTTTTATTTTTATTTTATTTATTTATATATTATTATTTTAATCCTCAAACTAGTGAATAAAGCAGTGCTTGAAGAGAAATGTTAATAAAAGATTTAAACATTTATAGTTGACTTGTTTAATGCACAGTTTATAGAGAAGGACATTTAATTTTACCATTATCTCATAATGAATCTTAGAGAGAGAAGCTGGTGTTTTTTTTTTTTTTTTTTTTTTTTTTTTTTTTTTTTTTTTTTTTTTTTTTTTACAACCATCAGAGTTACTCCGTAAGAAAACAAGTTTTACAGGTATGCTCAGTGTTGAAGTCAGGCATTTTTCTCCGAGAGGGAATTTTGGAGCTTTTGGGGAGGAGGGGGGGATTAGTAATTTCGAACTTTTGACCATATATAAGCATAAAATCCCAGGTTTTCTGGGGGACAGGGCGGATTTCGGGACACACCCTGAATAAATCACTGGGAATTCTTCTTTATTAGGTGCAGTAAGGTGAAAGCTCTTTCAAAGTTATAAAAATAAAATATATAAGTCAAAATTATAAACATCTCCAAATTATAAAACTGTAATATATACAGTGTGACTTCAAAAATCCGGCATCAGAACCATCTTTTCCGTTTCTTTTTCTTTTACACTTTCAAGTTATCGGAAAAGAAAAAGAGCAA
Source organism: Maratus speciosus (assembly GCA_963932465.1). Classification (NCBI taxonomy): domain Eukaryota; kingdom Metazoa; phylum Arthropoda; class Arachnida; order Araneae; family Salticidae; genus Maratus; species Maratus speciosus. Next base: position 40,506,582 of record OZ010792.1, read on the forward strand.
TTCTTTATGAATTATAAACTTCAAGATCGAAAGTAAAAATGCAAAAAAAGAATATTTGTTGTTATTCTTTTTTTTTTTTTTTTTTTTTTTTTTTTCATTTGTCAGAGGCGATTATTTTCTGAACAAATTTTCTGGGAGCTGCACCGTTGTTTAGCAACACGAAAAACTTTGGGGACAACTTTGGAGAATAAATAGCACAATATATGGCCAGAACGAATTTTCAGCAACGGCGACATGATGAGGAAGAATTTTCAGACTTTACATTTCCCGTGAAAAAGCCGCAATTTATAAGCTGATTGAACACTCAAAATCTTAAAATGCATTAAGTGTCGAAAAAAGGGATATAAAGGACTGACGAAAATGCATCAGCAACGAACAATTTAATGGACAGCGAGATCGCTGACGCTGTGCTAAGTAGGACCGCTGATAATGCTAATAGCAGATCAGAAGATGAGGATGAACAACTAGCAGAAGAAAAGGTATCACTAGAAAAATGCATAAATTTCACTGGAGAACTATGCTTTAGAGAAACAAGACTGTATTTCCGAAACAGGCATTCTTCATTTGTATAAAATACAAAAAAAAAAAAAAAAAAAAAAAAAAATTGAAGCAAACAAAGTTGACGTGGATGTTTCCGAGATTACAAGAGAAGATATAATTTCACTCTTTATTAGATATTTTTTTCTGCAACATAGAAACTATCAATTAAAATGATTTTTTTACATTAAATTTTCTCTTTTTCTTACTTATTTATCACTTAATAATGAATTAAAATATTGCTAAAGGCACTATTAAGAATATAGAACTACTTTTGATATTCCTTGACACTACTTTCGATATTCCTAGACACTACTTTTGATATTCCTTCAAAAAATCCGGCATACTCTCGGTCCCAATAATGCCGGATTTTTGAAGTTATACTGTATATATATATATATCTATACAGGGTGTCCCAAAAACATTGACCTCGGCTTTTATTGCTTCAATATCGATCATAGACATATATTATAAATTACAAAGTTACGTAAAAAAGATACAGAATTTTATGAAATTGATTAAAATTTTCTGGGGATTAAATTTGAAAAAGTACAAAATTTAAATTTTTATAAGGCCCCTACAAAACATTTCCCAATGAGTAAAATGTGCCCTATACACTAATAAGATCATCTACAACATTTCAGCACTTTACCATATAAAATCGCAAAGATATAAAAATACATAAATGCTGACTTAGGCGCATCCCACACTAAGGCGACACATAAGACATGTCGCTTGAATTCGCTGGAAAAACTTGTTTAAAGCAGGTTTGAAACAACTTCGTTCTTTGTTTCGACCGGTTTTTGCGCTACATGTTGCGGCTACATGTCGCTTGTCGTCTCAGTGTAAGATGCGCCTTAAGCCACTTTTCAGTGCTTGGATATGAGTTCGCAATGGGGAAGAATCATGTCAAATGATTGCGTTTCAGAGGTCGTACACAAATTGAGAAAGAAAACGATGATTGACATTGAATTGAAAGCATTTACATTTTAATTTATGATTAAATCCTCACCAACTTTGTTTAAACATATATCTCCGACTTTTTATGATAAAATGTTGAAATTTTGTACATGAACTTTTTTAATGTATGGTGCACATTTTACTCATTGGGAAATATTTTTGTACGGGTCCGTATAAAAATTTAAAATTTGTATTTCTTTAAATTTAATCTGCTGAAAATTTTAACCATTTCATAAAGTTTTGTATCTTTTTTTACGTAGCTTTGTAATTTATATGTCTAAATATTTAATGAATAAAACCCGAGCCTCAATTTATATTATTTTACAGAATTAAATTATTAATATCAAATAATCATAGCATCAGATCTCTCCCTCTGAAATAATCAAGTTGTCGAGTTAAAGACGTATAAAACCCTCTGTTTTCTACAAAGCTCTTGAATCAAAATTCTAAAACGGTTTGTTCTACGTTTCAGAACTCAGAAGTCTTCCCATTCGCAATCCAAAATCTAAAGAAAAGTAAAATTCCGACATTTTGTTTCTCTCTATTTATTATCATAATTAACAGTTATTTTCCAAACGTATCATTTTATAAATATGCAAATTTTCGCATTGCGATAAAAAGCTTATTTTTTAAAAAAAATATTTACACGATACAAAAGAAAGAAAAGAAAAGAGAAATAATTTTTTAGAAACTTTCTTTTATTTTGACTATCAAATACTGGTTTTTTTTAAAGTTATTTTTTCTGCACAATCCTTAGGGTTTTTTTTTTTTTGGGGGGGGGGGGAGGGGGTAATATACGGAAAGAAGATATGCTTTGTTTTATTTTACAGTGTTCGTATCTGAGGAACAGACATTCAGCGCAATAGAAAAGCATTTATGACCTTGTCAGTTCGTCTGCAAAACTATCTATTTTTTTGTCCACATTTCGACACTTATAAAAACTATTAGACGGTCCAACTCGGGTTAATCGATTTACAGAATATATTACCCGGTATTCAGAGCAGGTATGAACAGCTTTTAATTGAAAACTGGATTAGTTTTTTGTTATTTAATATATTTTTTTAGATATTACCCACTACCAATAGGAAAAATAACTTTCACATGGAAAATATCATTAAGTAATCACATAAAGTTTCGGATATTTATTAAAATCGACAAATATTTTCGCATTAGCTGCATGCCAAGGGTTAATGTCTAGAGAAAGCTCCATGGGTTTCACTATTTACCGCGGAATTTTTTTTTATTATTATTATTCTGATTATTTCAGTGTTTAAGTGCGAGGTTCGATTACATATCTTTTAAATTTGATTTTAATTTCATTATTATTTTTCATTTATGTGCTGATGAAGCTTTGATTTCTTTACGAAAAATTAGCTGGTGACAAATGCGGAACTATATATATTGCTTTACGCGCAAACGGGTTAATATTCCGTAATCGGGCGCGATATACATATATATATATATTTTTAATCAAGCTTGAAAATTATTTTTTAAAACATAAAAAAAAATCAGTATATTGAAACACAGTTTTCACACAAATTGCAATCGAAAGTACATTTTTTGCCTATACGACGGTATAAAAGTTGAAATTGTGCGATCTTTAGAAAAAAAAATTGCATTGAAAACGAAATTTATTGATCACGTCGTTGTTACTGTCAATTACGAAGCCAAAGTTACTCATGGTAATCAACGCATGATTTTCTTTCTTGTTTCTTATTGCAAACAATCGACTTTTCTAAAATTAAACTATGCCTTTTTAAAGGAAATAAATAGAAATATTCTCTAAATGTTTATTCGCTTGCGAAAGCGATTTTTTCCCCAAAAAATTTAGAAAAAGCGAAATGTTGAAGAAAGCTATTAGTAGATATCTTATCGAAATTATCATTAGAGGGGAGGGGGTTGGGGACTAATTTTATATTTACGCATAAGTTATGTAAACAAGTTTTTAAACCAAGCTCATTTAAGCTAAATATCTATTCATCATATCTATTATCATTACTTCTGCAATCATATCAAGTTTGGAACATCTGCTGCCTATCAAATCAAGGTAAACGAAATTTCGGGAACGTAATAACCTAGAGATGTTTAATGATTCGAAATTTTCATGAACAAAATTAGAATTTTAATGCAATGGGGTTGCAACAACGATGCCGAAGGATATTGAAAACTTGTGAGTTATTGGATATATTATAGTCCAGTTATTAATTATTTATTTCAAATATTAAGCCCTACTCGTTACAACATATTTAGCCGAGACAAGTTTTTCCTGCGTAACCCTTTCGGGTATGGTGTACTATTAATAGTACATTCTTCTCATCGAGTATTATTTTGTCTAAACAATTACTTTTGTTACTATATGGTAATGATAGTATATGTCTATGCATTTCTTATTATGACTTAATTTGTGTTTTGTCGTTTAGTAATTATAATAATAATAAAATTTTGCTTAATTTGCTTTGCTACGTTGGCGACTCCTTTATTTTAAACATATATTTCACTCTTTAAATTTAAATTACAAGTTACTTTTCTGAACGAACTATGTGCAATAAAACGTAAAAAATATTAGAAATTTCTAATAACTCTTAAATACTGCTGTAATACGATATTTCCCAAACTTCTCCAAAAACTCTTCCATAGTCCATTGTCATATGCATATGAATTGAATAGTAAGCAAAATAACTAAATTCGTTAGATTTCAGACAATGAGATATTTTTTAAACTTCGTTAAATCTATTTGGATAGCTACGATTAACATTATTAACACAAAAGTAATTTTGTTCTCAAAATTGAAAAAAGAAATCGGACTCGAAAGCGTTTAAAAAGTTAAAAAGCGATTTTCATGAGAAAATAAAGTTTCAGACACTTCCTGAAAAGACATGCGTACGCCGACCGCTTGCTCGCTTAATTGGAGTTGATTGACCAGAACTCGCTTAATTGACCAGAACAGTTTTTGAATAACAGACGGCCTGTTGCTCGAGTCACTTTAACAAGTACTGACGATGGTGGACTAAGATGGCCGTACATATGGGTCTTTGTTTCAACGAAAACAGTTTTGGTACTTTTAGCTGACACAATCCTTGCCGCTATGAATAAAAGCATTTCCCAGGCGCGTGCCTTAAACTCCGTGCTTTTTCTCAGGACCAGGGGAGGTGAGTAGACCCACAACATCCTGGGCATTTTAAAGTACGCCGAAGTAATCATCTCAGTCTCTGGAGAAGAGTTCTTTTTTCTTAAGTTGTTGCTTAAGAAAAGCAGCGTAGAAGAATCTGGTATCCCCCTAAATGTGCAATCCATCAAAGCGATCTGTTTACATATTTTTTCTCCCCCCCCCCCCCCCCCCCAAACGAATCTTGATCTTTTCCCGTGGCGATAAAGAAGGCTGCAAGTGTCCCTCCCTCTGAATTTTTTCTACTTTCTCAATGTTTAAATAAAAATAAAATAAATAAAGCGGAGGAACCTACGGCAAGGGCGCACTATTCAAATTACCCATCTCTCCACAATATCAAAGCCCTAAGACGAATACATCACCGGGCATTAAAGGGCGGCGCTGCGGGCGTGAAAAATTGCACCCGGCTTTGAGCTCGATTCTGCTGAGCTACAATTTATCTTCATCACAGTCTGACGCCGTCCGACTCCAAACCCCCCTACTCCCATGCACGCTTCCCTTAGTTCTTTCGAATATAAAAAGAAAAAGAAAAAAAATACCGGAAAAAAAATAAAGAAAAAAATCCTACTCCGGAATTTTCTTCGTAGGTGAAGAGAGAGGAAGCGGATTTCGGCCACTTCCTTTTAAAAGCAAAAACAGGAGATGTAAGGGAGTTGGGATAGGGGTGCTGTATCCCCGTTCTTCAGCGCAAAGCCACTTATAAGGCATCGATCCTTACCCTTAATTTCAATCTCACTGTTGTAAAAAGGAGCAGTTTGTTTCTCATTAAATGTTCTAAAAGAAGGGTGGAAGGAAGTGAAGAGATGGGGTACCATATAGACGGGACACGGCAGAGAATAAAAAGACAGACAAAGTTTTTCACTTATTTCTTAGTCTTGTTTTTAGTTCTTAAAAACTCCAAACTCATAAAGATTTAGAATTTAGGCATATGTGGGTTTTTTAAGTTTATTATTCATGCTGTTTATCATAAGATTAAAGTCGTATTCTCAAACATTCAAAAATATATATAAAGAAATTCTATGCCTTCGATGAGTTTACTTGGTAATGAGGTTTTTAATTTTATTAAATCAATTAAATAAAAATTAATTTTAACGTACTTACGACACTAAAAACGAACATACTAGTATAGCCATCAATAAGCATGCAAACATAACCGATTGTAGTACAGCAGGCTCTCGACAACCCCGACTAAAGTGGTCGGATAACGAAAAAAGCCGGAAAGGGTAGATTTCTATAAATGAGGCATTCTCACATAATTTTGACTTTTAAGCACCCGAATAATAATTTTTTATTTTAGTACATATTCTTGGGGGGGGGGGGGGGGGTTATTTCTTATGATTGGAAAACATCCCATTGCATGACTGTATAACAATATTAACGAGATAAATAAGTGTTGGACGATGTTGGGGATCCAAATATACCACGAAATTCCTTACCATCCCGTGTCCCTGATGCTGATTTTTTAGTCTGGAGCTGTCTGTATAAAGTTGTTTCAATAAAAGTAATTCGATGTAATTTTTTTCTGAAACTGGGACTATTGTTTTATATAAATATGTAGCAAAAAATTAACCTGCAAACATTTTTACGGTTATTATTATTTTTAAACTCTGCCGAAGGATTTTAGATACCTTGCCGTCCCTCTTGCTAAAACTATACAGAAAATCACATCAGATGCAGCCACAGTACATTTTTCAACTTTTTTCTCATGCTAGAGAAAGAAATGCTAAAATTCTTTGACAAGGAATTTACTGTAGAATTTAAATCAACATTTAAATATCAATTTCAAGCATCGTGGCTTTATTAATAGTCTTACCGCCCCCAAGGTTTACTCCTGCACTTTTCGAAGTAAATTAATTTTTTTTTTAATTTAATCCAGTGTAAATAACTGTTGCTAAAAATCAATGAACACTGTGGCTATCACTTAGTCTTAACATGATTTGCCTAAAAAATAGGTGGTAATTTTCCTTACCGTCCCCCCTTTTTTTCCCTTACCGTCCCTTCCTTAATATCCCTTTAAGACAATGTTATACCAAAATTTTGAACTAAAAATACTACATTGTTATTATTTCTTATTTGAATGTTCTGTGGGTACTATGCAAATTCATTATAAGTAAAAATTTAGAAGAAAATAAAAAGTTATAGGGGTAAAACGGTAAGGGGAAAAAACTCGCAAGTTTAACTTAAATCTCACTTAAATAATAATAATAATAATAACGTCGCTGCTGACCTTTTTTCTTTATTTTGAATCATTAAGGCATTCGTTTATAAGTTTAAAAGGTTATTTTATTAAGTTTAATTTCACCAGATTTTTATTCCTAAAAGTTAAAATTTTGTGAGAATGCCTCAAATACTCACATCCTTACCAACTCCCCAGCATTAATAATGCACTTTTTATAACAAAGCTCGATGGTTATTTATATTTTCTGGCATCTTAGTACAGGCCGGTACTTTATAAAGATTTGTTATGTACTGTAGGTTCTAAAAATTTATAAAAGAAAAAGGAAGAACAAGAATAAAAATACTGTATACGTTTTAAGAAAAAAATTTTAATGTCTCACTTAATTGCAAAAAACATAAAATCATATACCCTGTACAATACGAATACAGTACATATGGTTTTAAAATAAACAAAACCTTAACGCAACCCTAATTTATATTAATTTAAATTAAAATCAATAAATTAAGTTTATTAATTTAAACCTATCTTACTTGATAAAGAATTATACAAAGGTGAATTTTTTTTAATATTTGAAAATTTCTTTTATGGATGATTGATTCTTCCCATTAGTTTTCTTCCACGACGGAACAAGGCATGCAGAAGGATCCTAGATCACAGCAGACGAATAATATACAATAAAAGAGCAGAGAAATAAATTAAAATTAAAGCCTGCGGTAAACGCCTTGGCAAAGTAATTCTTAATTTTGCTGTGGAGAATTTTTTTTTTTTTTTAAACTAGGCCGGATAGTATGGAAGCTGAATAGATGTCAGCCAGATAGTTGGGAGTCTGTTGTAATAACAATAACAAATCTTCATTTATGTTCAGCATCGTAAACTTTTTTTTTTCTTTTAAATCTTCAAATCTTCCTGTTAACTAGTCGGATGTGGCAATCCCAAAACTTTATCTATCTCATAAATTTTAATTCTTCAAAAAGCGGTTTTTTTTAATTATGCATTTTAGAAATAAAAAATGAATAGATGACATATCCGGTGTTTATTTTTCAATTACACTTCAAAATTTTTTAAATAATTATAAACTTCCACCCCCCCCCCAAGAAAAAAGATTACGATTACTTGATTTTATATTAAATTCAAAAATTTGCCATTGACTTTTGGCTCACCCTGTGTTAGCTTACAAATCCACAGTTCTTGAAATGAAGCGAGTGTAGCCGCAGAAATCTTGGGTAAATTTAAACGTTTTACGATTTTTTTTTTTTTAATTAACAATTTGGAAAAATGGTTATTGTTCTCGTCAGGGTAGGAAATCAAAAGCATATCTGAAGGTTTTTATTGGTTTAATCCGCATTTTATTCGTGTTCTGATTGGTCTATACAGTAATCTGTATTTCCCTTTACTTTTAACAGAGATGGATACCTTCTCTTGCCACTATGACAAAAAAGTAATAAAAACTACAAAAAAAAAATTAATAACTCAGAAACAAATTGAGATACAGCTTTCAAATAAATTGCATTTAAAAGTACATTTTTTTCTCTATCCGACGGTGTAAAAAGTAATATTGTCGGATGTTTAGAAGTTTAAGAATGAAATTTCATTTAAAATGGGTCGTCAGATTTCTTGGAAATATGACGATGGAAATGCCTGTTCCCGAACAGCCAATGAAATGCTTGGATAATACGTAAGTTTCAGGTGGATAATAACTAATGAAAATGAAAGAAAATGAATAACAATTTATGCCAAAGAGTTAATTTTAATTTGTAAGATTTTCACGTGCAAAAAAAAAAAAAAAAATGGAATAAGCCGATTAAAAAAAAAAAAAAAAAAAAAAAAAGATAAATAGGACAGGAATGAATACATATAAATATTTCACACCAAATACGAGTCGAAGGCGATTTTTGTCGCTTGGAATTTTTACGTGTCATAACACTATTAAAGTTTAATTCATGGCGTACGTAATGTATGATCAACTCCGTGCGATTTTTTATGTCTTAAATTTTGTTTAAATGTTCTTTGAAAAAATCATTTTCCAAATGGTCGTTGTAATTTGTTAAATTGCTTTTTTTTATTATTATTATTTTTTTTTTTTTTACTACGGGAGGAAAATCGCCGGGTAGCGATTTTCTCGCCAAACAGATAGCGCTACGTCACTTGATGAATATGGTTGAAATTTGAAAATTGTATATTTTCAACATGTTTATTTTATTTTATTCTGTTTTTGTTGGATTTCTAAAAAAAAAGTACTGAACCAATTTTGATGTAACTTAAATGTGGCAAATTCGACAGTATCCTCTTTCAATTAAAAAAAAAATGTCCGAGTAATACTCGAGCAGAGAGATTTCCGTACAATAAATATGTTAATTACTTTGCGTTACACACGTATATCATTGAAAGTTGTTATCTAGGTTTTAAAAGCCGATGACCCACAGAGTACGCCGCCCAAGTTTTTGTGTATGTCGAAACCGTCCGCGTCTTTAACGGTTAATACCTCGGCTAATTACAAAGACTTTTAAGATACATAGACCTGCAAATTGTCAGTTTAACTGAGGATTTTTGATCACAGCTGTTGTACGGCAGTTTATATGTTTTATATTTTAATAATGCTTTTATTAGCGTATTTTTTCATTGCGGTTCATTAAGTATTAGTCTACCCTATTTCATTTAGGCCTTAAAAAAAAAAAAAAAAAATACCTTATTATTCATCGTAAGTATTTCAATAAACATCCTCCAAGGATAAAAATACAGTGTTACTTTCGTTAATATGCATGTTCATAATTACCTTTTTGCATAAAAATTAGCTTAAAAAACGTAGATTTCTTTACAAGTAATTTAAAATTTTGTAAATTACTATATTATATTACAGTTGCTACCTTTAATCTAAACTTCCCTACCAGTTACTTTTGTAAGTCAAACTTAAAAAAAGGTGGAATTATAATCTTTAACAATCTATTTCCATATAAATTTCGCCTATATTTAGGTTTATAAGGCATGTTAAAACTAGATACTCTTTTTTAAACATTACCATCCATAAAAAATATTAATAAATCGCCTTTTTAGGTGCGTTCGTAATTATATAATTACGTAGCACCTATAGTCGTCGTTCAGTCCGTCTGTCCGCATATAACAGAGCAAAAACTACCCGACCGAATGGCCTGAAATTTTAAATATATGATTGTTGCAAAATTTTGTCGAGCCATTTCAAATTTTATGAAAATCGGATGTATACTTTAATTACAGGGACAGTCAAAAGTTTTTCTTTACGTAACGGCCAATGGCAAAAATTATTGCAAGTGAATTTTAATGATGTTACAGCCTTCCGAATGGTCTGAAATTTTAAATATATAATTGTTTCAAAATTTTGTCGAGTCATTTCCAATTTTATGAAAATCGGATGTATAGTTTAATTACAGGGACAGTCAAAAGTTTTCTGTTACATTACGGCCAATGGGAAAAAATTATTGCAAGTGCATTGTGATGATGTTACAGCCTTCCGAATCGTTTGAAATTTTAAATATATAGTTGTTGCAAAATTTTATTAAAATCGGATGTATAGTTTAATTAGAGGGACAGTCAAAATTTTCCGTTACGCTACGGGCAATGGGAAAAAATTATTGCAAGTGCATTTTAATGATGTTACAGACTATACACTTATGAAGCACAAAAAAATATACATTCAGTACAATATGGGGTGCAAAAAATAATTATAAAACTAGTTATAGTACGAACGCACCTCATTTGCCACGTTTGACGAGCAATTTCCAACTTGTTTAACTTTATTTCTGAAAATTCAATATTTATAACGCATATTTAGATATAAAAAATAGCTTCATGTAAAAACATATGCCATAAACTTCATATATATTGATAAAAATTAATTTTTAAGCTCATTCTAGCCATAGCACTTAATGGTAAATAACCACAGCTGACGTACAAACCTCGCGATTCAGGTGTTTCAATTTATTTAAGATGGCTGCCATGATTTCGCATGCTTTTGAATGAGAATTGCCGGTCTATGTATCTTAAAAGTCTTTGGCTAATTACCGACAATTTTTTTCGAAAATCATTACCAACAATCTTTTTTTATAATTCCGCGACAATAGGTACCTCGAGCGTCCCCTCCCCCTCCAACTCCCTTGCTGAGTACCCGCAAAGTGAAATTTATGTGTAACGAAAAAATGGGATTTTCTCAAAAACTCTGTGACCTAGGGTAATCGCTATAGCTTTCCTGCAAAGTTTAAGTAAACTTCTGCTACACCAAACTTTTTTTATACTTTTAGTCTCAGTAGAATCGGAAGTAGAGGAAGGGGGGGGGGCATATTTTTGTATGGCATTTTCTACGACAACTCTGAAAATATAATACCTTAAATTAAAACAAATGTATTTGGGTTCGGCGTTACTTAGAGCTTTCACACGATACCCACAACATATATAGCCCCCATACTTGATTAGCCCTCAAACATTTTTTCCTAAATATACTTGTGAATGGCTAATAATCTATAAATATGTAGGTCAATAGCCTTTATTACTTCTGCCAAATTTGAACTTTCCACGTTCCATAGTTTACGAGTAAAATGAGTGTGACAGACTGACAGACAGACATACGAGTGATCTTATAATGGTTCCATTTTTACTTTTTAGTACGGAACCCTAAAAAGAATCAATCGAATCGGTCGTGTAGTTCCGGAGTAATCGGTGAATATACATAAAAACATTTTAAAAGACGAGTTTTCGGAGTTCTGTTCATCGGCTGCTCAAGCAGCGATTGGCACTTCACATCTGTTAGCTAGCTCACTCAGCGATTCGCAAGCAGCTAACGTACACCAGAATGAGGAAAAATATTGATTTTAATGATTTTTGTTGAATTTCTATAAAAACACTGAACAAATAATTTTGATGAAATTTAAATGGGACTCATTCGAGAGTATCCTCTTTCAATTAAACAACAACAAAAAAAAAAATCACATGGAATTGTTAGCATAAAAAAAAAAAAAAAAAAAAAAAAAAAAAAAATCACAAGGAATTGTTAGCGTAGATTCGGAGTAATCGGTGAACATACATTAAAAGAAAAAAAAAAACAAATACATACGCGTCGAATTGAGAACCTTCCCCTTTTTATGAAGTTTGTTACAAACTGTAGCGGAGGGGAGGAATTAAAAACTACAAAAAACTTTAAAAACTATAAAAGAATTAATATCTCAAAAATAAATTGAGATGCAGTTTTCAAACAAACTGCATTTAAAAATACTTTTTTTCCCTATATGACGGTGTAAAAATTGGAAATGTGCGATGTTTAGAGGCTTAAAAAATTCCGGTAGAGATTATCAGTATTTAACCGTTATGCATCTGCTTGTTTTACGGCTGGCTTATGTAACGGAACATTATTTTTTAGAGACGACATTTTAATCATTGCCCGAAAGAAATGGCATATTGGGGCCTAATATATGACTGTGTCATTGTGGCGCAATTTTCGTTAATTTTTCATTGCGTAATACCAACGATCAATGCCTCAATTAATAACTTCATAATTTCTTATCTAAATTGCATGTTACTGATTACGTTCAGGAATAAAATTTAGTTTTCCAATAATTTGAAAAGTTTAAATTAAACTTTAGTTAAAAATAATATTTGTTTTAAGAGTTAAGCCAGTTAATATAAGATTGATCATTAATTGTAATTATTTTTTATAAATTCAATCAATCAGTTCTTTTAAACATTTCCATTCGTCGAATTCGACAGGTTTTTCGACTCGTATAAATATAAAAGACATGAAACTTTCAAATATTAATTAAAATTAGTTCAAAATAGAAATGTGACTTGTAGAGCTGACGATCATCTTCATCTGCTGATTTATAAGTTAGAAATATAATTAATTAATTAATATTTATATTGCTTATTTTAGTAACAGTTGTTTCTGCAGAGTTTAATTATCAGACATTGAAGATAGAAAATAATAGACTTTAAAAGACAACACATATAATGGATTCATATTCATATCATAACCAATTTGCTGCGCAAAAAACATTTGTAACACTATGTATTGAAGTATTTTTCTAAATCTACCCTTGAAAATTCGAAATCATTTCCCTATTCTAAAAAAAAGTAACTAATGCTGTCAACGCTGCCGGTTTTGAATTTTTTGTGACCGGAGGTGTTTCTTCGTTAATATTAAGAAAAATATTGTGTACAAAAATGTAAAAATAGGTGGTATTATTGAGAAATATTTGATAAACACGCTGATGCAGACAGTTTTCAAATCGAAGAATTATTTAAAGATATTTAATGTTAAAGTAGGTCAAAATCGTTCCATTAAAAAAGTTTTATAGGAACAAAAACTATGCATAGGAATTTAATCATGTTTAGATCATTTTATGCATTAGAAGTTCCCGGTGTGCAGACTGCATTTATTTTTTTTAATTTGACTCATTTTTTGAGGACTTGTTTCCATTTTAAATTCAGATTTTCAGCATTTTGAGACATATTTTTTACATCTTTTAGAAAATGGTATTATTTTAAACTGTCACCAATCTTTCAAACAGCAGAAAGAATAATATTTCTTTCAAATTAAAAATTTATTTACACGTGACTATTATAAATGAAAAAACTTTTAAATTAGAATTAAATGATTATGTATTAAAAGCAGGAATATATTGAAAATTACGTCATAAAAACTATATTTACATGGGAATTTTAAAAGAGAAAGAAAATTGCAAAATAATAAAGTCATTAATATGCGTTAAATTCGTAAATGGAGGAAATTGCGTCATATTTAAAATGGCCAAACAGTTTAAATTTAAAAATATATTTGCGCGAAACATTTATTTCATAATTTTGAGATAATCTTTTAAACTATTGTTGCGAATTCTAAGAAAGCGCAAATAATATTTCCTTTCTAACAACAAAAGTATTTTCATGTGAATATTAAAATAAGAAAAAAAAGCTTTGGTGAAAATTACTTCAGATTTAAAACGATACATTTAAAATGTCTCATTTAAAAGAATATTTTAATAGCGTTGTTAAAAAATATCGGGAGACAAAGACTGTTTACTTAATTCATTTTATATTAGCTTATTTCGAAATGTTTCATTGATCCGATTTAATCAACGTCGAAAATAAACCGTTAACAGGGAGATTGCCACTGTTTTTACTTTCTTCTATCTTCAATAGAAGAAAGTATTGTAATCGAAAAAATTTTCGGCTTCCGGTATTCGACGGGTTTACACGTTTTAGGGGTCAGAGATTCCAAAAAACATGTTTATAGAAAATGTCTGTCTGTCCGTGTGTCTGTCGCCATTGTACCATCAAAAAGTGTATGAAGTTATGCATAGAATTCAACCAAAATTTTATTTTAAGTTTTTGGCTATAGCAAGCAGGTCCTCCCGGAATTTGGAAAAAAATCGCCGGTAGGGGGCGCTGTAATAGTAATTTTTGTGCGATTTTGAATATTGTACCATCCAAAAGTGTATGAAGTTATGCATAGAATTGAACCAAATTTTTATTTTAAGTTTTTGGCTATGGCAAGGAGGTCCTCCCTGAATTTGGAAAAAATTCACCGGTAGGGGGCGCTGTAATAGCGATTTTTGTGCAATTTTGAATATTGTACCGTCCAAAAGTCTATGAAGTTATGCATAGAATTGAACGAAATTTTTATTTTAAGTTTTTGGATATAGCAAGCAGGTTCTCCCTGAATTTGCAAAAGATTCGCCGGTAGGGGCCACTGTAATAGCGATTTTTGTGTGATTTTGAATATTGTACCATCGAAAAGTGTATGAAGTTGTGCATAGAATTGAACCAAAACAATTTTTTAAGTTCTTGGCTATAGCAAGGAGGTCCTCTCTTAATTTGTAAAAAAATCGCCGGTAGAGGGCGCTGCAATAGCGATTTTTGTGCAATTTGTGTGCCATTTTGAATATTGTACCGTTGAAAAATGTATGAAGTTATGCATAGAATTGAACGAAATATTTTGTGTTTGTTCTTGGTGATGGCTCGAAGGTCCTCACTGAATTTGGAAAAATTCTGCCAGTAGGGGGGGGGGGGGCTATAATTGCGATGTCTGTACCATTTTCATTATTGTATCATCGAAAAGTGTATGAAGTTATCCATATAACTGAACCAAATTTTTTGTGTAAGATTCTGGCTATTGCAAGCAAGTCCTCCCTGAACTTGAAAAAATTCCGCCAGAAGGGGACGCTATAATTCCGATCTCTGCGCCATTTTCATTATTGTACCACCGAACAGGGTATAAAATTATGCATACAACTGAACTAAAATTTTTGTGTTTGTTTTTGGCTTTGCCCAACAGGTCCTTCTTTGAATTTGGAAATATTGCGCAGTAAAGGGGCTCTGTGATATCGATTTTTGTATACTTTTCTTGATTTTTCGTAGTTCTATTGTGCATCAGCGGCAGGAACTCGCTTCCTGCTACGCCGGCTATTCGCAAACAGCTGATAACAACGGAATAAGGAAAAATTAATAATTTTAACAAATATCATGATATTAGATTAACTCGTTTTTAGTCCGTTTAATTGACTGGAGCAGAAATTGAAGATGAAAATCAAAGTTGGTATAGTATTGAACTAATAATATTGAAGTATTAACATGTGTAACTAGGTTTTGAAATATTAAGATGTATAAGATAGAAGAATGTTTTGGGATTGGCACATCCAACTAGTTTACTTACTTGTATCTTCAATAGAAGAAAGTATTGTAATCGAAATTTTTTCGACTTCCGGTTTTCGACGGGTTTACACGTTTTAGGGGTCAGAGATTCCAAAATACATGTTTATAGAAAATGTCAGTCTGTCCGTCTGTCTGTTGCCGTTGTACCATCAAAAAGTGCATGAATTTATGCATAGAATTGAACCAAATTTTTATTTTAAGTTTTTGGCTATAGCAAGCAGGTCCTTCCTGAATTTTGAAAAAATTCGCCGGTATGGGGCGCTGTAATAGAGATTTTTGTACGACTTTGAATATTGTACCATCGAAAAGTGTATGAAGTTAAACATAGAATTGAACCAAATTTTTATTTTAAGTTTTTGGCTATGGCAAGCAGGTCCTCCATGAATTTGGAAAAAATTCGTCTGTAGGGGACGCTGTAATAGCGATTTTTGTTCGATTTTGAATATTGTACCATCGAAAAATGTATGAAGTTATGCATAGAATTGAACCAAATTTTTAGTGTTTGTTTTTGGTCATGGCACGAAGGTCCACCCTGAATTTGGAAAAATTCTGCCGGAAGGGGGCGTTATAATTGCGATGTCTGTACGATTTTCATTACTGAACCATCGAAAAGTGTATGAAGTTATGTATATAATTGAACCAAATTTTTTGTGTATGTTTCTGGCTACGGGAAGCAAGTCCTCCTTGAATTTGAATAAAATCTGCAGGAAGGGTGCGCTGTAATAGCGAAGTCTATGCCATTTTCATTATTGTACTATCAAAAACTGCATAAAATTATGCATACAATTTAACCAAATTTTTTGTGCATGTTTTTGGCTTTGGCCAACAGGTCCTCCTTTAATTTGGAAATATTGCGCGGTAAAGGGGCTCTGTGATTGCGATTTTTGTATACTTTTCATGATTTTTCGTAGTTCTATTGTCCATCGGCGGCTCATGCAGCGGGTGGAACTTGCTTCCTGCTAAGCCAGCTATTCGCAAATAGCTGATAACAACAGAATAAGAAAAAACTATTAATTTTAACAAATATCATGATATAGATTAACTCGTTTTTAGTCCGTTTAATTGACTGAAGTAGAAAATTAAGATGAAAATCAAAGGTGGTATAGTATTCAACTAATAATACAGTCAAACCTCGTTAACATGAACACGCTTAACGTGAATTACTTTTAACATGAATTGTTTTCATAGTCACCTATAAAAACGAGTTCAAAGAGTTGATACTGATAACATGAATTACTGTTAACACGAACAAAATTTTGATTCCCCTTGAGGTTCATGTTAACGAGGTTCGACTTATTGAAGTATTAACATGTGTAACTACTTTTTGGAATATTAAGATGTATAAGATAGAAGAAAGTTTTGGGATTGGCACATCCAACTAGTTTAAATTATAATTCAGTCTTGCAAATTTTTTTTAAGCCGATCAAATTAGCATGCTTTTAGAATTTGCGGTGTCTGAACGGGGGTTGGCGAGCGTAGCTCGTAGTGGGCAGAGCCCCCTAGTTATAGAAAAAAAAATTTAATTTTTAAGTTCTTCATTATTTGTTTAACCCTTTAAGCGTCCGGCCTATTTTTTACTTTATGTTTAATGATTCATAAAATAATATCTATGAAAACTATTTCTATAATGATTTGTTTATGATTACCTTACATATTTATTTATCTTATGCACAGCCAAAAAAATAAAATAAAATAAAATAAAATAAAATAAATAACAGTAATATTAATTTTGTATTAAATCAGCCCTTGGTTTCAAAGATTACGTGACGGAAAAAACCGGTTAAGACGCTTAAAGGCTTTTAATTTAATTTAACAAAGGATAGAAATTCTAAACTTAAGATGATTGCAGACGATTGTCGTAGTATTTAGTAGTTCGATTAAACAAATTTTAAAGAGCTTGGTTGAAAAAAAAAAAAAAAAAAAAAAAAAAAAAAATCCTATTCGTACATACCTCCTATAACCACAAATAAAAGTGACTTTTCTAAAAATTATATATATATGGAAAAAAAAGATCCCCTATTTTGCAATTTATTATTATTATTATTTTATTTATTTATTTTGGAGGAAGTCTGCAATTCGTGGACCCTTTCCTTGACTACGCAACTTGCTATCAATGACTATTTAAGCTATAAATATTCTCTGCTCGATTTCATTTCAGTAGTGACAACTTATCTCCACAATTTTTATCATATGACTTATATTGTTTTCCTACCTCACGATTCTCGAGGGACTAGCCATCAGAATACAACATCCTAATTTGCATAAAAACGACCTTTCCCCTCGCGTCCTGCAACGCAGGTAATCCAGGAGATTTGCGGCAGGGATTACACTCCCCCTCACCCGAGAACGGGGGATCATCTCATTCAGAAACAAACGATGACAAAGTTGTCTCCCCTCCTCCTCCTCCCTTGTAGTTTCATCAAACACGTGACTGACCCCCCTCAAAATAATTTCGATAGACAGTAGTGCAAGCGAAATTTCTATCCACTCAACTGAAGTTATCTGTTCAGACATCTGGTAGCTCTTTAATTGCAATTGCAAGGGGAGAAGACTCAGCATATTAAACAAGGAAATTGGACAGAAAACCGATTATGAAAACTCAAACACTTTTTTTCTTAATCTCTTTATTATCAACGAAGTCATATTTCTTTTACTGTGGGCTTTTTTTTTTTTCTTGACCTTGTCAGAAATGTGTAGGCCACTTTTAGGCGCCAGTAAAAAAAAAAAAAAGTTGCTATTATGTCGTTTATTATTTGTTCTGCTGTCACTTCTAAATCGCGCATAATTTCAATTTCTACACCATCAAATACGTCAACAAACGTACTTTAGTATGAAATTTTTTTGAAAATTGCAGTTTAGTTTAATGAGATTTTATGGATTCAAAGTGATTTTCAAAAATTACTTATATATAGTATATATATACATATATATGTATGTATAAATATATGTATCAACAAAGAATAGTAGTTAGCTTCAAGCATATTACCCATAAAATATCGCATTTCGGCGCCAAACTAAAATACGTCAGCAATAAGACAGTTTTGTTCCACCCTCTCATTTCTTCCTTTTTTTTCACAATATTTTGGTGAAAAATCAACCTAAGAAAAAGCGCAAACGGCGTTCTTGTCTTTCCTCGTGTGTGGCAAGCAGCGATATTCCTCTTTCTGTGCTTATGGCATTTTCTCTCATCCATGGAAAAATACAGAAGGCTGTAGATATTATGAAATTAGAATCCTGCATGAGCCGGTTATATTCCACCCGAACCGAATTTACTTCGACCTGAGCCCAACCCGAAATAAAAGAAAATAAATCGATATTTTAATGCAGTCATAGAAAAGCAGTCTGCAATTCTATCTTTAATACATTTTATTCTTTATATCGATAATTAATGTATACATACTCATTCATATTCAAATACGAATAAGCTTCTTCATCACTATGCTGCTCTTTCTTTTAAAAAAATCGAGAAACCGACCCATCACGAGAATCAAATCCCAACCAAATTTAAATGAATTTATTGTTAAAGGAATGACCTTTAACAATACAAAATTCAGCATTTAGTCATTAAAAATAGGTAGTCGTAAAAAAAAAGAGGGTGTACACTCTAGGTAGGGAGTATACACTGTAGCACCAGAGAATGTATACGATATAGCTGAGCACGATATACGGCATCTACCATCGTAACTCCCCACTACATCCCTGATTAACCAGTTTGAAAGTAGCAATTCATAATTTAAGTGAGGAAAAATAGAGCTTGGGAGAAACTTAGCAAAAATGTATCCTAAGTATAAAAGTGTACAAAAAGTGGTGTAAACGCGTTAATTGTGTACCTAAAATGTCAAAGTTAGCAACTATGAGAAAATAAATGGGACCGAGGAAATTTGACAATTTACATAATGGGGCAACATATCTATATGAAAACTTATCAATATTTTACTGTTTTTGATCTAGACGTCATTGGCGTCTCGCATTCAGATTTTCAAAAATTGACAGATTTAATTCAGGCATGTCTGATTTTCTACAAGAGCAGAATATTGTTTTAGATGAAAGTAACTACACTGCTCAAAACAATTGGGGGAGCACATGGTTTTAACGCAAAAAATTACGCAAATATTTACACCGATAAGCAACGTAAAATGAAGCATCCATAATTTAAAGGATAGCAGAAAACAGATTAAAAAAAAAAACTTCACATGCAAATTAAAGATTATGACGTTAAAAACTAGAAAAATGAGATAAGTGCAGAAGTCGGGATTTTGAAGAAACGTTTGTTTCACTGTCTCAGTTGTAAAATTTAATTGCTCAGCTTATAGTCCAGGCAATAGACACCGTATAGGGGCTCTACATAGCAAAATTCATGGTAGTTCTGGAAAAAGGCTTACTATATGTTTTTTAGATCGCTGAATCCGAATTTTTAACTTCCCACCAAAATTTCCCCCGGCAACACCCCCCAAATTTTGGTAAAATGCCCTCAAAAAAGGTTTTTTTTAAAAAAAAATCAATTTTTTTTATTGTTTTAGGGAAAAAGTATCTAGAAATTCAGAAAGTAACCCAATATTTGCAACAAATTAGATGTATGACATTACAAGTTAGGATGAAGGGGAAGGGGGGATCTGCCTCGGAACATGCGTGCGGTGCTGTGTGAACTAAGTTGCACAATTCCACTTAACCACTCACACGTTTACATTCGCCCTCCCATCTCCCCTCCGAACTTTCTCTATAAGGTTTACTTTAAGTTTTTGGGGTCGCTGAATCCGAATTTTTAACTTCCCCCTAAAATTCCCCCCCCCCCCCAAAAAAAAAATAGTTGTCTTTAACTTAAATTTCTTATTGTTTTAGGGGAAAAGCATTACGAAATTCAGAAACTAGACAAAATTTGCAACAAATAGGATACATGACATTATGACGTAGGATGAACGGGGAGAGGGAGGGCTGCCTCTGAACATGCACTGCGGCACTACGTGCACTAAGTTATGAAGTCCAGGCAATAGGGGATTTTACCTGGCAAAATTAATACTAGTTCTGGATTTCGACTCACTTTATATTTTTTGGGTCGCTGAATCCGAATTTGTAACTTCCCACCAAAATTTCCCCCGGCAACACCCCCCAAATTTTGGTAAAATGCCCTCAAAAAAGGTTTTTAAAAAAAAAAAATCAATTTTTTTTATTGTTTTAGGGAAAAAGTATCTAGAAATTCAGAAAGTAACCCAATATTTGCAACAAATTAGATGTATGACATTATAAGTTAGGATGAAGGGGAAGGGGGATCTGCCTCGGAACATGCGTGCGGTGCTGTGTGAACTAAGTTGCACAATTCCACTTAACCACTCACACGTTTACATTCGCCCTCCCATCTCCCCTCCGAACTTTCTCTATAAGGTTTACTTTAAGTTTTTTGGGTCGCTGAATCCGAATTTTTAACTTCCCCCTAAAATCCCACCCCCCCCCCAAAAGAATAGTTGTCTTTAACTTAAATTTCTTATTGTTTTAGGGGAAAAGCATTACGAAATTCAGAAACTAGACAAAATTTGCAACAAATAGGATACATGACATTATGACGTAGGATGAACGGGGAGAGGGAGGGCTGCCTCTGAACATGCACTGCGGCACTACGTGCACTAAGTTATGAAGTCCAGGCAATAGGGGATTTTACCTGGCAAAATTAATACTAGTTCTGGATTTCGACTCACTTTATATTTTTTGGGTCGCTGAATCCGAATTTGTAACTTCCCACCAAAATTTCACCCGGCAACCCCCCCAAAAATGGATTTTTTGAAAATATTTGGTTTTTGAGAAAAGCGCGCGGGGAATGTTCCGAGGCAGCCCCCTCTCTCCCCGTTTATCCTACGTCATAATGTTATATATCCTATTTGTTGCAAATTTTGTCTAGTTTCTGAATTTCGTAATGCTTTTCCCCTAAAACAATAAGAAATTTAAGTTAATAACAACTATTTTGGGGGGTTTTCGGGGGGGGGAATTTTGGGGGTAAGTTAAAAATTCGGATTCAATGACCCAAAAATCTTAAAGTAAAACTTATAAGGAAAGTTCAGAGGGGAGATGGGAGGGCGAATGTAAACGTGTGAGTGGTTAAGTGGAATTGCGCGACTTAGTCCACGTGGCACCGTGCGCATGTTCCGAGGCAGATCCCCCATTCATCCTAAGTCATAATGTCATATATCTAATTTGTTGCAAATTTTGTCTATTTTCTGAATTTCTAGATACTTTTCCTCTAAAACAATAAAAAAATGATTTTTTAATAAAAACCTTTTTTTTTGGGGGGGGGGCTTTGTACCAAAATTTGGGGGGGTTGCCGGGGGAAATTTTGGTGGGAAGTTACAAATTCGGATTCAGCGACCCAAAAAACATAAAGTAAGCCGATTTCCAGAACTACCATTAATTTTGCTAGGCCAAATTCCCTATTGCCTGGACTATTATGTTTTGGGAAAAGGTGACTTGAAAATGTCACAACAATGTGATTTAAAGGAATCCATGGCTGACGTGTTATCGGGACAGTTGAATATGGAGAAACGCAACGAAGTGTAGCGGACGCTGTTGGGGTCGCAAGAAGTGTCAATGCAAGGCAGTGGAATCTATTCCAAGATACTTGGAATGGTAGACATCGACAAGGGCAAGGTCGGCCATTTGTTACCACAGGAAGTAATGACCGATATAGCCTGTTAACAACTCGTCGAGGCGGAACGGGCAATGCTACTCTACTTGCAAACACAGTTGTTCTTGGCCACAGGACGAAGGGTGTCCAGCAAAAAGTTCCGAAATAGGCTTCATCAGGGTGGTCTCTATGCACGTAAGCCAATGGTCTGTATTCCGTTGATCTCAAGCAACTGTGCGGACCAAAGAATCTGGGCAGCTGAACATCGAGTTTGGAGGCAATGTTGTTGGAGTCAAATTCTGTTTACAGACGAATACTGATTCAGTCTGGATGTGACATATGCTGTATTTTTGCATGGAGAGAAAAAGACACTCAAATTAATCCCACATTCGTTCGTGAAAGATTACATTACAGACGAAGTGGGTTGATGCTATGGGCTGGAATTAGCATAGGTGGACGTACGCATAGATTAAAATACAAGATGGGACATTTGCGGAAATATCTGTAATAGCAACAGTACTAGCGTCACTACTGACAATGGGGAAGAATTAACAAGTCTCCGAAATTTACCTATGTTGATGAAATATTTTTACTCTCTACGTTTTGAATATCTATTTTTTCCTAAACGAACAAGAGGCAGACGATATTTTATTTATGTTTGATTTATTTAGCTGGGTTCTATATAATATGAGCTGAAGTCATGTGACTGTCATCAATAGTTACGGGGTGACCGCTTCACTTTTTATTGCCAAACGGACATCTCTCAGTACTTTTATATTAGTCGTGCGCAGGTGATAAAAAACGCCAAATATTCTTCCATCGCCCTCATTTCATTAAAAATATAAACCTATCACTCACTTCATTTAAAATAAATCTTTCATTTAAAATACACATATTTCATTTACCTCATTTAAAATACAATAAATAAATAAATATTTTCCCAGCATAGGTTCTTGGCGAGAAAAAAAAAAAAACTGGCATCGTATTTTCCGGCAATCTATATCCTATTTCATATACATAAGTAATTTTTTCCATATGTATACACTTTATTTAATCTAAAGAAACCAATAATCTATTTTTATATAGAAACAGAAGTAATTTCTGTGTAAACAAATATTGTATAATATGTATAAATAAAATGTTTATATGCAAATAAATACAATTTAAATACATATAAATAAAAATAAAAGTTCACCCAGTTTGTTTTCATATTTTATCAACGTATTTCACATTCTGAAGCCCGAATTGCGCCAAGCTTTAAAAAAAATAATGCCAAAGCCCCTGTAATGGAAAAGTACCTAAACAATTAATCGTAATAATAATAACACAAACTAAAATATTTCATTTCAATATCAAAGTATTGTTTCTAATTTACATTCAAATAAATATATATTCCAAGATAATTTCAATTGAAATTAAGTTAACATCTTTCTATTTCACTTCATAAAGTAAACAAACACAAGAGATTCATTCATCATAAACAATAGTATATATTAGACCATGGTGGTAATCATTCGCAAAGCAGATTCTGCAACAATGAATGGACAATATTCTTATGGCGTCATAGTAGGTAAATTGGTGGCGCTAACGTTTGTTAACGGCTTGCATTCACGAGGGTTTTATTTTGCTATTTCTCTTAGTTACGTTACTATATTGTCATATTTATGAACTCAGAAATCAAATCTATAAAAGCAAAAGTATATATATTCATTATTTAGTTATTAAGTATAGTGAAAAAAAATTTATAAATGCATGATTTGCAAAATTTAAATAAATTTATTAATACTAAAAAATGGCATTGAAGTAACAGCATATTTAAGTAAAATAAGTTTAATTTAGATAATTTATGAACAAATCTCAGTTTAAACACTTGAAATTTCACTCATTTTTACAGCTACGGAAATTAAATAGTATTTGTCAAAAAAGACGAAGTACGCATAACAACAAAAATGTATGAAATGTTATCAAGTTCGCAAAGAATTATTGGTTTTTCTATCAGAATCTTTGAACTCGGGGGAAGGAATTAGCAAGTCAATTAGTTTAAGAATGAAAGTAACATGATGCAATGCTTAGCATACATTTAACGGAGACCAAACTGGTCGCCAGAGGCGGCTAGTATAAAAGAAAACCCCCAGGAAATATTGTTGAAAACGTAAATATGTAAGTTAATCAGATAAAATTATACGAAATTAAATTCGCGTATTTAAGTACTACGCGGCAGCGCAATACTTATTTATTTCCAGTGTCACTTCTCAATGTTAATTTAACATAGAAAAGCCTATGGAGATGATAACTTTTTCATTTTTTCTACCCACCTTTTTGTCCCTGATGCCACTCATTTTTATTTCTTTGCTAATTCTAATAATATTATAAATTCAGTGTGTAAAAACATTTGCCTGGCGTCAGGGTCAAAACGGATCATAAAATGCCTTTGCATATAAGTGGATTATAATCTAGAGAGCAACATGGGCTAATTTTTATTTACATTATTCAACTATTTTTCTTAATAATTCCAAATTTCGCTTTTTTCATTGAGAATCAACGGACATTTTCTAATAAAATTTAACTTTTTTTCCTTCATTGTTGTAAATAATTCAAAAGCCGTAATAATAATTTGCCTATATTTAGTTGAATGATTTTCACGTGAAACATGAAACTGAAGAAACTGAAATAGCTTTTTTTAAGAATTAAAAAGAAGATGAATATGGCGTCATAGTGGAAATAAAAATGACATTTTCAAGCAGATTTTTTAAGTTCAGATTATAATTTTTTGACCAAACTACAGCAACCTGCAACTGCACTGGTGAAACATTTTGTATTATACATAGGTAAATTGTATCACAAATTGTGATGCGATATGGCACAAATCAAAGCCTGATGATGATATACCCTCCATTAATTTTAAAATGTGTTCGTCTGAATTCATTAGTTATTAAAAAACTTGACATATTAAACAAAAACGTAATTTGCAGAGCAAATTAAAAAAAACAAAATTTATTTCCTAATTGTTTAAGCCCGAGAAGGGGCAGATATTAAGATATTTCATTCAATTCGTTCTGCATTTAATTTTAAATATTTGTAGCAAATAACTGAAACCAATTGAACTTTAAAAAATAAAAATGAAATTCATACAATATAATACTTTAAACACCTATATACTTAGATTCAGTTCAAATGAAATCGAAATAAATCTTAGACTATTTACATTTTTAAGTTGTAAATATTTGTACTGCAGATTTTGCATTATGTTTATGACGATTGTACGTAATATGATAAGATACATGCAAAATACAAAACTTTAAAAAAAGTCTAAGATTTATTTCGATTTCATTTGAACGGAATCTAAGTATATAGGCGTTTAAAGTATTATATTGTATGAATTTCATTTTTATTTTTTAATGTTCAATTGGTTTAACTTATTTGTTACAAAAATTTAACATTAAATGTAGAACGAATTGAATGAAATATCTTAATATCTGCCCCTTCTCGGCCTAAACAATTAGGAAATAAATTTTGTTTTTTTAATTTGCTCTGCAAATTAGGTTTTTGTTTAATTGTGTTAATTTGTTCACATCAATTTTATCAGTATCTCTATGTTTTGCTTTATTTTAACGTTTAGATTTATATAATTCTAAAAATTTGTAAATAGGAATTTTCCGCTATCTATAATTTTATTATTATTTCCTATATCTTAATATCATAAATATTATTGAACTGATTGTATGTTATTTAGATTAAAAACAACCATTGTATTTTACCTATGAGAAAGTGAAAATTCGTAAATTTTTAAAAATTATTGTAATGATTGTTTAATACATTAAACTTCATAAATTAATAAAACATCGTCTGTAAAAATATTTATGAAAGTTTCTGAGACTTTTAGAATGCAATATTTCGTATATTTTTACATTACACCATTGCTTTATGTAGCTCTAAATCCAATTATATCATATTTACTTGACGTATAATATTGAAAAGGAAATTTTTAGCTTGATTTTCGTTGCACTTAAATCGCCCACCCATCATGTACGAATATATATATATATATATATCAGTGCATGAACATAGAATAGATATTAGATATATAGAATATATATTCTATGTTCACGTTTCGGTGTAATATTCTGTTGAAAACGTAAACATGCAACATTAAAAAAGAAAGATCGCAATAAGGTAGACGTTCAATAACGAAAATTACAAGGATGGGAAATTTCTTCCCCATTATCTCTAAAGGCGCTGCGATCGCAATCGCATTACCATTACGCTCTATGGGAGTGTCTGATCTTGTATATTAATCTATGGACGTACGGGCCTGCATATCATTCGGAATGGAACTTTGACGGTCCGAAGTTATACAGACGAGATACTGAGACCCCATTGTCGTATTTTATGTAGCAGCAATTAGGGATTTCTTTTTTTCCATGCATGATAATGCCAGACCTCATACATGCTCGTCTTGTGGAAAACATGCTTGAAGCTGGAATAATAGAGAGTTTGGAATGACCAGCATGCTCTCCCGACATGAATCCCATCGAGCATGTTTGGGACATACTCTGACGACGCATTGCCGAGAGAGAGACCAAGGCCTCCTTTTACAGTCCGGGACTTGGAGATTGCAATTCTTGAGCAGTGGAACAGTACTCCCCAAAGCCTTATCGATAACCTCATCGCATCCATGGAAAACACGTGTGCAGTAGTCTTAGCTGTTCGAGTAGCAGGTTCGCCTTTAAATCGCACAAAAAGTGGAAATTTTTTTTTTTTTTTTTTTTAGAGTTTCGTTCATCTCACGAAACCCTTATAGCCCCTTAGAGCCTGTCTGTCCGTCACAAGCTCGTACTTGGTAACTATTTAAGTTACAGACTTGATTTTTTTTTTACATAGAGCTGAATACCTTCTATCATACCGAAAGTCATAAAAATTTGAAAAAATCTTATATTATTTTAATTAACACGGTGACTGATACTGAAGCTGAAAAATTTACAATGTTTTAAGTAATTTTTAAGGAAGTATAATCCTGTAATAAATGAAAGATAAGTAAATTTTAAATAAATTTTCAGTAATTACTTAAAAATATTAGGGATGCACCGAATATTCGGTATTCGGACTATTCGGTCATGTTACCGAATATTCGGTTTGACCGTATATCAAACTATTCGGTATGCCAAATATTCGGTTTAGCCGAATAATATTGAAATATTCGGCCGAACAGAATACTTAAAAAACTTTTAAAACATTTTAGAAAGCCTTATACAACTTCTACGTTTAACAGTCAACTTATAAAGATATTTAGAATACTCGTAATTAGAAGCAGAATCATATTCAAATAAAGGAGAATGTTTTTACATTATTTATTTGCTGTTTGTTAAGTATTATTTAAGAAAATTAACTAATTACGAGGATTTTCATAGGAATTTGTACAAATGTAAGTTCCTGAACATTGTCCAGTAAATAATCTGTTTCTTGCTAAGATTTTAAGAGAAACGTTTACAATCTCTGAAAATGATTGCCCACTCCAGACACCGATCTAGGATGCATTTAAAAACTTCCTTGCTTGATCAAAGGGAGTGGAACAGTTATTCTTGCTAAGTTGCCACCATATAAAATTTGAATAGATTGTATTATTTATTTACTTTTACTTTAGTCGCTTCCTGACAAACAAATAATGTATGTATCCTGTACAATGTTTCTTCCAATTTTTTCACAATTTCTCTTTGATTTTAAAGTGTTTGTTTTAGAATTTAAGAAAATTTTATTCATTTGTTTTAATTCTTAGAAGAAGCCATGAAATTTAAAATTCTATTAATTAAAAAAGTTTTATAACTATCCTCTTCTTAAATAACTCAAAGTAGATTTTTTTCAGCATAAAGTTTACTTGAAAAAAGCTCTTGTTTATTAGAATAAAGGTTTCTGTTTTAAATATTATGTAAAATTGTTTTAAAATTTAACATTTTAATGCCTTTACACTTTAAAATATAAAAGTATTCGACAAGCCGAATATTCGGTATTCGGCCTAGCAGTTACTATTTGGCTAGCCGAATATTCGGTATTCGGTTCACCTGTAGGCCGAATATTACGTATTCGGCCAAAATCACTATTCGGTGCATCCCTAAATATATATATATATATATTTTCTTCAGTTTTATATAATATTTCAGACTGTCAGTCACTGGTGAATGACGCGTTCTAAACAGAAACTTCAGTGTCAGTCACCGGTGACTGACGTGGCGCTTAACGTGTTAAAGGAATTCATTCTTTTGCGATTTCAAACATAATCTTAAATTCGGCAAACATTGCAGAAGACTGATAGCACCGCCGTAGGGCGTTCATCCCCCACACAATAGATTGTGGGTTCGAATCTTTCAGGCGGAACTTTAAAATTTTGATTTTTATTGTTACACTTCATTTTCAGATGGATTTAATTAATAGAAAATTCCTTTTTTTTTTGGGCAATTTTAAAGGCTTATTATTATTTTTACTCAGCGGTAATTTTTAAAATATCCTTGTTTTTTAATTTCAGACAGAGAAAATCTGAAATTTCAATTTTTAAAATATCCGAAGAATTCTTCACTTATACATTTTTTTAAATACACATTTACTAACAATTAATGGGTACTTTTCGGTTAGCCGGGCGCCAGTGTTATATATACATATATATGTATATATAAATGTATGTATATATACATATATATTTACATATATATATGTGTGTATATATACAATATGTGTATATCTATATATATGTATATTTACATATATGTATGTATATAAATATGTATATATAACACTGGCGCCCGGCTAACCGAAAAGTACCAATTAATGTTTAACATGACAGATTATGTAATCAAATAATATTTACCTAATATGAAAAAAATCCTCAATTTTAATAATTAATTCGATACAGAGGAATAAATATTGGATTCCTCTGGAATATTTTTTGTTTGCTGCTGTCATCTGCAGGCATTTTTTGAAGTAATAAACTTCTTATGGACAATGTTTTTTCAAGTTATCTATCAATCTATATATATATATCTTATTTATATAAAATCCAAGTCTCTGTGTGTCCCTCACGATTCCAGTAGGACCACCTCATTGAAATGAGTAATTATTGAAAAATACCAATGCAGGGTTACCACAGTAGCGCCAAATGTTGGCCAACTTGGCGATAGCTGGCTGATTTGACGAAATTCCCATTTAAAACCATTAATCTTTCATAAAGGAGGTCACCAAAATTTAATTTAAACTCCGCTCTTTTAAGATATTTTTTCAAAATCTATGGGTGGGAATTTAAAGTACACCTTTACATCTTTCTGCCGATGCTACTAATAAAATAACCGCCAATAGACGACGCTGTACTGTATGAGCTCCTAACTGCGCGATTTTAATGTGCTTTAGGTACTTTTCCAGTATAGGTGCCTTGGCGAAAAAGGAAATTTGGCAACATATTTTCCGGGAACCTATCCACTGTTTCATTTTATATACACGCGCATTTTTTTCGATATTTATACGATTTATTTAACATAAAAAAGCCGTTTCTCTAATTTATACAGAAACAGATGTAATTTGCATAAAAACATGAATAATATACATATAAAATAAACATAAAAAAAAAAAGCTCATCAAGTTTGTTTTCATAGCTGTAAATATGATTTGACAACAAATCTCAAAATTTTTCCGTTATACGGACACCATGCCAAAATGTATGCTAGTGCGCCAATTATTTCAAAATGCTAAAAGATATTTGTAATTTTATGCCAGCAGTTTAATATGAGTTTTATTTTATTGCTTTATTTTATAACAGTTATTTGTTCAATTATTTTAAGTATATATTTGTGATATAATGAAATAGTTCGTAAAAGTCTGGAATTTTCAAATGTTATATTTTTTAAATGCTCACTTTAGTATCGACAATATTTTTTCTTTTATTTTTCAAATGCCTCAATTCACGTGATTTTCATTTTGCGCCAACTATTACGCTTGGCGACAATGGTATCCGTATAACGGAAAAGTACCCAAATCTCACTTTCTGATGCCCAAATTACACCAAGCTTTTTTTAAAAAACGCCAAAGCCCCTACAGTGGAAAAGTATCAAACTGTCTATTATTTTGCGCTATCTGTGTTATAGTTTATACTATATGCAAGGAGAGTGGAGCGAAGAGTTTAAACATTAAATATTAAAGTTTCGGCACAGATGTCATATACGCCCCATGTTGGCGCGATTTTTTTCTGACGCCAATGTCATATACACAACGGGTACTTAACTGTCTCCAAGTGTCGTTATTTTGCTTGATATGGTAACCCGGATGTTGTTGTTTATGCTGTTGATGTTTTCGCCAAATTGGCGTCGGAAAAAAATCGCTCCAATATGGGGTATATATGACAACTGTGCCAAAGTTTCTATAAAGCAGTATAAGACTAAAAAATTAAGAATAAAATAAATGCAAAATAAGACTAAAGAAGAAAGAAAAATCATGCGTTAAGCATAGAATATGAAACATTTTCCAACACATCCTGAATGCTTTAACAAAACTTCGTTATTTAGGGAAATAAGGTAAATAAGATAACTAAGTAAACATTTTAGAAAACGCATAAAAAATTTTAAAAATTGATTTCAGCAGTTACCGTCCATAGCCAATAGTACCGTCATTACATGCCACTATTTAGCTAAAATTTAATTTAAACTACTCTTAAAGCTAAAGAAATCACATTTCCAGTTCCATAGACGGTTATGTATCCAATTCTTTGCGTGACCCTGTATATCATTTTATCTATATTCTGCAAACATTTCTTAGTAAACTAAATGTAGTTCAGCGTAAAACTGCATAACTCCATTAAAAACCACCTTTAAGCAATTTATTCTCATACTCAGTAACCCTTACGAATTCTTTTGTGTAGCCCTACATATGAACTGTAGCATTTATACACACGGTATAGTATGCATAAATGTAGTGAAAAATAAAAGCGCATATCATAATTAAAAATGCATTTCTAGCAATCATTGCTTATGTACAATACTTCGGAGAAAAGTTTCTTGGCGAGAAAGAAGTTTGCCAACGTATTTTCTGACAACCTATTTACTGCTTCATACTCACAAGCAATTTTTTGCTTATATATATACAATTTATTTAATGTAAAAAAAGCTATTTACCCATTTTTATAAAGAAACAGAAGTAATTTTTGCACAGATGCCATATACGCATCGGGGTTGGCGTGATTTTTCTCTGACGCCAATTCGGCATTAATCTCGCTTTCGAATACCAGGTACTTATATATTTTTAAATTATTTGCTATCATTTTGAAAAGGAAATAACTATAAATAAATAAAAGTTTGAATAATAACTATAGAACAAAACAGTTTATATAATTTAAAAACAGAAAATAAAAGTAAATAAACAATTTATTAATAAATAAAAAACAATAGCCGGGTTACCATAGCAGGCAAAATAACACCATTTTAGCGCCAGTTAGGTATCCCGGTTCATATCTGAAATCTGTGCCATAATTTGTATATAAAAAAATATTATATATATTTAGAAACGATTTTTTATGTATATAAGTGCATATATAAACAAAAATAAAAGTTCATTAGATTTGTTTTCATAGCTGTTTATCCATTTTGGCAACATATCTCACTTTCTGCTGACCGAATTACGCCAAGCTTTTTTTAAAAATGCGCTATAATGGAAAAGTACCTAAATAACAGAAATAACCAATTATACAAATTAAAACTTTTTATTTCGAGATCAAAGCATTGTTTTTAATTTCGATTAAAAATACATATATCCTTGGATAACTTTAGTTGAAATTAGGTTCACGGCTTAATATCTCATTCCATAAACCTAAACAACCACAAGTGATTCATTCATCGTGAACCGTAAAAAATATTAAATCACTGAGGTAATCATTCACAAAGTAAGTTCTCCAACAATCAATGGACAATATTCTAATGACGTCATAGTAGGTAAAATGGTGGCGGTATCATTTGTTTATGGTTTGAAATCACAAAGATTTAATTTTGCAATGTCTCTTAGTTACATTATTTTATCGTCATATTTATGAGCTCAGAACAAAAGCATATTTTTTCATTATTTAGTTATTAAAGACGGAAAAAAATTATAAATGTGCATGATTTGAAAAATTTAAATAATTTTCTTTCTTAATACTAAAAAATAACACCGGGAAGTAACAGCGAGTTTAAGTTAAATAAGTTTAGCTGTTTAATTCTGTTGTAATATTCAAAATAACTGTTATTATTAGATTTCAGTAAACAGCATCAGGGCCCGATTAAACTTTGAAGTTAGAGAAATTACAATGTCATTTCAGGACCTTTATTTTGGAGAAGCTAG
This sequence comes from Maratus speciosus, assembly GCA_963932465.1. Lineage (NCBI taxonomy): Eukaryota > Metazoa > Arthropoda > Arachnida > Araneae > Salticidae > Maratus > Maratus speciosus. Next base: position 40,539,048 of record OZ010792.1, read on the forward strand.
TCTAAATTCCACATATACATGGAAACTCTTCAGTGTTAGAAATATTATTCCCAGGACTGGCATAACATGAGAACGGCCTGCAATTTTACACAAGTTTTTGGAAACTACTTTATATCAGAAATTTTACAAAAAACTGGTTACTTTTTTGTTATAGTGGCCCACACTATTAGAATTATGACAAGTTGCAGCCAATTTCGCCAAAGTCGTAACCAAGATCGTGAAGCACACACATATAATACCATATAATACCATTTCATGAAATCATATACGATAATTTAATAGTTTTTACCTTACTTCAAGTGTGTAATTTATTTATTTTTAAGGCTTAACAATCTAAATTGTCCAATATAGGAATTTAAAAAAAATGTAAACAAATATTGAATAGACATGACCGCAAAGAGCCTCAAATCTGCATAACACTTGGAATCAAACTGTGCAGATTAGTGGTCTTCTACTGTACGCAGTTTTTCCTAAATGTGTTTTGTTCTTAAAATGTGTTATTTTCATCTATCACTGCGGAACAAACGAGAAAACTCATATTCTTGCACATGAGTTGTATATATCTTCATATCTAAATTTCCGTCATTTTTGACGGGCTACCTTTCTAGTATTATATATGTTATATTATTAATTCTTCCTCCGCGACATTTCCTTTCATATGCTAAATTACCGGCATATTCACTAATTTCTTAGTCTTTATTAATATCTATCATTAATGCTATTAAATTATCCTTAAATTATTATCTTACTCAATTTACTTAAATATAAAGCTTTTAGTTTATTCTTAAATTGTATCATTATTTTCTGACCATTTCTATTATTTAATGTGAACTCGAATGTTTTTAAAAGAGTCATTCCTTTTTACTTATTTTATTTCGAGATTATTTCGCGCGCTGGTGTATTTTTACTTCAAAATTCATCCGCTCCCAAATTGACAGGACTCTTTACAAAATCACTCCCATTGGACGTGATGTAGGCTTTACGCGTACCCTTAATTCACTCATTGGCCATAGCGCGCGTGACGTCATAATTTTGTGTTTATACGCCTTGTGACAAAAAGCGGATGCATGGAGCTTTTCCTCAGAAATTGTTCGAAATTTCAACTGCTAACAGCTTTCTGACTGGTAGTTTCTTGGACACATGGTTTTATTCTAATTTACTCACGATCATAACGATGAAGTTATTCACCTTATGACAGGAACGTGTACATGGAAATGTGATGAGTAGTTTTTGATGTTGTTCTGTTAATAAAAGCATGAATGTCTAATCTGACTCATTATTTCATAATGGAGAAACTTCCATATTTTTCATTCCACTGCCTATGTCAACTCATTCCACAACTCGCACCAATGTCTACAATTCTGCAGTAATTATTTCATAATGGAGACTCTTACATATTTTTCATTCCACGACTCGCACCAATGTCTATATATATGCATTAGTGAGGAATTAAAAGGTATTTTTTTCCTTTTTATTTCGAATTTTAATATGTGTTAACATTCTTTTTTGGCGCCATATAGTGAGTTTTTGAAAAGTAAAAGAATTAATATGGATTCTTTCTGAATTATTTCAGCATTTTAAATATGTTTTAAACAATTTTTTGTTTTAAAAATATTATTTTTTATTTATACCTCCGCTAAATTTTTGAAATGGATGAATTTAAAAATATTCGGATTTTTTAATTTTATTGAAATAGCTTTACTTGAATATTTTTAATTTGATTAAAATATATATTTTTAAATTAAATGTAATGGTGCTGCCATTTATGTAAGAATTTAATAATTATAAATTAACAATTTTGACTTATTAATTTAAGGATAAAGTATTTTAAATGACATATTAAACAAAATCCCCTGTACAATCTGCGATCACACTTACCCACTTGTCTTTTTCGTTAAAATCACCTACACAATTGTGTAGGTGATCTTAAAGGAATAAGTAGTTGTATAATAATCACTAAACTTATCAGTGGCAGATAGAGAATGTTTCTGGTTACAATTTGCAGAGCAGTGGTCAAGCGAAGTCAAATTTTCAATATTCCAAAAACTAATTGATAAATTTTAAGAAATCTTACAGCGATATTGAAAGGTCTAATTAAGATTTATAAATGAGTAGCAAAACCGGCGGCTTTGCACACGTTTTTGTTGAGAAATCCTAAGAGCCAAGTATTATTTGTGTGTCTGTTTGCAGAAGGGAAAATTACAATGCTACACGCATATAATTTAAATGTTACTAATTGTCACATTTTGAGGAAATTTTGTTCTTGCACTGCATTAAGTAAACATGAAACTTCAATTAATAAGAAAATCCTTATTCCTTCCAAAAATAAAATAAAACAATGCAGTCTACTTGGGAACTCTGGTTATCAGCTAATCATACAGTGAAAATTTTTTTTAAATCGGGTCAATAGTTTCAAAGTCCTTTTCCCCCGAAAAAACTTTTTTTTTTTTTTACAGTATTAGGGCGGGGAATTTCACAAGTAACACTTGCATCAGACTGAATGTCCCCGACGCTGTATTCCACTTCGAGATTAAAAAGGTAACGAAGCTGTGTGAAGTGGAAATGCAGAAAAAAATAGAACGAGAAAGAATTCGACGACGGCGGTTTTGTTAAAAGAAACAGAATATTTTCGACGATATAAGATAGAAGATTTAAATGACGTATGAAAATCTTAGAAATATTCGACGATTCTAAATAAATTAAGCCAAAGTTGTTACTTTTAAGCTAAATATAGATTGCGAAGAGTGCTTTTAACTGTATTTTTGTTTCGTCTTCGTCTTAATAAATGTCAGTGTTCGCCTTAGAAATGAGTTATGATTTATAAATAGAGTCTCATCCCACAAAGTGGTGTCAGAAGTACCAGTTAACCCACCAATATTATTCATTTGTCAGAATTATCCATTTTACAGATTCAAGCCGGATATTATTCTAACGGTGAGTCCATTGTTATATATTTTATTGTGAAGTTAGTTGACATACCTGCACTGGAACTTGCATTTAAAAATGCACGAACAAATAAAATTAAATTACTACATAAATTCCTAATTTGATGCTGAAGGTGATCGATCTAATAGAAAGAGAATACGTGATTTTACTGGTTTTGGTTTTCAAACCGACAGCACCGAGTTTAAAAATAAAATAACTAAAGTTCAAACTGATTTTAGTTTAAATGATCTGATTACAGTGTGTAATTTACTTTGTATTTCTAATGAAGGATCTTTAAATGATCTTGCAACCCGATTAGTTACATACCTATCAGACTTGAGCTTACTACAAACTAATATTATACAAAATGAAAGTGACACAGACTCGGAACCCAAATTGCCTTCAAATAATACGACTTCAAGTAATAACACCGAATTATCAAATTTTGACAAACACAAGCAACTTCCAGTTCAAAGTTTTGTGCCATCATCTATTAGTTATCTAGGTGTAGACATGAACAGAGAAGGAAGAGACTCACAGGAAATTAAATACAGAAAATTTGTCAGGGGAGAAAGGCTGTAAAATTATTCAATTCTATTTGATGGGGTAAGATCTCTAGGAAAAGAAAGTATCAAGCAGGACGGTCGTTCTGCCAAGCAAGCTATAAAATAAATGCTAACCCCGCCAAATAAACAAACGCCAAGAACTAAAAGCCAGAACCACGTAACTGCTTATTATACTGGACACAACTTCTCCATGTTAAATCGACCAAACGTGGCTTTTTAAATTCTCAGATATTTCAGAAAGCAAGCATCGCAGAGAAATAAAATGAAGACTAGAAGAATCTGCTGAAAAAAAGCTTCAATTTGAGACCAAACTCGTCTTTATAAAATAATTATTAACAGAGATACAGGATTTTTTTTTAAAAACGTCGAGATACTGAAAATGATCAATAAAATCTTCGTCAAACATACATTATTCAATTAACCTAGAGACTTAAATAATGGACAGAAAAAAGTATGGAATGCATTTTCGGAAAGGTAATTACTCAATCTACGTGCTTTTATAAAATTAAGCTTAAAAAAAAATAAATTTTCTATCCTTAATAAGCAGAAAATTGTTAATTAATTCTAAAATTGTCAAATAATGCCAAACAGCAATAAACACGCCAAAGAAGGCATACTCTACGTTACAATACGGTAAAACTACTTCAACTTTAATCTGGTAGACCAACCATGGTGGAAAGAGATAGATGGAGTTGCAGTATGCCGTAAAAAAGGTTTGCAGTATGAAACCATTTATCGTTCAAATTTAAACGTCCAAGAAGTCCCAAACAAAACAAGCACGTGGAAGGGATTTTGCATTAATAAGACGAATTCAAAGAGGTGAATTACAGCTGAAGTATATTTTAAGAAAAAAATGGTACATTTTTTGAACGGTCTTTGTTGTATTGGTATTTATTAAAATAAATGTTTGCTTTTAAAATAATTGGAATTTGAAAATTAGCAATAATAAAATGTCAAAATAAAATAATTGATAAACATTGAAAACATTTGATATGAACTAAAAATTGAATTATTAAAAGTTTTCTTTTTTACAGTAATTTTTAACACTTTCCACATAGATGAAAAATGTTTATGACTTTTAGTCCAGGCAATAGAGAATTTTACCTAGCAAAATTAATGGTAGTACTGGAAATCGGCGTTCTAGATGTTTTTTGGGTCGCTGAATCCGAATTTGTAACTTCCCACCAAAATTTCCCCCGGCAACTTCCCCAAATTTTGGTAAAAAGCCCCCAAAAAAGGTTTTTATTAAAAAAATCAATTTTTTTTTATTGTTTTAGAGAAAAAGTATCTAGAAATTCAGAAAGTAGACAAAATTTCCAACAAATTAGATATATGACATTATGACTTAGGATGAAGGGGAAGGGGGGATCTGCCTCGGAACATGCGCGCGGTGCTGCGTAAACTAAGTTGCGCAATTCCACTTAACAACTCACACGTTTACATTCGCCCTCCCATCTTCCCTCCGAACTTTCTCTATGAGGTTTACTTTAAGATTTTTGGGTCGCTGAATCCGAATTTTTAACTTCCCCCCAAAAATTTACCCCCCCCCCCCCCCAAATAGTTGTTTTTAACTTAAATTTCTTATTGTTTTAGGGCAAAAGCATTACGAAATTCAGAAACTAGACAAAATTTTCAACAAATAGGATATATGACATTATGAATTAGGATGAACGGGGAGGGTGAGGGCTGCCTCTGAACATGCACCGCGGCACTACGTGCACTAAATTATGAAGTCCAGGCAATAGGGGTATTTTATCTGGCAAAATTAATACTAGTTCTGGATTTCGACTCACTTTATGTTTTTTGGGTCGCTGAATCCGAATTTGTAACTTCCCACCAAAATTTCACCCGGCAACCCCCCAAAAATTGATTTTTTGAAAAAATTTGTTTTTTGAGAAAAGCGCGCGGGGAATGTTCCGAGGCAGCCCCCTCTCTCCCCGTTTATCCTACGTCATAATGTCATCTATCCTATTTATTGCAAATTTTATCTAGTTTCTGAATTTCGTAATACTTTTTCCCTAAAACAATAAGAAATTTAAGTTAAAAACAACTTTTTTTTTGGGGGGGGGCGGGGGGATATTTTGGGGGTAAGTTAAAAATTCGGATTCAGCGACCCAAAAAACTTAAAGTAAACCTTATAGAGAAAGTTCGGAGGGAAGATGGGAGGGCTAATGTAAACGTATGAGTGGTTAAGTGGAATTGCGCAACTTAGTCCACGCAGCACTGCGGCGCATGTTCCGAGGCAGATCCCCCCTTCCCCTTCATCCTAAGTCATAATGTCATATATCTAATTTGTTGCAAATTTTGTCTACTTTCTGAATTTCTAGCTACTTTTCCCATAAAACAATAGAAAATGGAATTTTTTAATAAAAACCTTTTTGGAGGGGCTTTTTGCCAAAATTTGGGGGGGGGGGTTGCCGGGGGAAATTTTGGTGAGAAGTTACAAATTCGGATTCAGCGACCCAAAAAATATCTAGAAAGCCGATTTCCAGTACTACCATTAATTTTGCTAGGTTGAGTCCCTATACGGTCTCTATTGCCTGGACTATTTGATTTGTCTGGCCTTCTGGCTGAGATCTAATTCTTGTAAATATACTCGGATCACCCTGCATTTTTAAAAATGTTATTGACGTTTACTATAGCATTATCGCTATTGAAAAAAAAATGTTTAGCACTTATAGTTCATTTGCATGGACGGTCAAAGGTATTCTGTTACATTGCGGTCAATGGGAAAAATCGTTTCAAGTTCATTTTAATGTTGTTATACCATTTAAAACATAAAGGAATTAATATGCATTTATTAAGTGCAGTAAAACATGCATTCTGTATAGTATGGGGTTTGCAAAGAATTTAATATTCATTGATTACAGGGCCACAAAAAAGAATTCCGTTATATAATGATATATGGGGGTGGGGGGAGCTGTTTGCAGCGAAATTATGTTACTCAAATATAATGAAATAGACATAAATTACTCAGGTTTACGACAATGTACTTGCTGTGAAATATGATGTGCATAGCATTTGTCGTTCATTTACAAGGGCACGCAAAATATTCGGATACAGTACCGTATATAAAGTAATCTATATTATTGAAAATTGCTGGAAATGCTATATTATTTATGGTATGCGTGTTTAAGCTTAGCTAAATTTTTACTTGCTATGTGAAGTGCATAAATGCAATAGATCATATACCCCCAAAAAATAGTAAGCATGGAGAAGTATCAGCGTGAATGGCAGGGAGGTTTTTAATAGAGTCACTTTCTAGTTGAACTATAATTAATATATTAAGAGATATTTGCATAATATAAATAAAATCATATACACGGCCACGCAAAAAAATTGGATACTTAGTTTTCAGTAACTAAGGATAATATTATCTGAAAGTCTGCTTTGAGTTGTTTTAACAATGCCTTAACAATAGCCTGGATTAAATTTTAGCTTAATATGTGGTGCTTATAAAAATCTGTTGGTAATATAAAGGACTATACAAAAAATTCAAGCATTGTCCGCATATTGGTAGAAATTTCTGGAAAATCTGTTGGTAATATACTGGACTATACAGAAAATTCAAGTATTTTCCACATGTTGGTAGAAATTTCTAAAAGTGAATTCCTATTATGGATTTTCTTATTAAACTAAGTTTTAGCATATACAATATAGAATTCAAATCGAGATATTAACCTCGGATTATATGAGTAGATAAGGAAACAACGTTTATAGCACCAAAACACTTTCACTCGTTGCAGACTAGTTTCGATAGCCGTAGCATACCGTCATCAATGCAAAAAAATGATTCTTTGCACTGATGATGGCGCGCTATGCCTACTAAAACTAGTTTGAAACAAGTGAAAGTATTTTTGTGCTATAAACGTTGTTTTTTTTATCTGCTTATATTGTACTACGTCAAGTAATTTCTTATTGTAATTTAACCCTCGGACAAAAAAAAGAAAAAAAAATTATAATAATGTATCCAACCGCAGTTAAAATTCATTAGTTTTTATCCCATATTCATTTAAAATGTTTCTAAGTTTTTACGAGTTTAGATCGAAAAATAGCAGTTTACAAACCATTTTCTTAATTTTATAACATTCAGCTGGATTTTACTGTATTTGAACTAAATCAGATTTTCCTGTCAGGTCCATTGGACCCGTTTAGTAAGCGGATGTTTAAATGCACAATAGAATTGAACTACTTTTTCGGCTACGGACGGTAACTGCTGAAATTTGGTTTTCAAATGTGTCATGCTTTTCTAAAATGTTTATTTAGATATTTTTTTAGCTTATTACTAGGGGGCTCGGCCCCCTACGAGCTACGCTCGCCAACCCCCGTTCAGACACCGCAGACTCTAAATGCACGCTAATTTTATCGGCTTTAAAAAGATTTCGAAAGATTGAATTATAATTTAAAAAACAGTGGCGATCTCCCTATAAACGAATATCTATTCATTTCTCTTTGATTGGGGAATTTTAACGCCAAATCCGCTGCGGTACTACTTGATTATCCCGTCGACCAATTTCGCCAAATTATATAAATCGCCAAACCACTCGCCAAATTATACAAATTGACATAATTTTTATTTTAAATAACGAAAGAACAAATAAATTAGTACAATATTAATAAAAATACAAATAAAACGTCGAAATAAAAATAACTTGATGACGTAGAAACGTGTAACAACATTTCAAAATAAGCTAATATAAAAGGAATTAAGTAAACAGAGTCTTTGTCTCCTGGTAATTTTTAACAAAGCGAAAAGAATGTTCTTTTAAATGAGACATTTTAAATTAATCGTTTTTAATCTGACGTAAATTTTGACCAAGCTATTCTTTCTCTTTTAAATATTCACGTGAAAATATATATATTTCTTTTTGTATATTTCCTTTGTTAGAAATGAAATATTATTTGCGCTTTCCTAACAAAAATAGTTGAAAAGATCCTCTCAAAATATCAAATAAATGTCTAGTGTAATTTCTAAATTTAAGCTGTTTTGCAATATTATTTTGTGTTTATTTTATGTAATAACTTTAATATGACGTAAATATGACGTAATTTCTCCTATTTAAAACTTCTAACGCATGTTAATGAAATTATTATTTTACAATATCCTTTCTCTTTTAAAATTCACATGTATACTTTTTATGACGTAATTTTTAATAAGTTCCTGCTTTTTGTACATAATTATTTAATTCTAATTCCAAATGATTTTTTCTGTTTATAATAGTCACGTGTAAATAAATTTTTATTTGAAGCAAACATTATTGTTTCCCTTGTTTATACATCTGGCAACAGGTTAAATTAGTACAATTTTCTAAAATCTCTCTATTCTAAAAAAAAGTAACTACCGCTGTCACCGCCGCCGCCGGTTTTGAATTTTTTGTGACCGGAGGTCTTTCTTCGTTAATATTAAGAAAAATAATGCATACAAAAATACGAAAATCGGTAATATTATACAGAAATGATTGATAAACACGGTGAGGCAGACAGTTTTCAAATCGAAGGATTATTTTAAGAGATATTTAATGCTAAAGTTGGACAAAATCGTTCCACTAAAAAAGTTTTATAGAAGCAAAAACTATTCATGGGAATTAAATCTTTTTTAGATCGTTTTATGCGTTTGAAGATCCCGGTGTGCAGATTGTATTTCTTTTTTTAATTTGGCTAATTTTTTGAGGTTTTATTTCTATTTTAAATTCAAATTTTCAGCATTTCTAGAGATATTTTTTACAGATTTTAGAAAGTGATATTAATTTAAACTGTTGCCAACTGTATAAACAGCGGAAACAATAATGTTTGCTTAAAAAAAAAAAAAAAAAAAAAAAAAAGAAAAAAATATTTATACGTGTAATAAATTAAAAATTTATTTACACGTGACCATTATAAACAGAAAAAAACATTTGGAAATAGAATTAAATAATTATGTACAAAAAGCAGGAACTTACTAAAAATTACGTCATAGAAACTATAATTACACGTGAATTTTAAGAGAGAAAGGAATTTGTAAAATAATAAATTTATTAACATGCGTTAGAAGTCTTAAATAGGAGAAATTACGTCATATTTACGTCACATTATAGTTATTATAGTGCTGTCCTCTAAAAAAATCCCACAGGAAAATGTATCCTAAAAAAAAACCACCCTAGAACTTAATCAAAAAAATCACAGAAGTCAAAATTTCTTTTTGTCCTGTTTCTATATGTCATTTACAATAATAAAAGCATTTAAAATTACTTAAGTGTTTATTTAGTTTTTTAAAAAATAAGCAAAAAATTACATTTATAATTTTTCATTTGTAAATCCTTCAATTTACAATTATTAAAATATTATTATTATTATTATTATTATTATTATTATTATTGCAGAATTGTGTTTAAAACTAATTAATAATGAAAGAAAAACTTTGCTGTTTAATATTTTGATTTCTAGAAGTGTTTTTACATGTGGGTTATTTTTAGAAAAAGTGGGTTTTTTTCAAAGTCTTGTTTAATTGGCTGCCATTTTGTAATATATTGATAGAAAAAAAAAATACTATACATTAAAATCTTAGTCAGGACAGGCTGTGAAAATGTAGCTACTTCAAATTGTTTTGTATTTTTTATTAAATTTTATATAGTGAGAAATTAAAAAAGTGGGTTTTTTTTAGAGGACAGCACAGTACATAAAATGAACACAAAATAATATTGCAAAACGGTTTAAATTTAGAAATTGCGCTAGACATTTATTTGGCACAGATGTCATATTCGCCCCATATTGGCGCGATTTTTTTCCGACTCCGATTTGGCGAAAACATCAACAGCATAAACAACAATATCTGGGTTACCATATCTAGCAAAATAATGACACTTTGGCGCCGGTTAAGTATACATTGCGTATATGACATTGGCGTCAGAAAAAAATCGCGCCAATATGTGGCGAATATGACATCTGTGCCATTTATTTGGCATTTTGAGAGGATACATTTCAGCTATTTTTGTTAGGAAAGCGCAAATAATATTTCATTTCTAACACAAGTATTTTCACGTGAATATTAAAAAGAGAAAGAATAGTTTGGTCAAAATTACGTCAGATTAAAAACGATTAATTTAAAATGTCTTATTTAAAAGACCTTTCTTTTCGCTTTGTTAAAAAATACCGGGAGACAAAGATTCTGTTTACTTAATTCCTTTTATATTAGCTTATTTTGAAATGTTTATCTTATTTTACTAAATCAAAGACGAAAACAGCGATTGACATATGTATTTTTGGTACTTAGTTATCCCGTCGACCAAAAATCTATAATTCGCCAAACTATAAGATTAAATACCAATAATAGTTGATCGTAAATGTCACATTAACTTGACTTTAAGCAAGTTACACGTGTCTACGTCATCAAGTTATTTTTATTTCGACATTTTATTTGTATTTTTATTAATGTTGCACTAATTTATTTGTTCTTTCGTTATTTAAAATAAAAATGATGTCAATTTGTATAATTTGGCGAGTGCTTTGGCAATTTATATAATTTGGCGAAATTGGTCGGCGGGTTAATCAAGTAGTACCGCAGCGGATTTGGCCTTAAAATTCCCCAGTCAAAGAGAAATGAATAGAAATCCGTTTATAGGGAGATCGCCATTGTTTTTTAAATTATAATTCAATCTTCCGAAATCTTTTTAAAGCCGATCAAATTGGCGTACTTTTAGAGTCTGCGGTGTCTGAACGGGGGTTGACGAGCGTAGCTCGTAGGGGGCAGAGCCCCCTAGTAAGTAAAAAATATCTCTCGAAATGCTGAAAATTTCAATTTAAAATAGAAATGAAACCTCGAAAAATGAGTCAAATTAAAGAAAAAAAATGAATTCTGCACACTGGGAAATTATAACGTATAAAATGATCTAAAAATTATTAAATTCCGATGTATAGTTTTTGCTCCTATAAAACTTTTTTAGTGGAACGATTTTGTCCAACTTTAGCATTAAATATCTCTTAAAATAATTCTTCGATTTGAAAACTGTCTGCATCAGCGTGTTTATCAAACATTTCTGTATGATACTACCGCTTTTCATATTTTTGTATGCATTATTTTTCTTAATATTAACGAAGAAAGACCTCCGGGCACAAAAAATTCAAAACCGGCGGCGGTGACAGCGGTAGTTACTTTTTTTTAGAATAGAGAGAAACAGAGAAATTTCGTTAAGGGCGTTCTGAAATCCAAAAAGGCAACTTTCTGGCATAAGTTTTAATTTATTTTTGTTCGGAAATGCCCGAAATTAGCAAGTATTGTTGTTCAGAAACTTTGTAATCGAGCTGTTTTTACCTTTTTTTTTACTTTTTTTTTTTTTTTTTTTTTTTTTTTTTTTGCAAACACAATAGATCGTTCAGAAAATAGTGCCAAAGTGGGTATTTTGAGCCAAATTTCCGCGCGAAAGAAGAAGAAGTACTCAAGATAGGTTGAAAAACGTGTTTGTCATGTGATCAAAATCGCTTATAACTCAGTAGGTAATTTATTGATCAAAAAATGGAAAACACAGTTCGATTCTAAAGCATTTCCATGGTCAGGCTTTCCAATTTTATATCTTTCCGTTAAAAAATAAATTTGTAAATGTGTCAATACGTTTTGCCCTTGTTGAGCAGAGCAATTAAGAACAGCCTTAAAGAATTCTGGAAGTGTTTCATATTCTGTACTTGATGCATGATTTTTCTTTCTTGTATTATTATACATTATTATGCCACCTCGATCCCGAAAATATAACAAAGTCTGCTTCTAAGACATACTCAGTGAATGAACAAAATATAATCAAAAACTAAATTGGTGCTGATTCGTTTTTGGTTTATATCGCCCAACAGGTGGCGCTGCTATACTGCCTTTTTGTGATTTCTGCAACAGCTCTATCTCAAGAACTAATGCACGGATTTTCATCAAACTTCAGATTCAGTTAGTCCATGATATGAATTGGTGCTGATAACGTTTTGGTGTAAATCGCCCAACAGATGGCACTGTTGTGCTGCATTTTACAGGATTTACACGATTTCCGCAATAGCTCTATCTCAAGAACTAATGCACGGATATTCATCAAACTCCAGATACCGTTAGCCCGTGATATGAATTAGTGCTGTTCACGTTTTGGTATAAATCGCGCAACACGTGGCGCTGCTGTGCTGCATTTTTCACGATTCCCGCAATTAGCTCTATCTCAAGATTAATACACGAATTTTCATCTAACTTCAGATTTAGTTAGACGTTGACACAAGTTGCTGCTGATAAAATTTTGGTGTTAATCGCCCAATAGGTGGCGCTACTATGCTGGAATTTTCACGATTCTCACAATAGCTCTATCTTAAAAACTAATGCACGGATTTTCTCCAAATTTCAGATTCAGCCAGACGGTGACATAAGTTGTTGCTTATTAGGTTTTGGTATAAATCACCCAATAGGTGGCGCTGCTAGGCTGTATTTACACGATTTCAGCGATAGTCATACCTCAAGAACTAATGCACGGAATTTCATATCTTTAGAATCCTCATGAGGGGCATATATTGCCATTTAATTTTGACAGTGTCATAGCGAATTTTGAAGAATTAACATGTACGGAAAAGAAGAAAGTTTTGGGATTGGCACATCCGACTAGTGTTTATTATTATTATTATTATTATTACTATAGGGATAGATGCAAGTTTTGTTTTTCTTTTGGTGTCAGTTTTCTGAAAAGAAAAAGTTATTCTTGAGAAATGTATAATAATTTTGTGAAAATTAAAATTTTGTATCGAAAGGTCAAGTCCAATTACTCAAATGCGAACGAAGCATTTATTGATAATAATTTCATTCTTGCAGCTAAAGTTTTCCTATCGGGTGAATTTATTTTTTACCAAATAATAATACCATTTCAATAATACTAATTCAAAACTCAATTAATTCAAACTAATTAATGAAGAGTTTCTTGATGTAATTGAATTTTGTGATTGCGCTTCCAATAGGTCCCCATTTTTGCCTAAATCAATCGCTGCTAATTTAGTTAAACGTCTTTGTTTTTAATAACATATTAATAATTGCATGTAAATAGATAAAATATAATGATGAAAGCATTTGTTTAAAATTATGTATGAATACTTAAATCCTTATGATATTATAAATGTCAATGTAATACTTAAATCCTTATAATATTATAAATGGCAATGTAATGTGTGGTCTGAAAGTTTGAATGAAGTCAGCATCTAAACGGATGAATTAATGCTTTTGTATTTTTGGATATAAATGGATTACAACCTGGAAATGAACATAGGCTATGTTTAATTTATTTTATTCAAATAATTTTCTTAATTATTTAAAATTTCATTATTTTACATACAGAATCAATTTACAATTTTCCTATAATATTTAACCACCTTTCTTTACCGCTGCCAAGAAAATCAAAACCCGGAATAATACTTTCTCCTTGTCAATTAATATTGAATTAAACAATTTCCACGTGAAAATACAAAGAATTCGAAAGAAAATATATGACGTCATAGTTGAAACAAAAAAAAAATGGGGAATATTTTTTATTATACATAAAGCATGAATATCTATTACGTTAATTAAAGGTTTTCTGTCAAAAATGGCGTAATAATTATAAGAAATAATAACGAAAATGAATTATATTATTAAGAAGATATTTCGCTTGGAAAAATATGACATCCTATTTGAAACAAAAAAAAGGGGGGGGGGATATTTTTTATTATACATAAAGCATGAATATCTATTACGTTAATTAAAGGTTTTCTGTCAAAAATGGCGTAATAATTATAAGAAATAATAACGAAAATGAATTATATTATTAAGTAGATATTTCGTTTGGAAAAATATGACATCCTATTTGAAACAAAAAAAAGGGGGGGAATATTTTTTATTATACATAAAGCATGAATATCTATTACGTTAATTAAAGGTTTTCTGTCAAAAATGGCGTAATAATTATAAGAAATAATAACGAAAATGAATTATATTATTAAGAAGATATTTCGCTTGGAAAAATATGACATCCTATTTGAAACAAAAAAAAGGGGGGAATATTTTTTATTATACATAAAGCATGAATATCTATTACGTTAATTAAAGGTTTTCTGTCAAAAATGGCGTAATAATTATAAGAAATAATAACGAAAATGAATTATATTATTAAGAAGATATTTCGCTTGGAAAAATATGACATCCTATTTGAAATAAAACAGGCATTTTCAAGTATTCGTTAAAAATACAAGGAGCATGAACGTATAAACTGATGTTACTATCACATGAATAGCTATAACATGATAGCATATTACTATAACATGATAGCATGAATGTATCTAATGAAAACAGATAAATAATGACGTCATACTTAAAATGAACAACATAAATACTTTCTTCTAATACTGATTAAAAAGTGTGAATATAAGTTACATACAAATGAGAGTTTTCATTCAAAATTCAATCAGGAGAAGACACTTTCTTGTGGGAAAAAGGGGGAAATAAAACTGATTATTATATTTTTGACGCTATGTTCTCTTTAAAATTGAAAAAGAAAGTAAAATTCCCAGAAACTAAAAGCATACTTTCACACATTGAAGCTTTATGAATTAATTTATTCCACAGAAGTGAAAATCGTCTGTCGACACATTGACATTTACAATCAAGGATGTAAATGTAACTTCCGTGCATTTAAGTGGATAGTTATTGCCCCCTATTCGTACGAATTTACTTTTAAATAAAAATCGTTTGCACGGTTAGGGTTGATATAAATGACACCATACCATACATTTTGGCATGGTGTTGGCAGAACGAAAAAGTACAATAGTTTTTTTTTCTTTCTTTTTTTTTTTTTTTTTTTTTTTTTTTTTTTTTTTTTTTTAGTTTTAGTTTATATTGTATTTTTAGTTTTAGTTTTTGAGGCTTTTGTAATTTTTTTCTTAACTGATATAGTTGTTTTAATTATTTAACAAAAAGAATTGATTAAAACTAGAAAACAGGAATTCTGCTTTTTCAGAATTTAGTGTTGCCCCGATGAAAAAAAAATATATATGTATGTATAAATGGTACAAAACATATTTCAATTTTAAGACTTACAGCACACACTTTTATTTTATGTAAAATGATGTCATTCGCATCCGCTTAAGAATTCCACATTTACGATCCACTCTTAAACATCTACAGTAAAGCATGCATAAGATGTCACTATTGCAAAATATTACACAGATACAATAAAAGATGCCGTCATTAAAGAAACTTGACAAAAAAAGGGCTATCTAATGATTCATAGCCATTCATTTGTTTGTAACATTAATAGATATAACAATACAGACGATTTCAGCCGTGACGTCAGTCATGACGTTTTGGTTGGAAACTGACACGAAACAAACGGTTGCTATGCTGTATTTTCTATTTTGTTCGTGTGTTGCAGCTATATCTTATATCTATATCTCACATCTAAGTGTTTTAATACTTGATATGTACTGGTAACATTTTCCACGATTTATATTTAAAAAGAAATGACGCAGAGCAACCGTTTGTTTGGAGTCAGTTTGGGACGTCACGCTGAAAGCGTCTATAGATACTTAAAATTAAATATAATTTATAATAGCTCCATGTTTTAGCAGAAATTTTTCGTTTATATTTTTTTCAAAATAGCACGTATTTTAATTACATTTTCTTTCGGTTGTTATGAGAAAATGGCAACAAAAACATATAATTGCTATTTTTTAACTATTTTCCCTTTACTTCGCACATAAATGGAGTACTTGAGTTGCCAAAATTAGAAAAATAGTGCTGAAAACTATAAAAAAATTAATATTTGAAAAATAAACGGATATACAGTTTTCAAACAAATTGCATTTAAAAGTACTTTTTTTTCCCAATATGACGGTATAAAAATCGAAAATGTGCGATTCTTAGAAGTTTAAAAAATTACTATAGAGTATTTAATCGTACTGCTTTGTTTTACGACTGGCTTCTGTAAGGTAACGTTATTTTTTTGAAGATGACACAAAATAAGCTGGGAGAAAGAAATAGCATACCGTAACGGGGCTAAAAATATTCAATTTGAATTACTTCCCTTGCAGTAACAGAATGAGTTTTTAGAAATTATAACTTGAAAATTTGAGGTTTTGGTGCCAAAGATTGCGCCAAATTAGAAAAATATGAAATATCTTATGAACTATTAGACTTAAAAGAATTTGGTTAGTGCCATTTGATTCAGCATACAAAAATACACTAAAATATGTTATCAGTTGAAAAATAACTATAAAATAAGATTTTTAAGGAATTTTTAAAATTTTGTTTAATTGTTACCTCTTTTAGGAGCGGAATTTTAGAAAATCCTTTCTTAGCGGCACTCTATGTCATAAGAAGTATTTTTACCCCAAATTTCAAGATTTTAGATTCAGTAGTTTGGGCTGCGCGTTGATTAATACAAAATCCAGACTTTCTTTTATATATACTAGGGGGCTCTGCCCCCTACGAGCTACGCTCGCCAACCCCCATTCAGGGACACCAAAATCCAAAAAGCACGCTAATTTGATCGGCTTTAAAAATATTAAATTAAAATTAAAAAAAAGAAAAAAAACAGTAGCGATCTCTCTGTAAACGGGTTTCCATTCGTTTTTCTTGGATTGGGGATTTTTAAGACCATATCTGCTGCTGTTAAAAGATACAATGGCTGTTTTTGTATTTAATTAAAAAAATTAGTTAAACATTCGAAAATAAGTTAATGTAAAATGAATTAAGTAAACAGTGTCATTGTCTCCCGGTATTTTTTAACAGCGCTATAAGATAGTTCTTTTAAATAATTCATTTTAAATGTATCGTTTTAAATCTGACGTAATTTACACCAAAGTTTTATTTCTCTTATTAATATTCACGTGAAAATACTTTTGTTGTTAGAAGGAAATATTATTTGAGCTGTCTTCGAATTCACGATAATAGTTGAAAATATTATCTCAAAATATCAAGTAAATGTCTCGCGCAGATATATTTTTTAATTTAAATTGTTTTGCCATATTTTTTGGCCATTTTAAATATGACGTAATTTCCTCCATTTACAGGTTTTAACGCATAGTAATGATTTTTTTATTTTAACATTTTGTTTCTCTTTTAAAATTCCAGTGTAAATATGGTTCTTATGACGCAATTTTCCTTCTTTTAACATGTAATCATTTTATTCTAATTTTAATTTTTTTTTTCTGTTTACAATAGTCCCGTGTAAATAAATTTTTAATTTGAAGTAAACATTATTGTTTGCGCTGTTTATACAGTTGGCAACAGTTTAAATTAATAACATTTTTTAAATTTGTAAAAAATATCTCTCGAAATACTGAAAATTTGAATTTAAAATAGAAATAAAACCTCAAAAAATAGTCAAATAAAAAAAAGAAAAAATGCAATCTGCACACCGGGAACTTATAACCTATAAAATGATCTAAAAATGATTAAATTATCATGTATAGTTTTTGCTCCAATAAAACTTTTTTAATGGAACGATTTTGTCCAACTTTAGCATTAAATATCTCTGAAAGTAATTCTTCGATTTGAAAACTGTCTGCATCAGCGTGTTTATCAAACATTTCTTTATAATACCACCGATTTCCATATTTTTGTATACGACAGTTTTTTTAATATTAACGAAGAAAGGCCATTCTGAAGGCATACTTAGATACTACTACAGGCAGACTGATTTGCGTTTAATGTATGAAGTCGCTCGCCGTAGGACTCTGATACCCTGCCCAAAATTGAAATTTGACTCTGACCGTAACTGAAACAACCTGGGAAGGGTAGATATGTAAACAAACACCAAAATTACGTCATGTCGCCATGGTTACGTTTACAATTCTGCTGACATTCCAATCAAGCTTAGAAATGACAGCTAATTCGAATACAGCTGTTAAGGGTTATTATAAACTGTCCATATCAATATAAATGTAAAGTTCTATTTATTTAAGTAACTAATATAATGTGTTTCTCTTTAAAACTGTTAAACCAACACACATAAAAATATATAAATAAAAAAACGCATGCTTAGTCTAAAACATCAATGTCACAAATTTATTTGTTACCACTTAGTTATCCCGTCGACCAATTTCGCCAAATTATATAAATCGCTAAAACGCTCGCCAAATTATACAAATTGACATAATTTTTATTTTAAATAACGAAAGAACAAATAAATTAGTATAACATTAATAAATATACAAATAAAACGTCGAAATAAAAATCACTTGATGACATAAACACGTGTAACTTGCTTACAATCAAGTGAATGTGACATTTACGATCAAGCATTATTGGCATTTAATCTTATAGTTTGGCGATAGATTATTGGTCGACGGGATAACTAAGTACCATTTATTTACTATTTTCACTGCTGAAACAATAAAACTGATAGAAATTTTTTTAATATATTAAAATACTCATAAAATTCCTTGTAATAATTAATAAATATAATTTATTAAGTAACAAATACCCTTACATGATTTAATCAAAATTGCTTGGATAACATAGAATATTGCAACGATATTTAAATCCGTAATCACCATTTCTTTCTCTGATTAAAAATAAGAATATTTAATGTTTAAGGAAGATCGGCTTTTTTTCTTCTTCTTCTTGGTTCGGGCGATATTAAAAACAAATATTTTACTGGAAACAGTAAATTAATCAAAAATAGCTGCTTCAAGTCAGTTATGAGAACTGTAGTTTGATAAAAATCAAATTTTAATTTTAAAACGTGTATATGAAACAAAGCTATTTTTATATAAATACGGGACATTCAAAAAAGAATAACAGAACCGACATTTTTCATGAATGAACCAAACGATCAAGGTAAACAATAAATAATTTAGCTAATCTTAAAAGTATGAGTAACACTAAAATGCTACAATTTGTGTAAAATAGCCTTTTAAATCGAAGGAAATTGAAGAATATAAATATTGGAACAGATGTCATATTCGCCCCATATTGGCGCGATTTTTTTCTGTCGCCAATATCATATAGGCAACAGGTACTTAATTTGCGCCAAAGTGCTTGATGTGGTAACCCGGATTATGTTGTTTATGCTGTTGATGTTTTCGCCAAATTGGCAACCGAAAAAAATCGCGCCAATATGGGGCGAATATGACATCTGTACCTAAATATTTAATTTATTACATGAAAATACGATCAATGATTCTGAAACCTTGACGATGAGAAACAAGCTTCTATCTGGGCAGAGTATAAATGTAAACAAAGAGCACGTTGTGAAGTTTTGGTTCAGGGTTTGAAGTTGGGTCCGACTTCACTTTTTCGGCGAAATGCGCGGGCCGTTATATATCATAGTAGGCTATGGCCATTCTTACTATGCCAAGACTCCCTTATCATAAAACAGACTTGACAATCCGGAGAAAGTCTATGGGTGAAAATGTCCCCGATAATTGCGAACTTATTAGCTGACTTTGTCCCGTAAGTTACGCCACCTGGTGTATACTCCTGGTAATACTCCATAAACAAATGCATAGTAAAAAATTGTATAAAGTATTTTTCGAATTCCAGTAAAATAAAGGCGTAAAAAAAATATTTCGCACAATTATGTTCTGGCTTTAAAAAATGAAACATATCAAAAATGAAGATTTAAATATAAGTTTTATTGATATTTTTTCAGGGTACTTGTTAGTTATCCCGTCGACCAATTTCGCCAAATTATATAAATCGCCAAACTACTCACCAAGTTCTACAAATTGACACAATTTTTTACTTTAAATAACGAAAAAACAAATAAATTAGTATAACATTAATAAAAATACAAATAAAACGTCGAAATATTGGTTTTATTGGCCATTATTGGCATTTAATCTTGCAATTTGGCGACAGTAATTTGATCGACGGGATAACTAACAAGTACCATTTTCAGTATATAGGACTTTGCGGGTTATTTTTTTTTTTTTAATCTTGGCACAATTTCGGCTTCGGAAAGAGCGATTTGCTGCCGATTGATATAAACAGTTATGAAAACACAACTTATGAACTGTCAGCTTGTTTTATAAGAATTTACGGCACAGATGTCATATACGCCCCATATTGGCGCGATTTTTTTCCGACGCCAATTTTGCGAAAACCTCGTTACCATATCATCTATATCCGGATAACCATATCAAGCAAAATAATGACACTTTGGTGCCAGTTAAATATTCGGTGCGTATATGACATTTACGCCAGAAAAAAATCGCGCCAATATGACATCTGTGCCGAATTTACATGTATAAATTTAGTTTCTAGATATTATTATTGTTTTTTAAATACGATTTGTTTATATTTGTATATAAAATAGATAAATGCCTTTTTTATATTAAATAAATTGTACAAATATTGGAAAATATTGCTTCTTTATGTGAAACAGTGAATATGCTTCCAGAAATTACGTTGCCAAATTTTCTTCCTTCGCCAAGGCCCCTATACTTGAAAAATACCGATTTATTATTATATAATGGAAAATATTGCTTCTTTATGTGAAACAGTGAATATGCTTCCAGAAATTACGTTGCCAAATTTTCTTCTCTCGCCAAGGCCCCTATACTTGAAAAATACCGATTTATTATTATATAATGTAGTATTAGCTAATGTTCTGTAATCTGTTCCACAGTCAAAGTTGACTGCAAAAACGCGATGCTGGAATAATGTGGTATAAAGTATATGGTTTAAAAATAAAATTAATTTTGCGCCAAACTACACTTACGACAATTGGCTCTAGGTCTGATTAAGGAAGAATACTCAAATTAAGATTTACAAACACCAAAATCGTAGCATGACAAGAATATGGTATTTGCGGAAAGTCGAGGGACATGTATAAATTTAAGTGATTATTAAACTTTATTTTTCCAATTTTTTAAGTGTTTATGACTTCAGTCTGGTTTTCTTTTCTTTTTTTTTTTTTTTTTTTTTTTTGGGTATCTATGCGTGTTTTAACTTTCCTAAAATACTTTGATACATTTTAGTAAAACTTACATAACATATGTGAGTTAAAACAAGGAAATTAATTACGCACCAAACTATGCCCGCCAAGATATGCCAATTGGCTGTGGAGTCAATTATGAAACTTTCCATAGATTAATACATACAAACTTTATATGAAAAAACAGTGAAGCTTTCATCTAAAGTATGTTAAACTGAAATGATCCCCCATACCTTCAAAAATAAAACAAATGATAGGCCAATAAATAAATAAATGAGACTGTGCACTGAAACAAATTGAAGGAGCGATGTTAAATTAATACTGTAAGGGGAAATTAATTGTGAAAAGAAAAGAAATAGCAGAAATAAAATAAATCACATATTTGAAAATATGAAAGAGAAAATGAAATATTTTACATTTTCCGGATCTAGATGCTATCCATTTTTATTTCAATAACTAATATCACTGAGAAATTCATGGTAAAATAATTTTCTTTCCTGATTATTATTATTATTATTATCATCATTTATTTACATAACGGAATACAGCAGTAAACATTTTTTTGTTTAACAGTAAAATAAGTTCATTTTTTAAATAAAATGTCTAGAACATATGAAAATTTTAAAATTAACAACTATCATTTGCAAACTACAAATCACATCGTAAAGAAAATGGTAAAAGACAAATGGAAAACAAATTAAAAAATATTTCTGTTTCTCACGTTAGATGGCGCTAGTCACGGTAAACCATGTGGTTTCTAACCAAGGTTCTTGGTTTCTAACCACGTGTACAGCGGACAAAGGAAACTTAGCGATTGCGAGGCCTGTTATTTCGATAAGGAGGTCGTGTCTTAAGCATTTAAATTGGATAAGTTCTACCCAGAATATCTACGCATATTTTCATTGGTCCATTTCCAAATCAAAACTTTTTTTTATATATAGAAGGATAGATTACACTATCGTACTTGGTACAGAAAGCGCGATTAATTGTTGTTTAATGGCAACGCCCGAATTAAACGCATGTCATTTGTTATTGAACAGCATTTAATACATATCCATATCTATGAAGGGGTTACCATGGGGGGGGGGGCTGTTGTGTAGCCAAATACCGCCAAGTTTGTCGCCAACTTGGCGATATCTGTAATATTTCACCATATTCCCATAGACGTCCACTGTAAACCAATATGGTGTACTTGCTTACAGAAAATCAACAAATTGAGATATTTTAATGCAACAAAAACGAATATTAGCATAAGGGATTACATTAATTATATTTAAGGGAGTCGAAGTAGATTACATTATGAATAAAATAACATGATACAATGTTTAGCATGCTTTTCCAAACATAAATTTTAAGGGAGACCAAACTGGTCGCCAAGGGCGGCTAGTATTTAAAAATATTTTTCCTAAGCCTACACTGTAAAAGAAATCACTATATCTTTACAGCAAAAAATGCTGGCAATATGGGTGCCAGCAAATTTTGCTGTCAATTTGCAGCAATTTTGTTTTTCACGGGTAAACAGCAAACTTGTAAATTTACAGCACTTTTACAATTAATTTCACAGTAATTTTGTTTTTTAGATTTTACAAAAAATTGTATTTTTTCAGCATATTTTGCTGTTAATTTTGCAGCACTTTTAACAAGATAACAGTAAATTTTTAGCCTTTATTATTATTTATTTTATATCGAAATAAAATTAAAATTTGTTAAAAAGGTGCATTTAATATCACAAATATAAAAAGATGTTAATAAGATGTTGTTACATAATAAAACAGTTTTTAAAAACTTATAAATCTCCAAGATTTCGTGCCGAGCGCTTTCGATCACTATCGCTATTCGATCAGTAGGTGATCGAAAGCGCTAGGCATGAAATATTGGAAGTTTGTAAAAACTATTTTATTATGTAATAACATCTTATTAACATCTATTTATATTTATAACATTAAATGCACCTTTTTAGCAAGTTTTAATTTTATTTCGATATAGTTTTCAAGGTGAATGCGACATTCTAACTGCATATGTTTTTGTTTTCATATATATATATACATTTTGTATTTATTTTATTTTATTTATTATTATTATTATTATTTGTAGATATACCGTTGCATCCTCCTCCCCCCCTCCCCCGCCCTGCAATGTTTATTTACTTTGAATTTTTCTTTTTTGTATACTATGATACATCTTTTAAAAACTATGAGCTCTATAAGTGTTATCATTATGTCTACTTATATCATTGTTTTAATAACATTATTATATAATAAATTCTGTTATACATGTGTAAGATACAAATTTAGCACCATAAAGCAAAATAATCAATAAAATATGAAAATACACCTAAAAAAGCAATAAATCGTAAATTTTAAACTATTGTAACTCATTGTAAAGAATTTTCCTTATGTGAATTTCAAATGTACTGCGTAATATAACATACAATGAGAACATTCAAAATATCTAATTTCAGCATCTAGTGCTAATTACTTCTTATTGTTCGATAATTATCAAAAGCAAAATGCGATTTGCTGCTTTTGAATGCTGCGACAATAGTAAGCAAACTCTTGGAATATTTTATGGATCAATAAAGAAGTGTATCCAGCTTACACACAATAAATGATTTCAAAATTACATATAAAAAATTAAAAGAAATGCGCGTAAAAAACTAGCATCTATAAAATGTGAATAACTCCGACGGTAAATCGGACCATAGGTCGTAAAATTGTTTTTGAAATTTTAATAAACTATAATAATACATTAAATAAATAAAAACATTTAAATTAGTACAAAAAGCGCACTTAAAACTTTTAGACAATTAAAAAATATTGTATAATTTAGATTGGTAAGGTATGTTAAAATACAAATAACGGAAAGAATGAAATTGCGAAAAATATATAATTGCAAAGCAAAACATATCTCAAAAATATTGATTTTTTTTTTTTAATCTGGTACTTTGACACATAAGTAAATAATAACCTATGATGGAAAAAAGAAAAGAAAAATAATTTTTTCAAATCTAAATTGGAAATATTCTCTTTTGTTATATTTTAAGACAGAATATTTAATCCTTATACAAATGATTCAAAGCTACTGTCAGTCAACGTTTATATATATGTACTCATATACAAAATTTGTATCTTACATTGTATAAAAGAACTGCCTAATTGATACAGTTATTAAATCAATGATACGAATAAACATAAAAATAAAACTTACTCTGATTTTTTAAAATATGTAATCCAGAATTGTATTTAAGTATCCAAAATCGCCATTTTGAATTCATAATAGGCACATATTCACACCAACGCTAACACTCGTACGACACTACTAAAGCGAATAATAACCTGCTTTGGCTTGACAGTGTGCCTGTAGGGTAGGTATTTCATCTGGAATGTAGTCCAGGCGGTTTTGCCATTGTTGAAATAACAGCAGTTTACTGTAAATCGATACTGAAGTTAATAAAACGCTGTATTTTAGCGATTCACAGCCAAATCAGCTGTAATTTTTCCCGTTTTTTTTTTTTTTACTGTGTACGTAAGTATAGTCTTGATTCTTGAAAAAAAATTGAAAGAGAAATGTAAATTCATGAAAAGTCTTTCATGATATCACTTTCTGTCGTAAAAGCCATGCATTAACCATATAATCGTTTTAATTGAAGAGGTCATGCGTGAATTAACCTACGTTATTTCACAACTAAAAAGTTATGGCGAATCTAATATTTGTCGAGAATGAAATAAAAATAATGCATCCGTGACATCATAATTCTCTTTTATATTTTATTTTATTATTTATTTAATTACTACTATAATTTGTGATTCGTGCCAGTATACACGTCAGGACACATTATCATTATTTTTTTACGCGTGAAGGTTTCGATATAGTATTCCATTGTGAAATTTGGTAATTTTTGAAATTCAATATTTGAAAAACGGCATAATCATTAGATTTGAAATTTAGGTACTTGTTAGTTATCCCATCGACCCAATTACTGTCACCAAATTGTAAGATTAAATGCCAATAATAGTTGATCGTAAATGTCAGATTCACTTGACAACACGTGTTTACGTCATCAAATGATTTTTATTTCGACGTTTTATTTGTATTTTTATTAATGTTATACTAATTTATTTGTTTTTTCGTTATTTAAAATAAAAATTATGTCAATTTGTATAATTTGGCGAGTGGTTTGACGATTTATATAATTTGGCGAAATTGGTCGACGGGATAACTAACAAGTACCGAAATTTATATCAAGAAGAAAAATACAATTTTTTACCTTTCTAATGCAGTTTGTCTAACAATTTTCTGTCAAGTACTTTTCGAGCTATTTAAATATTGCGCGGTAGCGCAATATTTAAGTATTGCGCGGCAGCGCAATACTTATTTACTTCCAGTGTTACTTCTCAATGTTAATTTAACATAGAAAAGCCTATGGAGATCATAACTTTTTCATTTTTTCTTCCCACCTTTTTGTCCCTGATGCCACTCATTTTTAATGCTTCGCTAATTCTAATAATATTATAAATTCAAAGTGTAAAAACATTTGCCTGATGTCATGGTCAAAACGGGTCATAAAATGCCTTTGCATATAGGTGGATTATAATCTAGAAAGTAACATGGGCTAATTTTTATTTACATTTTTCTTAATAATTCCAAATTTCGCATTTTTCATTGAGAACCAACGAACATTTTCTAATAAAATTTAACATTTTTCCTTCATTGTTGTAAATAATTCAAAAGCCATAGTAATAATTTTGCCCATTTTTAGTTGAATGATTTTCACGTGAAACATGATACTGAAGAAACTGAACTAGTTTTTTTTTTTTTTTAAGAATTAAAAAGAAGATGAATATGCCGTCATAGTGGAAATAAAAATGACATTTTCAAGCAGATTTTTTAAATTCAGGTTGTATAATTTTTTGACCAAACTACAGCAACCTAAATTACTGCACTGGTGAAACATTTTGAATTATACATGGGTAAATCGCATCACAAATTGTGGTGCGATATCGCACAAATCAAAGCCTGATGATGATACCCTCCATTAATTTTGAAATGTGTTGGTCTGAATGCAGTAGTTATTAAAAAACTTGACATATTAAACAAAAACCTAATTTGCAGAACCAATTAAAAAAACAAAATTTATTTCCTAAATTGTTTAATCCCGAAAAGGGGCAGATATTAAGATATTTCATTCAATTCATTCTACATTTAATGTTACATTTTTGTAAGAAACTAGGGGGCTCTGCCCCCTACGAGCTACGCTCGCCAACCCCCGTTCAGGCACACCAAAATCCAAAAAGCACGCTAATTGCACGCATTTGATCGGCTTTAAAAATATTGAATTAAAATTAAAAAAAAAAAACAGTAGCGATCTCTCTGTAAACGGGTTTCCATTCGTTTTTCTTGGATTGGGGATTTTTAAGACCAAATCTGTTGCTGTTAAGAGATACAATGGCTGTTTTCGTATTTAATTAAACACATTAGTTATTTGAAAATAAGCTAATGTAAAATGAATTAAGTAAACAGTGTCATTATTTCCCGGTATTTTTTAGCGGCGCTATAAGATAGTTCTTTTAAATAATTCATTTTAAATGTATCGTTTCAAATCTGACGTAATTTACACCAAACTTTTATTTCTCTTATTAATATTCACGTAAAAATACTTTTGTTGTTAGAAGGAAATATTATTTGCGCTGTCTTCGAATTCACGATAATAGTTGAAAAGATTATCTCAAAATATCTCGCGCAAATATATTTTTCAATTTAAATTGTTTTACCATATTTTTTGGGCATTTTAAATATGACGTAAAATTCAAGTGTAAATATGGTTCTTTTGACGTAATTTTCCCGCTTTTAACATGTAATCATTTAATTCTAATTTTAAAGTTTTTTTTCTGTTTGTAATAGTCACGTGTAAATAAATTTTTAATTAGAAGAAATATTTGATATGATAATTTGTTTCCCTGTTTATACAATTGGCAACAGTTTAAATTAATGACATTTTCTAAAATTTGTAAAAAACATCTCTCGAAATGCTGAAAATTTGAATTAAAAATAGAAATAAAACCTCAAAAAATGCGTCAAATAAGAAAAATAAATGCAATCTGCGCCTTGGGAACTTATAACGTATAAAATGATCTAAAAATGATTAAATTCTCATGCATAGTTTTTGCTCAAATAAAACTTTTTTAATGGAACGACTTTGTCCAACTTTAGCATTAAATATCTCTTAAAATAATTCATCGATTTGAAAACTGTCTGCATCAGCGTGTTTATCAAACATTTTTTTATAATACCATCGATTTTCATATTTTTTATGCAACAGTTTTCTTAATATTAACGATGAAAGGCCATGTTTAAGCATTCAAATTGGATGAGGATCAACCCGGAATATCTACGCAGATGTTCATTGGTCCATTTCCAAATCAAAACTTTTTTTATATATAGAAGGATAAGTTAAAACAATTGAACATTAAAAAATAAAAATGAAAATCATTACAACATAATACTTTAAAAATCTATATACTTAGATTCCGTTCAAATGAAATTGAAATAAATCTTACAAGGAAGGTCTCCATACGGGCATACTCAGAATAAAAAAGAAAAATGCCCAGCTAAACTGATGGCATTGAGCTCACAGGCTATTCACACTAATTGTATATCATACTCTTATTTTAAAGAATAATGCCCCTCAAAAAAATAAGTGAAGGGGAATTAGCCCCCGTTTCACCCTTTATACTTAACCAGTGAACCTCCAAATCTAGTCAGGGAAGCTCCTTATCATAATAAACCGGTATACCAAATTTCGAGCAAATCGAATAATCCTGCAAAAAAAAAAAAAAAAAAAACATTTATCTAAATATCCTTAACCAATGAACCCCAAAACTAATCAGGGAAGTTCCTTAACATAATAAACCGGTATACCAAATACGGAGCAAATCGAATGATTCTGCATGAAAAACCCATTTATCTGAATTAAGGGGGGTGGACTAACCCCATTTTCCCCCTTTATCCTTAACCAATGAACTCCCAAAACTAATCAGGGAAGTTCCTTAACATAATAAACCGGTATACCAAATTCGGAGAAAATCGAATGATTCTGCATGAAAAACCCAATTATCTGAATTAAGGGGGTGGACTAACCCCCCTTTTCCCCCTTTATCCTTAACCAATGAACCTCCAAAACTAATCAGGGAAGTTCCTTAACATAATAAACCGGTATACCAAATTCGGAGAAAATCGAATCATTCTGCATGAAAAACCCATTTATCTGAATTAAGGGGTTGGACTAACCCCTTTTTTCCCCCTTTATCCTTAACCAATGAACTCCCAAAACTAATCAGGGAAGCGCCTTAACCTAATAAACTGGTATACCAAATTCGGAGCAAATCGAATCATTCTGCATGAAAAACCCATTTATCTGAATAAAAAGGGGTGGACTAACCCCCCTTTTCCCCCTTTATCCTTAACCAATGAACCCCCAAAACTAATCAGGGAAGTTCCTTAACATAATAAACCGGTATACCAAATACGGAGCAAATCGAATGATTCTGCATGAAAAACCCATTTATCTGAATTAAGGGGGGTGGACTAACCCCGTTTTTCCCTCTTTATCCTTAACCAATGAACTCCCAAAACTAATCAGGGAAGTTCCTTAACATAATAAACCGGTATACCAAATTCGGGGCAAATCGAATGATTCTGCATGAAAAACCCAATTATCTGAATTAAGTGGGTGGACTAACCCCCCTTTTCCCCTTTATCCTTAACCAATGAACCTCCAAAACTAATCAGGGAAGTTCCTTAACATAATAAACCGGTATACCAAATTCGGAGAAAATCGAAACATTCTGCATGAAAAACCCATTTATCTGAATTAAGGGGTTGGACTAACCCCGTTTTTCCCCCTTTATCCTTAACCAATGAACTCCCAAAACTAATCAGGGAAGTTCCTTAACATAATAAACCGGTATACCAAATTCGGGGCAAATCGAATGATTCTGCATGAAAAACCCATTTATCTGAATTAAGGGGGGTGGACTAACCCCGTTTTTCCCTCTTTATCCTTAACCAATGAACTCCCAAAACTAATCAGGGAAGCGCCTTAACCTAATAAACTGGTATACCAAATTCGGAGCAAATCGAATCATTCTGCATGAAAACCCATTTATCTGAATTAAGGGTTGGACTAACCCCCCTTTTCCCCCTTTATCCTTAACCAATGAACCCCCAAAACTAATCAGGGAAGTTCCTTAACATAATAAACCGGTATACCAAATACGGAGCAAATCGAATGATTCTGCATGAAAAACCCATTTATCTGAATTAAGGGGGTTGGACTAACCCCGTTTTTCCCTCTTTATCCTTAACCAATGAACTCCCAAAACTAATCAGGGAAGTTCCTTAACATAATAAACCGGTATACCAAATTCGGAGAAAATCGAATCATTCTGCATGAAAAACCCATTTATCTGAATTAAGGGGTTGGACTAACCCCTTTTTTCCCCCTTTATCCTTAACCAATGAACTCCCAAAACTAATCAGGGAAGCGCCTTAACCTAATAAACTGGTATACCAAATACGGAGCAAATCGAATGATTCTGCATGAAAAACCCATTTATCTGAATTAAGGGGGGTGGACTAACCCCGTTTTTCCCTCTTTATCCTTAACCAATGAACTCCCAAAACTAATCAGGGAAGCGCCTTAACCTAATAAACTGGTATACCAAATTCGGAGCAAATCGAATCATTCTGCATGAAAACCCATTTATCTGAATTAAGGGTTGGACTAACCCCCCTTTTCCCCCTTTATCCTTAACCAATGAACCCCCAAAACTAATCAGGGAAGTTCCTTAACATAATAAACCGGTATACCAAATACGGAGCAAATCGAATGATTCTGCATGAAAAACCCATTTATCTGAATTAAGGGGGGTGGACTAACCCCGTTTTTCCCTCTTTATCCTTAACCAATGAACTCCCAAAACTAATCAGGGAAGCCCCTTAACCTAATAAACTGGTATACCAAATTCGGAGCAAATCGAATCATTCTGCATGAAAAACCCAATTATCTGAATTAAGGGGGTGGACTAACCCCCTTTTCCCCTTTATCCTTAACCAATGAACCTCCAAAACTAATCAGGGAAGTTCCTTAACATAATAAACCGGTATACCAAATTCGGAGAAAATCGAAACATTCTGCATGAAAAACCCATTTATCTGAATTAAGGGGTTGGACTAACCCCGTTTTTCCCCCTTTATCCTTAACCAATGAACTCCCAAAACTAATCAGGGAAGCGCCTTAACCTAATAAACTGGTATACCAAATTCGGAGCAAATCGAATCATTCTGCATGAAAAACCCATTTATCTGAATAAAAAGGGGTGGACTAACCCCCCTTTTCCCCCTTTATCCTTAACCAATGAACCCCCAAAACTAATCAGGGAAGTTCCTTAACATAATAAACCGGTATACCAAATACGGAGCAAATCGAATGATTCTGCATGAAAAACCCATTTATCTGAATTAAGGGGGTTGGACTAACCCCGTTTTTCCCTCTTTATCCTTAACCAATGAACTCCCAAAACTAATCAGGGAAGTTCCTTAACATAATAAACCGGTATACCAAATTCGGGGCAAATCGAATGATTCTGCATGAAAAACCCAATTATCTGAATTAAGGGGGCGGACTAACCCCCCTTTTCCCCCTTTATCCTTAACCAATGAACCTCCAAAACTAATCAGGGAAGTTCCTTAACATAATAAACCGGTATACCAAATTCGGAGAAAATCGAATCATTCTGCATGAAAAACCCATTTATCTGAATTAAGGGGTTGGACTAACCCCTTTTTTCCCCCTTTATCCTTAACCAATGAACTCCCAAAACTAATCAGGGAAGCGCCTTAACCTAATAAACTGGTATACCAAATTCGGAGCAAATCGAATCATTCTGCATGAAAAACCCATTTATCTGAATAAAAAGGGGTGGACTAACCCCCCTTTTCCCCCTTTATCCTTAACCAATGAACCCCCAAAACTAATCAGGGAAGTTCCTTAACATAATAAACCGGTATACCAAATACGGAGCAAATCGAATGATTCTGCATGAAAAACCCATTTATCTGAATTAAGGGGGTTGGACTAACCCCGTTTTTCCCTCTTTATCCTTAACCAATGAACTCCCAAAACTAATCAGGGAAGTTCCTTAACATAATAAACCGGTGTACCAAATTCGGGGCAAATCGAATGATTCTGCATGAAAAACCCAATTATCTGAATTAAGGGGGTGGACTAACCCCCCTTTTCCCCCTTTATCCTTAACCAATGAACCTCCAAAATTAATCAGGGAAGTTCCTTAACATAATAAACCGGTATACCAAATTCGGAGAAAATAGAATCATTCTGCATGAAAAACCCATTTATCTGAATTAAGGGGTTGGACTAAGCCCGTTTTTCCCCCTTTATCCTTAACCAATGAACTCCCAAAACTAATCAGGGAAGCGCCTTATCACAATGAACCTAGGAAAAAATTTTGAAGCAAATCGGATGTTTCTATCAAGAGTTATCGCGTTACGTACATACATACGTACGTACATACATACATACATACATACAGAGCGGGCGGGCACATTAGCTCTCAGGCTTTGATAGCCTGTGAGCTAAAAATCTGAAAAAAATACAGAATGTTCTTCTCATATGGATATATATGTTTATAAAATTTTTCTTGACGGAACCCCGATACAGCGTTCGTAAAAAAATAATGAAATTTTCGTTTATTTGGCGATGAAAAAAAAATGCTTTTATGTAGGAAAAAACTTTTTATGTTGAATTTGTTTATATTAGTTTAATTTAAATAACTTTAGTTTTGTCATTTTCAATTTGTTTTAACAATAGTTTTGTCATTTTTTGTTTGTTTTAACTATAGCGTGTCATATATATTTATATGTATTTATAATAAAATTTAAATGTCATATTTTACGATTTAAAACAAAATTTAAATTGATTTAAATTGTTTCTCAAAAATAGGGCAGATAGAACACTGTCGGTTTGATTTTGTTGCTATGGAAACGACTTCGTCTTCGATATGAAAGTGTATTATGGCAATCAAATGACAGCTGGCTATAACTTAAAATAGATAATTGTAACTTCAAAGCATAGAAAATATTTTTACAGTGATAGAATTAAATAATTACAGGAACAAGCAACATATTTATGTGACATAAAAAATATATAACAACCTCTTTCATTAATTAAATTTAAATTCATTAAACACCGTGCATTTAAAAAAAGAATTAATAAACAATTTTCAGATGCATTAAAATCGTTTGCTTTTGGCGAGGAAAAATCCTGCTCGCCAAATCGCGTGTCACTTTCGTATTTTCGCGCCAAATATTCGAAAGTATTTTATTTTTTTTTACAGACTTTCTACTGGAATTCCGCCGTTAAATTTGACCGATCCGTTATTACATACATAAGTAGTTTCACTAGCATTTTTTTCAACATATTCTGAGTATGCCCTGTAAGGAGACCTTCCTTGTTAGACTTTTTCCATTTTTAAGTTTTAAATATGTGTACTGCAGATTTTGCATTATGTTTATGACGATTGTACATAATATGATAAGATACGTGCAAAATACAAAACTTTAAAAAAAGTCTAAGATTTATTTCGATTTCATTTGAACGGAATCTATGTATATAGGTGTTTAAAGTATTATATTGTATGAATTTCATTTTTACTTTCTTCTATCTCCAATAGAAGAAAGTATTGTAATTGAAATTTTTTTCGACTTCCGGTTTTCGACGGATTTGCATGTTTTAGGGGTCAGAGATTCCAAAAAAGATGTTTATAGAAAATGTCTGTCTATCTGTCTGTGTGTCCGTCTGTCCGTCGCCATTGTACCATCAAAAAGTGTATGAAGTTATGTATAGAATTAAACCAAAATTTTATTATAAGTTTTTGGCTATGGCAAGCAGGTCCTCCCGGAATTTGGAAAAAAATTCGCCGGTAGGGGGCGCTGATATAACAATTTTTGTGCGATTTTGAATATTGTACCATCCAAAAGTGTATGGAGTTATGTATAGAATTGAACCAAATTTTTAGTTTAAGTTTTTGGATATGACAAGCAGGTTCTCCCTGAATTTGGAAAAAATTCGCCGGTAGGGGGCGCTGTAAATGCGTTTTTTGTGCGATTTTGAATATTGTACCATCGAAAAGTGTATGAAGTTATGCATAGAATTGAACCAAATTTTTATTTTAAGTTTTTGGCTATGGCAAGCAGGTCCTCCCTGAATTTGGAAAAAATTCGCCGGTAGGGGGCGCTGTAATAGCGATTTTTGTGCGATTTTGAATATTGTACCTTCCAAAAGTGTATGAAGTTATGCATAGAATTAAACCAAATTTTTATTTTAAGTTTTTGGCTATGGCAAGCAGGTCCTCCCTGAATTTGGAAAAAATTCGCCAGTAGGGGGCGCTGTAACAGCGATTTTTGTGCGATTTTGAATATTGTACCGTCCAAAAGCGTATGAAGGTATGCATAGAATTAAACCAAATTTTTATTTTAAGTTTTTGGATATGGCAAGCAGGTCCTCCATGAATTTGCAAAAAATTCGCCGTTAGGGGGCGCTGTAATAGCGATTTTGAATATTGCACCATCGAAAAGTGTATGAAGTTATCCATATAATTGAACTAAATTTTTTGTGCATGTTTCTGGCTATGGCAAACAAGTCCTCCCTGAACTTGAAAAAATTCCGAAAGAAGGGGGCGCTATAATTCCGATCTCTGAGTCATTTTCATTATTGTACCATCGAACAGCGTATAAAATTATGCATACAATTGAACTAAAATGTTTGTGCTTGTTTTTGGCTTTGGCCAACAGGTTCTCCTTGAATTTGGAAATATTGCGCGGTAAAGGGGCTCCGTGCTAGCGATTTTTGCATACTTTTCTTGATTTTTCGTAGTTCTATTGTGCATCGGCGGCTCATGCAGCGGCTGGAACTCGCTTCCTGCTATGCCGGCTATTCGCAAACAGCTGATAACGACAGAATAAGGAAAAATTAATAATTTTAACAAATATCATGATATAGATTAACTCGTTTTTAGTCCGTTTAATTGACTTGAGCAGAAATTTAAGATGAAAATCAAAGTTGGTATAGTATTGAACTAATAATATTGAAGTATTAACATGTGTAACTAGGTTTTGAAATATTAAGATGTATAAGATAGAAGAAAGTTTTGGGATTGGCACATCCAACTAGTTATTTTTTAATGTTCAATTGGTTTAACTTATTTGTTAGAAAAAATTAACATTAAATACAGAACGAATTGAATGAAATATCTTAATATCTGCCCCTTCTCGGGATTAAACAATTTAGGAAATAAATTTTGTTTTTTTTTATTTGTTCTGCAAATTAGGTTTTCGTTTAATTAATTTATTTCCAGTGTCACTTCTTAATGTTAATTTCACATAGAAGCCTATGGAGATCATTCCTTTTCCATTTTTTCTTCCCACCTTTTTGTCCCTGATGCCACTCATTTTTTATTCTTTACTAATTGTAATGATATTATAAATTTAAAGTGTAAAAACGTTTGCCTGACGCCAGGGTCAAAACGAATGGTAAAATTCCCGTAAGGCATGGTGACGTCACGGCGACGTCGTTGTGAAGTCACACTGTGATTTTGTGACCGTCGATGTGACGTCATAGTGACTAGAATGCGAGGTCGTTATGGCCGTTTTAGAGGTCGTTTGTGACGTCACATTGTGACCACTCTGTGAAGTCACGGTATGACAAATTTGTGAAAAGTGTGTCATTTGTGACTATTTTGGCATTAACTTTATGACGAACCTGTGACGAAAGCGACAATGCTTTGAAGTCACACTGTGACCAATTTGTGAAATATGTGTCATTTGTGACGAATTTGTCATAAACACTGTGATTTCAAATGAAAATCAAATTTCAAATTAATTGCTTAAATGACGCAAATAGTGAAAAAGATTCCATGCTGGGACTCGAACCCGGGCCATTAGTACAGCGCACTGACATTCTACCGACTAAATCATATGGAACGATACCCAGGCTGGAAAATTTCTCACTATTACATGATGGCGAGGCTACAAACTCAGCACAAGATGGAATATTTAGCGTGAGCCACCAACATGATGCAAACACGAAACTTAATTAAATCCAGCATCGATTGAAATTATATTAATACTTGGAAATTTTTCCAGAGAGAACCATTCGCCTTGCATACAATATTTCAAATGAAAATCAAATTTCAAATTAATTGCTTAAAAGGCAATTTTAATTTGAAATGTTGTATGCAAGGCGAATGTTTCTCCCTGGAAAATTTTCAATTATTAATATAGTTTCAATCGATGCTGGATTTCATTAAGATTCGCGTTTACCCCATGTCGGTGGCTCACGATAAATATTCCATCTTGTGCTGCGTTTGTAGCCTTGCCAACCTGTAATAGTGAGAAATTTTACAGACTGGGCGTCGTTCCATGTGGTTTAGTCGATAGAATGTCAGTGTGCTATACTGATGGCCCGGGTTCGAGTCCCGACATGGAATCTTTTTCACTATGTTGGCCTTTGCGCCTTTTAAGCAATTAATTTGATATTTGATTTTCATTTGAAATATTGTATATAAGGCGAAGGATTCTCTCTGGAAAAATTTCTAAGTATTAATGCAGCGATGAATTTTGAAATAACTTTTTGCTGTAAATATAAAATCTTATCTTTTTACCGTACTTTTTAGCAAAATATCGCTATTTTGGAGTCCTATTCTTCTAAAACATTTTTAAATTTTTCCACTTAAAAAACAATGCTTATCAACTGACATATTTTTTTATTCAGTTCTATGCTTGATATTAAGTTCTATGCTTGATATTGAGTTCAAGCTTAATATTTAGAATGTGTAAATTTTTTAATTTGTTGTGATTTGTCATTGTTTTATTAAATACGAACATGGAGACTAACGGATATTAATACAACTATTATTTATAGAGCGGCATGATAAGCAATATTTATTTAAATTTTTTATTCCCGTGTGTATTGTATTTTGTGATTATAAGCTAAATAGATTTGGTATGTTTTATAGGAAAAGACTGATCTGGGAAATAGAAAAAAAAAAACGAGTAAGAAAAATCATGCGTTAATCATAGATTATAAAATACTTTCCAACACTTTCTGAATGCTTTAACAAGACATCGTAATTTAGGGAAATGACGTAAATAAGATAACTAAGTAAACATTTTAGAAAATTCATAAAACATTTGAAAAATTGATTTCAGCAGTTACCGTCCATAGCCAAATAATTTTTCCAATTCTTTTGAACAGCCCTGTATTTGATCTGTAGGTTGATACACTGAGAAAAATGAAGTACTCAAAAATAAGTAAACCGACGTACTCATATCGAACTGAATATTTTTGGATAAAAAATGAACCCATGCTTTCTCTATTTTGAAACATCACATGTTATCAAACCCAAACAAACGAATAGTTTTGTACCCTGTAATGGTTCATTTCATTTATGGCGGCATAAATGATGTTTATTAATGTAAATATTAAATTATGCACAGCATTTTAAAAATAATTTAAAAATGCTTGGAAATAATGCTCTTGTCATAAAAATATTCGATTTGAGTATCTTGTTAAGAATTTTGCTATTTTTCTTAATAAATAATCAATTAACCGCTGCTTGTTAATAACTTTGAATGGGAAAAAAATGTCAGTACATTTTTACTTTAAGTTTTAGGTTTGTTTTTGTTTTTTTTTTGGGGGGGGGGGGGGGCTGGCAGTACATAACGATTCATATTTGATCACAACCAATGAATAAAAAATGAGTACATGTGTTTCTCAACTTTGAGTACATTTGGATCGGAGCTATTTTGAGCATGTGACGCATTTAAAATTGAGTACTTTTTACTCAATTTTGACTTCCCATTTTTTTAAGTGTATATATACTATATAATGGGAAAATCTAGTTTAGCAAGAAAACGCCTAACAGGTTGAAATTCTTTTTCACCAATTTATACTAATGTATGGAAACATACTTGAATACTTTTGTACAACCCTGTAGTTTACCTAGAATCTTTATTACACGCCACTATTTAGTTAAAATTTAATTCAAACTAAGACGCTCTTAAAGCTGCTGAAATCACATTTCCAGAAATTATAATTTATAGACGGCCATGTATCCAATTCTTTACGTGACCCTGTATATCATTTTATCTATATTCTACAAACATTTCTTGGTAAATTAAATGCAGTTCAGCAAAAAAAATCATAACTCATTTAAAAACCACCTTTAAGCAATTTGCGCCCATACCCAGTAATACTTACGAATACTTTTGTGTAGCCTTTTATAGGAATTATAGCATTTATATACACCATATACTATGCATAAATATAGTGAATCATAAAAGCGCATATGATAATTAAAAATACATTTCCAGCAATCATCGCTAATGAACAGTACTTCGGATACAATATAGTATCTGAAATATTTTGTGTGTCCCTGTAAATGCTATATACGTATTATTCGTATTATACATGAAATAATTTATAGTATGTAAACCGCAGAGACATATATCAATTTCATTATATATGAAATAGATTAACATAATTAAAGTATGCCGCAAACAATTCCCTCCACCCCTATATCATTATGTATTTGAATTCCTTTTTTAGCCCTGTAAATGAACAATAACTATTCTTTGCATCGCATAGTCAACAGAATGCATATTTTAGTGCACTTCATAAATGCATATAAATTTTATTCCGTTTGAAAGCGTGCGTAAAATCCTAAAAAATCATTTGAAACGATTTTTCCCATAGGCTGTAATGTAACGGAAAACTTTTGGCTGTCCCTGTAAATGAACAAAGCATGCTACAAACTTCATTACAAATAGGTACCGTGCTATGGTAAACGTCAATAACATCCAAAAATTTCAGGGCAATCCGAGTATATTTTCGAGAGTTAGAGTGCGGACAGACTGCTAGACGGACAGACGGATAGACAAACCGAAGTCATAAGCACTTTTCAACTTGTGTCCTATATTATGTATCCTGTATTATATGAACTTTTAAAAAATATATACTAAAGCAGTTTAATCTATAACTTCCCATCAGGCATGGAAAACACTTTGTTTCAATGCTTAAATATCATATTTTACTTTTTAGTGCCAATAATTACGCGTATCATAAACGTAGAAAATGAATTTACAATAGAAGAAAATTTAATAACCGATTCAGAATGTCTATAATTAAATGTTTGATTAAAATCACAAACAGAAAAAATGCTTACATACAATTTAAAAAAATAAAAATAAATTTGAAAAACACTAAAAATAATAATTAGTATTTATAATTGTACTATTAAACAACAGCAAACTCAATAGATAAATTAAATGCATTATTAGATTTAACAATATATCAAAAATATTTCCATATGGTATAAGGAATTCCTATTATTTTATAATTTCGGCAAATGTTAAATCTGAAAACATTGGTTTGAAGATTTGGGATTTTGAAAGATAATTTAAAATATTTTAAGCACTAAAAGAAAATTCTTTCAAATGTTTCACTACTGTAATATGTAAAAATACATTTCCCCAGTATAATGTTAATTTCTAATCTGAAACAGTTTCGTTATCTCATGATAGTCGAACATCATATTTAACCCCAAAATAATAATAACTATGTGTGTGTTAGTAAGTGTTAGTAATCAAAAAATAGTAAGAAGCCGATAAAATAATTCCAAATCATTGTCGTTCCATACATTTTCAATCTCAAGTAAGAGTAAATTAATGTTTATATTAATTCCAGTATGAATGTAGGCATGCACAGTCTCTGCGCATTTTTTTTTTTTTTTTTTTTCTTTCAAGCGATGGCAGATTAAGATATTTTTCTTTACAGTTATCGAATTTGAAAATATCGCTTCTGACAGTTAAAGATCAGTCTCTTACAAATATAACATAAAACTATTTAACTCATATGTACAAATCAGGAATAAAATATTTAAATTAAATAAAACTTACATATACGTTCTATTAATATCCGTGTATCCTAAAATGGTCATTTCCTTATCTTAAAGTGTTGTAGACGTGGTGAAGGTGATGTTCTAAAAACAGTGAACTATTTATATCCCGCGTCTTCTCATGTTTATTTTTTTGTGGGCAGACGATTTTCAAGCAGATGGTCTGGTACAGATTATTTGTTTTTGCATGCAAGAGATATGAAACTTGAATGCGCAGAAATTTTCTGAAAGTATGGTTAATTAAAATTTTGTATTTGAAGAAATGTCCAATGTATTTAACCTTTTCTTTTTATCCGTACCAAATAATTCAAGTTAAAATGTATTGTAAAGTTCATTTTTTCTAAATAATTATAATAATAATATTCATAATTAGAGTTTATTAGATATACCATTGTTTAAATTTTCAAAAGGTGTAAAAATAAATTTAATGGTAATAACGAGCCCCCCCCCCCCTTTTTTTTTCTTTTTTTAAAAAATAAAGTTCGTTTTGCACAAATTTAGTATATTTCTTTTATTTTTGGAAAATGCTAATTTTATTTAAAAAGTCTGAAAGAAGTAGAATTTATGACTTGAATACAAATTATAAAAATATTCTAAAGCAAGAAATGCATAGATGACTAAACTCTGAAGACTCTTTCTACGTGCTCATTAAAAGGTGCAGATTTAACTGTAATAGAAGTTTTTTATTTTGAAACCACAGAAGTGTTTCGAATAATCCTGGTCGGTAAAAAAAGACATAAATAAATAAATTTCCTCCCAGCAAACTAAATATGTAAAGTGTATAAATTTAATATTCCTAATTCTAAATATATTATCCAAATGCTAGATAAAATTGAAATCATGAAAAAGTATACATTCACTATCTTAGATATCAAATTGATAAAATATAGCCTGAAAATTTAGTTTATTAATGCTTGTATCGTGCACTTTATTTATTATGCGCCCCCCCCCCCCCCTTCCCTTTAGTGACAGAATTTACCATTTGCTATCCACTAATATATTTTATTCCTTATGCCATGTAACTCGTGACTGTTTAAAATATTTCTCTTCATTTTCAAACATTTTTGAAGTTCATATTTTTGTCACACTGTGACTTACAATATGGTGGTTTTTTTGTCACATATGTGACGTGACGTACGTTACATAGCAGTGACATAACAGTGACCTCACAATTTTTTTTTTAATTGCCAGAAAAACATAATTTTACAGTAAATAACATGTTTTAAAGAATTTTCGTAATTTTTTAAAGTTTTCTAAGAAGTTCACATCTCAGTCACAATGTGACATCACTGAGTGGTGGCATTTTGGTCACAGATGTGACGTGACCACAGTGACTTACAGTGACGTCACAACGACGTCACCGTGACCATGCATGCTATGAGGGTTCCTTTGCATATGGGTGAATTATAACCCAGAGAGAAACGTGGGCCAATTTTTTTTTTTTTTTTTACATTATTCAAATATTTTTCTTAACAATTCCAAATTTCGCTTTTTCATTGAGAATCAACGGACATTTTTCATAGAAAATGTAACATTTTTTCTTCATCGTTGCAAAAATTTCAAAAGCCGTAATAATAATTTATTTCTATTTAGTTGAAATATTTCCACGTGAAATATTAAATTGAACTAGTTTTTTTTTTTTTTTTTTTTTTTTTTTTTTCAAGAATTAAAAAGGTGAATATGGCGTCATACTGGAAATAAAAAGGATATTTTCAGAATAAGTTTTTGCTTTGGTCAGTTTAATGTTTTGGTAAAAAGTTTCAAATGGATAGCTACTTTTATGCCGGTAGCGAAGTTAGTGAGGAATTACATAACTTAAATTTTAAAATGTATTTTTTTTTCCGAGATGAGAATTATTTATACTCCAAGTTAAACTCAGGTAATAATTTTCTGATGTATTTACATCACCCCTTGGGACAGAATAAAGTAACAAAATTTAAGTAATTTTTTTTTTCTTTTTTTTACTGTATCACAGCTATAATGTTGTTAAATATTAGCACTGAGGATTGAACACAATTTATTTTTGCATCCATAGCGTTCCTGAGTGGGAAATAGGGTATCTAAATTTAAGTGAAGTTAATTTTTTATGTTTTAATTATAGATTTTATACGTTCAAATTGGAAGATTTGCCTAACTAGAGCAACCTGCATTGCTACAGTGGTGAAATATTTTGACTTATACATTGATAAACTGCATCCCACATTGTGATGCAATACCGCATGCGTCAAAACCTGATGATGATACCTCTATTAATTTTGAAATGAGTTCGTCTGAATGAAGTAGTTATGAAAAACCTTGACATATTAAACATCATATTGTATGAATTTTATTTTTATTTTTTAATATTCAATTGGCTTAACTAATTTATTACAAAAATTTAACATTAAATATAGAACTAATTGAATGAAATATCTTAATATCTGACCCTTCTCGGGCTTAAACAATGTAGGAAACAAATTTTGTTTTATTTTTTAATTTGTTCTTCAAATTATGTTTTGTTTAATTAATTTTTTCAGTAACTTCAAATATTTCATTTTCCGAGATTAATATTTGACTACAATTAGCGAAAACGCCAGTCGCCAGCAACGCACAGCTTTTTATTAAAGACTAGCTGCCCTTGGCGACTAATTTGGTCTCCCTTAAATGCATGCTAAGCATTGTATCATGTTACTTTTATCCAAAATTTATTTTACTTGCTCTATCCTCTGCCAAATCGGTAGTTTCTGGTACAGAAATCATGAACTTGGTATTTTTACGTTAGGCAGGCGCAGGTGATAAATAGCCAAACATTGTTCCCGTCGTAGTTTTTCGTATTTCATTAATTTCATTTAAAATATAATACTTTCAGTCATTTTATTTAAAATACATAACTTTAATTTAAAAACTAAAATATTTAGAATTTAGGACTCTCAATATTTTTTTTTAAAAAAACAAAGAAAAAAAAAATGTAATAAATAATACCATGAACCATGACATTTAATTTAAACATCAAAGATTTGTTCTAATCCCAACAAAAAGTTTTCGGTAAAAAAAAAAAAAGAAAGCGCCAAGTTCTCCTTAATGTTTCGGACAGAAAAAGTAGTGATATCTGAAGTTCGCACAAGTTAAAAGCCAAACATACCAAATCTTTCATTGAAAATGGCTTCCTGCGACTTGGCCGTTAATGCCTTCTACAGCATTTCAAAATTAATGATTGGAAATTACGCATTTGTGAATTATTTAAATATTAAAAGTAATATTAGAATGCAAAGAGGCAAATTCACATAAAGACATAAGTAAAAGATTTCTGATAACTACCATTCAGTTTCAACAAACATTAGTTTTGATTACAGATTATTTAGTCCACTTGTGATTTAATTGCCATTTTGTACGGTCTAAAGCTAAAGTCATTAACGTAAAACCCAAGAAATAAAACAAAATTTACTTACTTCAAATCTCACAATGTGTTACATTATATTTTATTGTATAATACTGAAATCTTGTGTATTGGCGAAAGAGATTTTTTTCGTTTGAACATTTATTATAGTTTGTTTGCATACATAATGAGGTATTCGATTTATAAACTGTTAAAAGCTGATACTAATTATGTTTTAGCAATTAGGGATATTATCTCCTGAATACAAGTATTTTGTTATTTTTAACTTCTAAGCATTTAAATAGACTGAAGTTGTTTAAATGCTTTTTTCAAATGTGTATTTTATTTCTGTACTCTGTGTCACAAAATGCCTAAAATAATCAAAAAATGTAGTTGGCATGTAGCTCATTTGTACATATTTTTAAATTTGAAAAACTCTCACGAAGGCATTAACGGCCAAGTCGCAGGAAGCCATTTTCAATGAAAGATTTGGGATGTTTGGCTTTTAACTTGTGCGAACTTCAGATATCACTACTTTTTCTGGCCGAAACATTAAGGAGAACTTGGCGCTTTCTTTTTTTTTTACCGAAAACTTTTTGTTGGGATATCACTACTTTTTGTAAGTTTTTTCAAGTTTGTTATTCTAAACTATACTAATATGAAAAAAAATTAAATTTCGGTACTTTTATGTTAGCCGAAAGCAAATCTCCTCATTAGCATTTTGTTTTTTCGCCAATAGCAGTTTTCATTTTTCACATGTGTAAATTAGAAACAATGCTTTGATTTTCAAATAAAATATTTTGGTTTATGTTATTATTTCTTATTTATTTATTTATTTATTTGTTAAATATTCTATTAAATAAAATGAGGGAAATGCATCTATTTTAAATGAGATGACTGAAAAGTATATATCTTTAAATGAAATGAATGCAATATGAACAATGGAGTTGGGAACACTATTTGGCAATTTGCCACTTGCGCCCGACTAACATAAAAATACCTAAATTTATTTTATTGAGCTTTACAAATTTATACTTTATTTCTTTTTATATTAAAGTACTAGCCGCCTCTGGCAAGCAGTATTTACCGTATTAATTCCATGTTAAACGTTGCATCATGTTACTGTTATTCATAATTTAATTTACTTGCCCATTCTTTCGCCAAGTCGGAAGCTTTTGATATAGAAATCAAGAACTCTTTACGATCATGGAAGCACATCATATATTTTATGTTGTTATGTATTTCATCTTTCGTGACAAATATCTCTTAACTCACTTATGCATGTTTCCTTAGCAGTTACGATTCGTTCTCTAATGCGAAAATTTTTAATCCTATTAAGTAATCTTTTCTAATTGGGCTCACTGCCAATTGTTGTATTTTAACTGATACGACTGGGTACAAGTGAAATGGTTCTTATGAAATC
Source organism: Maratus speciosus (assembly GCA_963932465.1). Taxonomy (NCBI): domain Eukaryota; kingdom Metazoa; phylum Arthropoda; class Arachnida; order Araneae; family Salticidae; genus Maratus; species Maratus speciosus. The sequence continues at coordinate 40,583,246 of OZ010792.1, forward strand.
CTTTGACAATATCTGCATTTGCATTAAATCATATTGATGCTTATCTTTTTGTTTCACGTTAACCTTTTCAATAGACTCGATTACGGAAGAATAGAAGGTGTACCGGCTCACTGCCATGATCCATTTGAAAATCTAGCATCCTTCTCATCTGATCGTGTTGAAGAATTAGCCAATAATGTGCCATGGTTTTAAGATTTTAGCTAATTTTATTCGAAACCTGAAAACTAAAATGCGAGGAACCGGATTATAGAAGATTCATTCTAACGTACATATCGATTAACAGGTTACATATTATAGAATTATAATAATCATAAGGAGAACTGGCAGTTTCAATGCTTTAATAGTTTCCGTAAATTCTCTTTATATAATACAAAAGTTTTAGCGGTGTAAAGATTAACAACATAGTCACAGTAAGTATAATAACAGTACAATATAATAACAATAGCAGAGGTTTTGGGCAGTGACGAAACTATTAGCACTTTGGAAATATTAGTACGTTATATCATTTAACTATTCAGATGATATGCGGAAAAATAAAAATAGATGGCTCGCATTAATAATTAACTAATTGAAAAATAGCCACTAGCGTCAAATATTCGCCAAGCTTGACGACATTTAGCAAAGTTTCGCCAAATCTGGTAATATATCATGTCAATTCTCAAATTTGGCGACAAAAAATGTTTTGTTTATTCTGACGTCATAATGATGCATATGTATTATGTATTATACACATACCTATAATATATATGATGCAAATGTATTACGTATTATATGCATATGCATAAGTTCATTAACATCAATAAAACGCACTTAAAGGAATAGTGTTCCATAAATAGTAGGGATAATTGCCAGATTGACCAGAGTGCTATTGAGATTAGAATTCCGACATTTATTCATTTTCCGACCGGGAGGCGTCTGTACACACCATCACGTCATCGAGTTTACAGCTAAAATTTTAGGATTAGTTAAAACTAGATTAGCATATTTAAATGCAACTGGTCTGTTAAGTCATATCTTGGTAGAAACCAGCTGAAGACCTAATTTTAGTGGTTAACTGATAGGTTTACTATTGTATTTTCCTGCATCCAAAAGTTTGGAAATATGGAGGAATGGGTGCAGGAAAACACAATGGAAAATCCACCAACTATCCCGTAAAATCAGATCTGTAGGTTTCCATAAAGATATGACTTGGCAAACCAGTTACATTTCAATACGCTAATCGATATTTAACTAATCCTAAAATTTCAACCGTCAACTGGATGAGGTGATGATCTGTGCAGACGCCTCCCGATCTTTAATAAAATTTGTTTTAAGGAAGTAAAAGATAGAAAGATGGACAGATAAACTGAAAGATTTGCCTTATTAAGATTTTTGTAAAAGCACATAAAAATTCATTCAGCTTAAACTCATGTAACACCTTTATAACTCAGGCTAATTTTCTGTAATCGGGTTTTGGCGACCAACATATCTTATCTATAACTATAATCTTTCTTTTACAGATTTAAAATTAACAATAAATTAACAGTAAGTAGGCTAATAATACAATATAATAACATTAGCAGCGGACTTCGGACGCCGCGCCGCATCTGTCGCACATCGTTAAAGACAGTTTATTAGTTACACATGTCATTTAATTAAAAGGAGATTTTTAAAAAGTTTCATATGGAATTAGGATATTTTTCCACTATAGGGATCTTGGCATTTTTTTTAAATCTTGGCGCAATTCGGACTTCAGAAACTTAGATATGTTGCCAAATGATATAAACAACTATGAAAACAAACCTGATAAACTTTTATGTTACGAATTATTTATGTTGGTATATAAAAATAAATAAACGGGTTCCTTACATTAAATAAATTGTATACATATGGAAAAAATTGCTTGTGTATATGACACAATAAATAGGTTGCCAGAAAATCCGTTATTATCAAATTTCTTTTCTCGTCAAGGCTATTTTCTGTATTTCGCCAAGGCTACTATATCAGAAACGTACCGAATTGCGATTATATTTTGTTAAATGTTTTATTGTTTTAATATCGTAAATATATCATAACCTATACTGATTAAAATTTTTAGGTATATTCATTTTTTCTATTTAAAAAACATCTTTGAAAAAGTATATATGTAAAATGTTATTCTGCTTGAAATCACGTGACCCCCTTCAAAACTCTGTAATCGAGTTTTGACGACCAACATTGGCACAATTGAATGTGTTAAGGAACTGTTTACGGCCAAATGAACACACCCTGTTTGAAGGGTTTAGAGGCGGAAATTCTGTGTTTTCAGATTTTTCTGGTTAATTGTGCTACAAACCCGACTTACTTGTGAAATTTCATGATTCTACGACTTTTAGAAGTACCTTAGTTATTTGATGATGCGAAGTGAGTCAGTGACAAAAAAGCGCTTTTTCGGAATTTAATATTTCGAAAACTACTAAATATAGAAACATAAAATCGTGGAACTTTAGTTCAGTTTGACCATACGAACATGCGTATAAAAGAAAAATTTCTATATCTCTCCCCAAAACGAAGTTATGAGAGGGTGAAAAGTATGCCGAAATGGTTCAGGAAAAGGTAGCTTACGGCTTGTGCGAACTTGGCGGACGCACTGTCGTGCTCCCAAGATTTACGACGCGAAAAATTGTTTACGACAGTCGCATGAAATGGACTATTGTAATACTGATGACATGATGGTGATGAAGCAATATTTGGCGACTTATCCACCTGCGCCCACGGCTAACAATAAACTATTGGCCGCCTGGCATATAAAAAACGAAGCGGTCAACCCGGAACTGTTGATGACAGTCACATGACTTAGGCTATTATTATAGAGATGATACGGGAAACATGAAAAAAAAAAACTGTTTAATGATATGTGTGAACTAGGCTAAGTCACTTTCGGGAATAATATTTGCTGCAATTAGGAATTTACATGTATGTAAAATTCAGAAAACCTTTCCAGGGTGAACTGTGCCCCAAATGTTACTGTGCTTACCTCAGCTGTAGAAAACAATTGGGCTATGGTGAATATACGACGAATTAAAATTTCTGGCGGTTGTATTATGTTGCTGGGCGCATCCGATAAACATTCGTTTGTTGAGTCCGAAGGACAGCTGGAAAAAAAAAAAAAAAAAAAAAAAAAAAAAAAAAAAAAAAACAGTGGCACTCCGGGAGTGCCAATAGAAGTGAAAACTTCAACAATTACGTGTGTGTTTTTTTAATCGTCAGGAAATGTTTTATGCGTTGAATTGTGTAGCAGCACTAATGAAAGCATCTGGGGACACGGCAGTGCCCCTGCCAAGTCTTGAAAGCACAGCCGTAAGCATCTCAGGGTACTTTTGACCCCCCAATATCTTTGTGTTGGTGATTCCCAGAAACTTGAAACTTCGTAAATCTAAAGTAATGTGGAAATGGAACTAAATGCTGAAATTTCACGTTTCTATCTTTTTTTATTTCAGAAGATATATGAACTTAAACTTTCGCCTTTTCGACACTGATTCACCGATCATCAAGACTCAGAGGTACGTTCTGTATCCCTAGAATCTTGAAATTTGGTATGAAGGTAGTGTTTGGGATACAATGAAAGGGAAAATTTAAAAAATCCGGAAAATTTGGATAAAAAGTCGAAAAATCAAAAAACCGAGAATTTGGCAGAGATGTGATATACGAACCAGGTTTGGCGCGATTTTTTAACGTCAATTTGGCGAAAGCCCGTTTTCCAATACCAGTTACAATATATATTTTTAAATTATTTTCTATTGTTTTAAAAAGTAAACAACAATAAATAAACGGCAATTTCATTAATAACTATAGAACAAAACAATTGTACAATTTAAAAAAATAAAATAAAAGTAAATGAACAATTTATTAATAAATAAGCAACAGTAGCCGGGTTACCTTGTAAAATAAAGCAACGCCATTTTGCTGTCAATTAGGTATCCAAGTGCGTATCTGACATCTGTGCCCCGTATTTTATCTTCCGTAATCGAAATTCCCGCCAATACTGTTGGTCATTGACCAACCATCAACACGATAAAATACAGCGTTATCGGTTTTTAGTTACACGAAATAGGTAGGTCATGAATAGGGTATAATTCATTTTAACTGACGAAAAACAAAATAATAATTTGTTTTAGCAATACGCCAGGAGAAAAGGTGAGTTTTAGCTTCCTTCTTCTTTTGCGGATTGAGCTGAAGAGGGAAAAGCTCCTGTCATTCACCGCTTGGCGCGCTAGTGTCTATGTGTCAAAATGCTAGCATGTCGGTTACGTTACAGTGTCTCGAAATCAGTGGTTTTTCCCCATCTCAAAAAAAGCTCAACGCGACTAAAGAAGTTTTCACTTCAAAAATCTTCCTTAGCCACGAAATTCGTTAACAAGTTCACTTGTTAACCGAGGTATCGTTATGCCTTATTATTGCTAACAAAATAACGATCGTTGCGTAGTTAAAAGAAACAAAATAAACTTGCTTTGTAATGTGTTTTTCTTAAGAGCCCAAAAGAGAATTTCAGTTTACAATTATTATTATACCAAGAAAAAAATACGGTTAAAATTTTCAAAACTTTAATTAGCCAAAATTTTAATTTACTGTACAAACATTTAAAGAAATTATTCTAATATATATACATATTTTTTGTCAAATAATCACATCAAACAAACAAAGTTTGATCTTCAATAATTTTGCATTTCATAAAAAATAAAAAATAAATTTTGAAATCTTCTCATATACATATAAATTAAAACCATTTTCTTCCATATTAATTTTGATTAGAACACATTCTTAAATTATGTTAACTAAATAACACTTGATAGTGTTTTTATTATTTTCCAGAATTATCCTGTTTCTTCAATTTAGGCGGAAACTTAACTTGCAGCCTGTTTTTAATCGTTTTTGAACCACCTGCATTTGATTTTTGTGCTGATTTTTCTGAATTTCTAATTAACGCTGGAAGGATATTATACATTGTTTGCATGACGCTGCCTCCGATTTGGCTTACAATCATTCTGTACGAATTCCAGAATTTTTCACTTACCATCATGTGTTCATTTTCAATTCTGACTCTCCTCATAAACTTCTTGATAAAGTTGCGTTGAATATTTCTTATCGGTGTAACTTGATATCTCAAATGGCGTCTTCTCCACCATGGCTGCTTGTAACAGAAGTTTCCGCATTTTCGCCTTTTGTACGACGTGTTGGCATGATGAGATGTGTTTGTAGAAATATTTGCCCTTTCACTTGAAGTACTTGGTTGTGATGTAGCATAACTTGTAGTGCAATTTTCAATTGAAATCTGATTTACATTCTTATCTCTGCTTTTGTCCCTTTTGTTGTTACTGTTTTTGGTTCTGATGTATTTTCTTTTTGATGTTGTCACTATTTCTTGCGAGCCATAGTCATCAATATTAGAAAAAAACATGTTTTTACCCATTTCGTTATTCACTTCATGAACTTGGGGTTCTAGAAGTGTTTCGTTATTTATTGAAGTGTTTAACATATTAAAGTAATGTAATGTAACAGTATTACCTGATATGTTATTAAAAACTGCTGGATCCTTTCGTATTTCTGAATTTTGATTATCTACAAATGCACCGTTTTCGCCTTCATCCACTTGTAGCGCACTTGATGAAACTGCACTTGAATTAACTAGTAAAACTACCATATCCTCTCCATTTTCATCTTTTCCTTCAAAAATTGGTTCGAACGAACAATTTGACAAATCTGCGTTTTCTAACTTTTCTTGGCGTATATCTTCGATACTAAAAGAACTATTTTCTGGCATTGTAACGTGCGTTAAGTTATAATCCGACAAATCCAAACTATTCAATGATTGGATATCACTCGCATCTGTATCTGATTGTACTGTAGATGCAAAGATTCCCCGGAGAAGGTCATTTTGAGGCTGAGTATTGAAACCTGTATCCTTATCTGCACAAGTCATGAAATTAGTTTCTTCTGTCACAATTGAATTCACTGCAGGGGTTTTCGTTTTATCAATGTTACCTTCCATAACTTGCACATGTGAATAACATTTTCCATCTGTATGATTTTGTTCATTTGCCACTGAACACTGCTTGTTGCATTGATTTGCCTCTTTGTTGCTCACTGAAACTTCTGTATGAGCTTCTGTATGATTAAGAATGACGTTAGGATTATAATTTGTATGAGGATAATTATCAGTACGTTGTGCTGGAAAATTCCCTTTAGGCATAACACTACTTGGTACATGATAAGAAACAATATTAGGATCATAATTTGTTGGAGGATTATTATCGATGCTTTGTGCTGAAAAATTACCTTGAGAGGTAACTGTATTTGGTGTATTTCTAGGAACAACATTAGGATTATAGTTTTTAGGAAGATTATTAATAATGCTTTGTTCTGAAAAATTGTTTTTATACATAAGTTCATTTCGTACATTATTAAGAACGGCATTAGGATCATAATTTGTCTGTAGATTATTATCGATACTTTGTGCAGAAACATTTCCTAACGTAACTCTATTTCGTACGTGATTAGGAATAATGCTTGGATCATAATAATTCATCTGAAGATTATTATCAGTACTTTGCACTGAAAAATTTCCTCTATAGATATTTTTGTTTTTCGAGAGCTTTATACCTTTTTTTCGTCTTGAAGTTGTTTTCGCAGTAGTTATTCCATCATATCTTTCTTTGCCCGTTGTCGGGTACATTTTTATGTTTCGTTGGCTATTTAATTCGGAATTCAACCACTTTCCATTAACTTCTTTGCCACCATCATTAGCAAACAAATTACTTGCATGTCTTCTGAATTCTATATCACCTGCATAAGGATAAAAAGTAGGAAGAGGATGATATGGATGATATCGTAAACTTCGGCTGCTGATCACATCTGGGGTGCGACGTCCTGGCGAGAAATTAGAGAAACTCGAACCTTGAGGAGAAATGCAGCAAGGAAGATTAACGAGTGAATTTGGTTCACTTCGTACATTGTGTAAAGGTTCAGAACAAGGTGATGGAGCATATGCATAACTGTTACCAAACATCGGTGGTGAATTCACAGTAGAATTTGTCAAACCGTGATCTAAAAATGAGAAACAAAAAAGTCAATGCAGTTAGTTGTATAACTTGAGCTGCATGTGGGAAATATTTTTTTTTAGAAATGTACAAAACAGCGTCACAAAATATTTATTATAAAAGTAAATGCAATTGTAAAATATGTTCTAATGAAAATAGAGTGTAACAGAACAATACATGCAAATAATTAAAGGAACTGCTTGATTATCCCGTCGACCAAAAAACTATCGCCAAACTATAAGATTAAATGCCAATAATGGTGGATTGTAAATGTCACATTCACTTGACATTAAACACGATACACAGATGTCATATACATATATCATATACATATGTCATAGTCATATTGACGTTTTCTGACGCCAGTGTCATGTACTTATCGGGTACTTAACTGGCGCCAAAGTGTCGTTATTTTGCTTGATATGGTAACCCGGATGTTGCTGTTTATGCTGTTGATGTTTTCGCCAAATTAGCTTCGGAAAAAAATCGCGCCAATATGGGGCGTATATGACATCTGTGCCGAAAATACAAATAAAAAGTCGAAATAAAAATTACTTGATGATGTAAACACGTTAACTTGCTTAAAGTTAAGTGAATGTGACATTTACGATAAACCATTATTGACATTTAATCTTATAGTTTAGCGATAGATTTTTGGTCAACAGGTTAACTAAGTAGTACCCGGAATTTTTATCATAAACCTGTTTTAAATGGAAACAATTAATCATCCCTATGAAAGGAATTTGGAGCCGTATTTTTATTAATGTTATACTAATTTATTTGTTCTTTCGTTATTTAAAATAAAAATTATGGCAGTTTGTATAATTTGGCGATTTATATAATTTGGCGAAATGGGTCGACGGGATAACTAAGTAGTACCTAATTCCGTTATAGGTACAGATACACTATATGGTCAAAGGTGACCGGTCACTTCAATTTCAGACGTTTTCTTAAATATCAAGAAAAATACATGATGAATGATTTTGAAACTCCAGGTGTGTAAATAGAATAGTATAGGTCATATATTTCTGTGAAGAGTTTTTCCCGAAACCACATAGAGGGCCGCCAACAAATTGAAAAAGGACTAATATCTTTTGGATAACCCTGTAAAAACTAACGTAGCAAAATCGTTCAACATAGTAGATTGTGATTAAGTGCCTTATTGCAATAAACTGTGTTCATTTTATGAGAATAGCATCTATATTCGTAGAGAAATTAATGTTTTTATAAAAAGAGTCCCAAATTTTGCCAAGTTTTTTGCTTATAATTTGTAGAGTTCTTAATATAAAAAAAAGGGTGCTTTTCGGTTAGCCGGGCGCTAGTATTTTATATACATATTTATATACATACATATATGTAAATATACATATATATTTACATATATATATGTGTGTATATATACAATATTTGTATATGTAAATATATGCATATTTACATATATGTATGTATATAAATATGTATATAAAACACTGGCGCCCGGCTTACCGAAAAGTACCAAAAAAAGTTATTTTCAGAAAGTATGACAAATAACACTATACACAATACCCTGCAATCAGAATTTAAAAATAATAAAAATTGGATGAAAAATAAGCAGGTTTACTAAAAAATGTTTCACTGCGCATGCGCGAATGCAATCAAAATATAATGTACATAATGTGTTAGCTAAGTGTATGGAGCAACTTTTGTGACAGTCTCAAAAACATAGGTTGAAATTTTTGAAAATCATCGTTGATAGAATAAACTCGAAATCCGTTGTTCCCAAAATGAAGCAAAAAGATGAGCTAAAGAGATGAGCTAAAAAAATATAGTACGACCCTATACATTTTCTTCCGTTAGGGTGTAACCCTCCGTTTTAGTGGTGGTTGTGTTTGAAAAAATAATGTGAGTTAACAGCGACCATAACATATTTTTTAACCCACCAAAAAAGCGATTCTGTGATGATTATCTAACGTGCTACGGAACAGTGAGTAGTGTTATTGTGTTTTGAAGTGCATTATATCTTTGCCCCGTAAAATTACGGGCTGCACAAAATAATGGGCATGAAACTTTTTTTACGGGGTATGAATGGAATCTCTGCTGCCGGCCTCTGCCCGTAATTTTACAGGGATATTTTTAGATACTTAGAAAATTAAGGGCAATCCACATATTTCTGAAGTTCTAGCCCATCTGTTACGTCAACGGTAAAATCAAAAACCATCAAATACGGTACGGCCACATATATTTTACTCCACTAGTGTGTACATGTTGACACAAAATCCTGGGCACGGATTGTTTTTTTTTAACCATTTGGAAAAATGGTTATTGTTCTCGTCAGGGTAGGGAAATCAAAAGCATATCTGAAGCTTTTCATTGGTTTAATCCGCATTTTATTCGTTTTCTGATTGGTCTATACAGTAACCTGTATTTTCCTTTACTTTCAATTGAGATGGATACCTTCTGTTGCCACTATGACAAAAAGTAATAAAAACTGCAGAAAAAAAATTAATAACTCAGAAACAAATTGAAATACAGCTTTCAAACATATTGCATTTAAAAGTACATTTTTTTTTCTCTATCCGACGGTGTAAAAAGTAATATTGTCGGATGTTTAGAAGTTTAAGAATGAAATTTCATTTAAAATTGGTAGTCAGATTTCTTGGAAATCTGACGATGGAAAAGCCTTTTCCCGAACAGCCAATGAAATGCTTGGATAATACGTAAGTTTCAGGTGGATAATAACTAATAAAAATGAAAGAAAATGAATAACAATTTCTGCCAAAGAGTTAATTTTAATTTGTAAGATTTTCACGTGCAAAAGAAAAATGAAATAAGTCAATAAAAAAAAAAAAAAGATAAATAGGACAGGAATGAATACATATAAATATTTCACACCAAATACGAGTCGCAGGCGATTTTTTGTCGTTTGCAATTTTTACGTGTAATAACACTATTAATGTTTAATTCATGGCGTACTTAATGTATGATCAACTCCGTGCGATTTTTTATGTCTTAAATTTTTTTGAAAAAATCATTTTCCAAATGGTCGTTGTAATTTGTTAAATTGCTTTTTTATTTTATTTTATTTTTTATTTATTTTTTTTAATTAATTAATTAATTAATTAATTAATTTTTTTTTTTTTTTGCGGGGTATGACTGGAATCTCTGTTGCCGGCCACTGCCCGTAAATATTTTTAACAGTGTAGAACTATAGGACTTAACCAAAATATCAAACTGCGTTTTAAAGTTATGTTAGCGATATTGCCCAGCAGTAAAAATTGCAACAAAATCGATGCTTTTGGAATACTTTACAGCGTTCTTTTGTTATCGGGGCACCAGTCACCATTTGTTGAAAAATTACAAATATTAATTTTTACTTAATTTTTTTTTATTTTTGATAGTTGGAAAAATAGCTATGGATACCACAATCTAAGTCTCCAAAAATAACGGCTCATCGCCAACAATTTTGCATTTTTTTCACAAAGGTTAATCTGCAGACTTCCGACACATCTGTTCCAAAGTAAACAACTACTTTTACTAGAAGCTATAACACAAGTCGAGAACGTTTAACTTAAAGTACAAAGCAGTGTTTTTAATACACATATATAGAAATAAAAGAAAAGCATGTGTTTTTCATATTAAAAAAAAAAAAAATTAACATCGTAATTTTTGAGCAAACTACAGGGAAATGTCATTTTTTGAGAAAATTATTAGGTACTACTTCGTTATCGTGTCGACCAACTTCACCAAATTATACAAATCGCCAAACTATTCGTCAAATTATAAAAATTGACGCACAGATGTCATATACCCGTTTTTCTGACGCCAATGTCATATACGCAACGGGTACTTAACAGGCGCCAAAGTGTTGTTATTTTGCTTGATATGGTAACCCGGATGTTATTGTTTATGCTGCTGATATTTTCGCCAAACTGTCGTCGGAAAAAAAAAACATCTGTGCCAAATTGACATAATTTTTATTTTAATTAACAAAAGAACAAACAAATTAGGCGCAGATGTCATATACCCCATATTGCCGCGATTTTTTTTACCGACGCCAATTTGCCGAAAACATCAACAGCATAAACAATAACATCCGGGTTACCATATCAAGCAAAATAACGACACTTTGGCGCCCGTAAAGTATCCGTTGCGTATATGACATTGGCGTCAGAAAAAATTCGCGCCGCAACCTATTCTCTGTTTCATATATACAGGGAACTTTTTCAATATTTATGCAATTTACTAGAAAGATAGCCAGTTAAAAATGGGCACAGATGTCATATATGCCCCATATTGGCGCGATTTTTTTCTGACGCTAATGTCATATACGTAATGGGTACTTAACTGGCGCCAAAGTGTCGTTATTTTGCTTGATATGGTAACCCGGATATTGTTGTTTTCGCCAAATAAGCGTCGGAAAAAAATCGCGCTAATATGACATCTGTGCCCCCAGATTGCGCCAAACTTTTTAAAAAAGCGCTAAGGCTCTTATACTGGAAAAGTACTCAATTAACAGTTATTTTGGCACAGATGTCATATTCGCCCCATATTGGCGCGATTTTTTTCCGACGTAGATTTGGCGAAAACATCAACAGCATAAACAACAACATCCGGGTTACCATATCAAGCAAAATAATATATCGCGAACTTCCCCTACAGCAGCCGAAAGCTTGGCGACAAGTTCTTCTGCGGATTCAATGGGAGTCTCATACATAAGAGCCTTTAGCTGTCCCCACAAAAAAAAATCAAGACATGAAAGGTCTGGCGAGCGCGGTGGTGCCTGGTGTGTTTCAGAAAATTCGCCAATCTGTTCTTCGCCGTTGTACTGCGTGCATAACAGCTACCGGTCAATGTTTTGAGCACTTATTGTAATCAAATGCCATTAAATTTGTTTTCGTAACTTAACTTAATCGAGTGTTTTTACCTCGTATAAGAACATAACTTTTGGCGCCCTCTAACTTTTTTACGTTTAGTTTTCGACCATGCATTCTTTGATACAAAATGTTTGTTTGGGTGTGTACTATCACCTCTTAAAATTTTCCCCATCTTTTTTGAATCACCCTGTATTCTGATTTTATTGATATTGTTGATATGTTGCAAGATAATTGGGTTTTTTCCCCTTAAATAGGGTGGCTTGGAATTCTGAAAAACATTTTTTAAATAGTAGATTGTATAATACCACATTTAAGTTAAATTTGAAGAGCCAAATCTTTCAAAACTAATAATATCAAGAGCTGAGATTTGAATCTATTTCACATTTTTATGCTACGTTTGTGAAAATTTGAAAAGTTATATGATTTTTTTTTGGTACTACTTAGTTATCCCGTCGACCTAAAATCTATTGCCAAACTATAAGATTATATGGCAGTAATGGTTGATCGAAAGTGCCACATTCACTTGACATGAAGTTTGATTAAAATTACACTTTGGCACAGATGTCATATTCGCCCCATATTGGCGCGATTTTTTTCTGACGCCAATGTCATATACTCAATGTATATTTAACCGACGCCAAAGTGTCGTTATTTTGCTTGATATTGTAACCCGCATGTTGTTGTTTATGCTGTTGATGTTTTCGCCAAATCGGCGTCGAAAAAAAATCGCGCCAATATGTTGCGAATATGACATCTGTGCCTAACTTTTTTACGTTTAGTTTTCGGTACAGATGTCATATTCGCCCCATATTGGCGCGATTTTTTTCTGTCGCCAATATCATATAGGCAACACGTACTTAACTTGCGCCAAAGTATCGTTATTTTGCTTGATGTGGTAACCCGGATTATGTTGTTTATGCTGTTGATGTTTTCGCCAAATTGGCAACCGAAAAAAATCGCGCCAATATGGGGCGAATATGACATCTGTTCCTAGTTTTCGACCATGCATTCTTTGATACAAAATGTTTGTTTGGGTGTGTACTATCACCTCTTAAAAATTTCCCCATCTTTTTTGAATCACCCTGTATATCTGTAAAGGTATATTTAATTTAAAAATAAATCAGATATTAGTCTATCCACATAGTTGCACATATTAGCTATAACTTATATCACAAACTAAATTAAATGCATATTGAATTCATTGTATATTCTAAATTTACTTAAATATAGATACATATATATTTAACGAAAATTAAAAAAAATAATTTCTTACTATAATCCATTTTGATGATTCTGTAATCAAATACGTTAATTTATCTTAACAGATTAATAAGTTTCTCACAAACGATTTAAAAAAATTTCGATGTTCTATTTCGTTATCATTTAACGTGAGCAATCATTTCAGCTCGTGGGAAAAAAAAAGATCAGAGAAGGCAAACGAAAATCATGGAGGTATGAATAAAGTTTAATGACAGTAATTCTGATGCAGAAACTAAATTACATCGCAAATTTAGTCCATTGATTTCAATTTACGAAATTTTGGATTTTTTGGAAGTTTTTCAAAGCCAAACAATGTTTTAACCAAACAAATGACCGCATATTCAGCAGACAAATTCCTTTTATAAATAAAAATAATTGAAAAAAAAAAGCAATTTATCAAATTAGTACGACCATTTGGAAAATGGTTTTTTCGAAGACTAAAATTTAAGACATAAAAAATCGCACGGAGTTGGTCATACATTACGTACGCCATGAATTAAACATTAATAGTGTTATTACACGTAAAAATTCCAAGCGACAAAAATCGCCTGCGACTCGTACGTATTATCCACCTGAAACTTATGTATTATCCAAGCATTTCATTGGCTGTTCGGGAAAAGGCTTTTCCATTGTCAGATTTTCAAGAAATTTGACGACACATTTTAAATGAAATTTCATTCTTAAACTTCTAAACATCCTACAATATTACTTTTTACACCGTCGTATAGAAAAAAAAATGTACTTTTAAATGCAATTTGTTTGAAAGCGGTATCTCAATTTGTTTCTGAGTTATTAATTTTTTTTGTAGTTTTTATTACTTTTTTGTCATAGTGGTAACAGAAGGTACCCATCTCTGTTGAAAGTAAAGGGAAATACAAATTACTTATACACCAATCATAACTATACTACTATATTATAACTATATTACTATAGACCAATCATTAAACGAATAAAATGCGGATTAAACCAATAAAAACCTTCAGATATGCTTTTGATTTCCCATCCTGACGAGAACAATAACCATTTTTCCAAATGGTTAAAAAAGCATATACTATTTTAATTTATTATTTTTAAATGTTAGCAGATTAAACGTTTCACAAAAGCGTTTTTAGCAAAAAGTTTTATCGGGTAAAAAAGGTGCATATTTTTTCATGTAAAGCGTTCATTTTAATTAAAACGTATTAATATACATTTATTTTAATTTTGTCAAAGTGATGTCATTTTCAATTCACATAACAATATATTTTCAGAAATAACGTTTTGCATCAAAAGTCGCATAATTTCAAAATGCAAATTTAGCTTACATTTTAAATACAATTTCTTACTTGTAATTTAGTATTTAATAAAATTAATGTTTCAATTTTTATATAAATATTAGATTTCATTAAGCGATTTCATGTTTTAAATAAATTAAAATACGTATTTTTACACGATGCATGAAGTGAAAAAATATTAATATAAACTTTAAAACTTAATTCCTGTCATTTATGTTATATAAGTGAATGAACGGTAAATATATCATTTGACGTCCCATCTTTATTTTTCCATAAATACCCAGTCCTCCATCTTTTCATACTTTTGGGTGTAGGAAAACACAATCGTAAACCTACGAGTCAATCCTAAAATCGGGTTTTCGGGTGTTTTCTACCAGGATAGGACTTGGCAGACCGATGGCGTTTTAAAATGCGAATCGAGTTTTTAACTAATTTTAAAATTTCAGCCGTGAACTCGATGAGATGATTGTCTGCGCTGCCGCCTCCCGGGCTATTTGTATACGTGCCCGCACTTGATATTTAACCCACTAAGCGCCATTGCTCCCATTTTGGGAACATTATTTTGGAAATTTTTTCTAAAGTGAGTATTTTATATATTGTCAAAAAGTTTATGTTATTTGTATTTTGAATACATGAAATGACTTCTGTAATTTTTTGAAAAAGTTTCATTTGCATTTTCTATTTTTTAAAACTTGTTTTAAAAGACGAAATTTAGCTTTTTGACCGCTTTCGCAAGAAAATGTTAAAAAAAAAATAACTTACAAATAAAAATTACATTTTTTATTTAAAATATGTTTATAACTATGTATTGTCTAATACTGCCTAAATCCGTAGTTAATAAGTATAATAGATTGATCATAATTCATGAAAGAACGAGTTGCTCCCGTAACGGGAGCAATGGCGCTTTCGTTAGTTTTGAAGGCCAGACGGAAAATCCCAAATTAGGAAGACCCAATACGGTGCTTTTATTATGAGCGTGAAAACAGTCTGTATAGAAGCTTTAGAACGTTTTTTTTTTTCATTCCTAGTAAACTTTTCATGGAAGTGTTACTCTTAAAATATGTTTCTTACTTTATTAAATATCCTCTTTTTGCTAAAAGATATACTTTAGCAGGCTTTTTTATTTGTATTTCGATTTTAAGGAGAGTATGCCTGTGAATTTTTTAACTGTGTCTCAAGCGTTGGATTATTTTGAACAAGTAGGATTACAGGAACCGACTAGCAAGTTTCTGTGTCCAGGACGCTTCCAATTCTTCATGCCCCCTTAGATTGGTAGATTTACCGATACAAGTTTTTTTACATGTTACACACTTATTCTTTGTCATTTCATCGCACATTAATATCTTAAATATCATATGTTTCAGAATTATGACTTTTTCAGTGATGGAACAGCTGGACCTCATTTTGGAGCAGCAAAAAGCCATTTTGGAGCGGCAAAAACGCTCATTTTGGAGCAGAAAATAACTATTTTGGAGCAGCAAAAAGCCACTTTGGAGCAGAAAATAAGTATTTTGGAGCAGCAAAAATGCTCATTTTGGAGCAGAAAATAACTATTTTGGAGCATCAAACTGTCATTTTGGTATTCTTTGACGAAATTCCCGTTTTTTTCTGCAAATTTTGACGAAATTTGCGTTTTTCCTGCGATTCTTTGACGAAATGCGCATTTTTTCCACGACTCTTTCACAAAATTCGCTTTTTTTCGCAGTCCTTTGACAAAATTTGCGTATTTTTCACATGTTATTCGGGCTCTTAGTTGAAATCAGCGTGTTTTTCGCTATCTTTTGATGAAATTTAGCGTGTTTTTTGAAATCTTGTGACGAAATTTGCGTTTTTTGTGACCTTTTGATGAAATGTGTTTTTTTCCAGCAATCTTTTAACGAAATTTGTGTTTTTTCCTAATTTTTTGAGCCCGTTTTGTTCGTTTTTTGCGATTGAAATTAGCGATCCTTTGACAAAATTCGCGTATTATTTTGCGACCTTTTAATGAAATTTACGGGGTTTCTTTCACGATATTTTAACGAAAGTTGCGTTTTTTTATGATTTTTTGACTGTGTTTTGTTCTTTTTTTTTTGACGAAGTTAGCTATCCTTTGACAAAATTCACGTTTTTTTCGTGATCCTTTGACGAAATTCGCATATTTTTCGCGATCTTTTGATGAAATTTGCGGTTTTTTTTCGCGATATTTTAACGAAAGTAGTGTTTTTTCACGATCTTTTGACCCCGTTTTGTTCGTTTTTTGAGGAAATTAGCGATCTTTTGACAAAATTCGCGTGTTTTTAGCGATCTTTTTGAAATTCGCGTGTTTTTTGCAACCTTTTGATGAAATTTGCTGTTTTTTTCGCGATATTTTAACGAAAGCAGCATTTTTTCACGATCTTTTGACCGTGTTTTGACAATGTTAGCGCTCCTTTGACAAAAATCAAGATTTTTTTCGCGATCCTTTGACGAAATTCGCGTGTTATTCGCGATCTTTTGACAAAAATCTCGTGTTTTTCTCAATCTTTTGACGAAAATCTCGTGTTTTTCGCGATCTTTTGTCGAAATTTGCGGTTTTTTCACTATCTTTTAAATAAATTAGCGTTGTTTCACGATCTTTTGACCGTGTTTTGTTCGTTTTTGGACGAAATTAGCAATTCTTTGACAAAATTCACGTTTTTCTCACGATCCTTTCAGAAATTCGCGTTTTTTCGCGACCTTTTGACGGAATTCACGTGCTTTTCGCGATCTTTCGACGGAATTCGCGTGTTTTGCAAGATCTTTTGGCAAAATTCGCGTGTTTTTCGCGATCTTTCGACAAAATTTGCGTGTTTTGGCGATCTTCTGACGAAATCTGCGTTTTATTCGCGATCTTTAAACGAAATCACGTTTTCCCTCGATCTTTTGACGGAATTCACGTGTTTTGTGCGATCTTTAGGCGAAATTCGCGTGTTTTTCACGATCTTTTAGCAAAATTCACATGTTTTTTGAGATCTTTCGACAAAATTTGCGTGTTTTCGCGATCTTCTGACGAAATCTGCGTTTTATTCGCGATCTTTAAACGAAATCACGTTTTTCCGCGATCTTTTGACCGCGTTCTGTTCGTTTTTTGACGAAATTAGCGATCCTTTGTTAAAATTCACGTTTTTTTTCCGTGATCATTTGGGAAACATCGCGTGTTTTACGCTTTCTTTTGACCAAATTCGCATGTTTATCGCAATATTTTGGCGAAATTCGAGTGGAAAATGATCGATTTGGCTCAAGAATTGTTATCGAATTGGCGCAGTTGGGCGCGATTTTGTTGGAAAATGATCGTTTTGGCACAGAAATGCGCAGCATTATCGATTTAGCGCAATTGGAGCAATTGGCGCAGCTGTTCCATCACTGCTTTTTTAATGGAAATTTAGATGAAATTATGAAAAATTTTGTGCCTGTCAGAAATTTTTCGTGCCCAGGGTATGGGCCCCAGGGGCCCGTACGATAGCCAGGGTCTGTAGGTTCAGATTATTATTCGCATGATCCGGAAATCGTTTGTTTGCCACCTGATCCCGGAATAGTAACAGATGAAGAATATGTAATAGAAAACAATTTATGCGACAATTTACATCGTGATATATCTGTTGAGGTTGAGCTTTCCGTACATTCAAAATCAAAAGTCAACGAAGAAGTATGTGATTTACTAATTAAAAAAGGAAAAAAAAATTAAACGTATAAAAATTGTTCAGTCGTCTTTCATGTAAAATAGAAGGAAAAAATAATGTAATGATGAAAAATAAAGAGATATGTAATGAAAATGCTTATAAAATGGCAAATTGATTTTTTTTTTTTATTATAAATGTAAATGTTTATTATAATTGTAGATGCAATTTATCTCATTTTCTTATAAAATGTCTGTTTCAGAATGATATAGTCCTTTTTATTTTAAAAGAATTGGAAAATAACTGTTATAACTACACGAAGGTAAAAGTATATTTTTGTAAAAAAGTATATTTTTGTTTTTTATAGGGATAATTTTGATAAGGGGCTTCCCTGATTAGTTTTGGGAGTTCACTGGTTAAGCATAAAGGAGGGAAAGGAAGGCTAGTCCCCCCCCCCCCCCTTAATTCAGATAAATGGGTTTTTCATGAAGAATTTTTCGATTCGCTCCAAATTTGGCATACCGGTTTATTATGTTAAGGAGGTTCCCTGATTAAATTTGCAAGTTAATTAGTTAAGTATACAGGGGGAAAAGGGGGACTAGCCCCTTCCCTTAATTTAGATAAAGGGTTTTTTTCATGCAGAATTATTCGTTTTGCTCCAAATTTGGTACACCGGTTTATTAAGTTAAGAAGCTGCCTTGATTAGATTTGGAGGTTCATTGGTTAAGTATAAAGGGGGGAAACGGAGACTAATCCCCCATAGAGGTCTGCACAGGCCCGGCCCGAACGAAAGCTATTTTGGCCCGGCCCGGTGTAAAAATTGAAAGTTCGGCCCGAGCCCGGCCCGGCCCGTACAAAAATCACTGAAAACAGGGCCGGCATGACACAATTTCTACAAAAAAAAAAAAAAAAATCCGTTTTTTCTCAACATACAATTAAGATTCTTTTAATGAATACTACATACATATTTATGGGAACATTTTACAGTATATTTTAGATGAACTTTTATATTTTAGATTATTATGATGTTCGCAACACAGAAAACACACAATAGTAAACATTAACGAATACTTATAGTATTTTAGTCATCGTCTCTACAGACATTTCAAAATTCAAATAACGATTCATTAAAAGATTAATGTAGTTCAGAATAAAAGATTAAAAACATGATAACTTTTGAAGCTGTATAATAAAAAGTAGATTTGTGAAAATATTTTTCTCATTTTTAAGACTTTTCTCAAATCCAAAGGAGCTGCATTTCGACACATTTATGAATTCATTTCTTTTCGGAAACACGTAAGATTGGCAGGTATTCTTATTCAGAAGCTATGTAAATGTCGGGGTTTTTTTTCATAGTTAAAAGCAATATATCTTTCTGAAAATACTGCCAAAGTTAGCGTTTTGAATCGAATTTCCGGAAGCGATAGCACAGGAAAGGAGAAGAACGTACAGTCACGTGACAAGAATCTCTGTTATCTCTGTAAGTAATTTATCAAATATGGAAAAAGCTATTCGTTTCCAAATGCCTTCAATAGTCAGGCCTGTCAATTTTATGCCTTTATAGTTAAAAATGAGTCAAAAAATGTGTCTGAAAGTTTCGCATTGTTGAGCAGTGAATATGACAACCACCTTAAGGTTATATTTCCAAAGATACTGTTAAGAGAAGTTCAGTCCCAGCACGAGTCTGCTGAAAAAAATTAAACTCGGAATCAGACATGTTGTAACTGTACGATGTCGATTTCTTCGACGGACATGTTACATTTCGGTATTAATGTTGTTAAACTCGCATCGGCTCGTGACGCACGTTTATACGTCTCGTGAAAACCATATTCATTGAAAATGGCTCGTATTTTATCTGCTTCGCTTGAATTCTTATATCGAGCCGATAGGCCCGATTATTTTTTTTATCGGCCCGTCCCGGCCCTGCAGGCCCGTTCAATCTTTTCGCCGGCCTGGCCCGACCCGTTTATTTTGTCTGTCGGCCCGGCCCGTTGAAAAAATTGTCCTAATTCTGCCATCCTGGCCCGTTTGAAAATTCGCCTTCATTCCGCCGGCCCGGCCCGCGGGCCGGGTACGGGCCTCGGGCCAAGCCTGGGCCCGTGCAGACCTCTAATCCCCCTTCATTCATTTTTTGAAGGCCATTATTCTTTGAAATAAGAGTATAGTATACAATTAGTGTGAATAGCCTGTGAGCTCATTGCCATCACTTTAACTGGGCACTTTTCTTTTTATTAAATAAGTTATGCATTTTTATAAAATAATAATGAAATAAGCTTCATATAAAAGAAAATCTTTGAGAGATGAGTTACATTCAGATATGTATATTACCTGAGATAACTTCAGTTAAAATTTTGTTGACAGCCTAATATCCCTTTTCATCAAAGTAAACACACATAAGAGATTCATTCATAGTGAGCGGTAAAAATATTAAACCATAAAAGTAATCATTCACAAAGCAAGTTCTTCAGCCATGAATTTTGCAGTGCTGTCTGGTGTCAGAAAAATAATAGGCCAATCAAAGTTTACTGTAGTTGTGTTAGGTGTAGGTATGACCAAGGAGGAACCTTTTTTCATAACTCCATGGTTACAACTCAACATCCTTCACAATCTTTAATACTTTTATTAGCAGGGTGCAAATCTCGAGAATAGCATTTTTTTACTCGCAAACAAAAGTTGTTATTTTTTGCGTGTGTAAGATAGAAACAGTGCTTTGACACTGAAATAAAAAGTTTTTGTTTAAATTAAGATTTAAATAGAATTATTAAAGCATGACTTTAAAATTTGACATGGTTGTAACTTTTGAAACGTAAATGCTCTCAGTAATCATTTCCTAATAAGTTCGAAGTTTAAAAGGATTCAGAAACAAAAAAAAAAAAACGTTCTAAAATTGCGATTTCTGTGATACTGTTCGGAGTAGAAGCCTGAATTTGGCATGCAGGTTACTTAAAATATGTAAAGGTTAATTAAGAATTGTTTTAAAAATATTTGTAGTCTTGTAAATCGGGCTTCATTCTCTGATTAGCCATAGGTATTTGCAAAGATAAACTAATTCTGAAAAAAAAAAATAAAAATAAAAATAAAAAGCTATCTTTAAACAGATATGTAACTAAATATTTAACAATAAACAAATATCTAACTAAAAGACCAACTATACGTCTATATTTTATTTTGACTCCAGCAGGTTTTTACATAATTTTCATTCTTCATAAAAATCAAATACCATATAAATTGAAGAAGACATACTTTGAGAAAAGAAGTTGACTTTCATTGCTTTTAAATGACTAATTACTCTAAGAGAGGAATGATATGTAAACAAAATGTACGTATATTGTGTTTCCTTTCTACTTACAAAGGTTCTATGAGAACTCATTTTAATTTGAATGAGTAGATTATTTAAATTATATATAATCTCTTTAAAAAAAGAACTGATATCTACTAAAAACCAACTTTTCAAAAGTAAAAAAAACAAAAAAAAAAAAA
Organism: Maratus speciosus; assembly: GCA_963932465.1. Classification (NCBI taxonomy): domain Eukaryota; kingdom Metazoa; phylum Arthropoda; class Arachnida; order Araneae; family Salticidae; genus Maratus; species Maratus speciosus. The sequence goes on from OZ010792.1 coordinate 40,604,782, forward strand.
CAAGCTAAAAAAAAAAGTTGAAAGTTGTGGCTAAAAAATGGTGTGATATCAATTTTCCAAGCTTATATTATGGTACTTATTTAACATTTTCCATTAAAAAATTTACCATTTGTAAGTCGAGTGCCTTCGTATATGTTGATAGAAATCCTCTTCTCCTGTACTAAATACATCATAACGTGTTTATGAGAATTCAAATGTTTTAAAATTATGCATGATGGGCTTGGCGGCCATCTTTCCATATTTTACACAAATTTCTAAAGACCCAAGTTCGTAAAGGCTGCGTAATAAGTTTGCATTAAAAGCATTTTAGAACTTCTGATTTTAACTACGGACAAATAAATTTAAAAAGACATTTATTTTGAGAAAGGAAGTTGATTGTTACAGCTTTTAAAGGATTAATTACTCTAAAAAAGTAATCATAAGAGGAATCGCGAAGATACGTCAAAAGTATCTTAATGCACAAATTTCTAAGCACACAATTCCACAAAGGAAGGGCATAAAATGTTTGCTTTAGTAACAATGTCGAACTTTGGTTTTCAACTACAAACTGCTAAATTGAAAAAGCTGATATTTTGAGAAAAGAAATTGACTTTCATTGCTTTTAAATGATTATTTACTCTATGAAATAAATCACAAGATGAATCCTTTAGATAAATCACTATTATTTTAAGGCACAAAATTCTCCGAATACAAGTCCGCAAAGGTAAAGCTTAGAATGTCTGCTTAAGTAACAATTTTGAATTTCGGATTTTAACTATAGATTTGTGTACATATAAATTTGTGTAAAATATGGAAAGATGGTCGCCAAGCCCATCATGCATAATTTTAAAACATTTGAATTCTCATAAACACGTTATGATGCATTTAGTACAGGAGAAAAGGATTTCTATCAACATATACGAAGGCACTCGACTTACAAATGGTAAATTTTTTAATGGAAAATGTTAAATAAATACCATAATATAAGCTTGGAAAATTGATATCACCCCATTTTTTAGCCACAACTTTCAACTTTTTTTTTTTAGCTTGGCCTTTTTTTTTTTTTTTACTTTTGAAAAGTTGGTTTTTAGTAGATAATGTATACAACTCTATTGTAAAGAGCATATTGTTATATGGAGCAGAAGGATGGAGAATTATGGAGACAGAAAGAAAAAATTAGCGGCAGTAGAAATGGATGCCCTAAGAAGATCACGCAGGATATCACGAATACAAATAATAAGAAATGAAAGAATAAAGGAAATGATGAAAATAAAGGGAACCACATTAGATGATATTAAAAAAAAGCAATCTGATATGGTCATGTTAAAAGAATGAATGATGAAAGACTACCGAAGATCACATTCAATTACAAAACAAATGAAAAAAGGAAACAATGAAGACCACAAAAAAACGGGATGGATGATGTTGCAAAGGCAAAGAGGGATAGAGGTCTGGAGGAGGAATGGGCCCTTGACCGGGAAAAATGGAAAAAGACAATAGTATTTTTTAGTATTTTTCTTCAGATGGCGGCATCTGACAGCATAAACAAAGTTTATATATATAGAAACTAAAAAATTAACTCAATTGCCTGAAAAAAACAATTTTTGACGAGTGTTGTTAATCCTTAAAGACGCTCATTTAAGAAAATATGAATGAAAATTACTTTATTTTTTAAAAGAAAGTTGCATTTTCGTCTAAAGGTTTAATATGATTGCATCACAGTAACATCATTTGCTATCGGCCAGTATCGAAATTAAGGCTTGGGAACTTGAAGTATATTGAAGACATGTCTGCAAATAGTAGTTTGGTAACCAGATTTCAATTCCACATTTCTTTTAGCTTTAAAAGAGTAAAATGTTTGTTGACATTTTTAAAAATACATTTTTTTTTTATAATGGACTTAAGTATTACAGTAAGCAATACATACATATAAATTTTACCTAAAATACACTGTTGTAGTAGATTTCTCCCAGCATTGTTTTTTTTTTTTTTTTTGGTTGTTTTACGAAGACAGATTCATCGATTTCCAGTATTTTACATGGCTTTTCTTTTTTCATTGGTTGCAGATTAATTTTCAAGGTTATTTATATCATTTGCACAAAGTTTCACTTTTTTTTTGACTGAGTTATGGCAAGATCCCTATAAATAAGAAATACTCCTATAAATTTCTATTGTCTCCTATAAAATGTGATAAAGAGTTGGTTAATTATACATCTTTTTTATTATCGTGAGTGAAATGTTTTGCATAATTAATGCATTTGTCTTTCTTTTAATGCTATGTGAACGATGTCATGCGTAACAGCTAGTATTCCATAGGGTTAAGATTGATTGATTCTGGGAGGTCAATCAAGATGCTCTAATGTCCCTGAGTCTATCAAACCCATCACTTATGCATGCAGCTCTATAAAGAAGGTTGGTATCATCTTAGAAAATGGGGGTGTCCATAGAATACTCATCAAGACGTTGAATGAACATCTGGTATCACATGATCACCGAGAATGTTCAAATAAACAGCCTGGGTTATGTTAATGGACATCTCAATCCGTTACGGATCATGGCCTGCTGTGGCCAACTCTGCTCTTTAGATCACAGGCCCTGAGGTCTATCTCAATATAGCCAGAAGCAGATTAACTACCTGCTGGGTCCCTAGTCCAGACATTTTTCTGGTGCCCTTCCTTCTTTCAGAGTGATTATTTCAGTGTTTTCTGGCACTAAAAACAACAAGAAGTACTTTTAGTGCAGGTAATAATTGAAATTTCATAAAATTGAAAATGCCACAATTCGGTAAGTTTTGTTCGTAAAAAAAAAAATGGGATTTTAAAAATTCCTTTCCTAGACGTACAACAATATTTTTCATATAAGCTATTAGAACCAAGGGACCAAATAAAAAATAAAATTTCGTATTTTAAGATATATCCAGCCCCTTATAAAACAAAAGCGATACTTCATTTGTACACTTTTTTTTATTATTGAAAAAATGTTTCTATCATCATTAGTTTAAACGATATCCACAATAGCCTCTATTTTGAATCACCCAGTATGATGCAATTCTGAGAACACTTCTGACTCTTTTGCATAATTTTTTTTCAGAATGGATTCACAGCTTAAGTAAATTTAAAAAGTACTGTATTTTCATATAAACCATTTATATATGAAGTCTCTAATTTCAAAAGAATTTTCTGAGTTTATAATGAATTTTATTAGAATAAGTGAGCAGTGTCGTGTGATCAAATATGATGCTAAAAATTAAGGGTGAAAAAATAGAGAAAATGCTTCATTAAAATTTAATATTTGGTCTACGAATTAATTCGTGAGGTTTTACAAGAGATGGCGTAACTAGCGTATTGTCCCATAGTTTCGTTTGTTCAAACATGCATTTAAAACTACTGTTATTGCGCATCCAGTTTAGTATATGGCATTTGGTTTAAGTGTAAACAAGAATTTTTATCCAACTGAAAATGTCAAATTTTGTTCTTGATAAAGTGTTTTTGCAGGGGGTTCGTCTTCATTACTTTAACATGAAGAAAAGTGCTACCGAAAGCCATCGTATTTTGGTGGAAGTTTATGGTGACCATGCTCTAGCTGAACGAACGTGTCAGAAGTGGTTTGCACGGTTTAAAAGTGGTGATTACGGCTTGGAAGACCAAGCACGACCTGGACAGCCAAAAAAATTTGAAGATGAAGAATTGACAGCATTGCTCGATCAGGATTCGTGTCAAACGCAGGAAGAACTTGCAAAATCATTAGAGGTTGATCAAACAACAGTTTCCAAATGCCTCAAAGTGATGGGAATGATTCAAAAGATGTCACATTGGGTTCCATATGAATTGAAAGAGAAAGACGTTGAAAGAAGAAAAACCGTTTGTGAAATGCTGCTTCAAAGACAGAAAAATAAGGGATTTTTGCATCGGATTGTTACTGGTGATGAAAAATGGATTTATTACGAGAATCCTAAACGAAAAAAAGCCTGGGTAATGCCAGGAGAACCAGGTCCATCACAACCAAACCGAAATATTCACTGTGCAAAGGTTATGCTGTGTATATGGTGGAATAAGAAAGGTGTGGTGTACTATGAGCTTCTGAAACCTGATGAAACTATTAATGGAGAACATTATCGACTTCAGTTGATGCGTTTTGAAACAAGCTCTGACCAGAAAACGACCAGAATGGGATAACAGACATAATAAACTTATTTTTCAGCATGATAACACCCAACCACATGTCGCAAAATTGGTCAAAACATATTTGGAGAATGTCGGATGGGAAGTGTTACCCCACCTGCCATATTCACCATACATTGCTCCTTCAGACTACTTGTTTGATTGCATGAACAACGATTTGATTGGACAGTGGTTCACTTCTTCAGAAAATATAGAAAAATGGATCTCTGATTGGATCACTTCGAAAAGTGAGGACTTCTTTCGACATGGAATTCCTAAATTGCCTGAAAGATGGGAAAAAGTAGTGGGTAGCGATGGACAATATTTTTGTTAACGTATTTATGTATTTTGCTTTTGAAATAAAGCTTTAATTTTTCATTAAAAACCGCACAAATTAATTCCTAGACCAAATAGCTTCTTTATAATTTGTAGAGATGCTGACAAAATTTCGCCAAGGGCCTCTTTCCTTTCGGGGCCCCTAGGCTTCAGCCTAATGGTAATCTGCCTCTGTATATAGCATATGTCCTGATAAAGTGGCAAGCCTGATACAGAAGATATTATAAGGTAAACATTTTTCTTTTAAAATCAAAAGTACCCACTTAAGTACTTTTTACACATATGAAAATCACTTTTTATTATTCAGATTATATCAAAAGTGAAAGGGCAGTTTTGGAGGTATAGAAGTTGAGCATGCTGCAGAGAGTAAACAGTAATGAAAACTTGTAGCACATTTTTTTCAAAACAGCATTTTCAAAATTGATGCAACAACTCTAGTTCTGCCAATTTCAATCAATAAGCTTGACCTTTTTGTAAAAGTAAGCATCATATATTTTCTAAGGTACATATGGTTTTTTGGAAATTTGATATTTTGTTTCTTGGTGAGAATTTAAGTAATGAATTTTTTTTTTTATAATTTACATTTTATTTTAAATTGATGCCATTTCACTAAAAAGCACATATTTTAAAACAGTTACATATTTCATTTGTTTTAAGACTAAGTGAACTAATTTTTTATCCGATTGTTGTACATTAAAGCTACAATGAGTTATCGTAGTATGTACTGTTTTTTTAGTTGCGTTTGTAATTATATAAATACATAGCAGCTATAGTCGTCGTCAGGTTCGTCCATCCATCTGTCCACATACAACAAAGCAAAAACTACCCAACTGACAAGTTTGAAATATAATATTAATAATTGCTGCAGAATTTTGTCGAGTCATTTAAAATTTTATGAAATCGCATGTATAGTTCAATTACAGGGACAGTCAAAAGTATTCAGTTACATTACAGCCAATGGGAAAAAATAGTTTCAAGTGCATGTTAATGATATTACACCTTTTCTAATATAAATTGATATGCATTTACGAAGTGCACTAAAATATATATTCTGCAGGATATGTGATGCAAAAAAGATTTATTATTAATTTATTATGCCATACAAAAGAATTCCGTTACATAATGGTACAGGGGGAAACATTGTTTGCAGCATATTTTAATTATGTTAAACTCATTAATGAAATTGATATACGTTGCTGAAATTAACTAGTTATTTACTGTATAATAGAAAGTGCATACTATTTACAGGGACATATAAAAAATTTCGAATACTATACTGTATCTGAAGTACTGCATATTAGCGAATGATTGCTGGAAGCGCATTTTTAGTTGTGATATGAGTTTTTACGCTTAACTAAATTTTTGCATATTACGTTGTTTGTATAAATACTGTAGATCATATACAGGGCTACATAAAAGAATTCGTAAGGGTTACCAAGTATGAACGAAAATAGCTTAAAGATGGTTTTTAAATAAGTTATGCAATTTTATGCTGAATTACATTTAGTATACTAAGATATGTTTGTAGAAGATAGATAAATGAAAAACAGGGCCACATAAAGAATTGGATAGATAGCCGTCTATGGATGATAATCTCTGAGTGTGTGATTTCAGTAGTTTTAAGCGTGTTTTAGTCTTAATTAAATTTTAGATAAATAGTGGCATGTATATAAAGATAGTAGGTAAAATACAGGGCTGTACAAAAGTATTCAAGTATGCTTCTGACTAACGGTATAAATTACTGAAAGTGAAATTTCAACCTATTATGCGTTTTTAACACTTTCCAACATAGTTGAAAAGTGTTTATGAATTCGGTTTGCCTGTCTGTCTGAACTCTAACTTGCATTAATATAGTTGGATTGCTCTGTAATTAATATATGTTATTGAGATTTATTATGCCATGTTCAGTATTGAAATAAAAGTATGTAGCATTCATAGTTTATTTATAGAGACACTCAAAAGTATTCCATTACATTATGATCTATGGGGAATGTCATAATTATATAAATACACAGTACCAGACCTGCCAACTGCTACGAAAAAATCGTAGTTGCTACGATTGGGACCTATAAACAACGATGCTACATAAATCGGTGTTAAACTACGATTTTTTGCAAAAAACACAAATGCATTTTTTGTTTCTAGTTGTGATTTTTATCCCACACAGCATAATTTTCAGGAGTGATTCTGTTACGAAATTTCAAAGTATTCATTTCCGAAAATAAAAAATTGGCCATTAGTCCGAAAATTCGAACATTAAAAAATGCTCATGGGAAAAAAAAAAAAATCCAGCTGCAGAACAAACTTCCTAACATAAAACACTCTCTTTATGTATATTAACGACGAGTGAATCGTGTTTCTATAAATATTTATACTGGAATTCGCTTCCTTAGAAACAAGGTGCCATTTTAAGAATTTCTGGAAAGGGAGAGGGGGTGTTCTTTGAGGGGCAAGATTTGAAATAGTGTGCAAAATCGCACGATTTGCGATAAATTACCGCGAATTTTGACAAATGACCGTGTAAAAAAAATCAATTTCGTCAATTGGTCGCAGAAGAAAATAAATTTCGTCAAAGGAACGTGGTAAAAACACAGTGTTGATTTCAGGGAGTGGCCCGGGGAGGGAGAACACCCCCTCCCCCCCTGGAAGATTTGAGATTTTGTGTTTTCAATGGTGTGAATTTTGTCAAAATACCACAGAAAGAAAACGCGAATTTCGTCAAAAGATCAGTAAGAAAATGCAAATTTCATCGAAAGATCAGTAAGAAAACGCAAATTTTCACCTTAAGATCGCAGAAAGAAAACACAAATTTCGTCAAAAGGATCGCGGAAAAAAATGCAAAATTCGACAAAGGATCGTGGTAAAAAAATGTGAATTTCGTCAAAAGTTCATGGTAAAAAGTGCAGGTTTCAACAAAGAATCGTGATAGAAAAATGTGAATTACGATTGTGGAAAAATTGTGAATATCCTGAAATGATCGCAGGAAAAAAATCCCGAATTTCGTCAAAATTTACTGCACTGGACTAAAAAATTGGAATCAGGCTCCTTTTACAAATGTAAAAAAAAAAAAAAAACATAAACAAAAAAAAAAAAAAAAAACGCTGCGAAACTAAAAGAAACTCTAAAAATCATATAAAATTTTTCAAAGGAAAAAAGTTACTATATTGAGTTGAAAGACTGAAACCTTATTCCTTTTACAAATGTCAAAAGATGGCTGTGTAACACGAAAAAACAACCAGCCAACCTCCAGATTAATTTAAATTTTGTGTGCTACAATTTCTCATTTTCAAAGGTTGGCAGGTCTGACAGTACCTACAGTTGTCGTCTGATCTATCCACATATAACAGTGCAAGAACTACCCAACCGAATGGTTTGAAATTTAATATATATAATTGTTGCAGAATTTTGTCGAATCATTTCAAATTTTATGAAAATTGAATCAAAATTTAAAAAGGTATCAATAAAAGTTTTCTTCATTCTATTAAATCCTATCATACGTAATTAATTCAATACTATCCTATGATAGGTAAATGATTCTAGGTTGCTATGGTGATGACGTTCTATTTAAGATGGAGTCATATTATTTCTGTATTACTAAATTTAATATATATAATCATAATAAATTTTGTATTCATGCATTTTTGCATAAGAGTGGAACAGCTATTGCCTCGGCTATTGCACCAAGGTCTGAATATTTATAAAACTAGTTAGAGCATGAACGTTTGCTATGTTTGACGTACAATTTTTGACTTGTTTATTTTCAAAGTACTCTTGCCCATCAGCTGTCAAGCCACCATTTTTCTAAAATATGATTAAAAAAAATTCTTTAATATATGTATAACAATTTAGTGTAAATAAGTTCTTAAAAACACTTGAATTTTTTAAAAAACAAATTCTTAAAGCTTTAAATTTTATGGTATAAAAACGTATTTTATCCCTTAGCACATTTCAATGCTAATTATTATTTGTAGGGGAAAGTATGTTTTAGCGAGTTCTACTGCCTCAGTTTTAAAACATATCCTGTACATAAGGGATTACATGAATTTTTTTTATAATGCTTATTTCAAATAATAAATTAGACTGATTAACATGGATTTACTTATTTAATCAAATATAATAAGAAATTAATAATCTATAGTTTTATAGGTTACAGTTCCTGGAAAAATGTTACTAATAGAAAATTCTTTTCTAAAGCTTTTCTTTTTTGGTCTCAAATGATGAATGCACCTAATCATGATAAGATCAAAGTGCATCTGTGTATATAGCAGATTTCTTTACTTTAAATCTTTAATTAAGGGATTTGCTTAGATACTCACCTGAACAATCTTATGTAGCATTAATAGTACACAAAATTAAAGTTTATATCAATCAGATGATTTGCCTGTATATTTTTGGTACTAAAAATTTAAATCTATTTTGAATCATTATAGTTTGTTTTAAATCATTTTTCGGGGTTACCACAAGAAAAGTACAATACAAAATCTCAAATCCAAACTTCAGAAATTCAGAATTCTCCAAAATCCAAACGTTTTGCTAACAGGCGAATTATCATTCTGAAAAGTCGCAGAAAAATGGAAAAACACTAAAATCACTAAAATCACTGAAATTTCAAAAGTAGCAGAGGACACAATTTACTATATAAGGCTAAAATTTTAAAACTTAATTCCTTTCACTGATGTCAAGAAATTGGTGCAGAACTCAAAAAACTAAAATTCGCATAAAAGAATCTTGAAATATTCCGAATAAATATTATACTCTTATGGTGAAGCCATATATTTGTGTTAATTTTTTCATTCAAAATTAATCCATTTTCTACATTTATTTTCCTTTCTGCGGTTAACACGAGCTTTCAAAAATAATTTCTCTTTATAATTATGTCTAATTTATCGCAATCGTTATACTCTTTGTTGGCATTTTATTAAGTAAAACATCTTTCCCTTCATCTGTTAAATGCTATCATTCAAAGGCTATTTCGTTTTATTTATAATGTAAGCACAATTTTTATCCCCACATAAATATTCTTTTATTGCCAGTTTATTAGGTAAATGTTTTTTGTCTTTCTCTGTTAAAAGCTATCATTCAGAAAAATGATTTATTTGTTATTTCTAATTTAAGCACCATTCCTTTTCCGCAGATAAATTCTTTATTGATATTTTATTTGTTAAAACGCCGTTTCTTTACAAATCTGTTTACATAATCTAAAGATCATATTGTTAATTTTAAGCTTGCTGGCGCCTCATAAATGCATTAAAATACACATAAATTTCATTTTCACTTCGGCCGGTAAGTAGATATTTGACATTAATTATCCTCACCGTTATACTCTATGTAAGCAATAATAGGTTTGCTTTATTATTTCACTTATTAATTTGTTGCCAAATGTGGTGTCTGTCCTTGGTGTTTATCTAGTTCAAATTTTAATATATCTCCCAGTTTAATGGTGCCAAATGTGGTGTCTGTCCTTGGTGTTTATCTAGTTCAAATTTTAATATATCTCCCAATTAATCTAATAAAGTCTTAAACATTTAGTATTATTTGATTTAATAATTGATTTAAAATCTATAATTAAATGGAAAATGTTTGGTTCACTAATTTAAAAATAATTCACTTATGAGAGTGCTAAACACCATTCGTTAAAGGATTTAATATGTCATTAGTTCATAGCACATTCATTCTTCACAGATAGAAAATATTTGGTATGTTAAATCAAGCATTCTATTATACCTGAACCAAGTGCGGAAGTTATCAAACTCCCTTTTGCAAGATCTAATAATTAATTAAAAATATATTTAAAGTGAAAAATGCTTGGTTCACTTATTTGGAAAAAAAAAATCATTTATGCGACTATTAACACCATTCATTAAAGAGGTTGTTTGAAAAAAAAATAAAGTATTTCATTTAAAAAGCAAACAAAAGGACAGTATTTACTATATTGGGCTAAAAGATTAAGACCGGATCTCTTTCACTACTGTGGACAAAATGAAAAAAAAAAAAAAAAAAAAAAAAACCTAAAAATTAAAAAACTGCACAGCAGAAAATTTACTATAGTGAGCTAAAATATTTATTAAAAGATTGTTATTGTAACTGGAATTCTTTCATGGATGACAAAAAATTCCAGCAGAATGTGAAAAAAATGCTACAAATTCAAAAATCATAGAGGACAAAATTATTATACTGGCTAAATGTTGGAAACCGAATTCGTTTTACATATCTAAAAAAAATGCCCGGAAGGCAAAAAAACACTAAAAATCAAGTAAAAATTTTCAAGCAAAAATCATGGTATAAAATCAAAATAAATTTATTGAAAAGAAGGCAACATTTACTATACTGGGATAAAATGTTAATACCAGATTCCTTTTACGAATATAGAAGAATTGCTGTAAAATTAAAAAAAAAAAAATCAAAAATTCCATTAAAAAATTATATTTCTTCTTTAGTTATAATGATAATTTTTAAACCTTTTATTAAAAAAATTTCCTCTATTGAAATATCTGCTTTAGTATTATCCTTTTATAATATCAGGTTGTAACGAAAGTTTTCTGCCAAAAAAGTTCTTAATAAAGTTAGAAAAAAAAAACACAAAAGCCGTACCTTTAGTGCGAGTAGTAATTACCATCCGAATCTATGATTTTCTGCCAACGTTTTGGTAGTTTTTCAAAGCCTTCGGCCCGGAAACTTGGGGGTCGCGAGCCCAAAAACAGATCAACCTCATTTCGGACGTCCTGTGCAGAATTAAAGATAGCATCAGCAAGATGGGGCTGTATGGTGGGTGTAGCAAAAGATCTCATTTGAGTCCATACACAGCCTAGACAGTGAATGCAGACACATGTGATTTAGCATTATCTTGATGAAACATTACCTTCTTGTGTCGGAACTCATTTTGACGTTTTTCCTTGATAGCAGCGTCAACACGGACTAACATCTTGCTGTATACCTTACTGTTTATTGTTTTACCTTTTTCCAGATACCCTTTGTGGATAATACCATGGCAATTCCACCAGATACAGAGCATTATCTTTTTGTTAGTCAAATTGCACTTTGCGATGCTGCTGCCGGTCTCACCGGGCGCAGACCAACCCCCTTTTCGGCTTATGTTGTTGAAGTAAATCCACTTTTCGTCACAAGTGATGATCCGGTCCAGAATTTTGTGCTTGCGTTGATATTCGAGAAGATTTGTGCAGGCCTGAACATGTCTGCCCTTATCTGCCTAGTCACCTCATGCGGCACCCAGCGATTGAACTTGTACGTCAAGTTTATGCAATGCATAGCATGACTAATGGACATGGCACTAACGTCTAACTCTTTAGCTAACTCTTGAGCGGTCGAATACTGATATTCTTCCACAAGTTCTCGCAGGCAGACATTATCAACATCAGTAGGCCGGCCAGAGAGCTCTGCTCCTTGAATGTCACAGTCCTTGTTTTTGAACTTTCAGTACTAAACCTTCACAGTGTCATATTATACAACAGTAGTACCTAAAGCTGTACACATTATTCGGTAACATTCTGTAGTTGACTTTTTGCAACAGAACTGGAAGTAAATGCTGGTTCTAATCTGGTAGCATGATAGTTCTATTTGAGACACCCTGTACTTAATGATAACGATATTTTTTACAAATTTCACAACTTAGTGTTATAAAGCAATTATCTTTCTTTCAAATGCCAAAAAACGTTTGATAAAATATGAGCAAACACGTCAACGCGAACTATTTGAAAGGACTATATTAGCTGTGGTGGGAAACTTTTGTTACAACCTAATATTTTAAATTCTTTCCTGATGTATATAATTCACAGGGTGAGAAAAGGCTAATGTGATTTTTTTTTTTTTTTTTTTTTTTTTGTCTTTTTTAGATAAATAAACTGCAGAAGTCTGGATTTTGGACTTTGTACTACGGCAGAAATAGTGATTTTAGAAGTCCAAAATCACTAAAATAGTTGCCTATATTGTAGATTAAACGTAAAACACTAATGTACAATGTGCAACTTAAAAAATCTGAAAAGTATAGCCAATTTCTTAATAACAATTTAACCACCATACAAAAAGAAAATATCAAAGCAAAGTATTTAGAAATGGTATTACACGTTGAAAAATAACAACATTTTCTGGGTATAACTGTGATATAATTGACCGCACAGAAAGCATCATTCTCGAGAGAACGCTCAATTAAAACAAAACCAATTGACAACAAAATGTCACTGGAAAAAATACCTCACTTTTGAAAGGATTTTTAACATTCAATATGACTTCAGCCTTTATACCTGGACATATACACAGGCAAGTTCATAATTTAAAAAAATATTTGTATTACTTTTAGATATTACAAAGATTATTAAGACTATTAAGAAACTAGAATTCAAACAAAAATTAAATTTTATTGCTTTTTATCAGTTTGAAAAATTTTATCATATATCCAAAATGACAGAATAAATATTACATATAGGCAATATTAAAATTTATAATTACATGAAATTTTGTTGGCATAAAAACTTCAAAACATTGAATATATTAAAATACAAAAAACAGACTAGAATGCAAACACTTACATTTCAGATTAACAATAATACAGTCCAGAACTATATAAAACAGAAAAAGTGAAATTATATTAGCAAGCAGTATACCATAAGATAAAGCCTAACATTTGAAAAATAAATCATGAGAAAATCATCAAAAACATTAATGATAATGACATGATGAAAAATCTGCATATAAAAAAAAAGGGACTGAATAACAATAAATAGATGTTTGTATACATATTTTGCAAAATCACAACTGAATTTTCAAAGATAATTGCTTTATTTAAAAACATTTAAAACTTTAAAATACTGAGAGAATATTAATGTAATAGCAATTAACATCAAAGATGCTTCAAATTAATGAAATAGGAATTAAATAATAATAAAAAAAAAGTGACCAATTTAAATAGCATTGTACAGAAACATACCAAGCCAATAAAAACATCTTAAATTATTAATTATGTTTATCCTTTTTAATGCAGACTTTTTGCTAAAAACCTTCTTGAACAGTCAGAGCATTTGAAGACATTTTTATATTTCCATTATGCTTTGAAAAATTAATATCTATATTAGAAAGCAAAAACATGCCACAAATCGATGGTGGCAATGATCAAAGTAATCCATTTTTCTTTTTTGAAAATTTAATTACTTATAAACACGGCACAATTTTAATTTTTACACCATCAAATTGGGGAGGAAATGATCTTTCAAATGCATTTTTAGGGTTTCGTTCATCTGACGAAACCCTATTCGTCTCGCTCCTCTGTCTGTCTGTCCGTCACAGACCCCGTTCTCAGAAACTACACATGTTGGAGACTTGAAATATTGCATACTTATAGCTGAACACCACACATCATACGACAAATCATAAAATTTTGAAAAAGTCGTACATTTAACCCTTTGGGCTCCCAAATGTGTATTTTAAGCAATTCTTTCTAAGTGAGCCCCTAATTAGGTTGAAGGCGTGAAATTTTCCATACTTATAGCTGAACACCTCACATCAAACAGCAAATCATGAAATTTTGAAAAAGTTGTACATTTAACCCTTTGGGCTCCCACATGTGTATTTTAAACAATTCTTTCTAAGTGAGCCTCTGATTAAGTTGGAGGCATAAAATTTTGCATACTTATAGCTGAACACCTCAAATCAAACAAAAAATCATAAAATTTTGAAAAAGTTGTAAATTTAACCCTTTGAGGTCTCACATGCATATTTTAAAAAATCCTTTCTATGTGAGCCCCTAATTAGGTTGGAGGAGTGAAATTTTGCATACTTATAGCTGAACACCTCACATCAAACGACAAATCATAGAATTTTGAAAAAGTCGTACATTTAACCCTTTCGGCTGCCACATGTGTATTTTAAACAATTCTTTCTAAGTGAGCCCTAATTAGGTTGGAGGCGTGAAATTTTGCATACTTATAGCTGAACACCCCACATCAAACGACAAATCATGAAATTTTGAAAAAGTTGTACATTTAACCCTTTGGGCTCCCCCATGTGTATTTTAAACAATTCTTTCTAAGTGAGCCCCTAATTAGGTTGGAGGCGTGAAATTTTGCATACTTATAGCCGAACACCTCACATCAAACGACAAATCATAAAATTTTCAAAAAGTCGTACATTTAACCCTTTGGGACCCCCCATATGCATTTTAAACAATTCTTTCTAAGTGAGCCCCTAATTAGGTTGGAGGCGTGAAATTTTGTATACTTATAGCTGAGCACCTCACATCAAACGACAAATCATAAAATTTTGAAAAAGTCGTACATTTAACCTTTTGGGCTTCCACATGCGTATTTTAAGCAATTCTTTCTAACTGAGCCTCTTATTAAATTGGAGATTTGAAATTTTGCATACTTATAGCAGAACACCTGAGGCCAGGCGACAAATCATAAAATCTTGAAAAAGTCTTACGTTTAACCCTTTGAGCTACCACTTATGTACTTTAAGGAATTCTTTCTAAGAGAGCCCTTAATTAAGTTGGAGACATGAATTTTTGCATACGACCTCAGACTTCTGGACTGAATATCTCAGACTACACGACAAATCATAAAATTTTCAAAAAGTCTTATATTATTTACTCCTCCGGGCTCTAACTTGTGTATTTTAAGCAATTTTTCTAACCACCGCCTTTTTCACCCGGGGAGCACTTTTCCAACTTTTGCCGACACCCCTTTGACCATTCTTTCATATTATGCACCATAGCCTTACATATTTTAGTTCCACTTTTTACCACCAGGGGCATCTACTTATCTCGGGTGCTATGGGCCCAACCCCCTCGACTAATATATCTACAGATAGTATGTAAAACGGAGTTTCGTTCGGATAAAGGTTTGTTTAGAATAGAGTGCGCCCCTGGTTGCGAAATGTGGAACTAACAGATTTTTCAAAAGGATAAAGTGTTTTGAAAGGAATATTAAACGAAACCCTCTGTGCGATCTGTGATCACACTTACCCACTTGTTTAAAATTGTATATCAATTTACCGTTTTTTTGAGGTTTTAAAATAATTTTCAAGCATGAATTTCGAAACAATCCATCTCTATTGTGTGCAATTCAAACACGGAAAATTAACACATATGTACTTTAAAGAATATAAATTGTTCAGCACTTATTTTTGGCTAATATTTCATAATGAAATTAACATTTAAACAATCAATAAATAAATAAAGAAATATAAATAAAACACAAATTTAACAGATATGAAATTGAACTACGTTCTTAAATGCTGAAATAATCAGAATAACAAAGGTTGTTGCAGGTAGCAAAGCAAAATCTGTTAATCTATGGCATGTAGCTAATATTATAAAATTTCAACTTGCATTTAATTTTCTTTAAGCAAAAAAATTGTTAGATAAATAATAATTCAACACTTTATGAACATAAATTATATATATATATATATATATATCCATGTCAGAAAACATCATGCTTTTTTTTTAACTAATAAAATTTTAAAAATGATAACATTTTGAAAAATGAAAAATATGATGAAAAGACTGTACAAAAAAGAAATAACATATATATATATATATATATATATAGGGGAGAGTGGTAATGAATAGGCCATTAACAAATTATGAAAACGTATTTGCATAAAATTATTTTAAATGCCACCAATAGATGTAGCTATTTGTTCTACCAAACTCAAATTTTCCATTGTTGTGGAGAAGCCATTAACCCACTAGAGTAGGATGGTCAAGAATCTGATTGAAAAGTAAAATTTTTCGCGGTACTTTTCGGTTAGCCGGGCGCCAGTATTATATATATATATATATGTATATATAAATGTATGTATATATACATATATATTTACATATATCTATATGTGTATATATACAATATGTGTATATGTATATATGTGTATATTTACATATTTGTATGTATATAAATATGTATATATAACACTGGCGCCCGGCTAACCGAAAAGTACCTTTTTCGCTTTTCAATAAAATAAATAAGCGAAAAAATGTCTATTATTTCATTGCAGATATGTGTATTAACAAGTCTTTACATATCTGTAAACTAATTTTAGGATATATTTAGATGTTATTTGAATTTAATGTACTAAAAAAACCTGAATATATTCCAGAAGTATAGGTGGGGCTGAATGAGCCACTATATCATGGCCACCTTTGTTCTGATCATGAAAATATGATTTTTCTTTTTTTTCTGATTTTCTCTTTAATATGAAACTGGCTGTCATGGATTTAGATTAAATTACTGTCTAGTTAGAATAGGTTTATAGTGATGTCTAAAAAGTAATTTGCACATTTTCACGCTAAGAAATATTAGTTATTTATTAGAAACGTAAGTTAAATTGTATAAATCATTAAGGTGAACTGTCCAGTTGTTGACCACACCTACCAGTATTTTCCCATTTGATATAAAACTAGAATAATTGTTTATATTCTGAATCTGATGGGTAGAATAAATAATACCAGAAATTTACACTAAATAGTCAATTAATAGGCAGTTCAACCGGGTTACATACAACCATGTTGTTTAATATTAATTTTGAAAAATATAAATTTTGTTAAATCATAACGTGTATTATCTATTATTTTTATGCATATTTTATGTTCCTTCTTTCTTATAATCTCATTATTTTATCATTTTTCTGCTACAATTATCTGATTTAAAAATATAAATTTTGATAAGCATTGTGTATTACTATTTCAGCATGCTTTTGATCATATCATGTCAAATGCCATTCATATTGTCATATTTGGTGAATAAAAGATTAATTCCACATTTTTTCATTGAATTCATTTAGTGGCCCATTCATCCCCATGGGTGGGGATGAATGGGCCAAATTTCTATATTTTTATTTTATATTATCATTCATTATAGACATTTTCTAATCCAATTTTTATGACTTTTTTATGTAACGAAATAAGTAAAGTAACTGAAGAACCAATTCTGAGCCAAAAAAAAATTATTAGAAAAAATTAGAAAAATTACAAACCAAAAATTGGCCCATTCATTACCACTCTCCCCTACGAGCTACGCTCGTCAACCCCCGTTCAAACACCGCAGACTCTGACAGCACGCTAATTTGATCGGCTTTAAAAAGATTTCGGAAGATTGAATTATAATTTGAATCTGACAATTATAATCTGACGTAATTTTCACCAAACTTTTCTTTCTCTTTTTCAATGAGTTCCTGCTTTTTACTTTTTCTGTTTATAATAGTCACGTGTAAAATAAATTTTTAATTTGAAGTAAACATTGTTTGCGCTGTTTATACAGTTGGCAACAGTTTAAATTAATACAATTTTCTAATATATGTAAAAAATATCTCTCAAAATGCTGAAAATTTGAATTTAAAATAGAAATAAAACCTCAAAAAATGAGTCAAATTAAAAACCTAAATGCAGTCTGCTCACCGGGAAATTCTGACGCATAAAATGATCTAAAAATGATTAAATTCCTATGTACAGTTTTTGCTCCTATAAAAAACTTTTTTAATGGAACGATTTTGTCCAGCTTTGGCATTAATTATCTCTTAAAATAATTCTTCGATTTGAAAACTGTCTGCATCAGTGTGTTTATCAAACATTTCTCTATAATGCTACCGATTTTCATATTTTTGTATGCAACAGTTCTTTTAATATTAAAGAAGAAAGACCATGCTTACACATTCAAATTGGATGCCGATCTGCCGGGAATATCTACGCAGATTTTCATTGGTCCATTTCCAAATCAAAACTTTTTTTATATATAGAAGGATATATATATATAACCATTAATTAAACATTACCGACCATCATGAAGAACCGCAATATTATGAATGAAATGACAATAAAAATGGCTACCACAAACCTATAATATACAACTGTATGTATAAAATAAAGTGCCTTATACTTAATTACAAGAATTAATATGGAAGAAAAAAAAGAAGAATATGGATACCGAAAAAAATAATTGAAAAACTTATATATTGAATTACGTTTTCAAGAGTACAGAATTCAATGATATAAGCAAATCGGTTGTTTTCTGTGAGAAAAAAGCTAAAAGATGAATTTTTTTTTTCTCCTGTACTCAAACAACCAATATGACCAAGAGAATAGTTTCAAAATGAAAACAGAATAATATCAAATGGCATGAAATGGAAAAAACAATACAACCTTTTAAATATTTAATTTATAGCATAAAAAATAGAAATATTACACAACATACTGAATAAAATCCCAGCTGTTTTCAAAATATCTTCCTGCACATGGTATCCTATATATATATATTATAGTAATTTACTCTTACATAGAGTAGAACATTTCACTCTGGTCTTAAACAGTTAAAATTGTTATACAAAAAAATGAAGAAATATTTTTTTTCCCTTTTTATACAAATTATTATACCCCCACCAAAAAAAAAAAAGTGGGCACACAGTAATTCTTTAACACACCTTTGTTTTCTTAAATTATTATTATAGTTATTTTGCACATATTGTAAATAGTGGCAGGGAATTTATGTGAAGAGCAAAGAAAATATATTCAGAAGAATATTAGAAAACTGAAAATACCAAAAGGGTATAAGCAACATAAGGAAAAGTATTTAAAAATCCTCCATCATCACTTCTGGTCATTTGTAGCACCCGAAACAAATTTGATGCAAGTGGATGAAACGATAGAGTTCATAACAGAAGCATTTACAATATTGATGCAAATTATAATTTGTATCAAAGTGCATGTCAAAATCTTTTGGTTAAGTTAGATGCATGATGCAATGTTGATGGAAGACATTTTGAAAACTTAAAAGATTAAAGAGGATTTAACATTTCACTTGTACTTAATGTTAAAATATGTGATTTATCAACTGCATCATCACATGCTGTAATACTTATTGTATCCCTATTTGCTTTTATTTAAGGAGAAACTAATTTGATTAATTTGAGCACCCACTTTTAAATTTGAAATAAATAAAAAATTTGCAATGTTAAGAAATACTTTCGTTAATTAAACAAAATATTATGCACATAAATAAAAATTCTAGCACCATAATGCTCACAGATATGAATGAAAACTGGAATTAAATCCCTGTATTTTTAGGAGCAATAATGCTTTATATGCATCAATCTACTCTTAATTTCAATTTGGGGGAAAAAAAAATTATTAAATTTTAGATAAATCAAAATTTTTGCCAGCGAATTTATCATTCAAGAATGTAACATTGTTTCTACAATGATGATGATATTTATTTGCTAGATAAACAGAAAGTTTTCACAAGCATCGTCGTTTCAACAATTTTAAAAGTAGATGAAAAATGTTTTTGAAAATAATCTATAGGTTTATAAGCACTGCTAAAGTCAGACCTATAAGAATAAAAGTGATTATGTTAAAATAAATAATAGAGACATTGAATTTAAGTTTTAAATCTAGCTTATCAAGCCCACCACTTTGCATTTTTATATCAAATGCTTGACTTTTCTAGATAATTGAAATTTATAAGACATCAGTAACATTTTTTTTTTTAAAAAATCACAAAATACATACTCTCTCTATTAAAATAAATTTTATAAAATAGAAACATTTTCAAATTTATATTTAAAAGATGTGCAGACCTGCCAACTGCTACGAAAAAATCGTAGTTTCTACGATTTGGAGCTAACAACTACGATGCTATGAAAATCGGTCTAAAACTACGATTTTCTTCAAATAAAACACACGCCGAAAATAACCAATTTCGTCAATCGTTCACAGAAAAAAAATGCCAATTTCATCAAAGGATCGCAGGAAACGCAAATTTCTTCAAAGTACCGCGAAAAAAAAAAAAAAACGCGAATTTCGTCAAAGTATCGCGAAAAAAAAAAAACACATTGTTCCAAGGGATTGCAAAAACGCAAATCTCGTCAAAGGATCGCCGGAAAAAAGCCATTTTCGTCAAAGGATCACGAGAAAAATGCAACTTTCGTCAAAGAATCACGGAAAAAATATTGAAATTTCGTCAAAGGCTCACGGAAAAATATCGAAATTTTGTCAAAGGCTCACAGAAAAAATATCCAAATTTCGCCAAAGGATCGCGGAAAGAACGCAAATTTCATCAAAGGATCGCGAAAAAAATGCTAATTTCTTCAAAGGATTGTGAAAAAACGCACATTTCGTCAAAGGAACGCGGAAAAAAATCAGTTTCCTCAAAGAATCGCGAGAAAACCCCCAATTTCGTCAAAGATCGCGGGGAAAATGCGAATTTGGTCGAAGGATCGCGGAAAAAAGCAAATTTCGCCAAAGCATCGCGGAAAAAAAGCGCGAATTTTGTGAAAGGGCCGTGAAAAAAATGCATAATTAGATTGTAACCCCACCCCCCTCCCACACACACACTCCATACAGAAAATGTTCTGTCAATTTGATTTTCTTTACTCAGAATCACCCCAGCTCTGTGCTCTCTTCAGAAAACATCGCACGCAGACAAAAATTTTTATCTTTATTGTTATGATACATATAGTTTTTAAACTGAAAGAATATAAAGAACTAACTTTTGAAAAATCGGGTTAACCCAACCTGCAGAAATCTAAATTCGGCCCGAACCAAAAGCAATTAACTCCCGATTTGCAGAGTAAAAAAAAGCAACCAACCAACCAACTCCTTGATTAATTTGAATTTTGGGTGCTATGATTTCTCATTTTCAAAGGTTGGCAGGTCTGGATGTGCAACAGTTGAAAAAAAAAAATAAGTTGAAATTTTGAATAAACTTCAAGATATTCAAAATTCAAGAAACAAATGAGTTTAAAATATTAGTATTTCAAAAGTTTTGATAAGTTTTTTAATATAAAGCGGAAATTACACATTTACAAAGTATATAATTGCATAATAAGTCATACATATATGTGTATTTGTAAAAAAAAAAAAAAAAAAAAAAAAAAAAAAAAAAAAGCAAAACACTGTTAAAAGAAGAAAAAAATTTCTATTATCAATATATAACAACGTGTAAATGTATTATTAAATTAATTTCTTATTTACAATGCATAAATTATATATCAATAGAAAACATGCAAAAACTTTTTATTAACCTTATGCAACAATTGCTTAAATAAATATATATATATGATGTTATAATAGTGCATCAAATTCCTAACATTCAGTATCATAATTAGAAGTTAGGAATCTCATAAGATTAATAATATTGGTAATAACAGAAAATTGAAGTTACATTTAAGTAATGGAAACATTAATATAACATATAAAGCTTAATATAGAAAAAATTAAGTAAATGTTAAATATGGATATTAAATAAACATAAAAAGTAATGATAAAATTCAAGACTTGAGATTGACTTAAATTGCACAATTAAAAAAAGAAAATATTAATAAACCAACCAATTTTAACTCCTCAAAATAACAAAACCTTATAGTACATTGATTTCAAGAAAGAAAAAAAAAATCAAAATTATTGAAATAAAGAAGGACCACAAGACTATCCTAAAACATTGTTTCTTCAAGAAAAGTACTTTCATTTATTGTTGCTTCAATGGCCTCAGCAGCATCAGCCATTAATAGTTCTTCTTCAAATGAAATATTGCCAAGAGAAACAGGAGAATCTTTTGCTACTTGTTGTGTATCCCAGAAACCATCATCAGGAAAAGATAAATCTTCAGTGCCATGGCCTATGAAATGAAAAATATTCATTTGATGAATTCTGCTTATACGCTTACTTCAATGTTTATCATAAAATTCTTCTTCATCAAAATCATATTAAGCAAAAGAATATATAGGAAATAGTAACTAAGTACAATAAATCCGGTTTGAACGAAACTAATCTTCGGGCAAACCTTAGTTGTCAATGGTGATTATACTGAGCGAGCCTTTTTACTGACTTTGGCGTTGTAGGATTTCCATACTGGGAGATATAGCGAGGAGTTTGGAGCGCAGAAAATCCTTTTTCGGATTTAATTTATATTATTTGTTTACTGCTGAAGTATATTCTTGGATCGCCAGGCTGTTTATCGTTGTTTGGAGGAATAAATTTTCGCGAGTTGAATTTACCAATTAATTTGTTTTTTCCTGTTCCACGCAATTTTTTTTTTTTTTTTTTTTTTTTTTTTTTTTTTTTTTTTTATATTCCTGAAAGAATTCCGGTTGATGATAGACAGCCAAAATACATTTAGAGTAAAATTATTAAAAAACCGAAAAATCCCCTTTAGGGACGCCGGCTGGGGAGGGGCCAGGAAGGGCCACCGCCTCTCTCTGGATTTTGAAAATTAATTTTAAACGAAACTTTCTTCATTTCTGATTGTTAAAAATGAAAGATAAAAAACTGCCTTGCCTTCCTCAACCCCTACCGTGGCAAAGAATTTTTAATTCTTTTTCTTTAATTTTCTTTTTACATTCACGTGTTTTTAATTTATCCAAAAGGGATCAGAGACCCTGTGGCGGGAATTTTTTTTTTTTTTTTTTTTTTTTTTTGAATTGTCAGTTTTGTTAAATGTTGGTAGAAATCTATTTTTGAATATTTATTTAATATTTCTTAATTGTTGTATTATTTTATTGCTTCTGAGTATGTTTAAAAATTGTCTTAAATGGATAATTCTGTCATTTTTTTTTTTTTTTAATTTAGCTTATTTCATACTTACATTCTGCAGCGGGCGAATGTAGACCATGGACCTCAGCCATCCAACAACAAAAAAAATATTTAAAAACGTGTAAATGCAAACGAGATATTAGAAAAGAACCTTCCCATTGGTTTAACATTAACTCCCGTGTAAGGCTCCTGTCCCTACAGGCGAAGACACTCGCGAACTAATGCTAACCCTATGGGGAGTTTATTTTCTAATATCTCGTTTGCACCTCGGAATTTTTAAATATTTTTTTGCATTGGATAGCTGAGGTCAATATCTACATCGCTTTTTTTTTTTTTTTACTTTTTCAATTTTGGTTGCAGATATTTTTTATTAAGTTACTTTCGCTTTCGAAACCGGTTCCGAAAATGAAAGTGTCATTCTAAGAAAATATCTGCAACCAAATCGAAAAAGGAAAAAAAGGAGAGATGTAGAGACAAACCTCAGCTATCCAATGCAAAAAAAAAAAAAAAAAAAAAAAAAAAAAAAAATTGTCGAAACAAGTTTTTAAAATTAACAAGTCCTTAATCAGAAATTTGTATTCGGGTATGGGTTGAGGAACGCTGAAACTCTAAAACGAAAAATGTATGTACTTTCATTTTGAAAAAACATTCTCGATATGTATATCTATAATTTCTTGTAACAATCAAAATAAGATGTTTGTGTTGGTAGTCGCGCCCCTCAATCTCCGCGCCTGGGACGACTGACCCCCTTCGCTTTCCCCCCCCCCCATTTCGCACGGGCCTGATTGATTTATGTCAAGTTAAATTATAATTTTCCTTATCAAATCAAATTAACTTACATTTATGCATAAAACTGTAGCATGCATTATGAATAACTGGTGAATTTTTTCTTGTTTTTTGTGTCTAAAATACTGTTAAAATATCAAATTTATACTATTGTTTAAAAGACAAATTAATTTAACTGCTGATCAATTCTTTCTAAGTAAAATAAGAATAGTTTAAACTTCTATTTGCGAAAAGATAGAAATTATATCGTGAATGTACTTAAGAAAAGACGCATAAAAAAAAAAAAAAAAAAAAAAAAAAAAAAAAAAGATTAGTTTTAATGTACACAAAAAAGAAAATTATTGTTATTTTACATATTCTTTCCATGTGCTTCATATTTACTTGAGATGAAATTGTCTAATCCACCAAAATTTTCTATCCAACGCGATTGTCCAGTAAATTAAAGAAATAAAAATACATTCTTAGATAACAATTGCTTGTAATTAATTTACCGGAAACTAAGAAAAACTTTTCGATTTCAAATCCCTTCAAATATCATGCCTGCAAGTATCCTGTTTTTACGTTTAAAAACAAGCCCTAAAATATAAAGTTTCCGGTTCTTGGACGGGGAAAAATAGTTTTATGAGAACAGTATTAAAATAAAGAGCTTCTTTTATTCATTTTAATTTGCAAAAGAAATTTTTCTTTGTTATTTTAAATGTCTCAGCCATATATTGGGTATGTACTTGGGGTGAAATTAAAAATTCGAATCCACCGAATTTTTCTCTATATTTAATAGTTTTAAAAAAGAAACTTTTGATTGGACATAAAAAATCTACTATCTCTGATAATAAGGAGAGGCTTTATCTATTGACCATCACCCTGCATCTACTCTGTTGGGGGTCTAAGGTTACTAGCCATTTGCTTGCACCGCGCCAAATTCTCGCCAGAATCCTTCCTTGCGAATAAATACATTTCCTTGATTATTATTAGATATTTATCATAAAAATGAATATATGTTAAGCTCAATCGATTTTGATTAATGAGTCAATCATTTTTCATATAAAAATGTGGAAAAACGGAGATTTAATATGCCATTTCTTTCAGATTCTGTACAGAACTATTTATTGTCGCGGACTTACACTCCTCTCTAGTATAATCTCCATTGACAACTAAGGTCTGCCTCAAGTATACAACTTAACCCAGATTTTCGAAATGCCACTGCTACAACAACAGCAGCCGGCTTAGAGAGAAATTGGATCCATTTACAGATCTTTCACAAAATTCAATCCCCAAAAAACCGATCTTTTACAAAATTTATTCTTCTCAGAAAGACTGACCCTTTACAAAATGTCCAAGATGTAAGCAAAGAAAGCAAGATATCATATCAATCTAAAGTGACCTAATAATTCCTTTTTTGAAAATACTTTTTCTGATTTTGTGTATTTAAAATAATAATAATAATATGTAAAAAGGAGATACTTAATTTTCAAGTATTAAAATTTCAATCTTTTAATTAAATAACAATTCATTTTATATTATTGGAGTCCCAAGTGAATTAGGAGATGAAATTAGCCCTAATTTTGAGATTAATATTTTTAAAAAAAAAGAAAGAAAAGAGCAATAAAAAGAATAAAGACAAATTAGAATTTAAATTCAATTCCTTTCCATCTATATTCACTTGATGATAATTTTCTCATTTTTTCATTAATGGAATCTCAAATGAATTGGTAAGTGAAATTATGATTCACTATTATTTTTAACTCAATCATTCTGATAGGTAAAAATATCATACAAATTTAATTTTTCCAACTGAGCGAAAAAATGCACAAGCTGGGATTCAAACCCAGGATCTCTCACTCAAATTGCCATTGCTCTACCTATTGAGCTACCTGGGCAGGCCAGATGCTATTACCAATAAGGTTATCTGAGTGAAATATTCCCACCAATTGTCAACCCAGGTAGGTCAATAGGTACAGCATTCGCAATTTAAGTCAGAGATTATGGGTTCGAATCATGGCTTGGCATTTCTTCATTCAGTTGGAAAAATTTAATTTGTATGAAATTATGATTATCAGATTATCATTTTCTCATTTTGATACAATTAAGAAATAAATTCATAAAAATAGGAAACCGTGAAAAGAAATGGAACAACTAAAAAAAAAAAAAAAAAAAAAAAAAAACTGTACAGACCCTTGAAAGATCTGTATTTATGTATGAAAATATGCACTTTATTAAAAAAATTATCTTTTAATATTAGTCATTACATAAAACCATCAAATGATTATATATTTTTGCACAGAAATTACTCAGTTTGCATTAGCACATATCATGATGAAAACATATATCTAACTTTTCTTTCTCTTTTTTATTTTTTATGTATTATCAAGTATATGTTTAAACATTCATTTAAATAAACAATAGAGAAAATTTGGCTCACTAAAGGTATATACATACAAGTAAGATGACTAAACATTACAAATTTAACATTATTATCATAAAGTAAGTACAGTAGACTCCCTTAAATCCGCATATTTTTCCAGATGTAAACAATGAAATTTACAGTTAAGTAGCAGGAACAAAATTCAAGATGGCGCCGAAATCAGCAACTATCGCAATGTTTTTTTTTACTAAATTTTTTGTTAATCATTCTCTTTTGGCTATTACAGCTGATTTATTACTAAATAAATTTACATTACTTTTGATTTGATATAAATTAGCATATCTATATCAAAAATTCCAGGGTTCAAAATGGAAAAATCGATGAACCGGAACGCTATTTTAAAATTATTGTTCGCAGAATTTTTTTTAAAAATTATAGACAAATTTATTTCTAAACCTACAAAGCAGTATAAGAAAAGCATTCAAGACTCTCAATAACAATGAAAACGTTACAGAGAGCGCAATAAGCTATATATACTGATAATAGCATTAACATTGTTTTCCTTGTTTCTTTCCTTATTTCTTATGTCATCACTAGTTTGAAATACCGGTCTTTTGTTTACTTTATACATATTATATTTAACTACAGTTACATTAATAATTTACTTTTATTCATCTTTATTTATTTAAATATGTAACTTACTTACCTTTTTCTCAGCAGTCTTTAACTTTAAATACACTTTATTTAATTTATTTCAGGGATGTTTACTTCGCAAACATCGTTAAGCCTTGCCATTCTCCGTATGTAAAACCGTCCATGTAGTGCTAAGAATTAGTAATGACGTATCGATCTTACGATCGCTTTACCACTAGATGGCAGCATAGAACGTTTGGAATCGAATTGAATCGATTTCATCCGTAATAATTTCATATTTTTCTAAATTTTTATTTCACATAATTATTTTAATAATAACTTACTTTTAAACTATTAAATTATTTTAATATTTTACTTATTTTAATGTTTCACTTTATTGTAAGTATTCATTATAATTTCCCTTGCTTAACTACCAATCAAATTAATGTTTCAAAAATGTAAACAAATCAATGACCAGAAATCTGCAAAATTCTAAAATCCGTGCAACCTCTGGTCCCAAGCTGTGCGGATTTGAGGGAGTCTACTGTATTAGCAAAATTTTCTATCAAATGAAAGATTTGTTTTGAAAGCACTCAAATATTTTCCTCACATGGGTTTAACTGTTTAACAGGCCAGATTTACAAATGAAAACATTTAAAACTACAGATAATGTGCATGTTTGTCAACAAACTGGCTTATTGCATGTCTCCTCAACTTAACCCACTGAGGGGCAATCAAAAATGACTCTAAATATTGAATTCTCACCGGAATAATCGAAAAATTTTATTTTTAAATAAGGAAAAGCAATTTTTCAACGATTTTCCTCCAAAGTTAAAAATATAAAATTTAGTAAAAATTTTCTGGTGACAGTCTTGTTTAAATTAGGTGGGATATATTTTATCCCACCGCCCCTCAAGGGGTTAATGTAGGCAAAATATCGAGTTAAATTGCTCTTAATTTCTTTAACTTGTTTGTAGTTTTAACATAGTTACAATACATCATATCATTTGTAGGAAATAATTCATTATAAATTATTAAATCTGTGCGAGTTGTTATTCTTTGCCTAAAACTATTTGAGAAGTACGCCTTTACTTGGGTGCATGACATCACATGCTCATTATCTATCATAAATATACAATTCAGAACAAGGAAGAGATGGCCAACCACTAGATAGAAAACAAACCACTAGATAAAGTTGTCAGGTTTCTGACACTAGTGAGCTTACTGTTATCTGCTTACTGTTAGTAAGATTACTGTTATCTGCTATCTTTTACTTGTCTGTTGTATTTCACATGTATCATTTTCTGCATATGCTGGCTTAAGATAATATTTTTTCTTATCTGGAAGCTGATCCAAGATATTATAGTTAGATCCCATTATCTGAATAATACCCCGTTGTATCAATGAATTGCAGTTTCTGTTACTATTCAAGAACCCAGATAAGAGAAACAAAGAAAATCTCTATCTGGTAGATAGTGAATGCCATTGGAAGGGAGAAGTTTTAGATAAGAGATGAGGTCTCTGTTGGCAGAAAAAAAAATTTTGTAGGCGATTTTTTGGAGGGAAGTCGCTGAGAGAGAAAGAGTAGTTCTGGCGTAGACCTCATCGTAGTAGGTTGGTGTTTCCCGAGTGGAGTTTTCGGGAAAGAGTTTGAGTCTCTTGCGGACATAGCTGGTGCAACAGGGAGGTAAAGGGTGATCCTCCGATAAAAATTTATGAGATACCATTGTGTGAGTGGAAAATAGAGTATTTTAATAAGTTAACCCAGTGCGCAAAAAGTACTTTCTATATGTAACTTAATATCAGGCTGGATCGTCTACATCCAAGCTCTTAAATGTAAACAATGTTTTATTTATATGTAAATAATATGTTCGTTAATTTTAATTGAATAAGTTTAGCATTCGTTTTGACAATTCTTCTCAAAATGTGCCCGATATCACGTATATATATATCGTTGGTGGCAGCATATCAAAGAACATTTTTTCGAAGTCTCTGCGAGTAGTGATTGTGGGTCTAGGAAAATTCGTCAGCGTGTGGACTAAGAAAGAGTGCAACAAAAGTCATAGATAGAAGGCAAACCCCGAGATAAAATGACAGATGCTCTTTTTAAAAAATAATGTCTATGTTGATAGCAAGTAATTTACCAAAAACTTGCTTCTAGCTTGAAATTATAAAAGATAAATCAAGTTTGCTATCAGATATTAATCATTTGAAAACTTACATAATTACAAGTAACATATCAGACCGATATGTTACTTGATTGTTCCTACTAAATGCATATAGACCACAATTTTGTATAATTAAATAAATAAATAAGAAATAAAGAAATGGGGAGGAGGAGGTGGAAGAGGAAAGAAAAATATTTATCAAAGTTACTTCAAGAAAGAGTAAATATTCATAAAATTTAAGCGTTATATATATATATATATATATATATATATATATATATATATAAACCTTTTTAGACATACCATTTTTCTCTTGATCAACCTTTTCTTGAGTTGGGGTAAAATCTTCAGTAAAAAAAGCATCCCAAGATTGTTGGCTACTTTCATCCCTTTCTACATGGTTTTCTGCATTCTTTTGAATATCACAGTTCATTTCAGGAAGCTCAGAAAAATCTTCAAAATCCAAATCCATATCTTGACATAAGTTAGTACATGACAAAGTTCTGCTATTATTATTATTATCCTCATGAACTGTTTCATTGGATTTTCTGCGATTTTTATCTACAAAATTTCCATTTGTGCAACTCTTAAAAAGCTCTTCAGAGAAATCAGATAGATCGCTTTCTTCTATAACATTATCAACTGACTGTAACTCAGAGAAAGGATTCTCATCAAAAAAATCATCTGGTATATTGGTACACACAATTTCATCAGGCACTGCAACAGCTAAAAAGTAAATTTAATGAATTATATTTAAAATTAAATAATAATAAAAAAAAATCTACAGCAATACATTTTTAACAATCCATCCATAATAATGCATAAAAACTTATGAAAATCTTGGCTTCTGTGGAATGTTTTAATTGAATGAACTTTTGCATTGCTAATAATACATAAAAAAAAACAAATAGAATGAAAAAGTGCCAAAACCAGGACTCAAACCTGGGTCATTGGAATAGCATACCAATGCTTTACCAACTGAGCTACTTGGACGATACCCAGCCTGGCACCCCTCACTCTTATATGTTGGCAAGGCTGCATCTGCAGCACAAGATTGAATTTTTTCATAAGCCAGAACCCTGTGGCAAACAGTGCTGGGATTAATTTCGTCTCATGTTTACACAAGACTGTTATTTTGTAAAATACAATAACCCAAATATTAATATTAATACAGCTAAACATTTAAAATTAACACATTAAAAATATCTTGTTTCATTAAAACATATTTTGTTTTAATTATTATTATTATGAAATAAAAATAATTCAGTCAGCTGTTACAAATAACTTTGTTGATTTGTCCCAATTACATTATATACCTCAAATTAAATTGTACAAAGTCAGAAGATAAGTACATTCTTTTACCATTAGCAATAGATACCTTTCCTAGCAAAAGCTGCTGAACATTGCAAAATGCATTAAATTATGATAAATAAAAAAATGTTGATTATTAAATTACCATATTCCTCCTACATTTGCACGAATGCTGATACATTTGAAGAAGACAGAACATGATTACCACAAGGGCAAATTTCCACCATTTTTCAAATAATTTTTGCCCTATGTATGACAGAAATCCTTCTTTAGATAATATGAAACAATTACTATTCAGAAATACTAATGGAAGTTTGCCCCTGCTGTACTTAGGCTCTGTTACTTTCGAATTCAACAGGATACCTGTCACAGAAAATTGTAAATAATTATTAAATTATGACAGTTAAATTATTATAAAATCTAAATTTTATTTTCATGTCTCCCCAGCAAACACCACCACCATTCATATAGTAATATTTCACCTATGTATGTCAAAAAAAGCAAATACTTTTGAAAATATGACTCTTTTGCTTTTAATTTCATTATTAGGAGCATGAATGAGTTTTTGAGGACATATTTGATTTAGTAAATTTAAGGCTTCTTCTTTCTCTTTTTCCTGCCATGCTGGTCTCAACAAATACAGTCGCTAAGTTGCCATTTGCGACTAAAATATTTTAACTGGTGATTGACAGCATCAAAATTAAATGATCTAATGATAATTTACTTGAGAAGTCTTTTACTTAATGATTATAAACCGTAGAAAGCTATAGATGGTCTGACAGACAGGCAGCCTTTTATTTTTATTTTTTAAATCCAAACATACACAAGAACAAATGCCAGAAACTAAAAAGCAAAAAGTAGAAAATACAGAATTTGAAGAACTATGTCAGAAAAGTATTTGTAAAATTCTTATCTAAGATAATGTGCCATTAAGCTAATAGATACATTATGGATACTGATCAGTGTATTATCAAAGTAATTTCTTTCGAAATAATTTTCTTGAAAATAATAATAATAATATTGATATTTGTAAAGAACAATTATTTCTCATGATATTGCATACTTTATTTGTTCAAGCTCTGTAATGTATATTCCATTTTTTCTTTTAGAGTTATATAATTTTAATAAGTTTAATTCATATTAACCTCTAAATTAATTTATTAAACTAAAATGAATAGTTAAGGCAATATTCAATATATACTATAACTATGATCATGATTATTATTACCCAATCAATTTTTAAAAAACTTATGCTTTTTTAAAACCCACAGTTAAATTGAAAAATAGGAAACTAACAACGATGGGAGAGGGGTAATTTTTTTTACTAGTGACTAAAAACTTTTGCTGGCTACCAGATTTTATCCAGTTTGTGGACCCTTGATGCCATACATTATCCACATACGTTAAATGTGCAGGTTGAGATATTTTGCATTGAGCTTAAGGGTACTGTATTACTTATTTACCTATTATTACCAGACTGCCAAGAAGATTATGTGTTTCACGCGTATTTCTTTATACCCTCGAAACATTCCAGCGGCTGAATGGATTTTAATGAGTGAGATCTCTATCGATTCGTCTTAACTGTCCGATGGTTATAAGCTATCTTTTGTTTTTATAAATTCAAAATGGCGGCCATAAAATACAAAATGGCGGTACAGTCGAAAAAAAAAAAATTACTTACCATATTGAGCGGCATATCATTGGATGTCTTTCAAAATGAAGACGATGTTTCATTGACTATTTTACAGTCAGAAGCTCCATTTAAATATTGCACAACTGGAAGTTTTGTAGGTAGGTTCTCTAGCTTTACTGCAACTCTAACCATCATAGACATCTATAGGCCTCATCAAAACAGTGTTTATAGATAGGAACTAACAATTAAGCGCAACTTAAGGGTCATCAATACAAGTAAATAAAAAAAAATAGGTAAGTAATATAATTGGGTTGTTTGATTTTTTAAATTTAATTTTTACTTATTTATCTTATTGCCTAACTTCTTTATAAAAATTTTCTAAGCATGCCCACAGTATTTGCAATGATATAATTATTTTGTTGCATTTTATCTAATGCAATAGTAACTGAATGTAGTTGAGTTAGAATTAGACATATTCTTTCAAATAATTTATTCTTTTAAAAGCTAAATTAGACACGTTTTTTTTTATCAATATTTATCTGACTGCATACAGAAAAGGAAGGTAATGTTTTTGACAGCAGAATGTAAGATTCTTTACACACTAATAAAATGGAAACAGGAGAATGATTTTAATGAATCTGGTTTGAATGCTTATCTTCACTCCCCGAGACATACCAAATGTCTCCTGGAAAAACTGAATATCTCTAAAATACTTATCAAAGGTTGTTCTGCTAAAAAGTATGTATTGGAGTTATGAAAATTTTACAGTTAATCATCACTAATCATAGTAAAGCGTTAATAAATAAATCAGATAAAAATTAAAGAAAAAATGACTATATCATAAAATTTCAATCGTTGCGCCTTTCTTTTGTTATGGATTTTTTGGAGTCTTTTTTTTTTTTACTAATAAATTGTTACTTCTTTCTCAATTTTCTTTAAAATTTTAAATAAAATTTAACAGTTTTTATTATAAATTTTAATGTATATGATATTGAGATCTATCAACTCTTCCATTTGTCCATTCTCCTGCCTCCTAAATATTTTAAACCTTAAAAGAATTTAAATTATTTTTTTTCTGTTAATTTTTTATAATTAAAATTTACTGAGAAAAGCCCCTTTAAGATATCAAAGTAAAAAATTCAGATCACTTACTTGTTTGTACTAGATGATTTAATCTATCTATATTATAAAGGACAAACATCTGTGCGTAATGCATACGTCATTTTGCGAATAGCAACACTTTGAAATTTGAAATGAAATTTTGGTTTTGCAATTTTCTTTACTGCAAAATTTTAAACTTCTAAACATCGCATATTTTAATTTTTACACCATCGTATATGGAAAAAAATGTACTTTTTAATGCAATTTGTTTGAAAGCTGTACCTCAATTTAATTTTGAGATATTAATTTTTTTGTAGTTTTTAATACATTTTTTGTAATTGTGGCAACTGAAGTTCTCCATTTCTGTTGAAAGTCATAGAGGGTTGAAAGTAGAGGGAAAATAATTACGGAGGAAAGAAAATAATATATTACTGTACTTTTTGTTGCCATTTTCTCAAAAAAATTGAAATTATAATGCGTACTATGTCAGCGATTTTTTAAGTTTCCAAATATCACACATTTTAATTTTTACACCATCAAATAGAGAAAAAGATCTACTTTTCAAATGCAATTTGTTTGAAAATTGTATCTTAATTGACTGAGTTATTATGGTTTTTTAAATAACTAGCCTTCCGTGGCGACCAGTTTGGTCTCCCCTCAATGTATGCTAAGCATTGTATAATGTTACTTTTTTCATCATTTAATTTACTTGCTTGGTCATTCGCCAAATCGGAAGATTTTGATAGAGAAATCGAGAACTCTCTACTTTTATGTTAGTCGGGCACAGGTGATAAATTGCCAAACATTGTACCCGACATATTTTTTCCCAATACTTCGTTAATTCAGATTAAAATATAATCCTTTCTCATTTTATTTAGAATGGATTAATTTAAAAATGAAACCTTTAAAATTCATGACTTTCACTTAAAAAAAAATTCTTTAAAAAAAGAAAAAGAAAAGAAAAGAATAAATACCATAAACCATTTAATTTCAACATCAAAGTGTTGTTTTAATTTACACCTCAAAAAATAAAAAATGCTGCTGGCGAGTTAAAAAATGCTGCTGGCGAGTTAAAAAATGCTATTGGCGAGAATTGCGCCCAGCTAACATAAAAGTACGAACTTTTTGCGATCATAGCAAATTTTATGTAGTTTTATTCGAAAAAAATATTTTGATGAAATAGGTTGCCAGAAAATATGTTGCCAAATTTCTTTTCTCGCCGTGGAACTTTTCTCTATTTCGCCAAGTACCTATACTGGAAAAATACCTTTATTTACTTATTTATTTATTGCATTTTAAATGAGATGAATAAAAGATGGCACAGATGTCATATACGTACCACGTTGGCGCGATTTTTTTACGCCAATGTCATATACGCACTGGGGTACTTAACCCCCTCACTGACAAGCCCGTGTTAATACATTCACTAAGCTCCAGGTTTCACTGCAATACAAGCAGTATTTAAAGTAATATAATTCAATTGATTTAATGTATTTTTAATACACTGAACAATGATTAATACTTCCAAGGATTGCATTTATATTCGTTAAGTTTTCTTTTTATAAAATGTTCAAAGAATCATTTTTTTTAAGCATTTAAAACAAAATGCAGAAAAAACAACATTACAATTTTGCCCTTTTCCAAGACAGTCAGAGGGTTAGCTGGCGTCAAAGTGTAATTATTTTGCTTGATATGGTAACCCAGATGTTGTTTATTTACTTTTATTTTTTTTTTTAATTATATAAATTGTTTTGTTCTATTGTTATTAATAAAACTTTTTTTTATTTATTGTTATTCCCTTTTTAAAAATATTACACAATAACCAATGAGATGCGTTTCATTTAGGTGTTGCCATTAAACAATTAACAAATAATCGTGATTTCTGTGCCACATACGATAGCATAATTATCTATCACGTGTAGCTCGATTACGAAAGATTAATCCGCTTGTCCTTAAAACAATGTAAAAAGTTCAGAATATGTTTCCGTCTAATGTTCTATAACAAAATTAAAACTTCCTCTATAGAAAAATAAATAAAATAATGTAAATAAGGAAAAAAAATTATGAGACATGTGATTGAACTACGCGCTTAAAGCACTGAAATGACTGGAAAGACTGCCGCAAGTTTCAAAATCTTGGGCTAATAATTCCTGGCACGCGGTGATATGTGAAAGTATCGCTTTTAATAAATTTTAAAACTTTATTTGATTGCATAATTGATATTTTTCAGATATTTTTTTTTTTTTTATGTTAGTGGGCAATCCAAAATATACATTACATGTAAAAAAAAAAAAAAAAAAAAAAAAAAAAAAAAAAAAAAAAAAGAATGTTTTCATTCATACTCTGTAACCCGAGGAGCTTGGGTTCGATCCCCTAGTATTAACAAAAGAAAGATGTTTGTCTATGTGTGTCTATCTGTTTGTTGGCGATGACTAAAGAAATTTGTTGCATGCAGAGGTTTGCAAATTTTAAAAAGAATAAACAAAGACAAGTGCAAAAATACGTGAGTTTTTTCCTTTTTGATAATTAGTCAAGGTATTAATAAAAAACCCTAACAAATCAGCTTCAATTTTCAACAGTTCGCCCGCGATAAGATAATTTCCGTGCATATCTGGAGAATCCATGGTTTTTCAAATCCAGATCAGGTGTAGGAAACATTTTGTTTTTTCTGCATTTGAAATCACAATCGCGGGATAATACATCCCTATAACTATATGAAGTTACAGGAAAAAAAAATAATATTTACTATTAAAAAAAGAGTTTTCTTTTGAAGGTCAATTTCATATTTATTTTCCTTTTTTCTGCAATTTTAAACTGCCACCTTTATTTTCCCAGATAGAAATACAAAAATTGGTGCTACCGAAGGCGGCGTCAATTCTTGAATCTAGGTTTGTTTGGATAGATTTTCGTTTAAAAATATAAAATCGATTCAAGGGTATATGCTAATGACAGCAGCAAGGATACCAACACAAAGTCCTACCCCGGGCAATGCTGGGCACTAGTAGATAAATAAAGTAAGGCTGTAATTTTACTATTTTTTTTTTCAAGTATTTTCTTCTTTCTCTTTCTCTCTCTTTTTTTTTTTGAAGGGTTACGAATGCAATACTGGAATGTGGAACAGAAAAAAAATTATGTGCTTAAAAAAATATGAATTTCAAATTTTTATTGTTTCCTACTGTACATTGCAGAAGAATGAATAATTAACACAATGAAAGACTATTTATATGTTTTTCAAAAATATATCATCTAAAAATGTCTTAAAAAGACCTACAACTGAAAACTATCAGTACTTATGTATTAACTGTACTCCATTAGCAAAATTTGGAGCTCTTTATTATTGACAAATAGTTTTTGTCTCCGGAGTAAAATGTTTATCAATATAGTAAGTTTGTTTTTTTTTTTTTGTATTATGGCAAATTATTCCTATTTTTTTCATTTTTACAGGCTGTTCTTAATTTTTTGCATTATTGCAAGTTAATCTTCCGTAATCATATTGAATGCCAAGTATTGAAGTCAAACATAAGTGATGTTACGAAATAACTATATTGTTAAAACAAAAAAGTCTGCCATTAAAGGTGCCAAGTTGCATTTTGCCACCAAGTGGTTGCAAACCTGATTATGGTGCTTTTCACCATATCATACCACATATACATACAAACTGATACATAATTAATATATACGTGATTACACATGAATACATATATACATAACATGAAATGTGGTTAACATGTAAGTGGTACTTTATATTAGATAATAAGTATTATATGTAATAATGAAATTTAACAGTATACAGTTTTTTACCAGTCAATTATTTAAAAAAAAAAATATTGTCATCTCAGTCAAATATTTAAGATAAATAAAACAACCAATTAAATTACAAACTTCATAAATGTCTATATCTTTATTCACTATATAGAACATAGTAATATGTCTTTCATTAATATATCTTAGGAAAAAGTTCATCACACATTAACTGTACCTTTAATTAACATTTAAATAGGATTACCTTCTGATTGATAGTGCTCTTGTCGACATTCTGGATCAAGACAAGTCTGATAATAACACTTCATTTTCATGTCAATAACTATCCTGAAAGGAATAAAAAAAAAAAAAAATGTTCTTGTATGTCTGTTTCATTAAAAGATAATTTGATTATGAATTTTAAAAAGTTCTTTCAGATTTTTTTCAATACAACATTAAAAGAGACAGTTTTTATTAAATTAAGAATTTTTTAAATATAAATTATTTGAAAGAACCACACCACAACTTAAGAGATTTTGAAATAAAAAAAAAGGACTTTGTGTACATTTTAACCTTAGAATGCTACCCCTTCATCTCCTGGACGAAGCTCATAACAAATAGTCTTGACCTGCCTCCTCCAAAACAGGGAATGGGCTGTGCAAGTCAGTACCTTCATTTGACCTCGGCTACTACATTTAAGGATATTCCTTCTTCCTGAAATATTTGTGCACATGGCGTTTTGAGAACAATATTCGTTTCAAAGACGAATGGTTAACAGTAACATTTGCATTTCAGAATCTGACTTAGTTTTTTTCCCTGCGATTCCGCGACATGTCAAAAAAAATTTTTTGAAAAAAAATTTTGGGTCAAACCTTAGACTATCTGGGTACGAACTATTATAAGAACTAAACAATTAAGAATAATTTATTTCTAAGGATAATTCAGAAAATGAAGTTTTTATGAATTTGAAAAAGTCGAATTCGCAGATAGCGATAGGGGTGAAAATGATGAATTATTCCTTGACGATAAAGATTAAGACAAGACAATCCTTGAAAAATAAAGCCAGAAAGATGAAAATACGGAGTCAACTTTTGAAGCTTAAACTGAAAGTTGCAGCATACAAATAAAAGTAAATGGGTTGGAAATATTCGGAAATTTTTTGAGTCATGTGACAAGGACAAGTCTATTATTATTCCATTAAAGAAAACGAAATAAGCGTGTTATTCTTCTGTCTACGTTCCACGAAAGTACAAATGTTTATCAAGAAAATAGAAAACCAGAAATAATAGAATTTTATAATTCCAGAAAAGAAGCCGCCAGATGTGTCTACATGTCATGTAGTAAGAAAACACGCCGATGACATCTTTGTGTGTTTTATGGTATTATAAATATACGTTTAGTGAATGCATATGTTATATAAGTGCATAGCATAGCTCAAAAATCCGAAAAATGTTCCAGAAAAAAATTAGCGATTAAGTTAAGACCTTCTTGCTCCATAGATAAAGAAGCTTTAGCTCAGAGTATCGACTTTGCCCGATTCAACAAGGGCACTTATAAATGAACTTTTGAAATAGGATATGAACATTCAACAACCTGGACAATCTGAATGTAGAAAAATGTATAATTTAGCCATTATTTCTGCAGAATGTCACGCAATTTTTTTCTAACGTGTTCCAGATCAATGTGTTGGGTACATCACGCAAATATGTTTAAAGATTGCTTTAAAAATAAATAAATCATGCTTTATTCCTTACTTGAAGCTTGAGAATGATAAAGTCATCAGCAGATAGCATACGATTATTCGAATTAACTTTTAAAACTGATTTTAAGCACGCCTACTCACATTTCGTCTGGGAGACGAATGGTTATCATTCCCGTAAGTTTTTCCAGGGGTAGCATTCTAGGGTTAATGAAAAAAACTGATAATTTGATGGAACGCTATTTATTATATATTTACTTTCATTTTTTGGATTTTATTTAACATTTTAAAAGCTGAAACTTTTTGCTTGTATAGCAACATTTTTTAGGGAAAAAAAAAGACAATTAATAATTGTCTGAGCGAAGTGAAGGCTAATACACAGCTCAATATTACTTACTTTCAGGTCACATACAGCTACGATGGATATTAAAACTTTTGTTAAAACCTTTCGTCAAGCATAACTAAAAAAAAAATCAGTCAGATTTCGTTTCTGATTGCACCAGAAGGTACCTATGAAGGTAATCTACTGAATGCACCTACTTTGAAAAATAAGTTCCAAACCATTTAAAAATTATATTTAAAAAACTGATAAAAAAGCACAATTTATCTACCGGGTGTACCAAAAAGGACTGACTGATTTTAAAATTCAATAACTTGCAAACGGTGACAGATATTTAAAAAATTCTTGCAGGAGGGTTATGCATAAAGTCAAAAGTTTTTTTACAGTGATTTTCAATTTTAGTTCGAATTACAAACAATAGATGGCGCTGCGATCAATAGACGCTGAATTCAGGCTCGATTTTTGGTACTTCGTGGCCCGGATAATACATTTCCATCTCCTTTTTGTGCATGGAACAAGAGAGAGGACCAGAAATCGAGCCTGTATTTAGCGACTATTGCTTACAGCGCCATCTATTGTTTGTAATTCGAACTAAAATCGAAAATCACTGTAATAAAACTTTTGACCTTATGCATAACCCTCCTGCAAGAATTTTTTTAATATCTGTCACCGTTTGCAAGTTATTGAATTTTAAAATCAGTCAGTCCTTTTTGGGACACCCGGTACATACGTCATGGAAATTTAGTGTACGTCATTTTCACTGGCTGGATGTTTTCGTAGAAAACCGGATTACAGCACAAAGAGCAAAGAAAATATGCACAGACTAATATTATATACCTATTTAAACAGGAAAATGAATCTGGATTTTTTTCTATTTAAAAGAAAGAAGCCAAAATAACTTAGTATTTGATATTTTGCAATATCTCTGTAACAGGACTCCCTTATCATATAACTTATTATGATAAGGGGGTTTTGCTCTGTAACATAATTTTTCAATCACCAATAGAATCTTTTATATTTTCGTGTGTGCAAATTAGAAACAATTCTTCGATGATTAAATAAAACATTTTGATTATGGCATCATTTCTTAATCAGCTTTTTTTTTCGTTTTAGTATTTAAACGAAATTGGCACTTTTCCAGCATATGGGCCTTGGTGAGGTAGAAAAAATGAGTTTGGCGAGAGAAGTAAACTTTTCATACATATTTTCTAATAACCTATCCATATTGTTTGATATACCCAAGCACTTTAAATATTTATGCAATTTATTGTGTAAAAAAGTCATTTACCTATTTTCACAAACAAACAGAAGTAACTTGTATATAAAGAAATAATAATATTATATATAAATACAATGCTTATATTTATATGTAAAAATAAGCATAAATGTTCATCAGGTTTTTTACATGTATGTGTATCATTTATAAGCTCAAACTGCACCAAGCTTTTAAAAAACGCCAAAAGTATTATAGGAATAGTACCATGAAATTAGTTAAAATCATGTATTTTAAATCAAGGGAATAGAAGGTTTGTGTTTTAAATGAAATGAATGCAATATGTATATGGTATAGGAAAATCTTTCGGCCATTTATCAGCTGCGTTCGGCTAACATAAAACTATCAGTATTGCCATTGGGGCACAGATGTCATATACGCACTACGTTGGCGTGATTTTTTTTCTAATGCCAATTTGGCAAAAATCTCATTTTCGAATACCAGTTACATATATATTTTTAAAAAGGGAATAACAATAAATAAAAAAAGTTTAATAACTATACAACAAAACAATTTATATAATTCTAGAAAAAAAAAAAAAAGTAAGTAAACAATTTATTAATAAAGGAACAACAACATCAGGGTTACCATATCAAGCAAAATAACGACACTTTGGCGCCAGTTGAATACCCTGGTACGTATATGACATTGGCGTCAGAAAAAAATCGTGCCAATGTGGTGTGTGTATGACATCTGTGCCCTAATGGGTACATGGTATGTGAAATGAAACGAATCTGTTACAGCCACTCTTTGTACAAGAAAAATGGCCAATAATCCGCATTCAGATACATAGGAAAGGTTACCGTCAAACAAGAATAATAATAAAAACAACATTGTTATAACCAAGACCCCCCCCCCCCTTATATGATAAGGGAGTCTTTGTTATAACTGTATGAGAGTTATAATAGTGCTATAAAATTGGTTTGAGCAAACAACCACAGAAGGAGTATTTTACATATGTTTCGAGTGAAGATCGATCATCAAGGTACTAATAAATTATACAAGCAACAGATATATTAACAAAGGTTTGAATTCAAATTTAAATATTTGCAACCCCCCCCCCCCCTTTAAAAATGTTACCGCAATGAAATTAACATGGCACTAAGCAATGCTTTTTAAAATACGATATTGGTTGCAAACAAGATTACGGAACATTCCTATAACATTTGAAGTAATCACAATACTTTATTTTTAGCAGGCTTAAAATTTAGAAAAGAGCATTCTTTTTTCTCCAAAAGCAGCTTTTTTTTTTTTCCACATGTGTAATTTAGAAACAATTCTTTGATGTTAAAAGAAGATGTTTTGGCTTATTTCTATTATTATTATTTTTTTTTAATTTGTATTTTAAAAGAAATTAGTCAAAGTCATGTTTTTTTTATGT
Organism: Maratus speciosus; assembly: GCA_963932465.1. Classification (NCBI taxonomy): domain Eukaryota; kingdom Metazoa; phylum Arthropoda; class Arachnida; order Araneae; family Salticidae; genus Maratus; species Maratus speciosus. The sequence goes on from OZ010792.1 coordinate 40,646,217, forward strand.
ATTTAATTTATGTATTTCAAATGAAAAGAATGCAATACGAAAGTTGGCGATTTATCTCCTGTATCCGACTAAGTGCCTTATTACTATGTATCTAATACCCTTCAGGATACTTTGCTGTTATATGGGCCTTGGCGCTTTTTAAAAAAGTTTGACCCAATTCTGGTTTAAGAAAGTGAGATGTTTTTGCCAAATGATATAAACAACTATGAAAATAAAATTGTAGTAGTATTAAACTGGTTTATGTATGCATTTTAAAAAATACATCTGCTAACACGTTTTAAATAAATTATGTATATTTTTATATAATAAAAGTTAAATGGCTCTTGTATCTACGCATATGCTAATATTATAAAGCAGTAACGTTTGTGTGAAGTGTAATTTCTGAAACTACCAACCGGTTTAACCACTTCAACGGGTGCCCAGAGATAAGTCGGGGATAAAAGCACTGTTTCCTTATACCCATCGCCGGTGAAGTGGTTAATAAATAATGGTTTGAAAATGCTAGTGACCATCTCTGCTCCAATAAAGACTATATTTTATGTTGGTACAACAACCTCCATGGCTGAGGGACCAGAAAAAGTCTAGATTTGCGAATTGTGTGATATTGTTTGGGCTAGAAGTTTGAAATTTTGTGCAGTGGTTACTTTTAAGATGTAAATACTCGTTATGAATACTTTCTACAAGGTTCAAAATTTTAAAGTTGGAAATAAACATAGAACGTTCTAGAAAATTTCTAAATCATGACTGAATTGTTAGAGAAAGAAATTTCGAAATTACACATGGCTATTACTTTAGTCGTAAATACCAGTCAGTTTAAAAAAAACCTGAAAATTAAAAGGGTACACCGTAAAAAAAAGATCTAATCTGCTATTTCTGTGATGCTGTTCGATCTAGAGACTTAAAATTTGGCATGGTAGTAACTCATAAGATCTAAATGCTCGTTATAAAATGAATTCAAACTGCAATGCACGCATTAGAATGAATTCTAAAAAAATCGAAATTAAGAAGACTAAATAAAGCGGACAAGTTCTAAAGATGATCTAAATAATGAAGTACATGGAATTATTAGGAATACAGAGATGAAAATTTGCATGAATATTGCTTTTAAGATGTAAACACTCGCAATAGAACAATTTCTAAAAATTTCGCTATGTAAAATGATGCAGGAACGAAAACTTTCGAATTTTTTAATTTTTGTGCCACTTCTGACCTAAAAACTTTTTATCGGGTTGAAATTTTTTGACGGGATACTTTTAAGACGTAAATTCTCTCTAAGAATGGCTTCTAAAAAATATATAATTTAAAAAGATGAAATGAACGAAAAACATTCTAAATTACCATTCATTTGCATTGTTACATATAGAAACTCTAAATATTTATTAATACTATATTCCCCCCCCCCCCCCTCCAAACATGCAATTTAAATGCAACAAAACAGGGAGCTACTCATCTAGCATTGAATAAATTGTGTAATTATTGAATAAATGTCGGTATGAAACAGCGAATAGTTTACACGAAAGTACTTGTCAAAATGTTACCTCTCTCTCGCCAAGGTCCCTAATAGAGGAAATTATTTGTTTAAATTTGATATGCAATTTTTTTTTCAGCTTCACTATTCTAGAGATTTTATCATAAGGTCATTTTCTCAATTATCAGCCGAATTTTTATATAGTAGCTTATTAGGGAAGATTTGTTTAATCAGGTTAATACTGATGTATTTTAGCTTGCATGATTTTTTGAAAAAATATGTACGGATTTGTAAATTACTCGAAATGACATTTTCACAGCTCAAAGGTTATGAAGACGAGATATTCCAGATTTCGTGTCATAACTTACACTGCAATCAATGCCGATTTGTTTTATTTAATGCATGCTAATGCATAAAACAGGTCACCTTGTCGAGAATATGTTTGGAAAAAACAATACAGCGTATGTAGTGGCCAACATGCACTCATCATTTAAATCCGATCGAACATATCTGTAACACACGCGAACGAAGCATTGCATGCCTCTGTTAAAATGTTCGGGACATTGATCTATCTCTTTTTTAAGAGACGATTCCCTAAACTCTTATCCTCAACCTCATCGCATACATGAAAACAGATATTCAAGAGTATTAAATATTCGAGTGGGCCACACACCATATAAAAGTCCTTTATTCTCTTCAAACATCTTTTTTTTTTTTGTCATTTAGAGGTAGTCAATTTGGTGCGGAATGTCTGTTTATGCTTTTGACATCATTTCAAGAAGTAAAAATTCCAATATATGATATTTAGTGTTTTGTTTCTCTATTAATTTTAATCTATCATGCACTTTCAAATTTATACCCATGGACGTCTGTCTTGCAGGTTTTCTTTGCCCTTTTTTAACAGTGTATATTATATATATAGTGCACACAGTGTATATTATATTATTATAGTATTTTGTAATTCTACCCTTCAATTTGCTCATTTTCATCCTTTGAATATGTGGCAGGTCTGTTTGATATCAGACTTTTATTTTTTCCGCGTGTAATAGTGATTTTAAGGCGGCGCCACGGTGCACTTTGGAAAGACGCAACTTAATGCGCATGCCTTAATTTTTTCCACGAATTCCAGTGAGCCAGTCATTGCCTGCTTTTGCCGAGTGAAGCGCTGTCATACGTTTGCGTCAGATTTTGATTTTTCTCAAGATGACTGAACGGGTTGAACAAAGGTACTCCATGAAATTTTGTAAAAGCTTGGTGATCTTTAAAGCAAAGCAATTCGTAAGATTCATCAATTCTCCAGTTCATTCATCGCACTTGATTCAGACTTTCTTGGAAAAATATGGGATTCCAGTCATTCACCAAATTCCATACTATTCAGACATGGCTCCTTGCGACGTCTTTTTGCTTCCGAAATTGAAGGCGCCATTAAAAGGATCCCGTTTGAGAATAGGGATGTGATATATAGAATGCTACGGCAGAGTTGAACACCATTCCAAAAAAAGCCTTCTAGAAATATTTTCTGCAGTGGAAAAAATGGTGGGCTAAGTGTGTGGAGGCGCAAGGGGCCTACCTTGAAGGGAATTAAGGTTTGAATCCCGTCAGGTAACTTACATATTTTTTTTCAAGGAAAGATCGAATACTTTACAGTATTGTCAATTAAAGCTATAGCATCTCATTTTCTATTCTTGTCACGAGTTATTATTAAATCTATGTTCTCAAGTAACATCGCTCAGCTAATCGCTCTAAGGGAAGTCCTAGTAATCAAATGCACACAAAGACAACAAATATTTTTTTTAAACTAAATGTCATCATTAAGCATTAATTCATTTGGGAGGGGGGGGGGGGGTGCAGAGCATAGAATTTTTGAAAAACTAATGTATACCTCGATTAGGCGAATAGATTTCCTATAATATTTGAAAAATGATACATAAATAATCAGAATTTACATTCAATTCACCACAGGAGTTTAAAGCAAAAAACATACAACTGAAATAATGCTTGAAATATCCAGTTTACCCAGCAAGAAGAAACAAATCACCACATAAGCAATAATATCCAAGTAATAGAATGTCTCGTGGAATATCTGACACTGGTTTACAGCATTCTAAGAATCTCATAGGTTATTTTGGATAAACACAAACTCATGTCCAGTGTCTTATCATTGTAAGAGATATAGTATATCAGATCTATTGAAGATCTGTTACAGGAAGGGTCAGCTGAACAACAGAACAATATTTGCATGCAGGCTGATAAGGAATTCCTCATAAGGACTGCAACAATAGCAGATGTTTGACAAACAATTTGTTTTGTTTTGTTCAGGGGTGAAAATAACCAAGCTGCAAAATAAAGGAAATGTTTTTGTTTTGCTCTCTAACTTTTGCTGGGAGGAAAGGGGGTAACAGAAATTTCAGGAAAGGGGGGGGGATTTAGATGCTTAGTTAATTATTTATTAATTAGAACAGAGTGACAAATGCAGCAGAAAAATTAATAAATAGATTTTTAATTTTGTGTACTTTGGGGGGGGGGGGGGGAAATAAAAAATTCTAAGGGAGGCGATTCAGATTATTGATTATTTACTTATTTCTACAACAGAATAACAAACAAGGTAGGGGAAAAAAATAAACAGCCCTGAAAATTTAAAATTTTGTGTGCTGAGGTAGAGGAAAAATTTTGAGCGAGTGAAATTTAAATCATCAGTTATTGACTTATTGTTGCAAGAAAAAAAAAAGTTTAAAAAATGGAGCTTTAAAGATTTAAAAATATGCATGCTGTTTGTGTGTGTGTAGGAGAGGAACTAAGACACTTTTTTTTTTTTTTTTTTTTTTTTTTTTTTTTTAAGCAGGGATCCATTGAAAAGAGGATGTTTTTTACCTCTATTTGTTGAAAGAAAGGATCGAAAAGAAAATATAATTTTTTATTTAAAAGAAAAAAATGAAAGTTTCCTTGATACAATTCCTACTTTCTTGATTTTTTTCTGATTTTCCCTAATTTCCTGTTTCTAGGTTTTAAAATAATGCATTTAAAAGATGAACTCCGTAATAAAAATTAGAAAGTTTCTTTATTACCTGTATGGACGAGGAAGTTGAAAATTTAGTGAAATATTATGAAGCATAAAGTTTAAAATATGAAACTTTTATTTTGTACATTTAGTTATCATTGGATGACAAATAAAAAATTGGCTAATTAAGAAAAAAGTTCTTTTTTAGATGTTAATAAATTGATATTATCTAAATTCATTTCTGATCTTTCTCTAAACTAAGTAAAGAATGGACTAACTGGCCTTATTTTGTAGCTCTTTATATAATTATATGATACAAATATATTAATTAATATCCATACTTGAGTGCTCTTTTTAAACAGTCTATCTATACTTTATAGAAACTAGGGGATCGAACCCAAGATCCTCGGGTTACAGAGTATAGGTGAAAACCATTCTTTTTTTTTAACACTAATTATTTTTTTACATATAATATATATTTAAGATTGCCCACTAACATCAAAAAGATTTTTTATATGAAAAATATCAATTATGCAATCAAATAAAGTTTTAAATTTTATTAAAAGCGATACTTTCACATGCCAGGAGTTATTAGCCCAGATTTTGCGGTTGTAATTCTGGATTTTAAATCATCAATGTTCGACACTCTCCTCCTGTAAACATTGTCCTTTACAAATCCTCAAAGGAAAAAGTCCAGCGGCGTTATATTAGGTGATCTGGGTGGCCAAGGAATTGGACCCCTCGCCCAATCCATCTTCCTGGAAAATGGTCATTCAAAGAAGTACGAACGATGGTACCCCAATGAGGTGGTGCACCATCTTGTTGCAAAATGACATGTGGCTGAAGCTCTTCTAGTTGTGGAAATACAAAGTTTTCCAACATGTCTAAATATACGACTGATGAGACCGTCTCTTCTGTAAAAAAGAAAGGCCCAATGACTAGGTCGTGCATTAGTCCACACCACACATTAATCTTTGAGGAATCCCTTACTGCCTCACGGTATTCATGGGAGGTTTCAGATCCGTTGGACTTTTTCCTTTAGGGATTTGTAAATGACAATGTTTACAGGAGGAGAGTGTCAAACATTGATTACTTAAAAGCCAGAATTACAACCGCAATAGCTTCTGTGGATGCCGACATGCTTGCTGCTACCTGGCGTGAAATTGACTATCGACTTGATATTCTCCGTGCGACGAAGGGGGCACACGTGGAAGTTCATTGACAAGGGTCATGAAACTTTTTGAGTCTATCTAACCATTTATGTTATTAATTTTAATCTATCTTTATTATTTTATGAGTTATTAAACATCAAAATGGGTCCGGGACTTTATAAACATCCTGTATAATTATAGAAGATTTTCCTTCCACTTGACCCATTTGAAAATCGTATATCACATTCACACGAATCTGCAAATCAAATTTAAAGTTTTCAAGATAATCAAAATTTTAGAATGTTATTTGCTCTCCCTCTCCCCACTTGGGTGCTACAATATCAAGATAAAAAGTAGCCTATGTTTGAATACAGACTGTTCCAATTATTGTATTGAAAGAATTTTTTAAATCCGTTTGGTAGTGCAATAACTAAATAACAATAAACAAAGAGTTAGAGTAACTTTGATTTTAGAAAATTTCCTTCTCATGTAACTCTTTTAAATTTCTAATTTTTTAGAACTCAAACACTTATGTCTTAAAACAACCATCATGACAATAATTTAAAAATTTCTAGCTCCAGTTAACAAATCATAATTTTAGATTGTTTTTCACTCTTGCACTCCTTTGAGGGTAGTGATACAGATATAAAAATTAAAATATGTTTGAGCAGAGATTGTCACCATTATTATTCAAAAAGAACTTTTGAAATTAGTTTGGTTGTTCCGAGATTATCCCCAATAAAAAAATATTTCTTTCTTATAATATTAGTATAAATAAACAGTTACAAAATATGTGAAAATTATGAATGACAAAACTTTAAAATGCATCAACACAGAGTAAATACTTTAAGAAGATAGTGTAGCATCTTTTACTTACTTGATATTATTACTTTTGTGATGACGACCTACATTGCCACAAAATCGATAATTACCGATGTCATACATAATTTTTTGAGAATTACTGACATAGGTCCATTTTCTAATAAAACCAACAGCTGTTTCATCTTTAATGATCCCCAAAACAAAATTGTCTAATTCAGGAAATGGAGATAAAGCAGAACCTGATATACCTAAAATAACATAATAACAGTGAAACAGCAACAATAAACTTTTAAATAACCATTTAATTTCAATAAAAAATGAAAATCCTCCAAGAAAAATTCTATGGATAATAAAGTATTAAATTATTATTATTTATTTTGAATAAATAAACTACAGCAAACAGCTTGTAATTAATAATTATCATTATCATACAAGCAAAAATTTTCTACTGATTATAAACATTTAAATGTAGCTTATTGTCAGGTACTTTTTCTATAAACATTTTTATTGCATTTGAAACAATTTTATTTATTGGAGTTCCTGCATTATACAAAAAACATGAAATATAAAATGTAAAAAGAGAGAAAAAGCGCCAGAGAAATTTCAAATAATAATAAATGATAAATAAATAATATACATGATTTTCATAAAAAAAAAAATGAATGAATGTTTACTTAAACAATAAATAAGACTTCTTTAACATTTTGGTGATTACAGTACAGTTTTGAGTTATTTGATACTAAGGCTCTCTAATCTTTAACCACACAAATATTTTTAAAATTTAAGAAGGATACAATTTTATTACAATACATATAAGCAGAAATATTCTTTAAAAATTACCAGGCTTATCAATTGTCATTCGTGAAAGGGAATTATTTAAAATATTTCCTTGTCTGTTCTCCTCATAATTTAATATTTTGCATATTTTCTGAGACCTAAAAAGAATAAAAACATAATAAAAATAACAGCATATGAAATCTATAATGTAAAGTCAAATCAAGATAGCTGCTCAAAGAAGACCTACACAAAGTGCTCTTCACATAACCTCAACAAACATAATAAACATATGACTTAATTTTGAAAACTAATATGCCAGCCAAAACAATCTCTCTACTCTAAAAAAAAGTAACTAATGCTGTCACCGCTGCCGCTGGTTTTGAATTTTTTGTGAATGGAGGTCTTTCTTTGTTAATATTAAGAAAAATATTGCATACAAAAATATGAAAATCCGTGGTAGTATATAGAAATGTTTGATAAACACGCTGATGCAGACAGTTTTCAAATCGAAAAATTATTTTAAGAGATATTTAATGTTAAAGTTGGTCAAAATCGTTCCATTAAAAAAGTTTTATAGGAGCAAAAACTATACATAGGAATTTAATCATTTTTAGATCCTTTTATAGATTAGAAGTTCCTGGTGTGCAGACTGCATTTATTTTTTTAATTTGAATAATTTTTTGAGGTTTTATTTCTATTTTAAATTCAAAATTTCAGCATTTCGAGAGATATTTTTTTACAACTTTTAGAGAAGGTATTATTTTAAATTGTTGCCAAATTTAAAAACAGTGCAAAGAATAATATTTCCTTCAAATTAAAAATTTATTTACACGTGACTACTATAAAGAGAAATAACCTTTCAAATGAGAATTAAATGATTACGTATTAAAAGCAGGAAAATATTTATAATTACGTCATAAAAACTATATTTACACGTGAATTTTAAAAAAGAAAAAAAATTGTAAAATAATAAGCGTTAAAAGATGTAAATGGAGGAAATTATGTCATATTTAAAATAGCCAAACAGTTTAAATTTAAAAATATACTTGCACGAGACATTTATTTCATGTTTTGATACCTTTTAAAACTAATCTAGATATAGTATATTGAACAGCATTTAATGCATCTCCATATCTATAAGAGGGGTTACCATAGGGGGATCTTGTTCTGTCGCCAAATGCTACCAAGTTTGTCGCCAACTTGGTGATATCTCTAATATTTCGCCAAATTCCCATAGACTTCCATTGTAAACCAATAGGGTTTAATTGCTCACAGAAAATCAACAAATTGAGATATTTTGAACCAATGAACCAATGCAGATGTTACTGAAGTGCCGACAAGAGTCGCATTGCTCTTGTGTTGAGAATTCTAAGACAGTGCAAATAATATTTTCTTTATAACAACAAAAGTATTTTCATGTGAATGTTAAAAAGAGAAAGTAACTTTGGTGAAAATTATGTCAGATATAGACACTTTTTTAAAAATTATAATTCATTTTTCAAAATTGTTTTTAAAGCAGATCAAATTAGCATGCTTTTTGAATTTGCGGCGTCTGAACAGGGATTCGCGAGCATAACTCATAGGGGCAGAGCCCCCTAGTATATAAAAAAATTAAATGCAAGAGGAAAAATTAAATCCTTAAAAGTGTGAAAATTAGAAATATTTACCAGAGTTAATTTATCACTTTCTCTTCTGGGTCATTCCATGTCAGTTCAGGCAGGCATGTAACCCACCATCACAGATTTTGATGAAACTGCGTGTGTTTGTTCCTTTTATTAAGATATGATTCCCAGTATTTTTTTTTTACTCCTTGGTCAAATAGTTTCTGAGGAAAAAATTGTCAAAATTTTGAAAAACTGCCGTCAGTTGGCATTCTTGACTGCTCGATTTTCAAATGTAGCATGACATAAATATGATCATATTTCAATATCTATTCTACAAATCATCTTCAAATAATTTATGCATAATATATAGGGTACGCAGTTTATGAAAAAAAAATACTGTTGCGCTTATAACATTTTAAGTGTGTCTAAAAAAAATGTTTAATCTTTGAAGTCGTGATTTTTTTATGAAAAATAATGCATTAACTAAAACAGCATTATCAACAAAAGGCAGTATTTTTATTAAATTTATTTTTTGTGGGGGATATACTTAAAGGTGTCCTTTACCTGATTCTGAAATAAAAATAGTGGGATTTTGGGTGTTTTTAGTAGTATTTCCTATTTTAAAATATTTTGAGGCGTATTTCAAATCAAATCAAGCAGAGTCATTCCATGTCAGTTCGACTAAGACATTTAATACACTGTCACAAATTTCAATGAAACTGGGTATGTTTATAGCTCATTTTAAGACAGGATCAAGGAAATTAAAGGTGATTACAAGTAAAATATTTTTTAAGATAAAAAAAAAAATATCTAAATTTTGAAATTTTTTTAAAAATGTTTTTAATGACAGATCTATTTTCAAAGACTGCATTAAAAAAAGTCATTTCAGTGTAAAATTACTAAATAAGTTTCAAATAATGTATATGTGACAAATAATGTAGGCAGATTATTATTTATTGTTGTTTATCATGTTTAAATGATAAGTGTGTGTTTAATCTTGTGAATTCTTAAAAATCAAGAATTTTGTGAAAAATAATGTGTTAATCAAAAATTTATTATTAACCGAAGGCAGGCTGTTATTACTTTTTTTAATTGTATGTAAAAATCTTTTCAATAGTTATAAAATAAAAATAGTGAAAATATGAGAAATTTTAACAAAATTTTCATAAAATGTTTAATGATAAATATTGAAGCTTTTCATGCTAAGATGTACTATAATGACTACGATATCGTGTATTGCTACTCTTGCTTAAATATAATACATACAATAATAAAATAACAAATGTTATTTACAGTAATAAAAATTAAATTAAATAGTACCAGTTCCTTTACCAACACTACATTGCTTAACAGCCGACTTAAAATAAACAGCCCACTCTTATTGAAAAATACTTTCAACTGTTCAAATAATAAATAAACTGCATTTAAAAATCTTAAGATCAACTTATTATCTTAAGACGATAATAATAACTAAACAACATAATGAATTTATAAATCAGCTTTTAATTGAAAATTCATGAAATGGTCTCTTTAAATTTTGTTGTTCATCGAGTCAATCAAAACAAATTATAAAAAAAAAAAAAATAGTGAACCTAATATGCTGACTGTAATGACACTTCTAACAAAACCAATTAATTCATTACCATCTGAAATCAAACCCGAAAGATCAAAAAGAAAAAAAAAAATCATCTGCAGTGTGAATGTGACATACTCATTGGTTTTTGAGATAGGAATGTCTTTGTAACATTTTCACCTGTACTTCAATAAAATATAAACATGTAAGCTTTTTTCATTCATCCAAATTAAGTAAAACAATTATAAAATTTTGTTGTCATTACACCAGATGTTAAATTTTTCGTTACATACTGTTAGATAAGTTCTTTACTTTTAGACATTATTGACATAATATCATAAAATTTACTATATGTATTTTCTATAAGTGTACGATGCAATATATATATATGCTTTATTAAACATAAATGAATAATTTTTAAATAATTTGTTTGAGAACAGGGATATATATACACACATATATATGTTGAAAATCCATCTTTCAGCAATACTGTGATGAAATAAATCAAATTACCGTAATTTCCGGTGTATAGCCAGCGGATCAAACAATCGTGTTTCGACCCAGAAATTTTTAAAAATAAAATGTAACTTTTTAGATCACAGTAAACATTGGTCTTCAAATACTGAATAAAATTTCTGGGTCCAAACTGAATTGTTTGATCTGCAGGCTATACACCCGAAATTACGGTACATATCATTAGAAACTGAATAAAATTACAAAAGTGCAACTCATTAAGTTTTAAATAATTTTTTAGATATAGTTATTTGAAAGATATAAATATAATGGATTATGCATTTTTTGCATATATTTAAAGCACAATACGTCAAAATTTTCTTCAAAAGAGTGAAATTTGGTATTATTTTCAATATTAGCAGCTCAATGCTAAATTTTCAATATTAACAGCCAAATATGAGTTTAAAGATTAGGACTGTCATTTTGAAAATTTCTACTGGGCGGTGAGAAGCTAGTGATTTTTCTCTTTTTTGGAAAGGGATAATTGCTCTTCGCCCTAGAAGTTTTACTAAAAAACAATATTGTTTATTTTTTTCCTTAAGAAACGAACATAAAAGATAATATGAAAAATAAAATAAATGTATAAATAAAAATATTTCCAGGGATGATACATTGGATAGATTTTACATCTGAAAATATTGATAATTTTAAATATGATTTAAATACTACTAAAACCAACCAAAATGCCACCTTTTTTATTTCAGATCCAGGTATAATGTAGTATTATGTACAATTTTAAATTGAAAAATTAGTCATAGAAACTCCGCCTCTGACTGATAAAGCTTTTTTAATAATTTCATTATTTTTTGTAAAATATTTTTGATTTCAAAGATTATACAATTTTTTAGACACATTTAAATATTTTTTTTAACATTACAACAATATTTTTTTCATAATCTACATACTTTATTTACCTTGCTTAAATTATTCGAAGAAGATTTCTTTATTAGTTATTGAAATATGATTTTATATATAAAATGAGGCCTTTGAAAATTGAACAATCATTAATGGCAACTCGTGGCATTTTTCCAAAACTTTGATAATTTTTTCTTATATTTTCAATATTTTTATTTTATAACCATGTAAAAGATATTTTTACGTACAATTAAAAAAAGCAATAACACCCTGCCTTCAGTTAATAATAAATTTTTGATTAACACATTATTTTTGACAAAATTCTTGATTTTAAAAATTCACAAGATAAAAGACACTCTTAGTGTTTACACATGATAAAAAACAAGGAATAACAATCTGCCTACATTATTAGTCACATATACATTATTTGAAAGCTATTTAGTGATTTTATATTAAAATGACTTTTTTTTTTTTTTTTTTTTTTTTTTTAAATGCAGTCTTTGAATATCGAACTGTAGGACACTTTTAAGTATATCTCCCACAAAAAATAAATTTAATAAAAATACAGCCTTCTGTTGATAATGCTTTTTTTGTTAATGCATTATTTTTCATAAAAAATTCACGACTTCAAAGTTTAAATATTTTTTTAGACACACTTAAAATGTTATAAGCGTAACAATATATTTTTTTCATAAGCTGCGTACCCTAAATATTATGCATAAATTATTTGAAGATGATTTGTTGAGTAGATATTGAAATATGATTATATATATGACATGCTACATTTGAAAACCGAGCTGTCAAGAATGCCAACTGACGGCAGTTTTTCAAAATTTTGACAATTTTTTTCTCAGAAACTATTTCACCAAGGAGCAAAAAAAATTACTGGTGATCATATCTTAATAGTAAGAACAAACACACGCAGTTTCATTAAAATCTGTGATGGTGGGTTACATATTGATATTTTACTGCCTGATTTGATGTGGAATGCCCCTTCTAATTTTTCTCTTTAACAAATGCATCTCTACTTTGGCAAGACATTATTAACAAGATAGAGAATACCAAGAAAATGGGAGGACAACTACAGGGTGTATCAGGAATGATTGTTTAAATTTATTGGGGAGGTAGAAAATAGCAAAAGAAGATGATTTTTCATAGGAAAGTATGGGTGCAAACAAACACATGACCTTGTAGGAGACACTCTGTATCCACAATTTTTCCTCATGCGCAAAGCTCTCTGACAAGTCCAGCCCGTCGACATTCGACAAAGTGACTTTGTAAAAGTAACACGAGTTCAACTGTACATGTTAAATGAATATGCAGATACGCATCCAATTTACGGTGCAATAAGGAGGAACTAGTCGGAGAGCTGTGCAAATGTATGCAGAACACTGTAAGATAGATTCCTTGATTGGAACTCTTGGTTACTGTTGGAAAAATACAATGACCCTAATGTCTTATCACCTTGCTTATAATTTTTATATTTATTGGCATATTTTTACTTGCATACTTGCACATAGTATATGTGCTTGTATTGGATATACAGTGTCTCCCAAAAGTGTTTGTACACTTAGGAATTTCAATGAAATAGTGATCCAGCCATTAATTAAAATTAATATTTCATAACGGTATTTAATAATATGATCTATAACTTTTTTTTTAACAAGATTACATAAAATATTCTAAAAACATAGTAAAACAATATTTTGAAGAAACCAATGATGAAAAAATAACAAAAAAGTTACCAAACAAAAGTCTTTGTACACTTTAAAAAAATCTCTACATATTAGTAAATATTGTAATATTTTGTTAAATTAGTACTTTGTAGGATATCCTTTAGCACCCACAACAACTTTTAACCATCTGGGAATAGATTTCCCTAGTTTTTTTTTTTTTTTTTTTGTAATTTATGCACCAATGTTTATCCATTCGTCGATTATTACTGTTTTTAGTTTGCTTTTCATTTTAATGTCAGGTTCGTACTCTAACTTCTAATTCTTTCCAAATATATTCTATTGGGCTTTAATTTGGCAATTGAGGTGGTGTTTTCAAAACTTGTGGACAATTATAGAGACACCAGAGGCGAACGTTGAGAGCTGTGTGCTTAGGATTGTTATCTTGATAAAAAAAAGAAAAGTTTTTTCCAATACCCAAATTTTGGCTTCATAATTTTAAATTGTCTTTTAAAATATTTAAATAAAGAGCATGATTCAATATGCCATCAATAAATACCAAATTACCTAGTCCTGATGCTGCGATGCACCCCCAAACAAGGACATCTCCACTGCCATGCTTAATTGTTCCAACTAAGTTCTTGGGATTAAGATCTTTATTTTTTCTTCATACAATTATATACTCATCAGGTCCAAAAATGTTAAATTTACTTTCATCTGCAAATAAGACATTATTCCAATACGATTCAGGTTTATTAATCATTGATTTTGCTAATCTTTCTATTTTTCGCACTAACAAAAAAATTTCTATGGGCAGAAGGCTCCATTTAATCCAGCTGATATCAGCAATTGTCGAACAATTTCAGGTGAAATTGATGTAGAAATTTTTCCATTAAATTCTGTAGAAACTTTTACAGCATTTAAATGTGGATTTTTTGCAGTTTTAATTATAAATCTCGGAACACGTTGTGTTAACTTTAAAGGATGACCTTTTCTTACCTTGTTTTTGATCAGATTTTCTTCTTTAAAAGTTATATCACATACTGCACAGTAGAATGTGATAATATAACTAATTTAGCAATATTCCGAATTGATTTACCAGTGCTGTGATGAAAGATAATCAATTTTCGAATGCTGTTAGTTATTTCCTTATGACTATGAGACATTTAAAAATAATAAATAGAATAAATATTACAGAGAAAATAAGCAAAAATTAAAGCCAAACGATTTTTTAAATGTCACCACAATACAAAAATAAAGCAACAGATGATAATTTTAGTTGTGAATTTAACTGAAAATGTTTTAGTGCACAAAGACTTTTGTGGCATATTCTTTCACTGCCTCCTTTCATTTTCATTTTTATATTTAAAAAAAAAAAAGTCAATATTTTAAAACAAATGTTGTGTGTTACTTAAACATAGACATGATATGGCAAAATATTGGACGTCACATTCGAACTCAGTTCAAGGGTACTTACTTTTCACTACAAATTTTTAAAGTGTATGAACACTTTTGGGAGCCATTGTATGCATAAATATTCCTGCTTCTATATTATTCTTTTGGTGACCAGGAACTCAGTTTATATTTAATAGTTCAAATAAGTTATATTTCACCTTTAAAGAAATATTTTTTCTATCTTTTATTTATTGATACAAGAAAATAGTATTTTTAGTTTTCTTTTCTTTTTTTACAATAGATACTTACATTGATATATTGCCATACCTTCTTCCGCATGTCCAACTCAATCATCTGTTTTTTCTCAGTAGTTACTGTAAGTAATATTAGCTGGTGTTGTGGTATGACATAATCGTGACTTGTTCCGCGATTCATGTCGCTCCTTTCATATTTGCATACGGCATTCTAGAAGCTGATAGGAAAGAGTTTGGGCATGCATACTGATTGGTTTTCAAACATCAGCGGGAGATAAATAGTTTTACTTGCTGTCTCATTTAGCCATTCTTGTCTTTTACACCTTCGAGAGATGTTCAGATTGAAACAAAGTTTTGGTTTTTCCAACTTGTCATCCTCTTTGTTTTTAAGTATTCAAGTTAAACTTACATACAGATAGCTCTTCAGTGGAATATATTAGAGATAATGTTCCTTGACAGTGTTACTTGAATTCATACTGTGATTTATGTTAGGATATAGAATTCGGACATGTTGTTGTACTTTATGTTGGAGTGATTCGAAATGATGTGGAACGTTTTTTTTTGTACAGCTGAAATGAAGGTGGTCCGTGTGATAAATAACACTGCTTAGTTTTTCCTGATGGCGAGTTGTTTTTCCTGAATATATTTGAAGTGCTGGAAGGTCCAAGTATAGAGTTAAAACTTTTATCTAGCTGTGATTGTAAGTGAAGTTGTTCTTATAGTAAGAACACGGATATGCTTTTAAATCCAGCAAATATATTTATTGATTAGCTGCATTGGGTTCCACTTTATTCATAGTAATCTTTTGCTTAAAGTATCATAATGTGTTTCGACTTATACATTAAAGTCATAAAGTATCCATCAGGTCATGATGTTCTATTAGAAACAGATAAGTTTAATATGTTATTTTATTTATTGTTAATGGACTTAAAGATATATAAATTTTATTTTTAAAGTTTATTTTAACTTAAAGTATATGTATATTATTTTTAGGTGTTTGACTTTTAAACGTTAATAAAATACATTAGTGCCTTTTAATTATGTCATTTTTAATTTAAAGCCACCACATTTATTAAATTTAAGCTATTTATTTCCAGTTATCATCTTGAATTAATTTCTACAATAGTACTATTTAATTTGGAGTGTTACAATACATCGTACTTTTCCATTTGCTTAATAATTTAAAATCTATTAACTATTATTTATTTAGTCAATGAAAAATTAATCCATTGAAAGACTTTATTTATCTTTCCAAATAACAATTTAAAATATCTATATTAGGTTAATAATTCAAACTACTAAAATTTTATTCAAATATCTATTAAATTATTTATTTATCAATGATTTCTAGATTATAAACAAAAAGATCTAAGTCCTTAAAATTCACCTTTTAAAATTTCTTAAATATTCCTTAATTTCATTGCAAAATATATTTATTCGATTTAAATAATTATTTGCAGACAAAATTTCATCTATTTTGATGCAATAGATCGCGAATTATCTTAGTTTTAAGTTTTATTTATTTTCGCTACTTTTAAATCTGCGCGCCATCCATTTTAAGACGCACTGTGCTCGCCATGATTTCGTTTCTTCACTGATTCAAAACAACATCGCTATGTCACACAAGACGCCATTTTTGCTCGAGGGAGTTGTGTTTTCATGACAGGTGCAGTGACCGCATGCTGGTGAATTGTTTTTGGTTAACGCTGATTGGTTTTCTAAATTTTAGTGTCCTTTTCGAAGATACTATGGGGATTTTATCTCTCTCTTCACGTTGGGAGTAGGTGGAAGAAGGAGGCGTTTCTGCTGGAGTACTGTGTTTTTGAAATCAGTGCTCTGGCAGATTCACGATTTTCCAGCTCCAAATATAAAGAGTATTTGTGGTTTTCATGAATGTAACTAAAAGGGGTGCCAATCATTTTATCACATATTGAAAATATGTTTAAAAAAAATGCTGAAACTACAGAAGTGATCAATAATCTTTAAAATGAAATGAGTGCGGCTAAATGGGCCGATATTCCTCTTCTAAGTATTTTAAGAGCTACTCATCAAATGCGCTCAGCCATCATAAAAGATCCGGGTATCATTTTATCACTATATTTGTAAGTAGTGACCCTGTATATGGATGCACCCACTTTCGATCGATTCATGGGAAAATGTGCCAATGATATCTCTACAGATGTTGGTAATATACTTACTTTCCTGTGATTTTTTTCATCACTATGTGGGGATTACTATTTCAATCTGAAAAAGCTTATGTATGACAGAATATCCTGCATTAAAAAATTAACACTTGTAGATGTGCACTTATGAACCAGTGATGAAGCTTCTTATCGACAATTTAAATTGTGAACGCTCTATTTCAGTAAAACATTGAACATGTGGTTAATCTAAGATTATGCGAACATTCCCCTGATGAGATTCAGTCATTTAACTAATATTTTTCTCCATAATGTGCTGTATTTGGCATTTATTGCATTGTTTATTGTTTTGTCATTCTATTTGTGCGAAATTTTATCTGTAATACAATGATCAAAATTTGGGAATAACAAGGATTATACGATGTTGTTTATCTATAATCCAAAAATTAGAATGTTGAATACCGAAGGCTTTACTCAACATAAATTATATACAGGGTCTGTGCAGTACCTCATTTTAATATTTACATATTTCTTATATGTCTATTTCAATAAATAATAAATCCAAGTTAATTATATGTATTGTGTATATCTTCTATGGGTGAGTTTATTTTGCTTATTTTCCTTTTCAGCTTAAAGTAAATTTATGGCAACTTTATTATTATTTAGTAAATACAGTTAATTTAATTCTTAAATCTTTAGTTGCTAAGTGATAACCACTAGACGTCACGACCATA
This sequence comes from Maratus speciosus, assembly GCA_963932465.1. NCBI lineage: Eukaryota > Metazoa > Arthropoda > Arachnida > Araneae > Salticidae > Maratus > Maratus speciosus. Next base: position 40,664,175 of record OZ010792.1, read on the forward strand.
TGCGGTGATGGAATGGCATTTTGAATACCAGATACTTTTCAGTAGTTTATTAACAGTAATTTTAAAGATATCTCTGGTGTTTAACCTGCGATCCCGTTTCCACATTTAACAGGGGTTTCAAAAATCTGCATTATACTTCCTCCTGCTTAATATGACTCTGCTAATTTCTTTAAACCCTTTATCACTACATTTGTAGTAATAACAGTTACCTCCTCTCCATTTTCGCACAATTGTTGATGAACACATGCAAACATTTGATCCTGAGGTTTGTGCCAGTTGGAGTAGCATACTTCTGAAAATTCACTTTGTCAAATGACAACGAGCTGGACTTGTGAAAGAGCTTTGCACGTGAGCAGAAATTGTGGATACACAGACGCCCTCTACAATGTCATGTGTTCGTTTGTGCCCATACTTTCCTACGTGAAAATGCCTTCTTTTGCTATTTTCTACCTCCACACCAAATTTAAATGATCATTCCTGATACACCCTGTAAAATACCTATGTTTATTTTCAACCTTAAAAATATTAAGTAAGAAAAGACAAAGAAAAGTTTACATGCTATGTAACAGTAATATTCTAAATTCCTAACGTTTGATTCTTGTAAAAAGGAGTCCAAACAATACTTAACCAATTTATTAAAATATAAGAGAGTTAACTTATTTTTTTTTATATATGTTTCTCAAATCAATGTCACTTTTAGTAACACAATTTTCAGTTTCTTTTTTTTTTCCACTTTCAATTGTAATATATCCAGGGGTGGGAAAATACATCATTTTACTCGACACTGGCGAGTAAATTTTCTGACAGGGCGAGTGACTTTTTAGGTAGTCTGAAAATTGCAAACTATAGAGGTATGCCAAAAACGTTTTTTTATTTAGTAGTTAGCTATATTTTTCAACTTTCCTAATTACTGCTATGTAAACATGGTATGAAGTTCTACTTTATATTAAACTTTCATCTCTTGTAGGAAAAAATATATGAAAATGCATTATAGTAATAGTAACCAACTATTTTTGAGTTGTGTAATTTTGTCATAAAAATTTTCAACAGTACGTTGCATTTTACTGGCTGGTAAGATTTTCTAGAAATTCCCCACCCCTGAATATATCATATAAAATATTCATACATATGAAGTAAAAACAGACAAAATTGATATATGTACTGTATTTAGCTTTTCCATGCTTTTATTTTTAAGGTGATAGTAGTCATGATTACTGATGAAGATTGGAGAGTTTGATAATCTAACAAACATAGACGTAGAGTTTCCAAAATTATTGGAGGGTCTCAGCCAGTGGTTTAGCCAGGGGGGGGGGGGGAGTTCTCACCCTCACCCCCTTCTGGAACAAGGAATTCATTTACTGAATCATAAATAGGAAATTAGTAAAAACTGCTAAGACAAAACTACAAATAACTGGTAAAAATTTCTATTTTATACAGGTTTTTGTCTATTTTAACAGGTAAAAATTCAAAGGGTTCCTTTTGTTGGGATCATGAAATGTTCACCATAATACAGGATTATGTTATAGAGAGGTTCCGTTTACACAGGCTAAACTTATATCCATACAGTAAAACATTTGTAAAAGTAATCGCAAGCGACTGAAACAATATTCCATTTCATACAGGTTTCTGGCTAATTAAGTAAAATTGTATAGCAATCTTTCCTTCTGGAGCATCAAAAGTTTCTGTTTAAGGCACGATTCTGCTATAGACAGGTTCCGTTTTGAGAAGTTTTACTTTACATATAACATAATTATGTATGTATCTATCTATATTATAAAGGACAAACATATCTGTGCGTAACGCATACGTCATTTAGCGAATGGCAACACTTTGAAATTCGAAATAAAATTTTTGTTTTGCTATTTTCTCTACTGCAAATTTTTAACTTCTAAACATCGCACATTTTAAATTTTTACACCGTCGTATAAGGAAAAAAATGCTCTTTTAAAAGCAATTTGTTTGAAAGCTGTATCTCAATTTATTTTTGAGATATTAATTTTTTTGTAGTTGTTAATACCATTTTTCTTAGCATGGCAACAAAAGTACCCATTTCTGTTGAAAGTCATTGAAAGCAAACGGAAGATAGTCGAAAATAGGAGATACTGTATCTGTTTGTTGCCATTTTCTCATAAAACCTGAAAAAAAAGTTTAAATTAAATTATGGGTTATGTCAAGAATATTGTCTGTTGCTCCGTGATAATGACGTCATATGCGTACTTTTTGATAGACGAAGTTTAAAACCGGATTGTAAAAGTGGATTACTTCAGCGAGTACAAATGACGTAAGACGTCATTTTATAAAAAAGCGTGTATTGTAATTCTTAAACCTGAATTATGTTTTGTAGAAGTGCGTCATTTTTACAGGCCAGCTGCTTTGAAATGCTTCACAGGTGAAAAAGCTTCGCTTTTGAAAATAATGTAATCGAAATCACACACAGATAAAACGCAATATTTTACAAAAATTTAGTGTGTCTTTATAAAAGAGAGGTGGCATGCAAATAATAGCGATTTATATTACAGAAATTGATGATTTTCGCCTTGATGGATTTGCTTCGCCGAGTTAGACAAGCAAACAAATAATTCGTGGTTCAAAATAATATCATGTTCCTGAAGTTTTTGTCGAAAATTCTCTCGAATAATAAAATTTTAATGCTATTCTTTAGAACATTCTACTATAATTTTATCAAAATAACATAATTTGCTTAATTTAATTTTTCCTAATTTTATATAATCTATATATTTAAAACACAAGTGTGTTTTTTTTAGTCATCTGCCCTGATCTTGCTGTTGAACCAATTTTACTAATATATATTTTTTTTAAACTGAAAGCTCTTCCTTTGTAGATTTGATCGCACTATCTATTTTTTTTTTTTTAAATATCCCCACTTTTATATATTAATTTTAAAAGCATTTTATGAAATTTCTTCAAAATGAAGAAAATTAGATAGCTTTCATTGCTGCAGACAATAGAGAAATAATGAGGTATTTTAAACTTTATTCATGCTATTTTCTGATAAAAATTCAAAATTGTTGATAAAAATTGTTGTATAGGGTTTAGTGGCGCAAAATCCCATTAGGAGCAGAATATTATATTTGGGGCATAATAACGGAAAATGACATACTGCTTTTGAAAACACGCATTTTTCCACATAAATTTTCTATATTGTTTTTTCTTCTGCATGTGTACTGATACTAAGTTCCAGACACTAGGCGAAATGCTTATTTAAGTGAAAATGAAGTCATATTTAAAAGAAAAAGATACATAAAAGATACATTCTTACATAAAACTAAACATTCTAACACAAATGCGTCTAAAAAACATAAATTACGGAAATTTTTACTCTCCGGAATTGACATTAGAATCTGAAGTAAGGAGTGCGTCTGTTCACATAAAAGATGCTGCTGACAATCGTGACTTCAAGTTTTGAGTTAAAATTATTTTTAAATGATCAAACAAAATACATTTTTTTTAATGATGAATATGGAATTGAGAAGTACGTATGCAAATTTTGAGAAAGTGAAAATTGCTCTTTTTTTTATCCCGGAATACCAAGCATAAGAGCCTCAATTGATAACCACATCCTAATAATTGATCATTATTATATTTTACTGATTAAGTATCTATATTATAAAGAACAAACGTATCCGTAAGTAACGCTGACGTCATTTTGCGAATGGAAACATGTCACGATCAAATTTCGGTCATGAAATTTTCGCTATTGCAATTTTTTAATCTTCTGATCATCGTACATTTTCAATTTTCGTCGCACAGGAAAAAAAATTATTTTCAAATGCAATTTGTTTAAAAACTGTATCTTAATTGACTGATGTATTATATTTCCTAACATAATTTTTAAGCATGATTTTTTAAAAAGTTATCGCATCACGTGCCAGTTTCAATACATAATAATAATAAGCATTTTGCACATAAAGCAGCAAACATTTTTCAGTATTTGTTTCTGGCTATTTTTGCGTAACAAAATTAATACTTCCTTTATAAACAAATAAAAGAATAATATTAAAAAAACAACCACTCTAACATATTTGTGAAAGACAAATTAACGAAATTAATACTTCTTTTATAAACAAATAAAAGAATAATATTGCAAGAACACAAATCTAACAAATTTGTAATTGTACAATTTAAATATTTAGATCACCAAATAGGATTTTTTTTTTCAAATGGAATTTGTTTGCAAAGTTCATCTCAGTTTACTGATTGTCTATGTTTTAAAAACAATTTTAAAGCATGAAACATTTTTTAAATTTATCTATATCGCGCGGAGCTCGATTACGAAAGATTAATACGTTTGCCTTAAAACAAAATAAAGAGTTCATTCTTTTCTTACAGATAATATCCATTAAAAAAAAAACTTCCCAATGAATAAATAAATAAAATAATATAAATGTATAAGCTCTGAAATTATCAGAATATAAAGGATACCATAAGTAGCAAAATCTTAGTCAAATATCTCTTAGCATGCGGCTAATAAAAAACTATCGCTTTTATTAAATAAAAAAAATATATTTGATTGTGTAATTCGTATTTTCCGTATGAAAAATGATTTTTTAATGTAAGTGGGCAATGTAAAAAATTTATTGCATATAAAAAAATATATTAGTTTCAATTTAAAAAAATGTTTTCACCTATATTTTTTTAACCCGGGAAGCCCGGGTACGATCCCCTAGTACTAATAAAAGACAAGATCGCTTTTTGTATGTGTCTACTGCCGATGGCTAGGAAAATCTACTGCACGCATAGGTCTGAAAATTTGTATGAGAATAGTCCAAGGCAGGTCTTGATACCCGTAATACTCAGAATTTTTTTTTTTTATAATTATCCGAGATATTAATTAAAAACTCATCAAAAAAGCAATCTTTTTTTTTGCAAATCGGCGGAGACGAGCTCGTGCATGACCAGAACCTGCTATTCGCATGGAAAGGAAGGAAGAACGAAATACAGTTTTTTTGTTGTTTTTTTTATCCATTTTTGTTTTAATGTCCTTCAGCTGTGCCATTTAAAATATGTAAAAAAGGATGACATATTCTTAAAGTTACGTCTGAAAGGCTGCAGTCAGTTCGAAAAAAATATGGTTGTTTACCCTTTGAAAAGTTTTTTCAAAAAGGGATTTCTCAAATGTCTTTTTCTCCCTTTCGCCTACACTTACTCAGGGCTCAATGTTAGAGGTAACGATTCACAAAAATACGTTCGGTTTTCAAAAAGACTAATTTTACTTTTAAAAAAAAATTCTCGACTTAAGGTCTCTTTTTCTACGCTAAAAGTAACTAAATGTCCCAATTTTGTCACAATCTTTTTACAGCATTTCAGCAGACTGGATTTTACATCTATTACAAGAATTTCGAAATGTTTGGGCGAGTAAAAGTAATTTTTTAAAAACAAAATCTGAGAAAATTTCAAAGAAAAAGCTAAAAAGCAGGGTGTTTCGCTTTGCTTCGGCTCACGTTTTTGCTACTAAATAAACATAATTTAAATGAAATTTTATAGAGTGCTCAGATGCAGTTATGTTTATAACATATTAAAATTTTGGACAGTTCAGACGACAAAGACTTTTTTCTTTGTTATGTTAAAGAACCAAAACAAGAAAAAAAGGGAGAAGAAAACACATTTCTTTTAAAAGTAGATATGAATATTTTTTCACGAAATTTACACATGGGCTGCAAAACCGTTATATTTATAACCACTAAAAATTTCAAAGAGTTCGGACAACAAGAGCTATTTTTAAAATAATCTATGATACGACCCTATGTGAAAAAACGGAAAATGACTTCTTATATGAGCTCTTTTACAATTAAAAAGTAATATTTTTTGTGATTTTTTTAATTTAAAAATTTAAATTCGGACAAAATCGGATTAAATGTATAAAATCATATAAATTTGAGGTTACTTTAAGGTTATTACCACAATGCCCGGCAACGCCAGGCGAGTCAGCTAGTGTTTAATAATAAGGAAAGTAGTTTGTCTGTGTGTCGTCTATGTTTTGAATAAATCGTTGCACGTAGAGCTACACAATTTGGTATGAAGGTATCTCTATGTATGTAGTTACGCACCTCGAAACCCGATTTTGGATTTTTTTTATTGCATTTTTTTCAATTTAATTTTTTATGTGATTTTTAGCATTTTTTAATGGTTTGCGGGGATTTTTTAATGATTATTGAAATAAATCCAATTTCAATCTTTCAGCCTAATATAGTAAAGTTTGTTCTCTTTTCAAAAAAGTGTATTTGTAATTCATACAGCGATTTTTGAATCTTTCGCAAATTTTTGTGTGCGATTTTTAGAATTATTTCATGTTTCGCAGTGATTTTTTTTACTATTATAAAGAGTACAGGTAAAATAGGGTTTTCTTTTTTTAACAACTGATGGCCATTCACCAAAAATTTGGGAAGAGCTTCGTTTTGGCACTAGAAATGACGATCCGGTGAGTCCCCAAAAAATAAAGTTGTTTTACTATGTTTTGGAGGTCAAAAGGGGTGGGGATTTTTAACCCAGGGAGGGGCGAATTCAAAACTTTTTAAGTAGGTCAAGTGGAGTATCGTATGTATAAAAAATACATAATAAATGATAACCCACTTGACTTGATTAAAAAATGTTGAATTCTCCCATGAATTAAAATGCCTCCATTTTGCCCCCCCACCCTCACAAAAAACCAACAAAAAATGGTAAAATAACTTTATTTTGGGGGGGGCTCATCGTATCTGCATTTTTAGTGCCAGAACGATGTTCATCCCAAATTTTTATGAATGGCCATCAGTTGTTACTTTAAAGACGTATTTTACCTGCATAAAGTATTAGTGTCGACTTTCTATTCATAAAACCTGCGGTAATTTTATAAAAAATGATCGTATCTACTCACGGATGGTGTCATTTCATTCAGAATTTAAAAATGCATAATCAACGATACCCCACTTGACTTACTTAAAAAATGTTATCCCCCCCCTTCTCTGAGGTAATTTTCCCTCCTTTCGCCTGACCCAAAACAGGGTAAAACAGCTTTGTTTTTTGGGGACTCATTGAATCCTTATTTCAAATTCCAAAACAAGATTTTTCCCAAATTTTCGTGAATGGCCATCAGTTGTTGCATTTTACTCAATTTTTGGTATATTTTACATATATTTAGAAAAAGGAATTCGGTTTCAAACTTTTATACGGTAAATTTAGTCCTTTGGAATTTTGGATTTTAAATGCGAGTTTTCGCTCTGTTTTTGACATTAGTGAAAGAATTCCCGTTAAAATGTTTTAAAACAAATGTACAAATGTTTTATCGTAATTTTTTACCTTTGCTTTTGAATTTTTATAGATTTTTAATGTTATTTTTAGCCTTTTTTCGCGTTCCGCAGCGACTTTTTTTTACATTGGTAAAATAAATACATTTTAAACTTTTAGCCTAATAGTAAACTTTTCCTCCGTAAGTTTTGAACTTTTAGTGATTTTTCGCGTTCCGTGGAGGTTTTTTGACATTCGTAAAAGAATTCCAGTTAAAATGTTTTGGTCCACTACAGTGAATTTTGTTCTCAGCGATCTTTGAATTTTTAATGCGCTTTTTTCCGTTCCGTAGTGAGTTTTTGACATTCATAATAAGATTTCTGTTTCAAACTTTGAGCCAAATTTTCTCCTCCGCGATTTATGAAAAATTTTTAATGATTTTTAACGCAATTTTTAGCATTTTTAAGTGTTTCGTGCCCTTTTTTTTTACATTTATAAAAGAAATTCGTTTCAAATTTATAACAGACTATAGTAATTTTTTTCCTCTGCGATTTTTCATTTTTTATTGATTTTTAATGGAACGTTTAGCTATTTTTTAACATTCGTAAAAGGAATTAGGTTTCAAACTTTTAGCCCAATATAATAAATTTTATTATATTTTCAATAGAGTTTATTCGAAAATCGTACAGCGATTTTGAATTTTTTGTGAATTTTTTATGCATTTCTTAGAGATTATTCACACTGCGCGGCGATTTTTCTGCATTCGTAAAAGGAATTCTGTTTAACTCTTTTAGCCCATAATAATAAATTTTGTCCTCTGCAATTTTTGACTTTTTAGCTATTTTTAGAGTTTTTTTTTTTAATTTCGCTACAATTTTTTAACATTAGTAAAAGGAATCTGGTTTATAATATCTGCTAACCCAAAATAGTAAATTTTGTTCTCTTTAAGTTTATTTGGAATTCGTGCAGCGATTTTTTAATTTTTTGCGATTTTTTTTTAGCTTTTTCGTGTTTCGTACGGTTTTCTGACGGGTCGGGCGACGCCGGGCACATCAGCTAATTAGTGTATAAATTTATAATATAAATACTACAGTATTGCGCAAGAAAAAGCGTTCAAGTACAGATGGGTACATTTATATGAAAATAGAAAAGTTTGAAAATATCATGGAAATCAAATCAAATGTCAGACCGACACGATATGAAAAAAAAAAAAAAAAAAGAAGTTTAGACCTGGCCCGGGTTTACAGAAAAAATGTAGACCTGGATCCTACCCAGCCTGATATTAATGAAAGAAAATGGCCAGAGATTGGGTTTCTTGCTAGTTGCTAGATCCGAGTAAGAACAATTGAATATGTACTGTTTATTGTTATCAGATCTTAGTGAATTATCAGTTACTGCAAGAGATCGCTTGATAGATTTGAACAATTTTAATAAACATGAGCTTTATAGATGATTTAGAGACAGAGAACATCTCTCTTTATATTCTATGCTTTGGAGACACGCTGGTGGTTCTTCTAGATTGGTCATTTGAAACAAAACAATCCTCAACCTCCCTCAATCCTCCTCAACCCCCCTGTCGAGTTTTTCAAAACTCATAAATAGGAAACTTTTTAGGCTTAACGATAATTCTGTGTAGTTTTGGGAAATGGCAACCCATCTTATCCGTGCTCTAATCAGATTATATCAGACTCCATTTGCTGTCTGTCTAAAACGTGAATTTATTGCCCTATGTCTATGACGTCGAAACAGAAATTCTTCTGAGAAAGTGTGTCAGTGTCCAAAACAGAAAGGAAAACCCACCATGGAGAGTGCTTGGTTTTTTCCCATATGCCACGCTAAAAATTTCTAATTGTTTTACTTGTTTACAAAAAATAAAAGTAAACAGCAAATTTAGAGAAAGAAAAATTATCCTTCAAAAACATTATATGCTAAAAAAATTTGTAAATTATGTGAAAATCCAAAATCTGAGATTTTTTTTTCTATGTCAGTTGATGTAAAAAAATAGCCTATCTCAAAAAATTATTGGAGGGACCCGAGCCCCACGGGCCCATACAACTCTACGCCTATGCTAACAAAGAATGTTTTTTCGATGAGAAATACTAAAGATGAGAACATCAACAGTGTTCTTGTTGCCTCTTATCTATATTTATAAACATTATACCAGTTTAAATTACCGGTTACCTGTTTATCTTAATCATACTATGATTAGTACAATAACATCAATAGTTCATCTTTATTTGCAATTAGTTACCTAAATATAACAGTTACTTACCCATGCCAGACTAAATTTAGCCTTAAACAGTTCACTCATAACTTATTTGCAGTTTGTTTATTTCATAAAAACATTGTTAAGCCCTGCTGTTTCCCATATTCAAAACTGTCCACGGAACACTAACTACAAACCAATGACATACTTAGCCAACAATCTGTTTCTCAGTAGATGGCGACATATCACTGTTTAATCGAACTTATCTTCATTAATTTCATAATTGCACAAAAAACAATAGTAGCTGCTCATTGCATCCTATGGTAGAAGTTACACATGTGCCAATCCAAAAAACGTATAAATGCTTTACAGTCAGTCTGAAAGATTGCATCGCTTTTACCTCTCCTCTTATGGGGAAAACGATATTATGAAGCTTAAACGTCTGAAAGTTATTGCCGTTCATGGAAAGTTTGGTTTATTAATTTAGTTGTGTGGATGCTTTGTATAAGTTCTTCTAGTCAACTAAGCCCATCTGTGATATTTATGAATATGTTAAACCAGTTTTCAACTATTATTTTTATTTATGCTGTCTAAAGAATGTCATCACTGTAAGTCGTTTTTCAAGAAATCTAACCTGATGTCTACTGTCACCTTATCTGTAATAAACGTGAGCTATTAGTTCAAATCTAAAACTTGCTTCTTCATTTATGAACATTATACATGTTTTTCTTCAACTATTTTCAATCAGGACATTTTCACCAGTTAAAGCTTTCATGCGTAACACTGCTATGTGTAAGTGCTTCCTTTTAAGACATATATATAGCACAGTAGTATATTCTGCTCATTAATTAATTTTAAAGGAAAAGGTGCTCGTGAGCTTTCGGCATGAGTAGTACTTTACTGAAAAGTTAAATGTTGAATTGCAGTAGATAAATTAACGGAAAATAAAGAAAAACTTATGTTCAAGTTTGCATTGCAGCTAAATATGTTTTCCTAGTAGGATAAGAGTTACCAGTAATGTCAACTTTCTCTTTTTCATAACAGGACAACAGAAGTTGTGAAATCCAATGGAAAGCAGGTGATATTTATAATCTTTTTCTCAGAAAATACTATAGCAATTTCAGTAACTTTTACTTTGGTATTATAATTAATTAATTAATTAATATAATATTTTTATTTTACTTTGGTATTATAATTAGCAATATTTTGGTAATTTTGTTTTCCAAAAAATCAATTCCGTGTTAGGGGTGTTAATAAAAAAAAAAAAAAAACTCTAGAATTATAGGCACTTAGAGACATTACTATTGGGTAATTTATTTTTGTTTCTTGTTCAATGATCAATTTATAGTTAAGCTATTGAAAACTAGTAAAAATAAATAAATAAATAATGCTTCATTAGGTCCTGAGAAAAAGGTACTTCAATATCAACTGTTTTCTATAAAACTCTGCAAATGTTGTGTTGCTCTCTTAATATCAGTACTAGATAATTGAAATTCTTATGAAAATGACATGATTTACCTATACTTAAAGTGTTTTCAGCTTTATGAATGAAAATGCACACATTTTTTTAAAAATATGAGATCATTTTTATCACCAGAAACTTTGTGTTACTGAAATCAGGACCCAGATTTTATTTTTTATCTAGATTTGTTCAAGTCTATTTTCCTTCAATGAAAGACAATTACTGTAATACATATGAAAAGAAGGAGAAAGGGAAAGTAGATTTTTTTTTTTTTTGGGGGGGGGGGGGGGGTGATAAAGGATTTACATAAGAAATTATTTATTGTTGAAATAAAGAAACAAAACAGAATAATAATAAAAAAAATAATAAAAAAATAAAAGCTTTAAGATTGGGAAGGTGGTGGTGCAAAAAGACAGAAGCAGATTTATTTTTTTTATTTTTTTCGGGGGCGAAGGAGAAGGAGAAAGAGGTTGCTTAGCTATTTATTACTATAGAATTACAATTGGAGAATATAAAAGTAGAATTTGAAAGAGTTTTAATGACTTAACTTTGTGTGGGGTAGGAAAGAGGGAGAGAGGTAATTTCGAGTGATGGGGAAGTTGTTAAATGATTATTTATTGTTATTGATGAAATAAAGTAACAAAGAGAGCAAAAAAAGTTTTAAAAAAGCCTAAGAGATTTCAAGATTTTTAACTTTGTGAGTGGAGGGGGAAGGTAAATGGGAAGAAGGAAGTTTATTAGATGATTACTTATTTATTGTTACTAAAGATTTACAATTAGTACAGAAAAAGTGAAAAAGTAAACAGTTTTAAAGACTTTAAATATTGTGTGCAAAGTAAAAGGGAGGAAGCAGCTATTTCAGATTGAGGGAGGGTTTCAAGTGGTTAACAAAATATAAAGTTTAAAAAATAAAAATGAAGACTTTTAAATATTTTTAACTTTGTGAGCTGGGGATGGAACAAAGGAGAGAAGCAGATTTTTTTTAAGTGGTTGGAAGGGAAGTTTAATAAATGACTGGTTATTTACCTGATTAAAGATAAAGAGAGAGGACAAAAAAAAAATATATAATAATTAAAAAAAAAAAAATAAATAAATACAAGAGTTTTAAAGACTTTAAATTTTGTGTGCTTGAAAAGAAGGGGAGGGGAAACTAGATCTCATAAAAAATATGCATTGAATTAAATTGCAAGCCCTCAATAACAAATACATATCTATAATTTCTGGCAATGTTGACTAATTAATAATAAAAAATATATAGCACTAATTTTAACAATAATTAAATTATTACAATACCTGAAATATGTAACAAGGGAATCATAAAAAAAAGCCTCTTCCCTATATTCTGGATGGACAAGAGGTGCATATTTATTACAAGGAGATAAAACCAAAGGAGATTTCTTCCCTAGCTTCGTAGATAAGTACATCCTAAAATTCCTATTTTTTGTGTACACACCTAGAAAAGATTTAAATACTAAAATAACTACTTTCACACATTAGAAAATTAATTTAACATAAATAACACAATAACACCAAGTTATAGAGAAAAGTGCATTGCAAGAATAAACTTCCAAACAATAATTTAAATAAACGGTCAAGTGCAAATATTACTCACACACAGAAGATTCTGTACAATAAATATATTAATTAGTAACTGTATTATTACAAAAAAATAAAATAAAAATAATAACTACTAAAAGAATAATAAGACTGTAAAAAAACTATACAATGTAGGGTTGGGTACAGCTGTATATACTAGAAAATTATAAAAGGATATACAGTAGAACCTCGATTATTCAACTTGGAGATGAACCTACGCCGGACAAGTGAGAATTTATCAATAATCATCTAATTTAATATTTAACATCATCATCAAACTGCTATTATGACTATTTAAACTGCTAAATAAAATCTAAATTCAAATTATACATGAACATAAATTTATTTTGAAACAAAAAAACTAACAATGATTTTAATGGAAGCTTCATCTGGCGTAAAGGTAGGCATGCTAATTGTAAACGAACAGTAAGCAAGTGCATAGCGAAAATAGGACATTGATTTCTCTTCCCCCTTCGGAAATTCTGCGTGTGAAGGAATTCTAAGAAAGGGGAAACAAAATATTTATCTGTAATCATAGTTCGGAAAGGACAACTTGCATACACAAGGAATGTGATAGAAAAAAGAAGGTCAATAACCGACGTCGGTTTACAGAGAGTTCCGGTAAAACAATGGTTGGATAACTGAGGTTCTACTGTACCATGAAAGTTCAGAGAGATATGAAGCCTAAATAGTATCAAATATTTCTATTCTGTATAACTCTTTTTTTAAATCTTATCCTAATCTGCTTATGATAAACTTAACTCAGTGCTGACAATAAAAGTAGTGCATATTTAAACTTCATTTGGTATTTCATAAACCTAAATTCAGCGTAGTAATAATCTTTTCTTTTTACAGTGTACCTAACTCAAAACCCTTCTTCAAAGTTTAAACTTGGAACGTGTACTTCGAAAGAAGGTTGCAAAGTTGCAATGCCGCTTTGGCCCGTGTCGCGTTTTTCCAAATAGGATTTTAATTAATATTTAAAGACACAGGTGATGCATTGGGAGATCCACCCAATGCAAACTAATCGCAAATCCCATAATAATTATGCGATTAATTCTTATTAAATTAGTCTGTTTTTAACAGTTTGATGTTTATTGCTTTTATACTATTACTGGGCATTTACATTACACAAATATATCATTAAAAGTTGTTATCTTGGCTTTAAAAGCCAATGACACATAGAATATGCTGCACATGTCTTTATGCATGTCCAAACTGTCTGTATCTTTAAAGGTTAATATCTCATCTAATTACTGACAATTTTTCTCAAAAATCATTTTCAACAATGCTTTTATACTTCTGCGAGGATAGGCACCTACAGCAGTCCTCAACTCCATTGCTGAATGCCCGTAAATAAAAATTTATGTGTAACAAAAAAATGCGATTTTCTCAAAAGCTGTGTCACATAAAGTAATTGCTATAGTTTTCCTGCAAGGTTTAAATTAACTTCTACTACCCCTAATTTTTTCATAATTTTAGTTTCAGTAGATTCAGATATTTGGGAGGGGGGGGGGGGGAGGGAGCATATTTTTGCATTACAGTTTCGTTGATATCGCTGAAAATATAATACCTAAAATTTAAAGAAATGCATTTCTGAGTTCGGAGTTACGAAAGCTTTCACACGATACCCCACACAATATACAAAGAAAAGATTTTTTTTTTTCAAGTAATTTGCCGCTCTACGTTTTTCTTAAATATATTTGTGAAAGATTAATAACCTATAAATATGTGGGTCAGTAGCTTTTATTACTTCAGCCAATTTTAACTTTACATATTCAATAGTTTACAAGTAAAATGGCTGTGACAGACGGACAGACAGACACAGGAATGATCTTATAATAGTTCTGTTTTTACTTTTTAAGTACGTAACCCTAGTAACTATTGTAAAGTTCTATTGTAATCTTCCAAGTTAATAATCTTTTGATTAAAAAAATATTAATAACATTTTGATCGTTTTAAAATAATTGATATATTTCAAAACTAAATATGATCTAATGAACTTTTAAACTAAGCTTATGTTACCGATAAATCTCTCGATATTGCTGATGAGCACTACTTGATTATGCTATCAATGATGATAATTTGAACCTAATGACAATCTAATTTAAATGCAATGAAAATTTTTAAGCTTCTTAAAGAATTAACTTTCCAAGTTAATCATCTTTTGATTAAAAAAATAATAATATTTTGATTGTTTTAAAATATTTAACATATTTCACAAGTTTAAAAACTAAATATGATCTTGATTTGAACCTAATAAAACTTTAATTTCTTACAATTTATTTTAAATGCATTGAAAATTTTTATAAGAAAAATTATTCAAAAAGTTATCAGTAAAGTCATATAATTTTTAAAAACTAACGTAAGCTTTAGTCCTAAAAAAATATCACAGTAACTTTTTCCCCCCATTAGATAAACTAGAATAAATTACTTAATTCTGTAATTTTTCATATAATGACAAAATCTTATAAAGTTAGAGAAGTAAAAGACAGCAAAAGTCTCGAAGCAGTTATGAACTTTTCATCTCTTACAACTGTAAGAGATTTCTAATTCTATTTGAATTCTTAAAATTGAGAGTGTATACAATACTATTCCTCAGAATGAGAGCATAATTTTTTTTTTTAGAATTAATCTAAACTCTTGATGTATAAAAGCAATGAGTGTATCCGTGATGAATAACAGCATGTGTAACAATTATGCAATGTTCGAAATCATTAGAATTCCACTGATCCAAGATCGCTGAAAAAGTGATCAACAAACATTTTAGGTGATCTGATCAGTAACCCAAAATTCTTTATTTTCTGCCTTTCTTCTACCACAAGACAACACTTTCTGAGACAAGATAAAATATGTATAATAAATAATAAAAATATTTAGAAATTGCAGCTCAAATTTATTTTAATATCTTGTACATCAGGAGTTGAAATTGGAAGAAAATTTAAGAATTTAGGTGAAATGACATTAATCCTCTAAGCAGTTAGCCTGTATTTTTCAGTTTCTCAAAAGCAACTTAAATCACCTGTAAATAAAAATATTTTTAACAAAACTGTATTTTAGAAACAAACAAGGTAAGAAAATTTAAATCAACAATAGTTTTACAAGCATTCTTATGAAAATGCAGGAAAGCCCTTAGACGCACAGAGATTTAACAGTGACTAAGTTGAATAATGAAACGTCAACAGATTTTCTGTAGAATTTCTGAACACATCAGATGTTAAAAATTTTAATCTGTTATCTGCAGTTTCACTATTACCTCAAGCAAATGATATATGCCAGAAATGCAATTCACCAAAATAAATGATCTAACTTTCATGTTAACTATCAAGTTTAATTACAATAAAATAATTTTACTGAAAAATTAATTACCCTAATTAAATTTAAATATGCATTAATGTTATTCATGAAAAACAAATTTCTTTTAATGCATACATACCTTAAATGTTTCAGTGCAAACATCTGAATAAGCTAACCAATAACCTATGATAGAAGTTTATTGATGACATAAAATTTTAAATAAGCAGGAGGTTTCTAATGTATAAAACAAACAAACAAAAAAAAATCACAAAGCACAACATTCTAAATTGTTTTTGAGCAGTATTCTTTATTACTTGGAGGATATTTTCTACTAATGCCTCACTATTAACCTACAAAATTTTAGATGAAATAATGACTCAAACATCTAAACCTGTCTTCGATTAGTTAATAACATAAACTAAAATTAAAAATATGCCAAAACACAATATTCAATTGTACGGAAGAAGTTAAAAATCAAAACTGCAAGTAATTTTACAACAATCAATAAACACGAACATTAAGTCTTTTTAGAGTTGTATTTTAACTTATTTTTGGACAATTTTTCTCTCTTTCTTACAATTCTATGACAATATTTTCTCATACACATTTTACTTTTATATTTCATGCATAATTGCTAGCAAAGTGAAATTTTCTTCTTTTATTCTAAAATTTTGAGTTTTGTTATGCTACTGGTTATAGGTGAAAATTAGCAGTCACCACTCGCCACGTGGCGATTAAAGTTGTAAAAGTGGCGATTAAAAAATCGGCCATCGATCGCCACTTTAGTCACCACTCGCCAAGTAGCGATTTTAAATTTTGTTAACGATCGCCAACGGAAATACAGCATTTTTCATGGAAATATGCATCTCTACTTTGATTACACCTAAGTAGCAAACTGGTTAATTCTTTTTCCTGTTGGATGCAAGCAGATTTCAACGATTTAGCTGTATTTTCAATATTTCGACTTTTCGTTATATGCTAGCTCCTCACTTATTTTTTACATGAAATTTCTATTTTTTTCAAGAATTCTGCAAAATGTATTCATCAGCTTTGATTCCACATGCATTTCAAATAATTTATTCCTTTTTTTTTTTTCACTGGATGGAAGCAGATTTTAAGGACATTGCAGTATCTTCAGTATTTCGATTCCTGCCACATTCTCACCAGTTATGGAAAAAAAATCTCTGAAAATTCAAAGAAAAAATTCAAGGACTTTCAAGCACTTTTTGCAAATTTTGCATAAAAATAAGTACTTTTAAGGACCAAAATTTGCTTTTGAAAAATTTAAGGACTTTTAAGCACTTTCAAGGACTGTACAAACCCTGAGTTAGATTATTTTTCTTCAAGAGATATACTGTTTAATCCTGCGAAATACACTCACCAGCTTAGATTTCAACTGTATGTAATTTGTGTAGTATGTTAATAGCACATTTACTTATTAAATAAAATCTAAATAACATTTTATTGTGTTTTATTTGATTTATTATTATTATTATTGTATGCACTTAGCTGTTGGAATTTTGATTTAGTTATTTTTTATATAAAGAAAGTAATAGTAATTTGGTTGATAATTGTGTTCATAAACATATACAAATAATCCAAAAATATATTCTAAAAAATTAATATAACAGATTTTGTCGCTTTAAAGTAATTTTGTTGAATTTTGACTGCTTCCCTATTCTTATCATGAATAGTTGGCTGGTATAAAACTCTGATTTATAGAAAAATATGTATATATACAGCGATTATAGTTTATCTAGATGTCAAGAAAGTTTGAAACATTATAGTGGCCACTAACGAAACTGAGTCTACCGGCCACTGGCTACTAACTCAATTTCCCAGTTTTCACCTATACTACTGGTACTGGCATAGTGGTTATTTTTAAAATGTAAGTGCTCGCTAAAAATGATTTTTAAAAATTTTGCAAAATGAGCAGAAAACATTCTAAACTATGATTTATCTGAAATTGTTAAGTATAGAAACTTGAAATTTGACATGGCTGTTACTTTAGAGAAGTAAATGCACCCAGGAAACTCTTTTAAAAAATTTTGAAATTTAAAAGTGTGGAGGAGCAAAATTAATCCTAAATTACGATTTCAGTGATATAATTGATATAGAAGCTTGGAATTTGGCATGGTGATTATTTTTAAGATGTAAATGCTCTAAGAACGATTCCTAAAAAATTTGAAACTTCAAATGAAATGAGGGGAAAATCTTTAAAATACATTCTAAATTAGGATTTATTCGGAATAAACTTTAGATTTTCTTATTAATTTAAGTCTCATGTTCGCCAAATGCAGAATAAGAACGAAATTTACTCAAAATACGGCTTAATTAGTAATTTTCGAATTTTTTGTAGTAGTATAATTTCCTCTAATAAAAATAGGCACACAAATACCACGCTTGGTATACTTCAACAACTATGTGTGCAAAACTGCAGGATCTACCAGTATTAGATGAAATGTATATGAATTGCATGCATCTATGGTAAAACTATGCAATTAGTAATTTAGAGTTCGTAACAGTCATGTTTTATGAATAGTGCAAAGATGTTTCAAAAACTACAAAAATACATGAAGCTGTTAAAATTTTAAAATAGAAAAAAAAAAAAAAATGTTATTTCTATTATATTTTTAAATTACTATGCATATGGAATTACCATATCTATCCTCTCTCTCTCTCTCTCTCTCTCTATATATATATATATATATATATATATACAGTACAATTTATCCAGAATGATTGGGGTCAGATGCAGTGTTCTCGCTGGCTTTTGACTAACATTAGCGATTTGGCGAATAAGAAATAAAAAACGTAGCCAAATGAAAAAAAATGTTAGAAAATTGATTCGGCATGAAACACTGAAAAATCTTTCTTTAAATCATTATTGTATCCATTTTTTTTTCAATATGTTCTAAAATAACCCTTTTTTTTTTACATTGCTTCGACTATCCACTATAGAAACTTTTAAAAAACAGTACATTCTAAATGTTTCCTAAATGTGTTAGTGTTTCAGACATTCTTTTAGCATTCTAAATAAAAATTCAAATCAGCTACCTTTGATTTACCATAGTGAAAATATACACTACAAAATGCTATGAGATTTCGACTCTAACCCTACCGGTAGAAAAAATTAACTGGCCAATCATACTTTGCATACATTTATAAATAGTATGGTAAATTGCTATTTTCAACACCACATTCCAGTAAACCTTTCTCTATTTGGCATGTGTGCAATTTTGTTTGTGTTTTTACAGGTGCGACCTGACGCCGAAGCATAGACCGTGATTGACAACAGATGAATACATATAGCATATCTGAATTGGTGTTCAATCAGTATCTCTATAAATAGAGCAATATAAATGGTACAGTGCTATTGAGAATTTAAAGCGGCATCAATCGTTCAGCAACGCACATAAGAATCTCGAATGTATTGGCATACATAGATACACAAAGAGCAGAAATTGAGCACTCGCAATTTGGCGAGTCTAATTATTCTTTTACTCGCCAAATGGAGCATTTTGTCACTATTTGGCGCAATGGCAAGTGGCAGCGAGAACCCTCGTCAGATGTATTCCGGATAACTGTTTTTTCTGGATAACTGGTTGGGTATTAAACCAACATCTATTTGATCAAATTTGTAGAATATATGTGGCTATCAGAGTGTTTTGATCTCAAATTAATTATTAGACTATTCAGAAGGAATCAGGTCCAAACAAGATCAGACATTAATCAAAGTTTAAAAGAAGGCATTTTATAATGACTCATTTTTCTGAAATAAGTCAATTGAAAGTATCATTCTGGATAATTGGCTTTTTGGATAAATGGCTCCATACTGCATATATAAATGAAAGGAATCAGCTTGTACCTCATATTATGTGTGGGTAGTCATGGCAATAAGCTGAGGCAGTTTATGCTGAACCTGACTTTATTTTCTGCAATAATACATGACATCATCTGAAGTCAGGTCCAGTGACTTGAAATACATTAGAAGCAACAGCTCTCAAATTTCTGTGTGTTATTTAAGAGAGGATCCCATCATAATCAGACTTCTCTTTTACCCTGCACCTCGCTTTTTATCAGCTAGTTTTTACTTTTTCCAGTAGAGGGCAGAAGTATCAAAATGGAAGGCTTATTCTTTCATGATTGGTGCATTATCTTTTTTATAACTTTTATATGGAGACAAAAGTCTGAAATTATGATTGCACAACCTAAGAGCTAATTCTAATTTTAATGTTAAATATTATTTATGAGGTAATCATAATATGAAATGTCAAATCAGACAAAAGTTAATTATGATTTATTGCTTATCAATTTCCTACTTTGACACTAATTAAACTAACATATTTACTTTGATTTATTGATCTGAAATTAATCCTTTGTTGTTTACAATTTGATTCTTAAACTATCTAGCATAGCCTGAAAAACTCTGTTTATGCTATAAATATAATGATGCTTTACTTCCTTGTTCATGAGAAACTTATTACTTTTATAAGAATTTTAAGATAATTTAATATGTTTTATGATGACTGTCTTATGTCAACAAAGGGTAATTTCTTTTCCAACTCTCTTTCATAAATATAAATTAGTGTCAAAGATTTTTATGATGAAGAAAATATTTTTATTTATTTGCTTTAAGAGTCTATGAAAAATAAGTTGGGTTTTCTGATAACAATTTAATTTCAATTTTGAATTTAAAAAAAGGGTTTATCTTTTAAAAAAGGGTTTATTTTTATTTATTTATTTTTATCCTTTCATACATATTATATATATATATGTCACATTTTAACGAAATGACAGTATTCTCTGAAATTAACTTTATTAAGTTTTATTTAAATAATCAAAAATGTGGCAATCAATTTCCATAGCTGCTTACAGGTTAGACTTCAGATACCAAGTGGCGTAGAGGTATATCTCTGAAATTGCTCATCTCCTAGGGTTACCAGTTAAAAAGGGCCATGTGTTTCTATTAATTTAACGATAAAATGGATTAGTTGGCTACCCTGCCAAACTCGTGATTATTAGTAATTGGGCCCGTATCCAAATTGAGGGGCGATTCATTACAAAAATTAATTAATAGGTCTAATCTTTATAATTTTCTTACAATTTGCCCCCTTTCCAGACAAGTCCCTGGGGATGGGCCGGCTTCCATACACGAGGGTTGCCTGGAAAGTATAAAGCATTCTTTATTAAAGGGATGTTAAAATTTTGGAAGTGAATTACTTTTAATCGAGCTGCCTGGAGATGAGTTATTTCTTTCATATAGTTAACATGTGATATCACAACAATAATAAAAATAGTAAAAATAATACAAATAATAAGAATAATACCACTAAAATTTTCAATACCATAAACAATTGAACATGATAAAAACAGTTATATTAATAAATGCAAAACACTGGTAATATTATATGCCAAATAAAATAATCAAAATAGGAAATATATTCTAGAATTGCTAAGTCCAACATTACATATAAAATACAAACTTGAATGAAAATGTCTTGACTTCATTCAGTAGAGTGTAGACTCTCAAAATACAATTATACTATACTCATAAAGATGTAAATTCAACTATCAAATATCATCCAATAACAGTTCATATGATATCTGATACTTTACATAGATGGTGTTAACTTAAATTGATCGTTGGGCAAAAAATATCTTAGTTTGGAGGCATGTATTACTTCATAGTCCTTCTTTGTCAACCAGTTAGGTTTATTTATTTTAAAACTTACATTAGACAACTTTTCAATAATTTGATATGGACCAGAAAAAGGCGGGCTTAACTTCCTGGTGTTCGGATAATGAAATTCTTCTGCAATTACGAGATCACCAGGTTTGAAAGGTGCTTCCACAAATTTTAGGTAATGTCTGACTTTGTTTTTTAAATGGTGCTCACCAGTTCTTTGGAAAGCCTCCTTCCTGGCTTCCTCAACCGTAGGGTAATACAGGGTGGCTACTAAATACTGTTACACTCCAAAAAATACGAATTAATTTTAATCGTTTGGTAAAACAATTTATTTCTCTATTTCAGCATTTGGCAATCTTCTATTAATTCAGACGAATTTTGTTATAAAGCTAATATTTAAAATTATTTTAAAGAGGGAAGCCAAAAGAATAATGATTAAACAGCCCTTTGATCGCAGGTTTTCCTCAGGTAAAACCTTTAAGCAATTAAAATGCCCTGGTTTTTATGGAACATTTATATATAAAACTATAAATCGATTATTGGATACTAATAGCTATGTAAATATCGATCTAGGTCTGGTCGTCCATGCTCAGTTCTCACAATAGAGCGCATCAAAAGAATTCGCGAAAAGGTGTGAAGAAATCCACAACGTTCTGCAAATAAAATGGTTGCAGAAGAGAACGTGAATTGCAGAACTATGCAAGTTATTATAAATGAAAATCTGGGTTATTGCCCTTATCGCAAAAGAAAAATTCAAGGATTGCCTGCTGCACAAAGTATAAAAAAATTACAAAGAAGGAAGAAATTGATGAAACGGCACGGTAGGAAAAGTGTTGACAGAATAATATTTTCTGATGGGAAGCTATTTTGCACTTAACAGTGTTATAATGCTAAAAATGATATCGTATATTTAGCAACCCTCGAGGATATACCTGAAACCTTCCGAATTGTTAAACGCTTTCAGAACAAGAATTCTGTTATGGTTTGGGCTGCACTGTCAAACAATGGAAAATTGCCTTTGAAGTTCATCGATAAAGGGATAAAAATCAAGGCGAATATTACAAACAGGACATATTGGCTACACATTTATTACCACATGCTGACAGGTTGTATCCCAAAAAGGATTGGATATTTCTGCAAGATTTTACATCTTCGCACCGAGATAAATCAACACAGGCTTGGCTCCCTGTCACCTGTCCGAACTTTATCATACAAGAAGATTGGCCACCTTCTTCACCGGATCTAAATCCTTTAGATTATTGCGTCTGGGAATTTTAGAGGCTAAAGTAAATAGCAACAAACACAGAAGTTTGGACTCTCTCAAAGCTTCCATATTGCATGAATGGTACCGACTACCTCTTAAAATGATTCGTGCCGCAGTCGGACAATGGCATAAGAGATTATCTTCGGTAATCGATAAAAATGGCGGTCAATTTGATTAAAATTATTTCCGGTTAAACTGTCATCTCTGATGTTCATCATGTTAGTGTAGTTATCATTTTCTATTTTCTATTTGTAAAATAAAATGACTTAATATTTGTAACAATATTTAGTAGCCACCCTGTAGTTTTCATTGCCTAATACTGATGGATAAGGAAATTGGCCAAACATTAAGTATGCCGGGGGGTATTTGGTTACTGAATGCGGTGTATTATTGTACTCGTTAATCACCTCCTCCAGAATTTTGGGCCATGGAATGTTTGAAGGTGTAGCATTGATTTTAAGTCTTAGTCGAGTGCAAATGGACTGATTTACGCGTTCATTTTTCCCATTACACTGGGGCCTGTGAGATGAAGTAAGTAATTTTTTTACATTATGTTTATGTACCCATTTACACAGTTTAGACGCTGTAAAAGCAGGGTTTCTGTCCGTTAAAATTTTCTTAGGAAGTTGAATGCTAAAAATCTGTTTTAGAATATTAATATAAACTTCTGTTGTAACATTTTTAGAGGCAAAACCCCAAACATAACGAGTAGCGTGATCAATAGCTAAGTGCATGTATTTTTTTGTTGAATTGTAATAATTGAAGCCCCCTACTGTGTCTAATGATATTATATCAAAGGGTTGTTCTGCAGGAGGTAAGGCTTCAAGAAGGCCAAATTTAGGTTGGTGGGATTTCTTGTTTAGTTGGCAGACTTCACAATGTTTGACAAATTGCGTAATATCTTGTGTCATGCTGCTCCAGTAGTACTGTGGTGAAATTAAATTTAGCATTTTTTGAATTCCTGGATGGCCAAATTGATTATGGGTAGTTATTAATAATTTTTCTCTTAAGGAGAAAGGTACGACAATTTTTTGAAAACCCTTTTTGTGAATTACCAAAATGTCATTAAATTTTTGAAATTTAGGTCCTGTTACATTATCTAACTCTTGGTGTTCTTTAATTTCATCTAAGGTTAATAAATGAATGTGGGGATTTACGTTTGATAAAATGGGATTTCTTGAGAGCATGTCGGCTTCAAAATTTGTGGACCCTTTATTGTATTTTACGGTTAATCGTACATGCTTAATTTTAGTGACCATCTGAATAATCTACCGGTTAAATGTTTTATCTTTTTAAGCCATACTAAAGCAGCATGATCAGTATGTATTGTGAAAGGTTCTCCATGAAGATAATAATGGAATTTGTCAAGAGCATCGATTATGGCTAGACACTCCAATTCTGTGATAGCGTAATTTCGCTCGTAGGGCCTTAGTTGCCTTGAGTGGAATGCAATGGGATGTAAATCTCCATTTTCATCCATTTGTTTCAATACAGCACCTAAAGCTTCCTTCGAGGCATCAGTAAAAACATGGCATGGGAGATTAGGATTAAATAATCTCAAAATAGGTCTAGAAATTAATGCATTTTTAAGAAGTTCAAATGATTGCTGACAGATTTCTGACCATACCCACGGAGTGTCTTTCTTTAATAATTTATTTAGAGGGGCCCTAATTTTAGCATACTTGTCAATGAATTTATGGTATACGTTTATGGATCCAAGGAATCTTTGTAATTCTTTAACATTTTTGGAGGAATTAAATTTTTAATGGTTTTGGTATTGGCATTGTCTGGTTTTATTTGGCCATTACTAATTTCATAGCGAAGGAAGTCAATTTGAGATTTGGCAAAATTACATTTGGAAAGTTTTAGTTTTAGATTTTCTTGACGGCAAATATTGAATATAGTTTTAAGGTGAACCAAATGCTCGGCATAGGAGCCCGAATAAACTATAAAGTCATCGAAATAATTGGTAACGAAGTTGACCCTACGTTTATTTAGGATCCTTCTGAGAGCTCTTGCGAATTGAGCCGGAGCATTTTTGTATCCGAATGGGAGGACCAACCACTCGTAAAGTCCCTGATTGGTTACAAAGGCAAGTTTTTCTGTGTCTGAAGGATGGAGGGGGACGTGCCAGTAGCCAGAGGCTAAATCTAGTGTGGAAAAATATTTGGCATTGACAAGTCTGTCTAAAAGCCAGTCTATTCGTGGCAAAGGCTCTGAATCTGTCTTCGTAATGGCATTGATTTTCCTGTAATCAATACAGAGACGCGTTTTACCTTCTCCTTTTTTATGTGCCATTGTCACGGGAGAGGAATAGGGGCTACAGGATTCCTTAATGAGTTTAGCATCCAGCAACTCCTGTACTTGTTTTGAATTTCTGCATTATCTTTAGGTGATGTACGGTAAGGTCTAAGCGAGGTAGGAAGTTCCGAGGTGAGAGTTACTCGCTGGGGTTCCCATCTGACTCTACCTACGTCGTACCGATTGCGTGCAAAAATATCTTTGAAGTCGCTCAGAAGCCCTTCCAATTGTAGGTTCTCTTTAGTAGTATAATGATTAAAAGTTATATCATCATAATCCGAGAGAGTTTGAGTATCAAGGCAACAATGTCCCTCTTGAGACAAACTTGCTTGATTTGATTTGGAAGGAAAACTAAGCGGCTTCTGGCAATTCATATCACCCGTTAAAGTTAAGGTGTGGTTGAATGAACTTTCAGGAGAAATTTGACTGGAAACGTTTTGGTCATTCATAATGATGACTCCATCTTGAGTCAGAGTATTTGAGGAAAAATCCATCGAGATATGGAATTTTTGTAATTCTGGGGTTCCCAGTATTGCATATGGCAAGTAAGACCTTACTAGATATAAGAAGCTATTTTGCCTGATATTCCCTATTTGGAGGGGTACTTGAGCTTTTTTGGAAATCTGGACCTGTCCCTGGGTTTGGTTAACATTAAGAGGATGGCAACTTTGAATAGACGTCATATACAAAGCTGTAGCTAGATTTTCTGGAATGAGGGACAGAGTACTTCCGCTATCCAATAAAAAGGGTATTTGAACCTCATTATGACAAGTTTTTGGGTTTCTACGGTTTTCGTAATTTTTACATTTGAGGTACCCGGGCACAATAAACCGTCATAAAGAATTCATGTGTATTCCTTGATCAGGGGAGTACACATGGGCGTTTTGGGGTTGAGTCTCATTACTGTGGGTTGCTAAGTTGGATGAAATTGTTGTTCCTGCATTTCCCTGAACATCATATTTATGTAGTAAAGTATGATGCTTTCGGTGGCAATTTTTACAACTCATCTTGGATGCACATTTACTTGCAAAATGGCCACTACACAAACAATTTATACACAACTTATTCAATTGGATGGTTCTCCATCTGCTATCTACAGGCATAGTTATTAATTTTCTGCAAGTGTGGGTGGCATGCGAATCAAAGCAAACACCGCATTTACTATTTTCTAAATTTTTGTGGCCTTTCGATCTATCAGAAGAATCTCTGACATAAGTTATATTTCTTACATCTGTTTTAGTTGGGTTCTCTAAAGTTAACAAGCTTTTAGCTTGAATCTCTAAAAATTTTAGAAATTCCGTGAGATTAGGCATATTATTATGGGTAAGGGATAATTCACATCGCTCTTTGAGATTATCGCTTAATTTTTGAACTATGGTATAAATTATCATGTTATCCACTAAAGCATTTTGAGTAAGTTTTAAAGAATCTAGAATTCGAAGTGATTCATTGCAGGTATCTATTATATCGAAAATAGCTTTAGAGGAAGTGGAACAATTTTTCATATTTTTTAAATTGTATAACTTGCCTATTTGTGCTATGGCCAAATCCCTAATCTTATCGTAGCGAGCGCAAAGGGTGTCCCATGCATTTTTACAATTGACCTCCAAAAGAGGAAATCCGGAAATCAATTTATGGGCAGGACCCTTTACACTAGCTAAGAGATATTGCAATTTAGAAACGGCTCCCAAATTTGGATTTCGATCTATAGTTGTGGTAAAAATCTCCTTAAAAGAGAGCCACTGATCAGCTTCTCCGTAAAAGGGTTTTAATTCAAATTTGGGAAGATTGACTGTTTTTTCAAAAACATTACTTGTATTTTTATTGTTATTCTCTGAACCACCCTCGTTAATGCTTAAACTCTTAGTTAATTTATTACGTGATGTATTTATTGCAGTAGTTAACGCATCCAATTTAAGGGCAATTTCATTGTATTCCTCAATTATAGCTTCCGTTTCTGTTGTATCGCTCTCAAGAATGGCGTTTTCCTAATTTTTACCTAATTCTGTACTAATATCTTGCACCTGACCATGATACAAATCTAACTCTTCTAGAGTTATCGTCTGATCATCAATTTTGGGATTTATGATATTTTTTATACGGGTAAATTTTGCTTTGAGAACAGTTTTTTGTTTCTTAATATTTTCCATTTTGAATTAATTTTAAGATAACTTTTTAATAATCTAAATATTGTAACACTCTTAATATCCGTCAAAATGTTTAAACATTCTCAACATAATATAAGCATGTGCATAAAATTGATAAAAAGAATAAAATAGTTAAAAATAATTAAAGAAATAAATATAGAAAACATGAATCATTTTTTTTTTTCAATTCAAAAGATTGCAATGCTTTAAAACCATGGTTTTCATAAATACCAAAAATGAAAACATCACTGGAGATATACTACTTATTAAATCACTTACCTTAAATTATGTAATCAGAATAAAAATAAAAAATAATATGGATAATAATATTATATAAAAATAAATAACACTAGGGTACCCCATGAGCTCATACACACACACACACAAAATAAAAGAAAAAAAACATTCCGCAAAAATGGAGAAGGAAAAAATTTATATTTCTGTATTTAAGGAATTGTAGTGCGCACTTATCATGAAATAAAAAGCAATGACAGCAACGATGCTATCTTTCACTGCATGAAATTTACTTTTAGAGATGCTCTGAAGAAAATCACTATAAAATCATCAACACAACTGAAGAAGATTAATTCCACTTAGAGACTGCAGTTTTCATGTTGTGAAACTTTCACTGCACTGTTAAAACAAAATGCGGATATCACTGCTGAAATACTTGACTTTTAAAACGCAGAGTATGTTGAAAATTATCTACATTTTGATTGGTTTTAATTAAGATGATATTCTTCAAAAAATAGTAGAAGAAATGGGAAGACACTTTCCATAATGGAACTGAAGAGTTAAAAGCACATTTCATACGAATACTGATATCACTGCTTACAGATTCTTTGATCAGGCGAACTTCTTGTATTTACACTACTTGAAGGGGCAGAGTGAACACTTTCCCAGCACCCAATTGGGGCCTCTTTGAATGTTCAATCGGAGCTTATCCGTATCGTGTAGCACCAAGAATTCTTTTTTTTTTTTTTTTCTTTTCTTTACTTCTCATGTTTTCCCGCTGAGCAGGTAGTATAATCCTGCCGACTCATAATACTGTCACATTTTAACGAAATGACAGTATTCACTGAAATTAACTTTATTAAGTTTTATTTAAATAATCAAAAAGGTGGCAATCAATTTCCATAGCTGCTTACAGGTTAGACTTCAGATACCAAGTGGCATAGAGGTATATCTCTGAAATTGCTCATCTCCTAGGGTTACCAGTTAAAAAGGGCCATGTGTTTCTATTAATTTAACGATAAAATGGATTAGTTGGTTACCCTGCCAAACTCGTGATTATTAGTAATTGGGCCCGTATCCAAATTGAGGGGCGATTCATTACAAAAATTAATTAATAGGTCTAATCTTTATAATTTTCTTACATATATATATATGCAATTTTTTTTTAAATGTTGCTATTTGGCTGTTCAGCCAAATCCCTATTCGTTACATCCCTAACTTTAATTATAATTTTTAAGAAACAAATATATAGATAGATGTGTGTGCTGATTCAAATAAGTGTATTTTTCTTAAATTTTAATAATAATATATGTACAAGCTAGTGGTGGATGGATATTCATGGGGGTCTGCATAATCTCAAACTGACCAACTTTTATTATTATTATTATTATTTTATAGCAGCATGTTAGAAAAATTTTATACAAAAACACAGCTTTCTCTGTAAATAAAACATAATTTTGCAGCATGTTTTAAATTAAAAAAGCAAGTTTTATTCTCCTTTAATTAAAACACCTCAAAATGTTCTTGTAAATGCAAAGTATATAGTTCCTCTCTTATTTCAAAATTGAAAACAATAAATTGATTTTAGCATTAAATAAACAATTTAAACTCTATATTAATAATAATGCTTATTTATAACATTTTTAACAAAGATATCTGAACTTTATTTCAGAAAAGAATTCATTTATAAAGAATATTTATCGCATATAACTTGCTTTCATGAATACGGTCTAATTTTATGTTGAAATTCCTCATTAATACTTAATTATTTTATTAAAATTAAATTTATATTGTTTAATTTTATGTTTAAATAAATAATTTTAGTTTATCCTCTCGATCTTTTAAGCAGCGTGATTGTTCCCATAAATAAACAAGCATTTATTTTCTAAGAGAATTAATTTTACACAAAATTATAATTAAAAGTGTTTTATTAATTTTATTTACCTTTTTTAACAAATTCTAATTTTTCTGGCCATGTTTTAGGAAGTTTTTGTTAATTTTAAGTCCTGTTAAAGACCTTAAGGGAAATTACGTTGACGATTAAAAAAAAAATGATTTTTCACAAATTTCAGGATGGGTACCTTCAAAAGTTACAAATCCAGTGCAAAAAGAATTTTACAAAAATACCAATTAGAACAGAAAAAGCATTTGTTGTAATGTTAGATACCAACTTTCAAGCTGTTTTCCTAAAAATTGATTTTTTGGTATTGTGTGCACTCTCATTTAAAAACTAATTATCACAGAACCTTCAAATTAGGTATATTTTTAGTTTACATGTGTTATATGCTGAAACTGAATTTAGTCTGATTTTTGTCACATGAAATTGTGAATTGAAAAAATTATACATTTTTTGGTGAAATTTAGTGAATATGATTCGAAAAGCCATTAATTAAGCTAAAGAATTTGAATATACTTTCAAATTTAGGTTCAGTGTAAAAAATAGTATTATAAGTAACAAAATATGAAACATTAAACATTTATCTGCAGTACAATTTGTAAAATAGTGCACACAAAAATGCATATTTCAAAATACATGTTTTGCAAAAGCCACTTTCGTTGTTATGATTTAATTAATTAATTTACTAAATATGTGTATTTGAATATTTTATCAAACCATAAGACTGTCTGAAAGAGAAGAAAAAAAAATTGTTGTGTTTCATTCATTAAGAAAGTACAGAGTTTTTAATACTGCTTTAAATACGGTCAATTTTTTGGCTGCTCAACATGATCTGCCCCCCTTTAAATTTTCCACTCTCTATTGAAAGTTTTAAATTATTAGCTGCTGAAAAATAGCGTAACGGCAGGAGATATTTTGTTTTTAAAAGCTAAAGTACAGCTTGCAAGCCTTTTTCTTTCATTTGACTGCCATCTTTGAAAATTAATTTACTGAGCTCACCATAACAAGACCATTATGTTGGAAGAAAAAAAATCTTTCATCTGGCAAATTATTGCCAGATGCAAAATATTGCTAGGAAATCGGCCAGATCACAAGCTAGTACGACTGGTTATGAATTATGGACATACTTACGTATATCTTACACAACTATATAACTGCAGTTTTGGGACGCTGCTTGATTAAAAATATGATTTTCCAAAATTGGTTGGAGAGCATCATGGGTCAAGTCTTTTTTGTCTGTCTTTCGGATAAGGATTATAGGAGAATATACAAGTATATTTAAATAGGAGGCCGTATCCTATATATATTTATATAGGGTCTGGCATTTCAGTATGTTTGCATCAAATAAAAATGTAGCTGAACTGTCCATCATTCCAGCGAAATACCAAATATAAATGTCTTCAAGTCCCAACTATGAAAGAGTGGTATCCCATCGTCTTATACAATAAAAAGGAAGATATCATCAAGATAGTGGATCTTACTCTTTCTGCTGCTCAGCTATGGGAAACCTGTCTTATATATATGTTTGGTATCATGTTTGGTTTTTCTTAGTTACTCTTGGTTTTGTTAATTATTGTTTTAGTTACAGTTTGTTAGATTTTTTTTCGTGTACTAAATTATATGAATTTGGATTTTTCAATATATATATATATACATATTTATATATGTAAAAGATTTCACCAAGTTGTGGAAAATTATAAACTTCCTTTTATCTACTTTTCTTCAAATAAATATCACTTAATATTAATCACTAATTAATATCACTGATGTAAGAGTACCAGCAATATTACAAGAGACAAACTACAATTACATCTCAGAGTTTTTTAGTCACTCATCGATTGATACATCATAATTCATCAGCAGTAAATTTCAAAGTGAAATACAATTACATTTCAGATTCTTGGTTATATAACATTTGATTCACCAATTTTAATTTTCCATTTCAAATCTTTGATTATACTTTTAAATTCATGGATAGTAATGATTATCAAGATTTATAATGTCACATTTGAAGAATTCTTACAGATTTTGAACTATACATTATAACTTCATAGTTTTTAAAGACTCTTAGAAATCAACAAAGTAATATTTGGAATTTCTCAACATGACATATGCAATATTGTGATCTGGTGACATATGGAACCATCAATAATAATATAATACATTCATTATTTCAATAAAATTAAATGTTATTGAATAATCTTCCTTCCATCATTTGTATTATCGTCTCCTTCTTTGGTGAATACATTTTTACAAATTTTTTTTTGCTTGTTTGTTTGAAAGGAAACAGTAATTCTATTCTCTTAAAAGTAAAATAACAAATTAAATTTAAACACAAGATATCTTTGAAAATTATAAAAAGTACTTTAGATTTAATTTGATAACAAGGTACATTTAAAAAATTTTTTATTGTTACAAAAAATTTTTGGCTAAACAATATTTCAATTTGACATTAATGATAGTAGTTACGTAGCAACCCGGTGTGTTGCATTTGTACTGTATATGACCTTTCGATTTTTTTTAGGGTGGGGGAGGGGGGAAGAAATCTAATTGTATTTTACATTTTAAAACATTTGTAATTTAATTATACATACATATATATATATTATAAGTAAGGAGTTATATTTACAGTTCAGGTTAACTGAAAATGATAAAAATTACATTATTTTGATAAAATTATCGGATCTATGCCAATAACTGGTGTTAATTCAATCGTTCTGTATTCTAGGAGGAGGAGCAATGAAATACAAACATACAGTCACTGTTTAATATAATAGATTGAGTCGTCACGCGATAGAGATAGTATTTAAAAATTTATTTAATTATTTTAAAAACCATAATAAATAAATCATTTAAGTTTAAGAATAACATTACATTTGAAAGTAGATTTTTTCTCCTGTAGGATAGTGTAAAAATTGAAAAAGTGGGATGTTTAGAAGTTAAAAAAATTGCAGTAGCGAAAATTGCAAAACAAAAATTTTATCATCTAATGTTGCTATTTGCAAAATGATAAACAAACATGTTTGTCCTTTATAATATCGATATGATAACAATTAGCATAACATTAACTTCAGTGAATTTTTATTTTATAAAGTAAATCCTTATAAAGAAAACTGAAATTTAAATTTTTAATTTCAGATCAATGCATATGCATCTTATAAAGATAACCACTATTCAATCATTGGCCTTTTATGAATTGTAAGATAGAAGAGTTGTTTTTTTTAATTATTCATAATCTTCATGATTTATTAATGATATATAATTATTTTTATATATAAATGAATTTATAGTATATATCTAATATCTAATTATTTTTATATATAAATCAATTTATAGTATATATCTAATACCATTACCTCACATTTCGTATAAAGGGTGCCCCAAATTAACTGAATTAACTCAATAGAATTTAAATTATAATGCATATTATTAAAAATCCATTTGGAATAACACCAGTTTTTTTTTTTTTTTTTTTTTTTTTTTTTAAATGGACAAATTACTGATGTTATAACTTGTGGCTAATTTAAATAATTCATGTGCTGCTTCTCTAACAGTTAACATTTTTTAATGTTTTTACATTATATATCTGCCTAATCTGCAGATTTTATTGATGCACCAATTAAGGCAAATGTTTGAACCTTTAAGAGTGCTGTACAGTTGACCCAATAGGAAAAGCCCTAAAATTATGGTTATACGAGCAATAGAGATTGAGCTGCAAGATATGTAAAATAAAAATTAGGAGCAAAAGTAAGATTTCAAAATATGAAAAATAACGAAATACCTTCATCATAAAAGAAAATTTCCTTCCCTTTTTTGGATTTCACAAGCAAATTTTTAATTTCTTGAGCAGAAGGCCAGAAGTCACAGGATGGTAAGTTTTCATCTATTCTTTTTCTTAAAGTTGAAGTTAATAAGCAAACAAACATACCTAAACAATATTAATGTAATCAAGAAAACATGTTTGAAAAAAAAAAAAAAATGCACACATACGTATCTATATATTTAAGATTTTAGAATAGTCATGTGAAGACACTCACAAGATAATGTTGAACCAAGACAGCATTCTTTACAAATTTCTCGTTTGCATTTCAATATTTTGAAAGTTTTTTTTTTCCCGTAGGATATCTGAGATTGATTTCTAACTAGGTACCTTTTTACTTTCTCAGCTTATGTTGTATTCTTTTTTAAAAGATGCTTTTTAATTTTGAAACCAGATCTGAAATTGAAAGTGACCTCAGAAAAAAAAATCGTAATCAAAATAAAAATAATGTCCAGTGAAACATCGAAAAATGCAAAAAAATTGTTTAAAAATAATAAAATGCAAATGAGAAATTTGAAAAAGAAAGGTGCCATTTGTTTAACATTAGCTTACGAGAGTGTTTGCACAACTAGCATAGGTTCCTAAGGTAACCCTCCGAGGGTCTTGCAAAAGGGTAAAATTGTAATGTTTTCTTTGCATTTTGTTTTAAACGCCAAGAAAATATGATTCTTTCACAATTATAAAAAGAACTCAATTACAAATATGAATGTAATTCTTGAGAGTATTAATCATTCGTCAATGTATTTAAAATTCATTAAATATATAGAATTATATTATCTTAAATATTGCTTGTATTGCTGTGAAACCTGGAGCTTAGTGAACAGAATATTATGCCCCAAACACTTAGAGGGGTAAAAAAGAAAGACGACATTGAAAAACTTTAATTTGGATGTTCTTTTAAGAACGACTTAAAAAATTCAACATAATTAAGGAATTTACAAATTTAAGAATTTTTTTAGAGTGACTCAAAGAATTAAATTAATGATCATTCAAACTTTAATTTGGATGTTCTACACGAACATGTTACCTTAAAAACATAAAAAAACTTTAATATTGATATCCAATATATTAAAAATGAATCATAATAAAATTTCTGAAAAGTGCATTTTCAAGTTGTTACTAGGCAATCCATGTACGAACCCTGATATAAGACAGAGAACAAAGAAAATTGAAATTCTAAAATTTAAAAAAATATTAAATGGACATTTGGCATATTATTAAATTTGTCATAAAACTAATCAACTTATAAATTTATTTTTTAATATACAAAAAATGAAAATAAAGTAAGTATATTAAAAATTTCAATGCATTTAAAAATAAGAATGAATAATGTTTTTGGGAAAAAACCAGAAACACAACTTGAAAAGTATTATAGAAGAGAAAAAAAAAAAAAAAACATGGAAAAGTAAAAAATGTTCATAACAGAAAAATTGGCAAAAGTGTTTTTTTTTTTTTAAATCAACAAGGACACAGAAATGACTGAAAAAATTAAATGCTTTTTAAGAGTTGATAAAAAATAACAACATACTATTGAAAATTTTAAAAAAATCATGCAGGAAAAAGAAACAAGCAGTCAGTCTGTGGTTGATATCTTCTTTATAAAAGATAACCATAATAAAAAACCAGAAGAGGAAATTTATAACTCCACTATCCTGAGTCAATCTTGATAAAATCTATATATATATTACGCTATCGTGCGTGGCACAGAAAATGCAATTGTTTGTTAATTGTGTAATGGCAACGCCCGAATTAAATGCTTCTCATTGGTTATTGTGTGAAAGTCCTTTGGCAGGATTTAGGCGGAAGTAAATCCTGTTTGTTTACGTTTCCCTTCCCTCATTCGCTGGAACTTCACAATATCGTTAGAAATGCCTGTGAAAGATCTCCGCGAATGCTTGAAAGTGAAGAAGGGAAAATCGAAATATGATCGAATACGCCGTCAATCACAGAGCGTAAGCGATTGCCAAAATAGGCTTACTAACTATCGCATGGGCAAACGCGTTGTTTCTGAAATCCAAATTGCTGATTTAAACGTTCCGGAGCATAACTGTGGGGAGCAAAATAAACACCAATGCGAAAAAAAAAGAAAAGAAAAGATTCACGGCATTCACGCTCCGATACGGAACCTTCATTTACTAAGTTGTTCGTAGCACTTGTGGCGTAGACACTTAACGCCTTAGTTTTCTATACGAACATACTCTGGTTCGAAACTCTACAGGTCTAAGTTGAAATTTGAGTTAGTATACTTTTGCTATTTTAAGGATTTCATTCTTTTTTTAAGGATATCTAAAGTAAAAAAAGTGGCAGTAAGTAAATAAATACATACAGTAAATATTGTTAATTTTAAATTACAATTATTTAAGTTAAAATTATTTAATTAAAAGAAATTTTGTAATTTTTTTTTAATTATTAGGGGTTTAATTATTTTTAATTGTGAATCAGTTGAATTATTTGAGAAAAAATTGCACATAAATTAATCGAATAATAATAAAAAAAAAAAAACTACATTTTACATTGTCCAATCGATATAATTAAAATAATTTTGTTATATATATATATATATATATATATATATATATATATATATTGCAAATGGCGCCCCCCTCCCACCCCAAAAAAAACTGTCTAAAGATATAAAATGATACAAACTTGACCGTACAAAGGGTCTGTCCATCCCGAATTCCAATACAGGGCCCCCACCAGAAGTAAGATAAGATACAATAAAACCTTCTTAGATGGAATCACAACAACAAGTGATAAAGTCCGTTTTATGCAGGCTCCTTAAATTGAACAAAGCATCGTTGCATTTTTTTTTTTGGGGGGGGGGGGGGGGGGGGAGCTGAAACCTGCTTTTTTTCAGTTTATTGCACGACTCCGTTATAAACAGGCTTTACTCTATAAGAAAATAAATTTGCTGTATAGTATCTTTTTTAAAATCTATATAGTAGTATTTGCTTGCAGTTTTATAATTTCTTTTTCAGTATTACAGTTTATGATGCATTTGTAATTACTTTTTCCTCCACAGATTTTAAATAAAAATTTTAAATCATAATTAAATTTTAATTGCATCCACCAATTAATTTTGAATAAAAGAGTTTTAAATGTGAGACAAATAAAAATTCAAAACCTTAACCACTGACTTTACGCAACTTTCCAACTAAACAAGGGCGGGACCCTGGTAATTTGCACCATCTCTACCCCCCCCCCCCCACCACCACCCCTCTGTACCAACCTGCGATACAAATTTTAGGCTTATTTAAGAATATTATTACAGGCCCGAGCAACGCCGGGCGGGGCAGCTAGTAAACTTTATTAATTTATAAATATAAATTCAAATCATGCTGTGATTTGTTCTATAAATGTTAAAACATTTTCTATTCTAACATTCTTATTAAACTAATCATAAACACCTACTGGCACATAGCATTAAAGTTCATAAGATACAAATAAATGTAAATATATTGCTTAAAGGTGCATCAAATATAATAAAATCCTTTAAAAACACATTAAAGCCATTTTAATGTGTTTTAAAAGGATTTTATTATATTTGATGCACCTTTAAGCAATGTATTTACATTTATTTATATCTCATGAATTTTAATTATTAATCATGGTGAATTTTGCACTGAATTTTTAACTTTTTATTGATACATAGTATGTTTTACATTTTATCCAAGATATTTTTAAGTTAAGATAGGCCCTAAATAAATCGTTAGCAGAATTTTCAATGTCAATCTGCAGCAAATTGAGATTTATCTGCATCCCAATAATTCCAGACCAAGCCTACTATCATAAAAAAAATAATAGAAGCCCATAAAATAAGTAAAATTTGCATTTACAAAGAAAATACAATAAGTACGATAGTTTAAATACTTAGAGTAAATCTTAGTAATTTTTTAAAAACCCAATTTTTCTTTTTAAGCTGTTAGAATAATCTGCAAGGTCAAAAATAATCTGCAACATTCGCTGTTGTGCTGCACTATTTCTGCTACTAAAATTGTAAGTAGGAGAGTGCTTGTATAGGGTAAATAATGTTACTCAGAAACAATGCAACAGATAGTGGTGTGGTCAAGTTTGCTGAAAACAATTTCTAGACATACAACATTTTCAATAAGCAGAACATTTTAACTTTATTTAATACATTCATTTTAGATTATACAGAGCTCCCAACACATTTTAGTCTCCTAAAAGGGGAAAAGGGGACCATTTTTATTTTAAAATTGGACTGTGGGGGACCATGTCTAAAAATACTGTACAGAGTTTTCCTAAATATGCAAGCAAATTTTTAAAAATTACCCCCCAAAAATATGTTAATTATCTTTATAAAAATGAGTCACTAAAAAGTACACTCAGCTAAATATTCTACTGCAAGAAGATAGGAAGCATTCCAATATTCAGTACTCACATTGATAATTCTCCTTAAATGAGCTTTTAAATTAAATTGATGCTTTATTAAGAGAAGACAAGACTGGGTGCAATCCTATGGAAAATATGCGAGCTTTAAGACCTGTTTTCTCGGAAACTACCTGACCGATTTTGACAAAATTTGGAATCCATATTCACTGGATTATACTCAAGACTTATGGTAGACAGTTTTATCTGTGACAAAAACCTTTTATTTTAGAGTAATGGCAATTTTTCAGAAATTTTATTAATTTTTTTAAAAACTGTCTGCCACATATGTATGCTGTTATCTTATATCTATATTCTACCACAAAAAAATAAAAATAAATAATAATAATAATAATAAATATATGTATATATATATATCAAAATTGCTCAAGTACTTTTTAGGCAATGGGATTTTTACCTGAAAAATACAATTTTTCAGGAGATCCAAAAAACATAAATATTCACAATTCTCACTCTTTGCGAATGACAAATTGAGTTTTCTGATTACATATTCACAGAACAGACGTTGCGAGTGTCAATAGTTGGTCAAATGTTTGTATACCTTTTTAAACCCTGCTTATTGTTCAATCAAAAGGTACCAACTTTTTGTATTTTGTGTTGTGTTGAACTGCGACTTGTATTTTTTTTTAACCCTGTGTTACAAAATGACAAAGCCTTTCGGCTTTGTCATTTGTCAAGTGTTTTTGAAGGAAGACAAGAATGGGTGCAATCATAGGCGGGAAATGTGAGCTTTAAGACCTGTTTCCACAGAAACTACCAGACCAATTTTGATGAAATTCTGAATCCCTATTCACTGGATAATGCTCAAGACTTATGGCAGACAGTTTTTTTTTTCTGTGACTAAAACTCAACAAAAACTTCTTATTTTAGAGCAATGGCAATTTCAGAAATTTTCTATTTTCAGAAATATTTTTTCTGAAACTAATTAAAAATTTTTAAAACTGTCTATCACATATGATCTTAAATTTGTACTCTACCAACGAAAATCTTTTTATCGAAATCACTCAAGTACTTTAGGAGTTAATAGGGTTTTTAGCTGAAAAGTATAAATTTTTGAAAAGCTACAAAAGTTAGACGCTTCTAATTTGCTTGCAATTCTTGCAGTGTTTATATCAAACACATGAATTAAAGTATATATAAACACTTGGATAAAGTTTAGTTACATATAATAAATGAGTATAAAATGCTAGAGTAAAATTAATGTGAGTGGGCGGGAAGTCCCAGTCATGTCTTCCCTTGAATTTTTACAATTATTTGTAATAGTCAGAAAAAAAAAACTGGTCATACCAATGGATTCAGTAAGGCTCAAAAAAATTTTTAAGCCAATAAAAAATACTTTTTTTCAAAGAATTTCACTGATGTCTCCCCTTAATATTTATAACAGAAAAAAAAAAAAAAATGCAATAAAATATAAACATTAAAATTTAACGCATCTAAGAAAATATCAAAGCAATTGTTAACAGAGTTGCACACTAGCAGCAGGGGTGCAGAAAATGTTTCTACTCCCAACATTTCCCCCAATCCACACGAAAATTTCCCCAAAATTTTACGGTATGTTATAGGTAAGTACTGTATTACCGTAGGTATAGAAAATTTATTTTTCAAATATTTCTCAACTTATGCGCGAGTATATTATGGCAGGGGTGATTGTGAGGGAAAAAAAAAATTCCTAAAATTCACAGCAAATTTTCTGAAAGGTTACAGCAGAGTGTGGGGAAATCCACTCCAACACTATGTATTTTTCATAGATCTTTTGACGCAATTCGCGTTTTTTCGCGATCTTTTGACGCAATTTGCGGTTATTTCGCGATCTTTCGACGAAATTTGCGGTTATTTCTCCTTCCTTTTGACGAAATTCGCAGTTGTTTTGCCATCATTTGATGAAATTCGCGGTTGTTTTGCAATCTTTTAACGAAATTTGCGATTCTTTCGTGATCTTTTGACGAAATTTGCGGTTATTTCGCCCCTTTTGAGGAAATGCGCGGTTGTTTCGCAATCATTTGACAAAATTTGCGTTTATTTCGCGGTCTTTTGAGTAAATTTACGTTCATTTCGCGGTCTTTTGACGAAATTTGCGGTTTTTTTCTCTTTTCTTTGACGAAATAGAAGGTTATTCGCCCTGTTTTGACGAAATTCGCGGTTATTTTGCCATGTTTTGACGAAATTCGCGGTTATTTTGCCATGTTTTGACGAAAACCGAGATTGTTTTGCGATTTTTTGACGAAATTTGAGGTTGTTTTGTGATTTTTTGACGAAATTTGCGATTGTTTCGCGATCTTTTGACGAAATTTGCGATTGTTTCGCGATCTTTTGACGAAATTTGCGATTGTTTCGCGATCTTTTGGCGAAATGTGCATTTATTTTGCGATCTAATGACAAAATTTGCGTTCATTTCACTTTCTTTTGACGAAACCTGCGGTTGTTTTGCGATCTTTTGAAGAAACCTGCGGTTGTTTCGCGATCTTTTGACGAAATTTGCGGTTCTTTCGCAATCTTCTGACGAAATCTGCGGTTATTTTGCGATCTTGTGACGAAATTCGCGTTTTATCCGTAATTCTTCGAGAAAATTCGCGGTATTTTTATGTCGGAATTTTCAGATGATCGATTTTTTTTTTTTTTTTTTTTTTTGGAACCGAATGTCTTAAACTTTCGGAAAATTCGGAACATAATCACCTGTGATATACGGTACATATTATTCTGAGATCGATTTTGTGAAGGTCGCCATACGGATATTTTTATTTGTACTGAAATTGTTCTATCTCAGGGAATTATGGAATTTGTTGTTAAAATCGAAATCAATTGTATATGTTTCTGAAAAATTTCCCAAGGGGGTTAAAATTTCCCCCGATCCTAGATCGCCGGATCGGA
This sequence comes from Maratus speciosus, assembly GCA_963932465.1. Taxonomy (NCBI): domain Eukaryota; kingdom Metazoa; phylum Arthropoda; class Arachnida; order Araneae; family Salticidae; genus Maratus; species Maratus speciosus. Next base: position 40,704,593 of record OZ010792.1, read on the forward strand.
CATATTCTGCACCCCTGACTAGCAGTTACACAGTATAGTGCATTTCTTCGACTTTAACACGGAGTAACACTGATCAGAGAATAAATAAAAAGAAAAGTAACCTGTTAAACTGATGGCATTGAGCTCACAGCCTATTCACGCTCATTGTAAATTATACTCTTATTTCAAAGAATAATGCCCCTCGAAAAATAAATTAAGGGGGATTACTCCCCCATTTCACATCTTTATACTTAACCAATGAGCCTCCAAATCTCATCAGGGAAGTGCCTTATCAGAATAAACCGATATTTCAAATTTGAAGCAAATCGGATAGAAAAACCCATTTATCTAAATTAAGGGTGGTTAGCCCCACCTTCCCCCCTTTATACTTAACCAATGAACCTCCAAATCTAATCAGGGAAGTGCCTCATTAGAATAAACAAGTATACCAAATTTGAAGGAAATCGGATAGAAAATCCCATTTATTTATATTAAGGGGGGAATTAGCCCCTTGTTCCCCCTCTTATACTTAAACAATTAACCTCCAAATCTAATGAGGGAAGCGCCTTATCAGAATTAACCAGTATACCAAATTTGAAGCAAATCTGATAGTTCTGCATGAAAAACCCATTTATTTAAGTTAAGGGGGGATTAGTCCCGTACACCCCCTTCTTATACTTAACCAATGAACACCCAAAACTAATCAGGGAAGTACCTTATCAGAATTAACCTAGAAAAAAAAAAATTGAAGCAAATCGGATATTTCTATCAAGAGTTGTCGCGTTACGTACATATGTACTTACAGAACTGGCGGGCACATTAGCTCTCAGGCTTTGACAGCCTGTGAGCTAAAAAAGCACAGCATAACAGCACCTCCTGTTGAGTATTAAAATTAGATTAACTATTGATTAGATATTTTTAATTATTAATCTCAAACATAAAATTTAGTTCCTTTGTACTACCCAACAAAAGCTTAAATAAGCTATAATGTTCATCGGAAAAAGCATAGTATGGCAACATTAGGTTAGCTGGGTGAATTAGTCCTCCAGATTCGTCTGGGATGATGCAGTAAGTAGAGTAATAATAAATAATAATAATAAAAATAAATTGACGACAGATGTCTTGGCGGCTCTAGCCAAGACATCTCTGGTTCGAATCCTGGCCTGAACTTTTTCCCCATTTGGAAATTTACAACTGATATCATAGAAACTCGACAGAGTTTCTCGCCATGCAAAAGAAACAGCGATGCAATGAACCGTAAATTAAACGAATTTCCGCCAATGAATGGCAAACGATTTTACAAAATTTTTTTAGTACTCTGTCACATTTATATTTTCTGGACTGACCAAAACGGGATTTTGACACATCTATATCTCGCATTCTGTTTATGATAGAAACAAAATTCTTATTTCTATGGAATGGGGCATACCAAGTGACTCAGAAAACAAAAGTAAAGCAGAATCCGACGAATAGGTTTTCAGTAAATGCGATTTTAAAAGTGCTGTTTTTTTGCACTTTTTAAATTCTTGTTCCGACGAAATCTGTTGACAGGGCTACAGCCATGTGTAATTATCGGATTTTTATGTAGTTTATATCATTAGAATTGCTTTTTTGAGTAGTTCAAACCTTTGTAAGTTTCATGTAAAAATATTAATTAGTTTTTGAATTATAGCAGTTTAAAGTAATTTTTCCTATACTTAACATAGAGAAAAAAAATATTAAATGGCCTAACTTTTGTCAAAATAGTCATATACATATTATATTATGTTGCTACAGTCGACACAAAGTAAGCTTCCTATTGTAAAGCAGAACTGAAGCATTTACGTTTCGTTTACAGGGTCTCTGAAAAGCTTTCTATACAATACATATCTGGCTATGGATGGTAATTGAGGAAAAAGTTTTAAGCGTTTTCTAAAATGTTTACTTATTTATTTATTTACCTTATTTACCTAAATAATCAAGTTTTGTTAAAGTATTCAGGAAGTGTTGGAACGTGTGTCATAATCTATGCTTAACGCATGATTTTTTTTACTTGTTATACTTTTGCAAACATTACGAAATTTATACTTTTTTAATTCCCGAAACGTTGCGTTGAAAAACTGTAACAATTAAAAAAAACCTTTTAATTTGCTCAGTAATTTTCAAAAATAATATTTAATATATTAGTATAAAAATCCCTGTGAATTAAAAAGGTTCGTAGAAAAAAAAAAATATATTCATTATTCTCGGTAAAATATGCTCCTTAAACTTATTGTTATAATTGACAAAAAAAAAAAGCATTTCTTTTTTTTCCACATTTTTTCTGATTTTATATGAAACTTCAGTATTTTAATTAGTTTGTAAACTATTGCAAAATTTTCTAATTTTTTGTTTTTGAATGTATATAAACTGAAAAGTGATATTAAAAAAAAAAAAGGAAAATAAACATTTTGTTTATTTCTACCCTCTAATAATTTATAAGAATAATTAATTGAGTTGTCATAAATAATCTGATGTATACAATGGAAGGAAATTGATATAAAAGTTTCCTGGTTGCTATGGTAACAACATGTACATTGAAATAAGTCGCTGAATAAATTCTAAAATTCTGTTGCATTGGCAGACGATTTTAAATAAATACGAAAATCATGATGTTATGATACATTTAGAGTAATAATATTGAATTTTATCAATAGAATAATACATATGCCAGTAAATTGCGGATTTTATTCTATCCCATTTAAATTAGAACTATTAGTTTTTTGGATTAATATGTTGGTGCTTTTGACAATGAACTTTATTTAACTGAAATGCAAATTTCTTAATTGAATAGAAAATTTACAATCGATACGTTCTTTTTTTGGAATTATAAAATAATATGACGTAATTTTTTTAGACATTGCATTCCTTTAGAATACAAATCCTTAATAATAAATATATATTTAGTAATAAACACAGGTATAGTGATTTGAAATAATTACTATGGTATAATTAATATTTGCAGCGTGAAGTAGATACATTTTAATAGCAGCAGAATAAAAATTCTAGGAAATTGATATCACTTCTCCAAAATTTTGTTATAATATTTTACTTAAGTTAAAATCAGTGCTTTGATTTAAACATGACGTCACCTTCAGCTACACATGTATCACCTTTCCGGGGTTCTGAATAAAGCTCTATAACTCATAAATTATACTTAATAAATAAAAAAATATAGTAAAAGAATTATGCATTTATTGTTCAATTTATATTTCTTGTATACACGCATATGTATTTTGTTTGTTTTACTATACGAAATAGAGTTATGGCATCAATAAATTATAACGATATATTCATGTATTTGTTGACAAAATTCTCAGATGATAGAAGTGTGTTTTCAATACGAGTGCATTTTAAGGTAAAGCATTCTTAGAACTTTTGTTTTAATTTTACTGCATATTTATTGACTTTTAATAATGTTTACATTAATATTTTTCAACTATAGAAAATAGATATTGCTGAAATTTTAATTCTTTTAATGGAACGTCTGTTTTACGATGTAATACAACAAGTAAATTTTGTAGCATGTTTATGATTAAATAGGGTTTCATTATATTACAATTAACAGCAAGTCTTATGTTGTAGCTGTAGAAATTAAATTTAAAAACAGATGATTTCAGATTGCATATATTTCTACGGTAGAAAAACCTAGAATGGTGTCTAAAGAGCAAAAAAAACGAAACAGAAGAAAAAAATGGTATTCTAAAAACAAAAATGCTGCTTTAAGCAAACAAACTAAAAACTAACTTATTTATTTTTGATGGGTAAAAATAAATAAAATAAATAAAATTTATTTTTTTTACCCATTAAAAATAAATCTGGAAGGGAAATAAGAATGCAACAAAACATTGTCTGGAAATAAATTGCATTTTCAGTTAAAAAAATAATTTTACATTAAAATCACGGTTTTTTATTATGGTTGATAAGCTGTTTGGAGGAACACGAAATAAGTACCAGCACGACTGATCAACAATACATAACATACCATACATACATAACATTACATAAACTTAAATGTTTTGTGTACTTAAAAATCGTAAGAAACACCAAAAGTTTTATTCATTAAATAAAGATTATATTCGACATCGACGTATAATTAGATATAAAAACAATTCAGATTTCATGAAAAAACAAGTGAAACTGAATTATAGGAAAAATTTGCAATGTAGAAAACGTAATGTGGACACGAAGTTCACTTTAAATTTGGATGTCAAGAAAAAGAGAGAAAAAATAACATTTATGAAACATCGGTATAAAGAAAATCAGAAATACACATGGTAATAATACAAGTAATGCAGGAAAACAAAGTTGCATAGATGTTTATTCTAATTTAGAGAAGAAAAAAAATCATTAAAATTTTTATGCCGAAGGCAACAACCAAAGACGATCAGGGAAAAAATTTTATCAAGATGTATTCTATTCCTTCGAGGAGCTCATAATAGAAAATCCAACTTAAATAAACAAAAAAAAATGCCAAAAATAGGGAAAAAATGCTTAAGAAGACAAAAGAAAATAAATTTATTTTCTGACAAATGGATAAATATCGAAATGATAACTCGGAAAATTGCGAAGCAATTAAAAGGAGTTACTTTCGTAAAGAAAGTAATCGAAACCAAATCAATTATAAAATGGTGCTTTAATACTTGTAAAAAAAGCCAGAGAACTTTTTATAATAGATTTAGAAATAAAAAAAAAAAGTTTTGTAATACAGTCGGACCTCTATTTAACGAACCTCTATTTTGCGAACTTTTCCTTGGAACCAAGAACATTTTGCGAATTTCATCGTAAAATAACCTCCAAATAGCGAAGTGCATTCTCTATTTAACGAACTTTTTCGTGGGATCTAAGTTTTTTTTTCCCTATTTCTCAAAATATTACTTAGGCATTTCAAACTTATTCTTTCTTCTAACACATTTTATGATGATCAATAACCAGGAGCAGGTCTTACCAGGCACCTAATTCCCCAAGAACACTAAAGTCGCTGTCATTCTTTGCTTTTTATCCAAGAAGTGCAAACTTTCAATACCCCCCTTTAATCCTCAATGGAGCTGCACCGAGTCCCAAAACTAGAGTTTCCCATTTTCTACATTGTTGATCAGTCGTGCTGGTACTTATTTCGTGTTCCTCCAAACAGCTTATCAACCATAATAAAAAACCGTGATTTTAATGTAAAATTATTTTTTTAACTGAAAATACAATTTATTTCCAGACAATGTTTTGTTGCATTCTTATTTCCCTTCCAGATTTATTTTTAATGGGTAAAAAAAATAAATTTTATTTATTTTATTTATTTTTACCCATCAAAAATAAATAAAACAAATAGATATATATTATACAAAAAGTGTGATCAATTACTTTTTTTAATTATATTTAGTGTTTATGGATTTAAAATATGTTTTATGTAGTTTAAAGTATTTTAAAAGGTGACTCTTTATTTAACGAATTTTCCATATAACGAACTTTTTTTCGGGATTTAGCGACTTCGTTAAATAGAGGTTCGACTGTATTATCAATAAATTAGAATTTGATAAAAATTTACATAATGAAATTTAAATTTTATGCGGGGAATCGCTTCATGCCAAAGGAACAGAACCTTACTACTACGAATTTTCTTATAAAAAGTTTACAAATCAACAGAAAAAAAATAGCTGTTAATGAAAAACATCAAGCTGCAAATATATTTCATATTATAAATGAAAATGCCCCAGAAAGTAAAACACGGTGGAAATGCAGCTATGATATCTGCAAATTAGAAAATTAAACTATTTCATGCAATATGAAGAACATTTTGAAAACGGTTAGTGCATGCCCTATTAAAAAATCATGTAATTATTTCGTTAAACTAAATCACTGTTCGAATGAAAACTTCAATATAGCAAAACGGCATAGTCTAAGCTGTTACGAAAATAACAACTGTAAATCTTTTTTACCATACTTAAGAACATTGAGCCCGCATTTTCCGCGAATAAGGAATTATCTTCGCACAATATACGCCATGATTAATATAGCCACGAAAATAAGTGCTATAAGAGAAGCATTGAAATGTAATAAATACTGCAGATCACATTTCTTTCTTGAAAAAAACTGCAGAAAAGACATGCGAGCAAGCAAAAGAGTTTCAATATAACACATTATCTGAAACATTATCTGAATGTGAAATCTTATCGGTATTTCAAAATGCATTTATTTCTGCTGAGAAAAGATGTTCTGATATGCCGCGACATCCTTGTATTTCATGCGAGAGACTTTGTTTTAGGCGTCAAATAAAAGCTATACACAGTTTAAGGATTCTGCTTCAAGGAACATTTTGGGACGAATTAGTACATATTAAGAAAAATGAAACTGCTAATGGTTATATATGTCGAACATGTCTTGATAACTTCCAGCAAAATAAGCTTCCTGCGACATGTATTCTTAACGGACTTTACGTATACCAGCAGCCAGAAGAAATTGCAAGCCTGAACACCTTTGAAAAGGTTTTAATACAAAGAGCAAAAGCTTTTCAAGTAGTTATGAGAATGGATACTGTTGGAAAAAATCGTTCACGAGTAGAAGAGAAAATTAAAAAAGTTAAGGGGAGAACTTTTCATCTACCTTTGTCATTAGAAGAAACGCTAGAAAAACTACCAGAGCCTGAAGACATAATCAATTCAAATTCAGAACTTTTTGTTCTTCTGCGAAGTGTACCAACAAAAAGGAAAGTAATCTGGGAGACCCTGATAGATGTTAAATAAGTTTACAATGCTCTTAAAATTTTGAAAGAGGTTAATCATCTGTATAGGGATATAAATTTACCAAATTCCTCAAATGATATAATAGATAGAGTTAAAAATAGTGTTTTTATTATAAATGATGAAAATATCGACAGAGAAAAAAAAAGAGCAATACTTACAGAAGTTTCGCCTGATGAACGGCATGCAGAACATTTGGAATATACATTCCATGCCTTAAATGAGACTAAATTTAGGATAATCACAAAACACCAGTCTTCCTTTACATTTAATAAAATCTTTGAAACCTAGTTTCAAATACCATAAAAGGTGCTTAAAAAATATATTTCGGTCCTTCCTGGACCATTTTCAATTTTCTACTGGTTCAGACTCGCTTTCTGCTGGCCACTCTTCGGATCCCCCCTCCTCTTCTTCCCATATTCGCATCTTTTCGTAATCATTTCTCTCCAACCTTGCTCCACCAGCGCATGTTCCATGCAGTTGATCGCATTGTTCTCACTCACAATCTCCACGGCCTCTCTCTTTAAGGCATGATTAAAGTTTTCATAATTTGCCAATTTTTTAGGACGCTCAAATTCGATTTCCACCTTTTCCTCCGCATTGAGCCTTGCTAAAGCTGTTGTTAGTCTTCCTTTCTTTATGTCCTCCCTGTACTCTTTTTTCTATTCTTCGCTTCGTCACTCCAATATAATATTTTTCGTCCCCATTTTCGTTTTTTAGGTTGATTCTATATACTCCCGAAGTTTTCATATCATCTATTCGGTCTTTTTCATTTCTTATTCTCTGAAAGATATTTCTATTAGGCTTTATTGGTATATTAATGTTATATTTCATGGCTTCCTTTTTAAGCACATTAGCGGCTCCTTTATCATACGGTATAGCTCTTGTAAAATTTCTTCGTGCATTTTGTGCGGGGGTTATGGTCGATAGTTTTTTAATACGCTTTTTGTATAACTTGTCCACTATATAGGTTTTAAAACCAGCCGTTTTTGCTATGATCTTTATTGTCTTAATCTCTTCTCTTAATAATTCTTTATTGGAGCAAATTTCAATAGCTCGATTGACATAGGCTCTTAGGGCGGCCCATTTGTAACTTTTTGGGGTTTTACATTTTTCATTAATAATATGGTTAGCATTTGTAGGCTTTCTGTATACCGTTGTTCTAATTTCTTCATCTGTTCTTATTATTTTCACATCAAGGAAATTTAGGATCCTCCCTTCTTCCATTTCCAATGTGAACTTAATGCTGTTGTCCATCTCATTCATCTCCTTTAGAATCTCTTCCGGATTTTCTCCTCCTTTTATCACCGCGAAAACATCGTCTACATATCTTAACCAGGTCTTGATTTTTCCACCTTGATTGTCCAGTATTTTTGCCTCTAGATCTCGCAATTTAAATTCGGGCAAATTCAGGCATTTTAGCTGAATTTAAATTGCGAGATCTAGAGGCAAAAATACGGGACAATCAAGGCGGAAAAATCAAGACCTGGTTAAGATATGTAGACGATGTTTTCGCGGTGATAAAAGGAGGAGAAAATCCGGAGGAGATTCTAAAGGAGATGAATGAGATGGACAACAGCATTAAGTTCACATTGGAAATGGAAGAAGGGGGGATCCTAAATTTCCTTGATGTGAAAATAATAAGAACAGATGAAGAAATTAGAACAACGGTATACAGAAAGCCTACAAATACTAACCATATTATTAATGAAAAATGTAAAACCCCAAAAAGCTACAAATGGGCCGCCCTAAGAGCCTATGTCAATCGAGCTATTGAAATTTGCTCCAATAAAGAATTATTAAGAGAAGAGATTAAGACAATAAAGATCATAGCAAAAACAGCTGGTTTTAAAACCTATATAGTGGACAAGTTATACAAAAAGCGTATTAAAAAACTATCGACCATAACCCCCGCACAAAATGCACGAAGAAATTTTACAAGAGCTATACCGTATGATAAAGGAGCCGCTAATGTGCTTAAAAAGGAAGCCATGAAATATAACATTAATATACCAATAAAGCCTAATAGAAATATCTTTCATAGAATAAGAAATGAAAAAGACCGAATAGATGATATGAAAACTTCGGGAGTATATAGAATCAACCTAAAAAACGAAAATGGGGACGAAAAATATTATATTGGAGTGACGAAGTGAAGAATAGAAAAAAGAGTAAAAGAGCACAGGGAGGACATAAAGAAAGGAAGACTAACAACAGCTTTAGCAAAGCTCAATGCGGAGGAAAAGGTGGAAATCGAATTTGAGCGTCCTAAAAAATTGGCAAATTATGAAAACTTTAATCATGCCTTAAAGAGAGAGGCCGTGGAGATTGTGAGTGAGAACAATGCGATCAACCGCATGGAACATGCGCTGGTGGAGCAAGGTTGGAGAGAAATGATTACGAAAAGATGCGAATATGGGAAGAAGAGGAGGGGGGATCCGAAGAGTGGCCAGCAGAAAGCGAGTCTGAACCAGTAGAAAATTGAAAATGATCCAGGAAGGACCGAAATATATTTTTTAAGCACCTTTTATGGTATTTGGAGACTAAATTTTATGAAACTGACAGTCGACTTTATAAAATGTTAAAGGTAGAGGAAAATCCCATAGATTTCAGAGAGAAGTATATTGATTTACTTTGCTTCCCTGATCTCTACATGAACGGTATGTTTGGCCAATTCCATGAAAGGAAAGTTAAGTTAACATCTGCAGAATTTATAAAATGCCGTTTAATGTCAAAACAATCTCAATTTCATTTAAATCAACAGTATTTATTTTATTTGTTACATGATTCGAATTTACGACAACTGAAGCAAGGCATTTTTCATAAATTAAACATAAGCAATTGCACAGACCGATTAACAGTTGAAGAATACCTAAAAAAACTGTCAGAAGGTAAATTAGAGGGTGATTGAACTTCCATCTTTTCCAAATTAAGGAACACTGCTCAATATTGGACAAAGCCAAGAAATGATGTAAGACTTACCATTACGGACCAGCTACTTGGTTTTTAACAATAAGTCCGAGTGAATGGAACTGAAATGATCTTGCTACTTTTATTATAGAAATGAATCCTTTAGTGAAAAATATACATAAAAAAAGTACAAGTAAGTTAGTTGCATTTGATCCGGTTTCCGCATTGCGATTCATTGATAACAAATTTCAATCAATCATAGATTTTATACTATCACCAAACGCTCCATTAGGTAAGGTTAATCATTATTTTTTTTCATCGAGAGTACTAAAATAGAGGTTTACAGCATTTGCATATATTATTATGGGTAGAAGAAGCTGCAATATTAGGTATTTCTTCTAATGATGATGTGGCGAAATTCATCGAAAAATATTTAACGTGTAAGATTCCTGATGAAAATGTTTTTCCAACTATTTATCAAAGAGTAAAAGAATATCAGACACATAAACACAATTCCTATTGCCTCCGTAATAAAAAAACTAAAAAAGGATTAAAAAAAGTGTGCAGATTTGGATCTCCTCGCCCTGTTCGTACATCGTTGATATTACGAGATACTGTAGAGGCAGTTGCTGAGCGAAAATCTCTAAAATCCAATGGTAGGCTTTACGATTTAATGAGAACAGTAAAACAACAATACATTAATGATTATAATTTTCTATTCTTTTAGCTTGGAATGGTAACATCGATTTGCAGTATATTGGTGAGAAAACTACTATGCTAAACTGGTATATCACAAAATACACAACAAAATCTGAAAACAGCCATGAAAATATTTTTACACTGATAAATTCGACAAAATCTTTAAGCAGTCGATTGTTTAATATTGGCCTAAGAACACTCACTAATAGGGAATGTGGCTCTTTGGAAGCTGCGGACACACTTCTCGGAATACCGTTATATGGAACTGACTCAAAAACATGTATAAAATGGCTGGATGTCAATATAAATCGAAAGAAGCATTTACAGCCAATAAATAAAATAAAGGAGTTAGACAGAAATTCTACTAATATATTCTTCAAATCTATGGCAGACGATCACTATCCAAATCACCCCAAAGAGCTCGAAATGATGACACTGTACGATTTTGTTTGGTGGTTCAATGCAAGATCAAAGCCGTCAAAACTTGATGTAGAAAAATATCCTACTCTAGAAAATAAATTTCTTGTTAAACGAAGTCGCCCATACATTATAAATCATTACAAATATAGCTACAAGCAGGAATCAGAAAAATATTACTTTGCTTTACTGTTCATGTTTATGCCATGGAGAAACATAACTGACGTAAAAAGAAATTTTAATAGCTATGAAGAATCATTTTTTGAACATAATGAAGCTATAATAGAGGCAATGCAATACAACATAAAATTATGCAAATTAGAAGAAGTCATCTAACGAACAAAAGAACTCGTTCAAAATAAACAAGCAGAATTTAAAATCAAAGAATCGAATGAAAGAAAAGAATTTGAATTCCCTGTTCCTTTTAAGAATTTTGAGAACACTAATGTTGCACAAGACATGAAACAAACAATGGAGAATATATTATTATTCAATGAAAATAATTCTGATTCACTCGAACACACGTACTCAAGATTAAATAGAGATCAGAAGAGAGATTTTAATTATGTTACAAATGTCTTGAAACACGGAAACGAAATGAACAAAATTTTGAGACATTTTGTAAGTGGTGTTGGCGGCACTGGCAAAAGTTTCTTAATAAATGCTATAAGAATCTGGAAAAAATAAATATGAACGGCAGTTTGAGAGCAGTTTCTGCACCAGCAGGTTTAAGTGCATATAACATATCAGGTACGACAATATATAAATTATTTCAACTTCCAGTAGAACATATGCACACACCAAAATTTAGACCAGTTTCTGATGATGCCCTTAAAATCATGAGGCACGAAATGATAAACGTAATTCTGTTTATTATTGATGAAATCTCTATGGTGTCCAATATAACATTTTTATATATACATCTAAGATTATCAGAAGTATTTGCTACAACTGACAAAAAAGATGGATGGTTCGGAAAGAAACATATTCTATTGTTTAGGGATCTTTTACAATTACCTCCTGTACACGAAGAGTCTCCATTCATTCCTATATCACAAATAAACATATTGAAACACCTTGGATCACTTACTTGTGTGAATTTATGGAATGAGCTTTTAACGTATAATGAACTTACCATAAACATGAGACAAGAAAAAGATAAAAGCTATGTCGAAATTCTTGAACGCGTTCGTTTAGGAAAACTGCTACTAGAAGATCAAAAGTTTTTAGAAAATCATAAAATCCCACTTCTATCTAAAAATGCAACAGAATTATTAAAAGAAATTAGAAATTATTTATCGAAATTGCCTTTTGAAACAATAGCATTATGTGCCACTAGCAATCAATGTGAAGAATTAAATATAGAGATGTTGTCCCAAATAGAAGGTGAAGAAATTCATTTAAAAGCAAAAGATTTGTTCGATTGTGCACCTTATTTAAAAGTAAAAATGAGCAAATTATTATCTAAATATGACACTGATTCTACTCGTACTGCAGGAATGGAAAAAATAAGTATCATTAAAGTTGGTGCTAAAGTTATGCTTAGAAGAAATATTGACGTAAAACACAGTTTGGTTAATTCTGCAATTGGTATTGTTTCAGGAATAAAAAGAAATATAGAAAATAATGATATTGATGTAATAAGAATATGCTTTTCAAATGGTATCACTTACAATCTGGAAAGGGTAACAAGTAAATTTGAACTTACTGAAAACGCTTTTGTCTACAAAGAACAATTCCCAATTACTATGTCATATGCCATAACTATCCATAAAAGCCAAGAATGAAGTTTAAAGAATGTTCTACTGGATGTTGGAGAATCTATCTTCACTCGAGGACAAACATACGTAGCATTATCCAGGGTTGTCTCATCAGAAGGAATTCACCTAATCAATTTTAATCCTTATAACATAAAGGCTCAAAAGTCCGCAGTAGAAGAATACAATAGGCTTCGATCACAATTTAGACCCGATCTGCCCTTATTTTCAACATCGGATGCAGGCAATAATAAATACGTAAAAGACAGGCGCTGGATAACAAATGCAGAACTCAAACAAATACAAGATAGCGAAAGCCCTTTTGAAAACAAAAAAAAATCCAAAACTCAAGTCTACGATATAGCACTGAACGTTTCTGGTTTTACCAATATTGATTCTGTTTCATGTTATGCAAATTCTGTGATGCAATGTCTCTATAGCAGCAAGCATGTAAGATTAATTATAAAATCAGATGTATTTGCACCGGAGTATTTAAAAGAAAATTTAATACATTATGAACAAAAACCTTTAGTAGATGCAAAAAATATAAGAAAGGGAATAAGTAGCACTTATGTGGAAAATGTACAACAAGATTGTGTCCAGTTTTTTGAAGACGTAATATCAAACTTTACATCATTAAAGGATATATTTTCATATACACAAAAACACACATTATTCTGTCGAAATTGTAATTATACTAAAGTAAATGAAACTGAAGAAACAGTTATTCGTTTTCCAATCACATCTAGTACAGTTTCGATCCAAAATATGTTTAAAACAACATTTGATCATTGGGAAGAAACTGATGACAATTACAAATGTATTTATTGTGGAACAATGGGAAAAGCTCAGCAAAAATATGAGATAGTGGCATCAAAGCAACATATAGCCTTGCAGTTTCTAATTTTTAATAATGACTTAATGAAAATAAACGACGTAAAAATTACAGGAATCCCTAATTCTAAAATAAAAATTTCAGGAAAATTTTATCATCCTTTATCGGCTATTTTCCATCATGGATTAACCATTATTGAAGGACACTACACAGCTATCTTTAGAAAGAATAACAAGTGGATTCTAGCCAATGACGCAGAAATGAAAGAAACACAATAGCCAACAGGTGCAAAAAATATATATATGCTTCTACTGAAGAAAGCGGAATAATACATTTATCAGGAAAAAAAGGTTTTTTAATTTAATGTGGAAGTTTACATGAAAAATGCTTCTTGTACTCAAACATGCGTGATAGAAACTTTCACAAATTCTTGTTTGACTGAATACATTTATAAAATTCAAAACCTTATGTTGAATTACCGGCTTAAAAAAACTTGATTAATTCAGGTCATTAAGGTGCAAAATATCAAACTTTTCTGAATATTTCTCAATATTTTTTGTACATATTTCACTATGATAAACTTTTAATTTACAAGTACGTGATACTCTTTGTGAATGTTCATCGTTACTGAAGATCTGCCATATAAGTGATATTATACTTCTATATTAATGCTTGAACGTTATAGTATAACATTCAATTTTCTATTTATTATAAACTTTTTGGTAAAGAAATGCATAAACAAATATATGTACTTTGATTAGAGTTTGTCATACGGCAACAACTGAAATAATGGAGTCTTCATTTTTGCTTTGATTACTCATGTTGAATAAAATATAATTTATTTATTTATTTTACATTTAAATTGATTAATTTTTTTAATTTTTCATGCAGGCTTTACATGTATTTTTTTCTGTCTGTTTTTCTATATATATACTGCACATATCCTCAAATAGTTTTTTCATCAGTCCAAACTTTGAAATTTAATGAATTTAAGCCATTCTACAAATGTAATATAGTCAGCAAGCTTTTTTATTAAATAACTTTTGATACAATATTTACAATCCTTTTAGATAAAATAAATTTGTTTACAGTTTTATTGGAAAATTTTATTAAGTTCTCATTTAAAAAGGTTAATAACGAAAGTCATAATATTAATAGACTATTATTTTGGGCTTAATTAACGAGTGTTATCGATATGTCATAAACAGCTTTCAGACATTTTTAATTAGGTATAGTGTTAGACAAATTTTTCAAATATGACCGAAATTAAGAAAAAGCATTTCATAACAATAAACTATCGAACAGTGAACCTTTATTGAAAAGAATTGTAATTTTCACAATGAATTATCATCTGAAATTTGTGAGAAAATATTTGTAAAGCGTACGAATAAGTATGTCCTGTCAGCCAAGTTAAAAACCATTAGGAATTTATAAAGTACATACATTGAAAATTCAGAAAATCAAAAATGTGTTACAGCTTATGAAAATATTTATAAAGAAAAAAAGACTGAAATGAAATAATCAGTGCCTCAGCTGCGCTTATCTCAGGGATGCTGGATTTCCTGAAAAAAAAAAAAAAAAAAAAAAAAACCTCATCTTATTTAAAAAAAATTCAAACATGCCCTGTAATAAGGCAAAAGCTCATTATTCAATCTGTTTTTAAGTCTGAACGTATTTTGTATAAATTAATATAAATTTTGAAAATGTAAAGTCATTGGTTCAAAAATTATCAGAATAAAATCGTTGCTGAGTTTATTAATGAATCACTCTATAGCTTGTAAAATTTAAGCAATGTTTTTGAATGATTTTAAAATAGTCCAATATTATGTATTATTAGGTATATTACACTTTTGAAAAGTTTTTAGCATCTCTATTAAATTATATTTTTATCCCTGTCATCTTCCTTTAATCATTTCTGAATAAAAATGGAGTGTATATAATTTAAATGAAATACCTTACAAAAAGACGTGATATCTAATCAAAAACAACTCGTTGTCAAGGATCCTGCCAAGCCACAAACCTAAAACGTCAGTCATAAAAAGATGTGATATTGCTAAAAAGAAGCGATATAGAAGTGCATACTCCAAGCGCTGTGTAAAAATCTATCACCACTCATAATGTTTCCAAAGGACTCTGAGTGAGGTACAGAAAACTGCTTGGCGACCTGCAGGCTTTTATAATGTTTGTGCTTACTGCATATACACATGACTATATTTTTAACAATTTTTTCTTGTATTACTGCTCCCATGAAATTGTAAAAAGTTGAAGCTTCTGTGTTTGCATGTCTTTTCTTACTTATCAGCTTGAAAAATCGATTTGTTGATTTTATTTACCATTATTTGAACTGGAAACACCACTTTTATGAAGAAGATTTTTTAAAGTAAACATGTAAAGATTTTGAGTTTGTAATATATATCATAGTGTATATATATATATAATTAAGCATATGCACATTAATAACAATGCACTTTATAATAAACGTTAACTAAACTGTGATATATTGCAGTAAAGCCTATGTAAGCGGAATCGCATACGACTGGGGAAAAATCCATTCTGGTTAAGCTGTTTTAGTCTGTTTTAGTACTATTATATAATATTCTTTATGTTGGAAACGTGACATTTTTTGCCTAAGAAATAATCCCGCCCATTTTACCAGTTTTCTCTTAGAAATCGTGTATTAAGTGTATTAATCGTATTTGTAATTAATTTTTATGTTAAGAAATATTAGAAAGGTAATTGTAATAACAGATGATTATCACACTTATATAACATTTGCTGCTTGTTTTTCAATGCTTCTTCGTTTTTTACAGATCTTTCTCATACGAAAATATTTATAAAAGTGATATAACAAGAATTAAAAATTTATTTTTTTAATTTTCAAAATTGATGTACTACATATATTATAAAAGCCTGCAGGTCGCCAAGCAGTTTTCACATACTGTACCTCACTCCGAGTCCTTTGGAAACATTATTAGTGGTGATAGATTTTTACACGGCGCTCGGAGTATGTACTTCTATATCGCTTCTTTTTAGTGATATCACTTTTTTTTTATGACTGACGTTTTAGGTTTGTGACTTGGCGGGATCATTGACAACGAGTTGTTTTGGATTAGATGATTTATTTACCTACTGAATAATTGTTCTGAAAATTAATCTAATAAAGATAGAAGTTTATCTTTGTGCTGATGAGATCACTGCGCATAGAGCTATAAGATTTGGCAAGAAGGTAGCTGTATGTCTAAAGTTATGCACATAGAAGCCAATTTTGGGACTTTTTTGGGAAGTTTTTTTAAATGTAATTTTTGGTCTTTTTTCATGTTTTATGGCAATTTTTCCAAATTTGTAAAAGGAATCTGGTTTAAATTTTTTAGCAGAATGTAGTAAATTTTGTCCTCTTTACAATAAAGTTTATTTGGAATTTACACAGTGATTTTTAAATTTTTCGCAATTATTTCGTTTTGACATTTTGCAGTGATTTTTTGAAATTTATAAAAGAAATTCGGTTTCAAACTTTTAACCTTAATGTAGTAAATTTTGTCTTTCCACAATTGCATCCTCTGGTTTAAATTGTTAGCGATTTAAAAAAAAAAATCACATCAAAAGGATTTTTCCTCGTATTCCTCGTCGGATTTTTCCTTGTAAAAAAATTCTGGATACAATGTTTTAGCCCTACTATAGTACATTTTGACTCTCTGATTTTCTGAATTTTTAGCGATTTTTATGCAGTGAACTTTTCACAATAGTAAATGGGATACAGTTACGATTTTTTAGCCCAATTCAGTAAATGTTGTCCTCTTTTCAATAAAGCTTATCACAGCAATTTTTTAATCTTTTATGCAATTTTTTGAAATTCGTAAAAGGATTCCAGTTTCAATCTTTTCGCAGAACTTATTAAATTTTGTCCTCTTTTCAATAAAATTTAATTCCTATAGCAATTTTTAAATTTTTCTTTTTTTTTTTTTTTTTACATTTTATGGCGATTTTTTGAAATTCGATTTCGAACTTCTAGCTTAAGTTAGTAAAATTTTACCCTCTAACTTTATATTTAGTGATTTTTAATGAGATTTTCAATGTGTACTTTAACATCTTTTCAAATTGTGCAGCAATTTTTTGACATTCATGAAAGAATTCCAGTTACAATGTTTTCGCTTGCTATAGTAAAACGCAATATTTGTACTTTTGTGACTTTTAGTTTTTTTTAGTTTTGCAGCTATTTTTCCACATTAGTAAATTTTTTCAGCCACAGAAAGGGGACTAAGGGGACCAAAATGCATAAAAGGGGACTTTGGAGGGAAAAAGGGGACCATTTGGAAGTCCTGTTATATTTTTAAATTAATAAGCAATAAAATATTCTAAGAAGAATACTACAGTAGCACACAAAAGTATTTTGACAAAGATAATAATTGATTTAAATAAAAGCAATAATAAAATACAAAAATCTATCATTTATTTTATTCAACCATATTCAATGTTTTACAGAAATTTAGCAAATGAACTAAAGTCCTTCACGGGTTGGATTGTACCTGACCCGAACTCAAAAAAAAAAAAAAAATTCCTCGACCCGAAGCCACAAAAATAATTGTTCGCAATCCACAACCCAACCCGAACCCGCAATGAAAGAAAAGTAAATCATGTTTTAATGTCATTATGAAAAAAATTCCACAATTGTATCTCTAATACCATTTTTATATTTTTCATAGAAGAATTAACAAATCTATATTCTGTAATATTCAATTATAGTAAAACTTCTGAATAGTGGACACCTCGGGATCGTTAAATAGAGTCAAACATCAGGTCGGGTTATCCCGAATTTTGTTTTTTCTGCTTGGCATGAATCTAATTTTCTTTTTGCAGGTCAGGGTCACACTAAATTAATTCTTGTGGGTCATATATAGGTTTTTTGCAACTCAGATTGTTGGGTAAACAGAATTACGCTCAAACTTTCTGTGAAAATGCCAACAATCTGAGTGGCAAAAAACTTATATATGACCAGAAAGAATTTTTCTAGTGTGAACACGACTGGCAAAAAGAAAATTAGATTCATCCCGAGCCAAAAAAACAAAATTTGGGATAACCCAACCCGATGTTTGACTCTATTTAACGATCCCGAGGTGTCCACTATTCAGAGGTTTTACTATATTTTAATATTACAGAATATAGATTTGTTAATTCTTCTATGAAAAATATAAAAATGGTATTAGAGATAGAATTGTAGAATTTTTTTCATAATGGCAATAAAACATTATTTACTTTTCTTTCAGAGCAGGTTTTGGTCGGGTTGCCAAAAATTATTTTGTGGCTTCGGGTCTGGTCGGGTCGAGGAATTTTTTTTTTTTTTTTGTCGAGTTTGGGTCAGGTTGAACGTTGACTTAAAATGGAATTTGCAGGTTCGGGTCGGGTACAACCCGGCCTGTGAAGGACTCTAGTTCATTTGCTAAAATTCAGTAAAACATTGAATATGGTTAAATAAAATAAATGATTGATTTTTGTATTTTATTATTGCTTTTATTTAAGTCAATTATTATCTTTGTCAAAAGACTTTTGAGCACTACTGTATAATGACAAAAGTTTACTTAGGTTTAAATATACATTTGTAAGAATATACATTTTAAAAATCATTACAGCCTGCTACATTCAGAAGTAAATTGTTAAAAAAAAATTTTAAATGCAATAAAAAATTTAGAAACTCAGGGAAATATTATTAGGATATCAAGCCATTTTGCACATAATGCTTAATAAGATACCTTATAATGCCCTTGATTTATGAATATATGAAAAAAGGACTACACTCAGAACTTTTAGTTGCTACAATTATGATACAAAATATTTTTATAGATTAATAATTAAAGACATTAGATATGTATATAATAAGTTAAAACAGAATTTGTTCACAAAATGTTTTATGAGATACAAAACAAATATAACTCACCAGCATGAATATTATTTTGAAAAACAACTCCTTTCATTTGCAAAATTAGATGACTGCTGAATTTTTCATCATTGCTGTTGAGAGAAGTAAAATTAAATCAAATTTCTAAAAAC
This sequence comes from Maratus speciosus, assembly GCA_963932465.1. Lineage (NCBI taxonomy): Eukaryota > Metazoa > Arthropoda > Arachnida > Araneae > Salticidae > Maratus > Maratus speciosus. The sequence goes on from OZ010792.1 coordinate 40,723,981, forward strand.
ATACTTCTTACATGCAACAGGGTATGAAATTAAAATCTAAAAGCGATAGACTAAAAATACATTTGACCAATATTTTGTACCAGTTGAAAAATCTTCACTTGTTAGCTGAAAGCGTAATGTGGACCTTTTATTCCATTTTCTATTTATTTATTGCAATTTACTTGTTTAAAATATTTATTAAAGATTTATATAAAGTATAAAGACAATTTTCTATTAATAAAATTATTCAAGTCAATCTATGATTTGATAAAAGTTGTAAAACTTTTAATCAAATCATAGATATAATCACGAACAATGATCCTAACATGCGACAGCATTATATCTACCCTATATATATAAAATCCTAATGAAACGAATTTATGAAACGGAAGTATGAATTGACTGATTAAACAACTGATTATGTTTCACGGCGATTTCTCCTAAAATATGGAATACTTTGCAATAAAATTAACACAAAAAATCAATATTGATCTGCAGATTTCAAAACTGGTATTAGAATTTTTAAATTAGAATTTGTTTTTGAAATATTAATTTTTTTCTAATTTTATATACATTTTTCTAATGATGGCAACTCAAATTTTAATCAAACAGATATTTTTTTTTATATTTCAGAAAAGGTTGAGATGGTAACAAGGCTATTGTTTATTTGATAATAAATGTTTATTTTTTTTTTTTTTTTTTTTTTTTTTTTTTTTTTTTTTTTTTTTTTACAAATTATATAAATTATTTTGTTCTATGATTATTAATTATTTTTTTTGATATTTCCTTTAGAAAATAGAAAATAATTAAGAAATACAGTACTACTTAGTTATCCCGTCGACCAATTTCGCCAAATTATACAAATTGACATAATTTTTATTTTAAATAACGAAAGAACAAATAAATTAGTATAACATTAATAAATATACAAATAAAACGTTGAAATAAAAATCACTTGATGATGTAAACACATGTAACTTGCTTACAGTCAAGTGAATGTGACATTTACGATCAACCATTATTGACATTTAATCTTATAGTTTGACGATAGATTTTTGGTCATCGGGATATCTAAAGGAATACCAAAAATGCATATGTAACTGGTATTTAAAAACGAGGTTTTTGCCAAATTTTTGTAAAAAAATAAAAATCACGCCAAACCTGCAGTGCGTATCTGGCCAAATATTACCACTCAAAAAAAAAATGTTAACTGGCGAGTTGAAAAAAAGCTATTGGCGAGATTTGCACCCTGCTAGCGTAACAGTACCTAGAATTCTTTGCGACCATGGCAACTTTTATGTAGTTTTATTCGAAAAAAAATTTTTGATTTTTTAATCAAAATGAAAAATTTACGGTCCCATATTGGTGCGATTTTTTTTCTGATGCCAACGTCATATACAGAACGGGCACATAACTGGCGCCAAAGTATCATTATTTTGCTTGATATGGTAAGCCGGATGTTGCTGTTTATGCTGTTGATGCGTTCCCCAAATTGGCATTGTTAAAAAAAACACCAATATGTATATATTATAATATGTTAAAAATAACACCAAATGTATATGACATCTTTGCCAAACTTTCATATGAATGGCGAAGGGATCAGACCATATTTGTTTATGGCAGTTGACGACTTGAACTATTATAATATAGATGAAATGATGGCAATAGAATAATATTTGATGACTTATTACCTGTGCCTGGCTAACATTAAAGTACCAAAATGGCACCTAGAGTATAAAAAGTGAAGTGGTCAAACCTGGAACTGTTGATGATAGTCACATGACTTAGGCTATTGTTATAGAGATTGTTTTAAAATACCGGGAGACAGACTCTGTATACTTAATTTATTTTATTTTAGCTTCTTTTCAAATGTTTAACTGATCCTCTTTAATCAAAAACGAAAACAACCATTGGATGTCTTAACAGCAACTGATTCGCCCTTAAATTTTTGCAATCAAAGGGAATTGAATGGAAACCCATTTACAGGGAGATCTGCACAGCTTTTTTCAGTATAATTCAATCTTCTCTAATATTTTTAAAACCCATCAGATTAGTGTGTTTTTAGATTCAACGGCGTCTGAACCGGGGTTGGCGAGCGTAGCTTGCAGGGGGCAGAGCCCCTAGTTACAAAATAAATGTACAGGTGAAGTCTATTATGGAAAATCAATGGCATGTGCCCTTGAATTTAAATTAGCATTTCATTCTAAAATAAAAAAAAAAAAAAACATTTTGTTCCAATACATTTAAAGATAGATTCTCATATATTTAGGTAATCATAAGATAAATTATGGGATAGATCAGTCTGAAAAACTCATTTATCAAGAAGTAGAGAAAGGGAAATACTACACGAGAAGTGATGATTATTAATTTTTGGCAAGAGTTAGTAAATGGTTGCTCCAAGATTCAAAAATGCTTGCCTATTTCCATATGCTGGTAGCCACAAATTGCTGGTTTTTAATGGCCACCTAGCAAACAGAAATTTCACTCCCTGATATACAGATCATCCAAAAATTCATACTAACCTAGCATCCAGCCACAAGAAATCAGATTCTTTAAGTAGCAAGTTATGTTGCTCATACATGGATGCAATGACACACTGCAAGAAAAAAAATAAAAAAATAAAAAAAAATAAATAAATAAATAATAACAATAAAACAGCTAATTTAACTGGAAAAAAGGGTGAAAAGGACAGAAAAAAATAAGGATTTTAAATTTTGTGCAAAGGGTGGATCACCTTTTTTGAGGGGGGGGGGGGGGGGGATAATTTAGATGATTGTATTATATTATTACAAAAAAACGGACAGAGAAATTTTTAAAAATTTAGAAATTTTAAACTTTGTATGCTGGACTGCTAGAAAGGCAGGTGAAAGCTGAAATTTTGAGAAATGGAGGAATTTAGATGATTGATTATATATTTATTGTTATAGCAAAATAATAAATAGAACAGACTTTCTTTTTCTTTTAATTAAATAGCTCTAAATGTTTTAAGCTTTATGTACTTGGGGATAAACACTAAAATCTCAGGAAGAGGAGAATTCAGATGAAATTTCAAGAAAACAGAAGATACATAGTAGCAAGGAAATTTTTTTTTATCTCTGATTTAGTTTAAAAAATAATAATAATAATAATAAATAGAACAGACTTTCTTTTTCTTTTAATTAAATAACTCTAAATGTTTTAAGCTTTATGTACTTGGGGATAAACACTAAAATTTCAGGAAGTGGAGAATTCAGATGAAATTTCAATTAAACAGAAGATACATAGTAGCAAGGAAATTTTTTTATATCTCCGATTTAGTTTAAAAAAAAAAAAAAAGGCCAATTGTTGTTAAATTTACTTAATATTACACAGACTTGTGATTAGAATTTGTATAAATTTTATATCACATTCCAAGAAGAACACTATAATGACAAAAGTTTAGCAAACAATTTTTAAAGAAATGTCTTTCTTTATATTTTATGAACTGGTTACCTTGATTAAAGTATTGGTTAAACTGTTACCATCCTTTTCACAATTAAAACATGTATAGAACTCAAGATCAAAGTACAACTTGCATGGATAATCTGAAAATAAACACATTATATGAGCAAAATTCACAAAACAGGAAAATTCAGCAAAAAAAATCTCCTTTAGTTATAAAATATTCATGGCAAAATTAGCTGTGTTGAAAATTTTACAAAATTAAGTAATAAAAATATAAATGAAAAATACTTCTTTAAAATCAAAATTTATATGCTATTAAAATAACTACCAACCATAAAACTAAGAAATTAGGAGCAAGATTTAACATACAGAATTTTTTGTTATTTTTCCAAGAAGAACTTTTTATTTGGACATAATCATGTAGAATGGCTAACAGAATTTTTTTTTAAAGAGAGAGAGAGAGAACATCTATATACACACATCAAGTTTCTAAATATTATCAAGTTAGAAATTATAGTTAACATTTAATAACAGAAAATGGGTATGTAGGTTTCTACTCACATAAATATATTCTTTTGAAAACTGAAATGCACTAAGATAGAATTTCAAGGGATTGGCAAAAATTCCATTTTAGATAAGTTTTTGCTTTAGAAAATACACCGTTTGTTGTAATTAGATTGTGTTCTTTCCTTTAAGACCACTGAAGTGTACGTTCGTTCTGTCATGTGTGAACCAGAAGTGGGCAGTAAACGGCTCTTTTCAGAGACATACGATCTGAGCTGTCCCTGGAAAACCTTGGCTGGCGACATGAATCAGCAGTGGTCACAGAAACAAATTCATTTAACTAACATTTTGTATCCTAGTCGCTGAAATATACATTTATTCAGCCTATATGTGGAGCAAAAATGGGCAGTAAAGGGTATTTTTTTGTTTTAAGTTGTACGATCTAAGCCGTCCCTGGAAAACCTTGGCTAGTGGCATGTACTAGGCATATGATCATCAAAATTTAAACATAATTTTAGTGATTCATGTGGCTTTTTTAAGGAGGCTTGTTTATCAGTAATTACGTCTTTCCAAAGCCATAATTAAGTTTTTAAAGGTTTTTACAAGACACAAGGAAAATATGTCAAAGATAAATAAAATATCTGATGTAACAAATAAGTTGAATGATGATGCTTGCTATCGCTATCACTTACACATGATGCACGAATAGGTTTATTCATTTCATGTTTTAGTCAACGTTTCTAATTAATAAATGGTTGGGTATCCATATTATTTGAAGTAACTTGAAGTTCAATTTTAGTCACAGATAAAATAACTTGTTCTTACACAAAATGTTACCACAAATATAATCTTTATAAAATGTGGGCACACATAACACCTGAAGCACAACTTTAAATAGAGAACAACTTTTGGTAAACTGTCCCCCAAAAAAGGGGACTGTTAAATTGTGTTTGTGCAGCCATATTTGATTATCTGTGTGAGGAACATAGGCCGCGGCCCTAGTGCTCTTCGTGGAGGTCTTTTCAAAGGATCCTAACCCCTATTTATGTTGATATCAGAAAATACCAGCATCTGAAATACGCAACTGCTGAAATGGAAAATTTAAAGGAGAAAATATTGTTTTCCAAATGGTGTCACCAAATGTGTTGCTTGAAACTATTGAAAGAGACACAAATTTTTTTGGCAGGGTCACGGGTCATGCACAACATACGGGCCGGTATGGCAATCGGCAAAATCGCAGGAGTGGCAAATTACATCTATATTTCCCATTGTAAAATTGCTAAAACCTTTCTTAACACCTTCCATATTACTTTTCTATCAGAGTATCTCCCTGATAAAGCCATAGGTGATAAATTATGTGAAAGAAAGTCATTGAATAGCAATACTTAAAGGCCAGTGTTAGAAATCCTTCGTGGTCTGCTGGTCTGAGACCACCAAAAATTCAATCAGACCACTAATTTGAAAAATTTAGCTGTCCACAGGACCAGTAACTTTTTTCCCCTCTCTCACAGGTAAACTTAAATTTTCCAGTCCCTGAGAAAACACTAACTAAACACAAATCACACAATAAATAAAAATTGCATTAAACCTCAGTTAGTTGAAATAAATAATCAGAAATATAATATCTAATTAATAATTTTATAGTTTTTCTTTATGTACTGTTTATTTAATTTTTAGTAAATTATAATTTTACATTTTTTATGCTGAAATTTTTGAATAATTGTAAAGGAAGTTTGGTTTATATTCTAGGAGGGGGGGACACTCAAAGGGTTAAAGGGACTTAATAGAATTTTATGTAGTGGGCCAGTGATGATGTCTGCAGACCAGTAAATTCTCATGCTTACTGGTTCTTATCAATTCTACCACTGAAGGCACTGGACATACAGTTCAGCTGCTCTGATGACCTTTGAGGCAGGTTAAAACCTTTTGTACAATCCTTTAAACATTATAAATGTGACAAAATGAAAAAACAAATGGCCAAAAGATAAACTTGTTAGGGGCAGCAAATTTAAAGTTTGCACACTGGTGTCCCAGTTCCCAGTTAGTTTAGGATTTAAAACAGATAAATTCTTTTAAATTGTCACTCTCGAGTTGCTATTTGCTATTCTGTGTTGAACTCTGAATAAATTGTAAATTATGTGTAAGAATAAGAAAGAATTTTTAGCATAAAAGTACTATATTTCCATGTTTTTTAATGGAATTTTTATAGCAGACTGTTACTTTAGACTAATACAAAATTAATTAACATATTTTCTACATTGTATGATAAATTACACTTACATAAACACTTACAACAATAACGGGAATTCATTTCTGTTTAGTTTACTAGAAATAAAGATTATTCAAGATCTAACAGCACAGTGCAGTACTGTATCACTTTCAGGCTCAACAATGTCATTTTTCATGCATTTCATGCTATATTTTAAAAAGAATAAACACTATTTAGACAGCAAGTTTCGTGCCAGAAAGTCTGTACAAATATATAATAATTTTTCATTTCCTTTGTCCACTGTTGATTTCCCATAATGTGCTTGAATTACCTTGTATTTTCAATAAAGGATGGGTGTAGAAAAGGATACCAGAAAAAGAGGCACTTTTTGTATATTGTATTTATAAAAGAATACATTTTCAAATTACAATTACATTAATCCATAATTACACAACTCTTCCAGATACCCTCACTCATTTAACAAAAAATCAAACAGCATTTTCTTCTTTTCCTATCATAATAATGCATTTTTCAAAAAATGTTATCAAAGTGCTAATGTTTAAAACTAAATTTTGTTAAATAAAAATTACAAAAGGGTATCAAGTAGCAATCAATTTTATTTCAAAAATAAATCAAGGATGATATTAAAAAAACTATTTGAAAATTTCATGTACAGAGAGGTAAAAAAAAAAAAAAAAAAAAAAAAAAATGAATATTTCTAAAAATATATATATTTTCTCGTTGAACAATGCAAAAATTTCTAACACATTCAAGCTCTCATTTTTATACACAAAAAAATAAAATTTGCAGGTATGACTACTGAAGTTATTTGGAATAAAACAGCATTATTCATTTTTCAATGTACGCATACATTTGAGTTGTAATCGATTAATGTCTCATGATGACCTTTATCAGGCTTTCGTTTCCCGAAGCTCGGCTTAAAATGTAAACTTTGACAGCATCTTCTAAAAACTCTTTTGCTTTCATCAGAAAATGGAAAACACTATTCCATTAGTTTCTGAATAAGAATACCTGCATTTAAGAATAAAAATGATATTTTCAATGTGTCAGAAAGTAGCTAATTTTGATTTGAAATTGCATAGTCTGACATAAAAAATATGAATTTATGTGCCTAAATTTGAAATAGGACTAATTGATTTAATTTATTATGCTGTTAATTAGTAGAAAGACTTTTCAAAGTTTAAGCAAAAAGTATGGATTTTTCAAAATGATTTTATCATGTGATATCTGCATCCTTAAAAAAAGTAAGAAAAATATTTTTTTATGAAAATGAAAACATTTCATTATTAAAATCTGAGTACATTGAACAATAACATTTTTCTTTTCATTTTTTGATTTATTATGTCTGATTTTTTTTTTTCAATATAAAAAGAAAAGTTTGCTTATTTATGTTATCTTACAGAAAAATTATTTATATATAACTGTAATTATATATATAACTGTGTAACCCCCCCCCCCCAACTTACCCAAAATATCTGTTATATATAAACCCATGAAAAAAAAAAAATACAAATTTTAATATACACATGTAAATTAAAAGCAATTAAAATAATTCAGTTATTTTCCCATTTTAAAATGAAATTTATATCATTTAATTAATATAAAAAATTAACAAACATATTCAAAGCATTTACAATGCAATCAGATTTCCTCATTAATGAGAAAATTATTCCTAAAGATTGCATTTCTTTGTGACACTATTTAACCATTTTTTATCATTTATAACGATGTAATGAAAAGTGCCAAAGATTGTTTCTGACTTTACTTGAACCTCCTCCCCACCACAAAGCTAAATATATTCAACGATAAAGAAAACACATGGTTGTAACACATCAGTTGTTGGTTTCATGGAAACAATCAAGTTCTCATGAATAGCAGTATACTGTCATGTACAGCAAAATAAAGTTAAGTAAACAATATTGTAGGCTGTTTTTTTACAACTCCAAAAGCTTTTGATTTCAACAGATCCTACTTACAACGAATTTCGCGTGGTGACAATTATACAAACAAAACTATCAACTGGGCTGTTGGTGAGGGTGAGGCTGTAGAAATACTTTCTACAAAACAACAAAGTGAATATTGTCCTATGCTGCAATCTCCCACAGCTCTAGTAGAGAAAAAGCTTTACAAATGAAAATTTTGTTTGCATCTTAAGAACTGAATTGAGCGATGTGTGTCTGTCAGAGGAATCCTTTTGATTATGGTCTTGCTTGAAAAAATAAATTTAAAAAATGGAAATTTAATGTCATTTTGATGAAAATGTCTAGTCTCACACTATGATGGGCATAAATTTTTCCACGTCGGGCACTGTCTATCTTGGCCCCCACCAAGATACGACAGTCTAAGTATAGCTAACGTCAAAATATAAGAAATTAATATCTTCAACATATTGAATGAAAAGTGAGAAATTAATTTTAGTGGTAGGTTTAAAAGTAAAACAAAACGAGAAAATATTTTGAGATTAAGGGGGAAATGAAGCAGAGGTAATATTAAAAATTGAGAACTTATTCTAAAACATACATCCAGTCTATTTTATAAGGATTAATATAAAAATACTTCATCAAGAAAGCACATACAAGTGCTTACATATAAGTACTTATTTATATATTTATACATTTAGTTGAGTTTAATATACATCTTTACTACACCTAAAAGTTACTCTGTATTTAAAATAGCTATAAAATAGACTTTATGACAAATGAAGATTACATAGAAAAAAATTACAACTGTCTCACAGTACAACAAAAACCCAAAACAATTTATAAAATACTTTTTGAAATATTCAGTTTCAATTAATAATACTAATGCTTACTTTCTCTTATGACTTCATAAGTACACCTTTCTTTAGGCTGCTTTGCTCTACAGAAAACAGGGGAAAATGAGGTTTTGAAATCAAATATAAAATTATTAATGCTTTTGATAAATTTTAATTTCATTATAAAAGTTTTTTTTTTTTTTTTTAAGTAAAATTTCTTAGGTTAGTGTAGAGTTTGTAAAAAAAGTTCTATTCTGTTAGTCAGGTGCCAGTGATAAATCGCCAAGGATTGTTTCGTTTGGCATTATTTGAATTGAAACCTTTTCTATGATTCTTTTGCCACTGATTTCCTGGCAACTCCTTTGCACAGCAAGATTGAATTGGTGTTGCGTCATCTAAATAGGTTTGTGTCACGTTTCATTTCATCTTATCATTGTGAAAGTTTGGGATTAGCGAAAACAGAGTAAGAAGCTTTAAATTTTTGTGCTACAAAACTTGAAAAGGAGGCATTGAATCAGTAGCGCAAACTTTTCAAACATATTGGGTGAGCTCAGAAATTTTTGAGAAATATAGAAGAACAGATTAGAAGAATAGACAGAAAAGATAGAATAATAGAAGAATAGATTATACGTTTTTGAGAAAAATGAGGGGTTCACAACCATAGTAGTACAAGTCCATTTTGAAAAAAAAAAAAATGAGATAGTCCATTTAGAAGGTGCATAAAATTTACTTTATCTACTCCCAGAATGAACCAAGTTGGTTTTCAGATACTTTCTCATATATGACATATGTTTACAGATTTGGTTCACTGTGGGAGTGGATAATAAAACAGATTTTATGCACCTTCTAAATGGACTACCTCTTTTTTTTTTTCAAAATGAACTTGGTCTACTATGGTTGTGAGCCCCTCTAATCTTTCCCCCTTAATGTGCATGAATGAGTGTGAAGAGAGGGGAGGAGTAAATGACTAAATATGATAATTCAAAATGAAATTGTTTTTTTTCTAAGCAAACTTTTAAATTATAATAATTAAGTTTTATAAAATTATATTCTTATAAATACCGTATTTACTCGTGTATAACGCGCACCATAAATTTGACATGCAAGTGAATGAGTGACCTAATGAATTTCAGTAAAGAAAGTTGAAACAAGTGTTACGCCAGGCCAGGAAAGAAAGCGAAAATCTATTTTTAGATTTCCTGAAGGGAGTAAGTGACGTATCATGCTGTGGTGACATCACTCGCTTAACGAAATACTTCAGAGCATCTTTTGACAACGTGCGAGTAATATGGAGAATCGATGTAGTTATTCTGTGACATTTAAGTTAAAAATAGTTCAGTATGCATAAGAAAATGGGGTACTTGTTAGTTATCCCGTCGACCAATTTCGCCAAATTATATAAATCGCCAAACCACTCGCCAAATTATACAAATTGACATAATTTTTATTTTAAATAACGAAAAAACAAATAAATTAGTATAACATTAATAAAAATACAAATAAAATGTCAAAATAAAAACCATTTGATGACGTAAACACGTGTTGTCAAGTGAATGTGACATTTACGATCAACTATTATTGGCATTTAATCTTACAATTTGGCAACAGTAATTTGGTCGACGGGATAACTAACAAGTACCGAAAATGGTAACGGTGCTTCAAGTCGGAAGTTTGGCATTGGTGAGCCAAATATGTGAGAGTGGCGGAATGTGGAAGAAAAACTGAAAAGGCATCATCCAAAAAACGTGCTTTTTTGGAGATATCGTGTAAATATCTACAAGTGGAGCAACAGCTTTTAACTCATACAATGGATTTGCAGTTTTCAGGGTACTCAGTCTCGACGCAAATGTTGATGTTTGAGGAAAGTAAAATAGCTACGAAAATGAATAAGCTAAAAGAACATTTCAAGGGGAGTTATGGCTGGGTGCAATGCTTTATGATCCGTAACAGTCTCTCTATCAGGAGAACAATGCTATCGCAGAAGCTGTCGAAAGAATGCAAAGAACAGTGTACCAAGTTCTTTCAGTACGTTATAAGGCTACGAAAATAAATGGAATATCAGATGTCGCAAACCGGCAATGCACATCAAACTCCATTGTGGTTTAATATGCCGGAAGCCACAACCGTTCATCCCATTAAAGATAGAAGCAGGGTGACGGATGAGCTAATGAAAGATTGGATTAGTTATGTGGGAACATCAGCTAGGTCTTTTACATCAGCCAACGATGCTGGTCCTGGACACATGACGGCTGCAGTAAAAGTGAAAATTTATCGCTCAAATGATTTGGTTGTGATACTAGGTGGGAGGGCAAAAGAGCTACAGCCCTTAGTGCTGTCATCAACCTAACATTAAAGGCTGCATTTTGGTATGCCTACAATCAGTGGAAGACAACCACACATCACAATTTCACTCCAGGCGGGATAATGAAGCACAAGTTTCTCCCAACTGCATGTTAGTGGATATGTGAAGCTTGGAATTCCATCTCAGTCGCGATGATAATAAAGAGCTTCAAAGTGACTGGAATTTCCAATCAGATGGATGGAGCTGAAGACGATATGATTTAAGAGGATATTGACTGCTCCAGGGAAGATGAGGACAACAGCAGTAGCGACAATAAGAATCGATAATTAGCGTTTAAATAATGTTACTAGCTAAAAAACTAAACCTGTGGCCGTACGATCCATGAAGGATTGGGGCCTACAGTGCCAAACTCTGTTTACTTGACCCTAGGCCCCAAGGTGCTATGCAGCATGTGCCCTGACCAGGTGGCCAATCGAACGCGAGACCCTCAGTTTTAGCTCCCAAGCAAGTTTGGTTGGTACTCATTTTGTCAGCCCCGAAGTGATGAAAAGTTGAGTGAACCTTGCATATCCGGGAGCAGAACTCGCGACCTGTAGCATGGCAGACAGGTGTGCTGACCACTACGATACTGGACTTAATGTTACAAGCTCTGTTGTATAAAAAAGTACAAGGAGTGAAATAAAGATGTAGCAATACTTATATTAAGTAAGATTTTTCCAGTTTTAGTTTCTTCTTTGAACATTTCTTCTTCAACATTTCTTGATTCACGTGCGAGTACATTCAGCAGCAAAAAAATATTCCGTGTATAATGTGCACCTAGGGTTTTTACCCAAAATTTTTGTAAAAAAAGTGTGCGTTATACACGAGTAAATAAGGTAGATTAATATTTATTATGATAATATTTAACAAGGTTTATATTTATTTTAAATAACATTGAAATTGCTAAGTATTCAACGTGCAAAAAACTAAATGTCAAGAAAAGCATACATTTTAGTCACTAAGTGCATTATCAGTTCAAGACATCAAAACAGATAGCAAAATATGCAGGAAATTTGTTTTTGTGAGAAATTTAACTATACATCTGATGAAGGGGTTTTCAGTGCTCCTATAAGTCTAATTTATCTCCTTACTATTTTTCAAACAAAACTATTTTGAGAATGTTAATAAAACAAAATTTCATTTCAGAGATTAAATAATAATAAAAAAAAAATCATGAATTAAATCAATGGAAATTGAGTGGGCGGAGTGATTAAATTATTGGGTGAGCTCGTGCCCCATGGACCCATATAAGTTGGTGCTACTGCACTGAATCATTTCAAGGTTGACCAAAAGTATAACTTTGTTGATCCTGACAGTGGTGTTTATAACTCAAAAAACTGAAAGGCTTTGGTGTAGTAAAAGATGGCATATTGAGAAAGAATATGGTACTGCCCATGATCTTCAATAATGTGAGTTACTATTTCATACTTTCATTATGAAGTAAATTCTTTGTAGTTTATGCTATATTTTATTTAAATAATTTCTGTTAATATATTTTAGGTATTTTTAAGTACGTTTTTTAAGATATTATAATGCATTATTGAAATATTGGGTATATAAAATTAGGATAATTTTATGTTACTGTGGCGAATATTGAAATACAGTTAAATATATTATTGCAATCTTAGTTTTAACAAATTTCATGCATTTTGGAGACTGCTGCACAACGAATTTCATGCGTCCACTGATTTCTTTTTCCCCCAGTTTAATGGGTGCATATAGCTCATACATCGGTTTGTGATTGGAGTTTTAACAAATTTCATAAATTTTAGAGACTGCTGCACAATGAATTTCATGCTTCTAGTGATGTTTTTTTTTAAGTTTAAAGGACACATAACGCTCATATATTGGTTTGTGATTGGAGTTTTAACAAATTTTATTAATTTTAGAGACTGCTGCACAATGAATTTCGTGCATCCAGTGTGATATTTTTTTCTATTTAAATGGGCACATAGTGCTCATACATCGGTTTGTGATTGGGGTTTTAACAAATTTCATAAATTTTAGAGACTGCTGCATAACAAATCAAATATAATTCATGCCTGTAAGCCAATCAAAGTTTAGCATAATTCTATTAGATGAAGTGCTATACAACTCAACTTCCTTCACAATCATGTAGGATTTAAAGTTTATTTTCCCATCCCTTTCCATCCTGTTATGTAATGTAAAGCTGTATTCTCGCACATTTTTCTTTTTACTTACTTGTATTTTCATGGCCCATTTGGCATTTGTTTATGTTTTAGTTTCACGGCTCAGCAGAGTTGTTTTTTTGATGGTGCATTCTCTTCTTGGCATTCAGCTCTTTTGAGTTGCAATCGCAATCTCTTTATTTTTCTTTTGTTATTCAAAACTACTTTTTCATGTTATATTGGCTTTAAATTACGTTATTGTTAGTAATTTTTGATAAGTTTTGGTAATTTCATGAATTTAATCTTAAAAGTTTTGTACCGTGAGTATGCAAATTGCATGCTCGTTTTTCATTAGCTGTCGCCATGCCGCTACCATTTAAAAGGCTGTTGATTCTTGATGAAGGTTGTGCTTTTGGAGGATTGTAATGCTTAGCATACATTTAAGTGAGACCAAACTGGTCACCAGAGGCAGTTAGTTAATTTTATAATGAAATTTAAAACTTATCACTAGGTGAAAAAATATAGACATATGCATACATTTTACTTTTAAACAATTAGTATCCCTTTAGAATTTTCATAAAAAATATTTAAGAAAATAATTTTAGAGTTTGTAATGAAATGTTAATAAATACTTTCAACAAGATTAAAATAAAGCTTATAGACTTAGACCAAAGAAGCAAAAATTAAAATATATATCGATAAACATGAAATTAGTATCAGAGAATTGACGTAAAAAAGTATATATATTATAAACACCATAAAATAATTTTAAAAACACAACTAATTCATTTCAAACCAAACAGAAAAACAATCCCTCATCAGTTACAAAAAGCTTCTTGCAGTTTGAAGGCAACCATGTAATTGAATGAATCTGTCACGTTCTTTGAATGTTTTTATGGTGTTTATAACAATTTTTTGTTTCTTTAAGTATCTGACACAGATTTTTTGGAACCCACAGATTTAAGAATCTAAAATTTAAAGTCTGTTTAGAAAATTATTGAAAAGTTAAAATTCAATTTTTTTAAATCAATAAGATTAATATCAATCAAACTAAAGAAAAAAAATGTTTTTCATTAAGGGAGAGGGGGTGGGGGATGAAAAAACTGAATTCTGCCTTCGATAGGGAGAAAAAGAAAATACATATGTACAACTAAAGCACAATCACTCATGAATATTACTTTATATATATAATAACAATAATTACACATCAAATATTTTTTTTCTGACTCTATCCTAGCTTTTTTTAATGATTAAAATTCGGCAAAATAATAGAAGTAGAAAAAAAAAATAATAAACAATAAATAAATTCACCTATGATTAGCCCACATTTTTTGAGGAGATGTAACCAGGAATAAACGCTGGCCAGGATTACCTATTTTTTCTTCAAATGAAAATATCATACAATCCTAAAAACCGAAAAACATTTAATATATTAGATTAAAAAGTATACATACATTTTATAGATATTTGCATTTATATGAAGAAATATTTTTCAATCATAAATATATATATATCTCAATTACACTTGTCAAAGAATCAGCATATTCTATAGCCATTGCCAAACGGCTAAAAATTCTCCAGGTTACAGAAGGCCCATCTAATCTAGAATGTAAAAAGAGAAATATGTAAAAAAAAATTCTTTATTCATACATCAAAATTTAATTTAAAGTTCAATGACAACAATTAATCTCAGTCAAATTTTCCATTAAACAATAATTACAGTAAAATCTCCATAAGGGACACTCCTGAAAAGCTGACACCTCTATTTAACGGACAGTTTTCCAATCCCCACTCCCAAAACCTAACTTTTTGAATGTTTAACCTCTGAATAACGGACAGTAATTTTGGTGATAAAAGATGAAAAATTATTTTTTAACGAGGGAAAAAAAGGAAAAAAAAAAGCAAAAAGCATCAAAATTTATCAGGTTAATGTGTCACAAATTTTGTGATCACAGAAAAATGTAGTGCGTGGGATGGTGAAAATCCCTCTCCCACGTCCAGTGTTGAATTCAGGAGGGACATTCCCCCAGGGCATTGAAAGCGAGAATTAAAGGTGCCAAGAACGCGATGAGAGGAAGGAAAAAACTACTTTGCAATGTTGATTACTGTTTGTTACTTGTTTGTGATTAATATTTTGAAAATAGTCTCAAAAAGAAAACGATTAACTTTAAAAGACAAAAATTGAATTTGCAAGTGTATCTGAGAAACAGAAATTGAGTTTACGGATACTTGCTGAACGTTTTAAAGCATGCAAAATGCAGGTGGGAGAGATTTTACGAAATAAAGAAGAAATAAGAAATTTGTGGATTACTAACTCTAACGAGAACACCAAAAATGTGAAATTGAGGAAGACTAATTCCATTGAAATTGATTCTATAATTCTGAATTGGTTTACTTCAGTTCGTTGAAAAGAAAAACATCCCTATCAGTGGACCTTTGATTCAGGAAAAAGCTTTAGAAGTTGCAAGAACTTGGATTACACGATTTTAAGTCTTCCAGTGGGTAGTGAAAAAAGTTCAGATCTCGGCTCAACATCGCTTTCAAAGCAATATGTGGGAAAGCAAAATAGGCAGATCTTAAAGAAGTGGAGGACTGGCTAAATTTGTAAAGGTTATGATGAGAGAAACATTTTTAATGCCGATGAAACTGGACACTTTTTCAGAATTTTTCCTAATAAGACTGTGTTTTAAAAAGGATGACTGTATCGGCGGAAAAATAGCAACATAATAAAATAGTGAATCTTTTGACATGTGTTACGAGAATTTGAAATCCCTCTTATTATTGGAAAATCTGAAAGCCAGGTGTTTCCCAAAGAACATTCAATTTAATAAATTTAGTATTGTGTGGAGATCGAATAAGAAAGCGTGGATGTCCAGTCCTTTAATGATCGAATGATTAATTTCCGTTGATAATAGGATGAAAAAACAACAAAGAAAAGTTCTCTTGCTTTTGGACAATGCAAGTTCTCATCCAAAACATTTGAAATTCTGCAATGTTAAAATTATGTGTTTTTCACACAACTTCAGTATGCCAGACACTTGATCAATGAGTAATACACAATTTTAAAGACTGGTACAGAAAGCTTTTATTATGCCACATTCTTTCAAAGTTAGATTTTATGAATACACTTGAGAACTGCCTAAATTTAGTTAAAGCTCTCGATGCTATAATTTTGATTTCCTCTGCTGTAAAAAAACATAAAACCGGAAAGCGTACGACAATGTTTCAGAAAAGCAGGCTTTATATTAAAAGAAAATGAAACACACGTCCGACACAAATGAAGAATTAAGTAAAATAAGTGGATTAATGGAATGTATCAGGAGTGTAGAAACTACTGAAAATTTCATTAATATTGATGATGAGTTACGAGAAGAAGAATCAGTTGATGTATGCAATTATATTCCTTCAGAATTTTCGACAAAAGCAGGCTCTATTAGCGATGATGAAACAGACACTGAAACTGCTTTCCTGCAATATTGAGAATTTCTAAGCGGCAAAATACAGTGAGCTGTTACACAAATATCTGGTAAAAAAAAATGTGATTGAGAAGGATTAAA
This sequence comes from Maratus speciosus, assembly GCA_963932465.1. Lineage (NCBI taxonomy): Eukaryota > Metazoa > Arthropoda > Arachnida > Araneae > Salticidae > Maratus > Maratus speciosus. The sequence goes on from OZ010792.1 coordinate 40,740,899, forward strand.
CGTATTATTGTTAGAAAAATGCTTCCCTATATCTCATCACTGTACATGCTTGTTGGTAGATTAAGTCTGAAGGAACTCTATCTATTAATATTTACTTTCGTTTAAATATTTATCTTTATTTCTTAAGTAAAGTCATCCTTTTCTATTTATTTATATTCTATAATTCAGTCTTTCACTTTTCTATATCCTTAATTACAATAGATTGTTGCTTTTCAACTCACGACATCTTCTGTTTAACTTTTCTTCATGCTGGTCTCTCTATATCTAGCTTGCTACTGTTTTAGTACGTGTAAGGATCCACAGATGACATTAGCAGCTCCGTCTGATTAAGATTGACGTCACTGCTACGCATGATCGGAAGTACGGTTTGAGTGCCGGTAGTAGGGGGAGCTGGTGAGGATGCGTAGAACCCTTTTCTGCGTCAGCTTATCGTATATATGCTGAGAGTTCGTTGACCTTCTTGGCAGTCGACATTGTTCTCTCATTCAGGAGGTGTTCGTAATGGTGTAATATTTCGGCATAAAATTTTTAAGATGTTTTAATGTTTCGATGATATAGTTTTTCTTCTAAAGTCCCAGTGAGATATTTTGACCAGTGAAACAGCCTTAAAATATGAGTATTTTTTATCTCCAACGTTTTTAATGTGAACAGGGTTCGTACACATTCCTTTAAATAAAAATCAAGGACTTTTAAGGACTTTCACAGACCAAAACCAAAAAAAATTAAGGACCAAAAAATTAAACCAATAAATTATAATATGCATTTTTTAATAAAGGGTTTCATTTTTGTAAATGCAAGTTTTAAACATTCAAATGGCCAGGAAGGGGGGAGGGGGGTTTCAGCCAGTTAAAAGTACCACATAGAGTAGAAAAAGTTTTAAAAAAATTCAGTTTTAAATATTTTAAACTTAGGTATTGTGGAGGGGGGAGTAAAAGAGGGAAGTGAAGTTTCCGAAGAAGGGAGGCAAGGGGGGATTAAGATTTTTAAAAAAAATCAGAAATTCAAAGAAATGCAGAAGAGTTTCACCCCTGATTAAGAAATAATACGAGAGTAAAATTAAGCACTTTTAGGAACTTTTTACAGATTTTGCATGAAAATAAGTACTTCTAAGCACCAAAAATTGCTTTTGAAAAATGTAAGCACTTTTAAGGACTTTCAAGCACCGTACGAACCCTGGTGAATTGTCTGTGATGAAATACATCATATCGCCGTATTTTAAGAGGTGTTTTCCTGCATAAGTGAAGTCTGTGCTTCAGAAATTTAGTTTAAGGTCGGGATATGTTATCGTTGTCTACGGAGTTCTGCTAGTGACTCACTGAGGATATATGGCATCGTCTTGATATGGAGATTGATGTTGTTTTTAACAGACGTGTTTACTGAGATATATCATATGGGAAGTTTGCTGTTTCTCGTTACGGTCGTCATTTTTATTCAAGAGTTTTTCACGTTTTTCAAGTGTGTTGGTGAAGATATATTCCATAGTCTTTTCGTTTGCCATGTTTAATTATACAAATGGTTTCTGCATAACGAGCTCCGGGGTAGATATATTTAATTCATTATATTTTTTAAAAGAAATATTTTTCTAAAGAAATGTTTTTCTTTTTAAGTGATAAAATATTGTAGGCTTAACTAAATGATTTAAGTTTGAATAATGATTAAGGAAACTTTTTTAATTTGAATATGAGATGTAATGTTTTAATTGATGGAATATAGAAATATTTAATTAAGACTTTGCTGAAATCTTTGAATGTTATTAATTTGTTAGCTATATATTTTATTTCTGCTTTTAAATAAAATAGAATTGTTTATTTTAACTTGTTGTTTTTCTTTTTCTACCACATACGTTTTCCTTTTTACAGGTTTAATAGATTCATGGTTATATAGTTTTTATTTCAGCTTTATCTTAAATTAACTTTTTCTACTGTTAGGCTACGTCATAAGTTCAGCACTTGATCCTTTCACTGTTAGTTGATCTCTGCTCATATTTTGGTCATTACTTTTGTAATGTTTCACAATTATCAGAGTTATAATTCACATTGAAAACAAATTGCATGTAATCGCAAGCAAAAGTAAACTTTTGTAACAGATTTTTTCGTAAGAATGTAATAAACAGTAGAAAAGGTATGAACAATTTTATTTCAGTTTTGGGTCATTCCATGTCAAATCAACCAGTGACTCAACCTGACCATTTCAGATTTCAATTAAACTCTCAGGAATCATTCTCTCTGATGATATAAATGAGAATATATTTTTATAATTTTTTTTATCACATTAAATTTTCATACAATTAATTATTTAAATTTTGAAAAATCATCATTTTTTGGGTTGCACAAATTTTTCAATTTTGAATTTGTCAAGTTCTATCAGGCATACATAATTTTATGACCCCTCATTTTAAAGAGAAATTTATAAGGTTTAATTTGATACCCAAGTTGACTATGCTCAGTTAAAAAAAAATTAATTTTAATTATTTTTTTTTTATTAAAAAAATTTAGATTGTGTTTTTTAAAAATTTTGAAAAAAAAAATGTATGTTTGTTGTAATATTATAAGCTTCAATTTCTGAAATTTTTAGAGTGGGATTTCAACGGAATCAAGAGTTATGAAATTAAAAACTGAAAATTACCATTCAAATAACAATCTAATTCTAGCTATTTTGTTATTTACGTATTATTTGAATGGTAATTTTCAGTTTTTATTTCATAACTCTTGATCCCATTGAAATCCCACCCTAAAAATTTCAGAAATTTTAGCTTATAATATTACAACAAACATACATTTTTTTTCAAAATTTTTAAAAAACACTATCTGAAATTTTTTTAATTTAATTTAATTTTTTTAACTGAGCATAGTCAACTTGGGTATCAAATTAAACCTTATAAATTTTTCTTTAAAATGAGGGGTCATAAAATTCTGTATGCCTGATAGAACTTGAGAAATTCAAAATTGAAAAATTTGTGCAACTCAAAAAATGATGATTTTTCAAAATTTAAATAATTAATTGTATGAAAATTTAACGCGATAAAAAAATTATAAAAATGTATTCTCATTTATATGACTGGAGAGAATGATCCCTGACAGTTTCATTGAAATCTGAAATGGTCAGGTAGAAAATTGAAATTTTTTGGTTGATTTGACATGGAATGACCCTTTTATTGCTTTAAAAATAATCCTAATTTCTGATTAATCATATAATACAGGCTTTAGGACATATAAAAGTCAATTAATGAAACATTAAGCATTTTTTAGCAATTTTTTAATCTGCGTTTTTTTCCAGTAGCGGACACCTCCGAATAGCGCTACCAAGATGTCCGTTATTTAGAAGTTTTACTGTACATTCTGTTACTGATTGGTGCAACATCATCTCAGAACTAGAGATGAGTATTAGTTACATTACTACAATATATTAAATTGTATGTATACAAACATAATTAAAAAATAAAACTTTAATTTTTACTGAGTCAGTGTTTAAAAATTGAATGATTAACCAATGAAATTTGAAAATGCATATAACATTTTGGGTGCATTTCTGTTAAATGGATTCAAATCTCGTCGTTTTTATAGTACACAATTTTTAAAAATTTATACTAAAAAAAACACTGAGTCAGTTAGTGATCATGTAGAAATGAAATGCATGGAGTTGAGAAAATATACCAAAACAAGAAGTACCGAGCAGCAGGGCTTTAACTAACAGCTGAGTGCCAAGTTCATAAAGTACAGATTAAATTACCTGGGTTTAAATTTTGGTGGTAATGGTCTATCTTGAAACTTTTTGTAAGTCTTCTGCACCTTTTTCAAAATGAAATTCCTACTGTAAAAAATATTTAGACATAAAAATTCTTGATCTTAACAAATAACAAATAATATGTAATATTGCCAAAACATCATTTCAGAATTAAAATACAGTAGAGTCCTTCAAATCCGTAATCCCAAAATCCACAAACGCCTAAAATTCACACATCATTGCAACCGTAAACAAAGAAACTTTCAGTTACAAAATGTAGGAGAAATATTCAAGTCTTCATACCTGCCAACATGTCAATTTTGAAATCCTTACAATTTTTATGACATATTCTTATGTGCTTAAAAATACATAACATATGCACATGCAATGAAAAAAGTAATATTTCATAACATGTTCTGTGCTATATTCATGTATAGTCTTTTTTTTTTCCCAAAATAAAAACGTAAGATTTCATAAGAAAATTTTTTTGCATGGGAAATTCTAAGTAAAAAAAATAAAAAATCTGAAATTCACAGCAATTTTTCTGAAAGGTTACAGCAAAGAGATTGGGGAGGAAAGAGGGAGGGGGGGGGGGGGGGGGTTTCACTACAGGTGCTAATTATGAATTTTTTCGAGGCGCTTTGACGAAATTACTGTTTTTTTCCACGATCTTTTGACGAAATTTGCGTTTTTTCTGCGATATTTGTCAAAATTCACTGTTTTTTCGTGATCCTTTGAGAAAATTGGAGTTTTTTCTGCGATCTTTGACAAAGTACGCATTTTTCTTGCGATCTTTTGACGAAATTAGCGTATTTTACGCGATCCTTGACAAAATTCGCGTTTTTTTACGCGATTTTTGATGAAATTCGCGTCATTTCCCGCGATCTTTGACTATATTCGCATTTCTTCGCGATCCTTTGACGAAATTAGCATTTTTTACGAGTTTTCTAACGAAATTCGCGTTCTTTTCACGATCCCTTGACGAAATTAGTGTTCTTTCCCCCGTGATCTTTGACGAAATTCGCGTTCTTTTCACTATCCTTTGCCGAAATTAGTGTTTCTCCTGCGATTTTTGACAAAATTCGCGTTCTTTTCACGATCCTTCGACAAAAATAGTGTTTTTCTGCGCGATTTTTAACGAAATGCGCGTTTCTTTCGCGATCCATTGACAAAATTAGCCTTTTTTTTTTCAAATATTTTTGATAAAATTCGTGTTTTTTCCCGCGATCTTTGACGATATTCGCGTTTTTTTTTTTGGCAATCTTTTGACAGAATTCGCGTTTTTTCCCATGAACTTTGATGAAATTCGCGTTTTATCCCCATGATTTTTGACGAAATTTGCATACTTTTCACAATCCCTTGACGAAATTAGTGTTTTTTCCGCGATCTTTGATGAAATTCCCTTTTTTTTCACGATCCTTCGACGAAATTAGTGTTTTTCTCCCCGATTTTTATCGAAATTCGCGTTTATTTTGCGATCCTTTGGGTATTAAGTCTGGCTAAACACGAAATAAAAATTCATTATTTCATGATTTCATTATTTCCTCATTTATAATTTCAGTGTAAATTATTAGTGTACATTTATGAAGTTAGTTTCATTGGATAATTGAAGAAAAATGTATCATCATCATTATGATTATTTAAATATGCATTATTAATTATTTACTTGATCTCTACTTTTAATATTTTAATCATTTTTTAGGTTGAGCAAAAAATTCTGGGAAATTTTTAATCTAATAGTTACCAGAATTTGTATCTTATATAGGAAGACTAGTGGTACAATCAGTATTGGTTATATGGTCATCCATGCTGTCCTGAAAAATATGACCTTATGAGCGGGGTGACCTTATATGTGGTGCAAGCAGGAATTTTATTTTGGACAATAAAATAATAATAAGTTAGTTACAGTCGAACCTCGTTAACACGAAATAATACTGAGGTCCCGTCAGATAAGTCTGAAAACCAATGTAAATTAATTCGTTCAACACGAAACAGAATTTTGCAAAATCCCGCTTAAGGCGAATTTTTTTTTTTTTTTTTTGCTCGAAAATCAAAGCATTATTTCTTAACCCTCTGTCTACCAGAAGGGTCCAATGGACCCGACATGTACATTCAAAATATTTATTCAAAGCAGAAATTTCTTCAAAACAAACTAAATGTATAAATCAGACAATAATAAGTTAAATAAACAAATTAAATAGTTTTAAGTAAAAATTCTGGTGTAGAATGTTTTTATAAAACTTGAGTAAAATTTCCGGTAGTTCTAGGGTTAAGCGAAGTTTTCAATATTTCAAACTTACATGTCACATCTTATTTACTAAAAATGGAATTTTTCTCACTGTTTGAAAATGACAAAGAGGAAAAGGGTTTCAAAAAATGGTGAAATATTTGGCTAATCTCTGCTTTTCTTTATCCTTTGATATTCCGCATCCCCCCCCCCCCCCCCGGCTTCGCTTAAGTTGCATTTATTCACATCCTGAGCAAGTATGCCTGAGATGGGAATCAATCATATCTTTCTATTCTTTTCGAATTACGTTTTGTTTTCATGGACAAAAGAAAGGAGAGAAAAGGAGAGGTGAACAAAAGAAAGGGGAGATGATCAATAGAAATGGGTGGTGTCCGAACTGTCAGGGGCTCCTGCTCTTTAACTCTGATCTTTAGAAATCATATCTGTTTAGTCTTTTATGCGGACATATTCCCTCTCTCAGCTATAGATTGGCCACAGTGAATGCTTGGGTGAAGGAGTTTCTTTTTTTAATGTGATTGTCCCATTAATTGTTTGATTCTATTGATAATGACATAAACCATAAACAGTGTCTCCGAAATTCCATATCTTTGAGTGAAAGAAGTGACAATCCTTACTTCTATACCTGACTACTGAAACTCTGTTTGCAGTTGCTCTGTAGAATTCTTTGAAATATGAGTCGAAAACAGCAAGCTGTATCTTTAGAAACAAAGCAAAAGATTTTAAATGAAGTCAGCGATAAAGTGCTGAAAAAAAATCAGTAATTGCAGCAAAGTATGGAATACCCAATAGCACACTCTCTACAATTTTAAAGAATCGTGAAAAGATTGAAGTGGCTTATGCTGTCAGTCAATTCAAACCAGCAAGAAAACGGATGCACACAGGAAAAAATGAAGAAATTTAAATTGCTCTCTTACGGTGGATAAAAGAAGCAAGGAGCCAGAACATTGTTTTAACTGATGCAGTTTTGCAAGAGAAAGCAAAGGCTTTTGCTGATGCTCTCGGTTACAACGATTTCACATGTTCTATCGGATGGCTGACAAGATTTAAAGGGCGTCATAGAATTGTCTGCAAAAAGATATGTGGAGAAGAATCTGCCGTAGATGAGAATTCCATACAGTCTTTTTAATTAGGAAAGTGGTTAGACGTTAAAAAAATTATACACCCCATGCCATTTTTAACACCGAAGAAACAGGGTTTTTTTCAAAGCACAACCCTCGCGAACACTTACTTTAAAAGGAGAAAAATGTACTGGAGGAAAATTTAGCAAGGAAAGAATTACGATTATGGTCGGCTGCAACATGGACGGAAGTGAAAAATTACCATTGCTCGTGATCGGTAAGTTGGTGAAACCACGTTGTTTCAAAAACATTAAAACTTTGCCAGTTTGCTACGCTTCCAGCAAAAATTCATGGATAAACAATGTTATTTTTAGGAAATGGTTACTTGATCTGGACTTAAAATTCTACCGAGAAAAATCTGCTTATTGCTAGACAATTGCAGTGTTCATAATAATGTTCCAGTATTAAAAGCAATTGAATGTGTCTTTCTTTCTCCGAACAGTACAGCAAAACTTCAGCCTTGTGACAAAGGAATTATCCAATGCTTAAAAGTGCAGTACAGAAAAAGAATTGTTCATAAAATGATTCAACGTTTTGATAATAAAACGGAATTTTCTGTGAATTTACTAGAAGCTATAACTTATCTAAGAAGTGCCTGGAACAGTAAAAAATTGCTTCTGACACGCGGGATTTATGCATGAGATAAATGAAGAAACCAATGAAACAGAATCTGAAATGATGACTGATTTAATAGAAGAAGCCAAAAAACAGGGAATTATTTCACAGACATTGTTTGTCGAGTATATTTGCATAGATGAAGATGTGCTGACTTCGGACGTGATGACAGACGAAGAAATAATTGCTTCATTAACTGAAAAAAAGATGACAACATCGGCATCTCAGACGAGGATGAAGAATTCGACACAGAACTGAAAAGTTCAGTGTTATTAAATGAAGCTACCGCATCATTAAAAACTGTAAAGCGTTTCCTTATGGAACAAAAGAATGCTTCCCGAACTTTGGACAAATTAGATGAGGTCCATACGTTTCTAGAACAAAGCAGTCTACAAAAATTGAAACTAAAGTCAATATCGGACTTTTTAAAAAAAATGATTAGCAGGTAAATAAACTTATTATTGCCTAAAATGATGACCAATAGTTTTATTTCTTAATTAAATTTTCTATTTCTTATTAATTTATGATTTTAGCAGGGATATATTTGTAAGCTTATTTATTTAGTTTTTTTTATCTAATATAGATGGCACCACTATTTTGACGGTTAACACGAAATCCCTGATAACACGAAGAAATTTCGCAGCCCCTACAATTTCGTGTTAACGAGGTTCGACTGTATTACCTTCTTGTACAATGATGCTTCTTTGTACAATAATGTACAAAGAAGCTATGAACATATAATTTGTAAAACAAAAGGTATAAACTAGACTTGCTTTACACTTAAAATTTCGAATTGATGAGTATACTCGTAGTAGTAAAAATAATCTTTTTTGTGGGTTTGTTTGTTTTTTTATCGTTGTTGTTAAAACTACTCTTTCTTATTCACGAACAGTTTTAAAACTATTCTCTGTGCCTTTGGGATTGGTAAAAAAATATCTGAATGTATTTAGTGCTTTGAGAGCTTATGCTTGCATTGTTGGTTCAGCTTCGAATTCACTGTCAGTATCATCGTTTCCATCAGTGTTCATATTTAAAATTTCCGAAACTATTTCCAGTATAGAAGTTTCACCATGGACTTTACCAATCTTAGGTCAGCTGTGGATATCTAGAAAAAAAAACCCAATAGGCCTGAAGAACATTTTAACACAGCTTCCCCTTTGTCCAATAAGCAGTCTTTTTCAGAAAGTACATATCCGCAAAAGTGTGACTGTTGCCACTCGTGGGTAAAGTCCATTAGTAGCGATCTCATTGCCAACAACTGCATATGTCACTTTGTCATGTATTGTGCAAACGGCATATCGTAGTTCTTGTGCAACTTCAAATAGGGACACATGATCACCATCATGATTGTTGTTGTCTTCGAACGATAATTCTTCATTATCTGGAAAGCAAGGACGTCGAAAACCAATTTTCAGTGGTGTTTTTTGATACCATATTCCAATTCTTGTCTGCGAAACATATGGAATCTCACACAGTCACGCGAAACTTCTTTTTTTGATCAATGATGTCTTTTAGAAGCAGCTTTCGATAATTTATCTTAATGTTTTTAATAATCTCTTGATCTAATTGTTGTGCCATACTGGTTCAGTTTGAAGGAAAGAAAACAAGTTCAATCGAATTTAAATTGGGAATCAGTTGTCTGCAATTATAGCCACTTGTCCATGCAAATTTTATCAAAACATCAAATTTATTTTTCCCAAATGCTTATTGTCATCCAGGCCTTTCGATTCTGATCATATGGTAATTGCAAAGATTTGCATTTTTTCAAACAACGAGGCTTGAGAAATTTACCAATAACTAATGAAGTCAATTTCTCTGAGCCATCCATCCATATTCGCTGCTAATAAAACAGCCAATCTTTTTTTGCTTTCCTTCCCAGAACTTCATTTTTCGTTCTTAAAAGTAACAGTTTTATCTGGCAAAGCATGAAAAAAAAACAGCCCATGTTTAACAAAATTAAAAACATCACAAGGTCTGTACCTATTGAGAATGTCACTTAACAAGTTAGCAGTCATTCCTTCGATTCTCTGGCAGTAAAGTTCGGTTTTCCTAGTTATGCAGCAATTTTCAGAGATTTTTCTTTTGCGATAATCCATGTATTGGAACATTCTGCAATCTGGCATATTTTATCCAAGTGAAAAGATCTTTCTCAACATTCTCAAATGTTGAAACATGTTCTCGCTTTCTCTTTTGGTTGATCACATCTTCTGTTTAGCAACATTTGAACCTTAAGACTTTATTCAGTGTCGCTCTCTCTATTACACCAGTCTTTGCAAAAGCTGCTTTTGATACATTCGAATTTTCAAAGTTTTCTACTAATTTGTTTTTCGCAATTGTCAAACTTTTCTTTTGCTGACATCTTATGTTCACAAATGACAATTAACAAATGAACGAAGACTTTATACATGTTGAAATTACAAAAGTAAAGTCTAACACAGGTAGCAGAGCCGCTTTAGCAGCTGGAAATGCAAAGGCTGAAAGAATCCCTAAACCTCGTTAAAACAATTATAATAAAGATTCAATTACTATTTAACTTTAAATGAAATCTAAACAGCTGAAATAGAAAAGCATTTGTGGTGGTTAAAGAAATAAACAAACTAAATTTAAAAGACAATACTAACGTTTATTATTCGATTAAAATATACTTAAAAATAGAATGATAAAACAATTATATATATATTCTAACTAGGGGGCTCTGCCCCCTGCAAGCTACACTCGCCAACCCCCGTTCAGACACTGCAGAATCTAAAAGCACTCTAATCTGATCGGTTTTAAAAAGATTAGAGCAGATTGAATTATAATGAAAAAACCTGTAGTGATCTCCCTGTAAACGGGTTTTCATTCAATTCCCTTTGATTGCAAAAAATTAAGGTAGAATCAGTTGCTGTTAAGACATCCAATGGTTGTTTTCGTGTTTGGTTAAAGAAGATCAGTTATACATTTGAAAAGAAGAAAAATAAAATGAATTAAGTAAACAGAGTCATTGTCTCTCAGTATTTTTTAACAGCATTATAAAACGATTGACATAATACAATTTACTACAATTACTAAAATTTGCTGCTTTAACCCCTTTAAGGGCGGTAGTTCATTTTTGTACCATTTAATTTTAATTCTTAAATGCCACATTAGCACCAGAATATTGGGATCTAAATTTCCCTTTTATTAAGTAAGGGAACAAAAGCATTTTTGTATATCGAAATTTGTTTGTAAATTCTAGTGCCATTCACTGATTTCAAGATTTTACGAATAGAAGTGCCTTGTCCGTGAAAGGGTTAAATGCATATTAATGTATTTATTATTTTAAAGTTTCCTTTCCCTTTTAATATTTACGTGTAAATACAATTTTCAAGACATAATTTTCAATATTTTCCTGCTTTTAACATGTACTAATTTAATAGTAATTTAAAAATTTTTTTTCTGTTTTTAATAGTCACGTGAAAATACATTTTTAATCGTTAGGAAATATTATTCTTTGCGCTATTTTTAGAATTCAAAACAATCTCTATAATAATAGCCTAAGTCATGTGACTATCATCAATAGCTCCAGGCGGGATCCCTTCACTTTTTATATTCCAGGCGGTCATTTTGATACTTTAATGTTAGCCAGCTACAGGTGTGATAAGTCGCCGAATATTAATCTATCGCCATTATTTTGTTTATATTACAATAGTCCAAGCAGAGTTCTCGCTGTCGCTCGCCATTGTGCCAAATCGTGACAAAATTGTTCATTTGGCGAGTAAACCAATAGTCAAATTCGCCAAATGGCGAGTGCTCAGTCTGTGTGTGTGGTGTGCCAATACTGTAGAGATTGTTAACCGAACCGCGTTACTGAATGATTTATATAGCTTTAACATGTTCAAATGCACCGTATTATTTGCATTGCTCTATTTATAGAGACAGTGACTCAACACCAATTGAGTTTAGAAACAGTCAAAGACACAGAAAGGATTATGCCATAGGTATTTCTCTATTGTCAGTTAATCACTATCTATGCTACAGCAGCATCGCGCCAGTAAAGCGCAAACAAAATTACTCGCACCTAGCGCCAAATAGAGAAAAATTTTAGCTGTTTTTAATTTTTATTAAGACAGCGGCAAGAATGTCTAAAACATTTACACATTTAGGAAACATTTAGAATGTATTTATTTTTAATAGTTTCTGTAGCAGATAGTCGAATTTCCACTAGATAAGCAATCACAGAATATTAGATTATTTTTGAACGTATTAAAAAAAATGGATAAAATAAAGGGTTAAAGATAGATTTTTCAGTGTTTCAAGTCGAATCTATTTTGCTAACATTTCTGTTCATTTGGCTACTGTTTTTTATTTCTTATTTGCCAAATCGCTAATGTTTGTGAACAGCCAGCGAGAACACTGAGTCCAAGTCATGTAACTGCCATAAACAACGGGCTGATTCCTTCGCTTTTCATAAGAAAGGTTTCCATTTTGATTAAAGAATCAACATTATTTTTTAGAATAAAACCACATAAAAGTTGCCATGATCGCAAAGAATTCCTGGTACTTTTATGTTAGTCGGGTGAAAATCTCGCCAATAGCTTTTTTTTAACTTGCCAGTTAACATTTTTTTATTTTTCGAGTGGTAAATTAAAACGGTGCTACTTGGTTATCCCATCGACCAAAAATCTGTCGCCAAACTATAAGATTAAATGCCAATAATGGTTGATCATAAATGTCACATTCACTTGACTTTAAGACACATGTTCACGCCATCAAGTGATTTTTATTTCGACGTTTTATTTGTATTTTTATTAATGTTATACTAATTTATTTGTTCTTTTGGCACAGACGTCATATTCTTCCCATATTGGCGCGATTTTTTTCGGTTGCTAATTTGGCAAAAACAACAACAGCATAAACATAATCCGGGTTACCACATCAAGCAAAATAACGACACTTTCATGCAAGTTAAGTACCCGCTGCCTATATGATATTGGCGTCAGAAAAAAATCGCGCCAATATGGGGCGAATATGACATCTGAGCCGTTCTTTCGTTATTTAAAATAAAAAAATGTCAATTTGTATAATTTGGCGAAATTGGTCGACGGAAGAAGTAATAACATTAAAACATTGCTTTGAAGTGGAAATTAAATCTCATGATTTGTTGCATTGTCACATAAGCACCGAGTTTGGCATGATTTTTTTACGACAATTTGGCGAAAACATCGTTTTCAAATACCTGTTACATATGTATTTTTAAATTATTTTCTGTTATTTTTAAAATGAAATAACAATAAATAAAAAAAATTTAATTAATAACTATAGAAAAAAACAATTTATAACATTTTTTATAAATAAAAAGGAAATAAATTCAAATAAACATTTATTAATAAATAAGCAACAATAGCCGGGTTACCATGTCAGGCAAAATAACGCCATTTTGGCGCCAATTAGGTACCCGGTTGCGTATATGACATCTGTGCCTAATATTTTTCTTTTTGTTTCATTTAAAAAAAGAATGAAGTAAAAGCTATTTATTTTAAAGGTTTCAATTTTAAATGAAAGTTTTGTATTAAATAAAATGATAATGAAATACAAATTTAATTATGAATAAAAGTAACATGATGCATTTCTTAGCATACATTTAAGGGAGGCCAAACTCGTCGCCAAATTAATTTAAAATAACCTTTTCTAAAATATGAAAAAAAATATCTGCTATGATTAAAATTTGAGTTGCCATCATTAGAAAAAAGTATTTAAAATTAGAAAAAAAATTAATATTTCGAAAACTAATTCGAATTTTAAAATTCTAATACCAGTTTTGGGATCTGTGGATCAATACGGATTTTTAGGTGCGTTCGTAATTATATAAATACGTAGCACCTATAGCCGTCGTTCAGTCCGTCCGTCCGTCCGTGTGTCCGCATGTAACAGAGCAAAAACTACCCAACCGAATGGTCTGAAATTTCAAATATATGATTGTTGCAAAATTTTGTCGAGCCATTTCAAATTTTATGAAAATCGGATGTATAGTTTAATTACAGGGACAGTCAAAAGTTTTTCTTTACATTACGGCCAATGGGAAAAATTATTGCAAGTGCATTTTAATGATATTAGAGCTTTCTGAATGATCTGAAATTTTAAAGATATAACTGTTGCAAAATTTTGTCGAGCCATTTCAAATTTTAGGAAAATCGGATGTATAGTTTAATTACAGGGACAGTCAAAAGTTTTTCTTTACATTACGGCCAATGGGAAAAATTATTGCAAGTGCATTTTAATGATATTACAGCCTTCCGAATGATCTGAAATTTTAAAGATATAACTGTTGCAAAATTTTGTCGAGCCATTTCAAATTTTAGGAAAATCGGATGTATAGTTTAATTACAGGGACAGTCAAAAGTTTTTCTTTACATTACGGCCAATGGGGAAAATTATTGCAAGTGCATTTTAATGATATTAGAGCCTTCCGAATGATCTGAAATTTTAAAGATATAACTGTTGCAAAATTTTGTCGAGCCATTTCAAATTTTAGGAAAATCGGATGCATAGTTTAATTACAGGGACAGTCAAAAGTTTTTCTTTACATTACGGCCAATGGGAAAAATTATTGCAAGTGCATTTTAATGATATTACAGCCTTCCGAATGGTCTGAAATTTTAAAGATATAATTATTGCAAAGTTTTGTTGAGCTATTTCAAATTTTAGGAAAATCGGATGTATAGTTTAATTACAGGGACAGTTGAAAGTGTTTCGTTACATTACGGGGAATGGGAAAAATTATTGCAAGTGGATTTTAATGATATTAGAGCCTTCCGAATGATCTGAAATTTTAAAGATATAACTGTTGCAAAATTTTGTCGAGCCATTTCAAATTTTAGGAAAATCGGATGTATAGTTTAATTACAGGGACACCCAAAAGCAGGGTTGGCAGGTTTTTGACGCATGTCAGTTTTTGACAGTTTAAACTGCAGTTTAAACCGTCATGTCAAAAACCCCTTGTCAAAAACCTCGTCAAAAACCTCAAATACTTACAGTGATCTGTAAAATTTCACATTAAATGTCACACATTAGATGTAATATTTAAAATTCACTATTACTGTAATTGTATAATTAGTATATAGTATTAGTAATAATTACAGGGTTGGCAGGTTGTTGACATGTGTCAGTTTATGTCGGGTTTAAACCATAGTTTAAACGGTCATGTCAAAAACCTCAAATACTAAATTGATCTGTAAAAATTTAAATTAAATGTCACATTTGACAACATTACATGTAATATTTTAAATTCACTCTTACTATATATCAGTAATTAGTACATAGTAAAGTATTATTGTTAAGTACAACTTTTTACCAGGGTAAAATTTTTATTTTTATTTTATTTTTATTTTTTTCTTTTTTTTTGTAAAATTGTGTTTTTCTAAAAAGTAGACATTAAGCTCACCTGAGCTGTACATTTTTTCTCTTACTTAAAATCGTTTTAATTTCGCTTACTTTTGAGAGCTTAAAGCATTAGCTAGCTTTTTTTATGGGGGAAAAAAAACTTAGAAAAGTGTAGATTTTTTTGTATGTATAACAAGATAATGTGCATCAATGTTATTCTAGTCTAGGCAATAACCATTCCATTCAAAATTGAAATTGGATTATTAATTTTAAACATTTACAAAATAAGAGAAGTAATTAAAAAAAAAAAAAGCTTAAAGTCAAAATCTTTTTAAAACATGCTTTCTTTCAATATATAAAAATGTTTTCGATTTTAAAACTGAACAAAATTGGCTCGGTCATCTAAAAGAAAATTCCTGTAAGCCCATATTGAAAAAGTGCATAATAGAAGGGATCAAATCATGAAACCATACCATTGTTTGGCTTATACTTTGCATCCCAACCGTCAGGGGCAAGGGTTGACTGCTGTATCAGTTGATTCAGCTCGCGCTTGAGCTACGGAGAGAGTTTATGGATGCTTACCCATACTGATTGTGTATGAAGCTAAAGAATCCCCTTTCCAGTCTTCTTATTTCAGTGCTATAGGGAGGACTCCATTGTTTGGTGGAAAGGTATCACTAAATGCAACAGCTTTTTGAGCCTGCTTCAAAACTTGCTCATCTAGCAATGCTTTTGCTATCAAGTCCTACTAGCTCAGCATCAATTAAGAGACAGACTATTTTCTAACGCTTCATACACTCTAAACTCAAAAATCTTTTGGGTGTAAATAAATGTGCTAAACACGTGGTGTGCTGCAGCATGCTGTGTGGTAAAATTGATCCGGATTATTTAATTGTACAAAATTATTTTCTTCTGGTTGAAAAATCCAAAAAAAAAAAATATATATATATTTTATTGCAAATAATATATTTTTTAAATTATTAAATTTCAATAAAAGATAACATAAATCATTGACTTATTTAATGTTTATCTATTGTTAAAATGTTTTAGCGTGTTACATGTATTTGGCAGTTTTCGACGGTTTAAACCAGTTTTCGACAGTTTAAACCAGTTTACGACAGTTTAAACCAGTTTTTGACGCTTGTCATGTCAAAAACCACTTTTTGACGTCAAAAACCCAACCCTGCCCAAAAGTTGTCCGTTACATTACGGCCAATGGGAAAAAAATATAGCAAATGCATTTTAATGATATTACAGCCTTCCGAATGGTCTGAAAATTTAAAGATATAATTGTTGCAAAGTTTTGTTGAGCTATTTCAAATTTTAGGAAAATCGGATGCATAGTTTAATTACAGGGACAGTCAAAAGTGTTCCGTTACATTACGGGGAATGGGAAAAAATTATTGGAAGTGCATTTTAATGATGTATCAGACTATGCGCTTTATGAAGTGCAAAAAAGTATACATTCAGTACAATATGGGGTGCAAAAAATAATTATAAAACTAGTTATAGTACGAACGCACCTCATTTGCCACGTTTGACGAGCAATTTCCAACTTGTTGGTGTTAATTTCATCGCAAAGTATTCCATATTTTAGGAGAAATCGACGTGAAACGTAATCAGTTGCTTAATCAGTCGTTTCATAGAATCGTTACATAAATTCGTTGCATTAGGATTTTATATATATAGGGTAGATATCTTACTCTTATAAATGAAACAAACATTATACTCTTGAAACATAACTTCATGACACCATCAAATGATAAAAATTAGTGAACCAGAGTCCTTCATGTTTAATTATCAAACGCGCATGCATTACGCTGAACTGCTTAAATACAATTACTTGAAAGACGAAAACTACTTTCCTGAACCACCTCGATATCCAGACAATCGAAGATCAACCCATGCAAGAAGACTAAAGTTCCGGAAAAAGTAAATCAACATCCCCAGGAAACGTCATTACTAATACGAATTACACTTTCACATGTAAAGTCAATTTCCATCTCACATATAGTTGAGAAAAACAAACTTGCATCATTCCAAAGCGAGAAATTACTCAAGGCACTATCGATGAAAACAAAGAAAGTTCGCAAAGACGTTCTCCTACTTAAAAGTTAAACTTTAAGTTGACAGTAAAAACAGACATCTTATCCTGAATTAAAACCACAAGGAGATTCATGACAAATGAAGAAAAACAGCATCATCTCTTAAACTAGACAAAAACTAAACAGAAGGAGATACTTCACTATATCACAGCATGGACTGAACACTCATCTAACACGTTGAACGAGAGCATATTTATCTCATCCAAACCATACAGGAAAAACAATTGCTATGCAGCCCGGAAGTTACATTCTCCGATCTCTGAAACGCCAATGGAAGAAAGGACGAAGCGTCATATGCAAAACAAACGACCGAATGACTAATGCCATCTTGTTGGGGGAGGAAAAATAATCCAAATACCACATCTCTGTGTCCAACTGTTGTTCCATAGCTCTCTCTCTATATGATTGAATTAAATCACTGTGTTCATAAGCAATATAAGGAAGATGTGAAGACGAAATGGAAACTAAGTTCATTTTATTTGAAGAATTAAGACATCTGTTATGAACAACTTTGTTCACTGCATGCAAAGAAAATGATAAGTTTAACAAACACAAACATTTAAGAAAAACAATTAAAACAGCTGCCTTAGCCTCAACATGGCTGTAAACTTACTACTCCACAAACCATACTTGGAGTTACTGCTGGCCAGGCAAGTACACACTCTGAACACATCTACTGAATCTGTATTTATACTGGCAAACACATTACAGTTACAGTTAATTCAATAACATTAGCATAGTTTGAGAAAAGGTTATGGTTACAATTAAATAAAACAGCTTAATAAAATAAGTTTAACAAGTAAACATTAACTCTAGTATTTGGTTACCAACCAACCTACCGTTACTGAAAACTGTTGACATGGCATTAAGTTTGCAAGCTATGAGTGTGAAGTTACTACCTTTACAAATAAACCATGTTATAAAAATCTTGCATTAAATAAAGATTAGAAAGTCCCACAGGAATGATAAGGTAATAAATATGAATAATTAACATTTAAACTTTACATAATATGAAAGTAATGGTTTGTTTACTTTTTGTACTAGCCAGCAATGTTTAACTTTTAAACCCTTTTCTCAAACATGAATAAACTTTAAAAACAGTAAATGAACTTTTACTAATTCAAGCATTGTGGGGATGAGTGAAAGAGAGGGGAAAACTTATTGGGATAATTTTAAACTTAAAACCAGTTTTATTGAAAAAGCCAACACATCTCGTGTTCATTCGTAAAAACTCCTCAGCTGGTTCAGAAGATTTTGGATGTATTGCGTTACGGATGAAAACAAATTACATTAAAGCAAAAGGTATGGTTAAAGTAGAATGCATATGTTAACAAAATCTGTGACATTTCAATCAGCACATACAATATTCAACAATATTCCACTTATTCAACAAGCATTAAAAGCATAAACAGAAACTGATAACATGAATGAAGGAAGATGTAAATTAAAAAATATATACATAATAATGCTACTTATTAAAGTCAATAATCATGCAAATAATTACTTAAAAGTGAACACTATAGAATTAAAAAATCATTTTGTTCAATATTAGGAATTTATATTTTAACATTTATAAAACCATCTTCATATAGCAGGCTGTACCATCTACTGAGTAATTTGTAATTTAAGACTTGGAGACTGATTTAGAACAGACTCATTCTTACTAGTTTGTTTAACAGTAGAAACACAAACTCTCCACAATAAAATTTATTTATTAAAGGTTATTTCATAAAATATCTCCTCATAAATTATGAGAGAGTTGTGTAAGAATATCAGGGTTGTAAAAAACCCGGGTTAAAAAACCCAGCCTGGGTGGGTAACTGGAGGAGGGGGTACCCGGACAGCTACCCAAAAATT
Source organism: Maratus speciosus (assembly GCA_963932465.1). Taxonomy (NCBI): domain Eukaryota; kingdom Metazoa; phylum Arthropoda; class Arachnida; order Araneae; family Salticidae; genus Maratus; species Maratus speciosus. Next base: position 40,759,906 of record OZ010792.1, read on the forward strand.
ATTTTCTTTATTGCAAAAAAAAAAAAAAAAAACTCGTATTCAGCCTAAAATTTGGTCGAATATTTGGTATTCGTCCAAATCATTATTCGTCCCATCCCTAATTGCAAGTGATATTCTCAAAAATATTTTAGAATCCTGCGTTTTAGCATGACTTCACAAACATAACAGAAAATAAAATGTAATTTCAGATTTAAACAGAATGAAGATTCTTTAATTTGACCATGCTTGGAACAGATGTCATATATTCCCGCGACCGCCATCTTGGATTTTTTCTTGGCGTTAAAACCCCTTTTCCGCCAAGTAGTAAATGTCGCCAAGCAGCGATTTATGCACATATTAGGTTCAACAAAAATAAAATGTAAATCTGAAAAATGCAGGAAACTTCTTAAAGCAGCAGCTAGTAAATGCATGTATGAACGCTACGCGTTCTCAACCAGAAATAAAAACATCACTGGATTCAGCAAACAAGTTATGCAGCAATCTCAAAAATGCACGAAACTCGTTAAAGCAGCAGTTAGCAAATGCACGTATGAACACTATGCGTTCATAAACCAAAAAGAAACATCACTGGATTCAGAAAACTAGCTGTGCAGCAATCTCAAAAATGCACGAAACTCGTAAGGTCCACATGCATTTACAATACAAATAATGCATATACAATAAACGGCTAATATAAAACATTACAACAAAATATGCATAAAATTATTAACATACCTTAACAGACATCTCCTTTCTTGAAAGCTCAAGCACAAAATACCAGCTAGCACCCCCTTCACTTCCCAAAATAGGCCTATGACCTAATGCTCTAAACAAACCTCCTTTTTCCTTCAAAATTTCCTGATATTTCTTAATACATCAGAAACAGCGGGTAAATGGACTACAGAAGCCATAGTCAATCAAATAAATCTAATAAATTTAAGATAAAAATAAAAAGATAGAAAGATGCAACCTGGTATCAAAGCATGTGGGCAAAATCACAAGAGAAAAACAGCGTCACGTACTCACAGCAGCTAAATCTAGGAGTGAAGTGATTATTCCCACCGCAAAACACAATCTCGTGGAAAAAACAGGGTTATCAGAACACATCACTCGTCAGGGTTGCCATATCCATAAAGATCGTCAATAAAATAACGCCAAGAAATCTAAAAAAATCCAAGATGGCAGCCATAGGAATATACGACATCTAAGCCGAAAAGGGACAAAATCTGAAAAATAGAGACAAATACAAAAACACTCCAAGGCCTGGAACTAATAAAAAATTAAGGTTAAATAAATAATAGAATGATTTTATAATCAATGCTTCACAAGGAAACCGTTTGCTAACTTCTTTTTTTTTTCATTTGGCTACAGTTTATTCTTGCTGATTAGACAAATTACTAAGGTTTATTAAAAGTTAATTAAAAGTCAGCAAGAATCCAAGTACAGATTTAATATATATTTACCTTTTTAGAGGAACACGATTGTAAGGATAGGAAGAATCTCTTGAGATACCTTGATATGAACATTGGGCTAATAAAAGAAAAATAAATAAATGATAACATATGTTGTACAGATTTTAGTCAAAATTGATTAAAATATAAATAATATAGAAATTAAAACAAGTGGGTAAGTGTGATCGCAGATCACACACAGGGTTTCGTTTAATATTCCTTTCAAAACAGTTTATTCTTTAATTAATATAGCCAAATTGAAATATTTTATAATTATTAAATCCATAAAAACTGCACATAAAAAGGTAGAAAATGCTAAAGTTAAAAAAAAAATGTGCCCCCCCCCCCCCCCCCACACACATGAAATTTTTCACGCTATTCTTTTGAAAACTTTTTATTATGTATTATAAACTATCTTAAAGTTTCAAACAGGTCGCCGTGTTAGATTTCCTAATTTAAATAAAATTGCGTTCTTTTAATTCCACATTCCACCACCAGGGAGCACACTCTATTCTTAATAAAACCGTATATGAACAAAACTCCTTTCTACAACTTATCCGTAGATACATTAGTCGGGGTGGGGGGGGGGGGAGCAGTCTTAAACACAAACTTAAGATATTTGCTGAAATTACTATTCTAAAATAGAGGTATCAACACTTATGAAGTTTTTTATACTAGTTAACTTGCCCGGGTACGTCAAAAAACAGCACGAATTGCGAAAAAGTTCTGAAAACCACATTAAGATATCGCGAAAAAAATTTTAAATTGCTGCACAAATTTCGAAAAGAGAAAAAAATACATATTGTGTTCGAAGATTGAAAGTTGATTCCTTTCACTAATGTGGAAAAATGGTAGGAAATCGCTAAAATACACTAAAAATCACATACAAAATTCCTGAAAAATTCAAAAATTGCTATACGAAATCCGAATAAACTTTATTGAAATAAGGGCAGAAATTACGGTTTGTTCCCTTAAAGCCGAAAAGATTTTAGCCGAAAATCATTAAGAGGGGGAAATGTAAGGGATCATACAGGAGTTGCATAGTGTCAACGTTTAGTTCCGATTCCCTCTGAATCTGAACAAAATCATGAAGAGTTACTCCATTCTGGAAAAGAACCCTGTGCGGTTTGCTGTTGCGGATCATGTTTCGGCAGAATTTATCGTTTTATTGCTTTTTTTCAACTTAGCTCAGTAGTGTTTTACTATGCATTGTACCATCTAACCAATAAAAGGGTAACCAGACAAAAAGATCTAGAAAATTCTGTCAGAATTATCTTCTCACAATAAAAAAAAAAAAACAAAAAAACAAAAAAAAAAAACAATTTAACTTTATAATCAATGATTCGTGAAACTATAAAAAATTTCTACTGAATGAAATCTATGTCGAATTACTAATTTGTACGAATTATTTTTTGAATTCTTAATTTTTAGGCATAACTAATTTACAAATTCATAATTAGTGTCGACAATAAAGAGAGAATTATAAGCAACAGCAACAAAATACGTGTGTTGTGCTCCTACTGCTGTGTCTTTTATTGTTTTAAATTATTTTCATGAAGTTTTTTTTTATTAAAATTTTTCTTATTTTCTGAATGCCATGTGGCTATTTTTGGAAAATATTTATCTGTTTTTCTGGCGTCTCTCTATGCGTTACTCAAATTTTGTGGGCGCTTAAGCTCTTTTAATAATTAAAAGATGTTTAATTTTTTTGTACTGTTTACTTATTTACTCATTTGTTTCCTTTTGTTTTGTTTGCCAATTTTCACATGAAAATCATTTGAGTAATACTTTATTATTTTAAACGTTTTGACAATAAAATTTGTTTTTTGGCTGAAAAAATAAAATCTTGCTAAGAAAGGATCCCATGTAGCAATACTTTACTTGTTTAGTCTTTCAAAGTTAGTTGGAGTTGATTAGGGAATAGGTGGACAGTGAAATTAACACTATGTTTAAAGGAAAATATAGATTTTCATACAAAAATTTAAAGTAAATTAATTAAATTCATTGAATACATTTGTTTTTCTTTTTTATGTTCTATGATTAAAATTCTACTGTTTTAATTTTATGAAAATATGCACAAAAGTAAATTTTTAAATATATTTAAATATACAATTATTAAGAAAAATAGGCGAAAATTATGCCACTAATAACACAATCATGTTGAGAAGCTCTCTGTGTACATTAAATTTAATCTATTATTTTAATCTTATTTAAATTACTTAATCAGCATTTGTTTGCATTATCTACATATACATATATTTCAATGTATGTGAAAAAATATGACTATAATATTTTTGCATGTGTTTAAAATTTGGGTTTAAGAAAAGAAAAAAATATATTCTCTATTGAATATCACATCACTTTTGCATATATAAAAGCATGCATTAAAGATACCAATTTAATATACTTCATCGAAAGATTTTTATTTTTATTTTTATTATTTAAGCTATGGCAACAAAAAAGAAAATGGAAGACAATTTTAAATTAAATGTATCATTTGAAATATTTATTCAAGTAATGAAATATTGATATTTATGAAAATTATAAAGAAATTAAAAAGGAACCTATATCCTAATGCACTATTTTGAATTATATTTTGTAATATAAATAATATATTTTTCTTCATTTACTTTTAAGGTTGGTTGTGTTTATTACGACCAATTACATACACGAGGGATATGGGCCCTAAAGAGGGGGGGGGTGCCCTCCGTGGGGGTCTTTCTAAGGGAACCTAATTCGTATTTATGCAAGGAAATCCAAGGTTCGAAGAAAACCACGAAAACTCCGAACGATTAGGCCGACGGGCGCGATTGGGTTCATTTACTTTTAAGAAAAAGTAATATTCTAGATTATTGTCCAAATTTCGATCCCAGAAAATATTAATAGACATAAATACCAGTTTAAGCCTAGTTAGTGCTCTTTTTTATGGTGCCTTGAGACAATTGATACATTAAACAATTTAATACGGAAAAAAAAAAGTATTTTTGCTTTTACTTTGGTTGTTTATTTTTACAAATCGATTGTTGATCATAACACAAAAGTTTTTACATTTAGTTTATACAGTTTTAATTTACACGGGAAGAGTTTTAATCCCTCCCCCCCCCCCCCCCCTCTTCTTTCTTCGCTGTGTCAGTGTCTATATACAAAAACATTATTAATGCAGTTATTTATAAATACACTTCACCAAAAGCATATATTTTTATCCTTACATGTGCATATACGTCTTTTTGTTTGAAAAAAAAAAAATCAAAGCACTTTTTCAAGGACTTTAATTTCTTATTTTGCAAGGAATAACCACAAGTATTTATAAATTATTTACTATTTTGTTATACTGAATTCATTTGTTAAAATGGTTCATTTTTACAAAAAGTTTGACTTTCTCTCTCTCTATATATATATATAAGAGCAATAGAGATCCATGTCCATTGCATATATAGTTCCAAAATGTTTAACATTTATTTTTTTAATTTACAAAAGAGAAACATTAAGAAAATTAAAAAAGAGAATAAATATACGTAATTTAATAAATCAAAATAATCATAAAAAATTCTTTGAAAGTTATTCTAAACACTTTATACGTATGCAGCCATTTAAACATTTTATTCATGTAAGGGGAAATAAAAAATAAAATTTTGATAAAATTATAAATTAAGTTTCAATTTAAATTATTTTTGATTTGTCTTCTAAAGTATATTTAGACAACCAAACTATACGATTATTTTTTCAATACACTGATAAGTATATCACTTTCACTAAACCTATATTATGCATTGAAATGTATTTATTGAATAATGTGGTTTATCTTTTGCGCCATGTTATCCGAAACCTTAACAAAAAATTATGTAAATTATTTCTTTGCGTCATATTATCCACTCGCATACATTTAACTTAATTTGGATACTAATGACGCAAAATAACCATTTACATATTAGGGTCAATCCAGTTTAAATCACCTAGGTGGTGTCGCTCGACATTTTTAATTTTCCTAATCTTTTAGCAAAGACTTCTTCTTAGTTTTCTGAGTTTAAAAACATGACTAAATTTTTTTTTTATCACATAGTTTTTTGGAGGGGCCATTTTTAACAAACTACACAGCCATTTTTGGGAGAAAAACGTGTTTTACGGAAAATGCTGTAACTGCTTTATTTTTCTACCTATCAAGAGGAATCAAAAACCAAAATGTTCAGCATAAAATTGTCGACATTTTATGTAATTATAAAATTTTCATTAGTCTTAAAATTGTCGCCATTTTATGCAATTATAAAATTTTCATTAGACTTAAGGATCTAGACCAAAAACATGCTTAAAAACCGAAGAAATAAAAGATCAAACACCACATTACGCTGCCATTGTTTTTTATGAAGGAAATGAGACTAACCTTAAATAATTTTTCTTTTTTTTTTTAAGATCTCTTATAGGACTATTCATTTTTATAAATTTCAATCCTGAAAACAGTTTCCTTTTTTTTGGTACAGCTCATCAAAAACTGTGTTAAGTCTGCTTTTGGCAATTTTCACTAATTAATATCTAATAAAGAAATGGCCATAATTTTTTTTGTCAAAAAAAAATTTATGGCCATTTTTTTTCTTCCCATTCTGACCAGAAAATCAGAGTTCTAACTTTTTACGACTGCTCTTTCATCTTCACCTAACACTTCATTTATAATGGCTGTTTCATAATAATAGAAGCCATCAGTCCATCAGAAGAAAATAACTCGGTGAAAGATGAAACTCGGTTAAGCAGGACTCGGATAATCGGGACTCTGACTGTATATTTCATTTTAAAAATGATCTTTAAAATATTTTTGTTCGTGTTCAGAGGGGCTAATGACCCCTGTGACATCCGCCATTGTAGATTAAGTAGTTCAGTATTACATATTTTATCATTACATATTTTAAATTTTAAAATAAGTCGGCGATTAGAAAATTAGTAAAATTCTCTTTGTAAATATACTTTGCGGAAGAGGGGGGGGGGCACCAAAATCCATGTTTGCCCCGGGTGCAAAAAAGGCTAGTTTCGGCCCTGTTCCCCCTCTCCCCCCTCCAACCCACACACACAAAAAAATACCGGTTATATGAATCACTAATTAATCAACTTTATGCAACGTTAGCAACTTTTAGGAATCAAGTCTAATAATCTTCCATAAAGTAAGAGTTATTCGAAAAGAAAAAAAAAACAGTCTGTGTCTTTTGGGTTTGTTCCCTTACAGACGAAAAAATTCTAGCCGAAAATCATTAAGAGGGGGAAGTGTAAGGGATCGTACAGGAGTTGCATAGTGTCAACGTTTAGTTCTGAATCTGTCTGAATCCGAACAAAATCACGAAAAGTTACTCCATTCTAGAAAAGAACCCTGTGCGGTTTGCTGCTGCGGATCATGTTACGGTTTTATAACTTTTTTTCAACTTAGCCCAGTAGTGTTTTACTATGCATTGTATCTAACCAATAAAAGGGTAACTAGACAAAAAGGTCTAGAAAATTCTGTCAGAATTGTCTCCTCACAATTAAAAAAAAAAAAAAAAGAAAATATAATTTAACTTTATAATCAATGATTCGTGAAACTATAAAAAAATTCTACTGAATGAAATCTATGTCGAATTAGTAATTTGTACGAATTATTTTTTGAATTCTTAATTTTTTGGCATAACTAATTTACAAATTCATAATTAGTGTCGACGATAAAGAGAGAATTATAAGCAACAGCAACAAAGTACGTGTGCTGTGCTCCTACTGCTGTTTCTTTTATTGTTTTAAATTATTTTCATGAAGTTTTTTATTATTATTATTTTTATTTTCCTGAATGCCATGTGGCTATTTTTGGAAAATATTTATCTGTTTTTCTGGCGTCTCTCTATGCATTACTCAAATTTTGTGGGCGCTTTAGCTCTTTTTAATAATTAAAAAATGTTTAATTTTTTTGTACTGTTTCCTTATTTACTGATTTGTTTCCTTTTGTTTTGTTTGCCAATTTTCACATGAAAATCATTTGAGTAATACTTTATTATTTTAAATGCTTTGACAATGAAATTGATTTTTAGCTGAAAAAATAAAATTTTGCTAAGAAAGGATTCCATGTAATAATACTTTACTTGTTTAGTCTTACAAAGTTTGATGGAATTGATTGAAAAGAATAGGGCAGTGAAAGTGACACTATGATTAAAGGAAAATATAGATTTTCATTCATAAATTTAAAGTAAATTAATTAAATTCATTGAATACATTTGTTTTTCTTTTTTATGGTCTAAGATTAAAATTCTACTGTTTTAATTTTATGAAAATATGCACAAAAGTAAATTTTTAAATATATTATATTTAAATATACAATTATTAAGGAAAATAGGCGAAAATTATGCCACTAATAACACAATCATGTTGAGAAGCTTTCTGTGTACATTAAATTTAATCTATTATTTAATCTTATTTAAATTATTTAATCGGCATTTATTTGCATTATCTACATATACATATATTTCAATGTATGTGAAAAAATATGACTATAATATTTTTGCATGTGTTTAAAATTCGGTTTAAAAAAAGAAAAAATATATATTCTCTATTGAATATCACATCACTTTTGCATATAAAAGCATGCATTAAAGATTCTAATTTTATATACTTATCGAAACATTTTTATTTTTCTTATTTAAGCTATGGCAACAAAAAAGAAAATGGAAGACAATTTTAAATGAAATGTATCATTTGAAATATTGAGATTTATGAAAATGATAAAGAAATTAAAAAGGAACCTATATCCTATTGCGCTACTTTGAATTATATTTTGTAATATAAATGATATATTTTTCTTCATTTACTTTTAAGGTTGGTTGTATTTATTACGGCCAATTACCAACTCGAGAGATATGGGCCCTAAAGGGGGGGGAGGGGGGGTGGCCCTCCGTGCGGGTCTTTCTAAGGGAACCTAACCGTATTTATGCAAGGAAATCCAAGGTTCGAAGAAAACCACGAAAACTCCAAACGGTTAGGCCGACGGGCGCAATTAGATTCATTTACTTTTAAGAAAAATTAATATTCTAGATTATTGTCCAGATTTCGATCCCAGAAAATACTAATACACATAAGTACCAGTTTAAACCTAATTAGTGTACTTTTTGTGGAGCCTTCAGACAATTGATACATTAAACAATTTTGTACATAAAAAAAAAAAAAACTATTTTTGCTTTTACTTTGGTTGTTTATTTTTACAAATCGATTGTTCATCATACCACAGAAGTTTTTACATTTAGTTTATACAGTTTTAATTTACACGGGAAGAGTTTTAATCCCCCACCCCCCTCTTCTTTCTTCGCTGTGTATATATACAAAATATACACAGCGAATATACTGGTCTATATACAAAAACATTATTAATGCAGTTATTTATAAATACACTTTACAAAAGCATATATTTTTATCCTTGCATGTGCATATACGTTTTTTTTTGTTTGAAAAAAATATCAAAGCACTTTTTCAAGCACTTTAATTTTTTGTTTTTCAAGGAATAACCATAAGTATTTATAAATTATTTACTATTTTGTTATAGTGAATTCATTTGTTAAAATGGCTCATTTTTACAAAAAGTATGACTATATATACAGTTGTATATTACTGGTTTGTGATATCCATTTTATAGTCATTTCATTCACAATATTGTGGTTTTTGATGGTGGTCGGTAATGTTTTATTAATGGTTCATTAATGGCACATATAGTTCCAAAATGTTTAACATTTATTTTTTTTTAATTTACAAAAGAGAAACATTAAGAAAATTAAAAAAGAGAATAAATATATGTAATTTAATAAATCAAAATAATCATAAAAAATTCTTTGAAAGTTATTCTAAAGCCTTTATACGTATGCAGCCGTTTAAACTTTTTATTCATGTAAGGGGAAATAAAAAATGAAATTTTGATACAATTATAAATTAAGTTTCAATTTAAATTATTTTTGATTTGTCTTCTAAAGTACATTTAGACAACCAAACTATATGTTTATTTTTTCAATACGATGATAAGTATATCACTTTCACTAAATCTATATTATGCATTGAAATGTATTTATTGAATAATGTAGTTTATCTTTTGCGCCATGCTATCCGAAACCTTAACAAAAAATTATGTAAATTATTTCATTGCGTCATATTATTCATTCGCATACATTTAACTGAATTTAGATACTAATGACGCAAAATAACCATTTACATATTAGGGGCAATCCAGTTCAAACCACCAGGTGGTGTCGCTCGACATTTTTAATTTTCCTAATCTTTTAACAAAGACTTCATAGTTTTCTGAGTTTAAAAACATGACTAAAAAAATTTTTTTTTTCATCATATACCGTATTTTATGGAAGAAACACCGCACCCGTCGTAAACGCCGCACTCCTCAAATTGGCCTGAATAAGCTTAAAAATATCGTAATCGCCGCACCCATTGGAACGCTACTTTTGTGAACAGCGTCACATTGACTTAACTTTAATCAAAGTTTTCTGAGCAATGTAGAATGCCTCGTTTTTAATATCTTAAGATGTCTGAACTTTTATTTAAAATATCTTAAGAATATCTTTATTTATATTTATTAAGATATTTTAATATCTTTTCTTTAAGATATTTTCTTTTCTTTAAGATATTTTCTTTAAAATATTTTCTTTTCTTTAAGATATTTTTAAGATCTTTTCTTTAATATCTTTTCTTTAAGATATTTTAATATCTTAAGATATTTTAATATCTTTTATTTAAAATATCTGTAGAATGCCTTGTTTTTAATATCTTAAGATGTCTGAACTTTTATTAAAAATATTTAAATCCGATTTTAAATATTTTTATGAATTTTTAAATTACGGAAACTCAGTTGGTATTTAAAAAAATCGTAAACGCCGCACTTGGAAAAAAATTAACTTTTAAACTCGTAAATGCCGCGGCGTTTCTTCAATAAAATATGGTAGTTTTTTGGAGGGACCATTTTTAACAAACTACACAGCCATTTTTGGGAGAAAAACATGTTTTACGGAAAATGCTGTAACTGCTTTATTTTTCTACCTACCAAGAGGAATCAAAAACCAAAATATCCAGCATAAAATTGTCGACATTTTATGTAATTATAAAATTTTCATTAGTCTTAAAATTGTCGACATTTTATGTAATTATAAAATTTTCATAAGGATCTAGACCAAAAACATGCTTAAAAATCGAAGAAATAAAAGGTCAAACAGCGTATTACGCTGCCATTGTTTTTTATGAAGGAAATGAGACTCGCCTTAAATATATATATATATATTTTAAGATCTCTTATAGGACTATTCATTTTTATAAATTTCAATTCTGAAAACCATTTCTCCCCCCCCCTTTTTTTTTTTTTTGGTACAGCTCATCAAAAATTGTGTTAAGTCTGCTTTTGGCAATTTTCACTAATTAATATCTCAAAAAAGACTGAGTACAAAATTCTGAAAAGTTAGGATAATAAACATCTTTGTACTATAAAGTTAAATTGTAAATTTTATGACTGAGACTTAACTGATTTTTGAATAACAGTTTACTAAAAATGCACCGCCCCCTCTTTTTGCTTAGGTACATTCAAATTGATGATAAAAACAAATTTTACGCATTATTGCTTAGTTAAATAGGGTAGTGGCACCTTTTCAAAACTTTCTTGAAAGGGGGGGGGGGGGGGGAGGTCTTTTGATTTTATTGTGCGCATCTGATACATTCTTATTCTGACATTTTTTTTTTAATTAACCAAAATCCTCGCTTGCTAAGAATTTTATAAAATATCTCGTTTGCATACGCCACTGCTTCTTGTCTTTTACACATATTTGCCTTCCCTCCTCCCCCCCTCCAACAGACACACACAAAAAATACCGGTTATGTGAATCACTAATTAATTACGTTAGCAACTTTTATTAATCAAATCTAATAATCTTCCATAAAGTAATAGTTATTCGAAAAGAAAAAAACCCGTCTGTATCTTTTGCATTTCAGCACTGTTAAAGAAGAAAGAAATAGTGACCCTTCGTGACCCCGGGGATAAGGCTTTGACTGGGATGCGAAGAACAGTAATGAGAGAGGGTTGAGAGGGAGGGTGAAAAGGAAATAAGAAGAAACTGGACTCCTTATCGCAGTTCAGTATTTTAATTTTTAACAGTCCCCTGTAGGTTTCGGCTAGTAAGGAAGCCACGGAAATTACTTCAGTATTATAGGTCAAAAATGGAATGTCAAAAAATTTCAGCAGATTGCGAAGAAATGTAAAAATCGAATTAAAAATCACAAAAAGCTCAAAAATCACGAAAGTCAAAATTTACTATAATTGGATAAAATATTCAAATCTAATTTCTTTAACCAGCGGGTTATCTTAAAATTTATGTTTGGAAAAGCGTGCTAAGCACTCTTATTATGTTGCTTTTATTCGTAATTTAATTTACTTGGATTCCCTTAAATATAATTAATATAATCCCTTAAGTTAATATTAGTTTTTGTTACATTAAAATATCTCAACTTGTTGATTTTCTGTAAGCAAGTAATCCCTATTGGTTTACAATGGAAGTCTATGGGAATTTGACGAAATATTAGAGATATCGCCAAGTTGGTGTCACTTTTCGTGACTCATTTTAATCGCCAAATTTGGCAATATATTGCCAACTTGGCGACATTCGGCAACAGAACTGTGTCCTCCCTACAGTAACCCCCTTATAGGTATGGAGGTGCATTAAATGCTGTTCAATAATCGCATAAAAAATTTGCTAAAAATTCAAAAATCTCTGTATGAATTCCGGAATAAACTTTTTTTGAAAAGAGAACAAAATTTACTATATTGGGTTAAAAGAAAGAAACCGTATTCTTTTCACTAATGTGGAAAAATCGCCTCAAAACTTAAAAAAGCACTAAAAATCACATAAAAAATTAAATTAAAAAAAATCTAATCAAAAAATCGAAAATCAGACTTTGAGGTGCAAAACTTCATATACAGACGTACAGTTCCCACAAATTTTGTAGCTCTATGTGCAGCGGTCTCTTCAGAACACCGTTGACACACTCACACACAAATCTCTTTCCTGATTATTATAGATTGAACAAGTAGCATTTATCTCAGGCCGCACATAAGATGTTAAAAAACGCCAAGGTTAAAAAAAAATTTTAATGCCCCTCCCCACCCCTTCGCAAAATTTCTCGTGCCATAATTTTAAAACTTTTTATTATGTGTTGTAAACTATCTTAAAGTTTCAAACAGATTACATTGTTAGATTTCATGATTTAAATAAAATCACAGTCTGTAAGTTTCACATTTCACCACCAGAGAGCGCTCTCTATTCTTAACAAAAGTGTATCTGAACGAAACTCCTTTCTACAACTTATCCTTAGATACATTAGTCGACGGATTGGTCGTCTTAAACACCAATTTAAGATATCTGCTAAATTACTATTCTAAAATAGTGGTATCAACACATGAAACTTTTTATATTGAATAAGTAATATTTATCTCATCATGTGGGGGCAAAGCGGGAGGGATGAACACCTCAGATGTATATCATTAAGCAGTCACAGACCTTTCCAACAATATATCACTTGATGGGTATCGTCAAAATTTAGAAAAGTGAACCCTATTGAAGGAGCAAAAGGAGAGTTGAAAACAGGAGATGCATAACATGATTAAGCGGTCACAGACCTTTCCTATGATATATCACATGACAGGTAACTGCAAAATATAGAAAAGTGATCCCCTTGGGGGAGGGACAAAGTGGGAGGATGGACATTTATCGAAAAATGGAGATTTGATCAGCAGGAAAAAGTTAGCTTTGCTGGAACCTTCTCTGTTATATTTCTCCCCGCTGTGGCTCAATTAGGGGCAAAGTTATGGCCCAAAGAAAAAACAGCCCCAAATGTTGGGGAGCCCCAGCGGGAAGAGGGTGCCTCATAACATTAATTTTTTGAAATATGTTAACAAGAAATCTATTTACCTTTAAAATAAGATGTATGTGGGGGGGGGGGGGGGTTGCAAACTAGTATTTCATACTTATTGAAAAATATTTAAAAGGGGCCCTATCCGGGCCCCTAATAGAGGAAATCCGAAGACGGCAAAATCATTGTTGGGAAAAGTTTGCTTGGGCGCTGCAGGGCTAATTTTGGCACAAGATCTAAGCTCTACGACCAATAGGAACCGAGATATTTAAGGAAATGTGAAAAAAAGATAGGATTTCTTTGCAGAAGAGAATAATAATTTTAAGTTTTAAAGTCCTAAGCCACCAAGGGGTTATAATGAAAACAGCCATGATAGCACAAGACCCCTTAAGACCCAAATCATTGGAATTATTTTCAAATTTTCATATTTAAAAGAACTGGTTCCATTATACGTCTTTACAAATCAAGATTTCCCACAGTGCAATAGCAATCTCCAGAAGCATTTTATAGAAATAAAACCAATTAGTTAAATAATAATTAATATCTCAGCTTGTAATTAAGATAGAAGATTGAAATTGACATTGATGAAATCAGAGAAAAATTTTATGCTCAGATGTAAAAGATTTAATCAAAAAATGTAATAATTTAAAAGTTTCAAATTCATTTGAAAAAATCCTAGTATGTAAAACCACGTGATCTTCTTAAATTGCTTGGGTGCCAATACATCTGAAGATAATGATGATACCTGTTTTTAATCTGTGGAAGAGATCATTTTTGCAATTTGATAAAAAATCCATGGTTTTGTTGAATTATGAATGCTTTTCTGATCTTGTAATTGGGGTTTTTTAATTAATAACGTCCGTTAATTATGACTTTTTCAAAATTTTATGATTTGTCGTTTGATGTTAGGTGTTCAGCTATAAGTATGCAAAATTTTAAGTCTCCAACATATATAGTTTCTGCGAACGGACCCTGTGACGAAAGGACGGACGAACAGACAGAGGAGTGAGACAAATAGGGTTTCGTTAGATGAACAAAACCCAAAAAAAGACACACAAATATCATTACAAAAAGGTCATTTTCCCAAATGTGTACTACATTTTCAATACCCATTTTTCTCGCAAAAAAATTTTGTTTTTCAAGACAAATATTATTATTTTTAGAAACTCATCACTTACTGCAAGTAAAATTCAGCATTGGCCTAACTACATTAAATTTATTTTTTTCAGAAACACATTTTTTTATTAACATCATTCACAGAGGTGAACTTTATGCTACGGTTATGTTTGTGTAGTGAGACAAAGTATAAAGAAACTATTTATTCTGTTAGAAATACAACTAAGGAGCAATTCTATCTCAATAGAATAAAAATTAGTACACATGTCGCAGATGCATCAGCATCTTTTTTTTGTGTGCCAAAATGGCAATTTTTTACCTGGCGTGGTAACCCGGCAGTGTTTAAAATTAGCAGTCATTAGTCTTAAAGGCAACTATTGCATTTAACAACTACAAAATTATTCTTAGTCATCAAATTTGATGTCTATTTTTTTTTTATGTTTATTTAAAGGTTAGGGGGGAGGGGGATAAAAAAATTAGTGCACCTTTTGATTTTATGTTATGAGATTCAATTGTAATTATTAACATTGGATAAAGTTTCATTTTTGATTTGCTACCAAGTTTAAATTTTCAGGGATGAGAATTGCAAAAAAAGCAAAAAGACTGAAACCACACGCGAACAAAAAATTGTACCACATTTTATCTGCGAAAGAAATAAAACCAGCGCCTGATTTCTGTGCAAATGGAGACAAGCGCACAAGCCTGTATATCATATTACAGGAGTGAAAATAACCAAATTAGAAATTAGACACAGCTCTTAAACATTGGGTGTAGGCCATATGAAATGCTTGACTTATCAGAATCATGACCTCCAGATCCTGAAAATGAAATAATTTAATTAAGACTTAACAAAACAAAAAAAAGGCTGAACTTTCATGGCCTCACAGACTTTTGATGAAATTCACATTTTTCTATAGCATTCAGATGAAATTTGTACTTTTTCTGCGATCCTTTAACGAAAATCACCTTTTCCGCTGTCATTTTTATGAAATTCGCGTTTTTTCAGCAATCTTTCAACGAAATTCACGGTTTTTCCCACGATCTTTTGCCAAAAATCATGTATTTTCCACGATCTTTCACCGAAATTTGCACATTTTTCACAATCTTTCGCCGAAATTCATGCATTTTTCACGATCTTTGAACACAATTCACGTTTTTTTTCGCGATCATGTGACAAAAATCATATTTTTTCGCGATTCTTTGACAAAATGCGGGTTTTTTTTTTGCGATCCTTTGACAAAATTCACGTTATTTTTCTCGCGATGTTTCAACAAAATTCGCGTTTTCTTCACGATCTTTCAAAGAAATTCGCATATTACATGATCTGTCGATGAAATTCGCATATTTTACACAATCGTTGGAAGAAATTAGCATATTTTACATGATCCTTTGATGAAAAGCGCATTTTTTCCGCAATCCTTTGACGAAAATCGTATCTTTTGTGTGATCCTTTAACGTAAATCACGTTTTTTCCGCGATCCTTTGACGGAAATTGCGTTTTTCCAGCGATCCTTTGACGGAAATCGCATTTTTTCCCACGATCCTTTGACGAAGATTTCATTTTTTCCACGATCCTTTGACGTTAATCGCGCTTTTTCCGGGATCCTTTGACGATTTTTGTGTCTTTTTTGCAATCCTTTGAAGAAATTTGCGTTTTTACTGCGAATCTTTGAAAAAAATTTGCGTTTTCTCGCGATCTTTTGCAGAAATTTGCTCAATTAGGCACAGTTCGTACTCGCGTTTTTGTTGTATTTCATCCGCTCCTGTTTACACCCCCCCCCCTTTAAAAATGTCAACAAATTTTAATGCAGATTTGCATCGATCCCAGGGATAAAAAAAATTCAGTGCCGAAAACAGGGAATTCCGCATTTCCGCAGAAAGGTAACGTGTCTGAATAATACATAATTTTTTTTTTCATTCAATTTATATTGAAACATTGCAATACCATTTTAAAGAGCAATATATAATTGTAATGCACTAATAAGTAGCAAGGCTTTCAGTAAAGTACATTTAAATTACACATAACATTTACTTCACCATTTGAATTTGGATAAACAAAAATTGAGTGATTATCTGGGAAATGAGATTTGTTTTAAAATAAACGCATGCATCATATTATTTTATTTTTACCATAATATATTGTCTTTCTTATTTAAACTTGTAGCATACATATTTTTCTCAATGCAATATTAGATTTACTTAGTTAATTTAATTATGTTTTAAAAAATCTACAAAATTATTCTAAACATTCCTTTTTCTTGAACATTAATGATAATTTTTATCCTTATTAATTCCCTATGAATACTTTAATCAAACATTTAAAAAAAAATTCATTTTATTTTTATCATAATTTAAATTAAATAATGCTATTTATTCACTCTTAAAACGTTTATTGAGAAAGAAAAAATTTTAAATATGCATTTTTGTAATTACAAAATGAGCTCTTTCATTTGATATCAAATTTGAGCACATAAAAAAGTGTTTTTTTTTTTAATACCCCATTCAAAAAATAATTAAAAAGAAAAACATTTAAACAGCTTGCCCAAATTAAATTTTCGACATTATCTAATGATGTTGTTTGTTTTTTTCCACCAACGACAAGAACTTTCCAAAAATAAGAAAAATCGTTTTTAAAAAAATTGCACCTTTTGCCGCCATTTTGTGTGTGTGTAGCATCGCTTCTAAACATCGAGAAATTCGACAAAAATATTCAAAAGAGGAAATTTTTCAGCACGTTCAAACGATGTCATATGTTTTTTCCTCTGATGATTAGAACTTCCTTAAAAATACGAAACATCGTTAAAAATCGCATTTTTGTCTAAAAATTACGACATTTTCAAGATCTTACGAAAATTTGCTGCTGGTAAAGATCTCCAATATAGAATTTTTCACACTGCTGCATTTATAAATAGTGAATTTTTACATATTTCTGCATTGCTAAACAGAAACGCAAGAGAAGGGGGGATCAGCATTCAGCGCCTACTTACATATTCAAGCCGAATTTCATTTCTAGCTACAAAACAACAAAACATTAGGAGAAAAACTGCTGTGACAGACAGACATCATAGTGAGAAGAATAAGTTCCATTTTCATAACGGAATCCTGAAAATACCAAAATCGCATCAAAGTTTGCATTGTTGAAGAGCAGAGAACGATATCTCTGAGAAAACTCGGCAAACAGAAACAATAATTAAAGAAAGAATGAAACAAGAAACCCTTTTTTATTCTTCTTTAATTCTTAAAAAAAAAAAAAAAAAATCGATATTTCGATTGTTAATTGTCTGATTGCGTTTAAATTTTCAGTGAATTCAAATAGTAATAATTTAGGCACCGTATGAAATTTCTATTAAAATTTAAGAAAATTACAACCCTTCGAAAAAAAGCCCACTACCTCATCTGCTCTCAAAAAATGTAGACCACTATTTGTTTGTCTTTATACATAAGTGCAGATGTTGTCAGTTTGCATCTGTTCACACCACGACACCTTTGACTCATCAAATTACTGCCTCACTTTAGCTAGAGAATTTTGGCTTTCACTTAGATTTAAATTAAACATTCGGAATTTTTTTTCAGAAAATAAAAACACTGATGTTTTATGAACTAAATAGAAAAAAAACTTTCGAGAAGTGTTTTTGTTTTTTCTTTTCCTACAAAAGCACAGGTTCTTTTAGATAATGGTGTCCAATTTTTAATTTAAGCTGATTTTCAAAGCCACGAGAATTACTAAAGATTGTTTTGAGGTAGGAATTGATTATAATTTGAGATATACACCTTTTATAGGAAATGGAAAAAAAAAAACGTTGTTCGATTTTACGGCATATAAATAATAATTTATTCAATTTCATTCATTTATTCATAAAACACACTTTGTTAATGTGTCCATCAGATTTTATTGCTGGAGGAGAAAAATACAAAATCCTTTTTCGGAAGTATATTTTTATTTGATACTAAACTTCTCTTTTGATAAGTTTGAGTGTAGATTTCATAAAATTAATTATGTGCTGAGGGTTAACAGTTATTTCTATGTAAGAAGTTATTAAAAAATGAGATATTACATTTGGAATAACTTTTAAATATTATGACTTTTCTTTTTTTTATAGGGTAGATGTGCCAGTAATGGACACCCCTTGATGTTTTTGGTTCATAAAAAAATAACTAATAAATATTTAGCTTTAATTATTTTTTTATAACAACCCCCTTGTATGTTTTATAAAACTGGGTTATTACTGACACTTTTGATCAAGCCAGTCAGGAAGCAGAAAATAATGTTTCAAAGTTTTGCTGTTTTTCTGTGAAAATCTTAATGAAGAGGCTAAGAGCTGGCTTCATTTAATTAATTTATATATTATTTATTTTCTTGCAAAATTTGAATGTTTTTGTTTGAGTAGCAATAGAAAACTTAGAATTTTATATACTAACAGTCATTTACAAAATTTCATTTATTTTTAAGGTTTAAAGAGGGGGTGTCCATTACTGGGATGGTTAATTAGTCATTTTCCAGTAATGGATACCCCATGTAGACATTGCTAAAAATGCAATTTCAGTAATGTTTACAGTGCATAAAATATTTTGACTTAACTGCAAACCTAAATAATCAAATTTAATTTTTAAATTATACTTACCAAAATGTAATAACACCATAAAATTTTATAAATAGCTGCTTTCAAGTTATTTTATGTGATTAATAAAATTTCAATATTTTATTTTATTTATTTTTAATTTAGTATATGTACCTTGCATATTTTGTAATCGGGCAATCAAACCAGCCAGGAAGCAGAAAATATTGTTTAAGAGCACAGTCAAAGAGAGGCTCATAGGGCTTAATCCCTCTCCGTTTAAATAATAACAATTAAGTTACAGAAGCTATTTAAAATCTACTTTCTGTCTTAAACATTTCATTATTCACCTCTGACACCCCCCCCCCCAAAAAAAAGTAATATTAATGAAAGTTATAGGTAATATTCATGAAACTAGTAAATCTGCAGATCAGTGGCCTCAAGCATCAGTTCTACAGTTTTATTTTGAAATTATTTTATTTAGTATTTAAAATATTCAACTCACAATATCATTTCTTTCATATTTGTAATATTAATTATTATATAAATGATATATCAAGTAGTCTCTGGAAGATTAATTGTTAAAAATAGTGAGACAAAACTAAACACTAATATTCCAAAACTTATTTTTTTTTAAATTATCTTTTAAATCACCCACCATTTCAATACTTTTGATAGCTGTAATTGCCTGATATTTAGTATTTTAAACTATCCATCTAAAATAATTAAAACATCGATCTTCTGATAATTACAATAATTGATGCAAACAATAAATGATTATGACAAATATTTTATTAATTACTGGTAACCTAATTGTTAAATTTATTTGAATATAACTATTTTGTTTCATTAGTATGTATTCATTAAATTCTGGTTCTAAATACAGTCATAAAAACAATTATTTATTACTTTTTATGGGAAGTCCATTACTGGAACATAGGGTGTCCATTACTGGGCCAGAGGGTGTCCATTACAGGGCTTTTGAGTGTTTTGATATATTTCTGTTATTTAAAATTAAATTTCCATACATATTGGGAAATGAGACTATAAGAATGGTTAAATATTGTTGATAGGTTAATATAACATTGAAAAAACTGGAATATAATAATTATAACTATTAATAAAAAAATAACTTTTAAAGAAATTCCTTAAGGGTGTCCATTACTGGCACATCTACCCTACTTTTGGTATCGGGTTCGAAAGGGCTCGGGCTGGCAACCCGATGCAAAATTTCGATTAACAAATGTCGTCTGAATGAATGAAAAGGGACAGCGCGTTGCTTGGATCTATCTCCCTCCTCGCTATCTTCAGAGCGATTTCGAGCAGTGTGATTCCACTCATCAATGGATGAATTAGCATGTTTCTGAATGGAGGGGGGGGGGGGGGGGAGCGCTCATACGAGAATGTTCTTAAAGCTTTGAATGTTCTTCCGAAATCGGAAAATAGGACAGTTTCGGGTTCGGGAGGAAAGCAGAATCAATAGGAAAGTGAAAATTTCGGAAAATAACAAAATTTTGCAGGAGAAAAAATACAGAATCCTCGGCAAAAAAGGCAGAATTTCGAGAAAAAAGTGGAAATTCCTTGAAATAATAGAAAACTGGAAATCCGCCAAAAGACGGAAAATTCTCATCCCTGAATTTTGTTTTACATGATAAAGTGCATTTTTTTTATTAATTTCTAAATATAGTAATTTAATTAAAAACGCTTCCTATCAGTTTTAGTTTCTTCAATTATTATAATTTAGGAGATTATTAAGAACTTCAATATTTTAAATAAAAACAAGTATTTGTGCTTTTCTAAAAAGTAGCATACAATATTACAGTAATGTTAAAAATGAATTTTAGAAATTGCAACTAAAAATTTTAATTTGACGCCTACTTTTTATTTCCCAATTTCCATCGCTGTAATCTGGTATCGTGTGTATTAATAAAAGGCTTCTGGTATTAATAGTTGAGCCAGTTGTATTCTTGGCACTGTGTGTTTTAATATTAAATTCAACAGTACTTCTCCATTATCCCAATGACCACTTTTTATTTAAAAAAAAAAACTATCACCAAACTATGGGATTTAACGGCAAAAATGCATGATCGTGACCTCACATTCCCTTGGCATTAGATTTGTTTATTACATCATCAAACAATTTTTAATTCTACGTTTATCTGTATTTTTAATAATGTTTTAGCACTAATTTTACAGTTCTTTCACCAGTTAAAATAGCACATCATTAAAAGGTGATGTCACAATATTAAAAGAGAAAAAGCATTGAAAAAAATGTTGTGGTGCATAATTACAGGTGGTCTTGTTACAGCAGGTCCCGATCATGACTAATTGGAGCCTGAGCAAAGATAATTTAGGAGGCCCTATTTGAATTGTTGCAACATTTTCCCTCAAGAATAATAGAACTGAACAAACAGAACTGAAGGTCAGCCATGTGTTATGTATAAACAATATTTTCGGACCTTGAATTTTAAATAGAAGAAAATTCTTAGCTTCGTCAATTTTAAATAATTAAGTACTACTTTTATTAATAAAACTGCTTTTTTTTGTAGTACAGAACAAAACACTTTTATGTAGTTTAGCAACTTGTTATATTAGTTTAAGATGAATTTAATAACTTCTACTTATGGAAGAGTGTCAAATACTCTAACATGTAAATATGAGTGAATCACTTGTTACTTTCTTTTACATCTTTTTAAGTTCAGCGTTAGACTTGATAAAAAAAAGTCACTGGTCTCAAAGACCATTAAGCATGAGAGTTTACTGGTCTGCAGTCATCATCACTGGCCGCTACATAAAATTCTAATAAGTACCTTTAACCCTTTGAGTGACACCTCCCCCCTCTTCCTCGTAATATAAACCAAACTTCCTTTGCAGTTACCCAAAATTTTCAGCATAATAAAATGTAAAATTATAATTTACTAAAAATTAAATAAACAAAAACTGTAAAATTATTAATTATATATTATTTCCAATTATTCATTTCAACAAGCTGTAAGGTTAAATGCTTTTTTTTTTTTTCTTTTAATAAAATAAAATCGTGTGGTTTGCAGTTTCCTGAGGGCCGAGAAAATTTATGTTTAGCTGTCAGCAGAGTTATAATAATATAGACGCACGCGCGCACGCAGAAAAGTTTCCGCAAAATCCGTAACTTTGCGAAAAATTTTTTTTGGGAAAAAATAAATGTAATTTTTGTTACTTTTTTTTTTTTCTAAATACCAAGATATTAAAAATATTTCGCAATTTTATGTACGTTTTATTTATTATTGGCCAGGGCTGATTCTGTTCCGAATTTTCCAACAATTAAAAAAAAAAAAATCGGCCATCATCCCGAAAATTAAGGCATAAAAAAATATCACTTAAAAATATTGCAAATTTCAACAAATAACCGCAAAAAAAAAACAAAAAAAAAACAATTTCATCAATTGTTTGCAGAAAAAAAATCACCACTTTCGTCAAAGCATCGCGTAAAAAACGCGAATTTCGTCAAAGGACCGCAGAAAAAAATGTGAATTTCTTCAAAGGATCCTGAAAAAAAAAAAAAAAAAAAATTCGTAGAAGAATAGTTGAAAAAGCCGAATTTTGTCAAAGGATCGCGAAAAAAATGCAAACTTCGTAAAAGAATCGCGGAAAAAAAGGAATTTCGTCAAAGGATCGCAAAAGAAACACAAATTTCGTCAAAGGGCCGCAAGAAAAGCGCAGATTTCGTCAAAAGATCGCGAAAAAAATCCACTAATTTCATCAAAAGATCACAGAAAAAACATAAATTTTGTCAAAGGATCACGAAAAAACGCACATTCCGTAAAAGAATAATGGAAAAAAACTAATTTCATCAAAGAATCAAGGAAAACTAGTATGTTGTGGCCATCACAAAACTTTCTTCTATATAAATCACGTCAATTAAATAATTTAAATAGTATAAGAAATTACATCAATTTAGAATCAATTCGTATCAAAGTATACCTGAATTCGAAGTTTGATGAAAATTCGTGCATTAGTTATTGAGATAGAGCTGTAGGGAAAATTCTGAGAAATTCAGCATAGCAGCGCCACCTGTTGAGCAATTTGTACCAAAACACAAACAGCACTAAGGGGGCGTTCAAATATTACGTAAGCACCTAAGGGGGGGGAGGGGGTTAGCGATTTGCTTATTTTTGCTGACAAGGGGGGAGGGGGAGTTTGAATGATACTTACGTAAGACATCTTTAAAATCTCTTAACTTGTAAAAAAAAAAAAAAAAAAAAAAAACTATTAAAAATTTCAAATTGAAAAAAAGAAATAGCAAAAGAATACTTAACTTGAAGTTCTATTTTGACCGCACAAGGAAAACATAAACAATATCTTTTATCTAGAGGTGACTGTTCATGTTTGATGCATGAGCAGGGCTTAATTTCTAACAAAAAAAGTACCCGAGCCCTACTATTCTGCGGTACTAGTACTAACAGCCATACCGTCCCCCTCCCTTCCTGCCACTGCAATCTGCATATTTATATTCCATACATTATTTGCCAAAATGTAAAATATTTTTTTCTATAGAAAAATAAAAAAATTAAATGTATCTATCAGCATATACTTAGTTCTGAACTATTCCACTTTTTAGCTATAACTCCTTCCGAATAGAATTATTTGCCTAATTTTAATGTTGTTAATTGCAGAATTCTGCGATTAAATGTGGTAAAGATTATGATTCGGAAATAGTGTTAACACCAAAAAGGAATAGTTCGCAGCTATGCATTTTTATGAAAAAAGGAATCAAATTTACAGAGATTTATATTTATATGCTGAAGAATGGAACAACATTTTTCAATTTCCTATAAAAAGTGCATATCTTAAACTACAATCGATTCCTTCCGTATAACGATCTTTTGTGGTGAGCCCCTGAAAATCAGATTAAATTAAAAATTTAACACCGTTATTGGAAAGATTTGATGCTTTTATAGAAAAAGGGGAAACCCTGCTCGACTGCTTTCTAGCCAAGACCACAAACTGATATAAAAATTGAATCCGTTTCATCTCCATCTCCTACGTGTGCGACACATTACGTCACATATAATTGTTTTGGTAAAAAAGAATGCAAAACTTGGAGATGGGAAGGGTAATTTAGGCTTCGTTTTTTCAGAAGCGTTGCTACACTGGACTCCGGAGCCCTGTATTTATGAGCTCCGCTGGATTCCGACCAATATTTAAATATTTACTAAGAACGGAGAAGTACCAGATCTGAGCTCCAGTCGGCTCCGGTGCAAATTAAGCCCTGTGTATGAAGGCTTATTATCTCTGAGAACTTACTACTATTTCCAATTGTGAGAATAGAATAGAATAGAGTTGAATAGACGGATGCGATATGTTGTATTGTGACAATATGAGTCTTCCGGGAAAGCTACCAAAACGTAAGTAAAATTCCATCTTTTTTTTGTTTTCACCCCTCTTCTGTCAAGTAGTTGAACCCCATAACCATAATGACCGACTGCTCTACTGTCTGGTGTCTCTTGAGTTTTGAAAACCTCTCAGTACTGTAGTGTAGTGGTGTTTAAAATAAATAAAATCAGAAATATGTCTTCATTTCGAGAAATCTTGTGTAAAAAACTTTTTGAAAGTTTCAAAAAGTCTGCATCAGATAAACCTTTGAATGATATCCAATGTAAAACTAATGATGTGTGTCGGCAGTACAAAAAGTCTTCTAAAACTGACAAAGAGTTAGAGGTATTGGTGCTAAAAATAATTGAGGACGAACAGAAATCAGTCTTTCTTGATTATTTTATAAAGGAAATTATAATCAATTTATTCTTAAAATTTTAAATATATTTTATTATAACTTTTAGTTTGCATAATTACTTGTAAAAATTGGAAAAAAGATAGATAAGATAAAATGACCGTGTAGCCTTGGCGAAACATGGTCAGAATGGGAATAAATAAAGACCAAAGAAATGTCAAAAAATGAGTTATTACTTTTTAAATATGGCGTAGCCAAGCTAAACCTTATTTTTTCTTTTCAAATAACTCGAAAATTAATGTATCCATGGGGGGGGGGGGGGGAATTAAAAAATATGTAAGTTTTGTAGCAGATAATCTTCTAACTGTTTTCAAATTTTGTACCTTACTAAAAAGGAAATGTAATCCAATTGAATTGAAACCAGTGTATCTCAAATTCAAAAATAGATAAATAAGGTTTCCAGTGATCTAAAAAAAGAAAAACAATCCTTAAAAAGGAAACGACAAAATGATGAATACCAAAGGAAACATCGAAACACCAAACGAACAAAGCTTGAAGAAATCTGCCATGATAATCCAGACATTAAAAAAAATTAGCTTTGAGGGAATCAGTTATCAGTAGGAAGCTCAAGTTTAAATGTAGATCAACCTTATTATTGCTTAAGGCAATAGCAGTCATAGCTATTATTGGAAGCGCTGCAGATGCAAAAAGAAGAAGCGAGTCAATACGAAGTGTCAAAACTCTCAATAGCTTGACTGTAGAACTGAAAAAGGTTGGTTTTGCAATAAGCATCAGTGGAACATATATTCGTTTGCTTCCAAAAAATTCCTCAACTATCGCGGGTCGAAAACATGTCACCACAGTGACATTAAAACTTTCTTGGGTTCAGACTGATTGTTACCGATCTCACATTGATACCCAATTTGCAGTAACATCCATCCGCTATTTAGAAATTTTAGCTTCAATTCTTGGACCCATGCAAGTGTTTCTTCTTTCACAGGATGACATAGTGTGTGTACCTTTGGGAATTACAGCAGCCAATAAACAGTCTTCGATACTGATGCATATGGAGTATCGTGTATCCTTACCCGATTACGAGTGGGTCATCGCTGAACGCCACAAACTTATCCTATCTATTTACGCTGGTATTGTGATTTGCTCCTGGCATGGCAGGTCAAAGTAAAGTGATAGGTTATTCTGGTCCAACGTTTATTGCTATAAGAAGTAGGAAACACAGTTCTTCCACAGCAAATACTCATGCTCAGGATTTTAAAACCCTATTAATACTCAAAGACTTTGAAAAATTAGTGAAAACAGAAGAGGGTTTCATCAAACCTGTAATCATAGTTACGGTTGAGGGAGCTCCAGACGAGAATCCTCGCTACCAGAAAGTTATATCGTTTGCTATTAACCATTTCAAAAAGCATGATTTGGATGGAAATTTCATTGCGTGCAATGCTCCTGGAAGAAGTGCATATAACTGAGTAGAAAGGCAAATGGCACCACTCAGTCGAGAACTGTCTAGTCTTATACACCCTTATGAACATTATGGTTCCCATCTCGATGAGAACGGTAGCACTACTGATGAAGAAATAGAGCAAAATAACTTTGCATATTCTGGTAAATCTCTCGCAGATATCTGGAACTCAAACATTGACGGTTATCCTGTTACTGCCACATATGTTGATTCAGGCGAATCAGACTCTCTTGGTTATGACTTGGATTGGTATTCGAAGCACTTAAAAGAAAATCAATATTTGCTGCAAATTATAAAATGCGAAGAAAAGAATTGTTGCTCTCCTGCACGTAGTGGATTATTTCGTATATTAAAAGGACGATTCATTCCTCCTCCAATTAAAATGATACAATCGTCAAATGACATCATTACAAGTGAGGAGGGGGAATTTATAGATTTAAGTCTCCGTCTGGCCTTAAATCTCAATATTACAGCAAAGGGATTTTTAAAGATGCTGTATGATTATTTTTGCCCTTCCATAAAATTGCAATTATCCCGAAGAACTTATGGAAGATGTGGCCAATATCATGCATCTCAGAAGCCAGCAGACAGACACAAAAAAATTCAGCTCAGTGAAAAAAGCGAGAAGGCCTGCCTTATACGACCATTGAAAATTGCTCCTCGCCGGGCAAATGAACTTATGTGCTTCGTAAAATTCGTGAAAGATACAGAAGATGTTGAGTGTATCAAGGAAGATGAAGTTGATCAAGATTGCATCTGAAAAGAAAGCGATGAAGATAATCAAGTAAAACTGGAAACCAATATCCTAACAGATATGGAAAAATGGCTTGAGCAGCCATGGTCAGCATCAGAATAGATATGGGCATGTTCAAATTTAAATTTTTCAAATGGCTAAGTTCTAAAATTGTGATCTAAGAAATTTTCTTAAATAGAATTGTAAGGAAATAAAACAAGCATTTATTTATTTATTTTTTTTTTTTTTAAGTCGAGTAGTTTTTTTTTTATTTGTATTGTGTACTAATTTTTTTTAAGTGGAGTGGGGGGGTGCAATTTTCTTACGTAATTATTAAGGGGGGGTTTGCGATTTGCTTATTTTTGCTGACAAGGGGGGGAGGGGGGGGTCAAAAATTGTCAAAAACATGCTTACGTAATATTTGAACAGCCCCTAATTCATATTAAGGTATGCCGGAATCTGAAGTTCGATGAAAATTGGTGCATTAGTTCTGGAGCTAGAGCTATTGTGGAAATCACAAAAAATGAAGCACAGCGGCGCCACCTGTTGAGCGATTTACACGAAAAGGTACAAAACATCATTTTATGTCAAGGACTAACTGAATCTGAAGTTTGATGAAAATCCGTGCATTAGTTCTGGACATTGAGCTATTGTGGAAATCGTGAAAAATGCTGCATAGCAGCTCCACCTGTTGAGCGATTTACACCAAAACATAAACAGCACTAATTCATATCCAGGTATACCTGATTCTGAAGTTTGTTGAAAACCCAAGTATTAGTTCTTGAGATAGAGCTATTGCAAAAATCTCAAAAAATGCAGCATAGCAGCGCCACCTGTTGAGCGATTTACATCACAAGAGGCAAAACGTCAATTCATGTCAAGCACTAACTGAATCTGAAGTTTGATGAAAATCCGTGCATTATTTCTTGAGATTGAGCTATTACGAAAATCGTGTAAATTCTACAAAATGCAGCATAGCAGCGCCATCTGTTGGGCGATTTGCACCAAAAACGTTACCAGCACCAATTCATATCAAGGATTAACGGAATCTGAAGTTTTATAAAAATCCGTGCATTAGTTCTTGAGATAGAGCTTTTGCGGAAATCCTGAAAAATGCTGCATAGCAGCACCACCTGCAGGGCAATTTACACCAAAAACTAATCAGCACTAATCTATATCAGGGACTACCTGAATATAAATTTTTATTAAATTCCGTGCATTAGTTCTTGAGATAGAGCGCCCACAAAATTTGTGTCACATACAGACAGACGGACGGACAGACAGATGGACGGACAGACAGACAGACAGACGGACGGACGGACAGACAGACTCACAGACAGACATTTCGTAAAAACATGTTTTTTGGAATTTCTGACCCCTAAAACGTATAAATCCGTCGAAAACTGGAATTCGAAAATTTTCATGAAACCAATACTTTCTTCTTGTCAAGATAGAAGAAAGTAAAAAGACAAATTTCGTCAAAAGGCCGCGGAAAAACTGCGAATTACGTCAAAGGATCTTGAAAAAAAAACACGAATTTCGTGAAAAGATCGCTGAAAAAACATGAATTTCGTCAAAAGATAGCAAAACAAACAGAAATTTTCATCAAAATACCGGGAAAATCACGCAAATTTTGTCGAAAGCTCGTGAAAAATACACGTATTCCGTCAAAAGATTACGAAAAATGGTGAATTTTCTCAAAGGATCGCTAGTTTCGTAAAAAAAAGAACAAAACGCGGTCAAAAGATAGAAAAAAAACCCTGTAAATTTCTTCAAAAGATTGCAAGTTTTGTCAAAATATCGCGAAAATTCAAATTTTAACCAAAGATTGCAAAAAACAAGCGAATTTCGTCCAAAGATTTCGCCAAAAGATCCCGAAAAATATGCAAATTTAGTCAGGATTCCGAAAAACATGCAAATTTTGTCAAAAGATCGCAAAAAATACTTGAATTTTGTCAAAAGATTGCAAAAACATGCAAATTTTGTCAAAAGATGGCAAAAATATCAGAATTTTGTCAAAAGATCGCAAAAATACGTGAATTTTGTCAAGAGATCGAAAAAAATATGTGAATTTCATCAAAAGACCACAAAAATACGAGAATTTCGTCATAAGACCGCAAAAATATGCGAATCTCGTCAAGAGATCGCGAAAAACAAGTGAACTTAGACAAAAGATCGTGAAAAATAAGCAAATAGTATCTTCAAAAGATTGCAAAAGGCACTGGAATTTCGGTAAAAGCAGGGTTGCAAAAAACCCACGTACCCAAAAAAGCCCGGGTGGTTTTTTTGGGTAAAACCCACTCTAAAAAACCCAATAAAACCCACATTAAAGTGGGTTTTATTGGGTCTTTAAGGGTTACCCCTGATGGTTGGGATGCAAAGTATAAGCCAAACAATGGTATGGTTTCATGATTTGATCCCTTCTATTATGCACTTTTTCAATATGGGCTTACAGGAATTTTCTTTTAGATGACCGAGCCAATTTTGTTCAGTTTTAAAATCGAAAACATTTTTATATATTGAAAGAAAGCATGTTTTAAAAAGATTTTGACTTTAAG
The DNA here is from genome assembly GCA_963932465.1 of Maratus speciosus. Taxonomy (NCBI): domain Eukaryota; kingdom Metazoa; phylum Arthropoda; class Arachnida; order Araneae; family Salticidae; genus Maratus; species Maratus speciosus. The sequence goes on from OZ010792.1 coordinate 40,789,366, forward strand.
CTTTTTTTTTTAAATTACTTCTGTTATTTTGTAAATGTTTGGGTAGGGTAAAATAACTGGGTTGGGTTTTTGACGTCAAAAACTGGTTTTTGACATGACAAGCGTCAAAAACTGGTTTAAACTGTCATAAACTGGTTTAAACCGTCGAAAACTGCCAAATACATGTAACATGCTAAAACATTTTAACAATAGATAAACATTAAATAAGTCATTGATTTATGTGATCTTTTATTGAAATTTAATAATTTAAAAAATATATTATTTGCAATAATTTTTTATTTTTTTTGATTTTTCAACCAGAAGAAATTAATTTTGTACAATTAAATAATCCGGATCAATTTTACCCCGCAGCATTGCTGCAGCACACCACGTCTTAAGCACATTTATTTACACCCAAAAGATTTTTGAGTTTAGAGTGTATGAAGCGTTAGAAAACAGTCTGTCTCTTAATTGATGCTGAGCTAGTAGGACTTGATAGCAAAAGCATTGCTAGATGAGCAAGTTTTGAAGCAGGCTCAAAAAGTTGTTGCATTTAGTGATACCTTTCCACCAAACAATGGAGTCCTCCCTATAGCACTGAAATAGGAAGACTGGAAAGGGGATTCTTTAGCTTCATACACAATCAGTATGGATAAGCATCCATAAACTCTCTCTGTAGCTCAAGCGCGAGCTGAATCAACTGATACAGCAGTCAACCCTTACCCCTGATGGTTGGGATGCAAAGTATAAGCCAAACAATGGTATGGTTTCATGATTTGATCCCTTCTATTATGCACTTTTTCAATATGGGCTTACAGGAATTTTCTTTTAGATGACCGAGCCAATTTTGTTCAGTTTTAAAATCGAAAACATTTTTATATATTGAAAGAAAGCATGTTTTAAAAAGATTTTGACTTTAAGCTTTTTTTTTTTAATTACTTCTGTTATTTTGTAAATGTTTGAATTTAATAATCCAATTTCAATTTTGAATGGAATGGTTATTGCCTAGACTAGAATAACATTGATGCACATTATCTTGTTATATATACAAAAAAATCTACACTTTTCTAAGTTTTTTTTCCCCATGAAAAAAGCTAGCTAATGCTTTAAGATTTCAAAAGTAAGCGAAATTAAAACGATTTTAAGTAAGAGAAAAAATGTACAGCTCAGGTGAGCTTAATGTCTACCTTTTAGAAAAACACAATTTTACAAAAAAAAAAATTAAATAAAAATTTTACCCTGTTAAAAAGTTGTACTTAACAATAATACTTTACTATGTACTAATTACTGATATACAGTAAGAGTGAATTTAAAATATTACATGAAATGTTGTCATGTGTGACATTTAATTTAAATTTTTACAGATCAATTTAGTATTTGAGGTTTTTGACATGACGGTTTAAACCATGGTTTAAACCCGACATAAATTGACACATGTCAAAAACCTGCCAACCCTGTAATTATTACTAATACTATATACTAATTATACAATTACAGTAATAGTGAATTTTAAATATTACATCTAACGTGTGACATTTAATGTGAAATTTTACAGATCACTGTAAGTATTTGAGGTTTTTGACATGACGGTTTAAACCGCAGTTTAAACTGTCAAAAACTGACATGCGTCAAAAACCTGCCAACCCTGGACAATCCTTGATATTATAACTTATTATTCAGTAACTTTTATGTTAGTTTTTTAACCTTTGTGTTTAAAGTCCTATTAAAACTTAATGTGTGGGTGTACTGCCAAATCCAAATGTGACAAAGTCAAAATGAAATAATGTGCTTTTAAAAGTCTTTAAAAAAAAAGCCTGTTAATATTATGAAAAAAAAAAGAAGCCAAAATCAATACACAGAGCTAATCATAACATTTTCGCATTAGATAAAAAATGACAAGGTCTTTTATCAAGATTTAACAATATAAAACTTCATAAGTTTCCAACTGGATACAAATTTCACTTATTCACTTTTGACCAGGGTTGGCAAAAAAAAAAAAAAAAAAGGGGGGGGGGGGGAGGCTGTTTTCAAAAAACCCAAATAAACCAGTTTTTGTTTGTTTGTTTAAACCTGTTTTTTTTTTTTGGGGGGGGGGGGGGGATAGGTAAATATCATTTCCTGTTATATATAGATGCATGTTTGTTGATAAAAATAAACAGTGTTGGTCATTATCTAAATATTATAAGTTCATTTCAAAATATTTATATTAAATAATTACAATTAGTTATGTAGGTAATTGAAATCCTTTATAATTTAAATATTTTTGGTAACAGCTATGTATTATGTTCAAAGAATAAACTGTTCTATACAATAAACCATAGATATCTTGAAAATATTATGAAGCATTATTTGATTAATAAAAGATTAAAGATTTGTTTTAAAAATGTGTTCTTAGTGAGGAATACAGATAAAAAGTAATCTATTAAAGTAACTTTTAAATATGTGATATGTGGTTATTAGATAATATTATATGATGTCAGAAGTAAAAGCTTTTTTCCAGACTTTTACACTGATTTATTTATGTTAATTCCATTCAAATTACTTGTATATTAAGTTAATCAATAAAAATATAATAAGATTTCTTAATTTAATACATATACTTTAAAAAATAAGGGACTCCCCCTGCCCTCACTTCTTAAAGAAAAAACAAAAAATTCAATAAAACCCAAAAAGCCCAATAAAACTCGAAAAAACCCACCCGGGTTGGGTTTTTTGCAACCCTGGGTAAAAGATCGCAAAAAACAGTCAAATTTTGGTAAGAGATTTGTCAACGGATCGCAAAAAACATGCTAATTTGGAGAAATGTTAGCTAAGAATTTTGTTTATTTTATTTTGTGATTTGCTGAATTTAGGTCCCTAAAAGGTTCCTTTTTATGCGAAATATATGGTTCTTTTTATGCGAAATATATTGGTCCCCTTTTTCCATTTTTCACTACAAAAGTTGAGTGGGAGTCCTGTATGTTGTATTCATAGGCTTTTCTTTGATTAGTTAAAATTATTGTTCTAAAATAATATTTTTTAAAGCAAAATAAACTGATTTTTTTTTCTTCCTGCTGCTAATTTTTCATTATTGCAATCTGTGCCCAATTGTCGTTTAGAATGCTCAGAGTTAGCAAAATGTGTCGAGAAATTTTATCTGAGTAGGGGAGACTTGATCCCTTTTTCAGTTTTTAATTTTTATTTTGGAAAAAACAAAATTTAAAAAAAATGTTTCCAGTTATTATTAAAGGCCCATGTTTCTTTCTTGTTGTAGTGTTTTTTTTTTTTTTTAAACCATTTTTAAAATAAAAATAAATTGTTTTCCAAAAAATAAAAAAAGGATCAAGTCTCCCCAGTTGCAGGGAGACTTGATCCCTTGCCAAGGGAAACTTGATCCTTTAAACAGATGCATTGAAATGATTCAAATTAAGTAGTAGAAATCAAATTTATTGTTGGCTAACATGTAAAAAGGGAGAAAAACACAAATAATGATCAAAAACATTTTTAAAGTTTGAAAAATCAATTGTAAATATCAGGGTTGTTTGGTTTAAACCAAATGCTTTTAAAAAAAAAAAAAAAAAAAAAACATGCTGGTTTTTTTTCATCTGGTTTTCTTCTCTTTTTCCTTAATGTTTTCATTTATTTTACACATTATTGAAAAATGCAAAATCCAAGTTATGCAGAAGCTACAAGTAAAACTTATTAATAATCTTGTAAAGTGACAAACATTTTTAGTCAATGAAACTTTTTTTATAAGCTTTAAATCTACATGGCAGACTAATTAATTTTTCTAAAATTAGCTGGGGGGAAAAAATGTAGTTTTCTTTTTCCTTCTTTTGCAATCCTTTTATTTTTATAAATAGCCAAAATGGCAGATTTGAGCTAAAAATACACTTTTACTACTTAGATTGCTAGATTTACTAAGGATTACATTATGCTTCAATGATGACATAATCATAAGTAATTCTCTCCATTGGTTACACTTTGTTCTGTATGCTAATGAATGATTGGCTGTGAGTTTTCTTTGTTGTATCATTGCTATTCGGTTTAGTAAGGCTTTGTTTTTCTTCCATTACTACATTGGGATTGGGGTTTTGCATTATGATTTTATTCTGTTATCAGCAGGGTTGGCATTGTTTAAATCAATTGGTTAACCAACTGGTTTTTTAGAAAAAATCAAATATAATATTTTCTCATTTTACTAATTTAAGTGGTTCAAATTATTGGATATAAATAATTTCTACTTTTAACCAGGGATGTAGTGGATGGAGGGTATATGAAGTATACCTTCTGAATTTGTTAAAGAAGCTCCATATACTCTCTGTTTCTCAAAACTATAGCGTATACCCTAACCATGAACGTTTAGGACTCTAGCGTATGCCCTCTGCCTATAGTGTATATTCTCAGCATTTTTTACGACTACAACACTGCTTTTAACAGCAGTCACCGTGAGAAATAGTGAGTCTAGGTTAATTTGTATGCATGTGTTGATGACCATATCTGAAAGAACTCTAAAGAGGAAATTTAAAACATGTGAATTTAGCAAAGATAAAATAGACTAAAATATTGTATATTTTGAATAAAATATTTTCCTTAGAGAAAACACAGCTTATTTACAGTTAATAACATAAAATGACCTTTAAGATTTCAGTCAAGCTGTAAAAAAAAAATTCTTGATTGGGGACTGGGGAGATTATCTTTTAAGACTGTGCTCAACTGCTCGACTCAACAAGCGCAAAACGCTTTGACACATTTATAAATTAATCTTAACAGAAAGATATAAAATTGGAAGGCCTGACTATGGAAGCAATTTGGAATCGAACTGTGTTTTCCATTTTTGATAAGTAAATTACCTATTGAGTTATAGGCAGTTCACATGTCAAAGATGCTTTTAACCTTCCTTGAGTGGTTATTCTTCTTTCATGCGAAAATTTGGTTCAAAACACCAACTTTGACAATAAAGTTGCCCTTTTGGATTTGAGAACAGCCTTAAGAATAAAAAAGAAACTCAAAATATGAAGTCAAATTAGAGAACATTGAAAAATTGGGTGCTAGCGAAGCACCTGTTTACTTTTAACTAAAATATGCAATAAGGTATATTTAAATCGTCTATTGCATAATCGAACCCATTATTTAGATCTGACTATTTGACAAAAAAAAAAAAAAAAAAAAAAAAAAAAAAAAAAAATGGGAGAAAATTGAGATAAGGTTCACTTGAGACATAATAGAAAAAAAGTCTCATAAAAATGCTCAAAAAGGTATATTATTAATTTTTAGTTTAGAAATTTAAAAGTAATAGGTATTATAACATAGCTTAGAAAAAAAGCCTTTGTGTTAAGTCTGATGACTATTTAAATGTTTTAGTGGATGGCAACTTTTATAAATCTACTTTCGATTTTAAGATCAATGTTTTCAGTAGTCTAAAAAGCTGGTAAATAGGTATTTCTGTTTATTTTACTGTTGCATTTTTTACCTGGCAGTTTCTGAGAAGTGTCAAATGACAATATACAATACTTCTTGAAACGTGTAAAAGACTCTACTGCTAAATTCAAATCATTCCAGGAATTCTTTATAAAAAGCTTTACTTTCAATAAAAGATAATAATTGTTCATGTAGTGTTCTAACAGAAAAATCAGATATCTGATTGCAAATATTTCAAAGAAATTATTTTGAATAGCCATGGGAAAGTATATTGTATTTATGAAACTACACCATATATTTATTTATAGTACTATGGTAATCAAAAGATTGTTTATTAAGATTTTCAAGGTATCAATGTTTCACTATGTAGAGCATTTTTTTCATGGAACATAAGACATAGCTTTTACTAAAAATGTTTAAATTATTTCAATTTTCTACATAATTACTGTAATTATTTAATTTAAATTATTCTTATATATCCAACAATGTTTATTTTTATCAATAAATATGCATGTATATGTAATAGGAAAATATATTTTTAAAAACCTGGTTTAAATCAAAAATATATATATATATTCCAGTGATTTTAAACCCATTTATTATGTTAGTTGTCACCATGGCTTTAGGATAGGCAATTCCGATCAGTTCAGCAATTTGATAAATTGTTGTCCTTTGAGCAGGATGATTAGTTAGTCATCCAGTCTTGAGCAGCCACATTAAAATATCTTTTAAGTGGTCCATATGCAGTACGATCCAGAGGCTGCAATTTGTGAGAAGTGTGCGGTGACATTTTTAACAAAATTATTACATTTTCTTTGGCATAATTCAAATTCTCAATGCTTATATAATTACCATGATTATTTTTTATGATTAACACTTTATTGTTTTGATTATAATATGTTACATTCTTTACGAAGTGCTGTAAAAATTTTGAAAAGTTAGACGTATGTGTCACATGTGCATTCATCCACCATGTGCTTGCTAACGATCACATGCAGCCACATATTAACTTTCTATCTTTGTCAACCATCTAAAATCAAGGCAACCATAACTAATACAGATAATATCTAAATGTCATAATGAGAAGTAGGGGATTACTAACATTTAACATTAATTTAGCTTAACTTTGGTTTGGGGACACTTGATCCCCATGATCAAGTCTCCCCATACAACAGGGATCAAGTGTCCCTAATGCGCATGTTTGTGAGAAAAAAATGCTAAATCAAAAATAAAGAAACTGTATTGGATTTAAATAACAACATTTAAGCAGTGAGGAATGTTAGTATATTATATCAATGAAATTAAGTAATTTAGTTATATTTATCAAAAATATGAAACTCAAACTACCTACTCAAAAAGAAGTTTAATTGTAAGAAAACAGAGATTCCTTTCTTACAACAAAAATAAAAATGACTGAATGGAATTATGTTGCTAGATCTATTGATAAGGTATCACTTTATTAATGTTTCCAGTTTCAAAGATTTAATTGCATTTTTTCTCTGGTTTTAGACCTAGGGATCAAGTCTCCCTAGGGATCAACTCTCCTAAGTCTCCCCTAATTATTCTTTCAAATGTGAAAATAATTTCAAGATAGCAATCATTTTAATTTTTAGGAATTTATTAGCATTAGAATTTCAGTCTGCTCTAAAAACAGAATTTTAATTTTATTGCAACAAAAATGGAATTTACTGCTACAAAATCAGATTTTTACTGCTCCAATATCAGATTTTTACTGCTCCAATATCAGATTTTTACTGCTCCAATATCAGATTTTTTTCTGCTCGAAAGATGGGTTTTACTATTAGCAATTACTAATATTAGAGCAGCAGAAGAATATACGAAGGTTATTTTTTTCATCTGGATTAAGTTTAATATAAAAGATAGTAAAACAAGTGCCACATACTTCACGCTACTTACGAACTGAATCGACAACAAGTTACAACTGATGCCAATACATATTACATAAAATAGTGTTGCCACTGGGAAGAAAAATATTAAGTTAAGTAAAACATGGAGAGTATAATCATACAGTTGAGTTATTTTTAACATTTACTGCTCCTCCAAAATCAGATTTTTACTGCTGCAAGGGTGCTCCAAAATGGCTTTAGTGCACTTTCATCCCTGCATCAGTCTCTTTAATGATGATACCTATGAATAGACCTCTCCCTATAAAATGTGATTCAGTTGTTTCAGAAGCAATGCCGTATTATTTCTGTGAACAGAGTGACTGGCATTTTGTGTGAAGATATTACAATATTGTGAATTGGACTGTTTCTAAATGCATTGACAAAATAATTGATAAGAATTCACCTTTTCTTATCGTGGACTTTTAGCTTTATTATTTTTTAAACTAAAATAATTATTCTTTAATTAATATCGTCAAAATAATATAACACATTTTTTTTATTGAACATTAAATTAATTTGCCGAAAGTTTTAGACCCAATATTTGCGTGCACAGAAAGTTTTCGGTTTTATACAAGTCTGCCTGTCAGAGAGGGAAAGGAAGTTACTGGTCCTGCGAACAACTAAATTTTTCAAATTAGTGGTCCGATTGAATTTTTGTTGGTCTCGGACCAGCGGACCACCCAGGATTTTGAACACTGAAGTTGTACTACACATAACATAATATTAAATAAAATACATTCTACTTCACAAGTAGAAAGTGTTTTTTCAATAAATCTAAAAGGATGGGTTTGTTTTTAATATTTCACTCAAAGTTAAAAGAAATAACTTTGAATACGGAAGAAAATTTATCTCATGACAATTAGAACTGATTATTTTCAACCACTAAAGTTTAGATATAATTTAAGTTCATTGCAAATACAATCTATTAAAATCAAAATATTATTTCTTATTTTATAGCTTTTGAGGTTAGCTTTGCAAAAGCATTGAGGTCTGCAAGATCAAAATGAAATTTGTTTTTCAGAATGTTTAGTAGAATCTTTTAAAGATGAAATTTGTATTTGAAAATTTTCAGAGTTGGAATTGAAAAAAATATAATAAACATTTTATAAATTAATATATGGATTTGAGGGCCCTTTGAGGTCCGGGGCCCCTGGGCAAAGTCCCGATTTAACCATGCGATAATAAGGGCCTGTGTTACATATAATCCCGTATTCGCTATGGATTTTTTTCTTGGCATGAATTAAAAATTGTTTTTTAATTAATAATAATTATTATACTCCAGTTTTTTCAATATTATATTTGTTTATCAACAAAATTTAACCATTGGCGACATTTTTTACTTGGCGAAAAAAGACTTTTCATGAGAGAAAAAAATCCAAGATGGCGGATGCGGAATTATAATACATCTAAGCCAAAAAGGATGTAAATAAATAAATATCTCAGATTTCTTTTTCTTTAATATATCATAACTTTTATTGTTGAAAGTTACTGATAGTTGACGGCCACTAACGTCGATTATTATTTTTTTTTTTAAATAGAAAAATCAATACATATTTATCATTATTCAAATATATATTTTTCCATCTGAAAAAAGTGTTTGGAAATTCTTTTGAGAAATCAAGTCAATCCGAACCTAACCCTCAAGTATCAAAACCCAATCCGAATTAAAGACGACCGGACCTGAACCTCTCTTGACTATCTTGACGACGGAACTGCATAAAAATAATACAAAACATGTTAAACATTTTCTTTTTATATATTTAGAATCAATTAGTACTTTTTTATACATATTTATAATAACTAGAAAGTCTTGTATAACATACCAATCATTTCTGAAGACATCAGATACAAATTTAAAAAAAGCGAAGCTTTTAGGTTTTTAAAGAATGCGGTAATCACTGTCAAATGTTAACTATCCAAATCTCAGATAAAAAACGAATGTATTATAAAATATATAACTGAGTTTTCACGAAAACTGTTTACAAGTATTGCAAATCATAATAAAAGGGAAATAAGCGAAAATTAAATACTTCGCGCCATGTTTACATACAATCAAACCAGCATGAATAATCGAAAGTCAGCAGCTCCAGAAAAAATCGAATGAAATATGGGCCGACTTCCCTTTTTAGAGAATTTCTATTAAATAAACATTTAATTAATATAAACTATTAATTTCCATGATAATCATCTAAAAATTTGTCTTCAGATTGCTTTGAAATTCTGAGAAAGCAACATTTGCTTTAGGACAGCCAACCAACCATCCTTTATTGTTGTGGCCTTGTTTTGTTTATTTTCGTTTGGCATAACGTTCGTTAGATTCAAAAGTCTTTAAATTTTTAGCTCTTGCTCTTACCTTTAAGAAACTTCAAGGTAATATTTTTCTAGTTATCCCTTACGATATTTCAGTTACTTAAATTTTACTTTTTATTCCTTTGTATGTACACTTTACTTTTAATATTATGTTAATTTTATTTAGTATTAATCATGTATAAACCACGCAGATTTTATACTTCTGTCCTTTTTCATGACGTTGTTTGTACTTTAATAATTGAACGATTTAGTATCATTATTGTCAACTCAAAAGTAAAAAATTCTAAAGATATATTTTACTTAATAATAAATAAAAACAGTTATTTATTCTTTCTGTTTGAACTAATTTCTTACGCCTACTTAACCGTATCTTGAATTAGTATTAAAACTGTAGTCTAAACATTAATATAAACGTTACACAATCGACAAAAATAGTGCATAAAAATACATAGAATTGTCGCCTGTAACTTGGCTCACAGAAAACGGATAAAGAGTAGGTATCTCAAAACTGTCTTTATTGATCGTCGCATTGTCTTGATAAAATTTAAAATATATTGTGGCAGAGAAAAACAAAATGAAATAAATGACATCCATGGGAAATATAATCATGAGAATGAATTTATTAAAATATTTACAACGTGTTTCATTGACGTGGTTTAAAGTAAAGCATTTTTCAAAAGTCCTAATCACTGTTTGTTGGAGCAAAGCCAAAGTCTCTTATATAGAAGGATGTCTTTTACAGTCTGTTGCTGCCTAATGCAGTGATGCCGCTGTACTTGAAAAAACCTGGGTCCCCGGGACCCAGGATTTCCAAAAATGTGGGTCCCTTTTTTACAAAAGCGGGTCCTCATCAATAATAATTTATATTTTAAAGGAATAAATGAAACTTGTTTATTTGGAAAAGATAAATGAAATGCATTAATCACTGTTTTAATAATAATTAAATAATGAATTAAAACCAGTATTATTTGCAATCAAATAAGATATTTTTTAAAAATATTAAGAGAAATTTTCTGTACTTTTTTAAAAGTAAAAATGCAAAATACAATTTTAATTGTAAAATATTGTTTATTTAAGAGTAGAAGATACCAAGTTCAACTTATAACAAGTATCACTAACGTTCGCATTTCTTTTAAAAAGGGGTAAGACGGGTTTATTGAAAAAGATATTTTTGCTGAAAAAAAGAATACTTATGTTAAGTAAAGATGTACTTTTTGTTGAATGAATGGGTGCTTTCATTATACTTCCCATTGAATTATTTGTCGGCATGGATCTGTGTTGGAATCAGACATTTTCCTTGGAAGGGAAATTTACATCTAAATCATTAATAAGCATCAAATCCTAAATGTTCTGAAGGCGGGAGACATTTCAATGCAGTAAGAAGAAGGAGGGGGGGGGGGGATTTTCACTGGTCCACCTACTGAACAGGGCCGAAACTAGGGGGGGGGGATTTTCACTGGTCCACCTACTGAACAGGGCCGAAACTAGGGGGGGGGGGCAGAGGGGGCACGTGCCCCGGGCGCCGCTTTAACAGGAGGTGAAGGGGGCGCCAAAATGAAGATTTTGTTTGACGTTATATATATATATATATATATATTATGAAATTTGTATAAAAATGTCTCGCAGCTGGAAAATTTAAAAGGAAAACTGAACCAAATGCATTAAACTTTACAAATAGATAAAAAGATTCATTACAATACAAAATTTCAAAGTATCATGCCTATGCGTTTGCTTTCTATCTTTTAAATCACTTCCTGTGAGGAGAATCCGAGGGAGAATCATTACCGTTTTTCAAGGTCAGTCTCTATTGTGGGACACCCTACTGTCCACTATGGATAACTACCAAAGAAGTGACCCCTCAGTCTGATTTTTCTTCTAGATAAAAAAATTCCATGAAAGCTGTTTGTTTTTTTTTCCGCTGAACAGTGTTGAGCTTCCTTCCTTTCTTTTTTTTTTTTTTTTTTCCCCCCCGTCTTGCCATGGGCGCTGACTGCCCAGGACAACGGGAAGGGGAATGCACAGAGTAAAATTCTTAGTAAAACCTTTCTTAAGATATCGACCTCATTTAGACTATGCAAAAAAAAAAAAGATTAAAATGCAATTCTTTTCAATAACTTTTCAAATAACTTTTCAAAGATTTTAATGTTTGACAAAGCTGATTACGTAGTTCAGTTTTATATATTTTAAATTTAAAAATAAGTTGTCTGTTAGATATTTAGTAAAATTCTTTTTTGTAAATTTACTTTGTGGTGGTGGTGGTGGGGAGGGGGGGGGGGCAAAATCCATGTTTGCCCCGGGCGCCAAAAAAGGCTAGTTTCGGCCCTGCTACTGAATACATTATCAAAGTACACTGAAATCATGCTGTAATTTTAGGAATCTCATTAAAAAAAAATTAAATCCCATTTTATGAATTTTCTACCTATAAGTTTAGTTTGCACATCTTTTTTGGAGCTTTGACTAAATTCAAGGTTTTTCCGCGTTACTTTGACGAAATTCACGTTTTTTGCGCGATCCTTTTGTCAAAATTCGCTATTTTTTCGCGAGCCTGTCACGAAAATCGTGTTTTTTCCACGATACCTTGACAAAATTTGGCTGTGTTCCGTGATTTTTTGACGAAATTCGCTATTTTTCGCGATATTTCGACGAAATACACTATTTTGTCTCAGCCCTTTTACGAAAATAGCGTTTTTTCCACGATATTTTGATGAAATTTGTGCTTTTTTCGCGACCCTTTAACGAAAATCGGCTTTTTTACGCTATTTTGGGGTATCCTTTGACGAAATATGCTATTTTTCGCGATATTTTGATGAAATTTGCTCTTTTTTCGCAATCCTTTGACAAAATTCGGCTTTTTTTCGCGATTTTTTGACGAAATCCGCTATTTTTCCGCGATTTTTTAACGAAATACGCTAATTTGTCGCGGCCCTTTTACGAAAATCGCGTTTTTTCGCAATATTTTGATGAAATTTGCGCTTATTTACACGATATTTTGATGAAATTTGCACTTATTTCCGCATTTTTTTGACGAAATTCGCTTTTTTTTTTCGCGATCCTTTGACGAAATACTCTATTTTTTCACGGTCCTTTTACGAAAATCGCTGTTTTTGCACGATATTTTGATGAGATTTGCGCTTTTTTCACGATTCTTTGATGAAAATCGGCTTTTTCCCGCGATTTTTTGACAAAATTATGCATCCCATGGGACGCGTAAGAGCTATTTTTTTGTGTCCCGTCTCCGATTTTTCGCATAATTTACGCGCTATAGCGCGTCCGCGGCATCCCTACTAATGTAATCCAATGAGGTAAACAAATAAGTCTCCAAAAGCTGCCTGATTTTTTTCATGACACCTTTGCTCAATGGTAGCCATCAGATTACATCTTATTGTTGAAAATTCATCAATAATAAGAAATAATACTGACACAAAAAATAATAGCTTTGAGCATACTACTAAAAGATTTAATGTAGATATGTCATTACGGTGTAAAAAAATCTGATTTTTTTGATTTAAATCAGATTTTTTTTGATTTAAATCGGATTTTTTTTTTTTTTTTCCCCCTGTGTTAAAATATTAAACATCTACCAAGAATTAAGCATTTCAAAAATGAATAACCCTCCAATTACTAACATAATCTATTTTTTTTTGCTTTAATTAATAAAATTTTAATTATGTAATTATAGAAATTACAAAAAACTGCAAATAAAAATTTCTTTAGTAACATACAACATTATGTGCATTAATATTTTGTAATAATTATGGAAACCTATATTAAATACTGCTTATATTTTAAAGTTATTGATGAATTGCATTTATTTTTAATTTGATGATACAGATTAAATTTTGTAATTAATAAACAATTTACTGTTTAATTAAGAACACAATCTACATTTTTGAAAAAGTTGTTGAAAAAAGGTGATAAATAATTGTTTGATAAATTCATAAAGCAGCCAGTAATTTTACACAGGTTCTAAAGCGTATGTTGCAAAATACGCAGCATTCCTTTCCCTCCCCTAAACAATTATTCTGATTGCGCAATTGAGAAACCTTTTTCATTACATGCCAGCGCAACACCCACGCACGGCAGAACTGAATTAGAAATAGAAGAAGTTGCTTTTTAGGAGCGCCTCTGTTGTCCAGATGGGACATTAGAAATTAAATTTTAAGACTAAGAATTACTAGAACTCAAATTTTAAGACTAAGAATTAGTGAATCATTTAATGTAAATAGTTAAATTTTATTAAATTTAACTTACTTATCAATTTTAACGTATTTTAATTTGTGTGTCATTTATATAATCAAGAATATCATTTATTTATACAAGAAGGATACTTGTGGATTTAATTTGAGTGTTAGTCCTGATTACCACTAGAACACAACCAGAAAACAGACGACCGCTCCCCGGAAATTTGGATTTAGAATACCAGTATTACAGGTAGGAGCATTTTTATTGATTGAATAAGTTAGAAGTAACATTTAGTGGCATCCCTCGCCGTGATGCTGTCTGTCTGTCAGAATTGATGATTAATTAGAATCAATATAAGTTTATTTATCAAGACATTCTGCTTAAAGTATTAGAGTTAGAATATTTGACATAAATTAAAGAACTGTATTTGTTGTCAAGAATCATGACTGAAAGTTTAGTGATTGCGAAGAAAGAAAGGGCAGTCCTTCGCGAGAGTATTGATAAATTTATAAATAAGATTGAATCGATTTTGAAGGATTCTGATCCTGATCTCCTAGATTTGGAGGAAACTTTAGAGCAATTAAATATGGCAGAGATAGAACTGAAGCGAACAGATACAGATATTAAAAAATTAATTCAAGAAGTTCAATTAGACAATGAATTACAAAATGCTCAGGAATATCGTGAAAAAATTAGGGGAGAGTTGGGAGGAGTGGGACAGATTTCACAATTTATTTTTTCATACACTACTTATGTTTTACCAAGAGTACAGCTTATAAAAATCTAATAGTATGTTACTTAAGCTATGTTTAAAAAATACAAACGCTGTGAAATACAAACAACTGGCTTTTATTTGCACGTTTTAAAATGTTAACATTTTTGTCCCACACCTCCCTCATATGAGGGAGGTATGGGACGCACATGAGGGAGGACTAGGACACTGTTTGATAAAAATTAAATTAACACATATTGTATTTTAATAAGTCAACACTGAAAGCAAAGTAGGACTGGGCTCGGCTGGTACCACAAATTATTTGTGGTTGTGGCAATTTCATTATGATATCCCTTTTCTCTACTTCACTGAAGTCATTTTCTTGTGGGAAGTGAAATTTTTCTTTTTCATCATTTTTGAATATGATAAACTCCTTATCACTGTCTATATCCTCAACTCTGCCAATATAATAAACAACTGTCTTCTTCGTCAAAATTTTAACAATTACAAAGTCATTTATCCTAATTTTGGATCATCAGTTAACCAATCAAATTCTTCAGCAATTTCATTATCATTGTGAGTAATCAAATCAAAAGTCTTCATCTGTAGAGTCATGCAACAAAAATTTCCCATCAATGGAATCATCAGATAATTCATTCGTTTTTTCTGTTTCTTCTTTTTCACCTTAAGAGTTTTCTTTTTACACAATCTTTTCTGCTTTTTATCAGCGGCTATTTTTTCAATTTCTTCTTTTTCTGGTGTGTCAGTGATGATTTTTTATCTTTCCTTTTTTCTGTCTTTCTTTATAGTTTTTGTGGAAATGTTTTGGGATAAGGGTGCATATCGGAAGGACTCAAAGGTGTTTGAGAAAATGTCCCATTCCTCCCTCATTGATGCTGTCCCATTCCTCCCTCTGCTGAATATTTTTTAAAAAGGCTTATCATATATATCATGCTACATATAATGCTTTATTTGGCTGCTAGTTTACAAACACTATATCTTTAAATTTATTATACAATTATAATATTTTTATTTTAAATATAATATAATTGAAAAAAAATCCTTGAAAGAATAAGAATTTGTACTTACTTCTGAGGTATGAAAATAAAATTTTCCCTTTTAAATACAAACAATAATACAGCTGGTGTAACAATTAGAATCAAACATGAGGCTATAGATGCTTTATCTAGTGGACAAACTAGAACTTAATTCTAACAGTTATTTTGGACATAAATGCTGCTGTGCCAATCCTCCCACTGTCCCATTTCTCCCAACTCTCCCCTAGGAAACGCGGTGCGATTCAATTTCTAAACAAGACTTTTTTTAAAAGGAGAGCATAAATATTAAATTACCGAAATTAAATGTTGCGAAGTTTTCTGGAGACATATCAGAATGGCTGACATTTTGGTCGACATACAAAACAGCCATTCATAGCAATGATACATTAGAACCAGTTGATAAATCCAACTATTTAAGATCCTTTTTGACTCCCAACCCGTTAAAAAGTATTGACGGATTTTCTGTAACATCAGGTAACTATTTAAAAGCGATAGAGATTCTGAAGGGGCAGTATGGAAATACGGATTTGCTTATATCTGTACACACGAATAAACTTCTAAATATTTCTCCTCTAAGACATTCAAATGATACCAGATCCTTTAGAAGAATTTACGATGAAATTCAAACAAATATTAGAAGTTTAGAATCCCTAAATGTTTCATTGGAATCCTATGAAAGTTTGTTAAAACCGATATTATTTAAACTATTACCCAGAGATCTTGTGTTGGAATTTAATAAAACCCATGATGATGTTTTTAAAGAACAAGATATCATTTCATTTTTAAATAAACAATTAACATCCTGAGAAAAAATGTTTGCGTCAATGTCAAATGAAATGAATGATCGACCCACGCAAAGTAATTATATTACGCAACTACTTAAGAGAAATACTTTCCCCCCCCCCCCCTCGCATCAATAAATTTGATTATCAGAATAGAAAATTACCAACAACGAGTGATTTATTAGTTCAGAGCGAAAATGAGACTACTTGTGGATTTTGTTTTGGTAGGCACCAGACAAATAAATGTTTTAGCACTCGTAATTTACCGTTTGAGAAAAGACTTGATTTATTGCAGAAAAGAGGTATGTGCGGTCTTTGTTTAAAATTCGGTCACATACGAAAAAATTGTTTATCTAAGGAATTCTGTACTAATTGCCATGAAAAGCATTCAGAAATACTTTGTAATAAATCAATAAATTTAAAACGGAAACCTTTAAATAAAGAGAATAATGATGTTGATGTTACGAAACAGATGCTCTCAAATCATAATATCATTTCCAATGTTTATTTGCAGACATTGATAGCTGCAGTCCCTAATAATAATCAATCAACTGAATTTATTAGAGTAATTATAGGTAGTGGGAGCCATCATAGTTATATAACTCATTATGCTGCCAATAAATTAAAATTAAGAAAGATAAAAATGGAGATAATTAATTACGGACTTTTCGGAGGCACGGAAAGAAAAAGTAAACATAATCGTTACGAATTTACGATTGGTAGTTTAGATAAAAATTTTCAATGCAAGATACAAGCTTTGGATGAAGAAAAAATCTATACAGGAGTGAATTTATGTCGCGATAATAAATTATTGAGAATCTTAGAAAAGGAAGGGGTGTTTTTGTCAGATGTACATAGAAACAATTATGTTTGTATCAAAATAACAACGAAGAAATACACATTTTACTCGGCGCTGATACAGCCGCGAAACTATTTACCGATAATATAAGATATTTCGCTGATCTGGGTTTAGCAGCTTTTGAAACGAAGTTAGGATGGACAATTATGGGGAAAATAGAGGGTAATCAAATTGGTTTCGAAAGTTCGTTATCAGTTCTATCACTGTCTTTGCTCCTGTCAAATGCTAATTTGCCTAATTTATGGTGATTAGACGCCTTGGGTATAAGTAATGAAGATGACAAAATAAAAGAAGATTTGAGCGAAGAAACAAAAAAGCATTTTTTAGAAAATGTCAAACGCGATGAAAGTGGTCGTTACGAAGTCGCATTACCGTGGACTGTGGACAATTCCGTCTTAACAGATAATCGGTCATTAGCGGAAAAACATCTTTACAAGACCGAAAATAAACTTATCAAAACGAATAAAAGAAAGGAATGTGAAGAAGTCTTTAATTTATGGGAAGATAGCCAGATTATAGAAGAAGTAGCCGATGAAAAGGAAGATAAGATTCATTATTTACCGCATCGACCAGTAATTAAGGAAAACAGTGAAATGACGAAAATATGCCCCGTTTTTAACGCTTCGGCACATACTAGAGACTGTCCTTCTTTGAATGAATGTCTCACCAAAGGTCCTAATTTAATTGAAATAATCCCTCGTATTTTAACCAGATTTCAGAAATACCGAATAGGAATTTCAGCCGATATCGAAAAGGCTTTTTTGAAAATTAAAATAAAAGAAAAAGACCGAGATTTTCTTAGATTTTTTTGGTTCGATTCTGATCGAAATTTGAAAATTTATAGACATTGTCGCATAGTCTTCGGACTCACTTCAAGCCCTTTTTTACTAATGGCTACATTAAATTACCTTTTGAGCGAAGTCCCCGAACTTTGGCAAGATACAGTTCAAATTTTGAGAAATTCATTTTATATAGACAATTCTCTCACTAGTTTAAATTCAATTCCTGATACCGAAAAATTTATTACAGAATCTCAAAGCATATTAGCTTCAGCTCACTTTAATTTGAGGTGTTGGCGATCAAATTTGCCTCAGGCTATGATCGATGAATCCGAAGATAAACCCAAAGTTGCACCCGTTTTGGGATTAATCTGGAACTTAGAGCAAGACAATTTAATGTGTAAAATAGATGAAACCATTAAAATAGATGAACCAATCACTAAAAGAAAAATATTGTCTATTATGCAGAAAATTTTTGATCCCATCGGATTCACCGCTCCAGCAATTCTTGTACCAAAATTAATTCTTCAAGAGACCTGGAAACAGAGATTAAAATGGGATGAAGAACTACCTGAAAATTTAAAGAAACAATTCACTAATTGGATGAACAAAATAGGCTTTTTGAAAGAAATTTATGTCCCTTGATGGTTTAAACATAATTCCCGCTAATGAAAACGAAATTTCGTTACACATTTTTTGTGATGCTAGCAAACATGCCTATGCCACCTGTGTTTATCTTAGGTGTCAAATGCAAGGAAAAATTCGAGTTCAGTTAGTAAATGCTAGAAGCAGAGTATCACTCATCAAAGAATTCACGATTCCGAGGTTAGAATTACTCGCATGCCTTATTGGGGCTAGGCTCGCCAAATCTGTAACGGATGACTTAAAATTAAAACCAGAAAAGACTACATTTTGGAGCGATTCATCAACAGCTTAATACCCTATTCATACTGCGTTATCGGAACTATCTTAAACCTCCGAACTCTCTGAGGGAGTTCCACAAACTCTCTGAGAGAGTTTCAACTTTCTTCGGGCTAGAGACAGTCACGACCATTCACTCTCGCTGGATGTAAAGCTTCGCATTAACTGATTGGGTGTTGCGGGCGGTTTTATGTTAAGCGCATGCGCAAACAACACAGTGACGTTCACTGAGTTATCTTAAGTGAGTTTTTCCATGTGAACAGGTTTCCAATTCCGGGAGGGTACCACTTCAAAATTAAGAGAGTTCGGCGGCCTAAGATATCTTAAGTATCGTAGTGTGAACATAGTATTAGGGTGGATAAGAAGAGAACAAACCTGGGGTACATTTGTACACAACAGAGTTTTAGAAATAAGAAATCTTACCAAAATAGAAGATTGGAGACATATCCCTGGACACTTGAATCCAGCTGACCTCCCATCCAGAGGGTGTTCTTTTGAACAATTGAAAAAATCAAGATGGTGGGAGGGTCTTGATTGGTTATATTTATCAGAAGATCAGTGGCCACAACCTGAAGAATATCCTGATGAAAAAGTCATAAATCAAGAGAAAAAGAAGACAATTCTTACTCTTTTAGATAAAGAAGAAACTGATTTTAATCGCTATTACCGATATTTTTCCTCTTATCGAAAAAATGTCAGAATGGTTGCTTGGATATATTGATTCTTCAACAACTCAAAAATGAAAGAAAAAGTTTCAATTCCTGATATTTCTGTAGATGAGTTTGAAAAGGCTGAAACCATATTGCTACGCTTAATACAAAGAGAATCTTTTTTGGGCAGAACCGACCCAAAGTTGAAATCTTTAAGACCACTGGAAGATAAACACGGTCTCTTAAGAGCCAAAACCAGCATAATTCTTAAAAACGATAAAGCAAATTTTCGTTATCCTATAATCCTTCCCTCTAAACATCCAGTTGTTTTAAGATTAATTTATGAAAAACATATAGAAAGACATCATGCTGGAGTTAGCAATCTAATGGCTCAACTTAGAGAAAATTTTTGGATATTGAAATCAAGAAAATGTATCAGAAATGTCCTTAGAAAATGTGTCAAATGCCAAAGGTTCCAGACACCTAGAATGGAGATCGAACAAGGAACCCCACCTGAAGACAGAATCCGAGAAGCAGCTGTATTTGAAGTGGTAGGCGTAGATCTAGCCAGTCCTCTTTATCTTGCCGACGGTGGAAAAGACAAAATAGCAAGATTGGCTAAAGTCCAAATAGAAAATGGACTTTTTCTCCGTCCTTTCCAACGCCTGTTTCCTTTAGAAATTGATGCAGCTAGCGATTCCCCATCAGATAATATAATCCAACAGAAAATGAACTTTAATGTCCATAATGAACAACGAAAGACTACTCCAAAAATCGATCAGACTAGAACCAGTGTAGAAAAGAGCTAACCCAGTGACAAAGATATCTCTCCCGTGGTTACCAGAAGTGGGCGACTAGTGAAACCTCCTGCGAGACTCCAACTAGGACTTTTAGACTTATGAGTTCCTCTCCAGGATCGAGAAACTCAAGGTGGGAGGATGTTGCAAAATATGCAGCATTCCTTTCCCTCCCCTAAACAATTATTCTGATTGTGCAATTGAGAAACCTTTTTCATTACATGCCAGCGCAACACCCACGCACGGCAGAACTGAATTAGAAATAGAAGAAGGTGCTTTTTAGGAGCGCCTCTGTTGTCCAGATGGGACATTAGAAATTAAATTTTAAGATTAAGAATTACTAGAACTCAAATTTTAAGACTAAGAATTAGTGAATCATTTAATGTAAATAGTTAAATTTTATTAAATTTAACTTACTTATTAATTTTAACTTATTTTAATTTGTGTGTCATTTATATAATCAAGAATATCATTTATTTATACAAGAAGGATACTTGTGGATTTAATTTGAGTATTAGTCCTTTTGATTTAAATATAATTCTTTTGCAATTATTCTGAATATCTTTATAAATTGACAGTTAAAAGTAGAAGTTGTGTAAGGATTTTAAAAATATTTTTTAAAAGATATTTGGCCGAATAGTTCGATATTTGGCCAAGCCGAATATACGGCAAACCGAATAGTTTGATATTCTGCCTAACCGAATATTCGGTAGCATTACCGAATATTCGATGCATCCCTGTCTGTCATCACAGGTCAGTCTCAACATTTTTTTTCATAAATTCCTCAAAAGCTAAAGTAACTTGTCAGATTTTATTCCAATAAAAACACATGAAATAAATAAACACTTTATGCACAGAAACTGATAATTATTAAAAATATTTTCTAAAAACTTTACTTTTCCAACACTCTCAAGGTAAGACATTTCTCATTGAGAAGTATTTTGTCTAATTTTAAAAAGATATGTGAGAAAAAATTCTATTAATTGCTTCCCAGCCGTGTGCAAAATGATTAAAAAAAAAAAAACTTGTCCACCTCAGAGCTAGAATTTTCAAGGTGAATTTCCCCTTTAGTCTGAAATTTAGAGATGATTTTTCTTTTTTTTAAAAAGGGGGTTAATTTAAGTTCTTAATTATTGGAACTTTTTATTTTGCATTATTAGTGTCACATTATATTTACTGCAGTCATTACAATGCTATCAAATCATTTGCTTTATTAAATCATATTATATACAGTATGTTCTTAATAATCTCCTCAGCCTGATACTAGAGTTCTGCACGGATCAGGTTCTACACTATCCGAACCTGACAAAAATTGTTAACGCAATTCAAAGTGAAAGAAAATGAAGCTATGTTTAATTACATTTATGGAAAAGTAGTCTACAATTTTATAGCTTATATGCAAAAATGAACACATATGCACCCATTAATACTCCGATATACAGATTTTTCATTTTAAAAATATTCAGATCTTCCTTTTGAAAAATCGGTTCATCCAAAGAGAGACAAAGCATAAGCAGAAATGCTTAAAGTTAACCTTACACCTAGCGAAAAAAATAGCATAAACCTGACTTGATCCGCAACTCGAGTTTGGGTAAAATCAGGTTACCCGACCCGATGCAAGACTGTCAACCTGACCCGAAACGAAAAAAAGAAACGTCCACCCGCCTCGATATGTGCCACGAATCGGGTCGTGTTGGTTTTGAATAAAATCCGGTTGCGCAACCCAATGCAGACTAGAGATGAGACGGGTTCAGCCGGAGCCCAAAAGCCCGGGTCCGACACGGGCTTGGGCTCTATTTTTATTCTAGTCTTCGGGTTCGGGCGGGCTTGGACTCATTCTTTCTGAAACCTGAAAATTTTATTTATGCATGAATAGAAAAAATTAAAAGAACTTTTTTTCCCCTTAAAAATTACTTATTCCTTTTCAAATCATTGTATTGCTTTTTTGATCAGAATAAGAGGGGAAACAGAAAATTGTGTTTTTCTATTTTAGTTATTAGAATATAATGCCATTTTAAAAGAAAATGATTAGTCATATATACAGATTTATGTTTGGCATTACCGACGACGATGGTCCCACGAAAGAGGCGGGAATCATTAATTTGTTTTTAGTTCGATTTTCGTTTGTGGCAGAGGTTATTTTGCAATTGGATTTATTTTTATTATTATTATTATTTAGATATCTAACACAAAGAGAATATTTTCTTCTGTTTATAGTTTGCAGTTTGTGAATAATTTAGATTTCTACTGTACGCTTTTCATATGGAAATAACTTTAGCGATTATTATATATATCTATTATGAACTCTGCTGATGATGAAGCTGTACGCTGCAATTTACGAAGTCACTTTCAGTCGTAAGTAAATTTAATTACCATATCATTTCAATAGAAATCAATCAAGCAGTATTTCCTCTTTTCCTGTAAAAACACCAGGACATTAAAATTTTTAATTTAAGATTATTTTCCGGGTCACGCCAATCCTGAAAGATTGTTATGAGGAAGGAATTGGTTATAGTTAAAAATGCGCACCTTTTTTAGAAAATTTATAAATGTTGTTCGATTATTCGTTAGATAAATAGTAATTTTTACAAATTTCATGCATTTATTCATGAAACACACTTCATTAACATGCCCATAAGATTTTCTTATTAAAAGAGAAAGTATATGAGAATCCTTTTTAAGTATGAAGTACATTTTTATTTGATACCAAACTTTTCTTTTGATAATATTAAATTTAAATTTTCCTTTAACAGTCATTTCTATGTAAAAAGTAATTTACAATTGATAATTACATTTGAAACATTTTTTAAAAATATTATGCAATTCTTTACTATTGCATATTTTCGGTATCGGGCTCTGGCTCTGATGACACAAAATGTTTCGGGCTCAGTCGGCCTCTGATTTAAAATCGTCGGGCTCGGGCCGGCCCGGGCTTTGAAAAAAGAGCCCGTGAATAAAAAACTAAAACAAAAAGAACCCCTCCCTGTATGTCCCGCAAATAGGTGCATAGAATTTCCTAACACGGTCAAACTACCGACACTTAAAATTGAGAAATATTATGGAGACATCAAACTTTTCCAGAATTTCTGGAACTCGTTTAAAGCAGCTGTACATGACAATGAACACCTCTCAAATATTGAGAAAATGAATTATTTATTCAGTTATTTAGGAGGGAGCGCGTATAATTCTATATCGGGTTTTGCGTTATCTGATAAAAATTACATAGAAGCAGTCGACTTACTTAAAAGACAATTTGGTAGGAAAGATTTAATTATTACCAGTCATATTAATACGCTGTTAACTTTAAAACCGATTACAAAATCGCATGACGTCATGTCATTACGTAAATTATATGACGCTATTCAAACGCAGATCCGTAGTCTAAGGTCATTAGAAATGGAAGCGGACAGTTTTGATGCATTGTTGACTCCGATAATTTTAAAAGCATTACCTTATAATTTATCGCTTGAGTTCAATAGAGAAAGTGTCAAAAATTCTGAAGAGAATTACGGCGTGGATAAGTTATTATCATTTATCCGAAATGATTTGGAGGCTAGGGAAAAACAAACACAAATTATAAATTTATCTTCGGATCATTCAACGCCAAAGTACTTATCAGAAATATTACCGGAATGTAAACAGATTAACAAGACATCTGGCATAGCTGAAGTGTTTGCCTTAGAGAATGTTTGTTTGTTTTGCAGGTCAGATAATCATCTAACTGAAAAATGTGACAGATATTCAATTCAGGAAAGAATTAATAAATTGAAAGCTGAGGGTAGATGTTTTGCGTGCTTAAAGCGGAAACACGTAATTAAATATTGTACGGAAAAAACTAAATGTAGGCTGCGTTCCAAATTACACCACGTGTCAATTTGTAATTCTTTAGTTGTGAAGGGTAATAAATCAGAAAAAAATACGAATGAAAATGCGCTGTCAGCCTGAGTAATGTCGCGGAATGTATTTGATTTAGAACGAATGCGAGAAAAGAGAAAGTTAATTGAACCACTCCAATTTATAGACTTAGAATTTGAGAATAAAATTTTGCGAGGGGTCATTGACCACCGGTACTCAGATTTCAATTATAAAGAGCGATTATGTACCGGAGCATTTTAAAGTACCATACGGTTCAATTATACTTAAATCAGCTTTCGGACACGAGTTAAGAGCACTGTTAATAAACGTTCCACTAAGTATAGCAGCTGATAGAGTACATTGCAGGGTGTTCCCAAAAATAGTAATAACGTGCGCGATGGTTGATAATTTAATTAATGATTTACTGTTATCTTTAAATGCTCATAAGGAATTAAGCACAATAAGCGAAAGTAACGAACCCGGCACCACAATAAATGATTTTAGTACTATAAATTTGCCCCGTACGAGAGAAAACAACGTGGTAGATTTAGATTTAGCTTGCGCTGCTACGGAGGCCGAGCAGGTTAAAATAGGAAATGCAAACGAGAATATTGATAACGATGGTAATGAAAATACCAGAAATTTCACGAACGACTCAGAAAAATTTAAATGGGAACAAAAGATGGATGCATCACTAAATCAGTGTTGGACAGATGCCAAAAATGAGCGTAATAATTATTTTGTTCAGGACGATCTGTTATACCATCGTGACAAAATTTTAGGGGAAACGGTGCATCAATTGCTCGTGCCCGAGCCACGTAGAAAGCAGTTGCTAGAGCTCTCTCATGCAAGCCCCTGGGGTGGACATTTAAGAAAACGAAAGACCACTGAAAGATTAAAATATTCATTTTTTTGGCCTGGGATTAAGACAGATGTGAGCGAGTTTCGCGACAAATGTTTGTCCTGTCAGCTTCGAGCGAAAGCAAATAAGTTTGATAATATACCGATAACCCCAGTTACTCACCCTGACGAGGCGACGCAGATTACTAAAGACGATCTGAATAATCTCCACCAAAAATTACACCTAGACCGTTTAACAGATAAGGAGAGGGAAAAACTAATTAATGTTGTGGGCATACAGGGAGGTGTCGAATGCTACATGGAGGTACCAAATGCTACAACGAACGTTAGTCCATTCCAAATGTTATATGGTAGGCGCCCTACTGGTCCTCTTTCCATATTAATGTCATCATGTACTAATGAAACACCTTTACCATTTAATCAAGTAGGCTCAGTTACCAATTACTTAAATGACTCGAAAGTACAGTTTTGCCATTTCTGCCAAAAGCATTTGCACGATAGTGAAATCCTAGAGTATAAAGTTCAGACAACACCTATAGGCGTGAGATATGCTGAAGATAACGATTTTTGTGAAATTGAAAATGCCCCGAAGATAATTAAAGATGATTCGAACGAACTCAGACATGCTCCTGAACCAGAGAAAGTAGCAGCCATCCAAAATTTAGAAGTTCCGAAATCCAAGAAAGATGTCAGAAGTTTATTAGGCCTTCTGTCCTATTATAGGTCCTATATCCCGACATTCTCTGAAATAGCCCGACCATTGATTGAACTTACAAAAAAACGTGCTCCTAATGAAATTACCTGGACTGAGCAGTGTGAAACAGCTTTCCGTGATCTGAAGCAGGCAATCAGCCAAACGCCAATTTGGCCAATTTCCAATTTTCACCAAACTTTACAAAACCCTTCATCATACATGCAGATGCTTCATCGTACGTGATAAATGCTTGCCTATCTCAAAAAGATGAAAGTGACCAAGAACATCCCATTACTTTCATCAGCAAAAAACTATCGAAATGCCAAGAACGTTATGCCACTATAAAGAAGGAAGCCTACGCGGTTATTTTCGCTCTAAAAAAATTTGAACATTATACAGTACAGAACCATTTATCCAGAATGGTTGGGGTCAGATGTAACTGGTTTTTCCAGTTAACTGGTTGGGCATCAAAGCAGCATCCACTTGATAAGTTTTGTGGCATATATGTGGTTGTGGCATTATTTCTGATTTTAAATTATTAGATTACTTGGATTAAAAATCGATACAAGAAAGATCAAAAGTTAATCAGAGTTTGAAAGAAGGTAATTTATGGGAATCCCTTAGGAACAAAAATTCTTCTGTTTCTTCTGCATAAAAATTAAAACATCTAAAATACAACTAAATATGTTTCCATTTCAAATACTAGATGTTGTCATCAAATTATACAATTGTTTTAAGCAATGCGTATGTCAAACTGGCAGTGTATGACACTTTTTTCTGCAAAGATTCTGAAATCAATCTAATAGAAATAACATTCCGGATAACTGGTTTTCTGGTAAACTGGTTTCCGGATAAATGGATATGGTTCGCAAGTAACTGTTGTGAGTGACCACAACCCTTTGAAATTCTTGACCGATTGTGCATCCCAAAGTGCGCGCCTTCAAAGGTGGGCTCTGGCATTGCAGCGATTTCAAGCCCACATAGCCTATCGACATGGAAAACTCCACACTAATGCAGACTCATTCAGTAGACTATATGCCTCACATTAAACTTAAATGAAAGAAACTTTGCCTTTAAAAAAAAAAAAAAAAAAAAAAAAAAAACTCACGATAAACTTTTGATTTATTTTGTTTGTGATTATATGTTACCTCCAAGACTTTTCTGAATATGACTTTTGTGGACATTAATTGATTGAACATTATTATTTGAACTTTAAAATATTTATGACTATATTACGACTATAAATATTTATGACTATTATATTTAAACTCTAACGTATTAATACTAGTATCATAATTTCATATTGCATAGTACCTTAGTTTTTTTTATTTATCTTTATGTTAAGTAAGTATTGTAATTTTGATTTTTATTAATAGTGTGTTTAGTAAAATGTTTATAGAGATTCCATTAGATTTTGATTAGTCTTTAAAGACTAAATCAAAACTTTGAATGGGGGAGGTGTGATGTTTGTACACGCCCTCTCACCTATAGAAGCGCCATCTGTGGCCAAAAGATGAGAATCAGGCAGAACCTGGGACAGCTTCACCCAGGAAGGTGAGCTAAGAAAAACCTGTGAACGGCTGCGGACACTCCCGGTCCTAAAGTAACGAACGAAACCCCATGAGGAATGGGACAGTTATAAGTGTTATTTATATGTGCTAGTGTTGAGCATCGTGATGTCCTCCGTGTTGTAATAAACGTTTGTGATGTTTAGACCATTGGCCAATCCTTTCAGAAAGCTCACACGTGATCATCCGGTTTCACTTTACAGTCTAGTTGAAAACAGTTTTTAAACATATGGGAAAATCCATCTGTTTTAAAGGTTTGATTAAAAAAAAAAAAAATGCTACTTTCAATATTAAGAGTCTAAAACTTACTAAAACATAGTTTGGGTTTTAGTCTGGAAAGATGTACAAAAACTAAGTATACAGGAAATGAAAATTATAACTGTAAGGGGGAAAAAAGTAGAATATTGTAAAATAATACCAATTTTTAAAAAAATGAAAGGTTTGAAAATGATAATAGTATTTATAATAATACCAGAGCAGTATAGTTTGTTTCTTTTAAACTGGCATCCTTTATATGTTTGAAAAACAGTACTGTGTAGTTTTGATGTACAATACAGTTTAAAATTGCTTTGAAACTGCAGTGATATTGATTAAAACTTAAGATTTTATAGTTGTTATTTTTTAAATTAGCTCTAATATTAATTCTAAATTAGCTAATTAAACAAATGCTACTGAGAAATCATATCAACAGATGCATGATATATTACAAACACTGGTGTCAAATTTAGCAAGAAAAGCTACTGTCAGAACTGGAGACTGAAAGGATAAACTTTTTAAAGCTGGCTTGTTTTTTTTCCGTCTCTTCTTTTATAATATACTAGCGGACCCCGCAGCTTTGCTCACATAATATTTGAAATATCCCAAGTGATATTTATATGTCTAATTTTTATTAAAAGAAATTGTACTTTTAGGAATAATTCAAAAATTACTATTTAAAACACAGTTTGACTAAACTTTAGACTTAAAGTAATAAAAAGAAATAAAACTAAAAAATGATAATTTAGAAAATATTTTGAAACTTTTATGCTCAATTAATATTAATACGCTCATTTCAGTATTCATTTGAAATTTTGAATTTTTTAGAAACCATCTTCTTACATCTGAAAATTAACCATCATGTCAAATTCCAAGTCCTACCACCTCTTTCAACATAAAGGGCTATGTTGAAATAGGAACTGTCACCATTAATTTGCCAACATTAATTTTGAAATTGGTTTGTTATTTCCTAATGTTCCTCAGAAAAGTAATTTAGAAAGCTTTTAAAGGCCTTTTTTAGAATGTTTGTTGCTCCTGTGAATCCCAGGTGGTAGAATCACCAGCATAAAATATAGCCTGCGTAGGATCGGAGACTGTTACCATTGATTCGCAACTGTTATTTTTATAAAAGGTTTATATTTTCTGAAATTGCATAGAAATCGTAATTTAGGGCTTTTTTCGAACACTTTTCGTACACCTCCCCTTTGCTTTACCCCTTTTTAATTCAAATTTATTTTCGACAGTCCTTCAAGGGCATTTATATTTTATAAGTAACTAACATGCCATATTTAAAGTTTCTAGCCTCTTCAGCATCACAGGAATCGCAATTTAGAAAGTTTATTGCTCCTGCAACCCTCTGGTGGTAGTGGCACAGACATAAAATATAGCTTATGCTTGAGCAGGTTCTATCACCAACAATTTGTCACCATTATTTTTTAAATTGGTTTGGTATTTGATAAGATTGCATAAAAATTGTAATTTAGAACATTTTTAGAATGATTTTCGCTCACTTCATCCTTTTAAATTTGGAATTTTCTTTCGACTGTTCTTAGAAAGCAGTTGTATCTTGTAAGTAAATACCATGCCATATTTCAAAATGTTAGACCCCCCTCATTTGTGCAAAAACTGCAAATTAGAACATGCTTTGCTCTTACAACCCTTAGATGGTAGTGACAACAACATAAAATATAGCCTATGTTGGAGCAGGGACTGTCACCATCAATTTGCAACCATTACTTTTGAAATGGGTTTGGTATTTCTTTAGATTGAGTAGAAATCGCAATTTAGAATGTTTTTAGAACGCTTTTCGTGCATTTTCACCCCTTTTAAATTTCCAATCTTTTTCGAAACTGTTCTTAAAGATCATTTATATGTAATAAATATGTACCTTGCCTAATTTAAAGTTGCTAGCCCATACCGATCACAAAAATCAAAATTTAGAACATTTTTTGCTCCTGCAACCTCCAGGTGATAGTGACACCAGCATGAAATAGCGTCTGTGTTAGAGTAGAGGCTGTCATCATCAATTTCCTACCATTACTTTTGAAATCAGTTTGCTTTTCCCTGAGATTGCTCACAAATCGGCATTTAGGGCGTTTTTAAAATGCTTTTTGTGCATTTTCACCCCTTTTAAATTTTGATTTTTTTAGGAAATGTTCTTAGAGATCATTGATATCTTATAAGTAACCACCATTCCAAATTTCATGATTCTAGGAACTTCAGTAATGCAAAAATCGCATTTTTAGAACTTTTTTTGCACTTGCACCCATTTGGGGTTTTGTGGCACCGACAAATAATATAGCCTATCTTGGAGCAAGGATTGTCACCATAATTTTTTAAATAAGTTTGATGTTTCCTGAGATTGTGTAGAAACCACCATTTAGAACGCTTTTTGTGCATTTTCACCCCTTTTAAATTTCGAATTGTTTAAGAATTGTTCTTTGAAATCCTTTATATCCAGTATATAACTACCATTCCAAATTTCATTATTCTAGGCCCTTCAGTAACGCAAAAATCGCATTTTTAGAACGTTTTTTGCTCCTGCACCCCCTTTGGGGTAGTGGCACCAACGTAAAATATAGCCTATTTTGGAGCAAGGGTTGTTACCATCATTTTGACGCCATTATTTTTTTAATCGGTTTGGTATTTCCTCAGATTGTGTAGAAACCACCATTTAGAACGTTTTTTAGAATCTTTTTTGTGCATTTTCACCCCTTTTAAATTGCGAATTGTTTAGAAAATATTCTTAGACATCATTTATATATTATAAGTGAGTAATATTCCAAATTTCATATTTCTAGGCCCTTCAGCAACACAAAAATCGCATTTTTAGAACGTTTTTTGCTCCTGCAACCCCTTTGGGGTAGTGACACCGAAATAAAATATAGCCTATGTTCTAAGTTGGACTAACACCATCAGTTTGATACCATTACTTTTGAAATCAGTTCTGTAGCTCCAGAGATTGCCTCTAACAAACACACAATTTTTTCTTCTTTGTAATATTAATATAGATTCATGTAAAGGGAAAATACTTTTGTAGTGTGCATAAATATTAAAAAAGTTTATTATTTTATATATTTTTTAGAAAATATTACTGATTTTTCAGAAACATTTATGATAAATCAATTTTTCCATTATTTCCATTTTTTCCAGAAAAAAACCAGGTTTTTTCTGCCACTTCAAATTTTCCGGAAAATTTGCATCTCTAACTAAGCTCTACCGTAATAACTCAACTTCTATTACTCATATGCATAGGTTTAAATTCGCTTTTTCTTTCTGCAGTCTTTTGAAGAAATTCGCGCTTTCTTTCTCCGATCCTTTGATGAAATTCTCGTTTTTACCGCGATCCTTTGACGAAATTTATTTTCTGTTGCGACCGACTGACGAAACTAATTTTTTTACAGAGAGATCATTTCATCGAAATTCGGGATAGTTTTGCGCGACCGATTGAAAAAATTCTTGATATCTTTCCGTACCAATTAACAAAATTCTCAATTCTTTTCCGGACATTTTGACGGAATTTGCAAAAATTTTTGCGTCAATCGTTTTATCGAAATTCGTAATTTTTGTGCGTAATCGTTTGACGAAATTGGCGATTTTTCTGCACTCTTTTATCGAAATTCCCGATATTTTTCCACGATCGTTTGAAGAAATTCTCAAATTCTTCCGAGACCGATTCACTAACTGATTTTGAGAAATTCCATAAAAGAAATAAAAATCGCAGACTCACTGAAGAAAATACCCACTGAAGAAATTACTTACTGAAGAATCACAGGTCTGTGAACGAATTTGGAGAGGGGAAATACTGCACAGCATTTTCTATTATGCGGAACTTTCCTTTTCTGTGCACAAATACCGCGATCCCGCACGTTATTTCAAATCCTGTTCCTCAAAGAGAACTTCATTACTAGAAGAGTTTCGTTGGTTTTTTTTTTTTTTTTTAACGAACATAGAATTAAACAAATAAAGGATTGGTGTGGGGGGGGGGGGGAACTACCTTCGGCAATGCACTCCCGAGCAAGCTACGACCTTTTCTGTCTCGAAACAAACGAATCTTGAATTATTGCGTTTTTTATTTCGAGCCAAATTAAATTTTCACCTTTCTTATAAGAACTGATTTGACATTATTCCAATTCAAATTTAATCACGGCAATTGCAAAAATTACCGGAGAGTTTTTTCTATTTCAAAAAAAGTCAAAAAATCGCCTCAAAGCACGAAAACCCCAGCTAAAAATCGCATTAAAAATTCGGAACATATTAAAAAACCACAGGGAAGGAAATTAACTAATTGGGTAAAAGATTCGAATTTTATTCGTTTGGCACCACTTTTTGTCAATTATTTCACTTATTTTTATAAATCACGAAAATCTCGTAACTAAGTAAAATCAATTTTACTTTTATTTTTTACTTGTATCAAACTCAAGCGTTTTAAGCACTTTTTGAGGGTGCATATATGCACCCATGGTCCTCAACGGGTTAAAAAATTGTTAAAAATTGAAAAATCGCTGTAAGAATCCCGAATCTCGAAAACACTTTATTGAAAAGAAGACAAAGTTTACTGGTAAAATATTGAAATCGGATTCTTTTTTACTAATTTGAAAAAATTGCCGCAAAATACGAAAGAATTCGCATAAAAAATTAATTGAAAAATTTCAGAAATTGTCTTCGATATGCATGAGTTCAGTTTATATAATATATTCGACACATTCTGTGGTAAAAACATGAATTACCGTAATTTCCGGCCTATAATCCGCGAATCAAACAATTATGTTCGGAGCCAGAAATCTTGTTTCATAAACGTAACTTATTAAAACGCTATAAATATTTAATTTCAATAATGAAATAAAATTTCTGGGTCGAAACATGATCGTTTGATCCGCGGATTATAGGCTTGAAATTATGGTATTAATGAATATTTTAATTATTTATAATATTATAATAATTATTTATATAGACTTTTCTCCAAAATTTCTTGGGTCCCTCCGGTGATCCCTAAGAAGTCATGGAGTCACATTCTGAAAAACTTTCGTGCGTATGTACTGGTGTACCGCATGTATTATCTGAGATTTATCATCCGGCAAAATTTCATCTACAAGACTTTAGCTGAGATAATTTTAGATCTCATGCAGTGTTCCCCTGTGCCTATAGAAGTTTACAGTATGATTAAAGGCCTTTTTAAATCTTTATAAGAAGTTAGGGTGCCAAAAGGTTTTACACTTGTGACCACGCTTAGTCACTGTCTTATGGCACTGCTGCAAGGACATTTACATATATATATATATATATATATATATATTTAGATTTAGTTTTAATGTTTTGAAACCCTTCTCACCCCTCCTCACGCAAACAAAAATCGCGTTTGAGCCCTTTTTAAAAGAAATACCACACAACTATACCTTCTAAGATGAAAACCTGTCTAAAACGGAAATTCGACCGGTTTCATGGGGTTCCATTTTAGCAGGTTTTACTACATAAGATATTGTTTGTATCAAACATGTCTAGGTTAAAAAGTCTGGGCACCCCCCCCCCCCCCTGTTCAAAAGGCTGGTTACGCCTATGCATATGTCATATCTCTTCAAAATTAATTCCAAATTACATTAATTTCTTAAACCTGTCACAGTTTTAAAATTAATTTATGAGCAGTGTTTATCACTATTTCCGAATAGTAATTTCACCAAATTCTTAAATTAAGCTCTTGGCTCAAGTACTAGTCCAAATTTTTGACCAAGGACTCCAGTACTCTTAATTAATCATTGGTCAAATGCACTTGCATCTCCCCTCCCCATCTGCCCCAGGGGATTTTTCTCTTTTCTGAGTCCTTACTCCCTCAACTAATAGATCTCCAGTTAGGTTGAATAACAGAGTTTCATTTGGATACAGGTTTATTTAAAACGAGTGTACACCCTGGTGGTAGAAAGTGGAACTAACAGATTTTGGATTTTAGGTATATTTTAGGTTATTATCATGGGCCCGCGGTGTCAGCTAGTATCTTATAAACATAAAATATTGTATTATCTATTGTTATTTATTTTTATTTCTGTTTTCATGACCTTGACATAATCATAATTGAGGGGACAGCTATAATAAGAAAGTATGAGTTTTTGTCTAGAATTGCTAAAAGTATAATTTTATATATTTTCTTTTAGCATAAAAATAACTGGAAAATATTATTTTTAGTTTTTGCATACAAAGGGTTTTGATTACTGTGTAATAAATTACCTGTATATTGTATTACAAACTGAAAGATTTTTAATAAAGTGACTCTTTTTCTTTTTAGATGAGTGATGTTTTAGATATCCTGGATATTGAACGTCCACAAACTCCTGAAATCAGCAAAGAAAGTATTTTGGGAGAATCCAGAAAAGTAAGATTTTAGTTGCAGTACAGTGTGAAAAAATGTGTTCCTTCTTTATAATTATGTATTTTGCTATTTTCAACAATAATTTTATAAGTATGAGCTATGTCAAAATTGAGTTTTCACAATGTAAACTGTTTTTCTTTCTAGTGTTTCCCATATTATGAATCTATAGGGCCTCACATTTCATACTCTATATTTTATTTTTATTTTCGATAAAACACAATTATTTTATTTTATAAAACATTGCTTCTTAAAAAAAAAAAAAAAAAAAAAAAAAAATGCTGTAAACATTAAATGAAACCTAATCTCTCTATTCTAAAAAAAAGTAACTACCACTGTCACCGCCGCCGCCGCCGCCGCCGCCGGTTTTGAATTTTTTGTGACCAGAGGTCTTTCTTCGTTAATATTAAAAAAACTGTTGCATACAAAAATATGAAAATCGGTAGTATTATAGAAAAATGTTTGATAAACACGCTGATGCAGACAGTTTTCAAATCGAAGAATTATTTTAAGAGATATTTAATGCCAAAGTTGGACAAAATCATTCCATTAAAAAAGTTTTATAGGAGCAAAAACTGTACATAGGAATTTAATCATTTTTAGATCATTTTATGCGTCAGAATTTCCCGGTGTGCAGATTGCAGTTAGTTTTTTAATTTGAATAATTTTTCGAGGTTTTATTTCTATTTTAAATTCAAATTTTCAGCATTTCGAGAGATATTTTTTACAAATTTTAGAAAATTGTATTAATTTAAACTGTTGCCAGCTGTATAAACAGCGCAAACAGTAATGTTTGCTTCAAATTAAAAATTTATTTTACACGTGACTATTATAAACAAAAAATATAAAAAGCAGGAACTCATTGAAAATTATGTCATAAAAACTATAGTTACACGTGAATTTTAAATGAGAAAGAATATTGTAAAATAATAAATTCAGTAACATGCGTTAGAAGTCCTAAATAGGAGAATTTATGTCATATTACACTTATTACGTAAAATGAACAAAAAATAATATTGCAAAACAGTTTTAATTTAAAAATTGTGCGAGACATTTACTTGACATTTTAAGATGATCATAATATTTCATTTCTAACAAAAGTATTTTGACGTAAATATTAAAAAGAGAAAGAAAAGTTTGGTGAAAATTACGTCAGATTATAATAGTCAGATTCAAATTATAATTCAATCTTCCGAAATCTTTTTAAAGGCGATCAAATTAGCGTGCTGTTAGAGTCTGCGGTGTCTGAACGGAGGTTGACGAGCGTAGCTCGTAGGGGGCAGAGCCCCCTAGTCTCAGGGTTGTAAAAAACCCGGGTTTTTTGTTAAAAACCCAGCCCGGGTGGGTTTTATTAAAAAACCCGGGTTAAATGGACAATTTTCCCTGGGTAAATTGGGTTAAAATGTCAAAATGTGGAATATGATTCCACCTTCCTCCCAAATAATAATCTTCAGGGTTGCCACTGTATAGGGAAAACTGGAAAAAGTGAGGGAATTTAAAAATGAATATTAAAAACAAGAAATGTTACTTAATTTTGGTACTTTGCAAAATTTATCCGTTGAAGTTTTGAAAATTCGCAGAGGAATTACTCAGGGAAAATTTAATTTTTTGCTTAGGAAAGCACAAGGAGTTTGATTGCCGAAATAAGTGGCAATCCTGATCTCAAATACAATCTTTGTGAACACTTCATAGTCTAATAGATGGGAATGACTTCATAGTTTTAATAAAGATCTCAATATTTTTCTCTGTTCTTAAAATACACACACACACACATATATATATATATGAGCCCTTTAATTTAAATAACAAACAAATTTTAAATTGAAAAGCTATCAATTGTGTGCTATTTAATAATAAAATATAACTTAAAAAAACTTGCTCCTTTGAAATTATCATAAGATTAGCAAATGTTGATAAAAAATATCTTACAACAAAATTTTTTCTTATATGTATAATACAGGGTGTCCACTCTCAACGGTGTTCAATGGCTAATTCCTAAACTGTTAGTCATAGACATATAGTTCCAATTACAAAAATGTTTTAATTTGAAGCAAAGAAATATTTTAAAAGCGATTTGGGTCAATAAAAACATTTCTTAAAAAATTATGAAATTTAAGTTTTTATACGGACCCCGGTCCTATAAGTTATATTTAATAAAATTTTCTTATTACATTACCAAGACAGACAAAAAAAGTCCCATTCATATAACACTAAAATTGACTGAGTTATGAAACTTTAAAAATGCATGGCTTATACCACTTTTCTGCATCTGAACACAAATGAGTTTGGCCATGCTTTGAGGGGTCATATCCTAAGCACTTAAAGTATTCAAAGAACTTTTTATGTGTATCCTCGCTTTGAAAAAAAAACAGTACAAGTGTTACGATTGAGTTAACTTTTATTAAGTTTCAGATTGGCTAAAATTATTGTATTTTAACATATGTTTTATTTTGTAAGGATTTGAGACTATTTCTTTTAACAAATATTAAGTTATTTATTTAACTTCAATGATCATATGTATGTTTTCACAGTTCAAAATTTGTACTCTAAATTTAACTCACTTTCAAATATCCAATCGAGATTAAATTTTACATGTATACTGACGTAAATTCGATGACAATCTAATATTATTATGATTTTCGATGGTTACCATTCATACTTATTTTACAGGATAACACAAAAAATTTCGGAAAGATTACTGCCAAGAAGTTTAAGAAAAAGTTTTAGATTAGATAACACAAGACTGCGATGGTTGTGTTTTTTAACTTTTCTGTATTTTTTAGCACTGAATCCGAGAATTAGTACCTTAATTTTTAACCATCATCTCAGGATGTTTTGCAAATCATAAATTGTCAAAGTTAAAAAATAACAAAAATCAAATACTATAAAATAGAGGAGACGGCTAAGTTTTTTAACTTTTGATAATTGATTTTTATGTACTTTTTAGCACTGAATCTGAAAATGACCTTCATTTTTAACCATCATGCTATAATTTTTTTGCAAATCGTAAATGTTAAAGTTAAAATATAGCAAAAATCAGATACTATAAAACAGATGTAAAACTTTTTTTATTTAATTTTCCTGATGTGATGGTTAAAAATGGAGGTCATTTTCAGATTCAGCAGTAAAAAGTACATAAAAAAATTTAATAAATATAATAAGTTTAGTAAATATAATACTCTTGAAGCTAACTGAAAAGCTTAAATTTACGTTTTAAATTAAAAGCTAAATCATTTTAAAATTATAGGTTTCCCAATCTAAAAGTGCAAGTAAATTAGTACAAATATATTTTCTAAGATTCAAAGAAGTGAATAAATAAAACAAAATAACCATAAACAACAAATACATCATTTGTTCCTTTTCAGAAATATATTTTTAAAAAACCGGGCTTTTTAAACGGGTTTTTTATAAAAAACCCAGCCCGGGTGGGCAGCTGGGCGGGTACCCGGGCAGCTACCCACTACAACCCTGCCTAGTCTTATAAAATTAATGTTGGTATTTTTATAAATTGCCACTAGCAGACTCACCTGACGAAGCCCAAATCTGCCAAGAAAAATTAGCTCGGGACCAGTCTAATGAGAATTAAAAAAAGAAAAAAAATTCTAGAATTAAATAAAGAATGAGAATAAAAGCCTGAGTCTGTCTAGTAGAATTTTGCCCTGGCATGGTCCAAAACTAATGAGAAAATATCAGTCTGCAGGCTACAACAAAAAAATTCAAGTTATTTAATTTTTAAAAAGAACTAAAATCATCTTTTTTTCCCTCCAATCTGCAAAAAAGAAATGAAAAAGTTAAAAGGATGAAGTTAGCAAAATACATTCTAAAAACATTCTAAATTATGATTTATATGCAAGATTATGAAATACCAAGCCAATTTAAAAAATAATGGCTGCAAATTGGTGGTGATAGAACCTGCTCAAACATAAGCTATATTTTATGTCGGTGCCACTACCACTACCACTAGAGGGTTACAGGAGCAAAAAACTTTCTAAATTGCGATTTCTGTGATACTGAAGAGGTTAGAAACTTGAAATGTAGCACAGTAGTTACTTATAAAATATAAATGCCTTCTAAGAACAGTCAAAAATAAATTCAAAATTTAAAAGGAAAGGAGCGAAAAGTGTTCTAAAAAGTCCTAAATTACGATTTCTATGCAATCTCATGAAATAATAAACCGATTACAAAAGTAATGGTTGTGAATCAATGCTGGCAATCTCTGATCCTACACAGGCTATATTTTATGCCAGTGCCACTACCACCTACGTTTGGCAGTAACAACAAATGTTCTAAAAAAGCCTTTAAAAACTTTCTAAATTATGTTTTCTATGGAGTATTGGGAAATACCAGACCAATTTTAAAATTAATGTTGGCTAATTAATGGTGGCAATCCCTGTTTCAACATAGGCATTTTATGTTGGTGCCACTGCCACCAGAGAGGTGGTAGTCCGTTAGACAAGAAACTTGGAATTTGACATGATGGTTAATTTTAAGATGTAAATGCGTACTAAGAAGATAGTTTCTAAAAAATTCACAACTTCAGATGAATGCTGAAATGAGCATAAAAAGCTTCAAAATACTTTCTAAATTATCATTTATTTAGAATTAGTTTTAGTTCTTATTAGTCTCATTTCTGCCTAATGCAGTGTAACAATGAAGTCAAAGCTAGTAATGTGTACAGTATAGGGCCCATTATCCTGCATCATGGGAATC
Source organism: Maratus speciosus (assembly GCA_963932465.1). Lineage (NCBI taxonomy): Eukaryota > Metazoa > Arthropoda > Arachnida > Araneae > Salticidae > Maratus > Maratus speciosus. The sequence goes on from OZ010792.1 coordinate 40,828,003, forward strand.
CTTCTGGTTTTCGGAATTTTCCAGATTTCAGATCCATGCCAAAAACATAAATATCGCATTTGAAAAAATCACCTCTCCACTTGTACAGTAAAAGCACTACTAACTGGCATGCTCGGGAAACGCCGATTGCCAGATACCTGAGCGCTACAAAATCTGTCATGAAAGAAGAAAAGGAAAAGAAGAGTCCTACCATTTTCTTCTTTTTTTAAAATATAGAATAATAATATTACTTCTGTTTAGATTGAAAAATATTTTTTTCCGCTAATTCAACAACACAGAATAACTCAAATTATTAACTCGTTTGTATTTGACTGCACGGATTGCACTTTCTAAAGGGAAGAGTTTCTTTTCACCCTCCTTCCTGGAACGAATGAATGACCTACTAACATTCTGCCCTTTGACCTTGAAGCAGGAGAGTATGATCACGCTTTTTATCTCATTCCGTTCATTCTTTCAATGAACTCTGTGTTAGCAGTATTTAAACTTTGCTAACATTAACTGCGTAGAGTTCCTTTTTCCTCAAAAATAAACTATTTATTTTTCAATGTAAAATGAAACATAGGTAAGATAAATTGGGCTTACCTTGTATTTATGTATATCCATATATGTATATCCAGCATCTGGAAGGGTAAATCTATCTACATATTCTCCTTGTATTTCTGTTTTTTATCCACATGTAATGGTCGTGTGGTGTTCCATGATATTTAAAAGACACATGCAAAACAATTTACTTTACTACTTAGCTTGATTATTTTAATGTCCTTGTTTGGAGATTATATTTCACAATAGCTGTCAACAATTCCCCCCTTAATCTCCTAACAAGGATTGTTCTGTAATTTCAGTTTGTTTCTATTATTTAGAAATTCAGGCTTGGGCTCTGGTTTCGTGAGTATGTCCGCTGTCATTGACTTGCTTGGGCAATAACGCAATTCAATAATTTTATCTTCTTTCAGCTGTTTAATCACATTATATTTTATGTCTATGTGCTTCGATTTTTTAGAAAACTTTTCGGATTCTATCATTTTTATGCAAGATTTATTATCTTCATAAATTACTATAAACAATTTTTGCGGTATATCAAGATCTTCTAATAGTTTTAGCAGCCATATTAATTCTTGTGTTGCGCTCGCTGCTGCTACGAACTCTGCCTCTGCAGATGATTGTGCAACACAAGTTTGTCGTTTCGTTATCCACTGTATTGGATTCTTTGCTAAAAGGAATAAATTACTTGTTGTCGATCTTCTTGTTTTTAGATCTCCACCCCAATCTGCATCAGTATATACTTCTAGGATGGGTGGTTCTTCTGTGCTAATTACTAAATTTAAGTCTTTTGTTGAATACAGATATCTTATTAATCTTTTAATACCTTTCCAATCTCTTTCAGACAGCGTTTCGTTTTTTCTACTCAAAATGTTTACCCCTACTAAAATATCGGGCCTATTTATTGTAGCAACGTATAACAGCGTGCCTATTGCTTGTCGGTACTTGGTGTTGTTTGGCATTTGTGTTTCCTCATTGTCTAATCGTTGAAAGCCTGTTTCCATTGGAGTGCCATATGGCTTAGAATCTTCTAAATAAAATTTTTTTGCAATTTCTATTATTTTTGCTGTTTGATTTAGTTTAAAGCCGTTGTGAGTCTTTTGTATTTTTATCCCAAGGTAATTGGAAATTTGACCTAAATCTTCAAGTGCATACTTAGATTTTAGTTTATCTATTATGTCATTTATATTTTCATCTTTTCCTGCGATGAGTATATCGTCCACATATACTGCTATATAAATCGTGTTTTCCCCTTCTTTTCTTATAAATAAGCAATTATCAGAATTGCTCTGTTTAAATTTTAATTCTTTTAATTTTTCACTAATATTTGAATACCATGCTCTTGCAGCTTGTTTTACTCCATATAGGGCCTTTTTTAACTTACAAACCTTACTGGGTTCTCTAGTGTTTATATACCCCTTAGGTTGTGATACATAAACATTTTCTTCCAATTCACCTTGTAAAAATGCCTAAAGTCAATCTGCCTAATATTGAGATTGTGGTATGCTGCGGCAGTTATGAAGACTCTTAAACTTGTATGGGAAACCACTGGCGCGTAAGTTTTATTGAAATCTACTCCATATTTTTGTCTAAATCCTTTTGCGACCAATCTTGCTTTGTAACGCTTGATTTTTCTGAATTTGTCATATTTCGCTTTAAAAGTCCATTTCGACCCAATTACTCTTGCTCCTTGTGGGGGATCAACTAAACACTAGGTTTCATTTTCATTAAGGGTTTTCATTAAGGGTTTTTCATTAAGGGTTTCATTTCATTTCCTCTTCTGTCGCTTTTATCCAGTTCTGTTTTTCTATAGGATTTTCTATACTCATCATATCTTCCCAACTATTAGGTACATATATTGGATCGTGCCAGACTGCATAAGCAAACCTGTCTGGCGACACACCTCTATTGGTTCTTTCTGATCTTCTCACTTGTTGGGTTTGCTGTTGTGACGCGGGTGGTGGACTTAGTTCATTTTGTGTTGGTGTCAGATCTATTTCCATTTCATTCGTGTCTTTCTGTTTTGTTTGTTTCCATGATTAATTCTCTTCTATCTAGATTTTCGTTAGTATCTGGATTATTTTTATTTTCTATAAATTTTACGTTTCTGGCCAATATTACTCTTCCGTCACTTGTCAGGGGTGATTGTGTTCAGGGTGTAGCCCGGATTTCCGGGTTTTTCGATCTATCCTTCCGGGTTTATATGAGATCGTTACGTTTAGTGGAAAATTCGGACATAAAAAAATATCGCGAATTTCGACATGGTCGCCGAGAAAAAAATCGACAATTTCGTCAAAGGATTGCAGGAAAACGCAAATTTCGTTTAAAAATCTCGAAATAAACACGAATTTTGCAAAGGATCCCCCAAAAAACTAAGATTTTCGTAAAAACATCGCAGGAAAAATGAGATTTTCGTCGAAAGATCGCGGGAAAAATGGACATACGTCAAAGAAACGCCGGAGAAACTGACATATCGTCAAAGGAACGCGGGGAAAATAGACATATCGTCAAAGGAACGCGGGGGAAATAGACATATCGTCAAAGGAACGCGGGGGAAATAGACATATCGTCAAAGGAACGCGGGGAAAATAGACATATTGTCAAAGGATCGCAGGAAAAACGCGAATTTCGTTAAAGGATCGCGGAAAAAAACATGAATTTCTTTAAAGAATCACGGGAAAACGCGAATTTTGTCAAAGGACTGCAGAAAAACACACATAATTAGAACCGGGAAGGATTTACCCCATCCCGGAATCACGGGAAAAATGCGATTTTCGTTAAAAGATCGTGAGAAAAACGCGATTTTCGTCAAAGGATCGTGGGAAAAGCGTAAATTTCGTTAAAGAATCGCGGAAAAAGCACGAATTTGTTTAAAGAATCGCCAAAAAAAAAACACATTTCACCAAAGAATCGCGTAAAAAACGCGAATTATGTCAAAGGATCTCGAAATAAAACTAATTTCGTCTAATGATCGCGAAATAAACACAAGTTTAGTCAAAAGATCGCGAAAAAGTGCAAAATTTGCAAAGGATTGCGAAAGAAAAAACAAGATTTTCGTCAACAGATCGGGGGAAAAACGCGATTTTCGTCCAAAGATCGTTGGAAAAACGGAAATGTCGTCAAAGAATCGAGGGAAAAACGCAAATTTCATTAAAAGATCACAAAAAAACAATTTCTTTAAAGAAACGCGAATTTCGTAGAAATAACGCATAATTAAAACCGTCAGGGATTAAGCCCCCCCCCCATTCCGGGGATCGCTGGAAAACGCGATTTTCGTCAAAGGATCGCTAAAAAAACGGAAATATCGTCGAAGGATCGCAAGAAAAATGCAAACTCTGTTGAAGAATCACGGGGAAAAAACGCGATTTTCGTCAAAGAATATGGAAAAAAATGCAAATTTCACGAAAGATCGCAGAAAAAAGCGAATTTCGTGAAAGGATCGCAGAAAAAACACATAATTAGAGCCAGGAGTGAATCTCTCCCCTCCCTCTCTGCTGCCCCTCTCCTTTCAGAGAAGTTGCTGTGAAGTGTTAGCCATCTCAATCTCAGTACAACAATGTCCAGAATTGCATACCCAGGAAGAAAGCAGGAAAAATAAATTTACCTTGTGTAAGAGTAAAGCTAGGAAAACAAACAAAATTTCTATTTTTCTTTCTTTTTTCCTCTAATACTTAGCCACTTAGAAGTAAAATTTCATTATTGCGAAAAAACGGCCAATTTTCCCCCACAAGATCACAACTTCGTCAAAAGATCGTGAAAAAAATAGGAAATTTCGTCAAAAGATCGCGAAAAAGCGGCAAATTTCATCAAAAAAATCGCGAAAAACGGTACATTTCCCCAAAAGATCGCAAAAACGGCAAATTTCCTACAAAAGATAACGAAAGAGCGGCAAATTTCGTCAAAAGATCGCGAAAAAGTGGCAAATTTCACCAAAAAAATCGCGAAAAACGGTAAATTTACCCCCAAAAGATCGCAAAAACGGCAAATTTCCTACAAAAGATAATGAAAAAACGGCAAATTTATTTAAAAGATAACGAAAAAACGGCAAATTTCGTCAAAAGATCGCGAAAAACCGTAATTCCCCCGCTGCCGCCGATGTATTTCCGAAAATGTGATGTTAATTTCCGAAAAAAAAAAATTTCACTCGGAATCTCCCCTGACTCTCCATTTGATGAAGTCATTTAGCTTTCAGTGAAATTAATGTAAGTTTACCGAATTATGTTTTTCTGCAATTTGTATATTTCAAACAATAGCAGAAATATGTCATTTGATTGTCATGCTGTTGCAGAATCAGTTGTTTATGTAAATTGATATTGGTTTATTTTGCATCGATAATTTTCAGGGTTTTTCACTTTGTATCAATTAATTTTCAGGGTTTTTCACTCTGAGTCACAATCACCCCTGACTTGTATAGATTCTGGTACGCCTTAGAGCGACTGTCGTATCCGACAAAAGTGCCTTTTTCTACTCTATTGTCTAATTTTCCTCTCTTTGATTTGTGTATGTAGGCGTATGCAGTACAGCGAGATATTTCAAATTTGGTTTTCTATTTATCCATAATTCATAGAGTGTAGTGCTTACCGATTTTGAAGGTAGCTGGTTCTGTAAGTGATTCGCGGTACATATGGCTTCCCCCCATAATTCATTCAGCATACTTCTAACCATATCTAGTAGCGACCTATTCTTATGCTCTGCGACACCATTTTGGCTTGGGTTAAATGGTACGGTGAGCTGATGATGAATCCCATTTTCTTTTAGATATTTTTTGATTTCGTTACCCGTATATTCACCACCGCTGTCCGATCTTATCGCAATAGGCATTTTTCCAAATTTGTTTTTCCCCATTGAATGTATTCTTTCAATTTCTCTGAAGCCTCACTTTTATTTGCCATTAAATAAATTACACAAAATCGTGTATAATCATCGATAAAAGTGACAAAGTATTTTTTCCCCCCAATTGTGGGTGTATTTATAGGGCCACATACGTCAGAATGAGCTAACTCGAGCCTTTTTGTATCTCTATATGCACCTGATTTAGGAAATGGGGTCTCGCTGATTTTTGACTTGATGCATACCTCACATTTCGTGTTATGTTTACAGTTGTTGATTTTAATTCCCTCAACTAAGTCCTTTGATAACGTGGACTTTATTGTGTCATAACTCCTATGCCCCATTCGCCTACGCCACAAATCTATGCAATTTGCATTTGAGCAGTTGTAAGAGACATTTGCATAGTGCTTGTGATTTTCATCTTTACTAACATGCATTTCATACAGATTGTTTTTAAGTTTACCTTGAAGTATAACGTCGCCTTTGTGAATTATGTCACATTTATCTTTTTCAAATTTAACTGTGCAACCATTTTTAGTTGCCCTACTCACTGACAGCAGGTTAGTTTCTATGTCAGGAACGTATGGTACGTCACACAATATAACTTGTTTGTTTTTATTTTCGGTATGAATTATTACCTCCCCAGATCCATATGAAATCAGTTTATTACCATTAGCGACTGTGACGTTTGTTTCAGTATTATTTGTAACTTTAGTAAAGAATTCTTTTGAATTTACTATGTGGCTGGAACTGCCACTGTCCACTATAAAAGTGCCTTTATTTTCGGACAGTTTCGGTTAGTAAAGCCACACTATTGTTTTCATTTACTGTGTGTTTTCTTTCTTCAGGTTCCACATTTTTATGTAAATTATTTTCTTCATAAACTAGTGATGTTGAATTGTTTTTATTTTTATAGTGTCTGTTATTAGTGTAACTGTTGTTGTTTTTTGTTTTTAGGAACCAGCAGTCTTTATTTGAGTGGTTTTTCATTTTACAGTGTGAGCAGTACTTATTGTTGCCTTTTTTCTGTTCTGAATGATTAAATTTACCTTGTGTTTTATAGGCTTTATAACTGTTTTCAGAATTTTCAGAGTTATCTATTCTGCGAGTATATTCATCCAAAAGCTTGCTTTTTATAAATTGCACGGTTAACTCAGCTTCATCTCTGGCCTCCAGGGCAGTAACTAGGGTATCGTAGGACGGTGGCAATGAGCACAGCAGCAGTGCTGAAATGTGCAAGTCAGTTATGTGTTCACCTATGGCAGACAGTTTATCCACTATCTCTAAAATTTTTGCTATGTGGGCTGTCATATTACCACCTTCAGTTAATTTTGTACTGTACAATTTTCGAAGCAAGTACAGCTTACTAGAGAGATTAGATCTCTCATGGATTTCTTTAAGTGCATCCGTTTGCCTAGCTGTATTTAAATTTTTGATATGCACTATTTGACTGTCGCCAATGGACAAGTTTATTAAAGTTCTTGCTTTTCTGTCTTTCTTGGTCCAAGCATTGTTCAATGGAGTGGGGGCCTCTTCTGTAATAACTTCAATAAGTTCATCTCGAATCAATAGCATTTCGACTTTGAACCGCCAATTTGTATAATTGTTGGCATTCAATTTTTCAATGGTCGTGCTATCTTTTGTAGAAGCCATAATGTTGCTAAGATTCGTTTTATTTTTTCTAATAAATTACCCTATTCGGATTATTTCGGATTACCAGATTTTTATTTTTATCATTTAGTGACGATGTTTTTATTGAGAATTTTTTTCAGTCTCATAATCAATTTGTTAGCAGTATTTAAATTTTGCTAACATTAACTGCGTAGAGTTCCTTTTTCCTCAAAAATAAACTATTTATTTTTCAATATAAAACGAAACATAGGTAAGATAAATTGGGCTTACCTTGTATTTATGTATATCCATATATGATCTGGCATCCAGCATCCGGAAGGGTAAATCTATCTACATATTCTCCTTGTATTTCTGTTTTTTATCCACATGTAATGATCGTGTGATGCTCCATGATATTTAAAAGACACATGAAAAACAATTTACTTAGCTTGATTATTTTAATGTCCTTGTTTGGAGATTATATTTCACAATAGCTATCAACACTCTGAACACCGGCGCCATAAAAAAAAAGAAAAAGAAACAAACTTCTTTCTGGTTACGTTTCGGTATTTATAGATTTTTTTGTCCTTTAACAGTGGGACGTGGCTAAAGGATTATTATTTTTTTCCTGATAATCAGATGGGGATAAAAAATAGAAAAAAAGACCAAATTATAAGCTAAAAATTATTTATTGAAGTTTTTTTTTTTTATCGATGATGAGATTGTAAAAAATGCCGGTTTTCAGAATGACGGATTAAAGGTCCGATACTGTATATATAATAAAGTTGGTCTTGACTTTAAATAGATCTTTTATAAGGAGAAGAGAAGCTGAATATAAGTAACTGAAATATCTTTTATCTATTTTTTTTTTTTTCCCGATGATGTCTATGCATGACATATACTTTGTCAATGAAGTATATCATGATGAGCTTGATTGAGTTAATGCATTTCAATATTTGGTATAAGTAAATTTACATTTAACTTGAGATAAATTACATTTTAAATAAAGTATTACATTTTAATCAACTTTTTTAGTTGACTTTGATATAAAGTTAAAGTGATTTAATTTTAATTGTAATATTTAATAGTAAGTTAAAATATCTTTATTTAAAGCTAAAGCAATTCATTCTAAGATTATTTAAATTAATGTAATTAAAGTTAAATAAAAATTTAAATAAATTTTTTCGTTTAATTTTTTACTTTGAAATAGTTTTCATTTTAGGTGCTCATTTCAGTTTATAAATAAACATTGTGATATAGTTATACTTCCTGCATTAAGCAGAGGACGTTAAGTAAAGAGCTTGTGCCAAGTGTTGTTTTAAATCCAGCTTTATTTTAATGATTTTATTTTTACTTTTTGTTTTATTTAAGCCTGTTTAATGAAGTTATTTGTTTTTAAATCTGCTTAGTTATTCTTTCAATATACTCTCTCTCATATTTTTCAACATTACATTATTTGATTTCTGGGTAAACATTTACAGCATATACGCTCCACATGCCTAAATATTTTGCATCCTTTTTATTATCTTCAGTAATTTACCTTTTGGTAATTGCTATCAAAGGACACCAGGTGTATAAAATAATTAAAAGGGGCCACTGGGCACATATAGTAGTTAAAAAAGGCCACCATGTGCATAAACTGGTTAAAAAGGGCTATCGGGTGCTGTGCCCTGCCAAATTGGCCTAAAGTCAACACTAGTTTACGAAATTCAGAGAATTTATTGTATCACATGTTAAATTAGCTTTTAAGAGAATAACGATTAAAAAAAAAATACTGTAGAAAAACAAATACAGTAGACTCCCTCAAATCTGCACATCATCAGGTATGTAAGCAACGAAACTGCAACATTCAGAGAATTTATTGTACCACAGGTGAAACTAGCTTTTAAGAGAATAACAATTAAAAAATATATATATACTGTAGAAAAACAAATATAGTAGACTCTTTCAAATCCGCACATCATCAGATGTGTAAACAATGAAACTTTCAGTTCAGGTTTAGGGTCAAAATTATATCATTCTGTATGTATTTTCAATGTATTTTTGATTAATATGACTGAATTCATGCATTTTCATGAAGGAAGTATAAGTTTATTTCTGAAAAAATTCAAGATATTACTGATATCTTTGGTAATCACAATCCTTTTACCAAATATATTTACGTATTAATCAAGCTTTTTCTAATAAATTAAGTCTGGTTAAACCTGAAATAAAACTTCTTTCTTATATTATTGTAATATAAATTAGTGCTTATACTAATTTAATCATTCTTAAAATCATCTGAATTCTTATTATTTTAGTTTATTATTTTACTTAATTATTTTAATATTCTACTTTATTGTAAGCATTCATTATAATTTTGAATGCATTATTACATTCAAATTATGTTTTAAAAAATGTAAACAAATCAACGACCAGAAATCTACAAAATTCTGATTTGAGGGAGTCTACTGTACTACAATTAAGTTTCATTACTGAATTATTTATGAATTATTTATCCCATTGTGAATAATGACAGACACCTATATACATTGCGGCAAAGCGATGCCTAGTCCAATTATGAAACAGCTCAATAGGAAAAAAAAGAAGTAAAAACATAAAAGAATGTGTGTGTGGGGGGGGGGGAGGGGGGGTGTCGTTTAATACAGAAACAACTGAGGCAGCTTTGAGCTTATCCATTGCTCTCTTCCTTGATGGATATATGTATACACTGCAGCAGTGCCTAGCCTGATTATGATATGAATAACCTATATCTGACATCTATGCTATATCACTAAGTATTTTTGTCCTAAAATAAAATATTTAATTATTCAAAGCAATAACATTTTTTTTTTATGTGTTAAAGAGCCCTGTAAACCAAATAAAACACTTAGTATGGCTTTTTGCAATCCTGACTATGATGCAAGTAACTAGTAGGTATATGTTATTCCTATATTGATGTCTTCATTATTGAGAAATAATATTATTTAATAAATTCTAACTCAATAAAATGCCTTTAAAATTAGTTAAAAAGTACTTTAAAATTAAAATACCTCACTGTAAAAAAGCCAATTTCAGCTAAAAGAAGCCAGTTTTGTCCAAAAAAAAAAAAACTCTGCTAAAACCAATAAAAGACACTGGGATGACTTTTTTAAAGTTTAGCAACACTGGTTTGTAGCAAGTTACATTATAATTGTTCGAACTATTGCCAAGAAATCAGTTCATTGCATTGTCAGATTGGAGTGATACTCCAATGACCTTTGGCTCATTGTTCTTCAATTAGTCTGGCAATCTTTTAAGAAGATGAAAATTATTTAGTGTTTCCTCACAGTTATTATTCTTGAGTATCAAACTAAATGCCTCTGTATCAAGTTAGCATTATACCACTGAACTACCAGTATTTAAAAGAGGTTTTAAAACAACACATAAACAAGCAATAACATAGGTTGTAATATCTAATGTCAATTTAGAGCTTAATGTAATTAATAAAAGAAAGAAAGAGCTAAATGTATGTTGTTTATTTTAAATTATTGCTAGTATTTACCGTGGAAATATTAATAATAGGAATAAAAATATTAAATTATCTTGTCATATATTTCTATTTATATAATTGATATTTAAATAAATTAAAACATTCCTTAAAATAGAATTCTTCACTTCATCATTATTTATAAAGGAACTTTAAAATGAATTTTTAAGCATGAACAGTAACTTAATATCCATTTAAGTGAACAGGTTTTAGGTTAGATTTCTCCTGGGGTGCCAAGTGATTAAGATTCTACTGTAATTTCTGTGCACAATATAATAAGTTGTGATGCAAGAAAATTAATATCTGTTATTCTGTGAATTCTATCTTAAAAATACATGCATTTTTTTTTTTTTTTTTTTTTTTTTCCATCTTAGATTTGCATGGGAAAACTGAAAAGGAATAAAGAAATATGACTGTTAAAAGTATACATGCAAAACAGTACGAAATTATGCGAAATATTTCACTGTAAAAATTAACTAAGTGAAGATACCATGATATAGGTGTCTTATAACAATGTTATTATATTTATATTATTTATTTTTGAAAACATAATTTTATTTTACTCTGCATTTTTTTCTTTTTCTTTTTTTTTTTTGTTACAGAAGAAGAAAAAACTGACTGAAGCAACATTCAAACGTCCTGAGGGAATGCATAGGGAACTCTATGCATTATTGTATTCAGATAACAAGTATATATATTTTTTTATATATATCTTTTTTTATTATTTATTTTATGATTTTGAAACATTTTTAACTTCTTTTTTCTGTGTGCTCTTTCTTAAAGGATGTCTCTTTTTTTCTTAGTTTTTTATATATTTCTAAAGTCTACGCTTAGTTTTATTTGAAGTGTTAAAATTTTATCCCAAGTTCGTCAATTTTTAGGACGTAAAATACTAAACTAAACATAACATTAAACCAAACTAAACATTAAAGATGTGAATTATCACTTTGCTAACTAAGCTTAAACCAACAGAGTGAAAAATGTCTAAGCCGGGAATCGAACCCGGTCCTCTGGAATAGCGCTCTAGTGCTCTACCACTAAGCCACGAGGACGATGCCCAGTTTGCAGGGTTGCAAAAAACCTGGGGGTTTTATTGGGCTTTTTGGGTTTTTTAGGGTTTTATTCAATTTCTTGTTTTTTTAAGAAGTGGGGCTAGGGGGAGTCCCTTATTTTTTATAAGAAATCTTATTATATTTTTATTGATTAATTTAATTTAATATACAAGTAATTTTAATTGAAATATAAATAAATCAGTGTAAAAGTCTGGAAAAAAGCTTTTACTTCTGACATCATATAATATTATGTAATAACCACATATTTAAAAGTTACTTTAATAGCTTACGTTTTATCTGTATTCCTCACTAAGAACACATTTTTGAAACAAATCTTTAATCTTTTATTATTTATTAATCAAATAATGCTTTATAATATTTTCAACTATGTTTCACTGTATATTTTGAAAATAGCCAACACTGTTTATTTTTTATCAACAAGCATGCATCTTATATGTAATAGGAAATGATATTTAACCACCCCCCCCCCCCCAAAAAAAAACAAACAAACAAACAAACAAACCCAGGTTTAAACAAACAAACAAACAAAAACCGGTTTATTTGGGTTTTTACCCCCCCCCCCCTTTTTTTTTTTTTTTTTTTTTTTTTTTTGCCAATCCTGGCCAAAAGTAAATAAGTTAAATTTGTATCCAGTTAGGAATTTATGTTATGAAGTTTTATATTGTTAAATCTTGATAAAAGACCTTGTCATTTTTTAGCTAATGCGAAAATGTTATGTTTAGCTCTGTATATTGATTTTGGCTTCTTTTTTTTCATAATATTAACAGGCTTTTTTTAAAAAAAGACTTTTTATAAAAGCACATTATTTCATTTTGACTTTGTCAGATTTGGATTTGGCAGTACACCTACACAATAAGTTTTAATAGGACAGTGTAACTCTTGAAACACAAATGTTAAAAAACTAATATAAAAGTTACTGAATATTAAGTAATATTATCATGAATTGTAAAAAACCCAATAAAACCCACTTTAACGTGGGTTTTATTGGGTTTTTCAGAGTGGGTTTTTTTGAGTAGGTGGGTTTTTTGCAACCCTGCCAGTTTGGCATCTCTCACTCACATAAGTCGGTAAGACTGCTACCACAACTATTAGATGGCAAAGTCTTCATGAGCACACAATCTTGCGGCATAACATGAGACGCAAATAAACCCAGCATCAGTGTTATTCCAGGGTCCCAGGTTTGATTCCCAACTTGGACATTTTTCACTCTGTTGGTTTACGCTTAGTTAGCAAAGTGTTAATTCAATAATATTCAATAATTTCAAGCATAATTTCACTGCTGAGAAGAAGTTGAAAAATTAATTAAATTGTATATTCACTGATGCTGGGTTCATTTCCGTCTCATGTTACGCCGCAAGATTGTGTGCTTATGAAGACTTCTCCATCAAATAGCTGCGGTAGCAGTCTTACCGGCTTATGTGAGTAAAAGATGCCAAGGTTGGCATCGTCCTCATGGCTTAGTGGTCAAGCACTGAAGCGCTATTCCAGGGGGCCCGGCTCGATTCCCGGCTTGGGCATTTTTTACTCTGTTGGTTTACGCTTTGTTAGCAAAGTGATAATTCACGTCTTTAATATTCAATAATTTCAAGCGTAATTTCACTTCTGAAAAGTAGTTGAAAAATTAAGTTAAACATAGATTTTATAAATATTTTAAGAACTAAGAAAAAAAAAGTGACATTCTTTAAGAAGAGAACATTGAAGGAAGAAGTTAAAAATATTAATTTCCTGAGGAGATATTTTGAATATAAAAATGCATCAAACACCCATAGACTTAACATTACAGAGGGGAATTCAGGAGCTGGGTGACTAGCAGCCTTAAAGTAAAATTTACCTGAAACAAACAAGTATTCTATCAAAATTAGGTGTTCGGTGTTTGCCTAATAGCAGAATTTTCTTTATCAATCTGCAGCAAACGAAAACTTATCTGTGACCCAGCAATGCTATACCAAACCTACTGTTGTAAGGAATAATAGTATAGTAACCCATAAAATAAGCAAAATTTTCATTTACAAAGAAAATTTAATTAAAGATAGCATTTTCAGGGACCGCGCTAAGAAATTAAGACTATTAGCCAACACATTAGCCAAATTTATCTGTTATTAGCCAAAAGTGTATGTTTGCATATATTTTATTATATATACATATATATGATATATATATATTACATAAGATTATTACTAATTATTATTTAAGTACTAATTATTATAAGATTATTATAAGGTTACATTTTGTAACCTTATAATAATTATTCTTAAAAGGAGTTTTCTAAAAAAATTATATAATTATATGTAATTTTTTTTTTTTAATTTCTCTTAATATAGTTTTATTATATTAAGAATAATAAAAGATTTTATTCATATTTTTATTTCTCATACATTTCTCTCGAATCTTCATGTAGTTTCATGCCAGTGGTGATTCTGAGTAGAATTTTTTTTTTTAATTCACAGCAAATTTTCTGAAAGGTTACAGCAGAGCACCAGAAGTGGGGGGATACCCTCCGGGCACTAATTATGCGTTTTTTTTTTTTTTCGAGGCCCTTTGACGAAATTTGCGTTTTTTCACAATTCTTTAACGAAATTCATGTTTTTTCGCGATCTTTTGACGAAATTCATGTTTTTTCGCGATCTTTTGACGAAATTCATGTTTTTTTTCACGATCTTTTGACAAAATTTTCATTTTTTCGTGATTTTTTGACGAGATTTGTGGGGTTTTAGCAACCTTTTGATGAAATTTGCATTGTTTTTTTTTTTAACGACATTTGTGTTTTTTTTTCGCCATTTTTTGACGAAATATGTGGATTTTCCCCCGCAAACTTTTGACAAAATTTGCGTTTTTTCGCTATCTTTTGGGCGAAATTTACGTTTTTCCGCGATCCTTTGACAAAATTTGCAGGGTTTTTTCCACGATTCTTTGACAAAAATTTGCATTTTTTCTTGTTCCTTGGACGAAATTCGCGTTTTTTCAGTGATCTTTTGGTAAAATTTGTGTTTTTTCGCGATTCTTTGACGAAATTGGTTATTTTTTCTTCGAAAATTTTCCGTGATATTTTTGTCTGAATTTTCGGGCTGGATGACTGATTTTTTAAACTTTTCGGAACCGACTGCCTTAAATTTTCGGAAAATTTGGAACAGAACAGCAAATTTTGCCAGCCGAGAAGAAGAGGAGAAATATAGACTGAAAATACAGCCGTACGCTAACTCGGGGAAATTCATTTAAGTTCCAAAACATGATTACAACAACAAAAGACTCCTCAAAAAATCATTCGCCAGCTTTTTCACCATAATAATTTTTTTTCACCAATTGCACGATGTATTCGCATTTGGCAAATGGCTAGCACGGCCCCTGATTTTCGTTTAAGCTGTTAATTTAGCTGCACTGTTTCTGCTACTGAGGTATTCATATTGAAGAATTTAGAGTTTTGTACAATTTCAGTATAAAAATAACCCCTTTAATTTTTTTTTAGCTTAACTTAAAAGAAGATATAATTTCCAGTCGAATGACTATTTCTGTTTTTTTCTGGCACAGTTTTGTGATTAAAATTGTGGCTGCTCTTCTTTTTTTTTTTCTTCTTCTTTCTTTGGTTTACTGTATTTTGAGATATTATTTATTCATATAAATTTGATAACTTTCTTGATAATTTTCTTTGTGTTTAAAAGATTTTTTTTAATTATCGTCCTAGGTACAACATCTGTATTGTACCTCAGTTCTACATAGTTGCACCTTGGGCTTCTATTCTTTTAATTCAAAAAATTATTTCTTTAAAGAAAGATTAACACCTATTGAATGAAGCATTAATCTAACAAGTATTTATAGAAACATGGTTGTATATAGACTTTTACAAAATGCCTATTCGATACAGGCATGGAAGTTAGTAACTTTTCTCACCTTTCACCATATTTAGTCACTTTTTTTGGCAGAAATTGTACCTTGCTTTTATGATTCTGATTTACATGTGCAAACTAAGTACAAGAATCCTTGGCAACTTCTGTAGAAACTTGATGAAGCACTTCTGGTATCCTAATCCCCTCCAGACAAGCATCCCATACACAAATTTTAATCTTTTAACTGCAGTATTTGCAAATAAAAATCTTTACCTAATTTAATCGCAGAAGTTTTGTGGTTACATAATATCAAAATTTCTATTTGGAAATACTAATAGGATCAATTAAGGATTGTATGTCACTATATGTCACATATACATAACACTTGTTGTGAAAGTGTTAAACTTAGATTTGAGTCCTGCATCGTGTCAGGTTACCCACTTTCACCCAAACCCGATCTGACCCTTGAGTCGGGTTAGTGCTATTTTTTCCCATTACTTGTCGGATTGACTTCAACTTTTTTGTTACGGGTCCAGTTCAGGTTGGTTTTATGTTGGCTTTTTGATTCTTGTGGGTCGGGTTCGCATTGGCCCGATTTTTTTAAAAGAATGGCCAAAATATTTTTTCACATTAAAAGTCTATAAACTGCAGATCAAAATTTTTAAAAGCAAAATGCATGCCTATCTGTTTTGTCTAGTCTTAGAATTCGTTTCTGGAAGTTAATATAAACATACTTTTTCAACCAGAATGGTTCTGCACTGCTGAAGCATTTTTGATGAATAGTTACAATTTTGATATTCTAGTCTTGATACTTCAAACTTCATACTTGATACTTCATAGAACTCTGCATAGGAATGCAGAGTTCTATGAAATGCTTACAAGAGTCGTATGCTCTTGTTTACTTTCAATCAAAGGGGATCAATCGATTAGTTCTTGTTGTGTAGATGGTAAGCTAATCATTTGGAATTTTTTACGCAAATTCTAGAGCATTGAGTTGATTGAAGCAAACAGAGGGTGAGGGAGGAAAAGAAAAAGGTCCCAGTGCCATATAATTATTATTATTTTTTTTATATAAAAATTAAACGCAACAATAATAGCTTAGAAAAATAAAATGAATGCATCTAAAAAAAAAAGTAACTGTTGGATTTGATGTGCAATTTCAGCAGCCAAGGTTGCAGAAGTGCAGTGAATCAAATTCCGGGGATCGAAAAGTGACAGGTGAAAGCTGAAAAAACAAGAAAATATTAAAACAAGGGATTTTTAAAGAAAGTAGATGTATTCCGGCGCCAGTTGCTTAGGCAGGAACAATGTCATAAAAATAAAATGAAAAATAAGAAAATAGAGATTAAAATTATTGGGGGGAGAGACAAAATTAGAATTTAGAAAAACTGCAACGGTGCGTTTAAGGTGGTTCATGACGCCTTCGCTTAGAAGGTGGTGGGGCAAAACCGTCATCTCGGCTAATGATGATAAGCAGTCGTTTTTTATCCTCTGAGCTGTTAGTATTATATGATTTTATTGACTGCAATGCTTTGTTGGGTACATGAATATGATCTCTATGGATGCGAAAGTTTTTTAATAACTTGAGAGATAGGCTGAATTTTGAGATCTTTATGAATGACACCATTCTACACAAACATGGTTGCATTGGCAACGTGCCTTAAAATGGTATTTTGAGTGATTTGAAGTTTTTGTATTTGAGTTTTGCACACAGATCCCCAAACAATTGACCCATAGGTCATGGTTGATCTGATAAAGGAGTTATTTTCTAACATTGTTATGACAAGAAACTACTGGGTGATAGACAGGAAGGATCATTTAGTGTTTTTCTACGTATTGTATTTTTAACGTACAATAGAATTATAATGCAGTTTGTTATTTTGAAGACTTGTGAAAGGATGATTAATACTTTTAGAGCTCCTGTTAAAAATGCATCAAGTGAATAATTTAATTGTGATGATACACAATGCGCTATATTAGACGGAAAATTTTTCAAAATAATAACTGTTGATAATGATGATAAACTAAAGCAGAATGCCAGTTGTGTAAAACAAGGTGTACTGTTAATAAGAGAGCAACTAATTTTAAATCATATTTAAAGATTAGATTTTTAGTTTTATACAGATACATATCAATTAAAATTGAAACATTATTTTTTCTACTTTCTTTGTTTTCATTGTATCAAAGTTCAGGTGAAATTTATCATAACTGTGATATTAATTTAATTGAGGGTGAATTTTATTATATTAATACTTCTATTTATTGATATAGAATGTTGAGTTTTATTAATCGTATTTCATATTGCATTAAAATATGATTTACTTTTCTTTCATTTCAGGTTTGGGTCAGGTTGCAGGTTGAAATATATCGGGTTGCAGGTTGTCGAAAATTATTTTGTCAGGTTGTGGGTTGAGAATTTTTTTTTTGCCTGGTTCGGGTTGAGTTGTGGGCTGTTCAAATGGAATTTTCATGTTGGATCAGGTACAACCCAACCCGTTCAGGACTCTAACCTAGATTAGATGGAAACCTAATATCTTAAACCTTATGGAAATGCTTTCATAACAGCCTATTATTAATGGTACTATACACTGAAGATATTTCCACTAAATTTATCCTCTGACTGATATTATAGTTGCCAAATTAATTTCACTAGACATTCAAATCACTAAAGATTAAATATGATGTGCCTAAAAGAAATATGTGGATTGATAAATATATTGGATCAATAGTGATGCCACTCGTTAACAATGCAAAATGCAGTGGGTGGTATCAAGTATTCTTCAGTAAGCAAAGTTATTAAATGTCCATAGTCTTTTCTTGGTACTAGTGGTTATGTTGAGGAATAGTTTTTTGCTTATGGGAGTGAAACTCAACTCACTTTAATTCTTATTTAACTCTTAAAGTTGACCATCTCTTTGTCTAGTGTTTAGAACTTCAAGAGGCTACTGGTCAAGACATGTCAAGTTTGAACTTCAGTTTTGACTCGGATATTCATAGTAGGTCGAATTCCACATTTTAAATAGAAATTCTAATCTGTTTAATGTGCTAAAGATGACCATAACTCCTTAAATCAAACAGTAGAATTTGTGCTTAACTAATATTTGAACTTCTTAAAGTGATTAGGAAAGTTACCATACTTATTCAAATGAGCAAAGAAGACTAGACAATAACAGAAAAAAGGTGTAACTGAAAAGAAACAGTGTCACTATTTAGTCGCTTTTCTTGCACCATTTGTCATGTTTATCTTATATGCATCCGAGCAGCTACATACCCGATTGAACATTATAATTAGATAAATACCCACTAAAGGATAATTTCTGAAGTTGACAAGTTAATCTACCCGTAACACATATTAAATATACTAAACTCTGTGGCTATACAATCCAATAAGGATCTGGGCCGACAGTGCCCATCTCTGTTTTCTTGACCCTGGGCCCCGAGGTGCTATGCAGCATGTGTCCCGGCCAGGTGGTCAACCTAACGCAAGACCCTCGGTGTTTAGTTCCCAAGCAAGCTTGGTACTCATTTTATCGACCCCAAAGGGATGAAAGGCTGAGTGGACCTTGCCCAGTCGGGAGTCGAACTCTCGACCTGCGGTGCGGCAGACAGGCGTGCTGACCACTACACCACTGGGCTACATATTAAATATACAATGTGAAAAATAGTAACTGAAAATAAAAACTTACTTTTATATGGCTATTTTTTTTTTTTTCAAACATAAAGAACAAATTGAAAAAACTAAACCATACCTATAGTAATTGCCAATGGTATAGAAATAATATCTATGATCTATGGATCAATTTCTTTATCACTCTGTATTGAAGAGCTACAACCAGTGTAGGTCCAAGATGCATGTACATCCAAGATACTTTCCTTTAAAATTAAAGTGACTGTGGAAATTCAGAGTGGTCAGAGCCCTTTAAAGAAAGAATAATTTGTTAACTTAAAAAGCTTATAAGAATGAACAGTAGGTACTATAATTGTTCAAGTTAAAAGACAAAAGAAAAAAAAATCATATTAATTTGTTAGATTTATTGACCTTTTAACACATCTTTTTAGCTAGAAAAATCTATCCATTATTTTCTATATGTAAATACTGGGTACACTGATTATTTCCTACATCTCTACCTTTATCTGTTAACTTTCATAAAAAGGAAGAAGGGGAGAAAATTATTTACATTATGTGTATTTGTTTTCTAATCATTTCGTAGTTAATGCTTCTTTTTAATAGCAGAAACTTAACAAAATGACCACCAACATAGTTTAAAATGAAAATGACAATTTGTTTGTTAAATTATTATTATTATTATTATTATTTTCACAGGGACAATCCTCCAGTGTTTATGACAGATCTTGAACAAGGTTATAAACAAAATAAAGCAAAGCTGGGTTTAAAGCATGTTAGACCATGGAAATGGATGCCTTTTACAAATCCTGCTAGAAAGGTAAAGAAAAATAGAGTTCTACATTTTGTAATTATTGTGATGTACCTTCTAAGTCTAGGTACATTGTTTTGTTCATTTTACTAGATAGAAATGCATAGAGAAAATTGACCATTGGGCAGGACAGGACACACTTCAATATATACAAACAACTTAAAATTTCTAAGCAAGCACATAATAAAAAAAACATAGAAAAAAAAATGAAGAAATGTTGTAAAGCCTAGTAGTGAAATTTGAACTTTGCAAAATAATTTTGGGATTTTTTTTCTAGTATCTTTGAATTTATGTCATCAAATTATGTAAAACTTATTTTTTTAATGAACACATGTCAACTATTATTTTACTATTTGATGTCTACAAAACATTATTTATTATGTTTTTTTAATTAGGATGGGGGGGGTGTATTGGAATTGAACCATTATAGCTAAGGTTTTTTTTAAAGACATGATAGTTATTAATATTGCTTAGTATAGATATTTTTCTTTGATAACATATTGTATATTTATTTTCGCTGTGAATTTATAAAAATATATTTGATGTATATTAATCTTTTTACTTAAAAGTTTATTATCTAATATTTGTTGTTGAAAAATATTTCCATATTATAGGATGGAGCAGTGTTTCATCATTGGAGGCGCATAGAAGATGAAGCTGAAGAATATCCTTTTGCTAAGTTTAATAAGGTGTGTTGTACATGTCATTTTTTTTAAAATGTGCTCATAGTTACACTGAATTTTTTTAATTCTTTAAAACTTATTTTATTAACAACTAATAGTCTATTAGTTTAAAATGCAATCAAAAAACAAATTATGAGAAACATGCTTCACGAATGACACTCACCATTCATTAAATGACAGATAAAAATCTATGTATGGCTGGTAACTTTTTAGCTATACCAACCACTTATTCACTGCTGAACTCTTTCAAAATATCCTGAAGTTGTAAAACCAAAACATAATTCTTTGCATTTAGACTTGCTGACATCTCTCTTCCCTTCAAATCCAAAATTCCACTAATGTGTAGTAAAGCAGTTTTAAATTTTAAAATAGAAGTGTATGACCTTGTGATGTGTTTATGCAAAAGAATTTCTTTAGAATCATTATTTTCTGGAGTAATTGTCAAGAGTAAAGATGCAGAATACTTCCCAAATATCAGACTTAGAATTGATTTTGTAAATCCAATCAGCACTGATCCCTCATCCCTGTGAACATGGATTTTCATCAATTAATCCCATTTTAATGATAATTTGCCCTCGGCTAATGCTAAATGAATGATATTACTGCTAGGGTTTTGAAATTCTGAGTCCATGGGACCCAGTCACTTCCATAAACATGCTACTTTTCCGCAGAGTTCTGCTTTTTCGGAACTGAATTTTATTATCCCTGGAATCGATGCAAATATGTATTACATTTTGTTGACATTTTTATGGGGATGGGGGATAGTGGACAAAATATAACAAAAATGCGAGTACGAATAGCACCAAATTGAGCAAATTTCTTCAAAGGATCGCGAAAAACAATGCAAATTTTGTCAAAGGATCACAGAAAAAACGTGATTTTCATCAAAGGATCACAGGGATAAACAATGATTTAAGTCAAAGGATCGTGGGAAAAATGTGGTTTCCATCAAAGGATCATGAAAAAAAACACTATTTTCATCAAAGGATTGTGGAAAAATCACGAATTTTTTCAAAGAATCAAAAGAAAAAAAATACCGTGATTTTCGTCAAATGATCTCGGAAAAAACATGAATTTTGTTAATGGATTATGGGAAAAATGCACATTCCGTCAAAAGATCGTGGAAAATATGTGAATATCATTTAATTAAAAGATTGCAGAAAAATCTCTAATTTTGTCAACTGGTCACGGAAAAACTCGATTTTCATCAAAGGATCACAGAAAAAATGCAAATTTCATCAAAATGCCACAAAAAAATGTGAATTTCGTCAAAAGTTCGTTGAGGCTGTGAAAGTTCAGCTTTTTTTTTTTTTCTTTTGCTGACCCTATAGCATGTCTGCTTCCAAAAAACTGGGGGTACTTTTTAAAAAAAGTGGATCTTCCTTTTTGAAATTAGACAGATTCAATGTATTTAATATAAAATATGCCTATTTTGGGAGCTTTCAAGTAAAAAAATATGTATCTTGAAGAATCGACCACAATTTTTTTTCTGCATCTCTTCTCCAATTTTTTGCTAAAATGATACACTATATATCACACTATAGTATTATTTTCTATCACTGCATATCGTTGCAACTTTCACTAGGTGTATAATTTTTTTGTTTATGAAATAATAATAATAATAAATTTATCTAATTATTATAATTAATATATTTATATCAATAATCTATGTTTCAGGTTTTTTTTTATTTAATTTTTTTATTAATGAAAATTAAGTCAGATAATTTATTTTCTTTTTCTTTTAATAGGTTATTTCTATACCAGAATATACTGATGATGAATATGTTCAACATCTTCAAAAAGAAGGTTGGTCAAGACAAGAAACTGATCATCTGTTTGATTTATGTCAGAGATTTGATCTGAGATTCATTGTTATTCAAGATCGTTGGGATCGATCACGTTTTCCAGCTAGAAGTGTAGAAGACCTGAAAGAACGTTACTATAACATTTGTAATACATTGACAAAGGTGAGTGAAGTTTTATCTTTTTTTTTTTTTTTTCTCGCATTGAAAGTTTTGACTAATAATTTTTCATGGGGAATTTTTTCTCCAACTGAACTCTCAAAGGCCATTACTATATTTTATACAAAACTTTATTTATTTGAACAAATGTGTTGGGTATGTATTTCAAATATGCAAAAATTTAAATAAGTGGGGCAATCATTAAAAAAAGAAAAAAATAGTTTGTGAAAAAAACATTTTTTGAAAATCAAAGCATGTAAATGGAAAAGGCTTTAAATGACAAATTACAGGGGGTGGGGGTTGGGGGAGGGGGCTTTCTCCCTCTGAAATTGATGTAAAAGATATTGCCAATGTAACCACTGGAAGATTAGATTCTACAATGTCTCATAGATAGTGCAAACATGGAAAGTCACATCACCTTTGCATAGAAAACGCTGAAAGTGGAATTCCTCATAATAGTAACCTCTGTGTTGTTACTGTTCAGTTTATAAACAGCTTTGCCCACTATATTCATTTGGAAAGCACCTGTGAGTGATTGTACCGTTTTGTCTGTAAATTCCATAATTGCTACATTCAGTATTTAATAACTTATGATATTTCCATTGTCTCCTGGCCTGTACATAGATAGATTCAATGTTTTCCATTAAAATTTTTAAAAACTGCTAAATTTCAATAACTGACTATTACAGCCTGTTTCTCTGGTTATTTTTTAGATTTTTGGGTTTCTCTTGAAAACATTTACAGCCTTTTCCATTTGCATGCCACAATTGCTTTTGTTTAATAAAAAAGTAGGACTAATATGCATTGAAAATAAGATGACTTTTACTATAAACAATAATAATAATAATAAAAACAGTATAGCAGGCCTGTCCAACCTTTCATAAGCAAGGTTGCACTTTATCTGATGACAAACAGTGAAAGAATGTATTTACATGATTGGGAACATGCAGCAATATTAACTCACTATAGTAGTGGTAGCGATATGCAGTACTGCTAGGCAGAAAAGCGTGTCATAAAATATTATACATATCGCAATCAAACAACTAGTTTTTACAAAACCCTAATTTAGCACGTTTAAACATTGTTTTACTTTTTTATCATCTATTATTGACATAGATTAATTTGATAGGAAGGCGATATAATTTAATTAAAAAGTACTTTTTTTATGTTTTTTATCAATAGCAATTTGTCTTAGAGAAAATGCAGATTCTAAAACAAAAAAGGTAGAAATTGTGTAAATTGCTACAAGATACACAATACACGCATCTCACATTGATAGACATGATACTGCTTTAGTACTGCTTTTATACATGCAAAGCTTTATGTAAAAATAAATTGTGGAAAAAAACATAAATCATAGTAACTTTAATATTATGAGTTTATAAGAAGGCTTTATCTTGAAAAATTTTGAAGGGAATGAAACCAAAAATCCTAAAGCTGCCTACAGTATAAAAAACATATAAACATTAGGGATTTTAAGGCAAAGTATCTTTTAAAATGAATCCCTCCATTCTAAAAAAAAAGTAACTAACATTGCCACCGTAAATCAATTTTCCCTCTATTCTAAAAAAAAATGTAACTAACATGCCACCGTAAATCAATTTTTTTGTGACTGGAGGTCTTTCTCAGTTAATATTAAGCAACTATTGCATATAAAAATATGAAAGTTGGTGGTTTTATACAGAAATGTTTGGTAAAGGTGCTGAAGCAGTCAGTTTTTAAACCAAATAACTATTGTAAGAGCTATTTAATCTTGAAGTCAATCAAAATAGTTCCTTTAAAAAAGTTTTATTGGAACAAAAACTATGCATAGCAATTTAATCATCTTTTCTAAAGACATACTTTACATACTAGCTGTGTGCAGTGTGCAATTATTTTTTTAATTTGACTAATTTTTTTATTTATATTTTTTTTTCACACTAGGGGGCTCTGCCTCCTACGAGCTTCGCTTGCCAACTCCCTGTTCAGACTCTAAAAATCCGTTAATTTGATCAGCTTAAAAAAGATTACAGAAGATTGAATTGTAATTGAAAAACCAGTGGTGATATCCCTGTAAATGGGTTTCCATTTATTTATCTTTTAATGAAGGATTTTAAGGCCAAAAAAGCTGCTATGAATTGCTGTTTTCTTGCTTGATTAAATGAATTAGTTAAATGTCTGAAAATTAGCTAATGTAAAATGAATTAAGTCAACGGAGTCTTTGCTTCCAGGTATTTTTTAATACAGCTGTAAGAAAATGATTTTAAATCACATGTTTTAAATCTGACGTAATTTTAAGCAAACTTTTCTTTTTGTAATATTCACCTGGAAATATTTCAATTGTTAGAAAGGAAATATTATTTGCAGAGTCTTTATTAATGGTAGTTAAAAAGATTATCTCAAAATATGAAATGAATCTCACATGTACGTGTAAATATATATTTTCATTTAAACTGTTTGGCAATATTATTTGGCTATTTAAAATAGGAAGTAATTCCATCCACATTTACTGCTTTTAGCACATATTGAATAATTAATTGTTTTATAGTTTTTTTTCTTTTTAAATCTTCATGTGTATAAACAATTTTTATGACGTAATTTTTAATATTTTCCTGCTTTTAACACGTAATCATTTAATTCTAATTTCATAGGGGTTTTTTCTATTTATAATAGTCACGTGTAAATAAATTTTCAGTTTAAAGGAAAAATTATTATTTGAGAAGTTTTTACAATTTTGGCAACAATTTAAAATAATATCCTTTTCTAAAATATGTAAAAAATATCTCTGAAAATGCTGAAAATTTAAATTTAAAATGGAAATAAACTCTAAAAAAATAAATGCAGTCTGCACACCGGGAACTTCTAATGTATAAAATGATCTAAAAATGATTAAATTCGTATGTATAGTTTTTGCTTCTATAAACTTTTTTAATAGAACGATTTTGACCAACTTTAACATTAAATATCTCTTAAAATAATTCTTCGATTTGAAAACTGTCTGCAGCAGCGTGTTTATCAAACATTTCTCTGTAAAACCACCGATTTTCGTATTTTTGTATGCGGTAGTTTTCTTAATATTAACGAAGAAAGACCCCAGGTCACAAAAAATTCAAAACCGGCGGCGGCGGTGACTGCGTTATTTACTTTCTTTTAGAATAGAGAGATTTTTATTATTTGAATAGAGATTAATTTCATATTTAGAAAAGTTCTTTTTTTTTATATTGATGCCAAATTATTCCCAATTTTCTCTTAAAAGTTTAGTAAAATTTCTAAAATACACACAATTTTTTCAGTTTTTATTAGAATCTATACTAATAAAAGAACACATTGCTCTGTGTGTATGTGTATGTATGTCTGTTCACGATGGCTAGCAAAATCTACAGCACGTATGAGGCTCAAAATTTTTGTGAAACTAGTCCAAAGTGTCTCATGATGCACCTGAGGTTTAGAATTTTAAAATTCTAATAATTGGTTGGGAAATTAATTAAAAACCCCAAATTAAAAGAATAGAAAAGTATTCATAATACAACAAAAGCATAGGTTTTTATCAAAACATAGAGTATTTCTTGGAAAAGTTGAAGAGGGGGAGGGGTTAATAAAATTAAATCGGTGGCAGGGCGATAAATGTACTGGGCTTTTTTATAAAGGGCTGTATCTTAAATTCTACTTGGCCTAAAAACTCGAAAACTACCCATCCAGACACAGAGAAAATTCCCCTTTTAGAAATTTTAAAATTATTTTTATACTCCTGTAAATAATTGAAAAATCCATTTATAAAATCTCTTTTATTTCCGTTTATAGAAACACCCGTTTATAGTTTTTAGAAATCTTTCATAGAGGGACCAGGTGTTTGCAATAGGTATGGAATAAAACCGCCAAATCATTTTTATACTAGGATTCTTTGGAACGCTGTCAAATTTTTTAAAAGTACACCATTTAGAGATTTTAAAGTTATGCATTTAGCCCTACCTTTAAATGCTGTTTAATAATATCTAAATTTTATAAAAATCGATCTGCAAGTTTTTGTTTTATAAAAAACTCTATTTTTAAAAAGGAAAGGAAGTGCTTTGTTGAAACGCAAATCTAATGTCCCTATCTTTAAATGCTGTTTAATAATATCTAAATTTTATAAAAATCAATCTGCAAGTTTTTGTTTTATAAAAAACTCTATTTTTAAAAAGGAAAAGAAGTGCTTTGTTGAAATGCAAATCTAATGTATATCTATGGGTAGGTTAAAATTAAGAAAACTGACGAACCATTTGATTTGGAACTTTCAGATAGTTTATACCGTAATAAAGATTTTAAAAAGTAGGGGGCATCAAATTTCAGGAGGGGGGGGGGGGCGATAATTTTTCTTGGAATGGGGGTGATCAAATATTTAAAATTGTACAGTTTTCTTCCGTTTTAGATGTGATTTTTTGATGGAGCCCTGGAATAAATATTATCTATTTAACATAAAAATTTCAAAAGCGTACTTATCACTATTTTCAAATAGTAATTTCAGCAAAGCTCTTAAATTCTTGCTTAAGTCCCCCCTTGACTAATATATTTGCGGGTAGGTTGTTTAACAGAGTTTCATTCAGAAACAGTTTTGTTAAGAATAGGGTTCAACCACTGGTGGTGGAATGTGGTACTAAGAGATTCAAGATCGATTTTTTTCTTGCAAGATTTTGCAGTGCATATGCAGCATGCCTGCTAAACCCTCATGTGATATATCATCGGACCACTCTTTCATATTATGAACCTTTCTACCCCCTCTCATTCAAAATTGTCCCCTCCCCCCCTTGGGATCAATTTTCTAACCAACTCCTTATTAAGCTACAGTAAGATTCGACCTCATTTGAAGGCTTGACCGAAGGTGAAACTCTTCACTGGCCTTCGATTGGTGAGGTCTATTTTTGACCCCAGACTATCAGGGGACATTCTCCGCATGGGGAGTGGAAAGGAATTTTTTCATGTGATATATTGTTTTAAAGCTTTTGGCCTGTACATTACTAAGCACTCTGCTCTTAACTCATTTTTTCATCAGTAGAGGGCATTTTAAAGTTTTAATATGTTCATTACTACCTCCTACAAATTTCCAAAAATCATGAAAAAAATTTACATACCAAATCTCAACAATTAACAGGCCCCATTTTCACACAGTGAGCAGGTACATATTTCAGGCAAAATCGAGTTAAAGATATAAAATCATACAAATTTAAGGTTCATTTAAAAATATTATCATGGGATCGGGCAACGTCGGGCAGGTCAGCTAGTATGATAATATCCAAAATTAACTTTCAACAATTGCAATTCAACTTAAATTTTAACATTGGTTTAAATTTTAAATTTCAAGAAAATTACATCTCTTTGAACTTATACATACAATTAAAATTTTAGTTTTGGTTTTTTGAAAGTGTAGTTTTTTTATTTTCCGAAAACAATCTAGGTGATTAGAGTTTGGATAATTAGAGTTTTATTGTATAAATTATTTCTTGAGTTATTAGCAATGTAAACAGTATTCTTAAACTAGATGGTAAAATTGTTATAAAAGCCCTCAAAATTGTAAAGAAAATAATGTAAAACAAATTAATATGAGAATAATAATGATGGAAGAATATTTTATCTTTTAGGAACCTAAAACCGTGCAATTTACTCCAATGTTTTAGCAACATATTTTGAATTTGAAAATTTTAGTGAATAATTAAAACTGGTAAAATCTTGTTAGCTCTATAAACATCTTTAAATTTTACCTTAACCATATTTTAAATGTTATAGTTTGTTTTAAATTCTTCGTCTTTTGGAAGATGTAAATTAAAAAAAATCAATAAAATAAAATATCATTATTTAAACTTCATTTAAATTGTTCTGATAGTATTTTTTTTCTCTATGAATATTTATTTATATTCCATATTTTAATGTTAAATTTTATAGTTTGTTTTAAGTTCTTTGTCTTTTCAAAGCTGTAAATTAAAAAAAAATTGTCATCAATAAAATAAAAATTCATTCAAATTGTCCTGATTGTAATTTATTTTCATTCTACAAATATTTATTTATATTAAACATTCTCATTGTGTGTTATTCTGTTAGATACGAGCAGTGGGAAATGTTGAGCCAAAACTTATTGCCTATGATGCTGATCATGAAAGAAGAAGAAAAGATCAGCTCATAAAGCTCTATGATAGAACTCCAGAGCAGGTTATTTATGTTTTATTTAATATATCTTTGTACTATCTAGTTTGTATCTTATTTTTTAATCCTTTTTTGGGCATTTTTTTGCCGATTTTTTCAATCCCTATTCCTCCTTGAATTTTTTGACTACTTTCACCAGTGAGACAAAATAGCAAAATTGCATTCTTGTTTTGAAAAGAACAAGATATTTGTAATTTTTGGCCTGACTACTGCATACACATTGTGCAATTTACCTCTCGTAATTTTTTGTTGTTTATTATGAAATGTAACCTTTCCTCAAGATTTGCTGTCGAAAGCTGTGTCATAACTTGATGTATTTCATCTTTCTTTGTCAATATCATCATGCTTACTTCATTAATATCTCAAGATAAAAATTTATTAAAACAATTCAATATTTCAAATGTATCAGTTTTATTTTGTAGTTTTATAGCCATTTTTAGTTTTTACTGTAATGTAAAATGGGTAGTAAAATTCATTTCCTCACAAATTTACTTTCATCGATCCCTTACAAGTTCAGTAAATTTTCTAAAATACAAAGGAATTCAAATTTTCTTACAATATTAATGATAATAAAAGAATATAATAAATCTTCAAATTAAAATAATCTATATATTTAAAAGACAAGGCTTTTTTAGTCATCTGCCCTCTTTCTATTGAAAGAATTTTACTAATTATTGTTTTAAATGAAAGCTGGCCATTTGTAGTTGTACCCGCACTAGCTATTTTTAAAAATATTGCTCTTTTTATATTTTAATTTTAAATAGTTTTTTTAATTAAATTTCTCAAAAATTGTGACAATCAGATTACTTCCATTGTTCAAGAGAAAAGAGAAATAATGAGATTTATTTATTTATATTGATTATATTCTTACTGATGCCATTTTCTCATTATAATAAAAAATAACTTTTTTAAAAAATTGAATGGAAAATGATGTCATGCTTTAAAAATACACAATTTCACTCATAAGCTGTTATATTCCGTCCCGGTGATATTGAGTTGGAGACGAAATATTTCTGCGAGTGAAAATGACATCATATTTAAAAGAAAACGATAATTTTAGTTGATAAAACGAAATATCCCACCTTTGAATACGTCTAAAAGTTATAAATTTCTGAAATTTTTAAACGCCGGTACTAAGATTAGAACTTCAATTCATGACTGGGAATTTTTACATGGAAAGTTTTAATAGTTGACAAATGGTACTCCAAGCCTGGAAATATGTTAATTAAAAACCTATTGCATTTACAAATATTTTTAAATACTACATATGGATATTGACGGTGAAAATGATGTTAGGCTTAGACTTCAAGCGGGGGAAATTTATGTCAAAGTGAAAACATTTTTGCTGATTGTACTTACCCATCATACGTAGTATAGGGTAAGTCTTGTAATCATTTAAAAATTGAAAAAAAAAAAAAAATGACGGACTTACACGTTTCAGACACTGGAGATTCCGAAAAACATATTTTTAGAAAAAAAAATTTGCCGTCCGTCTGTATGTATGTGTGTCTGTAAATGCTCTATCTCCCGAACAAATTGAGATAGAGACTTGAAATTCGGTGTGTACTTAGGAAGTAACAATGGGAAGAAGCCTATTGAATATCAGTAACCTCGATTATCCGGAACTATTTTTTTCGGACTCTCGAAATATTCGTTCTGATAAAAGGTATACAAAAATTTTTGAAATTGTTTATTTGAAGGAGTGAATATAAAAGACAATAAAAAAACATAAATTTTGCATCATGAATAAACTCGATCGGGTAATTAGTTGTCGAAATATTTGTAATTATATTTTTCACACTCTTCGATTTTTCATGACCCTGTATTTCATTCAAATTCCAATTCAAAAATATATTTTAATTGTAAATAAGGCGCTTAATCCAACACAGTAAACTGTTGGTTAATATTATTATAATTTTTCGAGTTATAAGGATGTTTCTTTTACACAATTTGGTTCTACACGATTATCCTGCCAACCAAAAAACTATTGCCAAACTATAAATTAGATGTCAATAATGGCATATCGTAAATGTCAAGTATTTAATGCATCTCCATACCTATAAAGGGGGTTACCATATGGGAGATCCTGTGCTGTCACCAACTTGGCGATATATCTCCAAATTTGGCAACCAAAATGAGTCGTCAAAAGTGAAGCCAAATTGGTGGTATCTCTAATATTTCGTCAAATTCCCATAGACTTCCATTGTAAACCTATAGTGTTTACTTGCTTATAGAAAATTAACAAATTGAGATATTTTAATGCAACAAAAAGTAATATTAGCTTAAGCGATTATATTATATTTAAGGGAGTCTAAGTAAATTAAATTATGAATAAAGTAACATGATACAATGTTTAGCATGTATCACATGTTTTATTTTCATATTTTATATTATGTATATCCATGATGGGTAAGTATTACGGTGGCCCCCAAAGACTAGTTTCATTCTGTAATACCAGTTATAAGAGTCTCAATTGATGACTTCATCATATTACTTATCTTGATTATATGTTACTCGTTAAATATACGAATAAAATATTTTTCAAAGTTTTAACTGTTAAAAGTTTATGAAAATAGTATTTTGTTCACTTTAGGTTAAAATATGTGTTTGGAGAGTCAGACTAACCAGTGTAATATGTATTTATTATTGTAATTATTTTTGTAGATTTATTATAAATTTAATGTAATAGTTCCTTTGTTAACATTTTCTTTCATCAAAATTCGATGGGTTCCACCTCGTAATAGTAAAAAAAGCTGGAAGTATAAAAATTCTGCATTCCCAGGTGTTGTTTCTATCATCTTAATAAAATGTTAATAATTAAAAATTGATATGTATGCTTTCCTCCTTTTGTTAACACATTTTTCTTTTTTTTTTAATCCTTGCTTGTTGTTTTTATCCCTGCTTTTAAAATGCCATAAAAGCAGGTGTGATTTTTTTTCTTCTTCCTTTTTCGACTTTTTCGACATATTAATCAGGTCTTGCATATAAATATCATTGTTCTAATTTTTATAAAATTTTCAGTATTTAATTTAAAAAACATTTAATAATTATTTACATTTATAAT
The DNA here is from genome assembly GCA_963932465.1 of Maratus speciosus. Classification (NCBI taxonomy): domain Eukaryota; kingdom Metazoa; phylum Arthropoda; class Arachnida; order Araneae; family Salticidae; genus Maratus; species Maratus speciosus. The sequence goes on from OZ010792.1 coordinate 40,859,683, forward strand.
TTATGCATTTTTAAAAATTTATTTTTCAATATATATTCCCTTTCGTTCCACAGCATTTTGTTGCAATCCTACTTTCTTTTCAATTGGAAATTTTCGAAGAAGAATCTAAAATTTTCACTTCTTTCATTAACCCTGTGAATAATTGCTGCTTTTGTATTATTGATTGAATCTGCTTCTAATTGAATGTCAGCCTTGTTACAATAATAGCTTTAAAAAAGTTTCCAGTTTATCTTTATTTATTTATTATTTTTTTTTAATGTCCAGTATATTGATCACATTGGAATTGTTTTTGTAGTGTTACCTTTTTTTTCCCTCATTTTTGTTAAAATAATCTTGTTATGTGTTACCTCCTGCTAAATGTTCCAGAATAAAATGCTTATCATATTTATTCAGAAATTGGGGATGCTCTGTAGTGCATGATTTAAGTACAAAATTTAAGAAGGGACGCATAAAAAAAATTGTGATATTGTTTTTTAGAATACATGATTTTTCATTTGAAAGATCGCAAAAGAGGCATACTTTGTATTAAATCTGTCGTATTTCTGAAAGTAGGACCCACAGTTTTTTGGAAGTGCCTGGGGCCCCATGAATCCAGGATTTCAAAAGTCTTGTGACCACTGGAATTAATATCTATATATTTTTCGTGGGTTTTATTCTTTAAATCAGTATTAAAATTGACTGTGTGCTGTTAGACATGAAGATTTATTTCTTTTTCACATCACTTATTTGCACTATTTCTACCGGTGTCAAGTGGCACCTTTTAAAAGATTTCAATTTATGGTTATTATATTTGTAGTTTTTAGATTTAGACAATCACAAATCATTTTTAATACATTGAAGACTTATTTTTATACTTAATAGGTTTAAAAGTTACAAGTAAGATAAATAAAAAGCAAAACTTTAATAGGTGTGATTTGAAACTGGTAGAAATCTATATTATAAAGCAATAACATGCCTGTGAGTAACGCTGATGTCATATTGATGGTGGCAACACCTGACCAATAAACTTTGCTTTTACTGCAATTTTCTTAACTTCTAAACATCACACAATTTTAATTTTTACACTGTTGAATAAGAAAAAAGTGTCCTTTCAAATGCAATTTGTTGAAAACAGTGTCCCAGTTTGCTGATTTTTTATGGTTTTTAAAATAATTTTTTAACATGATATTTTTAAAAATGTATCACTATGATATGCAGCTGATTACAAAAGATTAAAACATTTGCACTTAAAACAATATAAATAAGTTAACATTTGTTTCTGGTTAAAATTCCATAAAGAAATTAAAACTTAGTAAATAAATAAAATAAAATACAAATTTAACAGACATGTAAATCAAACTATGTACTTAAACTACTGAAATTATCAAAATCACAAAGGCTGGTGTAAGTAATAAAATCTTTAGTGATTTCATTAATTCTATTAATTCCTGATATTTGGTTAATACGAACATATCATTTTAAATAAATTTCAAAACTTTATTTGATTACATTATTGATATTTTTTATATAAAAATTCTTTTTGGTATTATTAGCATGCAACTTAAAAAATATATATTAAATGTAAAACATTTATTAGAGGTATTAAAAAAAAGTTGGGGGAAGCCCAGGTTTAATCCCCCAATAGTGTTAATAATCTAAATATTCATTACTTCGATTACTGAAGACTACTGTTTTATCACGTTAAAGGTAAAATCCTAATTTTCTCATGTTTTATCAACAAGCTGGAACTGTTTTTCTTCAACTCTTTACTCAAGATATGATATGATGACTTATGCAGAGCTTAAAGTTAGTGTACTGATTTATTAAGAAAATATAGCCGAACTCTGTTATTATGAGAGCAAAAGGATCACAGTTTATGATCACTATAACAGAGTTCTTGTAATAACCCAGTTTAAAGTCTAATGTTATGAAACAACAACAAAAAATTCATTACATTGTGGAAAATTATTGATTGATAACTGTTATTGGATTTAGTGTATATTCCTAAGTTTAGTTCTATGTTAGCAAGATGAAATCAAATTGCTAATTTTAATTTAATGTTTATTACACTGTTGTATTTAACTCAACTTTGTATTAGTATGTAAAAATGGATATTTATAATTGATTTGTCACTCACTTCTCTAAAATTATAAAAATGCTAGAATTATAAAAATTATGATCACAGGTGTGTTTCTGATGACAATGTTACATTTGAATATTGTTAGAATTTAATTATAAATTAATAAATTAATTTTAATTCACTTTTCTATTAGCTGGTTACAGGTAATAAATCGCCAAATAATCTTTATGGTTACAACTGTTTACACGTTAGTAAAACAATGTAGTTAATTATGTGCCAAACCATGTTCACCAAAATATGTCAGCTGGCTATGAAACTGCAACAGTGAAATATTTTAAACACTAAAAAGTAGAAAGCATAAATATAAAAAAAGAGTGCAATATATAATTTATTTTAAGTATTCTTTTATTTTTTAATAGTTTATTAATTAAAGTATAACTATATGTTGAGAAAACAATTTAGAAATCCATAATAGTATATCCAAATTATGCTCTTTTTTTGTTGTTATTGTTGCCATATCTTAAAAAAGAAACACAGCAAAATTTGTAATTTCTTTAATAAATTCCCTAATATGGGCTTTAAGCATACTATTAAGCATAAATCAAATCTGTGAATTTCCATTAATCATGACCCATGCCATGTTAACATATTGTAATGGTAATTTTTTGGAAGTACATGAATTGCAATCATGAAATTAGATGTGATTTTTAAAATAAACATTGAATGCTTATGAAAGAGTTTTTTTTTTTTTTTTGTTATTATTATTTTTACTTTTATCTGTACAATATTTCAGTTCTGAATTTATAAAGAAAAAACTCTACTAAAGTGATAGAAGAAATCATAATTACTAATTACAGTAAAACCTGTAAAAACAAAACAAGTCTTTCACAGAAATCTTTTTTAAATAGAAAACCCTAATGAAACATGGTTCATACGCTTTTGAAAGGATAGAAAAAGTGCTGGGGAAAAAAAGTATTCATTTTCAAGGAATGAAAAGTGCTGGGAAAAAAGTATTCATTTTCAAGGAATGAAAAGTGCTGGAAAATATCATGAACTTCAACAGATGGTTGCCAAAAAATAGGAATTTCAACAATCTTTCGCATGAAAAAATTGGTAATTTTGCCAAAAGATCGCCTAAAAAATATGAATTTCGTCAAAAGATCACAGAAAAAATTCGAATTTCGTCAAAAGGTTGCAGGGAAAAGTGCGTATTTCATCAAAGACTATAGAAATAACCTGAATTTCAACAAAAGATCTCGAATAAAGTGCAAATTTCAACAGAGGATCACGGAAAAAACGCGAATTGCATTAAAAAAAATCGCAAAAATACGCGTGTTTTCATCAAAGGATCGTGAAAAGAAAAAACACAAATTTCAACAAAAGATCACAAAAAAATTGTGAATTTTTTCAAAGGATCACGTAGGAGTGATTCTGTTCTGAATTTTTCGAAAATTTAAGGCATTCATTTCCAAAAATTTAAAAACATCGGCCACCAATCCGAAAATTCGGCCATAAAAAATTGCGAATTTCGACAAATGGTTGCCGAAAAAAATGTGGAAAAAAGGTACTGTCGTCAAAGAATTGCGGAAAAAACACAAATTTTGTCCAAGAAACACTGAAAAAACCTGCAAATTTCTTTAAAAGATTGCGAAAAAAACTGAAAATTTCGTCAAACAATCGCAAAAAAGCCAAAAAATTACATCAAAAGATCACGAGAAAACGGCAAATCTCGTCAAAAAAATCGCGAGAATATGGCAAATTTCGTCGAAAGATCGCAACAAAACGGCAAATTTCGTCAAAAGATCGCGAAAAAACACTAATTTCGTCAAGGGCTGCAGAAAAAATGCATAGTTAGTGCCAGGAGTGGATTTCCCCTCCCCCCTTCCCTCGTCTGCTGTAACTTTTCAGAAAATTTTAGGTGAATTTCAGAAATTGTTTTGTTACTCAGAATCACTCCTAAGATAGTGGGAAAAAACGCAAATTTCTTCAAAGGATCATGGAAAAATACGAATTTCCTCAAAAGATCGTGGAAAAAAGGTAATTTCGTAGTATCGCGAAAATAACGCAAACTTCTTCAAAGGATAGCAGAAATAACACAAATTTCTTCAAAGGATCCTGAAAAAATTGCAAAATTTGTCAAAGGATCATGGAAAAAACGTGAATTTTATCAAAGATCGCGGGAAAAATGCAAATTGCATTAAAAGATCGCAGAAAATCTATTTTCTTTAAAGAATCGCGGAATAAAGGGAAACTTTGTCGAAAGATTATGAAAAGACTAAATTTGTCGAAAAAATGCATAGCCAGTGCCCCTTCTGCTATCTGTTGTAGTCTTTCGGAAAATTTGCTGTGAATTTTAGAATTTTTAATCTGAATCACCCTTGAAAATTTCGTCAACGATACTTTGAAAAAAAATCATGAATAGTCTGTAATTGAAAAAAAATTGCAAATTTTAACAATACGCCGGGGAAAAATACCACAAAATTCGCCCATTGGTCATCGATAAGAAATGCAAATTTCATCAATTTCTCGAAAAAAAAATCCCGAAAGTCGCCAGTTTGATGTCAATTTCATAGAAAAAAAAAAAAAAAAATTTTAAATCTTTTGTATTTAAACAGTAACAGTAAATTATCTAGCCTTTATTTCAATTATTTTTGTATGGATAAGTGCAAATGCTGTAATTTTTGAGAATTCAGAGAATATTTATTAAAAAGTATAACTTGTAAAAAATTGTTCACAACTTAAGAAATGCTAATATTTGACTCCTGATGAGTGTTCAGAATTCCTAAAATTTAACTACTTTAAACCTGTCTTCTACTCTTGTAGTGAAGCCATACCTTTTATTTATTTTTTTGCTCTTAAGAAAACAGAGCTTGATTTTTTTTTCTTTAACTTTTTATTATATATAAATTTTTTTCCAATGATACCTTACTAAGTTAAAAATTCCCTAATAATGTCTTGAAAATGCCTGTTATATAAATTAAAAGATTTGATAAGATTTCTTTGAAATAGATAATCAATGGGGTAGCTATTTTCCTTATGTGTTATTCTGCGCCATTTTTATGCATGTATCTAAAGAGTCCTTGAATAGTGCTGGAATAGTGCTTGAAAAGTGCTTGAATTTTATTTGTTCTCGAGTGCATGAACCATGTGAAATATGTCCACTTAAATGTTTGTATAATAGTTTACTTTGTTTTATCGCATTTAATTCATGGTCCTTAAACTGAATAATAGTCCATATTGTTATCCCTTTTTTTTAAACATGAAAGACTTTTTTACTAGTATGGAAGAAGCTTGAAAATAAATTGTGTATTTATTTTGTACTACATGTATGCAAGACTTTTGGATGCTTTGTGTTAAAAGAGATAAATTTGTAAAATTTGGTTTATACTCGTATATATAATACTCCAATGTTATTCAGTCCATTTCTTTATTTTATTACTTAACTTGTTGAAAATTTAATTAAATATAACTAAAGTGAAAGGTTATAAAAGTATTCTTATTGGTGTGAAACCAGTTATCCAGAATGATATTTCCAACTGACTGATTTCAGATTCTTTCTAGAAAAAAGTGCCATACCATGCGAGTTTCACATGTTCATTGCTTGATACATTATTACATGCCTGGTGTAAATTGATACCATCATTTATTTTTTTAAATGCAAGCATAATTAGTTAGATATTGGGATTTTTATTTTTATGCAAAAATGTTGTTTCCAAGGGATTCCGATAAATTGCCTTCTTTCAAACTCTGATTAATCTTTGATCCTGATGGAATCTGATAATTGATTTGAAATCAGAAACTATGTGACAGCCACATATGTTCTACAAATCTGATCAAATGGATTTTGCTTTAATGCTCAACCAGTTATCCAGAAAAATAAATGTTTGGAATACATCTGTCTCTGACCATTCTGGATAAATGGTTCTTTGCTGTACTATTAATTTTGTAAAATTCTACAAAACAAAATTGCAGTTGCTTTTGTCCTCTAAGCCATATGAAGTTTTTATGCAAAATCATAATTTTGTACCACAAAAAGAACTTAAATACACGCAAATTTTTTGAAAAGTACAAGAATCTCTAAGAGAATAGAAAAATTATTTCCAGACAAAAAGACATGCTACTACTTTGAAAGCAGGAATATGTCTTGTTCCTGCTCTCAAAGCGATAACATGTATTCCTTTTCCTGTGAGGAAGAAAGATTTATTCTTTTAAAATGCATTTTGTACCCACACATCCTTCTTTTTTATTAGTTTTTACTTTTGCTTATAAGAAATACTTTTTCTTTGTGTTGTGTTTTGCACCAGTACATGTAACTGTTGTTTCCTGTAACCTGATATCAAGCTTGATTAGTATAGATAAATAATCTCATGAATTAGAAAATTCTGTTCTACTATTGTATTTGCTAAAAAAGTGCATCTTTAAAGGTATTGTTAAGTTTTTAATTTTACTTTGGTTTTGTTTAATTTAGTTAGATTAGACTAAGCTAAAAATGCTATAAAAGTGATAAAATATCTTTATTAAGATTAACGAAACTGTCATTGCACAAATGGCGACATTTTCAAAATCATTCTTGATAGAAATATTTTTGCAAAAAAATTTAAAAATAATAACTTGGTAAATAATATCACGAGATCTAATGCATAATGAAAATCAGTGCAAACATAAAATAAAATGAAATCGAATGTTTGTGAACGTGGATTAAATTTTACTATTGCTACTAAAACTGCATAGCATCTCCTTCCAAATTTTAGGTAACTCAAGGGACACTGAATCATTGCAAATATTCTTGTTGCGTAAATACAGTAAAACCTCCCTGAAAAACCACCTCTCATATAGATCGTTTATTTATGGTCTATAATTTTTGGCTATAGGCTCAATGTTAATTTTTCCTCCATAAAAGGACCACTATTTCTCGTCTCCCTCCCTGAGTGTTTGAGAGTTTTCAGTCGAAGAGTAGGGTTACTTTCCTTTGCATGGGAAAATCTCGAAATTCCACTTCTCTCCAGAAAATATGCTCAGTTAAGCCTACTTCCTTAGACCTAGCGAATCAAGTTCATCTCTTATCCCTATTTAAGAGGAAAAAGCGGGTTCTCATGCATTCCATGTTTAATGTTACTATGGTTATGGAGGGATAGTTGGTGTTGGTGGGAGAAGGGTTATTGTCCCCTTTCCTGGAATTGGTGCTGGAGTTTTTTTCAAGAGGGAGAGTGAGGGGTGGTCCAGATTCCAGTTTATCTGAATTCTGTTGCTTTTCTTGGAAATATTGTCACTTGTTGTTAGCACTTCAGTTTTGTTTAACAGTGGAAGTTATAACACAGTGCATATTATGCTTTAATTTCTGTGTGCTTAATATACCAATTTAGATTATGTCTAAGAGAATTGTGTAAACTTTGGGAGACAAAGTGGAAGTTTTAAGAGCACAATAGAATGGAACATCAGAGAGGAAATTGGCGGCATTGTTTAACTGTAGCAAAACTCAAATAAACAATACGTTGAAAAACAAACATTGTTAAAAGAGTATGAGGAATTCAAATCTTGTGGAATTTAAAGAAAAAGGAAGGAAAAATTTAGCGAGCTTAACGAAGCTGTATTGCAGTGGTTTAAGTGTGCAAGGTCAAAAAGTATCCCTTTAGTATTTAGTATATAAATTTAATGCCTTGCCCACTAAAACTCTCATGGGGAAAACAGATGAAGTGAAAGGAAGGAAACAGGCCAGACAGAGACTTACTGTGGATCTTTGTGTAAATGTCGTTAGAGAGAAAGAAAAACCAATCATAATATGGAAGGCTCAAAAGCCTCATTGTTTTAAAAATGTTGATGTGACAAAAATAGGAGTGATTTAGAAATATAACAGAAAGATGTGGATGACATCCACCATTTTTGAAAATTGGTTACATGACTTTGCCAAAAAGATAACCAAACAGGGTAGAAACATTGTCCGTATTTTCGATAATACTCAATATCACTTGTATGATGCACAGCGGAAAAATGTAAAATATTCAATTTCACTCTCTAACACGACATCCAAAATTCAGCAGTTAAATCAGGGAATTGTTTATTGTTTCAAGCTGGAGTACAGACGTTTTGTTTTACGAAAGCTGATTTCGCTAATAGATGAGACCAAAAATGCGTCCGACATTGTGAAATTCATCAATGTACTTGATGCTATTTGATGGATAAAATGTACATGGGATAACGTAAAGACACAAAAATTGTCAATTGCTTCAGTACTTGTGGACTAAGCAGTGTATCCATAGAAAAATTCATTGATGATATCAGTGTCTTAAAAGATGAAGTGATTCAGCTATCAAATGCAGCTAAAGTTGTTTATGACCAAAAACACATGAATATGAGAAAGCTCTTGAATGTTACGATGATTTATCTGAAGACTGGGAGAATCATATTATAGAAAATCTCAGCAAAGGTAAGACTTTAAATTTGTTATATTAAAAAATAAATTCTACAATCACTTATAAAAATAAATGATACTACAATCAAGATTTTTTAAAAATCTATTTTAGGAGCTCATTCTGATTCAAACGACGAGCTTCAGTCAATTAAAGCTTCTATTTCATATGAAGAAACACTTGTTGAAATCAATAGATTTATAGAAAGTTTGAGATTATAGTAAAATAAATAACTTGTTTAAAGAGATCAAAAAATGTTTAGAAACAAAAATTGTTAATGATTGTTAAAATCAAAGCTACAATTAATTCCTTCTTTAAAGCTGTATAGACATGAAATATAATAAACTACATTCAATAATATTTACTTTTTTTTTTTTTTTTTTTTTTCTGTAGTATGTATCTCATGAAACTTTGCTTTAACCATCGTCTATTCAGAGACACCACTTCTCTGAAAAACCGATTTTTTATGGTCTAATGGGTAGTCTCCTTAGATAGGTTTCACTGTATATCTTTATTGACTACCAGACGATAGATGGCAAATAAAATCTTGATGGATAAATTATTCTACTATTTTTAAAATCGATCTGTAAAGGTTTTTTGCTGCATAATCTGGCCCCCAGTGACAGAAACACTGCGACACGGCAACATAGTCGCAGACAAAAAAAATCTCTTGCGGACAATTTTTGTCTGCGCTAATGAAATCAATTTAAAAGATTGTCCGCAACTTTCGGACATTTTTTTCCCGCGAAAAAAACGCGAATTTCGGTAAAAGATCGCGTAAAAAACACGATTTCCGTCAAAGGATCATGAAACAAACGCGAATTTTGTCAAAGTATCGCAAACAAAACTCAAATTTTGTCAAAACATCGCGAAAAAAACGCAAATTTCGTCAAAATATCGCAGACAAAACGCAAATTTCGTCAAAGAATCACGAATAAAACACGCATTTCATTAAATTATCGCGAATAAAATGCAAATTTCGTCCAAATATCCCGAATAAAATGCAAATTTTGTCAAAATATCGTGGACAAAATGCGAATTTCGTCGAAGTATCACGGAAAAAACGCAAATTTCGTCTGAGAATTGCGAACAAAACGCAAATTTCGTCAAAATATCGCGCATAAAACGCAAATTTAGTCAAAATATCGCGAATAAAACGCAAATTTCATCAAAATATCGCGAATAAAACGCAAATATCGACAAAACATCGCGAATAAAGCGCACATTTCGTCAAAATAACTCTAATAAAACGCAAATATCGACAAAATATCGCGAATAAAACGCAAATATCGACAAAACATCGCGAATAAAACGCAAATTTCGCCACAATATCGTGAATAAAACGCAAATATCGCCAACAAAACGCAAATTTCGTCAAAATATCGCGAAAAAAATGCAAATTTCGTCAAAATATCGCGAACAAAACGCAAATTTCGTCAAAAGATCGCGTAAAAGTGCAAATTTCGTCATAGAATTGTGGAAAAAGCGCGAATTTTGTCAAAAAGATCGCTAAAAAGCGCAAATTTCGTCAAAAAATCTCTGAAAACGCAACTTTCATCAAAAGGCTGTGAAAAAAAACGTGAATTTTGTCAAAAGAATTACGAAGAAATGTCAATTTCCTCAAAAAACTGCAGAAAAAACGCGAATTTTGTCAAGAGATTGGCGAAAAAAACGCGAATTCCGTTGAATTGGAAAAAAAAAAAAAAAAAAAAAAAAAAAACTAATTTCATCAAAGGGTTGTGGGAAAAAACTCAGCGCTTTTTGCGCGTGAGGCCGTGAAAGTTCCGCTTTTTTTTTTGCGCTGAGCCTGTAGCATGTCTGAAAGTTGTATGTGGTTGGTGTGTATGATTGTGAAATGGTGAAAAAAAACTTGAGCACACAGTTTCAAGAATGCGCCACCCTGGTCAAAATATTAATTGAAAATTACCCTGGGTTAAAATTTTGAAAACATATTTAAAAAAGTAGAACATTCCCAACTCCAAGAAAGAACAAATCATCTCTGAAGCTTCCGGAGGTTTTTAAAATCATCTTTATTGTCTATGTATGGTTCTGCGTATCCTTTCCATTTAGAAATCCTACAAGAAGTTAGAGGATTAAAAGTTATAAGCAAAATTAATGATAATCATCATGCTTACCATGTTTTAAATAAAACGATAAAAAATTCCTAGTTTAATGTATTATTTATTCCTTAAAATTACATGCAAAATTTGCAGACAGATTATGAAATTTTAAAAGCTTGTCGCAGACAGCTACAAAACTTTCTGCCACTGGGTCTGGCCAAAGCTGTGGTTCTCCTGTTGTATTATTTTCCCACATCACAATATATATTGTGATAGTCCATGCTCACAAATATCCAATTTCATTTTATTTTATGTTTGCACTGATTTTCATTATACATGAGGTCTCGTGACATTATTTACCAAGTTATTGTTTTTAATTTTTTTGTGAAAATATTTCTATCAAGATTGATTTTGAAAATGTTGCCATTTGTGTGATGAAACATTTGTTAATCTAATAAAGGTATTTTATCAGTTTTATAGCATTTTTAGCTTAGTCTGTTTCATTATAAGTGATTATCATACATATTGTTAGTTAGTTAGATTAGTTTGTTTTTAGGATGAAGAAAGCTAAAAGAGAAATCATTCAATTAAAAAAAAAAAAAAAAAAAAAAGAAAGAAAGAACAGTTTCAGAGTCATATATTTATTACAGTGTTCTTTTGAAAATACATCCCTTTGGATGAGGAATTGGTTAAAAATTATTGCTGCTTTTAATTTATGTAAATCTATTAAGTGTTCTTAAATAGTAGTAACAATTAAGTTTTTAAAGCAGTTTTTTCATTAGTTTACAGTATATTGTTAAATTTTTCAAAGTGTATGATTTTTTTAGTGTAATATTATCTATTATCAAAAACTGTTACTAAAAAAAATTTAGAAAAAAAAATGTATTTAAAATAGTTTAATCTGTATGCTTAAAATACTTAACTTTTAAATTACTTTATTCTCAATAACATAATTAGTTTACTTTTTGTTCCAAAATCAATGCTGCAATTCAGTTGAAAGAAATTAATATATTTATATACACATAGGTGGAAGAAGAACAAACATTATTGAATGAGCTTCGTAAAATTGAATTGAGAAAAAAAGAAAGAGAAAAGAAAACCCAGGATCTGCAAAAGCTTATTACTGCTGCAGATAGCAGTCAAAGTGAAACAAAGCGTCTTGAGAAAAAGGGACCCAAGAAAAAAGTTATACAGCAGAAAAACATCAAAACTGATAACACAGTAAGTGCCCCTTTTTACATATGATAATGTTTTCTTTCATTATGCTTTTAAAGAGTGAATTCATTTAACAAGAAAGAAAAATCATGCGTTAAGCATAGATTATAAAACACTTTCCAACACTTCCTGAAATCTTTAACAAAACTTCGTTATTTAGGGAAATAAGATAATTAAGTAAACATTTTAGAAAACAAATAAATCATTTGAAAATCTGATTTCAGCAGTTACTTTCCATAGCCAAATATGTATTCCAACTCTTTTGAACAGCCCTGTATTTGATCTGTAGGCTGATATATATACTATATAATGAAGAAAATTTAGTTTAGCAAGAAAACGCATAACAGGTTGAAATTTCTCTTTCAGCAATTTACACTAATAGGCGGAAACATACTTGAATACTTTTGTTCAGCCCAGTAGTTTACCTAGTACCTTTATTACACGTCACTATTTAGCTAAAATGTAATTCAAACTAAATCACTCTTAAAACTACTGAAATCACATTTCCAGAAAATATCCATAGACAGCCATGTATCCAATTCTTTGCTTGGCCCTGTATTTCATTTTATCTATATTCTACAAACATTTCTTAGTAAACTAAATGCAGTTCAGCGTAAAAATGCATAACACATTTAAAAACTACCTTTCAGCAATTTACACTCATACTCAGTAACCTTTACAAATTCTTTTGTGTAGCCCTGTATATCAACTATAGCATTTATACACACCATATAGTATGCATAAATATAGTGAAACTTAAAAGCGTCTATCGTAATTAAAAATGCATTTCCTGCCATCATTGCTAATATAAAGTACTTCAGATAGAATATACTTGTCTGAAATCTTTTGTGTGTCCCTGTAAATTCTATGCACTTCGTATTATACATGAAACAACTTACAGTAAGCCTCACTGACATATATCAATTTCATTATATATGAAATTGCATAGTTAAAATACGCAGCAAACAATTTCCTGCTATGCCATTATGTAATGGAATTCTTTTGTGTAGCCCTGTAAATGAATAGTAACTATTCGTTGCACTGCATATTCTACAGAATGCATATTTTAGTACACTTTGTAAATGCATATCAATTTTATTATGTTTGAAAGGGTGTAACATTTTTAAAATTCATTTGAAACGATTTTTTCCCATTGGCCGTAATGTAACGGAATATTTTTGACTGTCCCTGTAAATAAACTAAATTTGCTGCAAACTTAATTTGAAATAGGGTTCGTGCTAGGCTAAATATCAATAACATCCAAAATTTTCAAAGCAATCTGAGTATATTTGTCTGGTCCAGTTACCAGGATCGGTCTAATATTATATAAAATTTATAGAAATGTAGCAGAGCTATGCTTTAATAACTATAATTTCAGAGACATGGTGACTAAAAAGTGTTTAAATGTAGATAAAGACATGAGTAAAGAAACAGGTAAGTTTTGCATAAATACTCAGGGACCGCGCTAAGAAATCAAGACTGTTAGCCATTGAAAATCATTAGCCAAATTTATTTATTATTAGCCAAAATTGTGTATATGCATATATTTTATTATATATATATATATTACATACAGATATGGGCATTCTGACAGTCTTTTGACTTTTATGTCCCTGAATAATAATTTTCATTTTAGTACATTTTCTTGTGTTTTTTTTATTTCATATACTGGGGAACATCCCGCTGTATGACTGCATAACAATATTAACGAGATAAATAAGTTTTGGACGATGTTGGGGGTCTAAATACCAGGAAAACTCCTATACCGTCTTGTGTCCTGATGCTGATTTTTAAGTTCTCAGCTGTCTGTATAAAATTGTTTCAATAAAAGTAATTCAATGTAATTTTTTTCCGAAACTGGGACAATTTTTTTATATAAACGAGTTGCAACCCGTCGAAATTCGACGTACTAAAATGTTTGAAAGGAACTGTCAGATCGAAATTATAGTAAACCTACAAAAATAATTACAACAAAAAAATCATCTTACATTGGTTGTCTCTTAAAACAAATAATATTTTAAACCCAAAATTACCAAAATATTATTTCTACAAACTTCAACTGCTTAAATTATTGAAAAATTAAACTGTATTAGATTATGTAATCAAGATGAGTAATTATGATGAAGTTATTGATGGAGCTCTTATGTTTGTTTTTACGGGATGAAAAATCAGTAAAAAGGATTTCGCTTTGTCACATCATAAAATTTTCCCCCATAAAATCTAAACTGTACATAACGTACAGTTTAGATTTTATGGGGGAAAATTCACATTCTCGCAATTTACATACGCACCACTCAAATTCACAATTTGAAAGTATTTTAACGCGCAAAAGAATAGATTATTAATGAATGTTTTTCCAAAGTTAAAGTCACATTTGTCCGATACAACTTTTCATGTGAACATTCGCACAAACCTTAAGTTCTAATCTTAGTACCCGCGAAAAAAAAAATTCAGAAATTTGACTTTAGTTGTCATAGTATTCGCCATTTATAGTATTGGTCAAATATTTAGTTTTATCAAAAAAAATTATCGTTTTGTTTTAAATATATCATTTTTACTCAATGAATCATTTTGCCGAGCGCCTCAAACTCATTTATCAGCGTAATGTAAAAATATTAAAATGTAGCTGATTTATGAAGAAGAATGCGTGTTTTATTTAATGTCTGACATCATTTTCTGTTCAAAAATTACTTTTATTTGTAATGTGAAAATGGCATCAATAAGGATATAATGCATAAAAATAATAAACCATGAATATTTTCCCTTTACTTTCAATATAAATGGAGTACTTCAGTTGCACAATTACAAAATTTGAATTAAAAACTACAAAAAAATTAATATCTCAAAAACAAATTGAGATACAGCTTTCAAACAAATAGTATTTAAAAGAGAATTTTTTTCCTTATACGACGGTGTAAAAAGTTAAAATGTGTGATGCATAGAAGTTTAAAAATTTGAAGTAGAGAAAATGCAAAACCAAAATTTTATTTCAAATTTCAAAGTGTTGCCATTCGCAAAATGACGTATGTGTTACGCACAGATATGTTTGTCCTTTATAATATAGATATATAGCAAAAAATTTACCTGCACACATTTTTACGGTTGATATTATTTTTTGAACTCTGTCCCTGGGTTCTTTATCCTTACCGTCCTTCTTGCTAAACTTCTACTGAAAATCACTTCAGATGCAGCCACAGAATTTTTTTCAAGTTTTTTCTCATGCAGAAGTGTGCTAGAGAAAGAATGTCTAGAATTCTTTGACAGGAAATTTACTGCAGAATTTAAATCAGCATTTAAATATCAATTTCAAGATCGTGGCTTTATTGGTAGTCTTACCGTCCCCAAGGTTTATTCCTGCACTTTTCGAGGTAAATTAAAAAAAAAAATGTAATTTAATCCAAATCCAATGTAAATAACTGTTTCTAAAAATGAATGAACATTGTGGCTATCACTTAGTCTTAACATGATTTGCCCAAAAATAGTGGTAATTTTCCTTACTGTCCCATCCTTACCATCCCTTTTTTTTTTCCATTACCATCCCCTTTTTTTCCTTCCGTCCCTTCTTTAGCACCCCTTTAAGACAGTGTTATACCAAAATTTTGTACTAAAAATACTACATTGTTATTATTTCTTATTTGAACGTCCTATGGGTACTATGCGAATTCATTATAAGTAAAAATGTAGAAAAAAATAGAAAGTTATAGCGGTAAAATGGTAAGGAAAATTAAACCCGCAAGTTTAATTTAAACCTCAGTTAAATAAAAAAATTTTCGCTGCTGACCATTTTTCCTTTATTTTGAATCTTTGAGGCATTCGTCTATCAGATTAAAATGTTATTTTATCAAGTTTAATTTCACCTGATTTTTATTCCTGAAAGTCAAAAGATTGTGAGAATGCCCCATATATACCATGTGTATAATATTAATTATTATAAGGTTATAAGATTATTACTAATTATTATTTAGGTACTAATTATTACATCTTAGTAACCATATAATAATTATTCTTAAAAGGAGTTATCTAAAAAATTTAATTATCTAATTATTTTTTCTTAATATTTCTCCTATATAGTTTTTATTTAGGAATAATAAAAGATTTTATTCATATTTTTATTTCTCGTACATTTTTCTCGGATCTTCATGTAGTTTCATGTCAAGGGTGATTCTGAGTAGAAATTTTTTTAAATTCACATAAAATTTTCTGAAAGGTTACAGCAGAGCACCGGAAGGGGGGAGGGGATAACCTCCGGGCACTAACTATGGGTTTTTTCCGTGGCCCTTTGACGAAATTTGCATTTTTCCACGATCCTTTAATGAAATTAGTGTTTTTTCTCGATCTTTTGACAAAATTTGTGTTTTTCCTTTATCTTTTAACGAAATTGACTTTTTTTTTCGTGAACTTATGATGAAGTTTGCATTTTTTTGTGATCTTTTGACGAAATTTGCATTTTTTTGACAAAATTTGTGCTTTTTCGCCATCTTTTGACGAAAGATGTGGATTTTTTTCCCCCACAAACTTTTGACAAAATTTGCATTTTCTCGTGATCTTTTGGACAAAATTTACGTTTTTCTGCGATCCTTTGACGAAATTTGCTTTTTTTCCGCGATTCTTTGACAAAAATTTGCATTTTTTTCGTGATCCTTGGACAAAATTCGCGTTTTTCTGGGACCTTTTGATGAAATTTGCATTTTTTCAGTGATCTTTTGGCAAAATTTGTGTTTTTTCTCAATTCTTTGATGAAATTAGTTATTTTTTCTTCAAAATTTTTCTGTGATACTTTTATGTCTGAATTTTTGGACTGGATGACCGATTTTTAAAAATTTTCAGAACTGCCTGCCTTAAATTTTCAAAAAATTAGGAACAGAACAATGAATTTTGCCGGCTGAAAAGAAGAGGAAAAATATAGACTGGAAATATGGCCGTACGCGAACTGGCGCTAAAAACAGAAATTCATTTACGTTCCAAAACATGATTACAACAATAAGAGTCCCCAAAAAATTATTCGCCAGCTTTTTTGCCATAATAAATTTTTTCTCGCCAATTTCACGATGTATTCGCATTTGGCAAGTTGGCGAATGGCTAGCACGGCCCCTGAATACTAATTGTTAAGCACATGACTTTTACGGAACAGTTACAATAAGAATAAATTAAATGATGATACGTAATGATGATTAACATATATATATAAATTAGATTTAGCATGACCTGGCAATTCAATATCTTGAAGCATAATAGCTATTAATCAGTACTTTAAACAATATACAGTTCAGCAAAAATAAAAATATCAGGGTTCGCACAGACTCCTTAGACTCCTTGGAAACTCCTTAGAAATGAAAACATTCCCAAGTAGTACTTAGAACTACTTAGATAAGCAAACCACTACTTAGAAACTCCTTATATTGTATTGCGGCTTCGGATGCAAGCGATATTGCTGCCGGGGGAAAAAAAATCGTGATTGAAAAACGCACGGTAAATCCTTTATGCACGTCATTCATCTGAAGCACAACATTGATTGGGTAGGGTAATCTTAATAGCAGGGCTCCCACTAGGTCCGAAATGTCCGTTTTTTGACACTGTTAGCCGACCTTTATTTTAAATTTTATCGATGTTTGGCACATTTAACCATGAATCTCAGAAAAATCGCGTTTTTCGCAAATATGTTCCAAAAAAATACCGTCAAATTTCGCCAATCGATCGCGGAAAAAATTCGTAAATTTTGTCAAAGGATCGTGAAAAAACGCGAGTTTCTCCAACAGATCGCGGGAAAACTCGGATTTCTTAAAAAGACGCGAATTTCTTAAGACAGCGAAAAAACGCGAATTTACTCAAAGGATCACGAAAAAACGCGAATTTCGTTAAAGATCGAGAAAAAAAGCAGATTTCCTCAAAAGATCGCATAAAACGCGAATTTCCATCAAAAGATCGCGAAAAAAACGTTACTTTTGTCAAACGATCGAAATAAAACACGAATTTCATTATAAGATCTCGAATTTCCCCCAGAAAATCGCGAAAAACACGTGAATTTCGCCAAAGGATCGAAAAACACACGAATTCTGTCAAAGGATCGCGAAAAATATGTAAATTTCGTCAAAGGATCGCGAAAAACACGCAAATTTCGTCAAAGGATCGCGAAAAGAACGTCAGATTCGTTAAACAATCGAAATAAAAAGTGAATTTCATTAAAAGATCGCGAAAAAAACCAATTTTCCCAGAAGGTCGCGAAAAAAACGCGAATTTCTCCCAGAAGGTAGCGAAAGAAACGCAAGTTTCCCCCTGACGATCGCGAAAAAAAAACGCGAATTTCATCATAAGATCGCGAAAAAAAATGTGAATTCGTCAAAATTTCACCTTCAAAGAAAGCGATTACCGCTGTTCTAAAAGAATAAATTACAAACGTGTTATATTTTTTCTTGTATGTTGCATTTAGCTTTTTTTTTTCCTTTTTAAAATTTTCTTTAAGATGTTGCATTTAGCATTCTTTTTTTTTTTTTTTTTCCTTTTAAAATTTTCTTTAAGATGTTGCATTTAGCTTTTTTTTTTTTTTTTGCCTTTTAAAATTTTCTTTAATATGTTATCATGTATGTGATATACATAATAAGTGTTTGGGGTTTGACTAATCTATTTTTATATGACCTAGGGGTGATTCTAGTCCGAATTTTCCGGAAATGTAAGGCATTCATTTCCGAAAATTTTTAAAAATCCGTCACCAATCGGAAAATTCGGTCATATGGTCGCCAAAAAAAATAAATTTTGTCAATCGTTTGCAGAAAAATCGCCAATTTCGTCAAAGGATCGTGGGGAAAACTCAAAATTTCGTTAAATAATCGCGAAAAACCCTGCAAATTTCGTCGAAAGATCGTGAAAAAAACCCCACAAATTTCATCAAAAGATCGGGAAAAAACACAAATTTCGTCGAAAGATCGCGAAAAAACGGCAAATTTCGTCAAAAGATCGCGAAAAAAACACACATTTCGTCAAAAGAGCGTGTAAAAACTCACAAATTTCGTCGAAAGAGCGCGAAAACCCAAACATTTCGTCAAAAGATCGCGAAAACCCAAACATTTCGTCAAAAGATCGCGAAAAATTGACAAATTTTGCCAAAAGATCGCAAAAAAACTCACAAATTTCGTCAAAAATGCGCGTAAAACTCACAAATTTCGTCAAAAGATCGCGAAAAAACCCACCAATTTTGTCAAAAGATCGCGAAAAAACCCACAAATTTTGTCAAAAAAGCGCGAAAAAACCCACAAATTTTGTCAAAAGAGCGCGTAAAAACCCACAAATTTCGTCAAAAGAGCGCATAAAAACCTACAAATTTTGTCAAAAGAGCGCGTAAAAACCCACAAATTTCTTCAAAAGAGCGCGTAAAAACTCACAAATTTCGTCAAAAGATCACGAAAAAACGGCAAATTTCGTCAAAAGATCGCGAAAAACTCGCCAATTTCGTCAAAAGAGCACGTAAAAGCTCACCAATTTCGTCAAAAGAGCGCGAAAAAACCCACAAATTTTGTCAAAAGAGCGCGTAAAAACCCACAAATTTCGTCAAAAGAGCGCGTAAAAACCCACAAATTTCGTCAAAAGAGCGCGTAAAAACTCACAAATTTCGTCGGAAGATCGCGAAAAAAACTCACCAATTTCGTCAAAAGAGCACGTAAAAACTCACCAATTTCGTCAAAAGATCGCGAAAAACACACAAATTTCGTCAAAAGATCGCGAAAAAACCACAAATTTCGTCAAAGAGCCACCGAGAAAACTCATAGCTAGTGTCTGGAGTGGATTTCTCCCTCCCCCCTTCCCTGGTGTAACTTTTCAGATTTGCTGTGAATTTCAGATTTTTTTTTTTTACTCAGAATCACCCCTGTGATATGACCGCTGGTCACTGCATAAAAAAGTAGGTTGTCAATTTTGTATTTAAATTTACGAAATCAATAAGCAATATATTGTGAATACTGTGCAATTTCAGCACTAACAACTAGATTCTAATAGGGTAAAATTTTATTTTGAAATGTTTTTCTCTCCAAATTGGGCATTAAAAATTTGAGTGTGCATACCATATAACGATGCAGCACATGAAAACATCAACAACAAAAAACAAGTTGGAAATTGCTCGTCAAACGTGGCAAATGAGGTGCGTTCGTACTATAACTAGTTTTAAAATTATTTTTTGCACCCCATATTGTACTGAATGTATAATTTTTTGCACTTCATAACGTGCATAGTCTGATACATCATTAAAATGCACGTCCAATAATTTTTTCGGAACACTTTTGACTGTCCCTGTAATTAAACTATACATCCGATTTTCATAAAATTTGAAATGGCTCGACAAAATTTTGCAACAATTATATCTTTAAAATTTCAGATCATTCGGAAGGCTCTAATATCATTAAAATCCACTTGCAATAATTTTTCCCATTGGCCGTAATGTAAAGAAAAACATTTGACTGTCCCTGTAATTAAACTATACATCCGATTTTCATAAAATTTGAAATGGCTCGACAAAATTTTGCAACAATCACATATTTGAAATTTCAGACTATTCGGTTGGGTAGTTTTTGCTCTGTTACATGCGGACAGACGGACGGACTGAATGACGACTATAGGTGCTACGTATTTATATAATTACGAACGCACCTAAAAAAGGCAAATCCTTAAAATTTTTTGGACTCCTTGGATTTTTTGGGTACTCCTTGGATTTTTTCTTCCCAACTCTGTATGAACCCTGAAATATGTAACACTCACATGTTGTACGTTGCTTCATATACACGATGAAAAACACACTTGGTTATCCACTTAAAAAATGGCTGGATAACAAACACTTGATGAGAGTACATGAAGGTTTTCAGTTTTAAGAGATGATAGAAAAGAAGTTGAACCAGTGAATTTGTAGAGTGAAAAAGAAATGATACATCGTGAATCGTATCACTTGTAAATGATACGAAGTTGATGACTCATGCTATAAAAGGGTTTCAGTATTCCCATTAATTCCAGTCACGTAGATTCCTCTATATTTACTTTAGGTCGTGACTCAATAATAATAATCTTGGAATTCATAAAAGGGTTCTACTTCCGGGTATAAATGCTTTTTCAACAAACAGTCAAACTTATTTTCAAAAGGTAAGTTCCAAAACAACGAACTCATAACTTAGCGTAGCTGAAGTAGTAGAAGTCAATGTCCATTAAAGGTTATTTGGAAAAATCAGCTAGTATCGTTGAGGAACTTCTAAGTAAAACATTTGAATAATAAGTAGAAGATGACTGCTTCAAAAACTATGTAAACTATTTTAAACTAACATTGCCAAAACTAAACACATCAACTGTAACATAACTTAAATAAATTTTCCTACAATAATCACGTTCAACTAAAAACTTTTAACACAAAATAAATATGTACAATAATCAAAGAAAAAAACGAAACAAACTTCTAAAACAACGTATAAGCACTCACACCTTATTTCATTTCCATCTCAGTATATATCTCTTTTTAAAGCTGTCGGCTCACACTATCAAAATGAAACCACCCCCTTTTCTCTTCAGACAAGTTGAGCAACACCGTTCCACCTTCCCGTCAAAACAAATAAAAAAAAACTATTACGATATAACGTAGTTGCTAGATGCAAACTGGGAACTCCCGTGACTCTGCGATATTACTGCAATGAGAGCATGAGACGAACTATCAGCTTGCTAATACGATCGATTACAATAATGGATCAGGAAATAATCGAATTTGCGATCTACGATCTTTGAAATGACAACGAAGTATCAAAAGATAAAGAATGAAATATAGACTTGCCAACTGCTACGAAAAAATCGTAGTTGCTACGATTTGGACCTATAAACTACGATGCTACGAAAATTGGTCTTAAACTACGATTTTTTGCAAAAAACACAAATGCGATTTTTATCCCGCACAGCATATTTTTCAGGAGTGATTCTGTTGCGATATTTCCAAAATTTCAAAGTATTCATTTCCGAAAGTTTTAAAAAATTGGCCATTAGTCCGAAAATTCAGACATTAAAAAATGCTCATGGAAAAAAAAAATCTGGGCTGCAAAACAAACTTCTTAACATAAAACACTCTCTTAAGTATATTAACCACGAGTGAATCGTATTTCTGTAAATATTTATACAAGAATTCGCTTCCTTAGAAACAAGGTGCAATTTTAAGAATTTCTGGAAAGGAGGGGGGTGGGGGGGTCTTTGAGGGGCAAGGTTTGAAATAGTGTGCAAAATCGCATGATTTGCTATAAACTACCGCGAATTTCAACAAATGACCATATAAAAAAAATCAATTTCGTCAATTGGTCGCAGAAGAAAATAAGTTTCGTCAAAGGATCGTGGTAAAAACGCAGTGTTGATTTCAGGTGATGGTCCGAGGGGGGATGCCACCCCCCGGAAGATTTGAGATTGTATGTTTTCAATGGTGTGAATTTTGTCAAAATATTGCAGAAAGAAAACACTAACTTCGTCAAAAGGTCGCAGAAAAAAACGCAAAGTTCGACAAAAGATCGTGGTAAAAAATGCGAATTTCGTCAAAAGTTTATGGTAAAAAGGGTGGATTTCAACAAAGAATCGTGATGGGAAAATGTGAATTACGATTGCGGAAAAATTGTGAATATCCTGAAATAATCGCAGGAAATAAATAATCCCGAATTTCGTCAAAATTTACTGCACTGCGCTAAAAAATTGGAACCAGGCCCCCTTTACAAATGTAAAGAAAAAAAAAAACGTTGCGAAACGAAAAGAAACTCTAAAAATCGTATAAAAATTTTCAAAGGAAAAAAATTACTATATTGAGTTGAAAAACTGAAACCTTATTCCTTTTACGAATGTCAAAAGATGGCTGTGTAACACGAAAAACCAACCAACCAACCTGCAGATTAATTTAAATTTTGTGTGCTACGATTTCTCATTTTCAAATGTTGGCAGGTCTGGAAATAAAGCATAGTTAATAACAGCCAAACTGGTTCTCAGAGGAAAGATAGGAGTAGAGGCCAAACCCCATTGTTCTTTCAGCCAGATTTTGAATCCAACATGTTTTCGCTCTTTCATCGCCAAAAGGATGTCTTTTTTGGCAGTGATCCCTTTATTGGCAACAGCAACTTTCAGATTTCATTCTCGGTCAACTCAAGGTTCCAGAGATAGATTCGGAGAAGCTTTTGCCTCTTTTGCCAGGTGTAAAACCGGTTTGGCATTCATTTCTGCCCTTCATCACGTGACAGAGGGCAGAGATGTAGGCGTCAAGAAAAGGTTATCAAATTGGAGTCTACTTATATTAGAAGTCTGTGGTTTGGTTATCTATACTAATATTATAAAGAAGTAAAAATTGTTTGTTTGTTAGAGGTAATCTCTGGAGCTACTGAACCGATTTCAAAAGTAATGGTATCAAAATGATGGCGTTAGTCTAACTTAGAACATAGGCTATATTTTATGCCAGTTCCACTACCCCAAAGGGGGTGCAGGTGCAAAAAACGTTCTAAAAATGCAATTTTTGTGTTACTGAAGGGCCTAGAAATATGAAATTTGGAATATTAATTACTTATAAGATATAAATGATGTCTAAGAACAGTCCTTAAACAATTCGAAATTTAAAAGGGGTGAAAATGCACAAAAAGCGTTCTAAAAAACGTTCTAAATGGTAGTTTCTACATAATCTCAGGAAATACCAAACCGATTTAAAAAATATTGGTATCAAAATGATGGTGACGACGCTTGCTCCAAGATAGGCTATATTTTATGTCGCTGCCACTACCCCAAAGGGGGTGCAGGAGACAAAAACGTTCTAAAAATGCGATTTATGTGTTACTGAAGGGCCTAGAAATATGAAATTTGAAATATTAGTTACTTATAAGATATAAATGATGTCTAAGAACAGTTCTTAAACAATTAGAAATTTAAAAGGGGTGAAAATGCGCGAAAAGCGTTCTAAATGGTGGTTTCTACATAATCTCAGGAAATATCAAACCGATTTTAAAAATAAAGGTGTCAAAATGATGGTGACAACCTTTGCTCCAACATAAGCTATGTTTTATGTTGGTGCCACTACCCCAAAGGGGGTGCAGGAGAAAAACGTTCTAAATTGCAGTTTTTGCGTTACGGAAGGGCCTAGAATCGTGAAATTTGGAATGGTAGTTAGTTATAAGATATCAATGATCTCTAAGGACATTTCCTAAAAAATCGAAATTTAAAAGGGGTCAAAATGCGCAAAAAGCATTGTAAAAAACGTTCTAAATTGCGATCTCTATGCAATCTCAGGAAGTACTGAACCGATTTCTAATATAATGGTATAAAAATGTTGGTGAGAGATCCAAGATAGGCTATATTTTATATCTGTTTCCACTACCCCAGAGATGATGCAGGAGCAAATTGCGGAAAGCATTCTAAAAATGTTCTAAATGCCGATTGGTTAGCAATATCTCAGGAAGAATCAAACTGATTTCAAAAGTAATGGTAAAAAATTGATGCTGACAGCCTCTGTTCTAACATAGACGCTATTTTATGTCGGTATCACTATCACCTGGACGTTGCAGGAGCAAAAAAGTGTTCTAAATTTTGATTTTTGTGATCGGTAGGGGCTAGCAACTTCAAAATTAGGCAAGGTACATACTTATTAGATATAAATGATCTTTAAGAACAGTTTCGAAAAAATTAGAAATTTAAAAAAGGGTGAAAATGCGTGAAAAGTGTTCTAAAAATGTTCTAAATTGATATTTCTACTCAATCTCAGGAAATACCAAAGCTATTTCAAAAGTAATGGTTGCAAATCAATGGTGACAGTCCCTTCTATAACATAGGTTATATTTTATGTTGCTGTCACTACCATCTGAGGGTTGCAAAAGCAAAACATGTTCTAAGTTGCGTTTTTTGCACAACTGAGGGGTCTAAAACTTTGAAGTATGGCAGGGTATTTACTTACAAGATGCAACTGCTTTCTAAGAACAGTCGAAAGAAAATTCCAAATTTAAAAAGATGAAGTGAGCGAAAAGCGTTATAAATTACAATTTTTATGCAATCTTATCAAATACCAAACCGATTAAAAAAATAATGGACAAATTGTTGGTGATAGAACCTGCTCAAACATAACCTATATTTTATGTCTGTGCCGCTACCACCAGAGGGCTTCAGGAACTAAAAACTTTCTAAATTGCAATTTCTGTGATACTGAATAGGCTAGAAACTTTAAATATGGCATAGTAGTTACTTATAAAATATAAGTGCCCTTGAAGGGTTGTTGAAAATAAATTTGAATTAAAAAGTGGTGAAGCGAAGGGGGGGGCGGGGGGTGCGAAAAGCATCCTAAAAGTCCTAAATTACGATTTCTATGCAATTTCAGGGAATATAAACCGATTATAAAAGTAATAGTTGCGAATCAATGGTAACAGTCTCTGATCCTACACAGGCTATATTTTATGCCAATGATTCTACCACCTCGGGTTTACAGGAACAGCAAACATTCTAAAAAAGGCCTTTAAAAGCTTTCTAAATTATGTTTTTGTGGAATATTAGGAAGTAACAAACCGATTTCAAAATTAATGTTGGCAAATTAATGGTGACAGTTCCCATTTCAACATAGCCCTTTTTGTTGAGAGAGGTGGTAGGACTTGGAATTTGACATGATAGTTAATTTTAAGATGTAAGAAGATAGTTTCTAAAAAATTTAAAACTTCAAATGAATACTGAAATGAGCGTATTAATTGAGCATAAAAGTTTCAAAATATTTTCTAAATTATCATTTATTTAGTTTTATTTCGTTTTATTAATTTAAGTCTCATTTCTGCCTAATGTCGTGTAATAATGATGTTTAATCAAACTGTGTTCTAAATAGTAATTTTTGAATTATTCCTAAAAAGTAATAAGTACCTTTTAATAAAAAAACTTTTAATAAAATAAAATATTACCTTTTATTAAAATGAAAATTTAGTTAGTACCTTTTAATAAAAATTAGACATATAAATATCAGTTGACATATTTCAAATGTTATGCGAACAAAGCTGCAGGGTTTGCTAGTTAAAGATAATTTATGATAGATGAATGATGAAAGAAAAGGCAACACTATATGAATGTAAGTTAGTAACATTTATGATAATAGTCAACTTATGAGTTTCAAGGATCAGGTCTGTCAAATATTCTGACAAGAGCCCCCTTGACACTCACACTTAAAAATGACTAGAAAAATTCTTGAAATATAAAAAATATTTCGACTTCTATCATTTTGATAGAAAACCTAATGACATATACATTAATATAAAACACCTACATTAACAATAATTCAACTTTGAACAATACATAACTTCTCATTACTTTGAGAAACACTTTAGTTATATTTCGTAACCAAAAAAAATACTTCTTAAGTGAAAGTTCATTATGCAATTTTCAAACTACCTCACCACCTGTATGTGGCTACAACTTTAGTTACCCTTTTTCAAACGACATTTGTCAATATTCAAATTAAGTTATGCACACACTATAATATATATATTACATTATAAACCACAAAAGCATACTTTTTCTTCATTTACAATAACATAATCACTCTAACTTTATAATTTAGTATAGTGACGTTTACTTATAATAACTCTAATTTCTAGTAACTTAACCTTTATTAACTCTAATTTTAAATGACTTTACTTTCAAAAATGACTTTAATTTTAAAGTGAGCTCACTAGTAGACTAACTTATCATTTATAGTTAATATATCTGTTACACATTATACCACTTGCTTAGAAGGAGAAACTCTCCTTTATAAAAAAAATCTGCATAAACAGATTAAAAAAAAAATAAATGTACCAATGTTACAACTCTATTTCCAACAGGAAATACTGTATCTAGCTGGAAATGCCACAATAAAACATAGGTATAAACACTGTGCCTATTTTTGAAACATAACAAGGGTATAAATATGATACTTGATATAAAAAAATGACAAAAAATACTGAAACAATTACGTTTTCAGCAATAAAACTTGAAGATTTAAACTTTGAAGTTTAACATATGAAATTTTAAATTATATAAATATTTTTCATATTTTAACCAAGTTCAAAGGAGGTTGTGACCCATTAAAAAAAAGTATTAAGATTTAGAAAAGATAAACTGAGTAAACTTATTAAGATCATATTTAGTGTAAGGTTTTGTAAAAATATCTGAAAAGTTTAATGATAATTGTTTAAGTCTATGAATGATTCGTAAACATAGGAATAAAGTTCAAACATGCAAGAGTTATGTTGAAATTCAAATATGGTAGAGTTTGAAACATAAGGTGGTGTACTTGATGGACTTGAATAACCACTAGCACTATTTAGCACATACTATACCAGTATACTTATTTGTTCCTTTAAAAGTGAAAACTTTAGGTTCAAACCTTATATTATGTTTCGTACAATAATCCCTGACATCCAGATCGATCTTAACCTCGCTGTTTTTCCCTCCTTGTAATAATACACGTCTGTACCTTTTCCATCTGGACTAGGAGCTGCTCTTCGGAACCATACAGCATCCCTTAGTACTTCTGTACATCTATCGCTCTCCTCATCACTGTCATCATCAGATAGTGGTATGGAGGCGGGATCTGGAAAACTAGAAGTGCCAGAATCTAACATCTGTTTAGGAGGTGTATAAGTAATAGGTATCCTTTTAGGTTGTGTATTTTGTAATGGATCGATTTCGGATGGATCAGAGTGTAATATATATGTAGGGCCCAGGTCACCACCATTGCGCTGCTCTGTAGTGGAAAAAGGATTGGTACCTATGGAATAGCTAGGACCTTGTTCTTGGTATTTATGCATGTCTTTTGGAAAAATTGTTTTGTTACCAAACCTAACATTTATTGTTTCAACAATCTTATTGCTGTCTGGTAACCACACCCTATATCCACGAGTAGACATCGCATATCCCACTAGAACCCCCTTTTTTGCTTTAGGATTGAATTTCGAACTTCTTGTTTGCTTAGGGACTCCTACATAAGCTGTTGTGCCGAAAGGGCATAAGTGACGGATAGATAGTTTATTTCCACTATAACTTTCGAATGGCGTTTTACTTTGGGATTGATGACATACCCAGTTTAAAATATAGGCGTAATACAGAATGGCTTCGGGCCAAAAATTTAAACTCTGTTTACTTTCATGTAAAATGGTATGCACCTCATCCACTAAAGTTTGATTGAGAAGCTCTGAGACGCCATTCTGCTCTGGTGAATATAAGTTGGTAAACTCATGCTTTATCCCGTTTTTCTCAAAGTATGTTTTAAAGGCTTCATTTGAAAATTCTGTACCATTGTCACTTTGGACGTGTTTGAGTTTAGTATTAAGAAATCTTTCGGCTCTGGTCACATGGTTAATAAAAACTTTATATACCTGAGTTTTGTCACAGATTGGGTGGACCATTACTTTCCTGGAAAAATCGTCAGTTATGGTGAGAAAGTATTTTTCCACATTTCGCCCTGTTATCCTAGTTGGCCCCCACAAATCTGTGTGCAGGAGATCAAGAAGTTTGCGTGATCTTATTTGATTCAAGGGTTTAAAAGATGTGTGTCTGTGCTTATTGATTTTGCATGTTTCACACTCAAAGTCACGCTTCTTTATGTAAGGTAAACCCCTGACCCCTTTGTTTTTCTCAGTACGCCCTATTAATGTTAGGCTAACGAGGTCTAACCTACGGTGCCATAATTGTAAGTCATCCTTTTGAGTAATAGATGCTTCGAAATTAACATTTCTAGTTTTTACATTATTATCAGTTTTACCCCCATTTTTAACCATTGGTTGTTTTCCAGAATTAGAATTTGAATCGGGTTGTGTGTAATATATCCCTTTTTTAAGATTGGCACGGAAAACAGTATGGTCTGAATGATAGGCTTTAACTCTACCCTCTCCCCCTTTGAACTTGGCACC
This sequence comes from Maratus speciosus, assembly GCA_963932465.1. NCBI lineage: Eukaryota > Metazoa > Arthropoda > Arachnida > Araneae > Salticidae > Maratus > Maratus speciosus. The sequence goes on from OZ010792.1 coordinate 40,888,307, forward strand.
CCTCGAATCGAGGCGAGAACCAGAGATAAGATTACAACGTAAGCTAGGGCAAAACATTACATCAGCAACCCTCGAGGATATACCTGAAACTTTTCGAACTGTTAAATGCTTTCAGAACAAGAATTCTGTTGTGGTTTGGACAGCAGTGTCAAACAATGGAAAATTGCCTTTGAAGTTCATCGATAAAGGGATAAAAATCAATGGGAATATTACAAACAGGACATACTGGCTACACATTTATTGCCACATGCTGACAGGTTGTATCTCAAAAAGAATTGGATATTTCAGCTAGATTCTGCACCATCACACCGAGCTAAATCAACACAGGCTTGGCTCCCTGTCAATTGTCCGAAATTTATCATGCAAGAAGATTGGCCACCTTCTTCACCAGATCTAAATCCTTTAGATTATTACGTCTGGGGGATTTTAGAGGCTAAAGTAAATAGCAACAAACACAGAAGTTTGGACTTTCTCAAAGCTTCCATATTGTGTGAATGGTACCGATTATCTCTTAAAATGATTCGTGCCGCAGTCAGACAATGCCATAAGAGATTATCTTTGGTAATCGATAAAGATGGTGGTCAAATCAAGTAAAATTATTTCCTGGTAAACTTTCATCTCTGATGTTCATCATATTAGTGTAGGTATCATTTTCTATTTTATATTTGTAAAATAAAATGACTGAGTATTTGTAACAGTATTTAGTAGCCACCCTGTAGTTAAAATACTTTGAAAAGGACTTTGTTAAATTAGGTATTTTGATTTGAAACATGTTCTGGAGTTTGTTACAAAAATAATCAAATACTGAAATATTTAAAAACTTATAAACATTTTAATGAATACATTTTATTGACAATAGAGTAATGTACTGACATATATTCTAAAAGTATCAAAAGACTACTTGTTAATATGAAATACAAATTTAAAGTTAATAGACAATTAAACAGACAATTCATTAGAAAATGAACCTTCTATTAATGAAAGCCCTCAGAAAACATTAGTTATTCTCTTGCTAAACAATATAAAAATGATTGTATAGTTTATTTCTTCCCAAGTATACTTTTGAACATGTTTTGGTGTTTTCAGAAACTTTCCAATTATATCTTTGTATATATTCGGATGCATTATTTATTTATTTTTTACAGAATGTTGATACTGCTGGCATTAAATTTGCAGATTTTAAAGGAAGTGGTGTATCATTTAGGAGTCAAAGAGTAATATATTTTTTCATTGTGTTTATTTGCTGTAATTTAATTTATCATATTAGAAAAAGCTAATTTTTAAAACTTTATGGTTATTTATATTATTTTAGATGAAGTTACCAGCATCAGTTGGTCAAAAGAAAGCTAAAGCAATCGAACAGCTGTTGAAAGAACTTGATATTGGTAATTAAAATTTCCTTTTTAATCTTAAGTTACACATTTCTTCATACTCCTGCTACTTTCATTGTTTAAACAAACTGACAGCCGTGTAATTCAGTCTAATCTGTTTTAATTCAGCCATAAAATGGTTGTATATTTGAGTTCACCTATTTTAGTAGTGCTCTGTAATTTCTCTCTCTGCAAGCTGTTTTTATCCCCCCCCCCCCACACACACAATATTTTACGATTTTGTGTATTTTTTAGATTTATCTATACTAATAAAAAAAAAAGTTTCGCTGTGTGTGTGTGGGGGGGGGGGGGGGGGGCTAGCAAAATCTACCGCATGTACAAAGCTCAAAAATTTTTTGAGGGTTCCCAAAGTTTCTTCTGGTGCACCTGAGACTCAGTATTTTAAAATTCTAATAATTAGTTAAGTTATTAGTTAAAAATTGCAACTCACTCTCATCAAAAGTATGCTTTTTTTTTTTTTTTTTTACTCCTTGCTTTCAGTTGGTTAGTTTATAAAGCTTCGCTCATCAAAAATACACCTTTTCTTTCCACTTGCTTTTGGTTAGTTGCTTGTACACTATATAGCCATTAATCACCGGACACTTTCAATTTTAGACATTTTATCAAATATTTAAAGATATTCGGATTTTTCTCAAACTTCAGGATTACAAAGAATATGTTTGACTTCATATTTATCGATGGCGATTTGATCAGAAAGGCAATTAGGGGGCCAACAAAAAATCAACGAAAAATAATAATATTTGGAATCACCTTGTAAAATAAACAGCACGAAATGATATATAGCTATAGCTTACGAATATGTGGATATTCTACAATATGTGTATTCATTTGTGTAAGAATAGCATGTATATTCATGGAGATAAATCAATTTTTTTAAATTTGTGCATGATTTTTATTTCTATTATGCACGGTTTTCTCGCAAATGTAACGCCAGTTCCAGAAAATTTGACAAAATGAAGGATAGCCTGGGGTAAATTTCAGACAAAAACAAAAATTTTACAATTACTCAGGAATCGATGGCTATTTTTTTTTACTTGGTAAAATCATCACATGCCTGATGACTCTTCTTCAGCAATTTAAAATAATTATCATTAATAAAAACAAAAAAAAAATTAATAAAATTGTGTCTGAAAATTACCCTATGCTTTGGGGTAATTTTCAGACACCCAAGGGTAATTTCCAGACAGCTATTTGTGGGGATATGTAAGGAGCTGATCTGAACACCAACTACGGTAATTAAAAGACACCATTATAAAATGTTATGACAAAAAATGGGGTATTTATTAGACCATTCTGAATACAGAAAAAGATGTGAAAACCTAATTGTAACTGTACACCCGAAATAGATTTGTATTTTCACAAATAAAAGTATGTTTTATGGTACATTTTCACATAAATAGTTTAGCTACAGTAGCTACATCCATTTTACATAAATTTTGAAAATCAGTAAAGAATTTCAGGCTTTTTAAATAATTCTGAAAGTTGTCTAACCTGCTTTTTATTAATACACTAGAATTTTTTATGCAGCACTAATTTCAAAAGGCCTAACCATTTTAGTTTTCTTTCATAGTAAAAATATCTTTGTAAAATTTTTTCACTTTAATGTACAATTCTTTCACATCATCAATAGCTTTAACATGGAAAAGATAAACAGATTGAGTCAACATAGGTCCAGAAAACTAAAAGGACTTGACAACAAATTAACTTGATTTTTGTTTAACAACCAATATCAATCGTCTCCAAGTCAGTTTCCATTTTAACTTCCAGTTAAAAACTCAATTTTAAATTCCAATAGATTTTTGTCATGATTGTCATATTTGTGAAATAGCTTTTTGACCTGTCCCAGATAGAATGTTTAGCTGTAGTATATGGCATATATATTTGATTATGAAATGGATTTCAGATAAAATCTTATTCATACCCAATTTCAACAATAAGATTTTGAAAATAGATATCAATAACATTTTAGCCTGAACTCCACCCGGTATTTTCATTTTAACTCACAGATGACATTTGGAAGTTATAATTTAATATGGAATCCTCCATAAATTATGGGCAAACAATCAATTTACCATATAGGACCACTTAAAAGACATTTTGTAACACATACTAGCATCTCAAAATTACCTCGAAGACTGTCTAATAATTACCCCGATGTTTCTGAAAAGCTGCACTTCTTAAAAAATTCTATTTTTTGCCAGATGGACATCCAAATATTGTAACTTCTTTGTTTTCAGAAAGATAACATACCCTAGTATCCAAACAAGAAGCAGCACTTGTGCTAGTGTTGCTACACACATGAAATTGAAATTTGAAATCAGTGAAGCAAAAAGTTAAACAGTAATTTTTTTTATAGCATTTAGGAAATTAATTTTGTACATGACAGAAAAAAAAAAAAAAAAAAAAAAAAAAAAAAAAATTACTAATTAAAATTGAAAAATAGTCAATTTAATTAAAAAATAAACTGTTTTGGCCAGACTCCAATTACTATGCAAGTATTACAGCTTATTATTTTTTAATTTTTATTTTTTATTGATACTTTAGTTCTCCTTCGAAAATCCTCAGGACGAGCCTATTCAAAGAAAAAAACTAGTATCAAAATCTAAGCATTTCTTCTAAATCTACTCATTGGCATTCATTAAATACCAAATCCTTTGATGAAAACCAGTTAATAACAAGTGGGTAAGTGTGATCATAGATCGCACAAAGGGTTTCGTTTAATATTCCTTTTAAAACGTCCAGTACATTTATCGCCATGGAACATCTTCTAAAATTTGGCAAACCCTTGCTAAACTATCGTAAAGCTTCAAACAGATTCGCCTTGTTATATTTCCTAATTTTTTTCGTGCCCCCCCCCCCCCCCCCCCCCCCTTCAAAATGCTACGATATATCACATAAGGGTATCTGCCAAATTTAGAAAAGTGCCCCCCTTTGGGGGGGGGGGGTGAAGTGGGGTAATGGTCACCATGATTTTTGACGCAGCCTGATGTTTAAAATTTTTGTTATGTTTTATAAGCTATACTAAAGTTTCAAACAGATCGTCCAGCTATATTTCCTAATTTTGTTTGCGCCCCTCCCTCCCCCTCCCCCCTCGAAATGCGACACGCCATTCTTCTTTATACTTCATTATAATTTGTTATAAAGTATCTTAAAGTTTAAAACAGATCGCATTGTTAGATTTCCTACTTTAAATGAAATCACAGCCTGTTAGTTCCACATTCCACCATGAGGGAGAGCCCTCTATTCTTAACAAAACTGTATCTGAACGTAACTCCGTTAAACAGCCTATCAGGAGATATGCTAGTCGAGGGGGTCGCAGTCTTAACCAAGAATTTATTATATTTGCTGAAATTACTATTCGAAAATAGTGGTATCAATATTTCTGACATTTTTATCTGGCATAAGTAACATTTATGCTGTATTTTTAAAAATCGGATACCGTTCAGAAGTATACTGCAATGAAACATCATGTGACTGCCTTGTAAAATAAGTATATAATAGAAATAAATCAATTAGTGAAATTAGCGGCCCTCCCCCCTACCCGAAATTTCACGCGCCATTTTTATAAATTTTTTCTTATGTGTTATAAACTATCTTTAAGTTTCAAACAGATCGCCTTGTTATATTTCCTAATTTTAACAAAATTGCGTTATGCCAGTTCCACATTCCACCACCAGGGAGCGCACTCTATTCTTAACAAAACTGTATCGGAAGGAAACTCCGTTAAACAACCTATAAGTAGATATGTTACTCGAGGTGGTGGCGGTCTTAATAAGAAATTAAGATATTTGCTGAAATTACTATTCGGAAATAGTGGTAACTAAACTTTAGACAATTTTATATTAAATAAGTAGCGTATATCTCAGGACTCCCTCAAAAATAGCACCTAAAACGGTTAGAAACGCTAACTTTTTAAATAGAAATCTAGCGCCTCCCCCCCCCCCCTCCTCGAAATTTCATGTGCCTTTCTTTTTTACACTTTATCTTATAAAATATCTTAGTTAGATTTCCTAATTTTAACAAAATCACATTATGTTAGTTCCACATTCCACCACCAGGGAGCGCACTCTATTCTTAACAAAACTGTATCGGAAGGAAACTCCGTTAAACAACCTATAAGTAGATATGTTACTCGAGGTGGTGGCGGTCTTAATAAGAAATTAAGATATTTGCTGAAATTACTATTCGGAAATAGTGGTAACTAAACTTTAGACAATTTTATATTAAATAAGTAGCGTATATCTCAGGACCCCCTCAAAAATAGCACCTAAAACAGTCAGAAATGCTAATTTCTTAAATAGAAATCTAGCGTCCCCCTCTCCGGAATTTCACGTGTCATTCTTTTTTACACTTTCTCTTATGTGTTATAAAATATCTTAACGTTTCAAACAGATCGACTTGTTAGATTTCCTAATTTTAACAAAATCGCGTTATGTTAGTTCCACATTCCACCACCAGGGAATGCACTCTATTCTTAACAAAAGCATATCTGAACGAAACTCCTTTACGCAATCTTTCCGTAGATACATGGGTCCGGATGGTGGCGGTCTGCTATAACAAACGCTAAGATTTAAAAAATAATTCTAGCTCCACTCCCCCTCTTCGAAATATCACACTCCATTCTTTTTTACACTTTTTCTTATGTGTTATAAACTATCTTAAATTTTCAAACAAATCGAGTAACGGTCTTAACCAATAATTTAAGATATTTCCTGAAATTACTATTCGAAAATAGTGGTATGAATACTTGTAAACTTTCTGATGATGAATGAGTTATACTTATCTCATAGCGCTGTTCAATTATCCCACGCAAATTATTAGATTTTCGAAGCACGTTAGTTTTTATCATCAAAAGTAGTCCCCCCCCCCTTTCTATTCACACAAACCTAACAAATACAAATTATGCGGTAGCGGGCGAAGCACGTTAGTCTTTGTCATAATAATATCTGTAATGCGCACTAACTGGTATATTTAATCAAAAGTAGTTCCCTCCCTCCCCTTTTCCATTGACACAAACCTAACAAAATAAAATTATGCGACAGCGGGCGAAGCACGCTTTTCAATTTCGCTGGAAGAATGCATCTCATTTTACATCAGCCTCGCACGGACTGAAATAATCCGGTAGCGGGCGAAGCACGCTAGTCTATGTCATAATAATATCTGTAATGAGAACTTTCCTAATTTTAACAAAATCGCTTTATGTTAGTTCCACATTCCACCACCAGGGAGCACACACTATTCATAACAAAAGTGCATCAGAACGAAACTCTGTTGGGATATTTAATCAAAAGTATTTCCCTCCCCCCTCCTTTCCATTTACCCAAACCTTACAAATACAAATTATACGATAGCGGGCGAAGCACGCTAGTCTCCCCTCGAAATATCACACTCCATTTTTTTTTTTACAATTTTTCTTATGCGTTATAAACTATTTTAAAGTTTCAACCAGATCGATTGGCGATCTCAACCAATAATTTAAGATATTTGCAGAAATTACTATTCTAAAATAGTGGTATGAATACTTACAAACTTTCTTATAATGAATAAGTTATACTTGTCTCATAGAGCGGCGTCGAAAAACCTCACGCAAATTGTTAGATTTCCTAATTTAAATAATTTCATGGTTAAAAAAGCACGTGCCTTCATTTTATTCTATTCATTAGATAGAAATGAAACAGATTAATTAAATAATAATTAATATCTCAGCTTCTAATTGAGTTATCGCTTTGAACTGGGTATGTATGAAATCTGTGAGAGATTTCCCGTCCGGATGGCAAAAAATTTTATCAAAAAATTTAATATTTAAAAAGTTAAAATTTCGTATTAAAATATTCCACTACCGAAAACCGCAAGGTCGCCGTCATGTCTGAAGTTGAGCACACCTGCTTTTGCGCCGAAATGAAATCTCTTTTCATTGTCTTTTCAAATACAGAAATTAAATTTTTATCGATCGATTTTTAGTGGATTTTTTGCGTTATACCCAATGCAGAAATGTGAACTTTATACCAAATGAAAGTAGATTTTTTTCCGCGTCTGTCTATACCATTTACAAATTTCTCGTACCAATATTTTCTGATATGCGATTTCGCTTTAAAATGCCCACTTCATTTTTCGGCTTAATTTCCTCCGTGGTAACCGTGCACCGGCTGATTTTACTAGCAACCCTTATGAGAAACTCCGAAGTTTTGGAGAATGTCCGTTTGAACCTGTGTTAAAAAGGTGTATTGGTTAATTTTAGAAGTTAATTAGCCCGTAATTCGGTTAATTGCCGACTTTTTCAAAATTTTAGGATTTGTTGTTTGATGCGAGGTGTTCAGCTACAAGTACCCAAAATTTCAAGTCTCTAACATGTATAGTTTCTGAGAATGGGCTCTAGTACTAGATAAGTCATTGACTAAAGAGTGAGAATTTTTAATGATATGTTAAGCTTCCCAAAAATCAAGATCAAGGTTAGAAGGACATTTTTGGATAATGATGGCTGAGGAAAAATCGAACCTATGTTGAGAAGACCAAGAATGTTGAGCAATAGAAGAACGTTTGAGCTCCTGATTTTTAACATAGCCTTCATGCTCTTTTAAACGAAATCTGAGAGCACGTTTAGTCTGGCCAATATAAAAAAGGCCACACTGGCAAGGAATTTGGTAAATGCCCCAATTATCTAAGTGATCAATGGGGTGTTTGAGTTTTGAAAAAGTGATTTTATTAACAGGAGAAAAAATAACTTTAAAATCAAACCTTCTTAGGATTTTAGCGACTTGCTGACTGATTTTAAGAAAAAATGGTAACACAACTGAAGTATTAGAGTTGGAATTAGAATGCTTTTCAGAATAGACGGATTTTGTCAATTTCTTATAAATAGAATCAATAATATTAGAGGAATAACCACAATCAACAGCAATAGCTTTGAGGTAATTAAGTTCAGAACTAAGTAACTGAAGAGTGGAATAAATGTTGGTAGCCCGAAAAACAAAAGTACTGAAAGCAGCGAATTTCTGGTTGGGGGGATGAGAAGAATGCCTGTGAAGTGGGAGACTGACAGCAAAAGGTTTACGAAAGACGGTAGTCTGAAAGCCATTTTCACAACGAATAACAAGGACATCCAGGAAAGAAAGACAGTTATTGGTCTCAATTTCAGAGGTAAATTGAATGCAGGGATCAATGGAATTCATAATAGAGAGAATATGATTAATATCCGAATTCATTTCAACCAGGACATAAACATCATCAACATAACGAACATAGAACGGAAATTTTAAAATTTCAAAAAGTTTGACCTCAAAATAGTGCATATAAATATCGCATAAAATTGGACTAAGAGGGTTACCTATAGCCAAACCGTCAATCATACGGAAAAAATTACCATTGAAAACAAAAGTATTTTGCGACAAGCAAGCTCGAGTGAGAAGGATAAGCTTCTAAATTTCAAAATAAGAGAAATGGAATTCACAAAGCCTTTTCTTGAGGCAATCTAAAGCCCCTTCAACCGGAACGTCTGTAAATAATGATTTAACATCAAAAGAAACCATCATGTGACCCTGCAGCTTAAAATTATGAAGTTTTTTAACAAAATCAAAAGAATTCTTAACAGTGAAACAGTTACTGCTCAAAACTGGGGAAAAAACAGAAACTAAATATTTGGCAAGCTTATAAGAAGCTGTACCGATACTAGAGACAATAGGTCTAAAAGGAATGTCAGGTTTATGGACCTTAGGTAAAGCATAAAACCTGGCACCATGTGCAATAGACGGAATAAGGGACTTCTTAAAGTTAGCAGGAATAATGGAAAAAGACTTGACGGCAGACTTAATAGAGTTAATTTCACTAGTGGTAGGGTCTTTGCGGATATCCACATACGGACCATCATTAATTAATTTATGAGATTTTTCCAAATTCGTTGTGAAAATGGCTTTCAGACTACCCTCTTTCGTAAACCTTTTGCTGTCAGTCTCCCACCTGACAGGTATTCTTCTCATCCCCCCCCCCCCAACAAGAAATTCGCTGCTTTCAGTACTTTTGTTTTTCGGGCTACCAACATTTGTTCCACTCCTCAGTTACTTGCTCAATTACTTGCTGAACTTAATTACCTAAAAACTATTGCTATTGATTGTGGTTATTCCTCTAATATTATTGATTCTCTTTATAAGAAACTGACGAAATCCGTCTATTCTGAAAAGCATTCTAATTCCAACTCTAATACTTCAGTTGTGTTACCATTTTATCCTAAAATCAGTTAGCAAGTCGCTAAAATCCTAAGAAGGTTTGATTTTAAAGTTATTTTTTCTCCTGTTAATAAAATAACTTTTTCAAAACTCAAACACCCTGTTGATCGCCTAGATAATTGGGGCATTTACCAAATCTCTTGCAGTGTGGCCTTTCTTATATTGGCTAGACTAAACGTGCTCTTAGATTTCGTTTAAAAGAGCATGAAGGTTATGTTAAAAATCAGGAGCTCAAACATTCTTCTATTGCTCAACATTCTTGGTCTTCTCAACATAGGTTCTATTTTTCCTCAACCATCATTATCCAAAAATTTTCTTCTAACCTTGATCTTGATTTTTAGGAAGCTTACCATATCATTAAAAATTCTCACTCTTTAGTCAATGACTTATCTAGTACTCCTGATTTTCCAAGTATTTGGAAAGCATTAATTTAATTCCCCCTTTTTTGGTTTCTTTTTCTCTACTTCGCTGATAGATGTCACTACTTGTCCACCCAGTCGTTTCCACTGCTTCTCTCTCATTGGTTGTTTTGGTGCCTTCACTACCCGCATAGGGTATATAAACCAGCGCGTCTCTGTCTATCATTTTGCTCAGCCTTGCTGTTTTTAGCATGCTGTTCCTTTTTCCCTATCTTGCACTGAAGAAGAATCTTGCTAGTAGATTCGAAACAGCTGTTTGCTGCTTTTCATATATTATTTGTGCATTTTAAACGTTGGTTTTTCTGCTTTTTAATAATAATATTATTCTAGATTTTAAAAAAAGAACGAAACGGTACTTTTTTTTTTCCCTCTTACTTATATTTTAAAAAAAATGGTTTCTCCATTGCTAATTGCCCTATTGTGTTCAAATTTTCACCGAATTCAAATAATAATAAATTAGGCCGCTTACCTAATTTATATTAATTTACAATAAGTTTTCAGAAATTTAGAAATCCCCCCCCCCCCCCCCCCAAAAGACCAACTATCTGAGCCACTCCAACAAGAAAAACAAAAAAAGCTAATGGCTGTGTAGTTTGTTTTTATCGTGATCGGAGAAGTCAGGCGTTATCAGTTTGCAGTTAATGTTTTTAGCTATGCAGAAAAGATTCATTATTACTGTGAAGTTAGTTGAGGTAACACAAGTTAATCAAACCAAAGTTAATTTTCCAAGCTTTCATGTGCTTTTTCCGGAAAGAGGATGTCAAATTATAAATAATACAACTTTACAAAAGATTAATAAATAAATATAAATTTATTTACTTTTATTTTTTATTCGGAAAGAATAACTTTATCAAATGCAAATTTAATAATAGTAAGAGTTATTTGATCGACTGCCTAATGGCAGAAAAATAGTCTAAAAATCATTTTCCTGCTTCATTGTTATGTTGATGCCCCCCCCTTCTTTCATGACAGATTTTATAACGCTCAATTATCCTGACTTTTCAAGTATCCGGCAATCGGCATTTCCCGAGAATGCCAGTTAGTTGAGCTTTTACTGTAATTTTATTTTAAATATTTTATGGCCAATGCTGCATCAGGATGATATATATGTATGATTATCTAAATAAACATTTTTCGTTAATATCTATGTTATAATTTGAGTATTGTGTCTGATCTTTCTGATTTAAAATGTGAGAAACTACTTTAATGATGCTTTCCATGTAGTCTGGTTTATATTAAGGCAAGTGAGTTTTGTTGTTTACTTTCCATCATTATCTTTAATAATTATTAAATATTATCTACTTGATTTTACAATGTACTTAAACTGTTATTTCGTATGCCAAACAAAATTATCTAGCTCTCCTTTTTAGAATTCAAATATTTAAATTATCTTTTTAGTAATTAATTAATATCTATCTCAACCTTGTTACTATTGGCTTCCTTATGCCATTTTTCTACTCATGACTCTTACAAGTTAAGAAAATCAGAGGTATGCCAGGTATAAGTAATCCTTCAAGAAGTTTGTGATGACAAAATATTTGAATGCCGTGTACTTAAACCGTTGTTTGAAAGAAATATTTGTCAAGAAATCATTGTTTATGGAAGGCAGTGTTTGCAAAGTAGAACTATTGTGTTTTTCATTTTAAAATTAATATTTTAAAAACGGCTTATGATAGAAAAATCCTTTTTTCTATGTAACTTAAGTCATTTATTACAGTTATTTTCATATTAAAAATGCAGATATGATTATATTGAACCTCTGATGCCTATTATATTATATTGAATTCCTATTATATTGAACCTCTGATTAGCAAATAATTATTAAACAGATCGTCTAAAATCTCATTTAATGTACATTTTAAAACAAGGTTTTACATAATGTAGATATAAAATATGCATTTATACTTGTTGCAACATTTTTTTTTTTTAAGTTTATAAAAATTGAGGCATACTTTGCTTTTAATTATTTTTAGTTATATATGTTATACCTCATTCTCATTAAAACACGTTTCTCTTGTAGGTCCAAATCCAATTCCCACTGAAGATGTTTGCACTCATTTTAATGAACTTCGTAGTGATATGGTACTATTGTATGAGCTTAAATTAGCTTTAGCAAATTGTGAGTTTGAACTTCAAACTTTAAGGCATCAAACTGAATCTCTTACACCTGAAAAAGCCAAGGACAATCCTGATCCAGTGCCATCTACTCCATTACTAAGTGCGAGTGAAATAAAGCAAGAACCATGAATTATAGTATTTTATGTTATCAAGTGTAAATATGTACATTTCTATATGCATTGTAATAAAACATTTGTAATTATTCAATATACTTTTCCAGTTTTTAAGTCTCTATTTTCAGCAGTAAAAGTTTTAATATTTTAAAAGTTCAAACTTTTTATAACTATGAAGAAAAGTTTTGATATTATTAGAATTCAAAAATATATTTGTATGCATGTTTTATAATTTGTAAAACGTCTGTTATGCTTAATTTAACAAGATACATCACTAGATAAATAGTAAAGTGCTTATGGATGCTACAAAAACATATCAAGATTTTAAAGGAAAAAAACACAATTACTTTTAAAAATTGTATAAACTATTAGATATATATGTTATACATTTGAATAAAAATTCATCTAATTAATAATAAAATTATGAAAAAATTAACAAGACTTGTAATTTTTTTTTTTTTTTTTCCCAGCATTAACATGCTAAAAAACATGTAATTACTGATTTTGCATAAACCATAAACATTGCTGTTGTAAAATAATATGACATTTCTTATTTTTATCATAAACTTCTTAATTAAAATCTTAATTTTAATGATCTCAATTAAATATTTAAATCTAAATTCATTATTTTAACAATCCTTTAAACTTTATTGTTATTTTAAATAAGTTTAAAATCATTTAAATTGCTTTTATTTTTAACAATCTTTTTGAAATAATGTTTATTTTTCTACTTAATTTGACATGTTTTCATTCAAAATCTGTTTTATAAATAACAACTATCTATTTATGATTTTTAAACTTTTCCAATGCCATCTTGTTTGTGTGTCTTTTAAGTACACTATAGGATCTGTTATGCAGAATGTTTGGGACCTGAGATATTCTGGATAAGGGGGTTTTCCGTAATTCGGAGTTCTTTACTATAAGTATTAAGAATTGTACAAAATAATGGTATAAAATATTAATAACAAAGGTAAATACATAATAACAAATAAAATTAGATCAACATATAAAATTTAGTTTTAAAATTTATGAGCAGAATCCTTCAATTTGGATTTTCAGAAATTTTTATTAAGATTGGTTGCTTATAGCATGTCTCTTGCACTAATTGTTCCTTTATAATTTATACTGATATGAGTTGCTGTTCATGGGAGTAGCTTCTTTGTTGCATTCCCCAAGTCAGTTGTTCAAATGAAAAATATCAGTAGCTCATTTGAAATTTTTTTACCCACTTTATTAGACATGTCATTATGTCACAAATCTCACTGCGAGTCATCTGATGACTTACAGGAGTATTGTCATCAGCAATTACACAATCTTCTACTGACTTTTGATCTAACAATTGGGCTTCTGAACATGAAAGTTCTTTAGCTTAGTTCAGCAGATCTGTAATAATTTTCATCTTGGAAAATTTAAAGTCTACAACTTCAGGCTTATTCAAACCATAAAAAAGTAGTGCATATGACCACAAATTATATCACCCTTGGATGAGTGTATATCTGTTTGCTGTATTCCATGCTTGACATAAAATAAATCTTTAGTTTTTACATTTTTGAAATGAAACAAATTATTTTTTTGTTATCATTTTTCATTCTGGTTTTGAGAGCATTCGGGATACGAAGTTTCCGGATAACGGATCCCATACTGTAGTTTAAGGGAATCCATTTTTGTTTTTCAACTAAAAATACAGCTTTAGCTGCCATATTGTTGATTGAGGATCACAGAATCACCTGTTTATGCCAAATTCGTAAACAGATTTGCATTTCTGAATACTCATCCATTATTGCCAATCCAAGTAAAATTGTTACAGAAATATTTTTAGAACTGTAATGGTCATTTGGCTGATCAATCGCCAGTCTATGTCATATTTCATTTAGCTATTTTATGTCAGTTTATGGATCTGTTAACATCCATATAGTGCTCTGATTGGTGGAGCTTAAATTTGTTCATTCTCTTAGCCGTGAAGATCTGGAAAAAATCTAAGTTATGATCAACTGCGAGTGAAGCTATAAGAAGAGTGGGGAGATAGCTATGGTGTCTCGGATATAAAAGCTTCCTTCCCAGTTTACACCCCAAGATTTTTGTGAAAAAACAAAATGGTGTCTTGGTAAGGTTTTTGAAGCAAGATGTCTTGTTAAAAGCATTGAGAAGCTTGATTTTGCTGTGATTGAACCCCAGTTTGTCCTCCAAAATTTTTCATTTTACTGATTTCATTTCAGATTCCAACGGAATAAGTTTCAATTATCATCTTTTTTATTGAAAGAAAAAATGATGGACTTATACTATGAAAGGTACATTTATTAGTTAACTTGCTGTAATCTTCAGTCTCTTAAGTGGCGCCGTATCAACACGTCGCCAACAGAAACTTGAATATAATAAATTTGAAATAGAAAAACATAATTTGTGTTTTCCCTTCATTCTGATTAAAATGATTTGAAATAGAATATATGTAATTTTGAATGAGCAAATTTTTTTTTTCTATACATGAATAAATAAAATTTTGAATGCAAGACAAATTGAGCTTGAGTCAGTCCAAGCCCCAAAACTTACAGAAAAATTGAATCCATTTTATTTCTATCTGCAACGTGTACTACATCACATATAAGTATTTTGATAAAAAAGAATGCAAAAGCTTGGAGATGGAAAGGAAAGGGTAATTTAGGCTTCGATTTTTGGAAGCGATATTGCAATGGGCTCTGGAGCCCTGTATTTATGAGCTCTGGCACAAATTAAGCCCTGACTAGTTAGCTACTTTTATGAATCAAATCCAAAGTCAATATTGGTATATTTAGCTTTGTTGAAAGTAAATTCTATTCAGCAAACTTAATTCATATAAAAGGTAATTAGTGTATATAAACACAGAGAAATAATTGATTAGTCAAGTGAAAATTGATCATTTGTTTTGAAAAAAGGAAGTAGTCGTATTATGGCAAATAAACATAAGGCTATAGGAATGATCATCTTCTGTCACTCAATCTTCGAGTACTGTACAGTGGGGAAACTTTTAAATGCATTTTTTTTTTTTTTTGTCTTTGTTCCTTGTGTTAAATGAAACTCGACCATCGAATTCCAGGAAAAACCAAAACGTATGTAGAACTCTCAAACACACTCATTTTCTGTAACCACTTAGACCAAATTATGTAAGGGAGGAAAGAGGGAGCAGTGCAGGGTGAAAATCTTTGAAAACAGTATTGATTGAATATAAACATAAAAAGTTATTTCTGATTATGATTGAATTGATTAATGCGTGATTGCAATTTTATTGACTGACAGTTGAATTTGAAAGATTTCATTACAAGTGTAAACATAATTTTATCTGTTTTCTTTCGCTAAAACTATCTTCAGTTTTCTAAGCGAATGATAATTACCAATAAGAGTTAAAAAGTCAAATATTTAGCAGTTTTTTTTTTTCTTTGGCATGGGGTTGTGGCTCTTATAGTTTTTTTTACTACAGTGTGCTTTTATGATAAATGAACTGCCAAACCACTTCATGTCACTCGTTGTGCTTTTTTGGTAAAATGCTTGTCTAATAATCACTATGCCTCTCACGACTTTGAGTTGAAAAGGAACATGTACTGAAAAAGAATAAAATCAGGTCCATCAATGAACTCATAACAGACTCGCAGTCTCACATGATGTACAGAAAAAGTGACTACCAGCATATATCATGTATGTGTAATGTGAGAGAGAAAATAAGATTGATACATTTGAAAAATATATATATATAATTTTAGCTGTACAAAATAAAAACAGATTGCATAAATGTGAAAAATTTGTAATCTGTACTAATAAAAAACACAATAGCTGTCTCTCTCTCTCTGTGTGTGTACCTGTGATGGCTAGCGAAACCTAAGGCACGTACGAGGCTAAAAAATTTTGTGAGAATAGCCCAAAGTCTCTCCTGATGTACCTGATATTCAGAATTTTTAAATCCTAATTATTAGCTGAGTAATTAATTAAAATTCAAAACTCACTCACATCAAAAGTATGCCTTTTTTCCCCTTCGCTTACTTTTGATTGGTTGGTTCATAAAGCATCACTCATCAAAAATACATTTATTTCCGCTTGCTTTTGGTTGGTTGGTTGTATAAAACTTTTGCAGAAATAATTAATTAAACCGGAATAGAATTAAATAAACCAATTTGAGTGCTTAATGTTTCAAGAATGACTGTTTTTTTCAACTAAAACATTAAATTTTAGCACGAAGGTGAAACATGCTTTGAAAACATATTAAATAATAATGAACGTTTAACCCCTTGGGGATGAGTGACCGGTATTCGTGCCACATAAGGCACTTGGAATCGGTGATTATTCTCACCAGTAAATTTTTATTGTAAATTTTGTCTTTTTTAATCCGAGCATTTTCCCGATTTAATTAGGCAAAAATTTCTGTTTTGAAAAACCGGTGATAAATGATTAAAAATTCTGTAAAAGACTCTCGTCCCGAAGGGGTTAAGAGAATAGATTAGTTTCAAATGACGTCACAACATAGCAACTAACTTGACAACCTGGCACTCATTGTGTTTGATCATCTGCTTTCTGTGTTTTTCCCTACTTTGATTGGTTGAGCGATATCTGCTAAAAAATCGGCAATTTTGGTTGGTTTGTGGAAAATTGGTGGCGCATGGCTAAAACTCATCTATTTAGATAGCAAGATATATGGTTCTTAACCACTTAAGTGATTCCTTTTTTTTATATACAGTGAAACCTCTTACAGCGGTAACCTCCATATACCTGTCATGTTTTAGTGTTACCGAATCACTTCCATAGAAATAACATTGCACTAGACCTTCAAACAACAGCCACCCCACAGCGTTTTTTTTTTACATTACGTTTTATCTACAGCTGAGATTAAGTAGGTTGTGGAGGTGGATTTTCTTATTTTACGTCCTTACAAATTCTCTACTAATTTCTAGCGGTTGCTTATCAAAACCCCGTTCGTAAATAGGTGTGGCGGGGACGAAATTTAAGTGTGAGCAAGCAGTAGACATTTGTACTCTTTGTCGATTGTGTGATGATTTTTCTTGTCTATGTGTAGCACACATTTTTCACTAAAAGAATGAGTTCAAAGTGAAAATTTTTAACTTTAAGTGATAAGTTGAAAGTTATTAAGAACAGCCGAAAAGATGTAAGGGCACGAAAATTAGCTGAAATTTACAATTGCGGAAAGACCCCAAAAGATGACATTCTGAAAAAAAGTTACTTTTATTTATAAAAGACATTTGAAGGTGTAAATTTGGAATCTTAAACTTAGCGCCGAAAAACTGCTGATGATGAGATTCATAAGTTGCTTTTGGGATGGCTTTCTATCTGTCGAGAGAAAAATCTCCCAATTTCTGAGCCAATGTTGTAAGAAAGTGCTGCAGAAATTGCAGATAAAACTGCGAATAAAACAAACAACAAAACTGCACAACAAACTGCAACAAAACTGAGAAAATGATTATGCATTTAGAGAAAGAGATACGCTTAAAAAAAAAAAATGTGAATAAATGATTTTTTTAGTGTGCAATAATAAGCATGTATTCTTTAACTGTAAAAATAAAATAATTTTGGTCGGTTATTTTGATTTTAATGTAAGTAATTTTGAGCTTTTAAAAAGTGGAACCTCTGAATAACGGCAACCTCCAAAATGCGGCCACTTTATCGTGCTCGTAGTGGTAGCTGCTATTCAGAGGATTTACTGTACAATAATTTGAAACTATGGGATACTAAAATATTCATAATATTATTTTTTAAACTTCTGTCATTAAATAGTATGAAATTGTAATTAAAAAAATAGTGGTATCAAAAAGCTTTAAATGATGGATCAAGCAAAGTCTTCTTGCTCGTACGGCATACAGGCAAATCAGCTCTTCTTGCTTATACGGCATACAGGCAAATCAGTTAAGTGGTTAAACGTTAAGTAAAAGATTAGAACACTCCTTACTGCCTCTTTTACCGCTAGAAATTAGAAATTGGCAACAATAAGTCCTTGCATTCAAATGCTTTCTGCTGCTGTAGCAAGTAGCAACATTTTAAATAGAATTTAAATTGTCATTTTTGATACTATTAATGATATATTTTTTTTCAGAAGTATTTTTTTTTTTTTTAAAGACATTTTTAAAAGCATTTTTTATTGCTCTTTTTTGTTTTTTAAATACAGAAAAATATTCAGAATTTATCGTACACCTGCTATATAGTGCCGCAGGTAGTGGGAACCTGTGTCGGATGTTTGTACAGAACATATTGCACCCTTAATTTATGAGTAGTGGTTATTTCCGAATAGTAATTTCAGCAAATTTCTTAAATTCTTATTTCTTTCCCCACCCCTCGACTAATATAGCTACGAATAGGTTTGATAACTGAGTTTCAGTTCAGATATAAATTTGTTAAGAACAGAGTTTCCCCTGGAAGTGAAAAAGGGAACTAACATATCTTACAGAGCATACACAGCTTGACTGCTATAGAGTGAAGCACGCAGCAGCAAGCCATGTCGAAGGTTCTTATAGATCATATTGGGCTCTTAATTGAGTGGTGGTTATCATTATTTCCGAATAGAAATTTCAGTAAATTTATGAAATTCTTATTTATGTTCCCGCCCCATCGAGTAATATATTTACAGATATGGATAGGTTGAAAATTGGAGTTTCGTTTAGATATAGGTTTGATTATGAAAGAGTGCACTTCCTGGTGGTGGAAAGTGAAACTAAAAAATTTTGTAAAGCGTGTGTAGTACACCTGCTATACCCGGCTGCAGGCAGCGGTAAACCATGTTGGATGTTTGTATAAAACATATGCCCCGTGGCGGTGGAAAGTGGAACTAAAGTACTTTGTAGCACATGCATGGTTAGGATAGTTAGCTTATAGTTTGTGTTAAGTTGGAGTTCGGTTAAAGTTAGTTTACTGTTAGGTTTCAATTAGGTTAGGTTATATTTAAGTTCCGGTTAGTTTACGGTTAAGTTGATGTTAGATTAGGATAAGGTGACTGACGGTTTGGTTATATTTAAGTTACGGTTAAGTTGCAGATGGGTTACGGTTATGTTACAATTAAGTTACTGTTAGGATTTTATCCACAGGGTGAACATTACGCATATTATGATTAAAAATATATACTTAATTTTGTACAATAGCTCTGAAATTATAATACTATATAATAACCTTTTAGCTTATGATCGAGTAACGATTTCATTCACGGTATAGTCGGATTTAAGAGTGATATGATCTCTCTATTTTTTTTTTTTTTTTTAAAGTAACTAACGCTGTCACCGCCACCGGCAGTTTTGAATTTTTTGTGACCGGAGGTCTTTCTTCATTAATATTAAGAAAAATATTGCATATCAAAATATGAACATCGGTGGTACTATAGGGATATGTTTGATAAACACGCTGATGTAGACAGTTTTCAAATCGAAGAATTATTTTAAGAGATACGGTGGAACTCCAGTTATACATTATCTGAGATGTATGTTTCCCTCGGTTGTACGTTTAAAGTCACAGGTCCCGATCATTTGACGTTAAAATTTAGCTGAGTTATATGTTTCCCTCAGTTATGCATTTAATTTTTATATCCCAGGATGAAATTTCATCTTATTTATACACTTATTCTGGAAAATATTTTTTTTCCGAACCTTTTCTACCCCTTGCCGAATTTTTCTTTATGGTTTCTGGGATTTTAACTAGCCATGGGAAAAATGGAGCATACGAGAAGTGAGGGGGGGGGATAGAGGTGTTGGCCGTAGTAGGAGGGACCCTGCTTTTCACTTCCCTCTCATATTTCTCTTTACCACCACAGACATGTGACTGCCTGCCTTCATCTAGAATTCCTATAATACAGGTTGACGTCATCTCCGCCATTGTGGATCCAGATGTGGAACCAAGCTACAACCAGTTATTGTTAGTAAATGGGGAACAATGACAGGTCCTTATTAGATGCAATACCAGCTCCAGACTAATGCTGAGGTCCCAATATGGCGGTTATTTTGTGCAACAACATAGATTGTCTGACAGTGTGCTGTGACGTAGATCACTTGACATTTCATTGTGCAGCTTAAAAATCAGTCGAAAATAGGCAGCTCTCTCGATAGAGGAAAAGCTAAAAATTATTTGGAAGGCGGGAGGCCAATTCTGGTGAGAGATTTCATTTCAATGTATTGGAATACCACACTCTACCCTCAACACAATTTTAAGCAAGAAAGAAAAAATAAAAGATGCTTTAACTGAAGTCAGGCCAAGCTCTTCCAAATGAGCATGCCTACAAGAGGGACAATTTTCCGAATTAGAAAAACCTCTATAATTGTGGTTTCAGTTTAAGCGTTCGGCTGACATACCGGTAATCTGAAATTTGTTGCAGTATTCAAAGCTTCCAAGGGTTGGCTTACAGGATTCAAGGTATTACTGGTTGCCCATATGCGATGAGTAGAATGCCGTGAATGGTCACACAGTTGATCACTTCAAAGATCAGGAACTTCCAAAATGAATTCAAGGCTGTTAGGCGAAAGACGATAACATCACAGACAAGACCGGACTCATGTCAAGACCGGCATGCAAAGTAAAAAATGTTTGACGGTACCGATAAGCTACAACATTTAGTCTAGAGATCTGCACGGGCCGGCCCGGATCACACTTTTTTCTGAAGGCTCAGGCCAGGACAGGCCTAACTTATTTTTTCTGTACAGAGCCAGACTGGTTTCATTCCTAGTCTTCACGGTTCAAAATTTTCAGTCCTAATTTTGTCCCAGCCCGTATGAAAATCATTGTCTCAGTGTGGCTTGTTCCATTCAAAGGTCAGTAAAATTAGGTCTAGCCCAAAAATTTTTTGCAAAAAATGCATACATTTTTAAATCGCCATTATTCTACACTTAAATATTAAAATTTATTCTTTTTAAAGAACACTAGATTTCTGCGTTTATTAAAATATTGTAAAACATGTGAAAAAGAACCTGCATATAACTGAACCCATTTTAAACTAACTAATGCGTTGATCCATGCATAATTAATATACTAATACATAAGTAAAGAATATACAATACATTTACACTCGCTAAGAAGGGAACTTGCCTATAACGCATTTTTTTTCTTTTCTATGCAATGCCATCTTACTGTATAGCATTTTTCAGATTTTTAACACTTCAAAAAAAATAAAAAATCAATGTTTTGTTCAAATTCACTCGGGCCGAGATTTTAACCTTTTTCCGGGCCGGGCCGAACTTATAAAGTTTTTTACCGGACCGGGCCGAATTTTTTTCCTATGCATCGGGCCAGGCCTGGGCCTGGAAATTTCGGCCCGTGCAGACCTCTAATTTAATCATTGAAAAATACAAAAAGCCCCGTTGTTATAAAAATGTAATCGCGTTCTTCATGGATTATGAAGCAAATCTATAAGCATGGATGACGCAGGCAGCCACGGACATTTGGCTACAGAAACTAGACGCGCATATAGGAAGAGAAAAATTCAAAGTTACTCTATTTATGAAATATTGTGCTGCCCACTCGCCCTCAAGCTAGCTCAAGAACATTCGAGTGAAGTTTTTCCAGGCCAACTGCACTAGAAAATTCAAGCTCTTAGTTTGGGGCATAATTGCAAATTGTAAAATACATTATTGAAAGAGGCTACTTTAGTATAATGTGTCATGCCTTGATGCAGAACAAGAACACCCCAAAATAATTTCCAACGGAAATGTTTTTGATGAATGATTTACACGATTTCATTCATTTCTTTTAAATACTCTGTGTGTAAATAGTATTTTTTATAAAGATTTATGATAAAAAAACCTTTCTTTGTGCACTTTTCTGATGTACTTTTTTTTTTTTTTTACTCTGTTCCATTTTCACGAATTTATGTTACGGTGCATACTGCATAATGCTTATGAAACTTTGGTTTTCGATGAAAAAGGTAACTGAAGCTTGTTAGCGAAACAAAATTTTAACGATATATATTTTAAAAAAAGTCCTGGTAGATCATTAATTGAATTGTACGTTTATCTGGTCCCAGACAAAACGTATAACTGGAGTTCAACTGTATTTAATGTTAAAGTTGCAGTTGGTCAGAATCGTTCCATTAAAAAAGTTTTATAGGAGCAAAAACTATAGATAGGAATTTAATCATTTTATACATTAGAAGTTCCCGGTGTGCAGACTGAATTTATTCTTTTGACTCATTTTTTGAGGTTTTATTTCTATTTTAAATTCAAATTTTCAGAATTTCAAGAGATATTTTTTACAACTTTTAGAAAAGGGTATTATTTTAAATTGTTGCTAAATTTAAAAACAGTGCAAAGAATATTTCTTTCAAATTAAAAATTTATTTACTTGCGACTATTATAAACAGAAAAAACTTTCAAATGAGAATTAAATGATTACATTTTAAAAGCAGGAAAATATTGATAATTATGTCATAAAAACTATATTTACATGTGAATTTTAAAAGAGGAAGAAAATTGTAAAATAAATTCATTAATATGCGTTAAAAGACGTAAATGGAGGAAATTAAGTCTCATTTAAAATTGTCAAACAGTTTAAATTAAAAAATATATTTGCGCGAGACACTTATTTCATATTTTGAGATAATCTTTTAAAACTATATGTATACATATATATATATATATGCTACACTATTGTATGCGTCACAGAAATCTTGATTATTTGGTAATTGTTTAATGGCAACGCCTGAATGAAATGCATCTCATTGGTTATTGAACAGCATTTAAAGCACCTCCATACCTATAAGGAGGTTTACCAGAGGGACCCCTGTTCTGTCGCCAAATGCTGCTGTCACAAATTTGGTGATATATCACCAAATTTGGCAATCAAAATTAGTCACCAAAAGTGACGCCAACTTGCCAATATCTCTAATATTTCACCAAATTCCCATAAACTTTCTTCTAAACCAATAGGGTTTACTTGCTTACAGAAAATCAACAAATTGAGATATTTTGAACCAATAAACCAATGCAGATGTTATTGAAGTGCCTACAACAGTCACATTGCTTGTGTTGAAAATTCTAAGACAGTGCAAATAATATTTCCTTTCTAACAACAAAAGTATTTTTGCATGAATATAAAAAGAGAAAGAAAACTTTGGTGAAAATTACATCAGATTTAAAACGATACATTTAAAAAAAACTTTCTTATAGTTTTGTTAAAAAATACCGGGAGACAAAGACTCTGTTTACTTAAATCATTTTATATTAATTTATTTTCTAATGTTTCACTGATCTGATTTAATCAAAGATGAAAACAACCCATTAACAGGGAGATAACCACTGTTTTTTAAAATTATAACTAGGGGGCTCAGCCCCCTACGAGCTACGCTCCCCAACCCCCGTTCAGACACCACCGTCTCCAAAAGCACGCTAATTCGATCGGCTTTAATAAGATTTTCAAAGATTGAATTATAATTTAAAAAACAGTGACGATCTCCCTATAAACGGGTTTTTATTCATTTCCCTTCGATTGGGGAATTTTAAGGAAAAATCAGCTGCTGTTAAAAGATACAATGGCTGTTTTAGTCTGATTAAATAAAATCAATTAAACGTTTCAAAATAAGCTAATATGATAAGCAAATCTGCAACAAAATGCAAATCTATTTTACAAATACCAATGCCTTCTTTTGACGGAAACAATACAAAAGGTTAACGAATCTTAACTAAACCATTTAAGCAATTTCTTTATTTTCTGCTTCACAGATTTTTCTCTTTCAAATCATATTTTTTGTTGATGACACTTAATTTTCAGCTTTTTTTTTTTTTTTTTTTTTTTTTTTAATTAAATTACTAAATAGTCGCTCGAAAACAGTCTAAACGTGTTCAATTAATCTTATTAATATAACCTCAAAATATCAAATTAATGTCTCGCGCAATTTTTAGATTTAAACTGCTTTGCAACATTACTTTTCGTTCATTTTACATAATAAGTGTAATGTGATGTAATTTCTCATATTTAAGACTTCTAACGCATGTTAATGAATTTATTATTTTACAATATCCTTTCTCTTTTAAAATTCACGTGTAAATATAGTTTTTATGAAGTAATTTTCAATAAGTTCCTTCTTTTCATACGTAATTATTTAATTCTAATTTGAAGAAAACATTATTATTCGTGCTGTTTATACAGTTGGCAACAGTTTAAATTAATACCATTTTGTAAAATAAATAAAAATCTCTCTCAAAATGCTGAAAATTTGAATTTAAAATAGAAATAAAACCTCAAAAAATGAGTCAAATTAAAAAAGTTAATGCAGTCTGCATACCAGGAAATTCTACTGCATAAAATGATCTAAAAATGAATTAATTCGCATGTATAGTTTTTGCTCCTATAAAATTTTTTTAATGGAACAATTTTGTCCAACTTTAGCATTAAATATCTCTTAAAATAATTATTCGATTTGAAAACTCTGCATCAGCGTGTTTATCAAACATTTCTGTATAATACTGCCGATTTTCATATTTTTGTAGAATAGAAAGATTCATTCTTCCAAAAAAAATTTTAAAGCCGATCTAATTAGTGTGGCTTTTAGAGTTTGTGGTGTCTGAACAAGGTTTGGCAAGCATTGCACAGCTCGTAGGGGCAGAGCCCCCCTAGTTAGTTTGAAAATCAAAATATTTCACTCAGGATTTCGATGTGAAAAAAATAAATAGTTACATGACTTAAGAGTGATTTTTACAGATACATATCAACATTTCAACACGAAAATCACACAGTCGTCGGACACATATCCTTCCCCCTCTTTTATAAGAATATATAAGCATTTGCACAAATGCTTACATAAAACAAGAATATAGGAAAAAGAGATTTAAAAAAAAAATAGCATCTGGCAAAAATCAGAAAAGAGAGAAAGGAGCAGTATCCACAGACTATTTTCCTTCCTCTCCAAAATACATGTAATTTAAATGCCTTTATGTTTTATTTATTACCAGAAAAAAAAAAAAAAAAAAAAAAAAAAAAAAAAAACCTCACTGGTCATCCTATACTTAACTTCTTTATGAAGAGCATCACATATGCATGACGTATAGAGTGCATAAATCCTTATTTTCCTTACCAATGTTTTTGAATATTAATTTTTAACTTATTTCATTGCTGAATTTCTGTGATTAAATTAGGCAAAGATTATTTGGAAATACTGGTGCTAAAAGATTAGAAAATGTGTACAGGGTGCTTGTCACAAAGAGATTAAAGGGCGATTTCACAGTATTGTGCACATTGCGGACATGACATTTGCAAGTTTCCATTAATCATAACTAAACAAAAAAATTAACTAAGTGAATGGTTTTATTTTTTATGAAATCAGTATAAATTACACCTTTTAAAACATAGCATATTTAAGAATTAAAATGAATTTAAACTTATGTTTTAAATGTTTTCAAAATTCTCTGAATTTTATGAGATAAATTAAAACTTCTTTTATGCTATAATTTCAGTGTATATTTTTGTACAGAAAAACAAAAGATTAAAAAAAAAAATATTTCATAGAAACTTACCCAATTAAAAATAATCTGTGTGTTGCAGACATGACAGAAAGTTTACCACCTGTTTTTCTGCTTACAATAACCTCATTGTTAGGCATATAGCATTTAATATGCCATATTTCTTCATAAATAGTTTAAATATAAAATAAATTGAGACTGTTGACACATTTATAATTTTAAACTTAGGTTTTATAAAAACGAGATGGAACCCGTCGACATTCAACGAACTAAAATGTTAGAAAGGAACTGTCAGATCGAATTTAGAATAAACCTACAAAAATAATTACATTAAAAAATTCATCTTACACTGGTTGTCTAACTCTTAAAACAAATAATATTTTTAACCTAAAATTACCATAATATTATTTCCACAAACCTCAACTACTGAAATTATTGAAAAATTAAACTGTATTAGAATACATAATCAAGATGAGTAATTATGATGAAGTTATCGATTAAGGCTCTTATGTTTGTTTTTACGGGATGAAAAATCAATAGAAAGGATTTTGCTTTGTCACATCATAAAATTTTACACTATAAAATCTAAACTGTATGTTATTTTCAAATTCTCATAATTTACATACACACGCAGCACTCAAATTCACAATTCGAAAGTATTTTAACGTGCAATAGATTATTAATGAATGTATTTCTAAACTTAAAGTCACGTTTGTCCGATACAACTTTTCATGTGAACATTTGCACAAATTTTAAGTTCTAATCTCAGTACCCTCGAAAAAGAAATTCAGAAATTTGCCTTTAGTTGTCATAGTTTTATTAAAAAAAAAAAAAAGGTGATCATTTTGTTTTAAATATGACATTTTTACTCACTGAATCATTTTGCCTGGCATCTCAAACTCAGTATCAGCGTAATGTAAAAATATTGAAATATAACTGATTTATGAAGAAGAATGCGTGTTTTGTTTAATGTGACGTCATTTTCTGTTCAAAAATTATAAAAAAGTTATTTGTAATTTGAAAATGGCATGAATAAGGATATAACCAATAAAAATAATAAACCATGATTATTTCCCCTTTACTTTTAATATAAATGGAGTATTTCAGTTGCCACGATTACAAAATTTGTATTAAAAACTAAAAAAAAATTAATATCTCAAAAATAAATTGAGATATAACTTTCAAACAAATTGCATTTAAAAGCACATTTTTTTCCCTGTACGAAGGTGTAAAAATTGAAAATGTACGATGTTTAGAAGTTTAAAAATTTGCTGTAAGTTTATCAGAAGTTTAAAAATTGAAAACCGAAATTTCATTTGAAATTTCAAAGTGTTGCCATTCACAAAATGACGTATGCGTTACGAACAGATATGTTTGTCCTTTATAATATAGATAGATATTCAAGTATTTTCAAAGTAACGACACATATTTAATTTTAAACTTAGATTTAATAAAAAGTAGATATTCAAGTATTTTCAAAGTAAACATAAGTAGCACATATACAAATATATTACAATTTATTAATTATATTATTTATCTTTAATGTAATTTTTGAATCGTAGGAAAAGAAACATGCAGAATGATCAGGTGATGGATCACATGGCAAAGTAGATAAGTAGGTATTAACAGAAATTGTTTCAAATTGTTGCTTCTCCAAGTATTTGAATTTATTTTCTGCTACAGGCTTGAAATAATGTTTAAATGCCATGTTTTTGTTGTAAATGGAGAATTTAAGGAAAATTCAACTGATGTTGTAGGGCAAATGAAATGGGTGCTCTAGTATTGGGTATGGATTTGCGCGCTAAACCATTCTTTTAACCTTAGTGTCTCTCTTTCAATAATATCTTTGCTTATGAAAACTATTTTGATCGTACCATCAGAAATTTTGTTAGCTACATTAAAAAAAGACTTAGCATTGACAACGACCTCTTTTCCTTGCAGAGCTGCTCTCCAAACTCTATTTTTTACAGATCCCCTATGCCATCAACAACACCTTTTCCTGATCTTTTTTTTCCAAATTAGAGAACATACTAGGGACGAAGCTCATGAAACTTGGTCATTCCAATGTTTAAATCAGGATTTTCACTTAAAAACAGCTTTTGTGATTCTGCAATGCTCATCACTAGGTAACGTTTTTGGTGTATTTCTCTCCCTGTAGATGTTTTTAAGGATATTACTTCTTTTTTCCCTGGACACATGCGGCTAATATCATCTCTAACAAAAAATTGTTTTACTTTTATTTCAGTTTCTTCTGGCAATTTATCTCTCCTTAATCTTCGACTACTATTAGAATCTACTTTTAAAATTTGTTCTTGTTGTCTTTTCTTTTGAAATGAGCTTTCAATTATTTGCTTTCTTTTCAAGGGAGACATTTTTGATATAACATTTGTCAACACATGAAGTTTCTTGTTTGGGGACTTTGGCAGGGCATTATTTTCTTTACAGCCTTTCCCAAAGATTGTTTTCTTGAGTAGCCAGGAGAACTCATATTCAATTTTTCTGATTCTACCTTTATCTTCCTGCATTTTCTTTGTGCCTCTTTATTTTTTGTTCTTATGTGCTCCTTTTGCTTTTCAGTGAGAACTTAGAATGTCTGTATTCTTTCTTTTTTTGCTTTCTTCAGCTTTTATAGCTTCATATTTCACTGCATCTGCTTTCAACTTCTGTCTTCTAATGTGAGATCGTTCTGTACTTGTTAATGGTGTGATGAATTTATGGGGAGAAATGTATATAACAAAAAGAAATTTTTTTAACTACTTACAGCAATAAATATCAGATTTCATTAACATTCAAACAAGTACTATATTTTAAATACACCTCTAAGAAAACTTTCAGCTAGAAAAATATGTGGACAGGAAAAACATATGTCACACACTAAATAATTTTGCAAAATTATCATAATGTTACCATTTTTATAACATAATTTAAAGCATGTTTAAGTGTTGTCATAACTAATAAAATTGTGTTTTGTTTGATAAATATGAATAAATCACAGTTACAAGATGTCTTATAACTGTGATTTAATATTTTCCAAAATAATCAACTTATTATCATTTATAATAACACTAGCCGCCCTTGGCGACCAGTTTGGTCTCCGTTAGATGTGTGCTAAGCATTGTACCATGTTACGTTTATCCAAAATTTAATTTACTTTATCAATACTTCGCCAAATCACAGGTTTCTAGTAGAGAAATCAAGAACTCCGTATTTTTATGGGTACTACTTGGTCGTCGACCAAAAATATATCGCCAAACTATAAGATTAAATATTAATAATGGTTGATCGTAAATGTCATATTTGCTTGTTTTTAAGCAAGTTACACGTGTTTACATCATCAAGTTATTTTTATTTCGATGTTTTATTTGTATTTTTATTAATGTTATACTAATTTATTTGTTCTTTCGCTATTTAAAATAAAAATTATGTCAATTTGTATAATTTGGCAAGTGGTTTGGCGATTTATATAATTTGGAGAAATGGGTTGATGGTATAACTAAGCAGTGCCTTTTTATGCTAGCCAGGCGCAAGTGATAAATCATCAAACATTGTCTTTCCAATAGCTTTTTTTCATATTTCATTAATCTAAAATATAATAATTTCACTCATTTTATTTAAAATACATAATTTTAATTTGAAATTCATGACTTTCACTTTTTCCTTCTCTTTTTTAAGAAAAAGAAAAGAAAAATAATAAATAATACCAAAAACCATGACTTTTAATTTCAATATCAAAGCATTGTTTTAATTTACCAAGCGAACAATAAAAAATGGTCACCTGGCATATAAAAAGCGAAGCGGTCAGCCCGGAACTATTTATGACAGTCACATGACTTAAGCTATTATATTTCCAAAAGAACCTTGGATTAAACGAAATGGTAAATTTGATCTTGTATTTTAAACAATATGGACCTTCAGCTGGACCTTGCTTATTGCTGAAAACTATGTGAACGCCATTGCGATATAATATTATCTTAAGCGTTGGACAAAATTTATCTATTAAGAAGTAATTCTTTTAGTTGATTATTAACAATGCACTTTCAGTAGGGTAATGAGACCGTTATGACAACAGGAATTAATAGCTCTGTAACTAATCAACATATAATGAAATGTTATATACTAACACCATTCCTGAAAAGTCATGTAAGAGTGTCACTTGTATCAAAATATGTTCTGTAGATTTTTTAAAAAAAGGCTAAACTTTCGTAATCAGGTTCACTTAATTAACTTTTTCTGTTGCTCTATAACTAAGTAACGTTGAACAATATGTATACATTAAAACCTTCCCAAAATTATTACCTAACTAACTGTGGTATATCCTATCAAAGTATTATAAACAATCGGAATGAAATGCAAATTTCCGTTTTAAATATATGGTAGATGATGATGATGCAATTTTGTGTAATAGAATTAATTTATCGTGAAATTTTCGCTTCAAACATAATTGATGCTTTGAACATTATAGCTATTACACCAATACGTGAAGTATCCGATTACAGAAGTTTAACTTTGATTCTTATGAGCAACTACCCAAAGAAAAGTGAATATGTGGATTTTGTGAAACTTCTATGTTAGCCGGGCGCAGGTAATAAATCAACAAAGATTGCTTTCATACCATGTTCTTATTTTATTATTTTCATTTAAAATACAAACGTTTTTCACTCATTTCATTTAAAATGCATGCCTTTCACTAATTTCATTTAGAAAACTGAAAAGATAAACAATAACAGGAAATAATTCCATAATTAAAAACAAAGAATTATTTTTAATTTACATGCGAAAATGTAACTACTGCTACTGTCAATTTTTTAAAAGCTATTGGCGAGATATGCGCACGGCTGTTGTAAATGTATCCATTTTTTCTTCTTCTCAAGGAAAAATTATAAATCGCCAAATATTATTCCAATTCCAATTTCTTTCATTGAAAATAATTTTTAAGTCATTACAAACATCACTTTCATATTTAAATACTTTCGTTGGTACTACTTAGTTATCCTGTCGACCAATTTCGCCAAATTATACAAATTGACATATTTTTTATTTTAAATAACGAAAGAACTAATAAATTAGTATAACATTAATAAAAATACAAATAAAATGTCAAAATAAAAATCACTTGGTGATGTGAACATGTGTAACTTGCTTAAAGTCAGGTGAATTTGACATTTACGATCAACCATTATTGGCATTTAATCTTATAGTTTGGCGACAGATTTTTGGTCGACGAAATATCTAAGTAGTACCTTTTCGTTTTATAATTCTAATTTCTCAGTAAATTTTTTCCTTTTATTTTACATAAAATCACTAATTTATTTTTTATTTTTTTGATACTACTTAGTTATACCGTCGACCAAAAATCTATCGCCAAATTATAAGATTAAATGCCAATAATGGTTGATCGTAAATGTCACATTAACTTGACTTTAAGGAAGTTACACGTGTTTACGTCATCAAGTTATTTTTATTTTGACGTTATATTTGTATTTTTATTAATGTTATACTAATTTATTTGTTCTTTCGTTATTTAAAATACGAATTATGCCAATTAATATAATTTGGCGAGTGGTTTGGCGATTTATATAATTTGGCGAAATTGGTCAACAGGATAACTAAGTAGTACCATTTTTTTATTAAGATGTTCCGTTTTTTTTTTTTTTTTTTCAAACTTATAGAGTTGCTTTTAATTCTTTAGCCAAAACAATTAATTTGAACCTTTTCCGTTGCTAGAGTAATGGCTGTAATGTTAGATATTTTGAGATTTAGACGCCAAAGACACCGCCAAATTAGAAAAATATGAAAAATGTCATGAACTGTCTGACTTATAAGAATTTACTTGGTACCATTAGATTCAGCATACAGAAATACATTAAATTATGCTATCATTTGATGCATAATATTCGATTTTTAAGGAATTTTTTTCCCTCCCATTCAAAACCGTCGTTAGGGGTGATACTTTAGAAAATCCTTTCGTAGTGGAAGTCTTTGTCATAAGAAGTATTTTTACCACGATTTTCAAGCTTTTAGGTTCAGTAGTTTGTGCTGTGCGTTAATAAGTCCCCTAATCCAGACTTTATTTTATATACTATATAGATATGCTATTTGGCGGTGACTCGATAATAGAAAATTAGTCCAATATCATTTGAAATATTACATAACAGAGGAGAAAATACGAAGAAAGACGAAGAAAAAATAAAGAATTACAAAAGACTTGTAAATTTTTTTTTTCAAAATGTTGAAATTTTCAATAATAATAACGCATGATTGTATAAATTTCCTTAAATTTCCTTATCTTCATTTCCTAGATTTCGAAGCTGTGAATTTTCCTATAAATGAAATTGGCTTATGAAAAGATGTGACTTAAGAACGATATGACTTAAGAAAAAATGAAATAAACAATAGATAATATTTGCTTTAAAAAATGGATAATATTCGTTGATCTGAGTTCAAGTTTATAAACATCACATGCTTTCGGAATTACGGTGAAAAACATTTTAAAAAGGATGAAATTATTTTACAATATGTATGTGTGGCAGAAATTCGCACTAAATTTAAGTATTTGATTCCATTTTTAAAATATTAACTGATATCTATATAAGTTACAATTGAATATAAAAATCTCAAAAAATGATCTTGTTAACTTAAAAAAACACCATTTGTGAGGATATCCTCAAGCTAATATCATGCTTATGCATTTTTGGCGACAAAAGTAAAATAAAAAATTGTAAAGAAACAAATAGTAATTACACATGTGACTCACAATTACATATGCTTGTTTCTTCTATAAGTCACGTGATGAGGCAATTAGATAAAAATTAAGAGAAAAGAACAAAAAGAAAAAAAAAAAGGTCATTAAAAGTTCATCTAATCAAGTTTTCAGATTCATTTCTATAATTTAACGCAAGATATAAAGAGCCAAATATTGCATATCAATTGTAATTTTTCTCATCAAACTAATTTTTAAGCATTACAAATATTTCTTTCAGGTTTAAATTAAATTACAGATATTTCTTTTAGGTTTAAATTAAATTACAAATATTTCTTTTAGGTTTAAATAGAATATTTTCGTTTTTTAACATTATCCCTCATTTAAATGGATTTTTTTTTTTTTTTACAATTAAATATTAGTAATTATTTTCTTCTTTTATTTTCTAATGGATACAGTGATTTCAATTCATTAGTCGCCAAAAAATAATCTCTGGCAACCTTTTCGTTCAAAATAACAATAAAATGCGAAATTTATTACCAAAAATCATAGTTATCCCTGTATATTTTACTTATAAACCACCACGTGAATATTCTCTATCGAATGACACTATTTGCAAAAAAATCCACCAGATAGTTTATCAAAACACTCGAGAGGAACTTTTAGAGCTTACTGCTTTATAATATATATGATATATGATAATTTGATTATGTTGATGCAACAGGTTGATTATTTTGGAAAATATTTAGTTTACAGCACATGTTATTCCTATTAAGTTGAACTTTTTCTTGGAAGTTTGCAAAACATAGTATATTTGTTGTCATATCTGCAACTTGTCATGTCTGTAACGTTTTGGACATGACCAATTTAAATTTAAAAAATAATTTTTTTTAAATCATAGTGTTATAACATAGTAAATAAACAGAGGAAATAATATTTTTAAGAAAATAAACAAACACTAAAGCAATAAAAATTAGAAAATTTTTGTATTGAAACAAATATATTCTTATAAAACCTCCCATTATAATAATATAAAAGGTAAATATGCAGTGTTTTTAATCACTGATTTTCCCATTACAATGCATGATTTAACATATCATGTATAATTATAAAATATTAAGTCTTTTAAATGGCAAGAAAGATTTTATTTTGTTTGTCACATCCGCAACTTTGAGACACTATTTTTTTTCATATTTTATGAAATTTAAGGATTTTGTCTCATTATTTTTTAAAATGTAATTAAATATTCATAAACTACATTAAATTACCTTTAATTTGATCTATAATACTACTGAATTTCATGAAAAAGCACACCAGGCTACAAAATACTGTGAAATCAGCCTAAACCATACACTGTATCATATAGGCATTTGGCACAATTTAAATTTTTTGTAAATTGTAGACAATTTACATAAGAAAATTTTATAAGTTTTTCTTGTTATGTATGCAGTTATTAGAACTGCATAATGTTTGTGGGGAAGCGAATAAATTGCTATGCAATAAAACATTTCTGTCCAGATCAGAAATCTCTATAAACTTGTTAAAAACCATTGAAAGACATTTCTACACTTGCAGCCTTTTTTAAAAACAGTTTGTTTTTAAAGACTGCAGGGTGTGAATGGGGTTACCGAGAATAGCTTGTAGGAAGCCTCCTATTTTTACAAAAAAGAAAGAAAAGTTTAACATTGAAAACAGATTTATTAATACTTAAATAATAAGTTTATACATTTAAATAAATAATAAAATGTTGCATAATGAATTTAATTGTAAGTCACAGTAATAGGGGTTTTACATGTTTTACACAGAGCTCCATGATATTTTCTGACTTGTTTACATCTTCCTCTCCTGAAACATAATTTATTATAAAAATATTATTTTCCTTGTAAATATACAAATATCCACAAAAAGTTACATGTATCTATTAAAAATATATACCACTGTGTTATAATTGTTAAACACAGTATATTAAAAAAATCTCTTATGGAGAAATACTTTTGGTTGTGATAATATAATTCTTAATATAATTAATGCATGGTTGATGTGTCATTGGCACAGAAAAATTACAGGATAAATATATATATTGAACTCAATAAAATAATTGCTTTAAAAGCAACTTAAAAATCTATACATGGATGCTGGCAAGACAAAATCTAGAATGGAGCAGGAAGGCAGAAGAAGAGCCTCAGGCCTGAAATCTAGGTCACTTTTTTTTTTTTTTATTGAAGAATGGCGATATGACATAAGCTAAATAAATGAAGAATTTTTTTTATCAAAACTGCTATAAAAAGACAATTTTTAAATTTATCAATGTGAAAACAATGTAAATGTAAATATATAACTAAAAAAAAAAAAACCTCATGGCAATCCATTAAGAATCATGGCCGGTAGTGCCCAACTGTTGGCAGAGGTGCTGTACAGTTCGTGCTGTTGAATTTAATTACCCAGTTGTTTCGGTAACTTCAAAAACCAATTAAATCAGAAAATAACTCAATTAGTGGTCGCAAAACACTTTAACGAACTATTTTGAGAACTTCATGTTACTTCCTCATTTTAATGACTGATATTGCACAACTTATAAGTAACTCTCTAAACCATATGTACTTTTGACTTTCGCATGCCCCGTCAGATGGTCTGCCAAATGCAGAACCTGCAGTATTTAGATGACAATGGCTCTTCACCCCTTTGCCAGGCCTTGTGTATCTACATAGTCAATTAATAGCCTATAAATTATAAAAGGTGCAAAATAATTATCCCTACTTTTTCGTAATATTCACTTTAATTACCTTACAAAATTAAAATATTGAGGAAATGATAAATGTACAATTAATATATTTTCAGGAAAAAAAAAAAGGTGAAGAGAAAGCATAGAACAATAGGGTAATTTTATGTAGTAGCACTTACTTAAAAACAAAACTAGAATGTCACTGACAAAAACGGTTTTATTTTCAAA
This sequence comes from Maratus speciosus, assembly GCA_963932465.1. Classification (NCBI taxonomy): domain Eukaryota; kingdom Metazoa; phylum Arthropoda; class Arachnida; order Araneae; family Salticidae; genus Maratus; species Maratus speciosus. The sequence goes on from OZ010792.1 coordinate 40,923,614, forward strand.
AGGATTTCCCAGTACTGTCAAAAGAAAAATATCAGAACTTAATCCTCTCATGTTTGCTGCAAAAAGAAGTTACCTCCATTTTATGTACTACTGGGTCAAGTCCACTTTGTTGCTAATGCAAAAAATAATTCATGCAAGATGAAGGTAACTCCAGCAGTTTTTTGAGTTTCTCTTTCAAAAGATGCAGCTGCTCCATCATAGCATTGGAGCAAGAAAGGGGAGCTACTGGAGCTGACCCCTCCTTGGCCCATGAATGCCAAAAATGGTGCTAACACTTCTTGCTGCAAGCCATTCAATTATTTTTTAATAAAATTAAAAAAAAAATTGTGTATTTAAAATGCATTTAAAATGTATTATTAAAAACAAGTAATGTTGAATTTTTGAAAGTTACATTTATAACAAAACACACCTTATATGATATGATGTTTACTACAATAAAAAAATATTAATAGTTATTAGATATTTGTGATTTTTTAAACTTTGGATACATTAACACAAAATAGAAGTATAGAAACATTTCTGTTTCCACTCTTGTTTAAATCTAAGAGCAGATATTTTGTGAGATAGCTTTCTAATGCTGCTGCTGCCACAGTAATTGAATTTATTGTGATCTTTCCTTTTTCATGGCTTATCCTGCAAAAACAATTGCATATAAAAAAACATGAAACTGGTAGTTTTATATAGAAATGCATAATAAACATGTTGAAGCAGACAGTTTTGTAAATCTAAAAATTATTTTAAGCACTATTTAATGTTGAAGTCTGTCAGGATAGTTTAGTTATATAAGTTTTATAAGATCAAAAACTATGCATAGAAATTTAGTCCGTACCTGAAGAGGATTTAATTTATAGTTTGAAATAACCATTTTTATCAACTTGTATCAGACTTTAAAAAGTCCAAGCACTTTTCTATTGAAAGTATGTATTTACACGTTAATATTAAAAAGGAAAGAAAATGTTAAAATAACAAAATTTTAAATTACATGCAAAAAGCATTTAACGGTAAAAATTACATCATATTTAAAACATATTTCAAGCTATTTCCTTACAGCATTTAAAAAAAACTCGTCTACTAAACATTTGAAAGTTGAAGAAGCAGCAATATTTTTACTTAATCATTTTATACAAGCTGATTTTCAAGTGTCTAATTAGCTTAATTAATCACACCATCAGCTGTCGTGACAGCAGTGGATTCGGCCTTGGAACCAAAAAATTCCCCCGTCAAAAAGAAATAAATGGCAACCAGATTAGTGATTACAAAAGATTGCCACTTGTGATAATACCATTGATTCAGTCTTCTGTAATTAGGTAATCTTATTAGCACATTTTTAGATTCTGGACGGCTAACGATTAACGAGTGTAGCTTGTAGGGAGCAGAGCCACTTAGTATTTGAAAAGAAAATAGTTCTGCCATCTATTGTTGTATTTCACAAGTATTATGGAACTTCATATCAGGTTTATATGTGTTAAAGGAGTAAAAATATGCACAAAAAGGAGTAAATATGCACAATTCTGTGAGGGTTGTTTATTAACACAATATTTATGAGATGATTATGTATGAAAGGATTTCTTTTTTAAGTCACTGATGTGAAAAAATAGTTCTTTTTTTTATAGTTTATGCTTAAAATTTTTGAAATAGCTCTCCAACACAAAAAACATTTGCAAATAATCAGCAACTTTTAGAAAAGAAAAATATTTTCATCAATGGAGATACTTTTCAGAAATAACTGAGCAAAAATTAATTTGTAATTTTAAACTTGGCTGTTCTATTTTTATTTTTATTTTTATTTTGCACTAGGGGGCTCAGCCATCCTATGAGATATGCTCGCCAACCCCCGTTCAGACACCACAAATTCCAAAAGGACGCTAATTTGATCGGCTTTGAAATGATTTCGGAAAGTTGAATTATAATTAAAAAACAATGGTGATCTCCCTGTAAACGGGTTTCCATTCATTTTCCTTTGATTGGGGATTTTTAAGGCCAAAATCAGCTACTGTTAAGAGATACAATGGCTATTTCTTTGATTAAAAAAAATCAGTTAAACGAAAGTAAGCTCATGTAAAATAAATGAAGTAAATAGAGTCTTTGTCTCCCGGTATTTTCTTAACAATGATATGAGAAAGCTCTTTTGAATAGGACATTTTGAATGTATCATTTTAAATCTGACGTAATTTTCACCAAAGTTTTCTTTCTCTTTTTAATATTTGCGTGAAAATTCTTTTGTTGTTAGAAAAGGAATATTATTTGCGCTGTCTTAGAATTAATAAAAATAGTTGAAAAGATCCTCTCAAAATATTAAATGTCTCGTGCAAATATCGCTCTATTCTAAAATAAAAATAACGCTGTCACCGCCACCAGTTTTGAATTTTTTGTGACCGGTGGTTTTTCTTCTTTAATATTAACAAAAATATTGCATACAAAAATATGAAAATCAGTGGTAATATAGAGATATGTTTGATAAACACGCTGATGCAGACAGTTTTCAAATCGAAGAATTATTTTAAGAGATATTTAATGTTAAAGTTGATCAAAATCGTTCCATTAAGAAAGTTTTATAAGAGCAAAAACCATACATAAGAATTTAATCATTTTTAGATCATTTTATGCATTAGAAGTTCCCGGTGTGCAGACTGCATTAATTTTTTTAACTTGACTCATTTTTTGAGGTTTTATTTCTATTTTAAATTCAAATTTTCAGCATTTCAAGAGATATTTTTTACAACTTTTAGAAAAGGGTATTATTTTAAATTGTTGCCAAATTTAAAAACAGTGCAAAGGCTAATATTTCCTTCAAATTAAAAATTTATTTACATGTGACTATTATAAACAGAAAAAAATTCAAATGAGAAATAAATGGGCGCATTAAAAGCAGGAAAATATTTATAATTACGTCTGAAAACTATATTTACACATGAATTTTAAAAGAGAAACAAAATTGTATATAATAAATTCATTAACATGCGTTAAAGACGTAAATGGGGAAATTACGTCATATTTAAAATTGCCAAACCATAATATTGTCAAACAGTTTAAATTAAAAAATATATTTGCACAAGACATTTATTTCATATTTTGAGATAATATTATTAAACTATTGTTGAGAATTCTAAGACAGTGCAAATAATACTTCCTTCCTAACAATAAAAGTATTTTCACGTGAATATTAAAAAGAGAAAGAAAACTATGGTAAAAATTACGTCAGATTTAAAACAATACATTTAAAATGTCTTATTTTTAAAAAAAACTTTCTTATAACGTTGTTCAAAAATACTGAAAGATAAAGACTCTGTTTACTTAATTCATTTTATATTAGCTTATTTTCACATGTTTCACTGATCTGATATAATCAAAGGCCGAAACAGCCCATTAACAGGGAGATCGCCACTGTTTTTTAAATTATAATTCATTCTTCCGAAATTTATTGAAAGCCGATCAAATTAGCATGCTTTTAGAGTTTGCAGTGTCTGAACGGGGGTTGGCAATTGTAGCTCATGGGAAGGCAGAGCCCCCAAGTATTTTTTAATTTAAGCTGTCATTATTATTATTTGGCCATTTTAAATATTACGTAATTTCCTCCATTTTGTTATATTGGAATACTAAAGATAATCCCAATATAGGAAAATAAAAGTAGCAGAGTATATCCTAACACAGCATGTGGAAATGCCAAGGCCGAGTCCCAGTTCTGAATTGCCCATGAAAAATATGTAAAGCTTATTAAAACTAAAATTGAATATGAGAAAACTGCAGTACTGATCTTAAGCGGAAAGAAAAATGTAGCTAGTGTTCAAAGAAGAATAAACCAGGATTCAAAAACAAACAATATCTATTAACGTAAAAGTAAAAGAAATAAAGAACTAAAAAAAAAAGGGTTAAAAACAAAGTATATTGAAGTATGGACATGATATGCGTCATCAGATTTCCAGAGAGACTTCACCTAACACATAATTATATTGAGTCCTCTAAATTAAACTTTTATATCAACATACCCATAGACTATATTGTTTTAAACAAACATAAAAAAAAATAAACTGGAGCATCAAATATATTCTCAGGAAAAAGTTTAAAATAAATTTACTTTTAAATTGTTTTAAAACGTCAACTTTATAATTAAACTTTAAATATATATATTAAACTATTACTTTAGCTTATTACTTTAATCCATTATTTTAATCTATTACTTTATTAACTTCATTAAACTTTAAACAAAACTCAAAAGATATTACACATTACTTTAAATATATCCACTTTAAGATTGAAATACAATTACTTTAAACATTAACTGGAAAAATCTATTAAGCAATTCATATCAGAACCCAGCACCGCAAGAAACCACATGCAGAAAACGAAAAACTTAAACCATACTGCAGATAAATTCAAGTAATATATTCATCAATCTTATTAAAAGGTTTAACTTTAATTAAATGCTTCACTCTCCCTCCAGAACAACTAACCTTTCCTCTTTAGAAAAATAACTAACACTATCCAATACATCACTTGCATAACGAATCTCAATGTCGGACACCGGCAACTTCAAATCTGCAGTTTATATTTAACGCCTCCTAAAACTGAAGTTCTGTAACTTAGAAACAACGTAAGCAAGAGGAAAAAGGATATAAAAATGTTACTGATTAAATCGGAACAGCTGAAAGAAATAAGTATCTGGAAAAAAGAGTTAACACAGCAAAAGAGAGAAAAAGGCAAATTTAAATAAAAACCTATTTGCTTGGAAAAATATGAAACGTGCCTCCAGCCACCGTATCAACTTCTTAATGAAGTATGAACATCTATTAATCAAAGATTTACACAGTTCATTTTACACAATCGCAGAAACTAAACAACTTGACCAATTTAACGATGTTGAACTATCACAAATAGGACAATATCATTTCTCTGGAGATTATATAGAAGATGACTTCACATTTTTCTTTAAAAACGATATTTCACCATATAAACATATTTACTAAAACAACGAAGATTAAAAAAAAACCTGATTAAATATATTTCATTTCTTTAAAGATACTTTTATAACATGAACAAACTTTTGCCTTTTCCCAAACATGACCGACGTTTCCGAGTCAAAAGAGAACAATGCAAACGGTTCCTTAAAAACGACGCTAATAAACTCAGGAGAATGACATAATATATACTCCGTCCACAATGAAATGCATATCATTACGCAGCCTCATTTCCAGCACGTAACGTCACTCCCGAGCTTCGCGAAAGATCCAATGGCCAACACCCAATCACGGGAGAGAAACACAGGAGAAGACAGACAGGCACGCCATCTGTCGTCGCCTGTTGGAATCCCTCAGTACGTCGCGTAATTTGAAAACCGTATGCTTGGAAATGAGTGCTGCGATTGATAAAAACTATTTCGGCCGGTAGTTAAAGGAATAAGATAGTTAAGAATGGGAAAAAGGAAAGAAGAACTTGGAGTATCTAATGGACTTGCTATATTGATAACGATAAGTAAAAATAGAGATATTTGTTTTTATTTTTCTTTTAAGTAAAAAATAACTAATGTAAACAAAATAGGAACTGTGATGCATGAAAAGCTAATATGTGATTAAACTAAATAAAAATAAAGATGTAGATATAAGTCAGAATTCAGAATAAAGTTATAGAGTGATGAGACATTAGGACATGGACAGTTGGACACTAGATACTACTATCACATTTATGACTTTTAACACACAATAATGAATTTATTTTAAAATTTTCTTTCTCTTTTAAAATTCACATGTAAATATAGTTTTTATGATGTAAATATCAATATAATTCTAATTTGAAAAGTTTTTTTTTCTGTTTAGAATAGCTACGTATAAATAAATTTTTAATTTGAAGGAAATACTATTCTTTGCGCTGTTTTTAAAATTGGCAACAATTTAAAATAATATGCAAAAAATATCTCTCGAAATGCTGAAAATTTCAATTTTAAATGGAAATAAATCGATAAAAAATTAGTAAAAAAAAAAAAATGCAGTATGCATGCTGGGAACTTCTAATGTATAAAATGATCTAAAAATGATTAAATTTGTATGTACAGTTTTGCTCCTATAAAACTTTTTTAATGGAACGATTTTGACCAACTTTAACATTAAATATCGCTTAAAATAACTATTCGATTTAAAAACTGCCTGCACCAGCGTGTTTATCAAACATTTCTCTATAATACCACAGATTTTAATATTTTTGTATGCAACAGTTTTCTTAATATTAAGGAAGGAAGACCCCCCCCCCCCCCCCCGGTCACAAAAAACTCATTAACAGCGGCGGTGACAGCGTTAGTTACTTTTATTTAGAATAGAGATATACCTTTCAGATTTATCATAAGCAGAAAAAAAAAATCCTATAAAAATGTAATGATTACAGCTTGTACAAAATATGTACCAAGTTCAGGGCTCCCAACCCATTTTAGTCCTCAAAAAGTGGGAAAAGGGGCCATTTTTACTTAAAAAGGGGACTTTGGGGACCATTTTTATTTAAAAAGTGGACTTTGGGGGGCCATTTTTATTTTAAAAGGGGACTTTGGGGAACCATTTTTATTTAAAAAGGGGACTTCGGGGACCATTTTTATTAAAAAAGGAGACTAAAAAAAGGATCATGAGTAAAAACTTTGCACCAATTTTCCTAAATATGCAAGTAAATTTTTAAAGTTACCCCAGAAAATATGTTAGATAGTTATCTTTATAAGATGTCATTAAACAATGTACACAGTTTTATAGAAACACATTTAAATATCCTACTGCAAGAATATAGAAAGTATTCAATATTTCGGCATTCATCTTGATATTTCTATTTAAAGGTAAAAAATAACAGTGATCAGTTTATAAAACGAGCACAGTGTAATAGCAATTTCTGTTGAATATTAAAATTTAAAATTAGATTAATATGTACAGTAAAACCTGTTTAAGAAGTTTTCCCATTTAAGAAGTTTATATTTTCGATTCCCATTTTTCTCTTATTATTACAACACTAAAATAACTCATTTAAGAAGTTTAGTTTTAAACTCTTTCCGGCTTAAAAAGTTATTTTTCCTTCCATTTTTCCTTTCAAAGCGCATTTGTCTTTTTGATTATTAATTTATTTTCTGTGCTGGAAATCTCTTTCTTTATTATTCTTCGCAATTCAAAAAGGTCAATGTTTAGGACTGATAGCAGGTGTGGTCAACTCTATTTCACCTTAAAATCTGTTTAACGTATTTGAGGGAAATGGAATGTGGGTAGAGGATGGGTCCCTCGTCACTGTAACAATAGTGACTGATAAAGAGAAAAGGGAATTGCTCCGCCCTACCGATGAGTAGTTCTTTCAGTTCAATAGTTACAACAGATTCTTTCCCACCACCCTCTTTCATAAGTGTAATGTACCAAAGCTGCGTTTGGTTTATTCATTTCACAGTTTTTAAGTCAGTGTAAAGTGCATAACATCAAAGCTTTCTTGTTAGAAAATACACGAACAAAAAATTCTGTTTTTTTTCCCAAAAAATGTCGGGCAAGGCAAAAAGGAAAGCCTTGTCAATTGAAAACAAAATCAAAAATTTGAAAGAAGTTGATAGTAACGCAAAAACAACAAGAGTTGAAATTCCAAAGAAGTTGAACATACCAGTGACTACTCTGAATGGAATTGTAGCAAAACGAGATCTTATTTTAAACTCACATCAAAAATCTCGTAAAATTAAAAAGGTGAAAAGAGGAAAATATGAAGTTATGGAAGAAAAGTTATTGATTTGGTTCAAACAAGCCAGATCCGCCAATATTCCTATAAGCGGACCTATTCTTAGAGAGAAGGCTGAGGAAATTGCCAAAAAAATGGAGATTGAATTTACTCCTTCAAATGGATGGATTGATAGGATGAAGAAAAGATCTGGATTGACTTATAATTCTATACAACGCAAGAGTAAAAGTGTCGATCCACAATAAATCGAAGAGTGGAAGAAAATCTTACCAGATTTGATAATCGGCTATCATCCTAAAGACATTTTCAATATGGATGAGTGTGGACTTTTCTACAATCTTTTACCGGATAAAACATATGCATATAAAGGCGAAAAATGTCACAGAGGTAAAAGAAATAAGGAACGACTTACAATTTTATTGGGTGCCAACATGGATGGTTCTGAGCAGTTGCCAATTTTAGCTGTTGGAAAATCGAAGAAACCCAGATGTTTTCAGAATGTGAAATTGCTGCCTTGTGATTATGAAAGCAACAAGACTGCGTGGATGACAATTACAATTTATGAAGATTACTTGAAAAGATTGAATGACAAAATGAGGAAAGCTAAGAGGAACATCATCATTTTTGTAGACAACTGTGCCGCCCATTCCAAAGACACAAAAAACTTGAGCAACATAAAAGTCCATTTTCTACCACCGAACTCAACTTCCGTTTTACAACCTATGGATCAGGGAGTAATTAAAGTGTTTAAGCAACATTATAGAAAATGGCTAGTGAAATGAATGATTGAAAAACTTGATAATACTGGAGAGTTAAAAAAAGTGAACATTTTGGAATCAATTCATTTTATTTTATCTGCTTAGAAGTTTAACTTCTAACCCCATTTGTCATTGCCAATTGTTTTCAAAAAAGCGGGATTCTTGGATGGAGAATCCACAGAAGAATATGAATTTGATATTGAGCATGATTGGAAGACTCTTCAAAGAAAGATGGATTTCACTGCATCGTTTGAGGAGTACGTGTCGGTAGATGATGAAGTAGTACCATGTGAAATTGTACAGTGGATGATATTTGTGAAATGACAGTAGATAAAGAAATGAGTGAAACTGAGGAAGAAGATGTGGAAATTCCTAGTTTTTCGGAAGCTGTAAAAGGACTAGAAACCTTTCGGCGTTTTATCGAAAGTGTCGAAAATGTGCCTGAAGAAGTTTTCAAAAGCTTAAGACAATTAGACTTATCAATTAAAAGTTGCCGAAAAAAAAAAAAAAAAAAACTATAACCGATTTTTTTTGCAAAAACATATCAAATGACTCTTAAAGATAAATTTCTTGTCTTGGATTAAATAAAGAGTTTCCAAGGTAATTATGTATTTTTACTTTATTAGCTAATTTTTTAAGTGTGCAAACTAATTTAAATTTCTTAAGAAAACTCAATTTTATAGAAAATACTCTTTGTATTATTGTACTCAGATAAAATAAACCCTCTTCTAAATATCAATATTTAAACTATTAATTTTTTCAAAAAATGCTAATTTTCCCATTTAAGAAGTTTTCCCTTCCATTCCCTTGGGAAACTTCTTAAGTGGGTTTCACTGTATATTATTAATTATTTTCCTCAAACATAAAATTTAGTTTCTTTCTACACAACAGAAGCTAGGATAATCTATAACGTTCATCGGAAAAAGCCTAGTATGGCAAAGCCCTGTGGGGAGTGAGCAAAACCAATATTGAATCATCAGTTATTAATAATCATCTTACATATCAAATCTGGTGAAATTTAATCCCAAAAATGCTGCAATCTGGCTTTCACACAAATCATTAAAATTGCAACCCAGTAGTGCCTGCCACCTGTCATGAAATACAGCAATATCTAATCAGTACCAATTTATGTCAAGGATTAAATAAATGTGAAGTTTGATGGAATTTCACCCTAACGATGCTAAGGTATAATTATCATGTAAATTGTGAAAAATGTAACATAGCAATGCCATCTGTTGGGCCATATGCACCAAAACCTAATTAGCAACCTAATTAGTGTGCTAAAGTCTAATTAAATATGGAATTTGATGAAATTCCATGCTTTAGTTTTGAGATACAGTAGCTACAAATTTTGTATCACAAATAGAGAGAGATTTTTTAAAAATAGTCAAATTGTATTCAGGTCAACCAAATATGTAAATCCATCAAAAAATGAAAATTATTTTCATGATTCCAATACTTTATTCTATTAAACTAGGGGACTCTGCCCCCTACGAGCTATGCTCGACAAATCCCATTCAGACACCGCAGACTCTAAAGCAGTTGTAAATAAGATCTCTCGCAGTTGTAAATAAGCAGTCTAAGCAATAATGTCCCTTCGCAGTTGTAAATAAGATCAGCAAACAGCATTTGAAAATCAGCCTATATAAAATGAACAAATCTAACAGTCATTGACTTTTGGAATTTTTTTAACAACATTATAAGAAAATTGTCTTAAATAACACATTTTAAATATATCGTTTTAAAATCTGGCGTAATTTTCACCAAAATTTATTTCTCTCTTTAACGTTCACGTGAAAATACATTTTTGTTTGAAAGGAAGAATTATTATTTGTGCTGTCTTAGAATTGTCAACAATAGTTAAAAAGATCATCACAAAATACTAAATAAATCTCATGTAAATATATTTTTTAATTTAAACTGTTTGGCAATATTATTATTGGTGCATTTTAAATGTGATGCAATTTCTCCTATTTACTGCTTTTAATTAGCACATATTAAAGTTAATTTTTAAAACTTTCTTTTTTAATTTTCTCGTGTAAATACAATTTTTGTGATGAAATTTTAAATATTTTTCTGCTTTTAAAACGTGATCATTAAAATCTTATTTTAAAGTTTTATTTCTCTTTTTAATAGTCATATGCAAATACATTTTTAATTAAAAGGAAATAGCACTTTTTGTGTTGATTTTACAATTGGCAAAAATTTAAAATAATAACTTTTTCTAAATGTGAATAAAAATACCCATTAAAATAATGAAAATTTAAATAAAAAGTTAAAAAAAAATCAGTCAAGAAATAAAATAAATGCAGTCTGCATACCACAGGCTTGTAATATAGATCCTTAGAAAAAGGGATTAAATTCTTATGCATAGCTTTTTTAATGGAATGATTTTGACCAGCTTTAACACTGAAACCAACTTTAACATTGAATATCTCTTAAAAGGATTCTTCTATTTAAAAACTGTCTGCACCAGTGTGTTTATCAATCATTTCTTCATAATATGAGTACTACCAATGCTCATATAACTGCAGTGGCGGTGACAGAGTTAGTTACTTTTTTTTTTTTTTTTTTTTTTTTTTAAGAATATAGAAATATATATTGAAGAGAGCCTAAGGAGGGGAAAAAAAAAACATTGTAATTAAGAGTTCCTTTAATAGATTGGATATAATATACTTCTCCATCAAAATTGAAAACAAAACTATATCTATAATAATAAAGGTAAAAGTTTGTGTACTAAAGAGATTGTTGCGCGCAGAGCTACAAGATTTGGCAGGAAGATACCACCTGTACATCTAAACTAGTTTTTGGATTTTTTTTTAATTAAAATTTATGAAATTTTTATTTTTTAGCCTAATGTAATAATTTTTTTTCCTCTTTTCAATAAAGTTTATTCGAAATTTGTACAACATTTTAAAAATCTTTCACAAATTTTTAATGCGAATTTCAGCCTTTTATTTGCATTCTGCAGCAATATTTTTTGACATTCATAAAACAATTCAGTTTCAAACTTTTAGCCTAATGTAATAAATTTTGTCCTAATATGATTGCGTCGTCAGCTTTAAATTTCTGACGAATTTTAGCCTTTTTTTTTTTTTTTTTTTTTTTTTTTGTACGTATATATGTGTGTTGTGCAGCGATTTTTTCCACATTAGTAAAAGGAATCCAGTTTCAATGTTTTAGCCGAATATAGTAAATGTTGTCCTCCTTTGAATGAAGTTTATTCAGAATTTGTACAGCAATTTTTGAATTTTTATGCAATTTTTTAATTCTTAAAAGGAATCCAGTTTCAATATTTTAGCCCAGTTTAATAAATTTTGTCATAATTTGAATACAATTTATCCAGAATTGGTACAGCATTTAAAAAAAAAAAATTTATGCAGTTTAAGGTTTCAAAAACTGAACATGTGAGTAACAGGTCTGGCTAAGACCAGTCTATCCTTGATAAATGGAAAGTGGGTAATAATAAAGAAGTCTCCCCTACCTTTTGTTTTGTGGAGGATAAATAGGAGAATTCTGACAATTTCATATTGTTTCCAAGAATATAAAGAAGGATTTTGCTTTTCATGTGGTAATAAGCAGTTAGCAGGGCCAGCACTTTTAATTTACTTTTAAATTGTATACATCATGGAATAATATATGACGACATGAGTTTCAAAACTCGCCTTATCCAGAAAATCAAGTCTGGGGAAATCGCGAAAAACCCTCAAACTTCGTCCATTGGTTTTCATTGTAGATCAAGATTTCACAAGGGCTGAAATACAAGATAAAACTAGTTTTTTTTTTTTTTTTTTTTTTTTTTTTTGGCAGACACTTGTGTTTTTTCAATGGAAGAATAAATTTATAGAGAAAACTCGATTTTTTAAATTTTTGATAAGGTGAGTTTTGAAACTCATGCCCTCCTATAATATAGATAATAAATGTACCAAAATACCACTAATTTCACATATGATATGCATAATTATTTTTGATTTCGAAAAATCTTCTATAATTTACAATACTTTAAATATTTATTTTTTTACGTTCACAGTTACTTTCACCAAATCTATACATTCCCCTAAAATTATATCAACTTTGTAAGAAATAAAGTTAATACTCAATTTTTTTTTAACATGAAAAAACATTTAAAAACAAATGTAGATAAAAAATATACCAAGGAAACGTTATTTCGAATTCTATAGACTTGGTGTCCTGGGCAGTCACTCCGTTTGACCGATGGTTGCACCGGCCCTGGCCTGGGTAATAGTACAGAAAATTTTTAGCTTTCTCTTCGAAGAAAAGAATATTTTTAAACCAAAGAAACATGTTATGATATTTTGGATGTTTAAATATGTATTGTAGTATTGTTTTCAGTTATAAATTACACTATTAAAGAATTTTAAATGGTATGAAAAATAAATAATGAGAAAGGAAGAAATATTTTAATTCTTGATTCAATTGAAAGTTTTCTGTAGAGGTATGTCGTCTTGTTTGAAAGAAATTGCATTCCAATAATTAAAAATATGCAAAAAGGCATGTTACTCTATTCATTTCCTTTTAAATGATTGTGAGCTTTGCAAGTTGTGAGCTTTAAATTCATTTTTTTTAATTTGAATCTTTCGTCTCCTCCTAATTCAATGTTTCTCTCTATTTGACACGTTTTATTTTTATTTTTTGGCAGCACGCAAAGGTCTGTCTTTGAAGACTGGTCAAGCAGTAGCTTAACATAGTAACTTTTGTGTTCAGGGATAGTTTAATTTTTAGGATTTTAATGAGATTTCTTAGTGAGTTTCTTAAAATTTGTCTGTATGCCATGGTGATTTTTTAACATTCGTGGAAGAATTTCCAGTTACAACACTTTAGCCCACTGTAACAAATTTTGTCCCCTACGATTTTTGAACTTTTAACGATTTTTAGAATTTTTTTTTTATTTTGCGGTGATTTTTTTCAGTAACCGAAAAGGGGACTAGGGGGACCAAAATGCATAAAAGGGGACTAAAGGGGACCTTTTTTTAAAAAGGGGACTTTGGGGGGGGGACCATTTGGGAGCCCTGCAAGTTTGAAAGTTTAAATCCTTAAATATTTTTTTAACACAAAATATATATATATAAAAAAAAAAACAATTAAATTAACTCCGCTCCTGTTTTCCACAAGATAACTGTTTAAAGAATTACTGTAGAAGCTTTATTTCATTTGTATATCGAAGTACAGCTAAGTATCACCTTTATACTGTAAACCTCAAGTTTTGAATTTATCTAATGTTTCAATATTTTTTAAATTAAAAATTTCATACAATTTTGAAATTATTAAAATTTTAATAATTAAACTTGCTACAAAATAAAGTCTTTTGACGCCCAATAACAAATTAGGGGTTCGCAACATTACAATCCATATGTACTCGTACAACATAAATGTAAAATTTCACAACTCTGTGTTCATAACTATTTTATTAAACTTGCAGGGAAGAATAAAATTTAGAAAATGAGAAAAAGAAGTTTTAAAGATTTACTTTTGGAAATTGCAAGCTGCGGTTAATATGCATAATTTTTACTGCTGAGGCATAATTTTTGCCCAATTTTGATGCTGTTTGCTGTAAAATGTTCCTAAAGTTTTAAACTATTTTTTAAAATTTGATTTTTAGAAGATACAGAAGCACTATGTCCCCTTAAATGCAGACTTATTTTTAATATAAATCTGAAGAGTTACTTGCTATCTTAAATACACTTAATATTCAAATAGTGGCATAAACACACGATATTGTTAGATAAATTATTCTACCATATTTTAAAAAGTTCTGCCATAATGGATTTTATAACTTATATTTGAAAATTCAATATGATTATGCCTATATTAATTCTATATATATATTATCTATACAAAGATATATTTTATTTAAATTAAATAGAATTTTAAGAGAAAAGGAGGAAGAGATAGATGCATACATTAGTAAATTATCAGAAAAATTTGAACATTTGTTTATAAGAATTAAATTTTTTTTGAAAATTGGTTTTAGCTTTTCTTTATCAATTTCTATTTTTTTATACATGAGAAAATTCAATTCACACGGATCCCTTTTCTAAATGTCTTGTTATTTTTTTTACCCTGTTTCTTTCTTTCTTTTCTATATTCCAGATCTTTAACATTTTGTATTTTATCTTGAAAATGCCCATAATATTTATATTGACAAAAAAATATATTTATAAATTATAAGTGTTCTAAATGAAATGATAAGTATTTAGCAATAGTTATAAACCACCAATTTTTCTGGCATGTTATACAATTCTGCCTTTCACATATTCTTATTGAATTGAATTGTAAGATGATTTAATAATAAGACATTTATCCAGAATTTCTTTGCAATAGCCTTTTACAGATTATTATTATTATTTTGTAAAATTTTATATAATGGTATGAAATACTTTTTTAACATTGAAGTAACATTAAATATTAACACAATGTGCACACTTTTTGTCCTGTCTCCATCACTCATTATCTTCTCTCTTTCATTTTCTAACACAGTAAACAATTTTCACAATGCTGCATATTTCTATATACATTTGCGTATTTGTCACCCAATAATTATGTCACACAAATTTTGTGTTTTTTAACCCCCACTCTTCCACGTCACACTCAAATGATGTCCTCCTTTTGTTGTGTTGTCACATTTTTTTGCATCTAGTAATTTAGAGCTAATTTTATGGAGAAAAAACTATATGTTTTATTACCTACTGATACATTTCCTAAATAGAATTAAATTCTAACAAAAATAAAATGTAGTCTCAAATGTGTATCAGAAAGATGGATTTGAAATCAGAAGATGGATTTTCATTTTACAATATAAAATCAAAATCATACAAATTTGAGGGCGTACGCTGTCAAGGGCAGTGAGGTCCTCAATGCTCAACGTTTGGTTCGTTTTGGTAGATTTTTGTTTCAAAATATGAAATCATTCAATACTGATTTTAGCTATATTTAAAGTTATTATACCAGGACCATGCAACGCTGAGTCAATATGTTTAATATATTTGTTCAAGCTATTTAATTCTAGTTCATTAAAATTTTACAATTGCTTTTTGGATTCTTTTGTCATTTTCAGTATCTATAGTATTTACGGAATGATTGTTTTGTAACTTTAAGAAATGAAAAAATAATATAAAAAAATGCAATCCATAATGGTGCAAGGCAGACTTATAAATCTTGCCATTTTAGAAGTAGAGTAGGATTCAATAAGCGATTGTGTTCCTGTCTAAATATCTATTTACTATCCCCCCCCCCCCTCACTTCCAACAGAATCATTGTCTATAACAAAGTACCTATTTTATTTTCTTGCAAGTTTATGTATTACTTATTTATACCAGTAGAAAATACAAAGGACACAACTGATTTTCTTGACAAATAAAAGATAGGTTATTATAGGGTAAATACACCAATTATCGGCCACCCTCCAGTAATCGGCCACATTGAGATAAAATATGTTATGAATAGCTTATTTTTGGTTCCAAATGAAATATTATAATTCTCCTATATTGCCATCCTTCATACGTCATAAGCCATCAGCAAATAACTGTGGGTACTTTACTGCATTAGTAATCTTAATAACTGCATTAGTAACTTTAAAATTTGTAATGACAGTAACGAAAAATATGTAAACAGTAAATTTAACCTGGTAATTACAAGATATATTTCGTTTGATTCAAAGTCCATTTGGGAAAATCGACCAGCGTTGCAGACGAAGCCTACTAATATGCAAATCTTAAAAAGAAAAAACGTTTGTTTGTTTGTTTTTTAGGTGAAAATATTTGAAACTGACAAATCAATTTTAAAAGTAAAAGTGAAAAAATAATGTTGACAGTTTCTTAAGAAACAAAACACATTCTAAAATATAGCTTTTTCTGTGATACTGAAGGCATTAGAAATTTTTAATTTGACATGGCGTTTACTAAAGAAGTAAATGTCCACTGAAAACGGTTTCTACAAAAAAAAGCAAAATATAAAAGGGTGAAATGGGTAGAAAACATTTTAGAAAGTTCTAAATTATGATTCATATTAAAATGTTAAGAATAAAAACTTGAAATTTGAAATAGCTGTTATTTTTAAAACAAATGTTTGTGCATAATAGTTATGATAAATTAGAAATTTACAAAGATGAATTCATCAAAAAAATGTTATACTTGTTATGTATAGAAATGAAAGTAATTTAAATATTGGACTGAAATTTGACATGGCTGTTACTTACTTGCAGAGAACAGCTTTTTTAATATGGAAATTTAAAAGGGTGAAATGTGTGAAAAGCATACTCAAAACAATTATTCATTTGGAATTAATAGGGCTATTGCTAGAAACTTGACACGAATTTTACTTTAAAGACATAAATGCTCCCACAAAACAGGTTATAAACTATTCGAAATTTAAAGGAGTGAAATGTATCACACAATCATCTAATGGAATACTAGAAAGAATTTTCAAGAAATTGTGTTTTACTTAGTAATATTTAAACTCTCTGTGGAAACAATTTCTCCCTAATGTTACTTGACACACAAATATTAGTTCTCGCTAATGTTAATAGGCACACAAACATTTCTCCCTAATTTTAATAGACACAAAAATATCATTTGACATATTTCAATATCCACAAAACCGCAGGTTGTGTTAGTTTATAATAATATTTTTTAAAAAAACTTTATATCTGGTTGATTAACTCAATAGTCAGCCATATTAATTAGAGCCTAACTACTGGGTTTTAAAATCCCATCTTCTGCCTCTATAGAACTAAAGAAAAAAATAATTTAGATAAAAAAATGAAGCTTTTTACATGGGTCATTTTCAAATGAACTAGCACTTTAAAATATACATTACACAGAATATCAATAATGTAATCAATGTCTATAACATGTTAAAATTTAACACCGAAAGTCAATATGTTAGTACAGCCAGAATGACGAACTGACGCCCTATTCTGCTCATATCTTACCAAGATATCACGAAGCAGATAGTAATATTTTTATTGTACTAATTTAAATATGCAACTTATTAAAATTTCATTCCAAAATTCGATGAGGCAATAGTACTACTAAAACAAAAAATTGGTGCCACGTTTTTCTCATATTTTATCAAGCTATCACAAAGCAAACTGAAGCATTTGTATTATACTAATCTATAACTTTATTCATTAACCTTTCATGCTCAAAATTGATAATGAAATACTACTGCTAAAATGATGAGTTGGCACCCCGTTATGCTTGTATAGTACTCAGATACCATGAACAGACTGCAATATCTAAATTGTAATAATCGAAAAAGACATTAAAATTTCATTCCAAAATTCAATTGACCAATTCATAGTACCACCAAATACGGATTGGTACCTGATTCTACTCATATCCTTCAAAGATATTATGAGGCAGACAGTAATATTTGTATTGTACTATTCAAGATATGCAAGTTATATCAATTAGATTTCGAAACTTTATGACAAGATAGTACGCCAGAATGAAGAATTGGCATCACTTTCTACCTTATCTTATCAGGAAATCAGAAGACAAACTGAAATATTTGCAGTGTACTAGTCGAGATATACCACATATTAACATTTCATTCTGAAACTCAGTGACATGATAATAAAGCTAAAATGAGGATTTGGCACTTCCTGCTGCTCATATCATGCCAAGATATGCATAGGCAGATCAATCATTTTTAATGTAATGTTAATAATCTTGTCCTATCATCATTCCATTTTGAAACAAGATGACGTAATCATTGTTTCTCTGCTCACCGCCTAGTCTACGATGACTAAACACAAAATTTGAAAGGCTGACTACTAGATAATTTGGTACTTTTAAGTTTACTTTCCATAAGAAACAAGAATGAAAACTCATGCATCAAGAATAGATTATAAAACACTTTCCTTCACTTCTAGAATTCTTTAACAAAATTTAGCTGCTTAATACATTTAGGCATGATACATTTGAAAACCAGATTACGTTTCATAACCAGAAAAGTAGTCCAATTCTTTTGTGCAGCGCTGTATTTAATCTATAGATTTGTATATATTCTACATAGTATGATAAAACTTAGTATAGGAAGAGAATGTATAACAGATTGAAAATTCACCTTCAGCAATATCTACCACTATATGCAAACATACTTTAATTATTTTATACAGCCTTATATATTACAAACAGATTTTTATATGCCTCGGATATTAAGTTAAAATTTAATTCAGGCTAAAAGATGGTTAAAACAACAGAAATCGCACTTCCAAACATTATTATTCCTGGGAGGTCATGTATTTAGTTCTTTGTGTGGCCCTGTATATGATTTTATTTATATTATACAAACATATCTTAGTGTACTAAATATAGTTCAACTTGAAAGAGCATAGCTCAATTAAAAAAGAGCATAGCTCAATTAAAAGCCTTCTTTAAGCCATTCACGCTGATATTGTGCATTGCTTTTGAACTCTTTTGTGCAGCCTTTTATATGATCTATATCAGTTATACACACAACATACTAACAAAAGATTTAATTAAACTTAAAAACGCATACCATAAATGAAATCGCACTTCCAGCAACCATCTATAATTAGTGCTGTAAAAGTAACGACTAAATGAATGCCCGTATGTATTTGTTAATTTCGTTAGTATTTAGAAAATGGATTTATACAATCATCGTAAGTACTATACACATATTCGGTATATTATCTAATTTTCAGAGGGTTGTTTCGATTATAATTGAATCACCAATTAAAAGAAGGGAATAAACGTCTTTTTTTGACACATTCATTTTTCTACATTTTTACATTCTTTAGACATGTAGCGCTTAATTGTGAGTTCGAAGAAAATAACAAAAACCATTCGCTTTGTATGGTTTTTTTTTATTTTCTTCGAACTCACAACTAAGCGCTACGTCTAAAGAATGTAAAAGTGTAGAAAAATGAATGTGCCAAAAAGTGGCGTTTATTCCCTTCTTCCAATTGGTGATTCAATTAACTATTTATTAAAACAAAAAATGAAATCTTTCTGGATACCTAACCTGATTTAAAATTTCAGAAAATTTAAAAGTGAGTGTTTAAAATACTACATGTGAAATATACGTTCACAGAACTGCAGAAAATCTAATTATATACCATACATGAGGTTTTTGAAAGAATTTGCTATTGTTACCTAGACCTATAACCATAACGGAATCTTATTATTACTCAACTTCTCTGTAACAGCAATCTGCATGAAAGTACAAAAATATAATAATAAATGCAAATCTACATTGAATGGAAATATTCCACGAAAATAATACAATACAATTTCATCTGCTAAGGTGGAAAAACTGTCTAGAACAGAATACTTCTGTGGTTTTTTGCAATACCGCCTTAGCAGATTTTACTATATATATTAAAGAATAAAATACTATTTCAGGATTTTTAATAGAAATGCCCATTGTTTAATGAAAACAGTAAGCCTGCAATGACATAACCTGTTTAAGTAGCATTAAGATCTTTCTAAAAAAACATTTTACCCTGCTCAACATCACAAAATCTTCTGATACATTCATAGAGCCATTTTAATAAATAAAATCATAAAATCGGCAATCGCATCAATTAAAATATGGAATTAAACAGCGTATTTCATTTTCCAATAAATGTTATTATACCTTGAGTTATGATCGATTGCTGTCTTATGACAGTCATTTCATTACTATCGCGTCTGGAAATTCAGTTCAAAACACCCATTTTTACAATATCTCCTGAAAAACCCTCTGCATTTAAAGGAAAAAGAGATACACTAATCGACTTCTTAATTTCTGAGAATGAGCACCTGCTGATTTTATGAGTTTATTAATAAAAATCAATAATTAAAGTTATATTTTACAGAAATACATTATCATTCCTTAAATATAGCTACAACGAACGTTTTTCTATAAATTTCTGTTCTTTTTACAATAAAATTGGGAAATTTTAATATACTAAATTCATAATTAATGCTCAATTAATCTAATTAAAATCCTACGGGAAAATAAACACATATTGCCTTCCCGTTTCTTGGATCCATACTTAATGTTTTCTTTTTAGGGTTCCGTACTTAAAAAGTGGAAAAAAACATAATAAGATCACTCCTGTGTCTGTCTGTTTGTCACAGCCATTTTACTTGTAAACTATGGAACGTGGAAAGTTCAAATTGGGGATAGTAATAAAGACTATTGACCCAGGGACGTAGCTTTAGGGGTGGTGGAGAGAGCCTCCCCCCCCCCAATATGTTCAAATAGCGCTAGAGAAGGGTTTTGGGTGCTGTGAGGTGCCCGTAAAAAAGGGTTTATCAGTAGTAAAAATTATAAAATAACTTTATTTTAAATGTAAAATTACAAAGTGACTTACTTTTTACATACAAAACTTGTATAAGGTATTCAATTTTAGACCTGTTACTTCCACTACAACCCCCCCCCCCCAAACCCCTATTCCGAAGACAAGTTATACATCCGGAATGAAAAAATTTTAAAGCAGGAATTGTAATCAATTGCAGGATAGAAGTACAATTATTTCCTTCTTATCTCGGTAGTTGTGGTCACCTTTGGCAATAGAAAGAAAGTAGATAGAAGTATCTGGAGGGATTAGAAAAGTTTGCAAATATGTTCAATAGCAGGGCACCACGAATCCAGTGGCATAGTGGCCAGAGCATCTGTCAGCTGTGCTGCAGGTCGAGAGTTCAACTCCCGACTGGACAAGCTTCACTCAGCCTTTCATTCCTTCGGGATCGATGAAATGAGTACCAAGCTTGTTTGGGAATTAAACACCGAGGGTATCGTGTTTGGCTGGCCATCTGACCGGGATGTATGCAGCATAGCACCTCGGGGTCCAGGGTCAAGAAAACAGGGATGGGCAGTGTCGGCCCAGATCCATCATGGATAGTATAGCCACAGATTAGTTTAGTTTAGTAGGGTGCCAAAGAAGGTTTAAGGTCGCCGTCGGGCACCCACATAAAACGGATTTAAATTACTACATATATTTCCTAACAAAAACAATTTATATATATGCAGAAGAAAAAATTCCGGAAACAGGAATTGCAATCAACTGCTGGACAGTAAATGCAATTTGATCCTTAGAAATACAATTATTTCCTTCTCGTCTAGATTGATCACCTTTAGGAGTAGAAAGAAAGTGTGAAAACAAATGAAAGTGACAGTAGGGGATGAGAATAGTTTTCCAATCTATTCAAGTATTAGGGTGCCATAGAAGGTTTAAGGGCACTGCCAGGCACCCTCAAAAGAAAGGATTTAAATTACTACCTCTATTCTCCAACAAAAATAATTTATACATGCAGAAGAGAAAATTCTGAAAACAGTATTTGTAATGAATTGCGGGACAGTAAGTGTAATTCGATTCTTCTTATCTCAGTAATTGTTTGTCACCATTGGTAGTAGAAAGAAAGAGAAAAGACATGGAAGTGACTAGAGGAGATTAGAACGGTTCACAAATATGGTCAAGTAGAGTGTGCCACACAAGGTTTAATGGCACCGCCATGCACCCATAAAGAAATGATTTAAATAGTAGTTACAATTATTTGTACAAGCACTTTACTTTAAATGGTAAATTATAAAGTAAGTTACTTTTAACATACCATATTTGTATAAGAAATTTAATTTTAAAATTCTTATTTCCTCTATTCCCTAACAAAAGCAATTTATATTTGCGGAAGAGATAATTCTGAAAACAGGAATTGTAGTCGATTGCGAGAGAGTAAGTGTAATTCGATCCTTAGCAGTTCATTTTATCCTTATCTCAGTAGTTGTTGGTCACTCTTTCTTATAGTAGAAAGAAAGTGGAAAAAGTTAAAAAGACTAGAGGGGGTTAGAACAGCTCAGAGGGAGTAGAGGTTGTCTAGAAGACTGCACGGGCCGAAATTTCTAAGGCCGGACACGCCCTAATACAAAACAAAGCTATCTTGGTTGGTTTTAAAACCAAAAGCCTAAACCTGGAGCCTTTAAAAAATCAAAAACCCAGAACGGCTCAATTTTTACAAAAAAAAATCTGATTTTTCTTAACACATAATTAAGATTTTCTTTTAAAGAATGCTGCATGCATATAGTGCGAAATTTTTATAGTAAGATAAGGTGGAGCAAGAGTGCGCGATGTACAAAAGTACGCAGAGCGATTATATAATCCCAACACAGAGGTTTGCATTTACCTACAGTCATTACATAGTTTACAACTGTAGCTAAATGCAAAACTCTGTTTTGGGATTAGATAATTGCTCTGCGTACTTTTGTACACCGCACATTCTTGCAGCACCTTACCCTATATTTCAGACTATAACTATGCAATCTATAGAATACAGAATAGCAACATTAAGGAACACTTAAACTCTTAGACTTTTACATTCAAATAAAGACTCATTAAAAAAATTTAGTTTAGAATAAATATAACAAATGGTTAAAAAAAACATACATTTTGAAGCTGTATTGTAAAAAAATAGATTTTTGAAAATATTTCTTCGTAATTCATTAAAGTATATTTCCCAAGATTCCATTATCACTATTCTTTTTACAAAAAAAGAAAAAAAAATAATAATAAATAAATAAATGTCCTGGCAGACATGTTCTGGTAACAATTAAGTCAAAGCCCAGTCCGGAACAAGTATGTAGAAAAAATGTACGCCTGAGAATGGCCCCAGTCGACAGGAAAAAATAGGCCCGGACTAAGACACAATGCAGCTGCCCAATGTCGATCTCTACGTTGGGCATGTTAAATTTCTGTATTGTTCTGTCAAGCTAGCATCAGTTCGTGCAACACATTTACAACCTATTTCTGGTCCAACCAAGTCCATTGAAAATTGTTCATATTTCGTCGTTTTAGTCCAACCCCAAATTCCTTCCAAAATATTACTTTTGACACATTCGTAAAATCATCATCACCTGTTTGCATATAAAATTTTACGTATTTTTAACCAGTTCTCCAAGAATCAAACAGCACTGGAATTTTTCTGTAAAAATCAAAACTGATATTTTAAACAGGCTTTCGAGACGTGATAGTGAGAGAAATGATCACCAGGTAACAATCAAGCTACAGTTCAGTGCGTGTTTCACATATTTAAAAAGAAAAGAAAGCTGTCTTGGTTCATCGGTTTGCTTGTATTTGAATATGAAAATCTGAAAGTTTGATGCATGTAGACATGAAATCAACATTCTAACTGTGTTGCATCAAACATTTTTGTATTTTCGAGAGGGAAAAAATCTAAAAAAATCCTTCTTAGAACAAAACTCATTTAACACTTTTTTACTTTGTTCAAAAATTTTTGTATTTGCTGCATAAATGTATCCAAATGGATTAATGTCTACCAAATGTGGCAGACGGTAAACTTTCCAAAATTTACGGTATATCGTAGCAACTATACCCTTATAATAGATTATTTACAATACTGCTTTGAGTTAATGAGGAATGTCTAAATATACTACCAAACTAGTTAGATCTGCCAATCCCAAAACTTTCTTCGATCTCATACAGCTTAAATTTCAAAAAGTAGCTACATGTGTTAACCTTTTACCCGCCGCACCATGAACCGCTTGTCAAATTAATTTGAAATTTTTTTTGAGATGATTTAGATTAATTCTAAGGTTGCATGCCGAATTTTGGGATGTTATGTAAATTAGAAGTGGAGTTACAGGTATGTTCCACTTGTGGAATGTTGGCGGTACGAATAACATTTGTACATTTTGGCGAATTTTTCTTTCAAAATCATACCAGCACTGCACACATAACAAAACAAAGAAAACAAGGTAAAGTAAAAAATGTTTCTATTTTAGGAACATGTTAAGTAGTCCCTAACAGCAAAATGTTTATGAAAGGCCTGAAAACATTTTTCATGCATACGCTTTCCATAATATTCACACCATTTCTTCATGTTTCTCTGTCGATTTGAGAATCTTCCTGAGTAGTAGACGAAAAATAATAGCTACTGAATGAGGTGATAATGTACATACTTAATGGGGCAGTAGGACTTTCTATTCCCTTTCTCAAACATCAAATCCAATTTTTATGGCAACAGTTGCAATTTCACGACGAAACTCCAAATGGCTTAGGGTTTGTTTTGAGCCTACTGCATGACAAGTAACAGCAGCCATATTTAGTTCATTTGCAAACAGATTTCATCACCATTTTTATCATCAAAGCACTAGACGGTATGTTCCAAGCAAATAATCCACAAATTTTACACTACCCATATTATAATTATACAATCTAATCAATCGAGGTTATTTGATTGAAACTTCTCACTTCAATTTTCGAGAATATCATGTTCCACTTCGAGTTAGCGATGTGTTAGCTTCCCAATTTGATATAACAGTAACGACACTGTTGTCACTTTATCGTACACAAACAACTTTGCCATAACTATAATAATCAATACCTCCTCCTTCTTGTTTTTGCAATTCTTTTGTAGATTTTATTGGCATTTATTGTTTCAAAAATATTTCACAGACACTTTGGCAACAGGTGCAAGAGACATATATCATAAAATCTATTATTTAATAATACTGGTACGAAAATAATAAAAAAATAATCGTCCGAGGGAGCCCAGTAAAAATGATCACGATCCTAAATAAAGTAACGATAAGATAATTTTGTACTCTGAACCGCCAACGTTCCACATGTGGAACATTGGCATTCAAATAATCATAAAACAGAAACAAAATAAGATAAAACATTCATTTATGCATAAAACGTAATAAACAACATTAAGCAATACAATAATAATCATCACAGCACTCACATTTGAATTCTAAAGTTATAGATAGAGTGAAAAGCACAGCCTACTACATTTACGTTTTTTGTTACATTTCAACAAGCTCCAAAATAGAAACCACAAAAAATTATAAAAAAATAATTTTTAATCCATTAAAATACATCTTTAAAAAGATATATTAAAATTTTCAAACAGATTAAACAAATACTTAAAAAGATACAGCACTACATAGTTTATGTTCCACTTGTGGAACGTTGGCAGGTAAAAGGTTAATACTTCAATATTATTAGTTCAATACCATATCAACTTTGATTTTCATCTTAAATTTGTACTTCATTCAAATAACCGGAGTCAAAACGAGTTAATCTCGATCATGATATTTATTAAATTGAATAGTTTTCCGTTATTCTTTTGTACATCAGCTAGCTTAGCAGGACGCGAGTTCCCGTCACTGCACGAGCCGCTGATGGACAACAAAACTACAAAAAATCAAGAAAATTATACAATAATTGCTATCACAGAACCCCTTTCCTATCACAGAACAGAACAGGCAGAAAATTTTTAAATTCAGGGAGGACCTGTTTGCCATAGCCAAAACATTTGGTTCAATTCTATGCACAACTTCATACTATTTTCGATGGTAAAACAATGGAAATGGCACAGGCATCGCTATTACAGCGCCCCCTCCTGGCAGAATATTTCCATACTGAAGGAGGACCTGCTACGGACCAAGGCGGCATTGCAACTTTGCGACCTTCTTTCGAAGCATGCTTAGCACATTACCAAGTTTAAACTTTGAACAAGAGATTTGTTTTAGCTATACTGAAAAAGCAAAGATTATTACTATGCTGAATTTAGTTTTATAAAATGCTAAATGAAGTTTAAATAAGCACTATTTTTATTGCCAGTACCGAATAAAATTCATAAACGGATTAGGATAAGATTAACAGAATAGTTATACAGAATAGCAATATTTGAGATATTTTGAGCTTCATATCTCTTTGAACTTTTATGGTATACCCATTCATACTTTCTAGTATATACATAGCTATACCTAACGCTACGTTGTACAGTTTTTTACAGAGTCTTATTATTCTTTTAGAAACGATTTTTTTAATAATACAGTCAATAATTCATATATTTATTGTACAGAACCCTCTGAGCGCGAGTAGTACTCGCACTTGACTGTTTATTTAAAAATACATAATAGAAATTTTATTATTCTATTGTTCAAAATAATTTATATGAGCTTCTTATGCAATCAATTCGGCTGTTTACGTTTGAAAAATGTGTGCAACGATGTGTGAGATTAAAAAAAAAATATTAAGGTGTCATCCCTAAAAAAATTAAATCATTTTATTGCAATTGTTTTCTAAAAGCAGTTTCTTCTATACTGACCATGTGACTTCAAAAGCTTCCTTTCAAAACATACACTAACATTTTTGGCTAACAAACGGGTCAACGAACGAGTGCTAAAGTAATGAAATGCACTTGTATGTGATGCTGATACGAGAATCACTGATGCCAAATTCTTCGAGTCCTAAGTTCAAACAAAAATTCCCATCAGACTATCCGGATCCGTTTATGAATAACGTAAATGAAGGTAGCATTTGAAGTTTGATGCAGTAATGACTCGACATAAATGATACTCGATCTGTTGAGCTACACAGAGCAACTAACTGGTCAAATGATACCCATTGATAACTAGTCATTTTCTTTTGTAGAAGATTCAGGATTTATCAATTTAATGAAAATAGCACAACCTTGCTATGGAGTTCCAAGCCGAGAATATTTTAAAGTAACTGTGCTACCACAGATTTACAAAGAGTGTAAAGAAAGTGTTATCTCCTAAATATGTAATGCAGTAGCTGTTTCAGTTACATCACATATTTGGACTTCTACTGCAAATAATAATAGTTTTATCAATTTTACAGGACATTGGATTGATGATGATGTTACATATAAACATGCTGTTCTCAGTATGAAACATTTTCCAGGATTCCAATGTGCTGATGATATTAGCAGAATGATAAAAAATGCAATAAATGAATGGGATTTAAATGAAAAGTTACACCTTGTTTTGCAGAATAGTGGTTGTAATATTGTTAAAGGAATGGAAGTAGCCAATTTTAGTAGTGAGTAGGGCTGGGCGATATCAATTTTAATATCATAATATATCAATGACCAAATATCGATATTTTCGATATATTTTAATTCATACGTCACTCTATTATAGGGTCGTAAATGTAACTGTCCTCTGTATAAAATACTACATATACACACACACACACACACACATATATATATATGTGTGTGTGCGTGTGTTGATTATCTAGAGAAAACAAAAATTCAATATCTTTATTTAACATATTAAAAGGATACATAAATTTTAATTTTTATATATTGCTTTAAAAAATGTATATCTTTTGCCTGCAGATCTGATCTTAAATGTGTATTATTGAAAACTTTTCGAAAGTTAAACATTATAAATTATTCAAATGAAATAAGAAAATGTACATAAGACAATAGATATGTTACATTAAAATAATTTAATTATCTATAAATTTTAAAATTTATTAGAATGCAAAAAAAAAAAAAAAAAAAAAAAATCCCTGCCGGCTCGGGCCTACAGGCAGAGGTAGATTTCGATGTTAAGTACTAAATTCTCCAACAAAACTTAAATCAAGATTAGAGATAAAACCCAGTTTCTTCACAAAGAGCGAGCTGTAAGGAGCTAAACTTTTTGTGAAAATTGTAATATACATGAATACACACACACATATATATGGAATAGGTTTAAAAAATGGCTACAAAAAATTCAGAGAACCTTAAAGTGTTAAAATATGTTAATATTTCCATAGTCTGGTTTTTATCATGTTTTAATACGTTTCTTCAAACTTACATGGCGTTACATATTCACCTGCTGAGGTCCATTATATTTCCAATATGACGCAATATACATATTTTTTTAATTCGTCAAACTATTTATTTTGAGTTTTCATGCTGAAATCTTGCTCTAGGAAACTTATGACATAATATTCAATTTGTTTTCAATTTGTCAAACTATTTAATTTTACACGTGAAAATTTTGCAAAAGAAAAGTAATTGTTGTGGTGAGAATTTTATTATTTGTTTTTTTTTTTTATTGTTGGCAACTGCTATAACGAAAAACTTTTTTTTTTCCTGCCATTGTTGTGTAAGAGCTGGTTTTATCAGAATCATGTTAAGACAGTATTCAAAATTTTGAACCCTCCCCATTTCCACCCTCTTGGGCCGATTTCGCCCATTTTCAATCCCCGCCGATATATTAGCCATCTCAAAGTTGTTGGCGAGTTTGAAGATGATTCGTGCATAATTGCGACTTTTACCGTGCGGACAAAATTTAGTACATACATACATACATATATATATATATATATATATATATATAAACTTTTTAGGTGGGGGTGGTTTTGGGTTCCTGGGGTCCTATAATGAAAAGTTATGAAGGAATTTTTCAAAAGTCGCACCATGGTAACGACTGCAATAGGTAGTATTTCTTACGAAATCTACCTAAAAAAATTGCATTTCTGCATTTTTGGGCAGTAAGGAACACCTTCTTTTAGTTATTACATTGCCCCTGTACTGAAAACATTCTTGAACAGCACACTCCATCCTTGACTGTTTGCCCATATGTATGTGCGCGCCACCTGCACAAAACTGCAAATATCACGCAAATGTTGATATTGGCACGGTATTTGCAAAAGTAACCAACTTTCGTGCCGATATTCGGTAGATCTGAAATTCCGTAACTTCCAAAACTCCGGAAGTAGGATGAAATACAGCTTGAAATGATACATCGGAAGGATTGAAATCTTTGTTATTGCGGTCTTAAAGAAATATCGATATATAACAGTATTATGGTATATTGCCCAGCCCTAGTAGTGAGTCATGCTTTCCATACTTTACAGTTAGTAGTGCCAGATGCTCTAACTTCACAAAGAGTTATTAGTGATATAATTTCAATAGGTAAAAGAATTGTGACTCATTTCAATCATCCATCACTTGCCTGTTCTAGACCATCAGAAATTCAAGAAAATGATCTTAAACAAAAAAAGAAGATATTAATTCAAGATGTAGCAACCCGTTGGAATAGTACATTCTACATGCTACAGCGGTTACACGAAAAAAGAAAAGCATTCCCTTGTATGCCACACAATTTGGAGGAATTATTAATTCTAATTCAAATCAATGGTTGCTCTTACAGAAGTATTTAAGTTTACTGAAACCTTTTGAACAAGTTACAGTAAAAATTAGTTCAACAACATTACTTATTTATGAAGTTATTCCAATGGCGGAAACTCTCAAACTTTATCTGTCAAAGCCTGGAGAAGGGAATGAATTTTTTGGTGTTGGAACACTTAAAGACTGTGCTCAAAACATGAATTTGAATGCACACTTTAAACATATTCGTAATAATGAACATTTTTGCATTTCAACTTTGCTAGACTCCAGATTTAAACTTGCATTTTTTGATAAAGCTGAAGAAAATCTCAAGTTAAAATCTTGACTGATTCTACTTATGACTGCTATCTCAAGTAATAAGATCATTGAAACTCAAACAGATGTAAATGTGGCAGAAACAAGCAAAGAAGTTCATAATGAGTCAAAGACCACATTTTGGTATTGCTTCATGGAGATTTGAACAACTAACAAAAACAAAACAGTTAAATTTCCGCCACTTACAAATGATAGCAGGAAATCAGCAGTTATTTTGACAAATCACTCTTAGATAGACATTAATGTCGACTAAACTGGTAGAAAGCAAATTCTATTGAATTTCTTAAGTTATCGCAATTGGCAAGGAAATATTTATCAGCTCCTGAAAGCAGTGTGTATAGTGAACGCTTGTTCTCAGGGGCAGGCATTATATATGGAAAAAAAAAAAAAAAAAAAAAAAAAAAAAAAAAAAAAAGCACAATTGGCTTTTGACTAAAAATGCAGAAATGTTATTTTTTTCATCACAACATAAAAGAATTTTGTAAATAGATGATATTGTATAAATATTTTTTTATGCAACTTTACTGTAATTTTATAACTGTATTCCAGAAATTGAATAAATGTTTAAATTTCTTTAACATGTAATACTTAAGCATAATTAAATCCTTTTAATAATATATAAAAAATTCAAATTAATAAATTTACTTGGAATTTTTAAATATTATTATTTTTAATGTATTGCATGTTAAGAAAATTCAAATATTTATTAAATTTATATTTAATATTTGAAATAAAATTGTATCACAAATTTAATAAACATTTAAATTTACTTAATGTGTTGTAACACATAAATATAAACCTATAGGTATGTTATTTAAAATATATCAATTGATATTCATTATAAATATAAATGATTTTGTTTCAGTATTTGGCCAAACTGAATATTCATCTTATAAGCCAAATAGGTCGAATATTCATTGTATCCCTACTCCAAACAATTCTGACCTAGACAAATTTCAATTCTGAATGTAAATCAAGTTACATATGGATCATTAACCTAATGACAGTTGACTGCTTGTGGTATCTGTCACATTTCACACAAAGTAAAGTAAGTCTATTAACTATATCAGTAAAATAGCTTCTTTAGCGTTAAAGTTGTGAACGAAAAATAAGGTTAGACTTGAAGTGAGACACCCCGTATCACTGAATAGGTAGATTGTGGTGACCCAGCCTTAATATACAGAAAAAGGGTTGTGTTAGTGAGCTGTACCAGCCCTTAAAGTTTGAACATGTGGCAACGAATCCCCCTCTTGTATATTGGATCCACTTGATATTTCAATGTTTGATATTATTGGACAGGGTTCCTGCAATGGTAAAAAAATACTCTGATTTTCCCAGGTTCTCCCTGACCTTTCTCAGTAAAAATTCAGCTTATATATTGTTGTAAAACCATCCACAATGGACAACTTAATCTAGATAAAGGCTGGAAAAAAGGACGCACAGTAAACATTTCTGATTCTTAATTATTTTTCATATTGTTATATAGTTAGCATAAATTTTATATAAAAATTTTAGATTGGATGAATAATTTATTCAAAATTTCTTCATTTACGACGATAATAGAGATTCTGATGGAAGTAGTACATCAAAAACTCCCTAACCTTTTCAAATATTAAAAAAATTCCCTGGCATTTCCCTGACTTTTTGCCTAAATTTTTTAATCCCCTGACTTTTCCCTGTTTTCCAGGTTTTCCCTGACCCGTAGGAACCCTGTTGGATTATGTATATTTAAGATAATATTTATTAATATGACATTATCTAAAGTAATATATTTAACAGAAAAGTAAACAATCCAGAAAGAAGGATTTCTCACAGACCTTCTTATGTGCATTATTTAACACATTATCAAATACTAAATAAAGTATCATTTCCTTCATCCATGGTCACACAGTCAATTTTGTAATAAAATAATCTGATGGGTTAAAAGAAAAATACATAACATGACATGATATAGTATAGTTTAAATAAAATATAATCTAAGGATATATAGTTTAGCTTATGTGTGAATATATAAAAGTTGAATCTGAACGGAACATTTTAAAAAACGGAAATGACCTTTTACAGAATAATTAAATAACTATTTTAACAAAGAAAGTAAAAAAATTCTAAATAATACGTGGACAAAATGTGTGTATCATTTTTCAGTGAAATGATGGAATAACATTTCTTACATTATACTGATAATAATGCCAAAACTTTCATAAAAAATATCATGATACATTTACAATTATATGTTATGAGAAAAGATTTATCCCAGAAATGAAGTTGACAATTTGAAAGATATTTAAATTAAAGAAATGTTGAAATCTAATTATTCTTTAGGTTATTTATTAATTTTTTGGAACTAAATAATCCATTATTGTTTCAGAATTATATGTATTACAAATAAGATTAAATTAAAATGAAGTTTAACTTTAACTATAATAGCTGACATATTTTTAGATTTCAAACAAAGCATTACTTTAATTTTTTTAAATATGTTACTTACTTCCACTGACACTTGCGACATTGATACCAAACACTGTAGGATATTTCAAAATTATGACACCTAGTGGGACACTCGACAAATGGTAATATAAGTTTGCATCTAGAAGCCCTATGAATAATAATAATAATAATAAAATGCAGCAAATGTAAATTTCAAATCAGAAATTCAAAAAAGAAAATAAAAGTTCATCTTTTAGAATTAACCCTTAACTGACATGAAAAAAAATGTCACATAACTACTGTGAGCAGCCTGTCAGACCGCCTAAACTAAAGATGAATAAAATTCTACATTAACTATCAAAATACAATTTCTGTACTAAACATTACATTCAGGACTATCTATTTATATAAAATCCACATCTTTGTGTATCCCTCACAATTCCAGTTGGACCGCTTCATTGATTGCGGCCATCATTTTGATGTCATAAATAAGGCAATTGTTCGAGTTATGGAAAAAATCTACATTGTATCACATCTATTCGTCTTCATTTTGTATAAAACCTTCAAAAACCATACAATTATAATGCAAGTTCTAAATTAAAAATAACCAGCTACCAACAACAGATTACTGATATAAACAAACAAACATTTCGGAAATTGTATTCTATTTTACAAATGTAAACTATGTGTAGTGAGTCATTCATTTTTGAAAATTCATTGATAAAAATGTAAAAACTTTCTCTAATTGAATATTTTAACTCAGGTAGAATTAAGATGCCTTTGCCATCATTCGCCTATGAACCAATGAAAATAGTTTTTAATTTAAAATCAAAGTCTTAGAAAACTCAACTCTATTTTTGGTACTTTTATATGTTATCTGGGGACATATCTCGCCAATAATAGGTTTTTTTTTGTTGTTGTTTTCACAAATAGTAGTTATTTTATCGCATATGTGATTTAGAAACAATGCTTTGAAGTTGAAATAAAATACTATGGTACTTATTATTCTCATTATTGTTATATATTTTAAAGGAAATTAGTGAAATCATGTATTTTAATTGTATACAATATGTATATTGAATGTTTGTATCTTAAATAAAAGTTATGCTTTTATAATGAAATGGGTTAAAAGTTTATATTTTAACTGAACTTAATGCATTATGAATGATGTCAATAGGAACAATATTTGGTGATTTAGCACATTGCCAAGCTAACATAAAAGTACTCTATTTTCGGAGTATTAATGTAATAAACATAGTCTTTAGTTTGTTTTCCATGTTTATATGTTTAACTTATTTTGGAAAAATGATTTGATGAATCATTAATCGATTTTCACTTTTTTTTTTTTTTTTTTTTTTTGCAAACTTAATTATTTTTTAACATTGCATAATTTTAAATTTTACATCGTTGAATAGGGAGGGTGTACTTTCAAATGTAAAATGTTTGAAAACTGTGTTTCAATTTACTGGTGTTTTGTGATTTTTAAACCAAATAGCTCCATTACGGAATAATAGTACTGTAGACTGTCTAAGGCTGAATCGATCGGGACCAAGAAAATTTTCCACAGTAGACAATATTCCGCCTTAGACTAATTTTACTCTATGTCTATGGATTCACAGGAACTTGAAAATCTTTCTGAGTTAGACATATTTTCATCTTACACACAGTCTGCCTTACAGAGAGTTTACTGTATATGAATACTTTTATCAACTATTTAAAATTTTAAGGAAAAACCAAGATTTCTACCCACCATCCTAGCATTTACACTTGTTTATAATTAAAATTCAGCTATTCAGAAGTCTCTAGTGTTAGTAATAGGGCTCCAAACAAAACAAAATTTAACCAGTGTATATTGTAAAACTGAAAATTACAATTTAAACTGTGAAAATTGAAAAACACAGCAGTCTGTGAGACCGCTAACAGCAGTTAAGGGTTAATATCTACATATACGTAAACTAAAATGGTACTATTATAAGTTTTTACATAGTTGAGCAAGAAAGATGAGTTCGGGCTCACTTTTTGGAGCCCAAGCCCAATAACGGGAGTATGCAATATAAAAAAGAAATTGCATAATATTTAAGGTTCTTCTAAATGTAATATCTCATTTTTTTAACAACTTCTTACATGGAAATAACTTAATCACTAGCACATAATAAATTTTCTTTAATCTTAGTCATTAAATATATCATACCAATGTTGCATTATGCTTTTCTTTTCCATTGTAATTGTAATTTTTCTGCAGTTCCTAATTTATAGTCAGACTTTAAAAAACAAAATGTAAACAAAAGAATGATCTATAATCTGCAAAAATGTATAATCAACAAAACCCTCGGTCCCTAAGTGTGCGGATTTCACAGAGTTCACTGCATAAAAAAAAGTAACAGAATGTAGCAATTATAAAATTTTGACTACATTATTTTACAAATAAAATTTCAATTTTTCCAATTTGGAAAAACTGAAAAATAGCCCTTCAGAAAAAAACTGAAGAAACCAGTTTTTTTCCGAGCATTCCCATCTCTAGTTTTAGTAATCCATAATAAAAAATAGTAGCCAAAATAGCTGCATGCCTATTAAAGAAAAAAGGAGGCGAAAAAGAAATTGCCATGAAAATTAAAACCAAAACAATTTCATGAAAATCCACATCTTATTCTACAACTTATGCTATTCCCTGAATTTTTCACTTTTTGTACTTTTACTATAAAATCGCACAATTACAAAAAAGAAGAAAAGAAACTTTTTCAATTATTATACAGGCCCGTAACCAGATGAGGGCGAGGTGGGTTGAGCCCCCCCTAGCATCCTCTTGACCCCCTCCCCTAAG
The DNA here is from genome assembly GCA_963932465.1 of Maratus speciosus. Classification (NCBI taxonomy): domain Eukaryota; kingdom Metazoa; phylum Arthropoda; class Arachnida; order Araneae; family Salticidae; genus Maratus; species Maratus speciosus. Next base: position 40,958,539 of record OZ010792.1, read on the forward strand.
CATTTTACCTTTTTTTTTTAACAATATATATATATTTCAACTAATCTGAAAAAAAAAAAAATACTTGCAAGAAAAACATTTTGGATCTCTAAATTGCCTTGAATTGAATATGCGATTTTTTTTTTTTCAGAAGCATATTAGTTTTGTTATACTATCTACCTTGCCAGCAGTAAAATTCTGAAAATGCAAACTCAATACGAACATTTCCTTCTCCTGAAAAAATCGAATGCAGGCCATTACCAATTAAACCACCACATGTTGTGGTATATAGTAACTAATCTTTTGTGAGTCAGGCATGAAAGCGGGAAATGGAAAAAAAGGACAAATTTTTTTTCATCTATACAACGGTAGCAAATTTTTATAATTTAGATAATTTTAACAGGAATTTATACAATAAAATGAAATATAATTGTACATATGATTGTTATTTTCTTTTTGTAACTTAGAAATTACTTAATAAATAAACTAACAAAAATTATATAGGTTCATTGAATCAAAAAAGAGAATGGAAGGCAGATTACTCAAAAGATATATCTGATGAATTTATGTGAAGTGCAATGATTATTTTTTTAAAACATATATTCTGGGTGGTTTGGTTGCTTAAGATTTTCTCTCTCTCTTTTCTAAGGGAAAAAAAAATCTCCATGCTAAATATATGCACATCAAAGTTATCAATGCTCCAGAAATACATCACTGAAACTACCCCAAAAAGTTGTATAAATGGAATAAAATATTCTATTTCAAAAAGAACCTTATATAAACTTCCTTTCCCTTTTAAAATCTAAGAAAAATTCACTCGGGAACGACATCTCAATCAACTTCATTTACCTAACTTTGAGATGGTCATAGGATAAGCTGATCTTTGATTTAATAACTCTTCTACACAGCAGTTCAGAAATTCTAACGGTTTAAATAGACAAAATGTCTGAAGAGTAAATTTACCAGACACCCCCCCCCCCCCCCCCCTATATGCTTTCAAAATTTTCTTTGCATTTTTGCATCAATACGGAGAATGACCAAAATTGTATTAAAAAGGGTGGAATTCCTCCTTTAGGAGGAACTCTTTCATCCCTGGTGAGTGAATGGAAATCGACATGCGTTATTCGATCTTGTCTGTAATTAAAGAAGCGCTAAAAACATGCTTGTTTAATAGTTTGCATCTTGACCATATGTGTTTAGTTGACAGTAGATTTAGATAACTGAATTATTGCTTATAAACGAGTACACTTGCAGAAAGAAATTACGAAGGTATAAGACTGTCAATTTGTACAAATGGAATAAGAAAAAACATTGAATAGACGCCATTAATTATTTCATGCCATGGATGTCGGTAGAGCATTTGTGGCTAGGGGTATACTAGGAAACCGGAGGAGTCTTCTTCCTATTTAGTTTTTGAACTTATCTATTTTTTTTCTTTTGTTCATGACTTTGAAAACTTTTTTTTTTTGTTGTTTGTTTGTTTTTTTTCAATTTGTCTGATGACAATTAAACATTAAGATAAACATCATGAATAAGGTAAAATTTATTATAAGGCTTTTGACGAAAAATCTCTTCATTTAAACAGTGGATAATGTATTTAAATGTGCTTTGAAGTTTAAATCCGCTAATTTCTGACACATTTGCTTTATTGATAGAGATATCAAATTTACAGATCTGGTTATTCACGCTCAAAAAATTCGACTGCATTTTTAGAAAGTTGTTTTCAAATCTAAACCAGCTATTTTCTGACATATTCGTGAAAAATATTTATTGCTGCTGCTGCTTACCTATAACAGTAAACAATCCATCAGAAAATAATGTCATATTTGATGCTTTAGGCTGGTTTTCATGATATGATAACAACATAATGGTAATTGTTATCCGATAGCAATTGGCTGTAACTCAAGATGTATGAAATGTATAGGAAAATGAAGAAAGCTATTCGACTCTTTGGCGCATTAATGTGAGAACTTGGAAATTTTTAGACAAATAGCAAAGAAAGTTAGTTCTTGAATGTGTTAAAAACGTGTTGTCGATTGAAAGAAAAATCTTTTTTGAGACCCTTACAACTGGAGGAAACGCATATAATATTCGCCTATATTTAATGAAAACTGTTCACTACTTTCGAAAAAGGACGATGTTCACCAAAAATTATGATAGGAGCTCCTTTTTCGAAATGATTAAGGACCATCGAATTTTAGGAAATACATGTAAGCATTCTCATATTTTTTTTTCTTTCATTCTCTCTCTCTCTCTCTTTTTTTTTTTTTTTATTTGTTATCCTCTAGCGAAAAATTTAAGTCGTTTTCTCTAATAAAAGTATTTAAGAATATGAACATTACATTTATAATAGGTTTTTTTTTTTTTTAAACTATTATTAAATGTTTGTTCATGTATGTTTCGAAAATAAGTAATTAATATATTTTTATAATTAGCTGATCAGTCTCTGCCTGGGCCCGTCAAAAAATAGTGCAAAATGCGAAAGTTGTAAAAATCGCTGCACAAATTCCCAATAAACTTCATTGAAAAGAGAACAGAATTTGAAATATTGGGTTAGAAGATTGAAACCGGATTATTTTCATTAATGTTGAAAAATCACAGCAAACCACGAAAAAACTTTAAAAGTCGCATAACAAATCGCTAAAATTTCAATAATCACAGAGGACAACATTTACTTTATTGGGCTAAAGTTGAAAACAGTTTTTCTTTTATGAATGTCAAAAAATTACGGCAAAACATGAAAATCTCCAAAAATCGCGAAAAATTAAAAAATTGCTGAACGGATTCCGAATAAACTTTATTGAAAAGAGAACATACTTTACTATATTGGTCTAAAATATGAAAACCGGATTCTTTTTACTAATGTGAAAAAGTCACCACAAATTGAAAAAACAACAACAACAACAACAAAAAACACTATAAATTGCACAAAAAATCTCCAAAAATTCAAAAACAGCAGGACGACAACATTAAGCCTGATGAGCTAAAACTTTGTAAATGGAAATATTTTCCGAATATCAAAAAATTGACACAATACGCGAAAAAAAATGATAAAAATCTCATTAAAAATCACGCAAGACAAAATGTACTATATTAGGCTAAATGTTTGAAATTGAAACCGAATTCCTTTTAGGAATGTCAAAAAATCTCCTTAGAAGGCAAAAGAATTGGTAAAAATTGAATGTACGTTCAAAAAAGGTTTTTTTTTTTTTTCCCTGAAGCTGATGTAGAGTTTTCAACTATGTGAAACTCCTATAGGAATTATTTTATTTTCAAACTGGTCCCCCCCCCCCCTCCCCATTCTAAATCTAATGATTTCTCTGATCCAAATTTGTACTCTATCTTTAGCTAAAAGGCTCGTGGATATTGTATTAAAATTTCAGAGCAATTACCGGAAATGTCGTTTTAAAACTGAATGTATGCTCAAAAAGGGGGGATATGTTTTATTTTGTATTTTGTTTTTCGAAGCTGATGCAGTGTTTTAAAGTATGCATAAAAACCAAAATCGCCGAAGTGACTTTTGGAAAAGTTAATATTTTTTCAAACGGATTGAATAAATGAATGCTAAATAAAGAAAAATGCATAAGAAAAATGAATGCTAAATAATCGTGTTTTTCTTTTTCATATTTTGATCCAAAATGTGGATACAGATTTTTAAAATCATTGCAAAAATAAATAAATAAATACCGAAACGTCGTCCTATAATGAATTTTTGAAAGGGTTTATATTCATATTTTTTAACAGATTGCACTGTCAAAGTGAAAAAGGCACCAGATTTAAACGAGTACTTTTTTAATTTCTGGTATTTCGAACGATTAAATTTATGCAAGAGTAGGGCGGGGGAGGCACAAAAAACGACCTTTCTAAAGAACTTTTTAAAGGGTTACGAGCATATTAATATTTTTAAAATGAATTGAACCATTAGAATGATAAGAGCGTGATAATACCGCATATGTTTTTTTTTTCCTTTTATGTATCTCTATTCGTCTAGCCGAGATACGTAAAAAGTATGATAAATCCGTTCTTTTCAGCTTTTAAAACTGCAGAACGGGATTTCCGCGCTGTGACTTTTTGCGTCATTTTGTGATGTTTATTATGGTTTTTAAATAATATATCAGCTAATTAACACAAAATTTAAAATCTAAGCCTCAGGTGCATCCGGACTATTTTGGACTATTCTCACCTACTTTTTCAGACCTCTGCATGGGATAGATATTAGTAGCCATCCCAGGAACACAAACATTTTTCTTTTATTAATATAGATTACTTCTGAAAGGATTGAACTAAGTGACATCTATAAAATACAACCCATATCATTTGCTCTATGCTTTATTTTCCTTCATCCTATTTTCGTTAAGTTAAATTGCTTATATCTTATTTTAACACTAGTTAATAATTTCTACATCAATGGTGAATGTAATCGGAAATACTTTTGCATACTACATTTTGCAAAACATGCTCAATAAAGTAAAAAATGTAATATGCTTTGAGAATTCGAAAATTCATGTAACCAAGGGTGAAATACTTGATTTTTTTCTGTATTAAAGTTTTAATGATATATATTTTTTTCCTATTTGATGCCGTATTTAATCTATGTTTTGTATTATATACAGTAAAAACTGCTCACGGGATGAGAAAAAAATTATATTTTAGATAGGTTTTCGTTTCAGTAGGTACACCACACTTAATTTGTTTTGTATTCTTTTCCCCAGATCACAATTTTTTTTTCCGTTTAAGAATTCTTATGTAAAATATTCCATTATAGACAGGTTACGTTGAAAACAATTCTTTTATAAACAGTTCCATTTTCGCTGGTTTTACTGTATTTTTTTTGCACAAGAGATATAGATTGTTAAAAGATGTTAGCCTCACAAAAATATTTCAGAGCCCCTCCTGACATTTGTAGCTGGTTACAGCCTTATTATTATATCTGAGATAGATGATCAAAATACAGCTCGGTTAGCCCACACTAAAAGATTACACATCAGATATTATTACGATTTATATTATTACATATTTCAATTTTATGAAGAATTGTCAAAAAAAATTAAGATTAGTTTTGCTATTAGATTACATTCACTGTAATATGACTAATTTTGCATTAAGGCTGCTAGTCACTCAGCTTCTGAATTTCCCTCACAAATGCTAAAGTCTATGGCAGTGGTTCTCAACCTGTGTGCCACAGGACAGTAGTGCGCTGCGAAAAGATCTCAGGTGTGTTGCAAAACTTTTAAGCCAAGTTACATCAAATTTTTAGAAAATTTCAATCTACTAGCTACCCCGCATGGCGTTGCCCGGGCCTGTAATAATATTCTTAAATAAGCCTGAAATTGGTATCGCAGGTCGGTACAGAGGGGTGGGGAGGTAGAGAGGGTGCAAATTACCAGGGCCCGGCTCTTGTTCAGTTGGAAAGTTGTGTAAAGTAAGTGGTTGAGACAAATAAAAATTTAAAACCTTACACTCTAAACTCTTTTATTCAAAATTAATTGGTGAATTCAATTAAATTTAATTATGATTTCAATATTTTAAATTTTTATTTAAAATCTGTGGAGGAAAAGTAATAACAAATGCATCATAAATTGTAACACTGAAAGAGAAATTATAAAATTGCAAGCAAATACTACTGTGTAGATTTAAAAAAAAATACTATCCAGCAAATTTATTTTCTTATAGGGTAAAGCCTGTTTATAACGGAGTCGTGCAATAAACTGAAAAAAAAAAAAAAAACAGGTTTCAACTCTTCTCCAACCCCCCCCCCCAAAAGATGTAACGATGCTTTGTTCAATTTAAAGAGCCTGCATAAAACATACTTTATCACTGGTCGTTGTGATTCCGTCTAAGAGGGTTTTATTGTATCTTACTTCTGGTGGGGGTATTGGAATTATTACCGGAACGGACAGATTCTTTGTACGGTAAAGTTTGTATCATTTTATATCTTTAGACAGCTTTTTTTTTTTTGGCACCATCAGTGAGGGTTTTTATAAGTGAAAGAAATGTTTCTAATGGTATCGACAAATAAAAAACCCCTTAAATTTTCTATATATATATATAACAAAATATTTGAATTAAATAGATTGGACAATGTAAAATGTAGTTTTTTTTATTATTCGATTAATTTATGTGCAATTTTTTTCTCAAATAATTCAACTGAATCACAATTAAAAATAATTAAAATTATTAAAATTGTAAAAAAAAAATAAATAAATAAAATAAAATAAATTCTTTTAATTAAATACGTTGAACAATGATATTTATAAAATGCAGTAATTTTTTTTATAATTCGATTCATTTATTTGTAGTTTTTTTTTTCTTTTAATAATTCAATTGTTTTAAAATTAACAATATTTACTGTATGTATTTATTTACTTATTGCCACTTTTTTCACTTTAGATATCCTTAAAAGAAGAATGAAATACTTAAAATAGCAAAAATATACTAACTCAAATTTCAACTTAGCCCTGTACAGTTTCGAACCAGAGTATATTCGTACAGAAAACTAAGGCGTTAAACGTCTACGCCACAAAGGCTACAAACAGCTTAGTAAATGAAGGTTCCGTATCGGAGCGTAAATCTTTTCTTTTTTTTTTTTTCGCATTTTTATGCTCCCCACGGTTATGCTCCGGAACGTTTAAATCAGTAATTTGGATTTCAGAAACAACACGTTCGCCCATGCAACAGTTATTAAGCCTATTTTGGCAATCGCTTATGCTCTGTGATTGACAGCGCTTTTGATCATATTTCGATTTTTTCTTCTTCACTTTCAAGCATTCGCCGAGATCTTTTACAGGCATTTCTAACGATACTGTGAAGTTCCAGCGAAAGAGAGAAGGGAAAAGTAAACAAACAGGATTTACTTCTGACTAAATCCTGCCAAAGGACTTTCACACAATAACCAATGAGAAGCGTTTTATTCGGGCGTTGCCATTCAACAATTAACAAATAATCGCGATTTCTGTGCCACGCACGATAGCGTAATATATATAAAGATAATGTCTAATTAATCTTCAATCTCAAACCAACATTTAATATTATATGATTTACTTTGAAATAAGGTTTAGTGCCACAAATTTGCTTTATTTGGGAGATTTTTCTTCTATTACTCATTTTAAGAGTAATACCAGAAAGCCCAAAAAATGGCCTTACGTCTCTTGAGATAAATTCTTTTAGAAAAAAAAATCCTGTCTCCTGAAGGAAAAAGATTACAATTTAAAATGCAGTAAGAAAAGATTGTTGAAAAATGAATTAAAATTTGCCTATTTCAAGGTTTTATCTTGCACAGAAAATATTCTAATTTTTAATAATATTGAAGATCACATATCTCTTTAAATGCTAATGGGACAAATTAATGACAAATTAAGGTATGTTTCCATATTTTCCGTAACATTACCTGTTCTTTTCCTATGCAATTTCATATTGGCTGTTGCCTGTACTTTCCAGCACTACTATTGATAAGTAAGCCTATACCTCGAATCTAGTTTTCCTCCTTATATATGGGAAAATTCCATGTTTTTTTGCACCGATTACGGTATGCTGAATAATACTGAAACTAGTCTTAAAAAGGTGCTCAAATCTGTGTTTCATCTGCTTATAAATGTTAATGCATATTAAAGAGATAAAAAAGGTTATAAGAATTTTACTTAAACTAATTTTAGTTTATTTTCTTCAGTTCGGATGGCCTATTTTGTTTGTGATAATAATTAAATTAAAAATTATATGTAAGCATTTCTTATGTAATGGATAGATAATCCTTCTTTTTTTAAAGTCATCATAAATTTAGTGTGTTGCACAAATTTTCTAGGTTTAACTGGATCGTGAAGTAAAAAAGGTTGAGAAACACTGGTATATGGGGATGGGATGCATTTGTATATTTAAAATATTTCCTCAGGAAATTAATGTTTTTATTTGGTTTTTTCGCCGTACTCTCCTTAAAATATAAACTTTTTTCCTTAGTTCTCAAAATATTTCTAAAATCTATGCTTAATTTAATATTTTATGTGTTAAAAGCAGACGAAATGCAAGTAAGATTTTAACATTTCAAATAAAATTAAGTATATATATTTTAGAAATATTTTAAGAACGAAGAAAAAAAAAGAGATACCCTTTAACCCTCCGAGTATCTTGAGGGCTTTCCTGCATTTTCATTAAATTGCTTATAAAAAAATTTCTTTCCCCGTTTGTTTCTAAAGTACACTTCATGCCCCTTTATTTGACATACATTTTAAAATACAATTTAAAATATTTTTTTCTTTGTTTTTGGGAAACTGAAAAATATGGGTAAACTGCTCAGAGGGTTAAGAAGAGTACATAGAAAAAAGTTTAAAATATTTATTTCCCTTGGAGATATTTTAAATACACGAATGCATCAAACGCCCATAGACTTAACATTACAGAGAGGTATTTGAAAGCTGAGTGACTAGAAGCCTTAAAAGTTTCACATCAGCTTTTGAAACATTGGAGATTTTATTTAAGGTTTTTAAGGAGCAGAATGAAGCCAAAAAGCTTAGATATAGAAAAGCTTTTTATAGATTTATTTAAGGCTGTTCTCAAATCCAAAAGAGCAACTTTGTGACATAAGTTTTCATTTATTTTTGCTCAGAAATGCATGAAGCTAGCAGGTGTTGTTGCTCAGAAACTATGTCATCGAGCTGTTTTTTCTATTTTTTTGCAAACACAATAGATCTTTTGGAAAATAGTGTCAAAGTGAATGTTTTGAACCGAATTTACGCGCGAAGGAAGAATAACCAGTCAAGAATGGGTGAAAAACATGTTTGGCACGTGATTATAATCGCTTATAACTCAACAGGTAATTGATTGATAAAAAAGGGGAAAACACAGTTCGATTCCAAACCACTGCCATGGTCAGCCTTTCCAATTTTATATCTTTCCGTTAAAAAAAGAATTTGTAAATGTGTCAAAACTTTTTGTGCTTGTTGAGCAGAGTAGTTGAGAACAGCCTTAAGAGTACACTATGCAGCAGCAAATACAAGAAATTACAGCACCCCTAGCAGAGAGAACCAGGACTCAAATGATGGTGGTGCAAAAGATACTAAGATGAATGGTCCAAGTTGTCTAAGAATCAGATACATAGAATTTAAGATATTGAGTAAAGAATAAATGTACACTAGAGATCCTCTTAATAAGAATCGTTCATTTTTTGCACCCACATCGGCATTAAGACAACATTGATACAGCATTGATTCAGTTAGAATCGCTCATTTTTATTTTTGTTTAAATAAATTATCACTGCAGTCGAATCTATACAGGTAGTGTAGTAGTAGCATCGTTCATTTTACTTTTACTTTGAAATCGTCATAGCACATCAATTAGATTAATCTATACAATTTAGCAGCCTGTTAGATCGTCTAGGATTGATCTATCTGGATTGATTTTACTATTTTAAAAGCAAAGTTGCTGTCAAATTTTAAATAAGGGTTTTTTACACTGTTTACTATTGAATTTAGTGCCAGAATACAGCTTATTTTCGATGTTTTGATTATATTAGCTTTCAAGCCTTTTAATTAGGGATGCACCGAATATTTAACATCTATTCGGTATTCGGCCATACTACTTAATATTTAGTTAGCCCGAATATCAAACTATTTGGTATGCCAAATATCAAACTATTCGGTATGGCCGAATATCGAAATATTCGGCCAGACCGAATACTTAAAAAGCCTTTTTTTTAAAAAAAATATTTTTTAAAACCTTAAAACAACTTCTATTTTTAACTGTCAATTAATAAAGATATTTGGAATAATTACAAATAGAATTATATTTAAATAAAAGAGAATTCTTTTAAATTTTTTATTTGAAAAGTATCATGTGTCTTAAACTCCCATGTGCCTGTCAATCACCTTTAAGTTCACTTCACTCTAACCAGAGAGCTCAATTTTTAAAATTAAATATTTTGATTTCAATTTTTCAATTATTATAAGATTGCCTAAAACAAATATTGGATGATAAAATTCTATTTTTGTGTTTTTTTTAAGCAAGATTTTTTTATTATACAACATTTCTCCTTTATGTGTTCCTAAACATTTTTCTAAAATCCAAATATTGTAGTTTAATCATGTTTTACTTTTTTATAGAAAGCCAGTTTTGCTTTAGTTATTAACACAGAGATAAAGTGTTTAATATGTACAAACCCCCTTCTTGCACTTAATACATAAAAATAGGAACAATATTATTGTTAACATGGTTGTGAAAAGAAATGAGAAAATATAGTATAACATAAAATTGCAACCATGAAATGCAGTTAGGCACCTTAAAAAAAAAGTATGCATCATTTGACGCCTTAGAGTTCCCAAGTTATAACCCTAGTCTGAGAACTTTCCTGCATTTTCATATAAACATTTATAAAACCCAAAATATATTACATTTAAATTTGCAGTTTAACGCTAAATACAGAAAATTACTATAGCTGAACAGAACATAGGATTCGATAAAAGATTAAAACAATTCATTTTGTTTTTGGAAAAACAGTTTATTTTTCAGGTAATGAGTTTAAGATTTTATATGCATAAAGAAAGTAAAAAATGATTCTTACCAGACTTGCCATAAAGGTCCATGTGTAACATGACGCTGTTTATTAACAATCCATACTGCAGCATGACACATTTCATGCAGTAATGTTTTTTTTAAGTGATCTAAAGGATAAAAAAATAAAACTAAGTGTCACTGACAATACTAAACATTTTTAAATAATTACTATTTTTATTTTACTTATAGTAAGATGTATTTCCAGTAACTCAAAAGTATGCAGCAACTCATAAGTATTTGAATAATAGAATGTCACATTTTTAACTATTAGATATAAGAAAAAAAAATACAAACAATATAGAGAATGTTCTGAGACAAATTCAAATTATATGATCTAATAAACCTAACCTATAACCTAATAAATACGGATAACCTAATAAATATGGCGATATACAGTAGAACCTCGATTAACCAAAATAATTGGAACCGACCCTTTGCAAAAAAAAAAAAAATTGCTTAGAATTTGAACAGAAGTTGAGCATTTTTAAAACACACGATCTTAAATTGAAAATATCTCTTAAATCAGCAGAAAAATCCTGACAATGGTAAAATGTCTTAACTGTTCTCTATGATGCATAAAGAGCGAGTAGAATTAAAGAAAACTTTGTTCCTTATTCTATTTTTTGGAAGTGAAATACTCAAAGATGAAAAACATATTCAAAAATTAAATTTGCATAAATTATTCCTATAATATATAGAATCAAGAATGCTAGAATTTCTTACCAAATGAATTCATAAGTGATGGAGACAATTTGATTGAGCAATTCCAGATACCATTTTTCACAGAGCAACAAGTTATCCCAGCAGTTGTTTTTAATGCGCCATCATAAAACACAGGCATGTCTGGAGGTAACTATATTAGAAAACAATAATTAACAGAAAAAGAAACGAGGCAATATTTTATTTATTGAGTTTTACTATAACTATTTTTGCTAAAATACATCAAGTTCTCTTTAGTAGTAAAAAAATATATTGGATAAAAAATTATACCTAAGTGACCATTACTGGTATTAGCAAGGCATCACTTTGTACCAAGTATAAATATTAGGAAAAGTCTTTTTTTATGTCGCTTTTTTTATTATAATTACTTTATTTTAAAATCAAGGTGCAAGTGACACATAAGTTCTTAAGATTTGTACCATATTCACTGACCTTTACACATATGGCAACGGCCGAATAATCATTGCATCTCTATTGACAGACTAGCTGACCCGGCCGGCATTGCCCAGACCCGTGATGAATGACCCTTAAATGAACATCAAATTTGTATGATTTTATATCTTTAATTCTATTTTGTCTAGATTTATATTTTTAAATGAAAAAAATAGTGGAAAAATATTGAATTGAAGATACATCCTATATTGCATATAATTTGATTTTTGGAGTCTATGTGTACCGAAAGCATGGTTTGAAATTGCATAGTCGTGACATTAGATTTGTTACATGTGTTAGTTACCTCATCAAGTGATTTTTAATTTGTTGTTTATCTGTATTGTTAATGATATTTTACTGACTATTAAGTTCTTTCATTAATTAAAATTAAAATTATGTCATTAAATGGTGACATCATGATAATAATAGACAAAAAATAATTGAAAAAAATGTTGTGATGCATAGATCAGTTTCAACTGACATAAGCATTTATCCACCAGCTGAGCATGATAATTGAGAAAAATAATGTGAATAAATAAATAAATATCCATGATTTATTTCTGTTTTCATTAATATACTGTAAATTTTAATGCTGAAAATTACTGATAATTGACGATTTAGCAGGGGTCACAAATATCTTACGTTAAAATTCCCTGATATTTCCAGGTTAGCATTAAAAAAATGAAATTTTCATAGATAATTTTTTTTAGAATATTACTTTAATACATAGTCATTACTTAGTAAAAGTTTATATTAAAAAAAAAAAAAATTAAAAAAATTAATCACACTACAAGTTTCTTAATCAAAAATAGACATTACTGCTTGTTAGAACATGGTACTAGACAATGTAAGATTGCTGTTGTATCAAAACGACATTAAAGATAATTGATACTTCTCTATTATCCTGTCGACCACTTTGCATAAAAAAAAAAGATCGCCAAACTGTAGGATTTAATTCCAAAAATGAATGATTGTGAGGTTACATTCAATTGACGTCAGATGAGTTTACAAGTACTAAATTAATTTTAACACAAATTTGTGTTAAAATTAATCTAGTGTAATTACGTATCCAGTGATTTCTGGAGTTCCATTACCTGCGTTTTATTCTGTTGAACTGAACAAGATTTCAGATCACATGCTATAATCAATAAGGTTAGCTGGGTGAAAAAGTTCCACCAGATTCGTCTGGGATAGCTCAAATGGTAGAGCATTGGCGGCTTCAGCAAAGATCCCTAGTCTGGCGATTTTTCGCCCAGTTGGAAATTTACATCTGATATGAGTTTACAAGTGTTTGTTATGTCATCAAGATATTTTTAATTTGATTCTTTCTCTGTATTTTTATATTTTTAATGATATTTTATTATTTTTTTAATTCTTTCATTAATTAAAATAACAATTATGTGATTAAACGATGATATCATAATAATAAAACAGAAAAAACACTGAAAAAATATTGCAATGCGTAAAATCTATCAATTTCAACTGACGTCACAAACACTTATCCACAAGCAGAAATGATAATTAAGAAAAATTAATTAAGAACTGTTGGATTTAATTCAAAGATAACAAAAGCATAAAATAATGTTTGATTTTAAATCCAAAGCTAGCATGTAATATACATTTTCCTTTTTTTTGCTTATTTTGTGGATAATCATTTCGTATTTCTAATGAACGATATAACTTCTATTTCTATGCTTTCTCTCGCATTTTGAGGAAAAAAAGATACAGATCTGTGATCTGCCGTGAGACAATAACCTATTTTCAAAAATATGGGATTCTGCCATAAAAAAAGTGTGTATTAATGGGCATTAAATGAGACAATCTACAAATTGATAAACAGTGGCAGTGTCATGTGAAAAGTTGTGATAGAATATCCATTAGATAAGGAAGCTAGTTGGATGGCTCCAAATTAATATTTGTAACTGCATTAAGGTTCATTTATAGCTACCTGGTCTGATGGATTAACGTCAATAAAATGGGAAAAAAAATCAATTGGATTTAAGTTATTATGTAGTTATTGATTGGAGTAATTATCTCAGAAATTTGTATGTCAACCCTTCTAACAAGGAAATCTAGAAAAATTGGGGGGCAAAAACGTTTTTTGCTATTCTAAAAAAAAGTAACTACCGCTGTCACCACCGCCGCCGGTTTTGAATTTTTTGTGACCGGAGGTCTTTCTTCGTTAATATTAAGAAAAATAATGCATACAAAAATATGAAAATGGGCGGTTTTATACAAAAATGTTTGATAAACATGCTGATGCAGACAGTTTTCAAATCGAAGAATTATTTTAAGAGATATTTAATGCTAAAGTTGGACAAAATCGTTCCACTAAAAAAGTTTTATAGCAGCAAAAACTATACATGGCAGTGTAATCATTTTTAGATCATTTTATGCGTTAGAATTTGCCGGAGTGCAGATAACATTAATTTTTTTTATTTTGACTCATTTTTTGAAGTTTTATTGATATTTTAAATTCCAATTTTCAGCATTTCTAGAGATATTTTTTACATTATTTTAGAAAATGGTATTAATTTATGCTGTTGCCAAATGTATAAACAGCGCAAACAATAATGTTTGCTTCAAATTAAAAATTTATTTACACGTGACTATTATAAACAGAAAAAATCATTTGGAATTAGAATTAAATAATTATGTACAAAAAGCAGGAACTTATTAAGAATTACGTCATAAAAAGTATACACGTGAATTTTAAAACAGAAAGGATATTGTAAAATAATAAATTCATTAACATGCGTTAGAAGTCTTAAATAGGAGAAATTACGTCATATTTACATCACATTATAGTTATTACATAAAATGAACACAAAATAATATTGCAAAACAGTTTAAATTTAGAAATTACGCTAGACATTTATTTGATATTTTGAGAGGATCTTTTCAACTATTTTTGTTAGGAAAGCACAAATAATATTTTATTTCTAACAAAAATATTTTTACGTGAATATTTAAAAGTGAAAGAATAGCTTGGTAAAAATTACGTCAGATTAAAAACGATTAATTTAAAATGTCTCATTTAAAAGAACTTACTTTTTGCTTTGTTAAAAAATACCAGGAGACAAAGACTCTGTTTAATTAATTCCTTTTATATTAGCTTATTTTGAAATGTTGTTACACGTGTGTACGTCATCAAGTTATTTTTATTTCGACGTTTTATTGGTATTTTTATTAATGTTGTACTAATTTATATGTTCTTTTGTTATTTAAAATAAAAATAATGTCAATTTGTACAATTTGGCGAGTGGTTTGGCGATTTATATAATTTGGCAAAATTGGCCGACGGGATAATCAAGTAGTACCGCAGCGGATTTGGCGTTAAAATTCCCCAATCAAAGAGAAATGAATAGAAATTCGTTTATAGGGAGATCGCCACTGTTTTTAAAATTATAATTCAATCTTTTGAAATCTTTTCAAAGCCGATCAAATTAGCGTGCATTTAGAGTCTGCGGTGTCTGGGCGGGGTTGGCGAGCGTAGCTCGTAGGGGGCAGAGCCCCCTAGTATAGTAAAAGTTCCTCATAGAAGCATGGCTACACTGATGAGAGAAATAAAAGAATACATAGAAGATGGCTCTATCATTTATTTAGAATCATGGGAGGCTTATAAAATAGACGAATGCTGCAAGATTCGAAATATCATTATAATTTTATAGATCCAGATATTGGTTCAGCTAAATGACAAAATAAGGAACAGAATGTCAGCATTTAGATTCATGTTTAACTCAGTTTATATGATGTCAAATTCACAGAAACGTTGATTAATTTGTCACTATTTTGAATAGCATTAATTTTCTCTTTCTGACATGCTATAGAATTCAGTTTATTAGGCATCTGTTTAAAAAAAAAAGACATACATATTATTTCAAAATTGTAAAAATGATAAAGAAAAATCTTACATATTTTTTGAGCATATGCATAAAATTCCATAACATAATATAGAAAATTACGAAAGGCCAAGTAAATTATTGAAAAAATTTCAAACAGATTTGATTAATTTAAGGCACTGCATAACAAAAATTTAGCATTTATAATGTAATGCCAGTTATTCTAAACATTCTTTTATCCAAAATCGTCTGATCGAATGAAATTTTATGTCTGGTATGTCGATACACTCATATAAAAACACCTTTTCAGTGACGTTTTTAACTCTACTTTCCTTAATATTCTTATGTATAAAAGTTTGGAATGACGATATTCTTCAATTTGTATATATGGCTTTATAATTTGGAGGTTTTTTTTTTTTTTTAACGGAAAGTAGTCAACAAGATAACAGACAAGTACTGGATAATTAATTGGAATGTTTTCTGTTTTGCCCAAAGAGTCAAATGTGTAAAAAAAATAGAGACAGAAAATATATCCACATAATCATTACATTTCTTCTAAACCTTTCCAAATTTTAAAAATAAGGGTTTAAATTAATAAATTTGAAGTTTGGGACAAGTCTTGGCAATATCATTTACAACTTTACAATTTTTTTAGATATCAATTTCTTTTTTTCATATTTAAAGTGCATAATGTAGTGAGTGGTTAAACAGAAATGCTCATAAAAAGTTCAAACATTCACAGTTGACTTGATTACATTTTTTAGTCAGGGACATAAAATTTCCCATTATCTGAGAATGACTCGCATACCAAGTTTCGTCAATTATAGAATTGTACAAGGAACATACAATCATTCATTTTCATCCAAGAAATAAGTTCAGACTTCTTTTTTTTTTTTTTTTCTTTCTTTCTTTGGTTGAGACAGTTACTGAAATTACACAGCAGGAATTTGTTAATAAGATTTTAAAAGTGTTTCAAGATTAATATTTCCATTTAAAAGCCCTGATTTTCATGTTCCTCAAAATCTGCTTAAAAATGGCTAATTTGTTTTTTATATCCAACCGCTGGCAAAAATCTGTAAAAGTCACAATTTTAATTCTTATAAAGTATCATTGTACAGCTATGGCAGAAAGACATAGTTCTGTTTTCAATAAACAAAGGACTTCAAACAAAACTAGTATGTTGTGGCCATCACAAAACTTTCTTCTATATAAATCACGTCAATTAAATCATTTAAATAGTAAAAGAAATTACATCAATTTAGAACCAATTCGTATGAAAGTATACCTGAATTTGAAGTTTGATGAAAATTCGTGCATTACTTATTGAGATAGAGCTGTAGGGGAAATTCTGAAAAATGCAGCATAGCAGCACCACCTGTTGAGCGATTTGTACCAAAACACAAACAGCACTAATTCATATTAAGGTACACCGGAATCTGAAGTTTGATGAAAATTGGTGCATTAGTTTTGGAGCTAGAGCTATTGTGGATATCACAAAAATGCAGCACAGCAGCGCCACCTGTTGAGCGATTTACACGAAAAGGAACAAAACGTCAATTCCTGTTAAGGACTAACTGAATCTGAAGTTTGATAAAAATCCGTGCATTAGTTCTGGACATTGAGCTATTGTGGAAATCGTGAAAAATGCTGCATAGCAGCGCCACCTGTTGAGCGATTTACACCAAAACATAAACAGCACTAATTCATATCCAGGTATACCTGAATCTGAAGTTTGTTGAAAACCCAAGCATTAGTTCTTGAGATAGAGCTAATGTGGAAATCTAAAAAAATACAGCATAGCAGGGCCACCTGTTGAGCGATTTACACCACAAGGGGCAAAACGTCAATTCACGAAATTTTTGTAGTACATACAGTAAATTAAAATGCTGGATAGCAGCGCCACCTGCAAGGCGATTTACACTAAAAACTAATCAACACCAATTTATATCAGGGACTAACTAAATATACATTTTTAGTAAATTCCGTGCACTAGTTCTTGAGATAGAGCACCCACAAAATTTGTGCTACATACATACAGACAAACAGATAGAGACAGAGTATCAGACAGACATTTTGCAAAAATACGTTTTTCGGAATCTCTGACATCTAAAACTTGTAAATCCGTCGACGAAAATTCGTGCATTAGTTCTTGAGACACAGCTATAGAGGAAATTCTAAAAAATACAGCATAGCAGTGCCACCTGTTGAGCGATTTGCACCAAAATGTATAAAACTTCAATTCATGTCAAGGACTAACAGAATCTGAAGTTTGATTAAAATCCGTGCATTAGTTCTGGAGATTGAACTATTGCAGAAATCGTGAAAAATGCTGCACAGCAGCGCCACCTATTGAGCTATTTACACCAAAATGCATAAAACTTCAACTCATGTCAAGGACTACCTGAATCTGAAGTTTGATGAAAATCCGTGCATTAGTTCTGGAGATTGAGCTATTTGAGAAATGGTGGAAAATGCTGCACAACAGCGCCGCCTATTGAGCGATTTACACCAAAATGCATAAAACTTCAATTCATGTCAAGGACTAACAGAATCTGATGTTTGATGAAAATCCGTGCATTAGTTCTGGAGATTGAGCTATTGCAGAAATCGTGAAAAATGCTGCATAGCAGCGCCACCTGTTGAGCGATTTACACCAAAAACTAATCAGCACCAATTTATATCAGGGTCTAACTGAATATCATTTTTTATTAAATTCCGTGCATTAGTTCTTGAGATAGAGCGCCCACAAAATTTGTGTCACATACAGACAGACAGACGGACAGACAGACAGACAGACCGACAGACATTTTGTAAAAACATGTTTTTCGGAATCTCTGACCCCTAAAACGTGTAAATCCGTCGAAAACTGGAATTCGAAAATTTTCACGAAACCAATACTTTCTTCTTGTAAAGATAGAAGAAAGTAAAAAGAGATATCTCATGGCTCCTTTATGTTACTAACACTGATCATTAGGGTGGTCACAAGAAATCAAATTTCTAATTTTTTCTGGGGGATCCCCCAAAAAGTTGCCAATTGACTAGAAAATTAGATTGGCAAAGTTTTAGCTCATTTGGATAATGCTAACCCGTGCCTCATTGAGGTTAAATTTTGAAAAAAAAAACGTGATTTTTCACAAAAAAATGCTGTTTTTCCTTCATGAAATGAATATAATTGAACCTAGAAACATAATGCAGGTCTCATTTTATAAAAAAAAAGTTTTGGTTTAAAGAACCACACACCTTTTTTTCCTAAAAATGTATAGATTTAAATATATGCGCATTTTTCAGGACCAGACTTCATTCGAATCCTAAAAATTGACTTTTCATGAAAATGCGAAAAAACATTGTAACATTCCATTTCATATGCTTTTCACCAAAGAAAATTAAAAAAATTGAAATTTTTGCTGAAAGAATTTTTAAAAAAAGGCGGGGGCAAAGAAAGTACAAAAATGAGATCAGGTGATCCCGACGGGAGACCACTGCGTCGGAAAGGATTAAGGCGGTAATGGTTTAGATAAGGCAACTTTTGGAGAATCTTGAAAAGTTTTTCTACATTTGATGCAACTTTTAGCAAATACTGTTTCTGTTTTTCGTCTTTTGTTAAACAGGAATTGAAATCTCGGTTTGATTTTATTCCCCTTTCAGCTGTGTCACTGACAACTTTAAAACCACTCACTATTTTTTTTGTTGTTGTTGTTGCTTTAAATAAGGTTTATTTTTCGCACCATACATTGGGATCAGTATTTAAAAGTTGCTTATTAATATAAAATCTTTTAAAAATTTTACAGTTTAAGATGAAACAAAAACATAGAGTTCAATAAATAATCTAAAACTTCGTTGAAACCTTTTGTTGCTCTTACATTCCTATCATCATCATCTTCTTTGATCACCTTAATTTTACAGCCTTGCTTGTGTTGGCTTTTTTTCCAAAGTATCATCTAAAAATGAAAATGCAACTTGATCCGAGTTATGATGTCAAAGGTGGTTTATCATTTTAGCGAGTGCTTGGCTTCAAGCTATTTATCAATTTTTCTTTAGTCAACAAGTGATTTTTTTTAATTGCAGGTCTTGGATTGAGGGCCAAAGTGGGAGTGGAAGTACTGAAGCACACATTTATATAAATATTGATTAGAAATAAGTAAAGGTCTCTAATACCTACTTTTTAAAAATTTGTTATTGAGAGATGATACGATACATTTTGAGAGAATAAATGGCCTGTGCCATCCTTCTGACATGATTAAAAGCACCAGGTGCCCTAAAAAATGTCTTTTTGAGGAAGATGTCTATAAAAATTAATCCAAGTTCGATAAATTCTATATAATCGTGCCTGGGCTGTTAATTTTTTAAAGGTTCTGTGAAGAAACTTAGAATTTCTTCTGAATTAATTATTTATATCTAGTATTTTATCTTCAATAGAATTTTTATACTTAGTCTGGTTTAATTTAGACCACCCAATCAGAAATTTTTCTTAAATATCTGGCTGCAGGGCAGTAATTGTGCCCACTTTACAATCAAAAACAGCTTTTAGGGTAATTTCTAAATAATGGTGGCGACATGGTAAATACAGAAGATTTTTCCTTTAATAATTGCTATAGACAAATGCAGGTTCCTCTGAGGAGACCTGAGTTTACTGCAGTGGTATCAAAACACATTGCCTGGATTTTACCAACTTCCTCCTACTCTTCAACTGCAGAAAATACAGCTTTTGCTTGAATTACTCTGATATTATTTTCAAGCTGAGGAACTCGTAGTAACTGTTCTTCATCTCCACAACTAATTGAAACTTCTATCCACTTTACATTTTCTTTATCCAAAAAATGAGGAATCAGTTTTCCATCCCAGTGAACAACAGTTCTGTCTAAATTGGAATTTTTAAATATGTTTTTGAAAAACACAGTTCTTTGTTTACAAAATAGTTATTTGCGGAGTCATATTGCACTCCTACTTAAAATTAAAGTCTGTGGTTAATTGGTGGCTGTACCCTAAGTTTAGCCATTTCTCTGGCGTTCAGTTTCACTTAGCGTATATTATAAAATAAAACATGTAAAACTTGACAATTAGATGGTAACTTACTGTCGATGATTTGTTGAGATATGTGGCCAATTAAAAAAAATCTTACATTTCTGCCATCATACCTAAAAGGGGGGGTGGTTTTCCGGAATGTTTCATCAATTCTAAACCTGGATAACGATAGCATGCAGCAAAAACAGCCTTGTAATAAAAAGAGAAATTGAAAGGTCCGTTTGAAATGTGCTTCAACTGCAATACAACTCGAGAAGCTCTCTCTTTCTAGACACTGAACTAGATAACTAATAATTAATTGGCGAAATATTTTTAAAGTTACAAAAATTGTTCAGTTTTTATTGCCTATTAATACAAATAATACAAAAAAATTATCAAAGGTAATAAAATTATTAATGCGTCATTTTTTACTTATTTTTCAAAATGCAAAGTTTGAGGGTATGGTTCACGAGCTGACCTGAAAAATACAGAATGTTCATTACATATAAGTTTTGATGAGAGTAAAATTTCAAGGTAACAACAGTTTCTATGAAATAAAACAAGAATAAGGTTTCGAAGACAAACATTTTTCACTTTAAAAAAGAAGAACTACAATTTTTTGCCAAAAATTGCGAATTTTCGAGAATTCAACCTTGATGAGGCATGGGTTAATGTTATTCAATTGAGCTGAAACTTTTCCTATCTCATTTTCTAACTAATTGGCAACTTTTAGGGGGATCCCCCAGGAGAAAATGTTAAAAAAAAATTCCCCATGTTGCTTGTGACCACCCTACTGATCATACAAAAGCTTCAAAATCAGATAGAACATTTCTCTTTATATCACACTAATAACAATTCAGTTTACTTTCAATTTTTAAAGGATTGTAAAACACTATAAGAAACTCGGGCTACATACTTGTCTCTTAAATAGTGAGAGGTTTTTTTCTTCTTTTTTTCAATTTTTGTATAAATAAAAATTTCATCATAAGCCTGAGCCCGAAGCCTGATATAAAAATAAGAGTCCAAACTGGTTTCAGGTATGGAGTGAACCTGAGAGCTTAGATTTTTTTTTCTTTCCAGATTACTGCAGTTCTAATGGAAATTAATATTTGTTTCACTGAATTTCCAGGTTTAGTTTGAATTTCCTTGATATTTCCAGGTTAATAAAATTCCCTGATATTTCCATGTTTTCCAGGTCTGTTTAGTGACTGGGGCTTTTCTGAATTTCTTACAAGTTTCCAGGATTTCAATTGGCTGAGGCTACTGCATCTAGTGATGTTGTTTCCAGTTTTCATGTGCACTAAATGCTCATACATGCAGTATAGTGATTGTGGCATTAACGAGTTTTGAGTAATTTTTCAGGATTTCAACACAGCTATATTGCTGCATTCATTTTATTTTCTTTTTTCATGTGCATGAAACACTCATACATGCAATATAGACCTGACGTTAACGAATATCATTTATTTTAGGATGATTTCAATACAGCAAGGTTGCTGCTTCTAATGATCTTTTTTTTTTACTATTTTCATGTACACAAAGCACTTATACATGCAATATGGTGATTGGAACTTTATGTGTATTTTCTGCATTTAAATTCGTAAATTATTCCCTATGATTAAATTAATTGATTCTTATAATTATTTTAACTAATTTTTACACTTATTTGAAGAAAAACAAAGCATTATTTTATCCAAAATCATCTGAACAAATCAAATTTTATATCAAGTGTGTCTACTCTCATATAAAGGCGCCCTATTATTCAGTAACTTTTATAATATCTAAATACATTAATTTTACTATTTGGCACTAGTTAAAAATGGCAACATTCTTGTATTTGTTAAATGGAAAGTGGTCGACAAGATAATGGAGATGAAGTACCAAATTCTAAAAATTGCAATTGAATTAAAAATTACACATATGGGAAGTCTAAATTAAATTAAAAAAATAAATTCAAAATTTTAAAGAAAAATACTTTTGGATTTGTTTTTTTAATTTTGTATGTACAGTACAGGACCTATTATCCAGAATCCTCGGGACCGAAGGCTTTCCAGATTTTGGAATTTTCCGGATTTCGGGTTCCTTCCGAAGTTTGTGTTTTTTCCGCAATCCTTTGACAAAATTAGCGTTTTTTTCATGATCCTTTGACGAAATTAGTGTTTTATACCGACCATTAGACGAAATTTGCATTTTTTCCGTGATTTTTTAACAAAATTTCAGTTTTTTTTTCGTGATCCTTTGACAAAATTCGTGTTTTTTCCATGATTCTTTGACAAAATTTGCGTATTTTTTTTCGATTATTTGACAAAATTTGCATTACTTTCGCGATCCCTTGACGAAATTTGCAATTTTTTGTAATCCTTTGAAGAAATTTGTGTTTTTTTTTTTTTTATCGATTCTTTGAAAGAAATTCACATTTTTTTTCCACAATTCTTTGACGAAATTAGTGTGGGGTTTTTTTTTTTTTGCAATGCTTTAAAGAAATTAGCATTTTTTTCCACGATTCTTTGACAAAATTAGCGTCTTCCTTCCCGATTCTTTGACGAAATAAGTGTTTTTTGGGGTTTTTTTCGCGATTCTTTGACAATACCGTTTTTCTGCAATTCTTTGACAAAATTCACGTTTTTTTCTGCGATTCTTTGACGAAATTAGCAATTTTTCTGCTTACAATTGACGTAACTGATTTTTTTCGCCGACCGTTTGCCGAAATTTGCACTATTTTTTATGTCTAAATTTTTAGACTGAAAGCGAATTTTTTAAAATTTTCAGAACCGAATGCCCTAAGTTTTCTGAAAATTCGAAACAGTATCACCCTTCTTGAAATATCTGAAAAAAAATTCTCTCTTAAGGTACATACATCTGATCAAATACAAATTAAGCAAAGTGATCTTATTCCTTTAATTTCGTTATTTTGGCATGAAATGTAATTTACAGAGAATTTTAAATTAGGCTTAGCAAATGATTGATGGATATGAGACAATTATAGCAAAAATATTAAAAAATAGTTGAAATCATAACTTGAAAATCATCCATAGGCTGTAATATAATCCAAACCATTGAAAACTTTTGTGTGTTTCTATAAATAAATTATAAGAGTAACAAACTATTAACGAATTCATCCAAAATGCATGTTAAATCACTGTCCCTATTATGTTTGAATTGGTTCATTATTTCTCACATTATCGTGATGACAAATTTTGCATGCTTTTTGCTTTTGTGTGCCCCTTTAAAATAACTATAAAAGTTATATACTTGATTAACAAACTTATCCAAGATACTGGTAAGATAAATACATAGTCCTAAAAAGGTTCAAATTGATTCAGTATTTTAGATATTATCGTGATGACAAGATTTGCATTCGACAGATAGATAGACAGATAAATGAAGTCATTGCAATAGGTCAATTCCTAAAGAAATCCACCTGAAAATTCATGAAACATCTTCATGCATAGTTATTTTTTAAATCAATACAGAATATTTTATCCTAAATTAAATACGAACACATTCAAATTGTTTTAAACTTATGATTAGTAACTCAAATCTCTTTTATTAAAATCATTCCAGTTATGTAACTTAACTGATACACTATTGCAAATTATAAAAATTTAAATCACGAATGACCACAAACACAGTAAATAAATAATAATCTAAATAGTTATAAAGGAAACAAACCCGTGAATTAAACACTTTTCTGTTGTAAAATTCATAAAGTATGTGAGTAAATGACTCCCTCTTTCGAAGAAATGTTGAAGTGATTCTTTCTGGCTCAAATAATGCGTTGAATTCTTTTTCAGTCTCAGACTTGAATATTTTAACTGAATTTGGAGTATCTGTCACAATTTTTTAAAAATAATTAATAAAAAGAAATAATAATAATAATAAATCAATTTTAAAACAGCATAAGTATTGGCAGCATATTAAAGAAAATTTATGAATAAAACTTAATGCTTCAAAAATTACTAAAGAAACTGAACAGGAACAAAAAATTTTAAAAATAACAAAAGAAAGAAAAAAAAAAAACTAAATTAAGAGCTCAAAAGTGCTTTTACCTTCTACAACCAAAGGGGAATGGCATTGTTTTAACTCTGTAATTTTTGGTAATATAGCAGCATCTTTCTGAATCCTAGAGAAAGAGCAGAAAAAAGATACTTGGAAATATTTAAGAATTTTTTTACACATTATAAAATAATAACCTGCCAATAGCACATGAAAATGTATTGCTTTCTTACAGAAGAATCTTTTATATTATTATGAATTTTGAATGTTAGCATTTCAAAAATGTTGGGTATTCATATCTTTGAAAGAATTGCAAAACTTTAGAGGCACAATATATAGATATTAAACAAAACAATAACTGGATGAAGTCATATAATCTACAAAAATTAAAGGAACATAAACAAAGAAATAGCTAATATTTTTGTAGCAGAGTTAACAAATAAAAACTGTTTACACATATGCAATTCCTGCTTCAAAGTAATCGGAATCAAGACTTTCTTTGAACAGATTGACATTGCCTTGAAGAGCCAGTTTATTCTCAACTACTCATTGAACTCATAGAGTAAAGAGAAAGAATAGAGATTAGGTATGGTTGCTGAGCGTGATGCCTAAAATGCAACCCTAAAATCCATTACATTCGGCCCAACACAACCACGTGTTTTGATGCGGCTGTCAATTCAAACCTGTATTTCTTTGCTTTTGTTTTTACAGTTGGTTTTCATTTTAGAGAAATGCTCGAGGGTTCCTGTTCCATGTGCTTGTTTTGTTTGGGCTGAATAAGGAAATTAAAATTTGAGCGGCAACCGGTTTTGTATGGTAAACTGTCTTTATGGCTTACTGCACCTCTATTCTTTCTCTTTACTCTGTGGGCTGCACTCCCAAGTGCCGGATTACTATATAGGAAGAATAGACAACTGTCCATGGATCCAACCAGGGTTCGTAAATATAATGATATTTTCGAAAATATCAAAAATATCCGATATTTTGATATAGTATATCCGATATTTTTGATACATATCCGATATTTTCAAAATAGCCAACTTGCTGTTGATAATATATGTTTTCAAGCATAATATAAATTAGAAACTAAAATACATTGCACTCAACATGAAAACTTAAACATTCTAAAAAATGCATTTTTCTTTAATTTTTTTTTCTCACTGAAAACAAAATTGAAGATCAACTAATTGAAAACAAAAAAAATTTGCCTTATACACATTAAAAAAAAAAAAAAAAAAAAACTACAGGATTTAGTTTCAAGTATAAAAAAATCTGAAATTTATAAAACAAAATTTTAAATACAATTTTTTTTTTCATTGAAAAATTTTAGCATAAATGTAAGCTTTTCTTATTTTGTATTTTCTAGCATGCTGTATAGTTTATATTCAACTGAACTAAAGCCAGAAAAGATTATCTTCTAATAAAACTGTATATAACTGATTATTTAAATTAGACAGTTTATATTTCAATCGCTGTTCTGAATTAATTATGTCCCACATAATTATTAGTTCTACATTTAAAAATAAAAACTTCAAATCTAAAGCTAGAAAAAGATATTTGTTTTTATCCTTTGTTCAAAAAAGTCACTACCGGAGACAAAAGTTCCGTATCTACAGAATGACATTGTCAATGACAGTTGAAAATTTCCTTTATACATGTTTTGACTGAGAATATCAAAGTACAGTAATGTTTTTAATGTTTTGTATTGCACAGTAATGTTTTTAAAATAAATATCAAATGTAGAAAATATCAAGCACCTTGATATTTTGAAAATAAATGTTAAGTATGTGAAAATATCAAAAATATTAAAAGTCTTGATATTTTGAAAATAAATATCGGATATATGTCATGATATATATCCATTGGCATATATCAACAAACCCTGATCCCAACTTTTACACAAGCGCAACTGTTGAAAAAGGAGCAATTGACTTGCTCTACATTAGAAAAATGTTTTGAAGATGCAAAGCGGCAGAAAAATAATTATTGGGTAGAATCCGGTTTATTGAATCATAGAAGCAAGGTTGGAGGACAAAATTATGTTCAACTTGTTGTACCTGCCTGTAGAAGACAAGAAATTTTGAGATTAGCACATGAAACACCAACTGGTGGACACTTAGCTGCTAAGAAAACAAGAGATAGAATTGCTATGTCGTTTTCGTGGGAAGGAATGCCAAAAGAAGTAAAACAACTATGCGCAGCTTGTCATGTGATTGCCAAATGCGCAGAAAAACAAAAGTAATGGACAGAACACCTATTAAGGCGGTCGGAAGACCAGAACTCCATTTCAAGTAGTAAATGCAGATATTTTAGGACCAATTGAGCCGAAGTCTTCGAGGCCATTGGTATGTTCTGGCTATTATGGATCAACATAGTCGTTGGCCCTATTAAATCTTTGACAGCAAAAGCAGCTTGTGGAGCGTTTATTGAAAGTTTTGTTAGAACTGGAATTCCTAGAATGATTGCAGCCTTTGACATGAAAAAAATTATGCTTGAGAATGAAATAAGAACGCAAAATGTAAAAGAAAATGTAAAATCAAAAACAAATGAAATAGTTGAAAGTTTACTAAAAGAGAAATTTCTGACAAAAGTGTTATTAGTGAAAATTTTCCAGAAATAACATTTGAAGAGTTTATTAAGTATTATGAAATTAAAAGAGAAGAAAATTGGAAATTAAAAAGAAGATCAATGATTGAGCAAGAAATTATGGATATATTTGAAGCAATTGAAAAAATGTTTGACTTTAATGAAGATTTTAATATTGTCAAATATTCTGAAGAGCATATTGATGAAGATGAGATGGAAACTAAATCAAAGACTCCGAGAATCTTGTTAATCGTATTTATGAAGTCAAAACGGAAGTAGTTGAGGAAGATCTTAATTACAAAAATAAAAAAATAATTGGTACTATAAATATGAGAAAAAAAATTATGGAAAGCATTGTTTAAAGAAGAAAAAAGATCTAGCAACAAAAATTTCCATGAAAGAAAGAAAAATGAAAGATGCTATTGAATCCGCTAAAGGAATGAAAGGAAAAGGTATTCAATTTTGCCTTAAGTGGTATTGTAGTATTCTGGAGACTATAGGTGTAAACTGGGAAATTGAGTTAGTAGCCAGTGGCCGGTAGACTCAGTTTCATTAGTGGCCACTATAATGTTTCAAACTTTCTTGACATCTACATAAACTATAATCGTTGTATATATTCATATTTTTCTATAAGTCAGAGTTTTATACCAGCCAACTATCGATAAGAATAGGGAAGCAGTCAAAATTCAAGAAAATTACTTTAAAACCACAGAATCTGTTACATTAATTTTTTAGAAAATATTTTTAGATTATTTGTATATGTTCATAAACACTATTATCAACTTAAATTACTATTACTTTCTTGATATAAAAAATAATTAAATCAAAATTACAACAGATAGGTGTATACAATAAAAAAAAAAGAAAAAAAAAAAAAAAAATCAAATAAAGCACAATAAAATGTTAATTGGATTTTATTTAATAAGTAAATGTGTTATTAACATACTACACACATTACATATAGTTGAAATCTAAGCTGATGAGTGTATTCTGCAGGATTAAAGGGTATCTCTTGAAGAAAAATAAATTTAACTGGTGAGCATGTGGCAGGAGTCGAAATATTGAAAATACTGCAATATCCTTAAAATCCACTAGCATCCGGTGAAAAAAAAAAAAAAAAAAAGGAGTAAATTATTTGAAATGCATGTGGAATCAAAGCTGATGAATATATTTTGCAGAATAAAACTGTATTTCTTGAAAAAATAATCCAACTGAAGAGCAATGGCGAAAAGCTGAAATATTGAAAATGCAGCTAAATCATTATAATCTGCTTGCATCCGGTAAGAAAAAGAATTAACCAGTTTGCTAATTAGATATAAACAAAGTAGAGATGCATATTTCTATGAAAAAAGCTATATATCACTTGGCAATCGATAACACTTGGCGAGTGGTGACAAGGGTGGCGATCGATGGCCGATTTTTTAATCGCCACTTTTACCAGTTTAATCGCCATGTGGCGAGTGGCGACCGCCAATTTTCACCTATACTGGAGATTCTAAAAATTGAGAAAGAAGCTATAAAGTACGATATTGATTCTGTTCAGAAGGTTAAACAAAAAAGCAAATACAAAATTGTCACTGAGGGTAAAGAAGTTATAGCTTCATTTATGGTCTTGTACCTTGCAAAGACTTTGACAAATCTGACCAGAAAAACTGTTCCAAATGATATTCCATGGTCGGAAGATGCTGAAAAGCCGTTCAATAAGTTAAAGGAAAGCTTATGTGAAGTTACAAACCTTTATATCCCAGACATGTCCAAACCGTTCGAAATAAACACCGATGCTTCCATATCGGGTATTGGTGCCTGTTTAATGCAAAGGAGCAAAGACGGCATGTTAAAGCCAAAGGTCAAAAGCTTATTCCAACTCAATCAAAGTGGAGCACAATTGAAAGAGAAGCATATGCTGTAATCTGGGCACTTGGGAGATTCGAAATGTGGACTTATGGAACCACCATAATATTGCATACAAATCATAATCCTCTAAAATACTTAACAGAGGGAACTCCTAAGAACGCTCGATTACAGAGATGGTCGTTGGCACTATCTCGCTATCATGTTTCTATTGCTCATAAACCAGGAAGTTCTAATGTAGTAGCAGATGCTTTATCTCGGATTTATGAATAGAAAAAAAAAATCTATATATGTATATATCTTGTATTATTTCATTATTATACATTGCATCATGTGTATTTGTAATATGTATATTTTTAGTATATAGTGTACAAGAATTTATATATCTTAAGTAGTTTAAGTAAATGCTCTCGATGGGACAGATAAAGGACTTTTAAATAGAGCTTTTTTTATTAAATAGGACTTTTTAAGTAAAACTTGTGTTAGGAATTTTAAGAGTAGTTTCACAATGTGGGACACTGTCCAACATGTAGAAACTGGAGGGAAGGTGTGAAAGTCACCTATACTCTGTGGTCAAAAGACTTTTGAGGAAACTCAGAATGGCAACAGTCAGGGAGAGAGACGATGAAATCTTGGATGCGTTGTGTTCGAAAAGCTGCTGTGAAATAATATGTAATTTTGAAGAGTGTTATTAAGTTATATTATGTGTGTGTGTGTGTGTTGTTAATGCATTCATTCAATGTACATATTAAACTTAGTTAATCATATCACTGCTTATACCTCATTACTTTAATCCGATCTGGTGTTTTTTCTTCATGAATATCATGGAACTCGAATGATAGACTGTACTTATAAAAGAGTGTTTTTTAAAATAACTATTTTTACTTTTATTAAAATCAAATGTAATAAAAATAAGCATAAATCTTCTACAATTGTTTTCCAATTTAAAATACTAAATTGGAAGTCTGGCCCATAGTGTTTCATTTCACATTCAGGAACCTCTCCTATTAGCTAATGGATTTTCACCACACAGTTAATATTAGTATATTGTTAGCACTGGTTAAAATTAATATGCAAGTGTTACTAATTAATGTACAATAGTAGTTCATTATAATATGTGGAAATATGACTCCAAAAACATAAATGAGCTCATCTCTCTATCAGATTTTGGCTCTTACAGAAATTTTAATGAGTACCACTAATTTACTTACTAAACTTTTAATCCAAAACAACTGTTACAGTAGTTCAATTTTTTCTTAAGTTGATAAATTAGTTTTCATTATTTTAACAGTAATTTACTTTCTCAGTTAAAAAAATAAAGAAAAAACTGCTATAGAGATAATCTCAGAAGAAATTTAAATAAATATATACTTATACAGTAAAACTCATTTGAAAAGTTCCTGCTTAAGAAAAGAAGTTTATATTTTCAATTCTCATTTTTCTCCTATTTTTACAGTGTTAAAATAACTCGTTTAAGAAGTTCAGTTTGAAACTCTTTCATGCTCAAAATGTTTTATTTTTCCTTCAATTTTTAATTTCAAAGCACATTTATTTTGTCTTTTTGATTATTACTTTATTTTCTGTGCTGGAAATGTCTTTCTTTAGATTCTTCGCTATTCAAAAGAAAGGGTTAATATTTAGGACTGATAGCCGTTGTGATCACCCTTATTTCACCTTAAAATCTGTTTCAATTAAACTAACAAGTGTGATGGAATGTGGATAGAGGATGAGTCCCTTGTCACTATAACAAAAGTGACTGATAAGGAGAAAAGGGAATTGGTCCACCCTACTGAGGGGTAGTTCTTTCAGTTCAATAATTACTTTCTGTTACAACAGATTCTCTCCTACCCTCTTCCATTAGAGAAACTCCAACTTGGTAAGAGAAACGTCATGAGCGCAAGTGCAAATGCTCTGTGGAAGAAAATATCATGCAAACCTCATTTTCCATGCTTGGTGCATTCTCGTACTTTGGTTACTTTTATTATTATTATTATTTTAATGTGCGCTCTTGCAAAACGAAACAGGGTAAAAAAAAATAATAATTTTTCTCCTTTTTTAGGATGAATCGAAATATTGCAAATCATCGGTTCATTTCTATTTTCGTCCATATTATAACAAAAGTTGCTCTAAGTGAAATTTCTCTTTTAATAAACACATTTAATATTGATTTTAAATTGATTATTTAGAGTCTAAGAATAAATATTTATTTGTTAACTTTCTCAGTAAACTTTTTATAAAAATATGGTAAATCAAATCACTCTAACTCATCGAATTGATTAATTGAAATTACACATTTCAGTACTATTTTACAATACATTTTTAAAGGAATAAAAAACTACTCATGTCCTTATGCAAATTTTTAACCAAGAACATTTTTCTAACATTTCTTCGCTTGCAGGAGGAGGTGGGGGTGAGGGGGTATGGTTTATCGTCAATTTTCTAAACCTTTTGAACTTAACAACCATCTACGTTAACTTTTGTGTGTGTGTGTGAATTATTTATTTGGGCTGAAAAATACAAAATATAAACGTTAACTCCATAAAGCATTGCATTAAAAACAATTATTTCTTACATTTCAATATATAGTATATATTCAAAAATTTAATATCTCCATTTAATTGTCTCCATCCCTATAATCTGTATTAAACACAAATATATTAAAAGAAATAGGATCACTAAGTGATCTTACAAAAACAGAATTCATAATTGCATTAGTAATCAGTAACATTTTTTAATATTCCTCGAACTTTGGGATTTTGCTAAATAATTTTTAGTGTTTATTTTTAAAACTTTATAAATTTAGCACCCTTCAACTAAAATGGATATTTTTATGAATATTCAAATTCAGAACAGATCTCATATATATATCAGGGCTTGAAATTCAATTTTCCCTAGGAGGGGAGTCTCCCTCCCAACATTTATAAATGGAGGGGAGTTGAGCTATTAGGGAGGGAGAATAAAAAATATAAAACCCACTGATATTTTACGTGCTATTTAAAGATTTACATTAATTATTTTGTCATGTATGTATTAATACTGACATGACAAACCGACGCGATGTAAATTCATCGATCAGACGAAGGATAAAACTGTGAATTTCGTCAGTCTGTCGCAAAAATTAACCGTAAAATTCGTGGGTGTTTCTGAATAAAAAAAAAAAGACAAAATCTGAAATTCACAGCAAATTTTCTGAAAGGGGGAGAGTGGGAAATCCTCTCCAGACACTAATTACTTTTTTGCACGTCGAGTAAACTCTTTTTTTTTTTCGTTCAGTTTGATGTTGAGTGTAGTCAGGTTTCAGGTTGAGTGTAGATTCCTGTACATTGGATTAGGGTTAAACCCAATTTTTCAAAAGTTGGTTCAGTATATTATTTTAGATTAAAAACTATACCTCAGGGATGATTCTGAGTGAAAAAAAATATCGGAAATACAGCGGGGTGGGGAATCCACCCCTGGCACCAACTATGTTGTTTTTTTTTCGCGTCCCTTTGGCGAAATTTGCGGTTTATTCGCAATCTTTTGATGAAATGAGCGGTTTTTTGCTATCTTTTGACGAAATTTCCTGTTTTTTCGCAATCTTTTGTAGAAATTTGTCTGTTTTTTCGCGATCTTTTCATGAAATTTTCCGATTTTACGCAAACTTTTGACGAAATTTGCCGATTTTACGCAATCTTTTGATGAAATTTGCCGTTTTTTCGCGATCTTTTGACGAAATTAGCAGTTTTTTCTCGATCATTTGGATAAATTTACCCTTTTATTCGCGATCTTTTGACGAAATTTGTTTTTCCGCGATCTTTTGACGAAATTTGCCGTTTTTCGAGATTCTCTGACGAAATTCGCGTTTTCCCCACGATCCTTTGACGAAATTGGTTTTTTTCGGCGAACATTTGTCGAAATTTGCGATATAATTTATGTCCAAATTTTCGGATTTATGACCGATTTTTTTTAATTTTCGGAATTGACTGCCTTAATTTTTCGGAAAATTCGGAACGGGATCACCCCTGCTATACCTATAATAATAAATATAGATATTTGTGTGTGTGTGTTGTTTTCTAATGAAGCCGTAGCATTTTTTATCGCGACCTTTTGATGAAATTCCCACTTTTTTCTGCAGCCCTTTGACGAAATGCGTGTCTTTTCACGATCCTTTGACAAAATGCAAGTTTCTTCACAACCCTTTGATGAAATTCGCGTTTTTTCAGCGACCTTTTGACTAAATTCGCGTTTATTCCCGATCTTTTGATGAAATTCGCTTTTTTTCGCGATCCTTTGCCGAAACTCCCGTTTTTTTCTCGTTCCTTTGTCGAAATTTACGTTTTTTTTTTTGCTATCCTTTGATGTAATTTGCGTTTTTTCGCGATCCTTTGATGAGTTTCGATTTTGCTTTTTTTCGCGATCAGACGAAATTCAAGTTTTTCCGCGATCCTTTGCGACAAAATTTATGTTTTATTCGCAATCCTTTGCGACAAAATTGGCGATTTTTTCCTCGAACGATTTACGAAATTGATTTTTCTCGGTGATCGGTGACCATTTGTCAAAATTCGCGATATTTTTTTGTTGAACTGATGACCGATTTTTCGTAACTTTCGGAACCTAATGCCTTAAATTTTCTGAAAATTCGGAATAGAATCACCTCTGAACTCGCCAATCGGTCGCGGACACTTGCCAACCGATCTCGAGAAAGAAATAATGAAATTTGTCTATCAGTCGAATGAAAAATTCGCGAATTTCAACGATCTTTTGCGGTAAAAAACCCCACAAATGTGTCAATCGGTCCGGCGAAACTATAAGGAAATTCGCAAGGCATTGGTGGGAGTTGATCGCAATTTCAAAATGCAAAATTCTCGCGAAAATGGTGAAATTTTTTGGTCGGGAGCCTCCCGCCCACGATATTCTTTTGGGCGGGATTTCAAAATTTTGGGCGCGAATCCCACCATCCCGCCCTGTATATTGTCCAAAATATAAAAAAACTATGAACATGTGGCATTTAACAATGCATTAAAGGTGGTCTCTCTCTCTCTCTCTCTTTAATGGAGGGGGGGGGGGGGGGTATTGTGCCCTTTCAAAAATGCCAGTCTCTTTGGCTCATTCACAAAATCTTTTTAACTCTGAAATGCATGAAATTTTTAGATATTACTATTCAAGTGCCAAACAATGGCACTGCGTTTACCACATTCCTAAAAATTTGACACACCTTGGATTACAATCAATTAGTCGACTATGACGAACTATTCATAACTGTAGTGCCTTACAAATTGACAGAATATGCAATTCTTATTGCCATTTTAGGAGAAGACTTTTCTATCTATCGGAAAAAGCTATTTCATTTCTTACAACCGGAAAAGAATGTTTGCAAATTCGTATACATTTGTGGATAAAAATAACCTAGTAAATATGGTAGAAAATAATTAGTTTGAATTTGAGAACAACCTTCAAAATTCCTGAAGAAAAAAAAAAAATTATGAAATACTTAAAAATACTTGTATTCTATTTATACTGGTTGTCCATCTTTAATTTACTTAAGGCGATCCTCCAAAGAAAAATTCCCACATTGAACAAAGCGAAACTTTCTGAATCACTTTTAAACATAAAAGCACGATTCTTCAGGTAAAATTATTCATTATTAAAGAAATTTTCAATTTAACAGTTTTTTTATTTTTCTGATAAATGAATCACATCTTGAATTATAAATTATCGCTGTCTCAGAAGCCAACGTTTTCCTTTTCTGTGGTGTCGCGTCTAGAAATTCGGTCCAATGGTTTAATATGCCTTGCGCTTAGATGAAATGTATCCATATATTTATGTATTTTAATATTATTTTACAATATATTTAAAAAAAAAAATTCTTTCTATATTTTCAGGAGATTTTTAGTGTTAATTTTTTAAACTACGGGAATTTAACGGCCATAAATATTTATATTTTTCTTGGGGGGGGGGGGGGGAATTTTGAGGTTAATGTTTAGAACTTAGCTCATACATATATTTCGAGCAAAATGTAAACATTTACTTCATCTGACATTACATAAAAAACTTTATTTTTTACACTCCTGAAATGCATAGGAAACAAAATGAAAAAATTTAATGTATAATCTCCCTCTAAAATGTATATTGCTTAACTCTATGCACAATTTATTCTAAGGATGCCTAGGAAATTAATAAATAATTATATAAATAAATATATTTTACGAAGTCATGAAACTCTCCATTTCTCTATTCAGGATCTCATTGTGTGTCTTAAAATGCATGAAATTTTATATTCCAGTTCTTTAGAATTGAATATCATTTTTAGTTTTCCTATAAACATATTACATTTTTAATTAAAATCAATCGCTCCACAATGACGACTGATAACAGAGATTTATTTGTCGAATGGAGAGGGCAACTTCATTTAATTTTTTTAACTCTTTTTTTTTCCCCCTCTGTTTGGTATTGTACAATAAGAACAAAAAATGATCTTCTAAATTAACACTTCACAAAATTTCCACCTTTAATCTCCTTTGACATCCTAGCCCCATCATATAAAATGAAGTTTTTAAAAATTACCAACATAATAAGTACGTACCCAACCTCCCAAAATTGTTTTGAATTTATATGCGTGTTTGATGTATGAAGTATTATTCTTAATTTAATAAAAATGAATACTGTATTAAATTATTTTTAGTAATTAGATATTTTTATGTTATTAAAATTACGGCATAAAAATATTTTAAATGTAATTTTATTTGATGTTGTTGCAATAAAATATATGTTTCTTTTTAATTATTAAAATATAGCCCCTGGGTGATATTAAATATTAAAACTTAGTTTCATTAAGAAGAACCGATCTAAAAAATTATAATAATTTATTAACTGATAATAAATTATTAAAAATAAATAAATAAATTAAATTAAATATTATAACTTAGTTTTATTGACAAGAATCGATTTAAAAAAAAATCAGAGTAACTGGTAACAAATCAATAAAGAAAGAAGCAAAATTTTAACAGTCGAAACAAATAGGATCGAACACGCCACCTTCAATTTACTAGACATGTACTTTAACCATTACACCATATCATCTAAGTGAATTTTACGAAACAACTCTATTACTCCTAAGATAAGTTCATAGGAGGATTTTGCGTTTGGCGATTTTTCAGTCTTCGCCAACACCTATTTTGATTACTGATGACAGAAAAAAGGAAAAAAAGATACTTGCGATTCGATTCCATTAAAACAAAGGAAGGATATATATACATTTTAATCATAGAAATAAAAATAATCCAAATTATATATATATATATATATTAAAATATAACCAGAAAAAGAAAGAATAATGCTCATGCTGACAGAATGAAAACGAAACTTAAAGAAGAAAAAAAATATTTTTTCAAGAAAATTGCAAAATTCTTAGACAAAATTGTGTTCATATCCATAATATAAACATTTCTGAACTTGAAAATTGGTGTTAAAAATCTAAACAAGCATGAACATATTATGAATGATGTGGATTTAAAAACTCTATTTTCGTCCTATGTAAAGTCTATGGTAGCGCTGCAGTCGATTGCCTGCGGCGGTTGAAAATAGTTTTAGACCAATCAGAAGTTATTGCCATCATATCGTTTCTCTTACCCATTGTAGGTTCTCTATTTTCCATGTGTGGAATGAACCAAAGCTGAGTTCGGTTCATTCATTTTGAAGTTTTTAAGTCAGTGTAAAAAGCATAACATCAAAGCTTTCTCATTAGAAAATACATGAATGAAACATTCTGGTTTTTTTTGCACCAAAATGCCAGGCAAAGGAATTAAAAGAAAAGCCTTGTGAATTGAAGACAAAATCAAAATTTTGAAAGAAGTCGATAGTAATTCTAACATACAGAAGTTGAACATACCACTGACTAGTCTGAATGGAATTGTAGCAAACAAGATCTCATTTTTAACTCTTCCGATAAATCTACAAAAATTAAAAAGGTGAAAACAGGAAAATATGAAGTTATGGAAGAAAAGTTATTAATTTAGTTCAAGGAAGCCAGATTCGCCAATATTTCTATAAGCAGACCTATTCTTAGAGAAAAGGCTGAGGAAATTGCTAAAAAAAAAAAAAAAATGAGATTAAATGAAGATGTGAGTTTCAAAACTCATCTTATCCAAAATTTAAAAAATCGAGTTTTCTGTATCAATCTATTCTATTGGCAAACATGCAACGAAAAAATACTACAGTCTGCAAAAAAAAAATATTTTATCCCGTATTTCTGGCTTTCTAAAATATTGGTTGACTTTCAAAACTCGCCTTATCCACTAGGGAGTTGAAAAGAAAACTAGCTTTATCCCTGCGCATGTGTAGACCAGCACACGGCGAGCTTATCAACTACTATCACAGTAATTTTCCTGCATTTCCCTGTGATTGATTACTATTTTCTTTTAAAGTTTTTATCACTTCTATTCATACAAACTTATTAAATAAGATTTAGCATGTGTCTTACATATAATCAGTGCTATAGTTGGAAAAAAATATTTGAGGGAACTCACCTTTTCATAGAGTAGATGTTGATACTACCGGATTTTTGCTAAGCTAAAAGCCAACTTAAAACATTTTCCGAAAGCCGACTTTTTTTACTTAACAGTTATAATTATTATATTCTAGCTTTTACAGTATTGTATTTGTATTGGATTCATCGAAAAGCAATATTATAGGGTACACAATGCAAGTCAAGAAGTTCCCATTTATGATTTCAAATCAGAGGTGGCTTCTACACTAAAACTTCCTGCCCAGCTGCATTTCCAGTTTGACCGTGCAAAGCGTATCACCCTCTTGAAGGAGAGAGGAGATGTCCTCATTAACCCTAGATAGATAACCATATTTCACTATACACTAAAGATAACCATACGTCGACTCGACGTGCGAATGTTTGAGTGAGCATATTTTCGATTAAGTGTATACTAGGTTTATAAATGTAATAATATGTGTTAATGTATGTAATTGAGTGCCGAGTACATAAAACAACATAAGTATTTATTTAAATTTTATTACGAAAAAACAATAAGGAACAAATCAAGGAACTTCTTATTTTACGAAACTTAAAGATAAGGAATCTCTTCGTCAGTCTTATAATTTACCATTAAAACTTTTCAAAATCAACTTTTTGTACTCTCTATAATATAAAAAATTATTATAAATCTATATTATAAATCGATTACGTCGATTCGACGTAGGTTATCTATCTAGGGTTAAAGGTGAGCCCCACTACAAAACAGAAGTAAGTTTTCAAACCATTGACCAAGAGGGAAAAAAGTTTAAGATTCATGCATCTCGAGCAGCTGTCATGTTCTGCCCAGTGAAACAAGATAAACTTAAGGATGTCGACAAATTGTTAAAAAAACATTTTGATGAAAACTGGTTAGAATCGGAGGACCTTACTTTCTATAAAAATATTATGTCTAAAAACCCAGAACTGGGTTTAAGGTTACATAAGGACAATGATGATATTCCAGAAGAACTCTATGAGTAAATTTTATATATTTTAAGAAAATTGTATTATATTATATGTAGAGATATATACAATATTACATGTTATGTAGATTATATGTTATACAGATTACATTATATTACATTCTTTTTTTAAGATAATTAA
Source organism: Maratus speciosus (assembly GCA_963932465.1). NCBI lineage: Eukaryota > Metazoa > Arthropoda > Arachnida > Araneae > Salticidae > Maratus > Maratus speciosus. The sequence goes on from OZ010792.1 coordinate 40,997,092, forward strand.
GTTATCTTAATCATAAAATTTAATCAAAATATTTATGATAAATTTTATTTTATTATTCATAAGTTTGCCTTTTCATAATAAAACATAAAACTGAATTTTAATCATATTTATTTGATGCCATAAAGATTATTTTAAATCCAAAATATTACCATCAGATGATCAAAAATAGAAATTATGTATTGATTTCTTTCAGCTAACTTGTTAATGATGTATTTTTTAAAGAAATTGGCATCAAAACTCTTCTTATCCATAGTTTGGCATCAAAACTGTCCTTACTTTTTCCAATGAATTAATTAAATTAATTAAAGTAGATTTTTCACTTTAACAGAGTAGTATCACAGTGCAACTTGTTATAAGTACAAAAAAAAATTGGAGATATTCGATGCACGGGGTCGCAGTTAGAGGTTTTTTGCGATTTCCCCAAATTTGATTTTTTGGATAAGGCAAGTTTTGAAACTCATGTCCTCAAATTTACTGCTTCAAATGGATGGAAAAAAGAGCTGGATTGAGTTATAATTCTATACAAGGCGAGACTAAAAGTGTCAATCCACAAGAAGTCGAAGAGTGGAAGAAAATCTTACCAGATTTGATATCCGGCTATCATCCTACAGACGTTTTCAATATGGATGAGTGTGGACTTTTCTACAATCTTTTACCAGATAAAATGCATGCATATAAAGGCAAAAAATGTCACAGAGGTAAAAGAAATAAGATTGGTTGGTTGGTTGTGTTTATGACGGCCAATTATCAGCACGAGGGATATAGGCCCTAAGGGGGGAGGGTGCCCTCCGTGGGGGTCTTTCTAACGGAACCTAACGCATATTTATGCTTGGAAAACCAAGGTTCAAAGAAAACCATGAAAACTCCGAACGATTAGGCCGACGGGCACGACTGGGATTGAACCCAGAACCTCTCGTCTACCAGCTTCGAGAGCAGAACCTCTCAGTCACTGGTTGGGCTAAAAGAAATAAGGAATGACTTACAATTTTATTGGGTGCCATGGTTCTAAGAAGTTGCCAGTTTTAGTTGTTGGAAAATCAAAGACACCCAGATGTTTTCAGAATGTGAAATCGCTGCCTGTGATTATGAAAGCAACAAGACTGCATGGATGACAATTACAATTTATGAAGCCTTTTTGAAAAGATTGAATGATAAAATTAGGAGAGCTAAGAGGAACATCATCATTTTCATAGACAACTGTGCTGCCCATTCCAAAGACATGAAAAACTTGAGCAACATAAAAATCCATTTTCTACCACCGAACTCAACTTCCGTTTTACAACCAGGAGGATCAGGGAGTAATTATACTGTTTAAGCACACTGACTATAGAAAACAGCTAGTAAAATGGATGATAGAAAAACTTGACAATACTGGAGAGTAAAAAAAAGTGAACGTTTTGGAATTAATTCATTTTATTTTATCTGCATGGGAGTTAATAACACCATCTGTGATTGCCAATTGTTTTCAAAAAGCGGGATTCTTGGATGGAAAATCAACAGAAGAATATGAATTTGACATTGAGGATGATTGGAAGACTCTTCAAAAAAAAAATGGATTTCACTGCATCATTTGAGGAGTATGCGTCGGCAGATGAAGTAGTACCATGTGAAATGCTTACAGTGGATGATATTTGTGAAATGACAGAAGATGAAGAAATGAGTGAAACTGAAGAAGAAGATGCAGAAATTCCTAGTTTTTCGGAAGCTGTAAAAAAACTAGAAACTTTTCGACATTTTATCGAAAGGGTCAAAAATGTGCCTGAGCTTAAGACAATTAGACTGTTAGCAATTAAAGGTTGCCGAAAAAAACGGAAACAAAAAAATATAACCGTTTTTTCTTGCAAAAGCATATCAAATGAGGCTTAAAGAGAAATTTCTTGTCTTGGATTTAATAAAGAATTTCTAAGGTAATTATGCATTTTCACTTTATTAGCTAATTTTTACTTTCTTCTATCTTTACAAGAAGAAAGTATTGGATTCATGAAAATTTTCGAATTCCGGTTTTTGACGGATTTACATGTTTTAGAGGCCAGAGAACCCGAAAAACATGTTTTTACAAAATGTCCGTCTGTGAGTCTGTCTGTCTGTGTGTGACACAAATTTTGTGGGTGCTCTATCTCAAGAACTTAAATTACTATCAAGCACGGAATTTAATAAAAATTCATATTCAGTTAGTCCCTGATACAAATTGTTGCTGATTAGTTTTTGGTGCAAATCGCTCAACAGGTGGCGCTGCTATGCTGCATTTTTTATGATTTCCGAAATGGCTCTATCTCAAGAACTAATGCACGGATTTTCATGAAACTTCAGATTCAATTAGTCCTTGATATGACTTGATGCTGATTAGGTGTTGGTGTAAATCGCTCAACAGATGGCGCTGCTACGCTGCATTTTTTACGATTTCCGCAATGGCTCTATCTCAAGAACTAATGCACGGATTTTCATCAAACTTCAGATTTAGTTAGTCCTTGATATGACTTGATGCGGATTACGTGTTAGTGTAAATCGCTCAACAGGTGGCGCTGCTGTGCTGCATTTTGCACAATTCCTGCAATAGCTCTATCTCAAAAACTAATGCAAGAATTTTCATCTAACTTCAGATTTAGTTAGATGTTAACACAAGTTGTTGTTGATTAGGTTTTGGTGTTAATCGTCAAATAGGTGGCGCTGCTATGCTGGCATTTTCATGATTTTCGCAAGAACGCTATCTCAAAAACTAATGCACGGATTTTCCCCAAACTTGAGATTCAGTTAGACTTTGACGTAAGTGGTTGCTTGGTAGTTTTATTTAGCATAGGTTTTGGTGTAAAGCACCCAATAGGTGGGGCAGCTAGGCTGAATTTTGCTGCATTTACACAATTTCGTAGATAGCCATATCTCAAGAACTAATGCACGGAATTTCATATCTATAGAATCCTCACGATGGGCATAGATTGCTGTTTAATTTTGGTGGTGTGATAGCGAATTTTCAAGTATTAACATGTATGAGATAGAAGAAGGTTTTGGGATTGGTATATCCGACTAGTTTAATTGTGCAAACCAATTTAAATTTCTTAAGAAAACTTAGTTAATTTAAAATACGGCATAGCTCAAATGCCTTGTCGGCAACAACTTTGTAAACATCCTTCTCTCTCGTCAAGTCTAATTTACTCAGCTTGTCAGTTCTTTTGAAAGAAAAGAAAAAAAAGTAAAGGAGAGAAAAAATGATGGAGTGTGTATTGTTCGAGCGTTACACTCTTCCCCTCACACTGCATTACTGGTCCCTCAGATGCAGTGTGCATTTCCTGGGTAGATTCCTTCGAGATGCTTTCTGGTGTCTAAAATCCTCTATGGTTCTCGTGTTTTGTGATCCTTTCGTAAATATTTGCTGGCTGGGCGTCTGACGTTTCCCGGGTCTGCCTCTAGGACGAATAAAGCCTTTAGAACCTCCACCATCATCTTGCGTGTAAGGACACAAAGCTGATATATGATAATTTCCTAAGAGAGAAAAGGAGTTTTCTTTAGTGGCAATGGTATAAGAAGTAGGAGATCTTTGTCTTCCATGGTACCCATTATCATGTCTGTAACTTCCAGATCTATAATCCAATTTGTAATTATCCTGATCATTAGTTCTAAGATCATTTTCCTATCTCTTTTCAAATTTGCTAGACGAATCTGCAGTTTGCTGTGCACTATACCTGTGTGATGGTTGGGAATTTCTTTGCTCCTGATAGCTACCTCTACCTGATCGTCGGCCATCATAATTATAATTATTTCGAGCATGATAGTAGCCTCTATTTTTGTAGCTAGGAGAAAAAATTGGATTATACTTTACTTTTGAAGTAAGTGAAGCACTTTCTAGCATTTCAGATGCATCATTAGGTTCAACCATATCCGATGAACTATTCACCAAACCTTCTCTTTCTGTCATATCTTGAGATATTAAAGAATCTTTAGTCTCAAAATTTTGAGGAATCTTTGATTCATCTTGGTAAGAATTCTCTGAACCATGTTCCTCATAACTATTTTTATTGTAATTTCCATAGTTAAATGACTGTTTAACATACTTTTGGCCATATCTATTATTGCTTCTGTTAACAATTGGTCTATTAAAATTTCTGTTCTTACCCCTATAATCGAAATTCCTACGGCAATCTTTTACATAGCCTTTACTATCATGTGCAGGACTATCAATTTCATCAGATACATTTTTGCCCCTCCGTGATCCTGTATCAATATAATGCTTAACTTTAGGTATAAATTTTTGTACCTTAGTATCTATATTTTCTTATTAAAACAGTTTAACACAATTTAAAAATAATACTTATCTTCATATCTTGCTTCTGTTCGAGCCAGACGTTGGGGAGCCACTTCTATAACATATTATTCAGAATCCGGGGTGGAAACTATCTTATGTTACGAAATAAAACTGGATAACTTATCATTGACTAATAAGTTTTAATATTTACATCGTATTTACATATTACTATTTACAAAATAACTCAGTTAATTTAAAATACGGCATAGCTCAAATGCCTTGTCGGCAACAACTTTGTAAACATCCTTCTCTCTCGTCAAGTCTAATTTACTCAGCTTGTCAGTTCTTTTGAAAGAAAAGAAAAAAAAGTAAAGGAGAGAAAAAATGATGGAGTGTGTATTGTTCGAGCGTTACAAACTATTGATTTTTTTCAATAATTGCTAATTTTCCCATTTAAGAAGCTTTTCCCTTCCATTCCCTTGGGAAACTTCTTAAGCAGGTTTCACTGTATATTATAGTACTCTTAATTTAATTTTAGAAATTACAAAAAAAAGAAACAAAAAAAAAAAGGGGGGGGGGGGAGAGAAAAGAAAATATTTTTACTCTAATCAACTTAAATTAACTAAAGATTAGCCTTTCTTTTCCATTAAATTACATCATTTAAGAAAAAAAAAACGTTAATTACAGCAATAAAAAAATACATTTCTCAAGATGAAACATTTCATTGTAACAAGTTTGATTTTATAATGTCCTTATTATATCTGTAATTTATTTCAATGCTGCTTTTTTTAATATTTGGAATTTATTAAAAACTAACATCAAGTAACAGTTTTTACTGTTAATGCAATGTACTTTCATTAAAATATAAATGAGGATGTGAGTTTCAAAACTCGCCTTATCCAGAAAATCAAATTTTGGGAAATTGCAAAAAAACTTTTGACTGCATCCATTGTTTTTCAAGGTAAACCAAGATTTCACAGTGCCAAAAATGCACAATAAAACTACTTTTTTTTTTTTTTTTTTTTTTTTTGGCAGATTGTAGTGTTTTTTGGATGCAAATTCACCCATAGAATAGTTTGATTGAGAAAACTCGATTTTTAAAATTTCGGATAAGGTGAGTTTTGAAACTCACATCTTCAAATAACTATTTTAAAGTTCTTATGAAAGCTACAAATTGAATTACAAAATACAAATTCAGAACATATATTGCTCATTTAATTTAGAGATACGTATAAAAAAAATTATGAAATTAATTTTTCTTTATAATTTTTAGTTTTAATGTCATTATTATTATGTTAAAAGTAGATGATATTAAATAACAGTAACTTACTTCTTTTGAGATTTAGGTGTTTTAAAAGGACGTTTTTTTAAACCTATAAGGGAAACAATAAACAAAGAAATAAATTTATGTATATTATCTTCACAAGTTTGGTAATACATTAAAAGTTAAATATTTTGCAAAAACATAATTTCTATAACTTTTAAAATTGAATTAGAAAATATATATGCTCAATACCACAATACTGCATTGTGCCAAGTTTAACATAACAGCCATTTATGTACACTGCTTCATTCCTAAATGTATTTACATTCTTCTATCTTCAATAGAAGAAAGTATTGTAATCGAAAAAAAAAAAATTATGGTTTTCAACGGATTTACACATTTTAGGGGTCAGAGATCCCCCTAAAAACATGTTTATAGAGAATGTCTGTCTGTCCATGTGTCCGTATGTCGCCACTGTATCATCAAAAAGTGTACAAAGTTATGCATAGAATTGAACCATTTTGAGTTTTTGGCTTTGACAACAAGTCCTCCCTTAATTTGGAAAAATTATGACTGAAGGGGCCGCTGTAATAGCGATTTTTGTGCCATTTTCATTATTGTACCACCGAAGTGTATGAAGTTATGTATAGAATTGAGCCAAATTTTTTATGTATGTTTTTGGCCATGGCAAGAAGGTCCTCCCTTAATTTGGAAAATTTTTGATAGAAGGGGGTGCTGTAATACTGCTTTTTGTGCCATTTTCATTATTGTACCATCGAAAAGTGTATGAAGTTATGTATAGAATTGAACCAAATTTTTTATGTATGCTTTTGGCCATGGTAAGAAGGTCCTCCCTAAATTTGGAAATATATTCTGCCAAAAGGGGGCACTATAATAGCAATTTTTGTACAATTTTCTTGATTTATCGTATTGTACACCAGTGGCTCGTAAGGCGACGGGAACTTCACATCATGATAAGCCAGCTATTTGCGAACAGCTGATGTACAACAGAATAAAGGAAAACTATTTACTCCAATTAATTGACTGAAGGAGAAATTTAAGAGGTATAGTATTGAACTAATAACATTAAAGTACTGGATATTTATAATTTCCTTTTGAAACATTAAGATATATTAGATAGAAGAAAGTTTTGGGATTGGCACATCCAACTAGTTTATATTTATTACTGATTGGAAGTGCCATTTAGAATTCTCAATCTGATCAAATAATGCTTTCAAAAACATGTTTAATTTCTTATCATAATGTGATATGCAAATATCACATTACTTTGGTATTATTTTTTGGTATTATTAATGTTGTAATGAAATGTAAAGATTTTGAATGTTTAGTTTAAGTAAAAATTACAGGGTTTACCAAAGAAAATAAAAGTTGATTAATAACAGTACAGTGAACTTCCACAAGTTGGCCCTCAAATATTTATACGATATTCCAGATAAGTCAAGATTAAACAATTGATTAAAGTAATAAATTTACTATTGGACAAAACCCAATAACTCAACACTTTTTGACAAAACTCAGATAAGCCAACATCAAATAAAGCTTTTAAACTGAAATACAAAAGACATTCTTTTAATTTTGACTTTCTAGAAAAGAAAAAGAAGATCCTGTCCTGTTTTATGAAAACATCTGTGAGGAATGGCAAAAATCTGTAAAAGGCAGTTAAATTTGAAAACTTTTTTACTCAACAGAATTGGGAGACATGGTAATTATTAATTGTAATTTTTGTTGATGTAACATTGATGGTTTTGATTAATGCATTTTTAAAAATTAAAATCTACTGCAATACTATATAATTAAAAAAACAATGACTATATACGCTTAAAATTTATTTCATTCAAACCGTTTAACACTTGCATACTTAGATATTCAAATAACTTAGCCCTTTTTTGGAGGGAAGGGGGGGGGGGGGGGAGGCACTCAATGGATGTCGACTTATCAAAGTTTTATTCTAGTTGTTCGAAGCTGGAGCATTTTCAGAAAACCAATGCATTATTTTTTTTATCTATTTTAACTTCCCCAATTCTAAACAAGAATCTGGTACAGAAAAAGATTGAAATAATAATTAAAAAAACACTTACTGTTAAGAAATGAATCATCACTATCTGATTCAATCACTTTATTTTCTAATCTCCTGAGGAACAAAAAGAGATCAATCAAATTATGGAAAGATTTTATTTCACACAATAATTCTAAATGATAATATAAACCTCAGTTTTAGAGAATGAATAATACTGCATATTATTTATAATTTATACTAGAATCATAAATAAAGCATTTTATTATGATAATCAAAGTAATGGTTATACACATACTTACATATTAAAAATCAACGATTAACGTTTAAAAACAAAAAATTTTTTAGCTCTCTTTTTCATTAGAAAAAAATTATTTTAATATGCAGCAAATCTATATTCCTCCTCCTCCTCCTCCTCCATAAATTAACAGCCATGAAAACATTTAAAAAATAAATAAATGACAACATAGAATTTGAAGAGAATTTTTTTTTTAATTATTTACATTATATATTGAATAAAACTAACACGCCTTATGGAAAGCTGACATTGCAGAGATAAGATGTAAATACCATGGCACCTGCTGCCAGTTAAGGGAGAGCATTGCCCAACACTGTCCATGCTCAAGAAACACGATTGGAAATCATGGTTGAGGCAACAACAAAATCCACGTACTTGCGCATTAAAGTACTTAGTTCAGAAATTCAAAGAAATGCAGAAAAGTTTCACCCCTGATTAAAAAATAATGCAAGAATAAAATTAAGCCCTTTTAAGGATTTCTTACAGATTTTGCATGAAAATAAGTACTTTAAAAGCACCAAAAATTCTATTTGAAAAATGCAAGTACTTTCAAAGACTTTCAAGGACCGTAAGAACACTGTACAACCGTTTCATGGGTAATACAGATTGATTGGACAAAAAGATTTCTTTATACAAAAACACAATCAAAGGAACAAAATGGTGGTAGCCCATTTTTTCTTGGCATAATGCCTGTCTAATTCACCAGAAGTTTGATCCTATTATGCGGTAGTTGGAGTTCCGATGAATTACTGATCAAACATACCTCTGCAGATATGGAAGCCCTCCAAAAACTCCCTGCCGTACAACTGTTTCAAGGAAAAGTTCGACTGGTGTACAATAAGTTGAATACGAATATTTATATAATTTTACAATAATTGTTAACATTTTTCTCCTATTTTGTTTTTTATATATATTTATGTGTCTCAAAGGAAATTTCATTTGATAATCTGGATCATCTTGTAAGATCAACTTATCAAAGGTGTTACTGTTCTGCAGTGTTTTGTAATAGTCAAACACAAATAATGTGATAAGTGTACTGTTACATCTAAAAAACATTATGCAACATTTCCTATTCAAAATTATCATAATACTTACATAAAATAAGTTTTTATACGTTGTTTACTTTACTTCAAATTCAGTCTCAATTCAAAAACTTTATTTCTCAAAAAGTAAAATTAATATTCCCAATATCTCCTATTTAAAATTAATTTCCAGTAAAGTTCACGGAAAAAAAGGAAATTTCGTCAAAGGAGCGTAAAAAAGGGAAACGAATCACGAGGAAAGTGCTAATTTTGTCAATTGCTCACAGGAAAAACGCAAATTTTATCAAAGGATCGAATTAAAAAAAATGTGAATATCAACAAAGGAACATAAAAAGGTGCAAATTTCAGAAATTACAAAAGTACTTTCCCTGCCTGAAAATATATGAACTGAGAGAGGTTCGACAGAGTGGTGATTTGCTGGAGCAGATTACGTCTGCTAATTCATGCAACGAATATGCTATCGTCATCTGGCGAAAGAAAAGCAAACCATGTAATTTAACCTACTGAGCTGGACTTAGACGTTTGGTAAAGAATATGATTAGAAATAACGAAAAGTAAATGTGGTGTTTAAATGAATAACTTAAAGAAATAAACAGGACTTTATAAATAACCTGAAGATAAAAGGGTTAACTCAAAAATAAAGGCAAGTTTTACTTGAGATAAATTATATTTAATAAAGTTATTTTAATAAATAAAGTACTGTCAATTATACTATGAAATAATAAGGGATTATCAGAAGCATTGAGAACTAGGAAAGTGGGCTTGTTATCCCTAACAAGTAGCATGTCTGGACTAAGAAGCAAATATAAGAAGGTTTTGTTCATCATTATTTTGAATATTAATAATAAACAAAACTAATAATTTATAAATTTAATAATTTCAAACCTGTATTGAAATAGAAACAGTAAGTGAAATGAAGTCAAAAGTAACAAAGGCAACCTTTTAAAAATAAGTTGAGTTAATAAGACTATGCTATTATCTCATGGAAATAATTCATACTTCTACATTCATTTATATTCTACGAAAATCACTGTTAACATTGAGATTTATATATTTTTTTTCACTCATAAAAAATAACTATACTAAAGGAATTGCATCGATAAAGAACACTTTAATATAATATAACTAATAAATCACTGACCTATTTATTGACAGAGGTGTTCTTATTTTCTCGATAACTATAACAGATAGAATTAAATTAAACAAAGGTAATACATAACTGAAGAAAGGAAGAAGTCTACATTATGAAGATTTGGTGAATAAAAGACAATAATTACAGTTACATAAATTATCTTAATGAAAACAAATTATTATACTTCTATAAATTATGTAATAATTTGGGAAACATGTTATTGTAACAACATTATGAAAATACTTAACAGCTTGAAAATGATTCATCACTCTCGGAATCCAAAGCTTTACAGGGAATATTCCTATATATAAAAAAATAAATAAATCTTATGTATTATTGGGATTCAATCGAAGTTCTGTTTTATAAATTAGAGCAAATACTAAATATAACCATTAAAACTAGAGTTACCTGTTATCTCAGGTAAAAAAAATTGCATTTATTTTAATATTTATTGTGTAGCAAAACAAATTATATTAATCAGGGCTGTCTGCCCACCTACCTGCCCCCCAAAAAACCAGATGGGTTTAAACTAAAAAACTTAAAAAAGCCCCCCAAAAAACTACATAAAAGTGGGTTTTATTGAGTTTTTTGGTTTTATGAGTTTTTAGCTGCACAATGCCATTTATTTTTAATTACTACTTATTTGTTATGATTCTGTTATGCATGTAAGATAAAAATTTAATTAAATTTAGGTTTTCAGACATCTTTGTATAAAAAAAAATAAAAATGATTTGAAAGAACTGCAAAACCCAAGCCTCACTAAATTAAAATTATCCAAATAACTTGTATATTTATTTTTTTATTACTACATAGAAAAAATGACTATAATTTATCATTCATTATATTTTATATATATATATATATATATATATATGTAATATAAGGATGATATAAGGATAAGGCCTTAGTTAATGAAAAAAGGAGTTTAATGATTCTAGGTTATAGTTTACATATTAAATAGAAATTATATTTACAAGTACGGGAGGGTAGGGGGTTTCTCTGCAGCATACGCGCCCGCAGAATCGTCGGAGCTCGGCCTCTGCTCTCGTCTAGAGCGAGATATGCCTACCATCGGCCGCGTCAGAATGCAATCTGCTCCCGGTTGTCACTTGTTTCCAAGCAAAGAGAATGCAAACTGCATATCAGCAAATTCAAACATCTGCTGTTCTGCGGTAACAAGTTCTCATGGAAAAGTGCTGATCATATCTGTTGCTATGAGTAGGGTTTTATGGGAATCTAAAACCACAACTCACACTCGGCCATCTTGTCCGCTTGTCGACCTCGACAGCGCGTTAAATAAGCAACAAGATATGTCAAAAAACAAAAACAAAAAAAAAAAACTATCTAAATATAATTAAGAAAATTGAGCTAAATAATAAAAAAAAATTTAAGTCTAAATTTTATGTAAATTAATGCTGAGCTGCCGTGGGGTATCTCCAAAGAAAAAAAACAAAAGAATAAAAAAAAATCTCAGGATAACATCAATCATGAGACCGTCTTTCTCATGAGCCATCATCAGGGATGAAAAATATAATTTGAAAGGCCGTCTGCCCATTATATTACCATCACGAAAACATACTAAAATCTGCCTCATCTTAGGTAGAATTTCGTAAAAAAACATCTTTATCCCAACGTCATTCGAGAATTAAAAAAAAAAGGTTTGCCTCGTCTAAGCAAAAAAAAAAAAAAAAAAAAAAAGGATTTCCCACCAAAAGGTTTTTTTTTTTTCGACAGCCAGCTCTTACTTCTGTAAAAAAAAATATGCGATTGGGGGGGGGGGGGACACATAATAATACTATACTTATACATATAACATATAAAATTATAAAAATACAGGTAAAAAATTTCAAATATATAAAAACAGGTACATAATAATAAAATAATAATATTGCTGGCACAGTTCTGGATAGTCGAAAGTGCTTTATGCAACATGAAAAAAAAAGGAGTCACTGCTTGGCAGTCTGGAAAAAAGTTTTATGCAAAACTAAAAAAAAAGCACTGTTTTGCACTTGTAATAAAAAGTTTTAAGCAAAACTACAAAAAAAGCACTGTTTTGCTGATTTACTAAAAAGTCTTAAGCAAAACTACAAAAAAAGCACTGTTTTGCTGATTTACTAAAAAGTTTTAAGCAAAACTACAAAAAAAGCACTGTTTTGCTGATTTACTAAAAAGTCTTAAGCAAAACTACAAAAAAAGCACTGTTTTGCTGATTTACTAAAAAGTCTTAAGCAAAACTACAAAAAAAAAACACTGTTTTGCTGATTTTATAAGAAAAATTGATTTGCCATGCGAAAAAAAAAAAAAAAAAAAAAAAAAATCACAGCATGGACTGCACAACTGTTTAAATTGAAGGCCACTGTTTCATGTGATCAACGGATGTCGTTGTGATAATGGGACCTTCATGGTTTCCTATTTTTGTAACTGCATACCTGTCATTAGGGTTCACGGCTGTAACCTTATACGGTCCAAAATATTTGGGTCGAAGTTTTAACCCAGTTCCAAACTGTGTACGTTGTATTGCTACTAAATCATTGACCTGGTATACCGTGGGGGGTTTTCTTTTCTTATTATATTGGGCGCGGCTGAGTTCCTGATGTTTTAAAATGTTGGCTTTTGCACTATGCTGTAATGTTTGTTTATGATCCATGTGTAATTCGATATGTTCGGTTTCCAAGAGTTGTTTTATTATTAAGTCGTCTTTATTTTTCATCTTGACACCCGTTAACAGCTCGAACGGGGAGAATTTCGTTACAGATGAAGTCGTGCTATTTATTATCCTTTGTACCGCTGGTACGTGTTTGTACCATTTCGTTGGATCATCTAAAGATAATTTCGTCAAAATAGGGATAAGCGTTTTATGCTGTCTTTCGATTTGTCCATTTCCTCGCATTACTCCGGTAGTAATGGGATGGTGTTCTATATTTTCTTGTTCGCAATACCTTTTAAATTCTGAAGAAGTGAATGCGGGTCCTTTATCCGTGATTATTCTTCGGGGATTTCTAAATGTAATTTGTTGTAATTTAAGTTTATCTAGTGCATCTTGCGTCGCCACAGATTTGACTGGATATAACCAAAAAAATTTAGTGAAAGCATCCACTACTGTAAAGAGGTGATTATAATTTTTATTTGTGGAATGTAATGGGCCTAAAAAATCACAATGGTAAGTGTCGAGCGGCTTGTCACCTTTAGGGATCGAGTGCAAAAAACCTTCCTGTTTTCCCAACTTTCGAGAAGCTAAAATGCATGGAACGCAGTTTGTTACGACTGTGCGTGTCAACTCCGGTAGGTTAGGAATGAAAAAATTTTGGGATGCAATTTCTTCTGTCTTTTTAGCAGAATAGTGTCCTTTAGTGTGTATATCTTGGAGTATGCTAATTTGCATTGCTTCTGGAATCACTAATAAATCTCGACCCTGTTGGAGTTTATACAAAATGTTGTTGCGCACCGTGAAGTCGGCTACTGGTGCTTCCGACGCTGCTGTTTTGATGCTGGAAATAAAGGGATCATTTGCTTGGGCTTTCATGATTTTTAGTGTCAGTTCATCGTATGTAATGTGCATAACTGGGTACCTGCTTAGCGCGTCCACATGATTCATTTTCGTCGCCGGTCGATGTTTTGTTTCGAAATCGAATTCCTGGAGGAATAGAGCCCAACGTGCAATTTTCGGCGTAAGATCCTTTTTGTTGAGAGTTTTTTGAAATGCCTGACAGTCGGTAATGACACGGAATCGAGTGCCGTGGAGATAGACGCGGAATTTTTTGAGAGCTTCGATGACTGCCAATACTTCCAATTCGTAGCTACTTAACTTTTCCTCTTTTGGTGATGTTTTTTTGCTCATATATAGAACCGGATGGAAGTGTCCGTCGGTGGATTTCTGCATGAGAACTGCGCCGAAGCCCATTTTACTGGCGTCAGTGTGCACTTCGAGGTCCGAACCCGGTATAAAAATGTGTAAAACTGGAGCACTTGTGAGTAGATTACGTAACGTGTACAGCGCTTCCCTCTGCGCCGGTCCAAACTCGAAAGTTGATGTTTTTCGCAAGAGATCGCTCAGGGGCCGTGCGATAGAGGCATACTTGGGAATAAACTTCCGAAAATATCCTGTTAAACCTAGGAGTGATTGCAACTGTTTAACGTTTTTGGGTTCCGGAAAATGTTGGACGGCCTTAATTTTCGTTGGTGAGGGCGCTATAGTATTATTTTCAATGACGTGGCCCAAAAATTCAATTTTTCGTTGCAGAAACTGACATTTTTTAAAATTAATATTGAGTCCGTAATCAGCAGCAGTTTCTAACACTCGTTTGAGTTTTTCGAGACCCTCGGCTTCGGTACGGGCGGGGATGATGAGGTCGTCCATATATAAAATCAACACACCTTCTAGTAGTAATTCGCGAAAAACACAGGCTAGATACCTTGAGAATGTCGCGGGGCTGGACGTGAGTCCAAAAGGGACTTTTAAAAACTCGAATTGTCCATCGTGTGTAATAAAACCTGTGTATTTAGTGCTCTGTGGGTCCACATCGACATGGAAAAACCCATTTTTCAGGTCGAGAGATGTAAAGACCTGCGCTTGTTGTAACTGGTCAAGAATATCATCAATAAGGGGTAGAGGGAACCTATCCTTTATAATTTTTTTATTAAGCTTACGAAAATCTATACATAATCGCATAGAGTTATCCTTTTTCTTAGCTAATACTACTGGGCTTGCGTAATCGCTACAAGAAGGTTTTATTATGCCGTCCTGTAGCCATTGTTTAATTTGGTCGCTGACAATCTTTTTTTCAGCCATGGACATACGTCGCGGGCGTTGGTAAACTGGTTGGTCATCAGACAATACTATGGACATTTTTAAGTCGGTAGATTTCGATTTTGTGGGGCGATAATTTTCAATCAGTTCAGCCACTTCTTCGCGACACGTTCTGTCGGTGATATGAGTTAAATCGACTTCGGACAAGTCATCGCAAATGTTGATAAGGTTAATAAAAATATCAGCCGGGGGATGTTTCGATAAAGTAATGCCAGTCTTGTTACATGTTAGTGTGCCTTGGCATATGATGTCTGTTCCGAGGATAACAGGGTGCGACATGTGAGCGAAATCAATAACGTAAGCAGTGGTAGAAAAAGTGGATTTGTCGATATCGATATCTGTTAAAAAGGAACCTTTTGGCTGAACGTTACCGCTGCCGAACCCCGAGAGCCGTAGGGGTACTGGTGTCAGAGGAGGGGACCCGAGCAGACGGTAAATGTCCTCACGGAGGAGGGTCACTTGACTTCCGGTATCAACGAGAGAATGCA
The DNA here is from genome assembly GCA_963932465.1 of Maratus speciosus. Lineage (NCBI taxonomy): Eukaryota > Metazoa > Arthropoda > Arachnida > Araneae > Salticidae > Maratus > Maratus speciosus. The sequence goes on from OZ010792.1 coordinate 41,012,396, forward strand.
CCTCCGTGTCTGCAATTCGGACTACTTTTTGCATGTGTTGTTGGGGGCGAGTTAGCTCGACCGTGTGAACTGGTCTGTCTTTTCCGGCAGTGGCAGCTTGAGAAGGGGGGCTGAGTGCAGTTGCTGCCTTTGGCTTTGAACCGCGGGCTGTGCAATTTAATGATATGTGGCCGTAACGAGAACAATTAAAACACTTAGGACCTTGTCCTTTACGCGTACAATCTATGGATTTATGGCCCCTAGCCCCACAGGAAAAGCAAGTAATTTTTTGAGGTTTTTCGCTGGGAAATGATTTCTGAGTACCCAAAGGGACGTGTGTCGCCTTAGGTTTGAAATGTGTAACCGAACCACAGACTTCTTCATAGATTAAAAGTTTTTTCTTAAATTCCTGTAATTCAGAGATTCCATATAATATTGCTTTATTATGTGGTGTATCGTTAATCCCATTAATTATATAGTGAATTAAAGATATATCATCGATGTTTCCTCTTTGTGCTATTTCTTTCATTTTCAAAAAATATTCCAATAGTTTTTCATTTGGGCGGCAGCCTCTAGCGGCTAGTAATTGATGTATATGGGCGGGCGAAGCTGATTGTCCGAATTCGCGAAACAATGCCTCTTTGAGTGATGCATATGAAGAAATGTTATTTTCACTACGTACATACAATAATGCTAAACTTTTTAATGCCCGCTCAGCAAACACATATTTCTGTATGTCGGACAGTTGAAATGAATGGGCCAGAGATTCAAATCTCTGAAACCATGTTTGAACGTTTTCCGTTTTATCACCACTAAACGGTGTAATTAAATGATCAATGTCATGGAAAGAAATTGTCTGTTTGGGTGCGGAGTGTGTACAGTGTACACGCGCCTGGTCTGGCTGTACTGCCAAAGGCGAAGATAAACCAGTGCTTCCACTACCATTGTGGCTATCATCAAATTCTGTATCCGATTCGGAAACTGCCGTAAACGTGTCTTTAAAAGCCGAAATATCAACTAGTGCGCTTAAAATACGTTGCCCTATATCTTGTTTTGATCCATGGATGTCAATGGATAAGATATTAGCAATAGTAATCAATTGTATCTGATTGTAATCGTCCAAAATTATTTTGAGTTTATTTTCATACTCATCGCTTTTGTCAGTAAAAGAAAAACCTTTAAATTTCCTTAAATTGGCTCTATTCTGGCGATTTTTATCGCAACCAAATATAAATTCATGCAATAATTTGATTTTATCTGTTTTAGCCGATTTCAACTGGCTTTTAATAAAGTCAATTTCTTGCAATTCCATATTAAAAGGCAAGAAAGGAAAGAGAAAAAAAAAATAAACTTACTGCAAAAGGAGTTATCCAATTGAAAAATAAATTCCTCGCCACGATATATTGAAGTAATCCAATTAATGATCCGTAGAAAAAAAAATATGCAGTCGAAGATTCATTCCTTGTACAGCGATAACTATCTTGCACAAATAAAAATAAACGGGAGATTGAGCTTCACACAGATGGCTCACATCAGATGTAGATGAATCACATCAGCTGAAATGCAAGGGTTGATAACTGAACGAAACAGTTCTCTGATTTTAAACGTAGATCGGTAAGAAAGCCTAGGGGATTTTACTTTTTAAATTCGTTTTGGGATTCAATTCGGCCTAGAGCTCCCATGTAATATAAGGATGATATAAGGATAAGGCCTTAGTTAATGAAAAAAGGAGTTTAATGATTCTAGGTTATAGTTTACATATTAAATAGAAATTATATTTACAAGTACGGGAGGGTAGGGGGTTTCTCTGCAGCATACGCGCCCGCAGAATCGTCGGAGCTCGGCCTCTGCTCTCGTCTAGAGCGAGATATGCCTACCATCGGCCGCGTCAGAATGCAATCTGCTCCCGGTTGTCACTTGTTTCCAAGCGAAGAGAATGCAAACTGCATATCAGCAAATTCAAACATCTGCTGTTCTGCGGTAACAAGTTCTCATGGAAAAGTGCTGATCATATCTGTTGCTATGAGTAGGGTTTTATGGGAATCTAAAACCACAACTCACATATATATTACATATCACTCATTAAGGTCCATATAATTAATCAATTTTTTTTTTATAACAATTACTTAAAAATATGTTTGTAATGGATTATGTATTTTTCCAGTTGAACTGCAGTTACTATTTCAATTTAATATTTCATTTTATTTTACACCCAAAAATCCCTATTTTAGGTAGATTTCGTAAGAAATACAGTAAAAGATCTTTATAACACAATTCTCCATATAACGCACAACTTCTCAGATGTAAACAATGAATTTTGCAGTTAAGAAGCACCTGGATTCTCCACATTGTACAAAATTACGATTCTCTAGAGCAGCAATTCCCAAACTTTTTGACTGGCAGAGCCCTTTTTAGAATGAATATCTATCGCAGAGCACCTGAAGCCTACCATACCCTATGTTACAAGGTAACATTTTTTAGGTGCATTGCTACTGAGCACAGTGAAGAGAGAATGAATAGTAATCTAAACAATTGTGCACTGTCCCAGAAATAAAATTATATTTTGAAACTGTTACTGTAATACTGAATTTATTTTCCATTATCATCAATATAGATGGAATTGTCAATTGTTTTGCACAAATGGCTGAATTCAGGTCCAGTTGATAATAATTGTAAGTGGATGTTTGGTTCTGCATTTAAAAGACTTCTGTATTTCGATTTGGTTTTTAAGTAAGATCTTTTACACTACTACACATACCAGGTATTTTACTCAAGTTTTATAAAAATATTTCCGACCAATAATTTTTATTTAAAACTAATACTATTTAACTTTTATTTAACTTATTTCTGTTTGATTTATATTTATTTATTTTATGAAAAATTTCTGGTTCAAACTGAAATATTTTCATTTTGTACCACCAAATAACCAGTTGTTGGTGGTATATTTAGTGTAACTTGCTATGCCATGTCAAATCAACAAGGACCTCAGTGTTTCGCTGACTTTAAGCTGAATGTTTCCTTTTGATAATGCTGAAAACATTTAGAGTTGTCCAAAGCCTTTTCTATTCAGCTGTTGAAAAATATTGTTTGAAAAAGTTTTTCAAAGCTGTAGGATGCCTCTGAATATTTATTTATTTGTATACTTTTTTTATTAGGTGTTGTATGCGTTCTTTTTTAAGAGGAACGTAATCAGTATCATTGTTTAACTCAGAATCCGACCAATACACGTTTCATCTTAAAAGAAGACAAATTTGGTAAATGAATCTGAAATTATGACAAATTTTAATTGCAATAATAGATACATTTATTTCATTTTCCTAAATATATCGGAAAATATGCAATTAGAATTCACAATCTTCATCAGTTTAAAATTCTGCCAGTTTAGTGCTATTGTTCTTCTAATATCACCTCTGCAGTTGCAACAATCGTGTAAATGCCCTTCATAGACAATATCATCTTACTTCGGTATGTAGCAAGAGGGGCAGATGCCAGCATCCAATAACTTCATACATAAGCTTAAAAAGTTTGCTTTTAAGAGTTTGTGATTTTATATAGTTTATTATTTTAATGACAGCATTTAACCTTTTCATAAGTTCAGAAGACATTTTGTTGGGGATAGCGTGTATCTATGAAGAATGCAATAGATGGTGCTATGCTACGGTGTTTTATCATATCTTTAATTTTTGCAATGGCATTATGACAAATCATTGCTTTCGCATCATCAGTGCATTCATGTTCAAATGTGTTTTCCTATGTATAGCACTTAGTATGTATAGAAATTATAGCACCTAGGCCTCTGAAATTTTTGTCATGTGTTGATGCTGTCCTCAGAAAGTGTACTTCGCAGCCGGATTTTAAAATTTCAATATAGATATTTTTAAAAAAATTAAAACGTTATGTGTTAGAGGCTATTTACAGCTCTAAGCCGATCCGCTGCAATAAAACGTTATGGGTTACAGGCTATTTAGAGGTCTAAGACAATCCGCGGCAATGAAGAAGCCAGCCAATGAGAGCAGGTGGTAAATATGAGATATAGCGGCTGCATTTCCTATCCTAACTATAGCGGGAAATTGCACTGTTTATTTCCCATGCTTTATTTTTTTTTTGTTACTATAAGATTTAATCTTATTTACATTATTTTATAATGTTTTTTACATTGTTTATATAAGAAACTAATACGATTCACGTAAGTTACTTTAAATTGTATTCGTTCTTCATGTAAATATCTATTTACATACGCGTAGTCGCCCAAGAATGAAGTAGTATAATGTTTCTTGAACTTTCTGGGATCTTAAAGTAATTATTTTCTTTTTTCAAATTTGCTGAATCAACGCTTCACTAAATGTTTTCATTTCTTAGTAAAAATATAACTGTACATTTTAGTGTAAGATGAAAACTGTACTTTCTATGCAATGGAAGCATTCAGTAAATAATTTCCGTTCTCGGGTGATTAAGAGATGTATGTTATCATAGCCCAAGAATAGGAATAAAACAAATATTTCTTTTCAGAATGAAATGAATGAAGTTATTTGGGTTTTTCTTTTATCTTTTTTTTTTTCCACTTCCCCATATATTATGATTTTCATAACAAATCCCTATGAAAACATATTTTTTACACTTTACTGAATGTTTTCATTTCTTATCAAAGTCATGATATGTAACAAGCACAGGGATCTGTTTAGGAAAAATTGGGTTCTTTAAAGGACCTCTCACAAAATTTTTCATTTCAAAACAGGACCTTTCACAACATTTTTCATGTCAAAACTGGACCCTTCACAACATTTTTCATGTCAAAACTGGACCCTTCACAACATTTTTTATGTCAAAACTGGACCCTGCACAATTTTTTTCAAATCAAAGCAGGATCCTTCACAAAACTTTTCACCTTAAAAAAAGGACCCTTCACAAAATTCTTTGTCATAAAAGTAGGCTTTTTACAAACTTTTTCACCTGAAAACTAAACTTTCGCTTTACAATTATGTTTATCTCTTTATTACTTAATACAAAACTAAAATAATTATCTATAAAAATTAATGCTTAAAGACATTGCAGGTAAGTGGTGGTTTGATTAATTAATGCTTCAATTGTAAAATATTTTACCAGCAGATTATTTTCTGCCACTGAAGTATCTGTCACAGATACTTGGGGAATTTTCTGCAACTGTGGTGGCAGGCATAGCAGTTTAAAGTTTAGGCGTAATTCAATGAAGAGAAATTGTGATTTTTTTTTTTTCTGTCGCCATTTGTCAAAGTTTCCGATATTTCTCAGCAACAGATTGGAAAAATTCAGCGTGTGCTTCTGCACTCTGTCAAAATTTGCTATACATTTCTGCGATCTTTTGATGAAATTTGCAATTTATTCCCTCGACTGTTTATCGAATTTTGTGTTTTATTTTTACAGTGATTGTTTTTACAAGATCGTTTCATGAAATTAGAGTTTTTCTTTTTCAACGATCTGTGACGAAATTCGTGTTTTTTTTTTTTTTTTTTTTTTTTTTTTTTTTGCAACCATTAGCCAAAGATTAGACAAACTTTGCTATGCGTTTCTGCTATCTTTTGATGAAATGTGCAATATTTTTCTTCGTTTACTGAAATTCACGTTTTTTTTTTCAGCGATCGTTTCACAAAATGCACAACCTCCCCTCCCTCCCAAACGTTTCACGAAATTTGCAGTTTTTTTTTTCATGATTTTTTTTAAACGATCAAGTGACAAAATTTGTTTTTCTTTTTCCATGGCCATTTGTCGAAGTTTCCGATATTTCTCAGCAACATATTGCCAAATTTTGTAATCTGCACTCTTTAGACAAACTTTGCTATGCTTTTCTGCGATCTTTTGATGAAATTTGCAATATTTTTCTTCGTTTACTGAAATTTGCGCTTTTTTTTTCAGCAATCGTTTCACAAAATTCACGATTCCACCCCCCCAAATCGTTTCATGAAATTTGCGGGGTTTTTTTTTTTTTAACGATCAGTTGTAAAATTTGTGTTCTTCTTTTCTGTGGCCATTTGTCGAAATTCCCGATATTTTGTCGGCGACAGATTGGCAAAACTCGTAATGTGCACTCTTTAGACAAACTTTGCTATGTGTTTCTGTGATCTTTTGATGAAATTTGAAATAATTTTCTTTGTTTGCTGAAATTCGCGTTTTTTTTCAGCAATTGTTTCACAAATTGCACGATTCTTCCCTCCCCCCCCCCCCCAAATCGTTTCATGAAATTTGCAATTTTTTTTAATTTTTTTTTTTCAACGATCAGTGACAAAATTTGTGTTTTTCTTTTCCGCGGCCATTTGTTGAAGTTCCCGATATTTCTCAACGACAGATTGGCAAAATTGGCATATGCTTCTGCACTTTTTTGATGAAATTTGCCATGGTATTTCCATGATCTTTTGATGAAATTTGCAATATTTTTCTTCGATTGTTTACTGAAATTCGCGGGGTTTTTTTCAGCAATCGTTTGACGAAATTCACGTTTTTTTGTCAACGATCTATGACGAAATTTGTAATTTTATTTTATTTTTTTTTTTTTTTGGCAACTATTTGCCAAAGTTCCTGATATTTCTCAGCGACAGATTGGCAAAATTCAGTGTGCGCTTCTGCACTCTTTTGTCAAAATTTGCTATACATTTCTGCGATCTTTTGATGAAATTTGCAGTTTCCTCGACTGTTTATCGAAATTTGTGTTTTATTTTTATAGTGATTGTTTTTGCAAGATCGCTTCACGAAATTCGTGTATTTTTTTTTTCTTTTTCAACAATGTGTGACAAAATTTGTAATTTTTTTTTTTTTTTTATGCACCCATTTCATGAAGTTCCCAAAATTTCTCAGCGAGATATTGGCATTTTTTTCAACGATCTATGACGAAATTTGTAATTTTATTTTATTTTTTTTTTGGCAACTATTTGCCAAAGTTCCCGATATTTCTCAGCGACAGATTGGCAAAATTCAGTGTGCGCTTCTGCACTCTTTTGTCAAAATTTGCTATACATTTCTGCGATCTTTTGATGAAATTTGCAATTTATTCCCTTGACTGTTTATCGAATTTTGTGTTTTATTTTTATAGTGATTGTTTTTACAAGATCGTTTCACAAAATTAGTGTTTTTTTTTTTACTTTTTCAACAATCTGACAAAATTTGTGATTTTTTTATGCACCCATTTGACGAAGTTCCCAAAATTTCTCAGCGAGAGATTGGCAAAATTCGGCATATGCATCTGTACTCTTTGGACAAACTTTGCTGTGCATTTCCGCAATCTTTGGATGAAATTTGCAATATTTTCCTTTGATTGTTTACCGAAATTTGTTTTTTCTTTATAGTGATTGTTATTTTCAAGATTATTTGACGAAATTCGCATTTTTTTTTTTAAACGATCTGTGACGAAGTTTGTGATGATTTTTTTCCCGCAACTATTTGTCGAAGTTCCCGATATTTCTCAACGACGTAATGTGCACTCATTAGACAAACTTTGCTATGGATTTCTGCGATCTTTTGATAAAATTTGCAACATTTTTCTGTGTTTACTGAAATTTACGTTTTTTTTTTTTCTTTTTTTTCAGCGATTGTTTCACAAAAGGCACGATTCCCCCCCCCCCAAATCGTTTCACGAAATTTGCATTTTTTTTAGAGATTTTTTTTTCAACGATCAGTAACAAAATTTGTTTTTCTTTTCCGCGTCCATTTTTTTTTTCAACGATCTATGACGAAATTTGTGATTTTATTTATTTCTTTTTTTTGCGCCCATTTACCAAAGTTTCTGATATCTTTCAGCGACAAATTGGCAAAATTTGGCATATGCTTCTGCATTTTTTTGACAAAATTTGCTGAAATTTGCAATATTTTTCTTCGATTGTTTACTGAAATTCAAGGGCTGTTTTCAGCGATCGTTTCACGAAATGCACAATTTTTCCCCAAGATTGGCGAAATTTGCATTTTTTTTTTACAATTATCTGTGATGAATTTGATTTTTTTTTTCTGCGACTATTAAATTTGTAATTTTATTTTATTTTTTTTGGCAACTATTTGCCAAAGTTCCTGATATTTCTCAGCGACAGATTGGAAAAAATCAGTGTGCGCTTCTGCACTCGTCAAAATTTGCTATACATTTCCACGATCTTTTGATGAAATTTGCAGTTTCCTCGACTGTTTATCGAAATTTGTGTTTTATTTTTATAGTGATTGTTTTTACAAGATCGTTTCACAAAATTAGTGTTTTTTTTTTTACTTTTTCGACAATCTGACAAAATTTGTGATTTTTTTTTTATGCACCCATTTGACGAAGTTCCCAAAATTTCTCAGCGAGAGATTGGCAAAATTTGCCTATGCATCTGTACTCTTTGGACAAACTTTGCTGTGCATTTCCGCAATCTTTGGATGAAATTTGCAATATTTTCCTTCGATTGTTTACCGAAATTTGTTTTTTCTTTATAGTGATTGTTATTTTCAAGATTATTTTACGAAATTCACATTTTTTTTTTTTTTAAACGATCTGTGACGAAGTTTGTGATGATTTTTTTCCCGCGACTATTTGTCGAAGTTCACGATATTTCTCAGCGACGTAATGTGCACTCTTTAGACAAACTTTGCTATGCGTTTCTGCGATCTTTTGATAAAATTTGCAACATTTTTCTTTGTTTACTGAAATTTACGTTTTTTTTTTTTTTTTCTTTTTTTTCAGCGATCGTTTCACAAAAGGCACGATCCCCCCCCCCCAAATCGTTTCACGAAATTTGCATTTTTTTTTTTTTAGCAATTTTTTTTTCAACGATCAGTAACAAAAATTGTTTTTCTTTTCCGCGTCCATTTTTTTTTCAACGATCTATGACGAAATTTGTGATTTTATTTATTTCTTTTTTTTGTGCCCATTTGCCAAAGTTCCCGATATCTTTCAGCGACAAATTGGCAAAATTTGGCATATGCTTCTGCATTTTTTTGACAAAATTTGCTGAAATTTGCAATATTTTTCTTCGATTGTTTACTGAAATTCAAGGGCTGTTTTCAGCGATCGTTTCACAAAATGCACAATTTTTCCCCAAGATTGGCGAAATTTGCATTTTTTTTTTTCAATTATCTGTGATGAATTTGATTTTTTTTTCTGCGACTATTAAATTTGTAATTTTTTTTTTTTTTTTGGCAACTATTTGCCAAAGTTCCTGATATTTCTCAGCGACAGATTGGAAAAATTCAGTGTGCGCTTCTGCACTCTTGTCAAAATTTGCTATACATTTCCGCGATCTTTTGATGAAATTTGTAGTTTCCTCGACTGTTTATCGAAATTTGTGTTTTATTTTTATAGTGATTGTTTTTACAAGATCGCTTCACGAAATTCATGTATTTTTTTTTTTTCTTTTTCATTTTTTTTTGCACCCATTTTATGAAGTTCCCAAAATTTCTCAACAGATATTGCCATTTTTTTCAACGATCTATGACGAAATTTGTAATTTTTTTTTTTTTTTTGGCAACTATTTGCCAAAGTTCCCGATATTTCTCAGCGACAGATTGGCAAAATTCAGTGTGCGCTTCTGCACTCTTTTGTCAAAATTTGCTATACATTTCTGCAATCTTTTGATGAAATTTGCAATTTATTCCCTCGACTGTTTATCGAATTTTGTGTTTTATTTTTATAGTGATTGTTTTTACAAGATCGTTTCACAAAATTAGTGTTTTTTTTTACTTTTTCAACAATCTGACAAAATTTGTGATTTTTTTATGCACCCATTTGACGAAGTTCCCAAAATTTCTCAGAGAGAGATTGGCAAAATTCGGCATATGCATCTGTACTCTTTGGACAAACTTTGCTGTGCATTTCCGCAATCTTTGGATGAAATTTGCAATATTTTCCTTCGATTGTTTACCGAAATTTGTTTTTTCTTTATAGTGATTGTTATTTTCAAGATTATTTGACGAAATTCGCATTTTTTTTTTAAACGATCTGTGACGAAGTTTGTGATGATTTTTTTCCCGCGACTATTTGTCGAAGTTCCCGATATTTCTCAGCGACGTAATGTACACTCTTTAGACAAACTTTGCTATGCATTTCTGCGATCTTTTGATAAAATTTGTAACATTTTTCTTTGTTTACTGAAATTTACGTTTTTTTTTTTTCAGCGATCGTTTCACAAAAGGCACGATCCGATCCACCCCCCCATGATGGACTCGCACGTGAATGGACTCTTATCGCTCAAGAACGGAAATTATTTACTTCATAGAAAGTTCAAGAAACACATTCCATGCTTGGGCGACTATGCATATGTAAATTGCCATTAACACGAAGAACGAATACAATTTAAATTAACTTACGTGAATGATAACACTTTAAAATTTTAAAGGTGAGAGAGTTGAATTTCGAGTTTGGAAGGCAGGTGACAATAATTGTCCTTTCAACTGTAGCGTTTTCTACGATGAGTATCCTTTATATGTTGTTTTCTGACAGAGGTCGTTTTAAAGCTTTTGGCCTGTACATTACTGAGCACTCACTCCTCTCATCTAATTTTAGGTAGCTTTCTTTACAAAAAGCTACCTATTGCAGCCGTTCGGAGGAAAGCGATTTCAAAAAATTTTGGTATATTTTCATCGATCATGACCCCCAGACCGCGAAACCACCCTCCGTTCAAAATTTATATATATATATATATATATATATATATCTGACCTATGTCATACTGTAACTCTCGTATTTATGAACCGATTTGGATGTAATTCGGTGTGTACATAGTAAATACCAATGTCTCGACCGAGTTCGTTGGCCAGCTTCATCCGCCATTTTGTTTCAAAATGACGGCCATTTAAAAATTTTTAAAAAATTTAAAATTTGAAATGTGGTACCAAAAAATTGAAAATGCAAAAATATTTTTTTCTTATGTATTTGACCTTTATACAAAGACTCCATAACAGTTTTTGTTTCGTCTATATCTTAAAAAATGGCTGAGTTATAGCATTTTGAATTTCTAGCGAAGCTGACATTTTGAAACGTCCTGAATTTTGTCACGCGATAAAAGGCGTATTTATGAACCGATTTGGATGTAACTTCGTTTATACACAGTACAGACCAATGTCTCGACCGAGTTCGTTGGCCAGCTTCATCCGCCATTTTGTTTAAAAATGGCGGCCATTTAAAATTTTAAGAAAAATTTAAATTGGAAATGTGGTACCAAAAAATTGGAAATTGAAAAAATATTTTTTTCTTATGTGTTTGACCTTGATAAAAAAATTCGGGAGCAGTTTTTGTTTCGTTTATATCTTAAAAAATGGCTGAGTTATAGCATTTTGAATTTTTAGCGTGGCTGACATTTTGAAACGCCCTGATTTTTGCCACTTGATAACAGACGTATTTATGAACCGATTTGGATGTACCTTGGTGTGTACATAGTACATACAAATAACTCAACCGAGTTCGTTGGCCAGCTTCATTCGCCATCTTGTTTCAAAATGGCGGCCATTTAAAAAAAATTTAAAAAATTTAAATTTAAAATGAGATGCCAAAAAATTGTAAAATGAAAAAGATTTTTTCGTATGTGTTTGACCTTAATACAAAGATTCCGGAACAGGTTTTGTTTTGTCTATATCTAAAAAAATAGCTGAGCTATAACATTTTGAATTTCTCTTGAGGCTGACATTTTAAAACGACCTGATATTTGTCTTTCGATAACAGGCGTATTTATGAACCGATTTGGATATTACTTGGTCTGTGCATAGTGCATACCAATGTCTCGACCGAGTTCGTTGGCCAGCTTCATTCGCCATCTTGTTTCGAAAGGGTTGCGATTTTTTTTAAATGTATTTTTAAATTTAAAATGAGGTATTAAAAAATTGGAAAATGAAAAAGATTTTTTTTATGTGTTTGGCCTTGATACAAAGATTCGGAGCAGTTTTTGTTTCTGAAAATTTGTTCTTTTGTTTATATCTTAAAAAGTGGTTGAATTATAGCACTTTGAATTTCTATCATGGCTAACACTTTGAAACGATCTTGTATTTGTCACGCGATACCACACGTATTCGCCTATTTCGATGGAAGAAGGCATGTGGATAGTATACATCAATATCTCGACCAAGTTTGCTGGCCAGCTTCATCAGCCATCTTGTTTCAAAATGGCGGACATTAAATAAAAAAAAAATTATACTTAAAGTGAGGTGCAAAAAAATTAGAAATTGAAAAAGGTTTCTTTCTTAAGTATTTGACCTTGATATAAGGATTCAGGAGCATTTTTTCTTTGCCTTTATCTTAAAAAATGGCTCAGATATAGTAGTTTCAATTCCTAACGTGGGTGACATTTTGAAAAATCTGATTTTTTGCCTGCGACAGCACTCGCATACATCAACCGATTCCGATGTGAGTGAGCATGTGCACGGCAATTACTAAGGTCTCGACCTGGTTCACTGGTTAGCCTCATCCACCATGTTGTCTTAAAATGGCAGGCACTTCGAATTCGCCGAAACTCTAGAAATCGCCGAATTAGGCAGCCAAATATAAGTTACTTTAATTAAAAGCAGCTTGGATAAAGCTGACTAATTTCGCGAAATTCTCATTCATAATGATTTAGTATTGATAAAAATTAGTATTGAATCTCCTACATTCGGTTTCCACTTAATTGAGCTTCGTGTGTTTGAATAATATAAGTTGGCTTTTTTAAAATAAGGAATATGAAAGCTACCTCTTCCTCCCGGCACTGGCCGGAAGGACTTTTTTCATCAGTAGAAGGTGTTTTAAAATTTTAATTTGTTCATGACTATGGCATACAATTTTACAAAAATTTATGAATAAAATTTGCACAACATCTCAACAATTTGCAACTGCTTCTCCCCCATTTTCACACTGTGATTGGGTACGTATTTCAGACAAAATCGAGTTACATATAAAATCATATAAATTAAAGGTTTCTTTATAAATATTACCACGGACCCGGGCAACGCCGGGCGGGTCAGCTAGTAAATAAATAATTTGAAAACAAAATATTAAATTTAATTAGCTATTTGGAATATCTAAACATTGTTTTTACTTATTAATTATAAATAATTATCTAATTAATGTGTATTATAACTTAATTTGATAATAGTATAACTAAAATGAAGTCTATTTTAAATTAAAAAAAACTCTTAATAATAATTTATATCTTAGCAAAGTAATTTTTATTTTTTATAAATGTATGATGTTACATAATACTAAGGTACAATTTGTATATGGAGTGAAATAAAAGAGAAGGATAACCAATATAAGATAAGACTATTTATTTGAATGTATCCCTAAAAACAGTTTCATATAAATTCTTTATTAATTTTTATACACCATAATTGTAATGTGACAAAAACATCATATCATGTTAATCATTAACTGAAAAAAATCTAAAGAAGTATAAATGATATTGATGTTGGATCAAATAATATCACCCCCCCCCCCCCTCCTCCACACAAAAAGTGAAAAAAAAATTATTGTGCTGCCATCTATATCCAGTGATTTAAACGAAATTGGTTATTAAAAGAATTTTATAATTATCTGAATAGATAGCTTTTAATTGCTTATAACTGAATTAAAAAAAAAAAAAAAACAGTTACAAGAAGTTGTATTTAAAAAGGAAGGCCATAGTAATAATATTCAATAAAAAATGTATTTAATATTTAGTTAAATTACATAAAGTAAAATAGAATTGTAAAAAAATAATGCATTATTAAATTTGTAAAAATCATAAACTATTACATTTAATTTTATATGTACTGCTTAAAATAAATTAATAATGTTTCTTTAAAAATATACTATTTTGGCAGCAGAACATACAAGATTTAATGGAATATATTTTAACTTTATGTTAAAAAAAATAAATGTATAAAGTAAAAAAAAAAAAAAAAAAAAAAAAAAAATTAGATAATCATTCTTCTTATTATTAAGTGTGGAAAGAATAATATATATTTGCAGCTACATTTTTATTAGTAATCCGTTTAAATTACTCATTGATAAGCTCATTTGCAAAATTTTACTCTTTATTTGTTGAGTAATAAATAATTTCCTAATTGCGTTAGTATTAAATATTTTAAGAAAATCACATGAAGCTATTTCTAAAGCAGTGTTGTTTGTCAATAAAAATAAAATAATAATGTAATTTACATAGGAAATTACAAAACAAATGAAAATAGGATATTAAATAAAGTTGTGTATTTAATAAATGAATTATATTAAATAATATGCAGTTCCTTCTGTTGAAATTAATAAAACTTTACATGGACTTTCACCAAATTACCTTTAATTATTTAAAAATATATTTTGCAGGTGATTTAAAATAACTAAACAATAAGAGTAAAAATATATAATTGATATTAGAGGTATTTTTATTTATTATGAGCCATTGGCTTGCTACAACATTTACCGAAAGTTTTGCTAATCAACTGAAAAAAATGTTGATGGGATGAAAATGTCACGCCTGGTAACCTTGTACATATTTGTTTTCTAGTAAATGAATTTCAATCTAAGTCTGCGCTGTTTCTCATTTTTGCTATAACGGTTGGTATCGGCGAAAATGGAACGGCGTTCTCGATCAATCCTATTAGGATTTCGAATCGGCTCTAATTCGGCTTCTTCTTCACTTTCAAGCATTCACCAAGATTTTTTACGGGCATTTGAAATGATATTTTGAAGCTACATAACTGCAGCGAAAGATATTGCACCGAAAAAGCGAAATGTAAACAAACACAAATCTGATCGCCCTAAATCCTGCTAAGGACTCTTACACAATAACCAATCAGATGCGTTTCTTGGGTGTTGCCATTAAACAATAACAAATAATCGCAATTTCTGTGCCAGGTACGTTAGCGTAATATATATATAGATTGTTTGCATAGTTATTCTGATGTGTTCTAACTTTTGTTTGGGAATATTTTTAAAATTTAATAAAAAACTGATATTTTTATTGTACTCTGTTTACTGTTAGTATACATTACAATGTTATTTTTCCGGGAAAAAAGGACAAAAAAAAAAACTGATAGTGCATGTGTGAGCAACAAATTCGAAATTGCCCCCCTGTGGGGCGTACGCCCCACGTTGGGAACCACTGCAGTAGTGGATTTCTGTTGAAAATGAATGAACATTCTTAGAGTGTATTGAGAACATACACCTTTATTTTATGTTTGTTTTATTTAAATAACATGTACTCTTTTTAAGACATTTTGATTTAGAGTATAGTTAAACATTATTAATGACAAAATTTTAAAAATGTAATTGTGCGATTTTAATCAATGATTTTTTTTTAAAATCATGTGATAAAAATCATGATTAAAATCATGCTGATTTAAACCAGCTTACCCTGTTTCTTAAAGAATAAATATATCAAATTTATTAAAAATAGTTCACTAATTTTTAAAAGACAAAAAACCAAGTTTCTTTGGGCATTCAAGCTTTTTTATGCAAGAGGAGGGAAGGGAGGCATAAGAAAGATCTTGGTTACTTAAAATTAAACAATAGGCTTCCATATTCTAAAGGTAAAATTGATGCTAACTTGTTTTAGCACTACATCATGATGTTAGATGGATGATGACGTCTCTCTGAAGTGCAGACATGTTTATGATGTATATATTATCCCCCACCACCTCACACACACACAAAAAAAATTCCTAGATTTATTTTACAAAACAAATTTAAAATGAAAAATGCATTTATTTGCAAGAAAATTATGGTGCTTTTTAGTTTGATTTATCTATCTGTAGGCAAAGCTTAGACACATGAACGCAGGAGGGAGATTGTTGGTGTAAAAAGGCTTAAAACAAAAGTATTATTTTACAAGCATAACTCAAAGCCTACTTTGTTAGATTGAACTATTGCCTGCCTCTTTTAGTCTTTTAAAGAGGAGACTTAACATTTAAATAAATAGATAATTAAATAAATAAACTTTAATATTTGAAAAATCCTTAGTCCCAAGCAGTATGGATTTGAGTGAGTATTATATCAGGTAAAACAACTAATCAGTATCAGCATCCCAAGCAGTATGGATTTGAGTGAGTATTATAGTCAGTAAAACAACCAATCAATACTTTGATTATAGGAGCAAGCTATCATATTCATTATGTTGCTGTACAGATTTCCCTGAGACATTCAACAAAGCAAGTTGTTCTAATTTTATTGATATAATGCAAAGTGAACTTGTTACTTTAATTGGGAATTCAGACTTAATTTGCTACTTTGGATTACTTATAAAGTAATCAAATGTGTCTGTATTTTATAAAGATTACGCATTTAACAAAATGCTCTTTTATATCACATAAATGTCAATTTTATACAAATGTGTGTTTAAAAAATGTCTTTTTTGTTCTTAGTTATTGCAGGTACGAAGGAAAAAATTACAATAGAAAGGAAAATTTTTTATCATTTATCATCAAATGACATCAGGTAATATTTTAAAATTACCTGAGGTCTTTCACGAAAGATTTTTTTTTTTTTTTTTAAAGGAAAGAAAGAAAAATTTTGTTTAAAAGTAGGAGAGACTAAAAAATGCATTATGGTAAAATTAAGTTAATTAATCTGGTAATCAAGATAGAGAAATTTTTAGACTAATTTCCCAACCATCAATACATTACTGAGAAATTATTCTAAAATGTAACTTTACATTCAGTTATTCCATATTCATTTTTAGTTTAAAATTTTGTGTTTTCAACTAAAATTAAAACATAAGTTTTATTTCAAAGTAAAACCTTTCTTTCCTGACAGATCCTATTTTTATGTAAGGTTATATATTGGACATACAAAGATATGGCTAGATGATTCCAGAAAGAGTGTCAAAGTATTTTCCAGTTGAATTATCTGTAGGCAAAGCTTAGACATATGCAAATAGGAGGATATATCTAGAGCAACAAAAATGTAGAAACCTTCCTAAGTCCACACAAAACTACATTAAATTATTATTAATTAAGGGGACACTGTACCTTTTAAACTATTTTTGAAATTTCAATAATACTGTAATATCTGTGGTGGCAATATATTTAATAATAAAAAGCAAATATGATTTCAGTTAAAAATAACTTGTAAGACAACGTAATTAACTAAAATTTAATTTATATTTTTTCAATTTTAACTTTTTTAAAATCCCTACTACTTTTTTAAATATGGATATTTCTGCTTCGAATTATTTTCCCACATTCCTTAGAATATACTTCATAAAACTGTGCATGGATTTTTAGATGTATGGGATATTACATTTAATATGATTTTTTTCTCTCTCATGTATAGTAAAAAATCAAGGAAATTCAACACTCATAATTAAAAACACTATAAACTTTAATGTTAAATCTATACACATAAATATTAAATACACCATGGAAAACAAGTAAAAAAAAATTTTTCAAACCTCTATCTGAATTAGGAAAAAAAGTCTTAGCATTTATTGAACAAGCAAGTTATGAAAGTATGAACACCGAGCAAAATCAGTTAAAAGTTTTCATTTGCAAAAATAACATGTTTTAACTTCTAACTTGTGTGAAGTTCGTGCACAATTTTATCAAACACAAAGTATATATAAACACTTGTATATAATTTAGCTACCTATAATAAGTGATGTAATGTTTTAAAATCATTAATCACTGGAAAATTAAAAATGAGAATTCATTTGTCATTATTTATATAAAATATTACTTTATACTAATATATATTATGCGAGAACATGCATAAGTTTCATATACATTTAATATATAAGTTTAAAAACAGCCAGTCTTATATATAAGCCCCTCATTTATCATTTTTGAGGCATCTCTGTGCATGCGAGTAAGCTTAATTTGAAATAATAAATATTAATACTTTTTTGAGCCAAAGATACTGCCAGAACTAGAAAAGTACACTGAATAAGTCAAGTGGCTATTATTATTTTTTTTTTTTTTCAATTTGAGAAGCTAGTATGGTAGTTTTAGACAGTAAAAACTTGAAAAGTAATCTGAAAATACAAAAACCAACATTGAATCATACTTTGAATTTTTATTTTATTTTATTTATTTTTTTTTTCACTTTTGAAATAGTAAATACTAACTTTTTTTTTTTTAAATATACCGTTAGAAAGATAAAGGTACAGTCAAGGAAAAAAAAAGTAAACACCCCTTACTAACTCTGCAAAAAATTATCGTAGAAGAAAGTTACTGGTACCACACGATTGGTAATAAAGTACTTTTAAATGGTGTATATAAGATTTGCTTGGGTGGGGGGGGGGGGGGGATATCTATATATTAAAATGATCCCTAACTTTGTTTTTTTCAATAGCAGTACACAATTCTGACAGCATAAATAAACTCTACACCCTTCAATTAGCCTAAAACAAATTTTTATGCAATTCGTATGATAAGTTTTCGAGAAACTAATTATTTTAAAATGAGCGTATTTTAGGGGTTGTATCCAAATTAAAGTTCGGTACTCGATTGTTGACCGAGAGAGCCCCCTTCTTGATCAAGGCATCTTAATCGCCACTCAAGCAGTCATTGAAGATTGCTAGATTACAGGATAGCATAAGACATTTCAAAATATCTAGTGACTTCTATCATAGATCTATCATACCCCTTAAACCATCATTTTGCCATTTTTTAAGCTTAATTTGAAAACTATATGGAAGAAAAATGTGAAATTTTGGATTTCAATAAAGTAGGACTTAATAAATCTAAATCCATCAAAAAAATTGTAGGTTGCAATTCATAATTTTTTCAAATATTAATTTCATAAATTCATATCATAAAATTATAAAAATTGCAAATTCAACATATTTATGTTTGGGTATTTTAGTATTATTGCAACACAAAAAAAATTAACACATCAGGAGTAGGAGCTAGTAAGGGGTGTTTACTTTTTTTTTTCCACGACTGTACACCAAAATGCAACAGTTTCAAATTGCTTAAAAATAGGAAACGTGGAAACAATGTGTAATCAAGGTCCTGTGTAAAAAAAAAAATAAAATAAAAATAAAAAATAAAATAAAAAAGAAGTACTGTATATTTCAGCGTACGGACTTTTGAAACAAGAAAACTGATTAAATTTTAAAGGTGCCTGTAATATGCCAGGTATAAAAACGAAAGATTAAAAAAATAACATAAGAGTTGAGATTTCTATATTAATCTAAACAAGTAGAAAAGATGTGATTGTTTGAATGAACAAGAGTATGATTCCAAATGTTTTGTGGTGTTTCAAACAGATAGGCTTGACAGTAGCTTATGTCCTCATTTTGAATTTTCTTATTATTTGTACTAGTTATTATACTTTTTAATATTCTTTATTGTATTTTCGGTACTTGCGTATTAACGCCACCGCAGCAATAACAATTATAAGTATATATAATAATTAGCATATACATATATGCACATATATATATATATATATATATATATACATAATAATAGCTGCGGTGGCATTAATACGCAAGTACCGTATTTTCATATTAAACACCTCAAGAAAATTCTTTGCAAAAAAAGACAACATAATGTGTCGAATATATCTAAAAATACAGTCTCAAATCATAGGCGCACATATACGTGCATATATATATACAGGGTCATTCATAATTCCCTCCGGGGTTTCGAAACGTTATAGTAAAAAAACGAAGACTAATATGAAAAAAAGAAACATATGAAATTATTCCGAAACTATTCAAGTTTTAATTTAATTAGTTTCCGGTAGATGGCAGTAACATCTGTATTGAAGTCAGTTGTAGTAAAGAAAAATGGCGTTTACAGGCGAAGAGAAAGCTTTTTGTGTGTTGGAGTTTGCAAAATCTGAATCAGTGGTGTCAGTTCAACGGGCCTTTCGTAATAAATATCGAAAACAGGGACCAACTGACAAAACAATTCATGTGTGGTACCGGAAATTTAAAGAAACGGGATGCCTATGTGACAGGAAACGAAGTGGTCGGCCTGGTCCATCTGCGGACACCGTAGATTGTGTACGGGAAACGTTTTTAAGGAGCCCGACGAAATCAACCGCTAGCGGAAGCCGAGAATTGGGGATCTCTCAACCAACAGTGTGGCGAATTCTGCGAAAACGTCTTTGTTTGAAGCCGTACAGATTGGGACTGGTGCAAGCGTTGACTCCAGCAGATTGCATTTCTCGTTTCACGTTTTGCATTGATGACCATGAACGTGAAACACTAATGTCGAAATTGATTTTTAGTGATGAAAGCACATTTCACATGTGTGGCACTGTCAACCGCCACAACGTACGCATTTGGGGCACTGGAAATCCCCATTCTGTAGTGGAACACTATCGGGATTCCCCAAAAGTTAACGTGTTTTTGGGCCATTCTTTTTTACAGAGAAGACCATTACCGGTGTAGTGTACCTGGATATGTTGCAGCTGTGGCTAATGCCGCAGTTAGAGGAACATGAGGATGATTTCGTATTTCAACAAGACGGTGCTCCTCCCCATTTTTTGTGTGATGTGCATGAATACCTGAACACACACTTACCTCATCGATGGATTGGGCGAGCTTCTGAAGATGACGTACCTCTTCTAAAGTGGCCTCCACGGTCACCGGATTTAACACCGTGTAACTTTTTCTTGTGGGGGTATGTGAAAGACCAGGTTTTTGTACAACCTATGCCACGTGATTTAGCTGACCTGCGTGAAAGGATAACACGTGCTATCAATAACATAGACAGTACCATGTTGAGTAGAGTATGGCAGGAACTGGACTATCGCATTGATGTATGCCGTGTGACCAAGGGTTCACACATAGAACACCTGTAATGTATGTAAGTAAAACTTTAATAGTTTCGGAATAATTTCATATGTTTCTTTTTTTCATATTCTTCTTCGTTTTTTTACTATAACGTTTTGAAAACCCGGAGGGAATTATGAATGACCCTGTATATATGTGCACATATATTTTTATGTGCCAGCATATAAAGGTAGTAAATAGTAATATTAAAAAAAAAAAAAAAAAAAAAAGATACTGTTGAAACTGGGTAGGAATGGAAATTTTACTCATGTGACTCTACAGGGGAGCCCCAGCAATCACAATTTTCAAATGCAGAAAAAAAGGGCCTCTTCGCTTTCATCTGTGTGAAGATCTGAGGAAAACCACAAAGGTACAGGCACAATTAGCAGAGTCATAGAAACACACCATTTTGTGATGTTTATCAGGGTTTTTAATTAATATTTTGGTATTTATAAAAATAAAAATAAAAATCTGAACCTCAGGTGGATTCTGACCTGTATTTATCTATATCCGCACCACATCCAAATTTTCAGAGCTCTATGTGTGCTAGATTTTCTAGCCATCGCCAACAGATAACAAAGATCTTTCTTTTATTAATACAGATTTTTAAAAAAGTGCATTTGCAAATTTTAAAGTAACAATATTAATAATTCACTCACCTATTTACAGACATGGGTGTTCTTAATATCTCAACAACTAAAATAAACAAAAAATAAAATAAGCATATGCAGCACTTTAACTTTTCACAACATTATTCAGCATAAATAATGCAGATAATTTATTTTTCTAGAAATCCCTAAATGGTACAAAAATGTCAAGAAAGCACTTTTGAATTTGTTAATAACTAACGTGGTGTTTTTCTTCTTCAAAAACAGTTAACAAAAATATTTCGAAAACAAATAACTAGCTATTTTATAGATTCAAAGAGCACTAAATGTAATTTGTCGCCCAAACAATGTTTGCAAAAAATGGTAGAAGAACTGTTTACGAGAAAGAGAATATTACCTTTAACTCATGTATTTTAACATGTTATTTACATTAACCGCAAGTATTAACACATGGCAAAATTAAAATATCACAGAGAATTAATTTACATCAACAACCAAATTTCAACCAAATGTTATGTTTCTTTGATAATTCAATTTTTCTGGTTTTAATTTCATAATGGTTCATTGTATTGCTTCTCTCATTTAATCACTGTTCCAAAAAGACAAATTGTCCAAAAATGAGGGAAATTTCTTGAGCAGGACATTCTGCCTGTGCAATTTTCTGGATGGAATTTTAAAATTTAACCTGAACCAAGGCATGAATTTAAAAATCCTTCCCCAAAAAAGGAAACATGAAAAAAAACTCATTTGAAAAGGGGGAAACAAAATAAAATATGAGAAATTAGGAATCTATAAAATGCACAAAAACTGAAAATCATATATCGCTTAGAAAATCTTCATCTTAGAAATCATCATCATCTCTCTCTTCATCGCTTAGAAAATCTTAGAAAATGTTTCATTATAATGGATTGAATTATATATATTGAGTACTTTTTTTGCTGTTTAAGTTGACGCTAGAATTATGGTAGGTGTCATTTTAACCCCTAACAAAGTTTTTTCTTCAATAGCTTTTCTATTTTTTTTTACAAATAAATTTATCCTTTCTTGACTTTTCCTAACTCATCGTGCTTTACATGAATATAAAGTTTTATCAAAATTGATTATTTATTTTAGCCTTAACAAAGGAATATACCTAGAATTACGACCTGGTGTCATTTTGACCCCCTTGAGAGAACTGATATATAAACATTTTTTATCACATTTGTTTTGCGTTGTTACTTATACAAATTATTTTTGATTCGCCCCATTGGGGGGGGGGGGGGGGGCTCTGAGTGACAGATAATCAACAGAGTCATAATTTGTGTTGGTTAAACCATTTCTTGCCCTTAATTATTAAATGAATATCAAATAATTAATGTGATTTGAAAATACTATAGAATCAATTATCCGACGTTCAAAGAACTGACACACTCTGTTAATCAACCCTCTTACAATCCCTTCTCTCCTCAAAATATGGCTTATTGTTACTTATTGTGTCAAAAATTTTAAAAAGTTATGACATAATTTATTTATTAAATGCCTTATTTTTATTCTTTTTGTTTTTACTTTTTTACAATGGTAATTATTTATCTTATTGGTTTATTCAAAGAAGGGGCTAAATAACAATCTCAAGGGGGCTTAACATCCTTGAAAAGTAGAAATGTGTCATCTATGCAGTGCATATACCTCTTCATAATCTACTCATTATTAGTCCACCACAGTCAACATTTGTCACTGAGGCTCAAGTCTGTTTCCACAGTTTCTCTGAAAGAGACAGAAAGACAGCAAAAAAGGAATGATAAGCCAAACAATGAATGGTGGGTGACAGCAGGAAGGTATTTTCTGTTCAAATCATCTAGAAGGCCTTTCATTAAGAAGGGTTCATACTCTATTTTGAATAACAAAATTCCCTGACTTTTCCAAGCCATATTTCCTACAATTCCCTGACCAAAATTCACGACATTTTTAGAAATACAAATTACAAATCAAGATCTTAATGATTAAACTTATATCTGAAAATTAAAATAACGTATAAAATTGAAACTAAAAATCTATATCATTTGACATTTACAATATATATATATAAAACAAGCAAAACTAAAATACAGCTCAGATTCAAAGTAACTTTTTATTTACGAATTTACACATATTAAACATTTAACTTTTTTTAGACTTCTTACTATTATGTCATTTATTTGTGTTGTTTCAGAAGCAGTTTGTTGTGTAAAAGTTTCATTTTTTTCTCTTTTAACATTTTAACTTCAGCTTTCTTTTATCTGTTTATTTTATTTTTTTTGTCTAGCTTCCTAATCTTCATTCTTTTTCTTATATAATTATTCATGATATCTCATCCTAGCCACTTTAACAAGGCTCAACATTTCTTTCGCTTAAGTACAGACTATTTGGTGACAAATTTATATAGCTGAAACATCTTTATGTTAAAAATGTGAATATAGCAAAATTTCTCCTTTTAAGGGAAAAATCTGAACTTTTTTGCGGACACACCATGAACTCAGGAGAATTTTGATGCATGATAGTGCATTTTTTTATAAATCCCTGACTTTTCCAGGTTTTAGAAATTTTTTTTAATTTTACCTGACAATTCCCTGTTTTCAAGTCGCATAGGAACCCTGTTAAGGCTCTTGTCCCTGCAGTCGAAGACACTCACGAGCTAATGTTAAACCTATGGAGGGGTTATTTTCCAATATCTCGTTTGCATTTTGACATTTTTAAATAATTTTTTGCATTGGATAGCTGAAGTCTATCTCTACATCACTCCTTTTTTACTTTTTCGATGTTGGTTGCAGATATTTTTTAGAATGACACTTTCATTTTCTGAACTGATTTCGAAAGTGAAAGTTACTTTATAAAAAATATCTGCAACCAAAATCAAAAAAGTAAAAAAGGAGCGATGTAGAGATGGACCTCAGCTATCCAATGCAAAAAAAAAAAAAAAAAAAAATGTTGGTTGCAGATATTTTTTAGAATGACACTTTCATTTTCTGAACTGATTTCGAAAGTGAAAGTTACTTTATAAAAAATATCTGCAACCAAAATCAAAAAAGTAAAAAAGGAGCGATGTAGAGATGGACCTCAGCTATCCAATGCAAAAAAAAAAAAAAAAAAAAAAATTATTTAAAAATGTCGAAATGTAAACGAGATATTAGAAAATAACCTGGCTATAGGTTTAGCATTAGCTTACGAGTATCTTCGCCTGCAGGGACAGAAGTCTTAAGTAAATACATAAGGGAAGAAATAATTTACCAAATTGGCTTTTAAGAAATTCACACACCATATGCACTTTAGCTTTTAACTGACTAGGACATAATAATTTTTTGTTTATTCCAAATTAATTTAATGCTTAATAGAATAATGCGTTATATTATTTTGACAATCTAATATATAAAAATGAAAATTTGTCTGTAATGCTATACAAATCCACATTTTGGAAGCGAGAATTCTGAAATGTTATGTATATGTGTATTAAAACACGGCTGAGGCAACTAAAGTAATCCAGAATCTAAATAACTTATAGTTAATTTTTAATTAATAAAAAACACAAATTTAACAGCAATTTCCTATCAAATTGAACCATTTTTCGTTATAGCAGTTGCCAAAAATTAAAAATCCACAATAAAATTCTTACCACAAATATTGCTTTTCTAGTGCAAGAGGCATTGCATATTACATACGCCACGCTTCACTAAAAAGTTGTAGCGGGTATTACAATAATTCTTTTACCTCACATGCAGATAATTAGAGATATACATATTATGTACGCCATGCTATAATAATAAGAAGCTTTAGTGGGTATTACGATAATTCTTTTACATAACATGCAAATAATTAAAGATTATTTAATTGCGCTTGATTATTACAAGTTTTTAAAAATAAAACACATTTTATCAGAAACATCAACAAAACTTTTAATTCTATTTATTCCCTTATTCCAAAGACATCGTTTTATCGTCGTTTTTTTTAAAAAAAGGCACAGTAGTAGAAAAATATTTTACTAAATCGAATAGTTATTTTTAATTTTCGTTTTAGAATTAAATTCATGAACTCCCGTGCGTAGAATGGGTTAAACAGCTAGTATGAATTAAAAACAGAAGTTTTAAAAAAATTACCATTTAAATTAAAAATTGATATTAATTAAAGAATAATTATTTTGGTTAAAAAAGATAATAAAGCTAAAAATCCATGATAGGAAAGTGAATTCTTATCAATTATTTTGTTAATGCATTTAGAAACAGTCCAATCCTAATTATCGTGACCTCTTCGCACAAAATGCCAGTCAGTCTCAGACCTGCCAACCTTTGAAAATGAGAAATCATAGCACACAAAATTAAAATGAAACTGCAGGTTGGTTAGTTTTTCGTGTTTCGCAGCTATCTTTTGACTTTCGTAAAAGGAATAAGCTTTTAGTCTTTCAACTCAATATGGTAAATTTTTTCCTTTGAAAGTTTTTATACGATTTTTAGAGTTTTTTCTCGTTTTGCAGCGTTTTTTTCACATTTGTAAAAGGAGCCTGATTCCAATTTTTTAGCCCAGTGCAGTAAATTTTGACGAAATTTGCGATTTTTTTCCCTCGATCATTTCAGGATATTCACAATTTTTTCCCACAATCGTAATTCACATTTTTCTATCACAATTCATTGTTGAAAACTGTACTTTTTTACACAAACTTTTGGCGAAATTCATATTTTTTACTGCGATCCTTTGACAAATTTTGCATTTTTTTACCACGATCCTTTGACGAAATTAGTCTTTTCTTTCCACGATCTTTCGGCGAAATTTGCGTTTTCTTACCGATTTTTTGATGAAATTTGCATTTTCTTATTGATTTTGTGAAAAAATTTGTGTTTTCTTTATGTGATATTTTGACTAAATTTACGTTTTTACCACGATCCTTTGACAAAATTTATTTTCTTCTACGACCAATTGACGAAATTGTTTTTTTTTACACGGTCATTTGTTGCGACGCGATAATTTATCGCAACCGATTGGCAAAATTTTCGATATCTTTTCGTGACCGATTAACAAAATTCACTACTCGTTTCTGAGAAATTTTGACGAAATTTACAATCTTTTTCCCTCGATAATTTATCGAAATTCGGGATTTTTTGAACAATCTTTTGACGAAATTCACAATTTCTTTTTGAACTCTTAACAAAATTAGTGATTTTAATCAGCGACCAATTGAAGATAGGATTTGTTGTCTATTTGTTTCTGAGATCTTTCACGAAATACTCTATATTTCTACACGATCATTTGAAGAAATTCTCAATCTTTTTCCGCGATCGATTCACGAATTAATTTGGGGAAATTCCATAAAAGAAAAAAAAAATGCAGACTTCCAAGAAATTTCAAAATATACTCCCAGAAGAATCATAGGTCTGTGGAAGAATTTGCAGGGGGAAATACTGCACAGCATTTTTAATTATGCAGGACTTTCCTTTTCCGTGTGCAAATCGTGCGATTTTGCACACTATTTCACACCTTGCCCCTGAAAGAACCCCCTCCAGGAATTCTTAAAATGGCACCCCTGTTTCTTAGGAAGGGAATTCCTGCATAAATATTTACAGAAACACGATTCACTCGTGGCTAATATACAAGATTTCTTTTTTTCCCATGAGTATTTTTTAATGACCATATTTTCGGACTAGTGACCAATTTTTTAAAACTTTCAGAAATAAATACTTTGAAATTTTGGAAATTTCGGAACAGAATCACTCTTGAAAAATATGCTGTGCGAGATAAAAATCGCAACGAGAAGCAAAAAATGTGTGTTTTTTGCAAAAAATCGTAGCTTAAGACCGATTTTCGTAGCATCGTAGTTTATAGGTCTAAATCATAGCAACTACGATTTTTCCGTAGCAGTTGGCAGGTCTGCAGTCTGTTCACAGCAATACCGTAGCGCTCAAAAGTATTTTGACAACCATATATTCGCTCTTATTTTATTTAATATAAAAGAAAATATATTCCCTATAATTGAGAACACTATGGCTGCAGTTATTCAAATGTATTAAGTTTCAACTTGTTTGTTTAAATTCGGCGCCACTGAAGAAATAAGACTCATCCTTAGCTCAAAAGTATTTTGACAATTAGTTAGCATTAAATTTTTAGCGGTGTCAGCGGCGCCATAGCTTTGATTAGTGTTTATATTGACTTATTGTTATTATTTTTAAATGCCGAAAAGTAAAGAATATTCCAGTGATTCTAGAAAAGCCGCTGTAAATGCCCTTAAGAAAGGTAGACTACAAGCATAGTTTGATTGTTCTTTTAACGTGTCTCGGCCACTTGTTATTACATAGAATAACGTTTTTAATAAACAGAAATACATCGAAAATAAGCTTCGAAGACAGCTGGCAATGTTGAATGTATTATAAAAATGATATCTACAAGTAATTGTCGCAAGTCCGCTGTAATAATAAAAAATGAATTGAATGAAAATTACAGCATAGACACACACGTTTCAAGTGTCAAACGACGCCTAACCTGTATGGTTTACATGGCAGAAGACCAGCAAAAAATCGTTTGTTATCTACTAAGAATATGAAGGCTATACAGTCGAACCCCGTTATAACGAACCCGGTATATAACGAACTCCCGGATGTAACGAACGAAAATTTTGGTCCCGTTGTTTTCCTATTTTATTTAATGCTAATTTATCCTTTTATAGCAAACCACCGAAATCTTAAGAATCGGCTATAACGAACATTTTTGTCCAGTATATCATGTTTTTTTTTTACTTTTCCAAAGTTATGAGATCAGGACTTCGACTCCAATTTCATAAGAAAATGTATGCCAACTAGTGAAACATGGGGCAAATCAGCGTTTTTTTTAATGAAGAAATGACTGCATTCTTTCGCTTTTACGAAAGCCACTCTGCAGGCGTGATCCTGCCCACCCGTCAGTCATTTCCCCTTATTCCTGATCACAGCTGTTTTCTCAGTTTGTGCTATGCAATTGTTTGAAACGTGTGATGATGAAGTTATTACATGTGAATATTCGACTGATGAAGAGATTGTGGAAGAAGTTAAAATGAATCATTCTGAAATCAAAGATTCTGCATCTGATGGTGATGAAGAGGACCACATAAATGACGAAATCCCCACAATCTCAGATGCTACAGCAGCGATGCGTGTAATTAATAAGTTTTTGTCTACACAAACACAAACAGTGGAAGAAAGAGTGTTGGAGTCATTTGATGTACTAGCAGACCTGCCAACTTTTGAAAATGAAAAATCGTAGCACACAAAATCAAAATTAATCTGGAGGTTGGTTGGTTGGTTTTTCGTGTTTCGCCGCCATCTTTTGACATTCGTAAAAGAAA
Source organism: Maratus speciosus (assembly GCA_963932465.1). Taxonomy (NCBI): domain Eukaryota; kingdom Metazoa; phylum Arthropoda; class Arachnida; order Araneae; family Salticidae; genus Maratus; species Maratus speciosus. The sequence goes on from OZ010792.1 coordinate 41,040,949, forward strand.
TAAAGTTTCAGTCTTTCAACTCAATATAGTAAATTTTTTCCTCTGAAAATTTTTGTACAATTCTTAGAGTTTCTTTTCGTTTCGCAAAGCGTTTTTTGTAAAAGGAGCCTGGTTCCAATTTTTTAGCTCAAGGCAGTAAATTTTGACGAAATTCGCGATTTTTCCCCCACGATCATTTCAGGATATTCACAATTTGTTTCCCACAATCGTAATTAACATTTTTCTATCACGAGTCTTTGTTGAAATCCACACTTTATACCATGGACTTTTGAAGAATTCCTTTACCGCAATCCTTTGACGAATTTTGCATATTTTACCACGATCATTTGACGAAATTCGCATTTTCTTTCTGCGCAAATTTTGAAAAAATTCACGTTTTTTACCACGATCCTTTGACGAGATTGATTTTTTTTTACTCGGTCATATGTCGAAATGCACGATAATTTATCGCAAATCGTGCGATTTTGCATACTATTTCAAACCTTGCCCCTCAACTCCCCCCCACCTCCCTTCAGAAATTCTTAAAATTGCACCCTTGTTTCTAAGGAAGGGAATTCCTGTATAAATATTTACAGAAACACGATTCACTCGTGGTTAATATACATAAAAAGTGTTTTATGTTAAGAAGTTTGTTTTGCAGCCCAGATTTTTTTCCATGAGCATTTTTTAATGTTCGAATTTTTGGACTAATGGCGAATTTTTTAAAACTTTCGGAAATGAATACTTTGAAATTTTGGAACAGAATCGCTCCTGAAAAGTATGCTGCGCGGGATAAAAATCACAACTAGAAACAAAAAATGCGTTTGTGTTTTTTGTAAAAAATCGTAGTTTAAGACCAATTTTCGTAACATCGTAGTTTATAGGTCCAAATCGTAGCAACTACGATTTTTTCGTAGCAGTTGGCAGGTCTGTGTACTAGACAAAGAAATTCATAATATGTTTTTGAAATCGGCATCACGTCAGTAGAAAATTACCGATTATTTCTGTTTCAAAACAGTGAGCAACAATTAAAGGTAAAATTAATTTATTCATGTTTGTCTTCATTGTTAGTTAATTTAATTAGTATTGTGTTAGTTTAATGTAATCGAATTTAGTCAATTTAATTATTTAATGGCTATATTTAATAGATTTTACCTTTTTTTAATACATCATTATTGAATATACACATAGCAACTAATGAGTTATACATTTTGTGAACTCTAACATTTTTCTTGACGGTTCGGATATTGCGAACCACCGGATATAGCGAACAAAACCTTCGGTCCCTTGAAGTTCATTATAATGGGGTTCGACTGTAGTTGCATTTGCAAAATGGCATAAATCATGGAGAAGTGGAGAATGATCTAATGTTTTGTGGAGCGATGAAAGGAAGTTTAGTTTAGTATCATCTGATGGAATAAAGTACAGTCGACGTCCTAAAAACAAAAAATTAGATGTTCAATACCAAATACCCACCGTCAAACATGAAGGCGGCAATGTGATGGCTTGGAGTCGTTTTTCACTCAGCGGAGTTGGACCCTTAGTTCTAAATGATGAGAATATGGATCGGTTCATGTATGCTGATACATTAAAGAATCATATACTACCATATGCTAAACAAAACATGCCTGCTCAATGGTATTTTCAGCGCAATAATGACCAGAAACACAAATCCTTGTACGTAAGTGATTTTATGAAACACAGAAAAGTCAAGGTTCTAGAGTGGCAAAGCAAAAATCCGGATTTGAACCCCATAGAACATCTGTGGGAGGAGTTAGATCGTACAGAAAGATGCCAAAATTATTCAAATAAGATAGCTTTATACAAAGCTTTTAAAAATGAGTAGGACGGAATTCTTTTAGATCAAATACAAGAATTGGTCGACTCAATGTCTATGCATTGTGAGGCTGTCATAAAGGCCAGAGGATATGCTACTAAATATTAACTGACTCATTACTATATTTGATAATTATTGTGTTAAAATCAATTTTTTATTTTCATGTTAAAATACTCCCGATTCTATTTTTTCTGATTTTTGGGGGGGGGTTCGGGTTATTTTCCATCAAATGTCAGTTAATTTACTAAAATTCTATAAAACATTGCATACGATTAAATAAAAAAAAATGATTGATAAATACTTTTGAGCGCTACTGTAATGTGGCATTGCTTCTGAAACAACTGAATCACATCTTATAGGGACAGGTCCATTCATAGATATCATCATTAAAGAGACCGAAAAGTTTTTATTGCGGCCCTTTGACAAAATCCTCATTTTTTCCGCGATCGTTTGACGAAATTCTTGTTTTTTCTGCGATCTTTTGACGAAATTCTTGTTTTTTCTGCGATCTTTTGACAAAATTTATGAGTATTCATGAAATACACGTTTTTTTCTCTGTGACCCTTTGACGAAATTCGAATTTTTTTCTGCGATTTTTTGATGAATTTCGTGATTTTTCGCGATCTTTTGACGAAAATCATGTTTTTTTTCCTCAATCCTTTGACGGAATTCGCTTTTCCCGCAATTCTTTGATGAAATGTGCATTTTGTCGTGATTGTTTGACAAAATTCACGCTTTTTTCCGTTATGCTTTTACGAAATTAGTTTTTTTCCTGCATTATTTTTGACGGAATTTGCATTTCTGAGATTCCTTGACTAAATTTGCTTTTTTCTCAATTTTTTGACTAAATTCGCTTTTTTTTTTCATGATCCTTTGACGAAATGCGTTTTTTTCGCGATCCTTTGATGAAATTTGCGTATTTTCAGCGATCCTTTGATGAAATTTGCGTATTTTCAGCGATCCTTTGATGAAATTTGGGAATTTTCAGCGATCCTTTGATATGAAATTCACGTATTTTCAGCGATCCTTTGACGAAAATCGCATATTTTCAGCGATCCTTTGACGAAAATCGCATATTTTCAGCGATCCTTTGACGAAAATCGCATATTTTCAGCGATCTTTTCACGAAATTTTTTTTTTTTTTTTTCACAATTCTTTGACGAAATTAGTTTTTTTTCCGCGATTTTTTTTTTACGAAATTTGCATCTTTTTTTTTTCACAATCCTTTGACAAAATTCGTTGTTTCCTGAGCTCCTTTAACGAAATTTGCCTTTTTCTGCGTAACGGGCTGCTAGGGCAAATTAAGCCTAGAAGCCACAACTACTTAAAGCAGAGTTTCGAGGAACGGTGTTCACATACATGCAGAAAAAAGTTAAAGTATAATTGAAAGATAACTTTATTAAAAACGATTAAAAACATCATTAAATATATTGTACAAAATAAAGCCATAACATTGGCCAACAAAATAACTTGCTCATTTAACAAGCCTTTACTTAAAACAAGCACATGCCTGTCTATATAACATGTTAAAAGAGAGCCATACGAATATGAATTCGCACCAACATATACTATCTTATCAAGATCAATTCTGTAACAGTGAAGCCTGCAGTTATACAAATCAACCAATTAGAAACCAGTGCACATCATCGGCACAATGATGCAATACTCAAACTGGAATGCAGTCATTCATCTCCAGATGCATGGAATTCGTAAATTATGACGTCATATCATCAGAAAAACGAAATGCTCATAAGCTAAAGGCTGAAACGATATCATAACTAGACTCGAAAACAAGCATCGATGCCGATCAGTCTCAGAATTGGGTCGCGAAACATAACGAAAGAAAACATTGACATCTATGCCACATTTCGAAATCGGCAAAAATGCTGTGATATGACATCACTGCGATTCTTTGACGAAATTTGCTTTTTCTCTGCGATCTTTTGACGAAATCAGTGTTTTCTGAGCGATCCTTTGATGAAATTTGCGCTTTTTCAACAGACCTTTTGATGGTCGTAAAATAATCTTAATTGATTATTTACGGAACATTAAATCTATTAAATGGTGCAGATAACACAGTGTATAGAATAGCAAATAAAACAGTGTTTGTGAAATAAAGTTTTATGATAGGAGATAAAATAGGAGGCGATGAGAAACACAGTGTTTGTATTTCTATGAAATGCCACCCTTCTCATTGCCTCTTAAAGAAGAGATAACCTGTGAAAACAAACTCAAAGACAAAGGATTAAAAAAAAAAAATCCAAAGACTAGCACCAAACAGCATATTCACAAAACTTTAATTTTAACTTTAATAAAACAAGGCAATAAGAGAACAAACTGGATAACAGTTACTGGCAATAAACTGGAAGGTTTTTGTACTTGAAAATGCAAACTTGAAACATTAACCATGATAAATTCAAATGCCCCCCCAGTATGAGGACTTGAAAAACATGGTTCAACCTTGAACCTGAAAAATTGAAACAACCCGAACGGTTGAAAAAGAGAAGTTTGAACTTCATAAACAACTTTTAAAATAAGTTTTAAATACTTCAAAAAGATTGATTTTTTTTTTTTTTTTTAAACATTTTAACAAATTTTAACAATTTAACTAGAAAAATTTAACAATTAATGATTTCAAAAAATTAAATTTAAAGATGAAGCAGTAATTTGCGACTAACTTGTTGGCTATAAGGTACACCTTCTAAGTCCAAGAACAGAGCTCGAGATAATCTTGACCGAAGGTCAAAATGGTCCAACAAAGCTTTTAAATGCAAAATTCTCACACAATTACTAAAAGAAAGAGATAAGTACGTACCAGTTCAAAAATCTAACAATTTCCAATTTGGAAATGTTAGCATCAGCTCAAGATGACAGCTTGATCACAATCACATATTTAAAATTTTTTTATTACATTTCAATGAAAATTCTGAAGGTTTGAAGCGCAGTGGAAGCGTGCTGGGCCCATAACCACATGATGGTCGTAAAATAATCTGAATTGATTATTTATAGAACATTAAATCTATTAAATGGTGCAGATAACACAGTGGGCGTATTTACCGGTTGAAATACCGCTGGAAGTGTCAATATGCAAATGAGATGCAGTATAGTTGATCTTTGAGATGTTTAATAAGACAGAAGCAAAACTTACTCGGAAATGAAACGAAGTTTATTATATTCCATATATAAATACTTGATATGACAAAGGCATTATTCACAGCTAAAGATATTCTTGAGAGCAGATCGATTGATGAATCATTAACATGACAATGTCACTTTAGATACACACATAATACACAGTTTAAAACAGTTGAATGATAACATAACTTAAATATAAGAAGGTGTTTAAAATCACACATCAAGAACATGGACCAGCCAATGTTCAGTTTCGTGAAACATCTCTTCCATTACAGGAATATAAAAGTGCACTGATTGAATATTAGTATCGCGTATTTATATGAAAAGGATCGGATCGAAAGCGTCGTTTCAGACAACGCCCATGAAACGAACCAATCAGAGAACGGCATCGAAGCGATGCAAAGCAAGATTCGATGAAAAGATTCAATTAAGAAACGATATCCAAAGTCACCATCTGGCAGAAGAAATATCGTTATGGAAAGTTGTATTCAGTCGGGATAAAGTTTTTGCCAGTGAAGTACGTTAATGAAATTAAATTAGGAACAGCAAAATGGCGTAAATTACTATGGACGTTAAAGGAGTCAAAGAACTTTTATTACAGCTGGATATTGTCTAGAACCAATATAGAGGGTAAGTAAAAGTTTAAGGAAAATTTATTACTGTCTATTATGAAGTGAATAAAGATAAATAAAGTGAATGAATGTGAAATTAATGAATGAACTTAAAAATAAAATAGTGTTTGTGAAATGAGGTTTTATGATAGGAGATAAAATAGGAGGCGATGAGAAATGCAGTGTTGGGTCCTTCCATGTGAAATCAACCAATTTAAAGAAAAGTTGTTGCACCATAGTCACAGATTTTTTTTAAATTTTTATTACAGACAGATGTAGTAGTGAAACCATCAAATCTAAAATTTTAAGATAATTTGTGCAATATTGACTGAGATATAGCCTTTTGAAAATTGATCATTTTTACCAAATGGCGGCCATCTTGGATGCTATCACTATGTCTATAAATGTCCATAACTTGACAACTAATGACTCAAATTTCATATTTCTGGTACCAATTTAAAGCTATTTGTATAAAGAATGCATATATGATATTAAAACAATAGTAATTTTTTATTTTAATACTGTTTATTACATTCAAACTGAAAATATCGCCCTTAAAAAATGACTTACTGTAATGGGCCATAAAAAAAATGACCCATATAATTTTTTTTCAAACTTGCTAAAAACATTGCTCCATATGTGTACTTTAAATAGAAAAAAAAATTGGAGAGGTAAAATTTTTCATTTAAAAAAAATATCTTTTTACACATAGGATGTCACTTACTAAGCAGTGACTATCTTAAAACATGTAAATATCCCTGATTTAAGAAATAATGGCCAAAACTAAATATTTTTTAATCCCTGAATTAATGTAAAACTATAATGAAATATAATCTCATAAGTTTTTTGTAGGACCACCCTCCAATATCTTCCGATGTTTGTTGGATTCCATATGAGCATATAATGAAAGTAGTGTCTACCCCAATGACCGCTACAGGAAGAACATATACTGTTGCTCCAGAGGAGCATACAGCAATTCAACTCTTAGTCTTAAACTTCAAGACAGATTAAATCCTTACAACAGATTAAATCCTATTAAATCAACAACATATTATCAAGTTCCTTTCAACAATATATTATAAAGTTATATCCATGTAAGTATCCTGTTCTTATTTTATGTAAATATGTTTCATATAAGTTTTATCTAAGTCTTACTTTTATACATATTTGATGTTTTTGTTGTACATTTGTATCACACAAGATTTGTGTACTCATTTTGTCAAGATTTGTTCATTTAAATTGAAATTGGGAGTGAACTGAATAACTAATATCAACTCAATCAACTCATTAATATTAATTTTTAATCTTTTATTTGAATTCAACTGATTTACAGCTAGTATTTCTGCCATATTTAAAAAAAATATGTTTTATGGCTCTTTTTCCTTCTAAATATTTTCCATTATGTATATTTTTTTGAGAATTATACATATTATCATTTAATATGAAATAAAAAGTATTGAAATGAAAATTTACTGTTATTTTAATATGTATGCGTTTTTAGTATAATTAACTGCTGATTGGTATTTCTAAATTGAATTATTTATATATTGATGCTCATACATTAATTCATATGCCAGAAAAAAGTATTTTTAACCATTATTTGTTAAACCAAAGATACTTACGTGTTTTAAGATAGTCACTGTTAGGTAAATGACATCCTATGTGTAAAAAGCTATTTTTCTTTAATGAAAAATTTTACCTCTCCAATTTTTTTTCTGTTTAAAGTATACATATGGAGCAATGTTTTTAGCAAGTTTGAAAAAAAATTATGATGGGCCATTTTTTTTATGGCCCATTACAGTAAGCCAATTTTTGAGGGTGATATTTTCTGTTTAAATGTAATAAACAGTATTAAAATAAAAATTTACCATTGTTTTAATATCATATATGCATTCTTTATATAAATAGCTTTAAATTGGTACCAGAAATATAAAATTTGAATCATTAGTTGTGAAGTTATGGACATTTATAGACATTGGGATAGCATCCAAGATGGCCGCCATTTGGTAAAAATGACCATTTTTAGGTGCATTCGTAATTATATAAATACGTAGCACCTATAGTCATCGTTCAGTCCGTCTGTCCGCATATAACAAAGCACAAACTACCCAACCGAATGGTCTGAAATTTTAAATATATGATTGTTGCTAAATTTTGTCGAGCCATTTCAAATTTTATGAAAATCGGATGTATAGTTTAATTACAGGGACATTCAAAAGTTTTTCTTTACATTACGGCCAATGGGAAAAATTATTGCAAGTGCATTTTAATGATGTTACAGCTTTCCGAATGGTCTGAAATTTTAAATATATAATTGCTGCAAAATTTTGTCGAACCATTTCAAATTTTATGAAAATCGGATGTATAGCTTAATTACAGAGACAGTCAAAAGTTTTCCGTTACATTAAGGGGAATGGGAAAAAATTATTGCAAGGGCATTTTAATGATGTTACAGACTATGCACTTATGAATTGCAAACAAATACACATTCAGTACAATATGGGGTGCAAAAAATAATTATAGAACTAGTTATAGTACGGACGCACCACATTTGCCACGCTTGACGAGCAATTTCCAACTTGTTTAAAAGGGTATATCTCAGTGAATTTTGCGCAAATTAGTTTTAAATTTCAGATTTGAGGGTTTCACTACTATGTCTGTCTACAAAAAACTGTGACTATGCTGCAACACTCATTGGTTGAATTCGTGTGGAATGACCCTGTTTGTATTTCTATCACCTTTCACGAAATCAGTAGGTTTTTTTTTTTTTTTTTTTTTTTTTTTCGATGAAGCTACCGAACGACTCCTGCTGCTTCTAGCTTATTATTAGCCTCGGTTCGGGGTAGGCCGGTGGGTCAACCGCCGCGCCGAGCAGCCCCTATTCATCCGCAGTCCTTTCTTTATTCTTCTACTTATTCCGACTCTTTTGCGGGAGCAAGGTTCGTAGGTCCCCAGCCATGTCCCAAGTAAAAGACACTCTAGCGAAAGACAAGTTGAAAAAAGAATCAAAAATCAAAACCGGACAAATTTAAAAGGGAAATTGCGCAAATTAAAGACACCGAAAAGCGGGAAGGGAGGGCTCGGGACAATGAAGCTACCAAACGACTCCTGCTGCTTTTAAAATGCTGTAAAAATAGCTGATGAAAATAAAAAAAATAGCTGGTGAAAATAGCTGATATCTTTGATGAAATTAGTTTTTTTTTTTTTCATGATTCTTTCACGAAATTTGCAGTTCCCCCCCAGGACAGTTTTTTATTTCCCAGTTTGAAAATAAAAAAAATAGCTGGTGAAAATAGCTGATATCTTTGATGAAATTAGTTTTTTTTTTTTCATGATTCTTTCACGAAATTTGCAGTCCCCCCCCCCCCCCCCCCCCGAGATCCTTTGACAAAATTCTGGCTTTTTCCGCTATGCTTTTACTAATTTTTTTTTTTTTTTCTGCACTCCTTTAACTAAATTTGTGTTTTTTCTGCAATTCTTTTATGAAATTTGCGTTTTTTTTTTTTTTTTTTTTTTTTTTTTTTTTTTTTTTTTTTTTGAGATCCTTTGAAAAAATTCAGGCTTTTCCGCTATGCTTTTACTAAATTCGTTTTTTCCTGCGATTCTTTAGCGAAATCATCTTTCTTTCCCACCATCCTTTGAAGAAATTCGCTGGGTTTTTTTTTTTTTTTTTGCGTCCTTTCACGAAATTCGCGTTTTTTTTTTTGCGATGCTTTGACGAAATTGGTGATTTTTTCTGTGAATGATTGACAAAATTGGTTTTATTTAGCAATCATTTGTTGAAATTCGATATATTTTTGACTGATATTTATATTTTTTTTATTTTCAAAACCAAATTCCTTAAATATTTGGAAAAGAATCACCACTGGCAAACAATAAATAAATCATACATAAAATTGGAAAATATTTTTAATTTTTCGTTTAATTTTCCGCAAAGTTGTGAATTTTGCAGAAAATTTTCCACACACGGCGTCGTCTATATTATACAACTCTGTTTTTCACACTTTAAAGGGATCCTCATAACAGCGTAAATTTTCTGTTGTAGAGATTCAACAAAAGGTACAAAGTGGAATTGCCACAAACTCAACATGTCAAAAATTATGGCACCATATGCTTTTTTTACAGGACAATCCTTTTTTGTTCATTAATAGATGAAGCAGCAATGAGGCTTACCGTTCTGTAAAAAGCGTTGAATGAGATTGATATTCGGTAGAGGATCCCAGATTTAGCAGTATAGTTTTCCATTACTTTTGGCTCAACTGTTTGAAAATATAGAACATTTCTTTTCTTGTGATTCTTCCTATGGCAAATCAGACAATTTTCAATATTTTCATTCGTTGAAAACTATAAAGTGCTACACACTTCATTTTCGATGCCGAACATGCTACAGTAAATCTCGATAACGTATATCAATTGCATGACAAACCGAATATATTTATGCAAGTTAGAGTACGGAAAAACAGACAGACATACAAACCAAATACATAAACATTTTTAAACCATGTTGAAAAGTATTAAAAAACGATCTATTTTTTAAAAATGTAACAAAAAGATAAAACAAAAGCCTAAAAGTGTGCAGAAAATAGAATATCTAAAAACTAAGATGGTGATTTGAAAAGTTTGCAAAATGAATCTCAAATGGCAGCATCAGTTTGAATAAAATATACGCACAGCTAGTACCAACTGTCTTGTGTCCAAATTAGATGTTGTTCTGTTCAGCAGTAATCAATTTGGCATTGCTTTGAATAAAGCTATATTTCATGAGTATTTCAAAATGGATAAAACTGAAACGTGGGTTATTATAAAATAGTTTGTGAAAAAAGGTTGAAAGGCACCAGAAATTCATAAAGATATGCAGGATACTTTAGGATCCATCATTAACCACTGTGTATTAGTGGGTGGCAGAATTTAAACATGGTTGTGAGAGCCTAGAAAATGACCTGCGTAGTGAACAACCAAAAGCTGCCACAATGCCTGAAATCATGGTAAAAGTCCATGATATGTTTACGCAGGATCGTCGATTAAAGGTCTCCAAAATTTCTAAGGATATAGGCATCTCAGATGAAAGAACATTATATATCCTTACTGTAAAATTTGAGAGGAAAAAGCTTTCGGCAAGATGGTTCTGCACATATTGATAATGGATCAAAAGCATCAGAGAATGAAAATTTGTCAAGAGAGTCTAGACCAGGGGTTCCCAAACTTTTAGACCAACATACCACTAAATAGAAGTTCATACTTCCGCTTACCACCAGGTGACAAATGCAAAGCCAATATAGAAAAACCTGTATAAACGAAATATTTTTCCAGTCTTTTGTGCTTCTGTCTGATCAGATTTTACTGTATTTAATTGCATAATTACATTATTAAATTGGTAGTTAGATTGGCTGCTTTATTTTAACATTCAAATAGAAGGTATCACCATCATTACTGTTATGTCATAAAAACATAACATAACTTTTCCCCTTATAAAACAATTTAAATATTTAATTTAATAATAATTACCCCCTAAAATTTTAATATTTCAAATTATGGAAATACCTATGACATTATTTATCTTTCTAACGATCTCTATTTACTTTTTAAATTCAAAGTTTCGTTTTCGTGTTGCCAATTTTTAAAAATATGTTTCAATTATAAATTTAAAATTAAAAATTAACAATGTTCTTCAAAATTTAAAAAAGATTTATTTTCAATATCAAGATCGTTGGGAAATAAAAAATAAACTATCAGAATTAAAGTAATCATCTAAATTCATTTATAAAATAAATATACATTTTACATTAATTTTTCCCATTTATAATTAATTTTATCAATTTGATTTTACTTCAAAAACAATTTATTTTGATTCATTTTTCAAATAACATTTCCTTTGACTTCGTTTGAGAACATTGTCAAACCAACCAATCACAGCGCTTTCTGCGGAACTTAGTTTTTTCCCAACCCACACTATTTTTTCTCTCTGATGCGTTAGCCTTGAAGAAGGAAGGATGTGGGAGCGGCCGACTGGTGATGCCAGGATAAAAAAAATCGGCACATCGGTCGGTTGGTTTTCCTATAAATATGGTACACATCGAGTGTTATCTATTGTGAAAATTAAATAAATGGAAAGTTAAACATATGATGAAGTGCAAAAATAAAAGATCCAACAGATTTAAGTCAATGTCAAGTACAAGGAGTAGCGATAATGGCTTCCTCTCCATATGATGACCATTAACTCGGAGCTGATGTCCTTTGGAAATGCCCGATCTCAATCAGAGAGTATGCTGAATGAAGCTATCTTAATCAGTTGAGGATTAAAATAATTATGATTCTATCTTTAGAGGTAAAATTTTTCTTTTAATTTTAATACAGGACGAACTATGTTACATTCGTAACTCCTATCCTGGAATTGGGTAAACTAAGAATTCCTATCTCTGTGAATTTGCATTTAGTCCACAACAAATGGATTTTAGATGAAACTTCAATTCTTAATCTCCCATAAAGAGATAATTCTTTATGTAGTACAAACAGTTCCTAGTAATATTCTCATTGGACTTAGAACATTGTGACGTTATATTATCGCATTTCTTAAGTTTTGAGAATACAATTATTAATTATCCATATCTTGAAATCTTTCTTACTTAGAGATGAGTGAAAACCACAAATTTATTTTTGTGTAATGTAATGTTTTGTTGTTTATAAATGTTTTCCGGCAATATTTAATGTTGTAATACTTTATTTCTTTATCTGTGCAGATATTAATTTTTCATAAATATAATATAACCATAAATATGCCAAATAAATGTATATTAACCCTCTTAGCGGTTGTGACGTATTTTTCCATTTCTCAAAATCGACTTAAATCTGTTGTAGAAAAATATATTTTAAACAGAATTGTATTTTAAAATACAATATCAAATAAATGAGTATGAAGTGTATTTTAGGAACAAACAGGGAAAGAAAATTCATATTAAGATTATTTTTATAAGCATTTTTATGAAAATGCAGTAAAGCCCTCAAAATGCTCGGAGGGTTAAAAGTTACATATATATATATTTATTAAATTAGCAAGGGAATTTAAAATGTATTTCTCTTGATTTTAATTGTTTAAATAATTTAATGCAAAGGGGATTAATATTAATTGTAATTGCTTTTATTTAACTTTCCATAGCGCGATGTGCAGCTACTATCGCTCCGGCCATAGTGTGATGTTGGGTGTGTGGGTTTTGAGACTTCAAATGTGAGTTTAGGGTAATTATAGATGAAATAATTATCTTGAATTCATTACCATATTCTCAGAACTCGCATACCCGAGGTCTCACTTAACAATTACATTTTAATAATAAGTATATTATCAAAATACATTGTTTTAGTGTAAAACAAAAGCTACAATAATTAATGACTTATTGGCATAAATTGATATATATATTCAGTAGAGTGACTCTATTAATTCCTGTGTATTGCTAATGAGAAGGGTGTATTTATCATTATAAAGTGTATCATTTTTGGATGGCAAATATTATTCAAATCTATTAATAGATCTATTTAAATAGAGAACATAAATACTACATAGCTTAGTTAAACTTTAAAATAATATACCTACACATTTAAAGTCGTCTTGTTCGTCCATTTTTTGTTATATGAATACTATTTTTATATCAACAGTAAAATAGACTTAAGAAAATTTAATAAATGAATAACCTACATAAGAAATTCACATATCTTCTGAAAATAAACTACTTATTACTCGTAGAAGCTCGTTGAAATAAGTATTATACACAAACAATATAGTAATAGAACTCCCCCCCCCACAGGTGGAATGAAAGATCCACTAAACATCGAATTAGTTCCATTTATCTGAAATTCTAATCAAAATTACATTAAAATAAGAGAAAGCAAAACGCTGTCAAAGCAGTAATATAACAGAGTGAAGGGACCAGTATCAGATTTTTGTGTACCAGTATCCAGAGCTTCACGTACCAGTACTGGTACACGTACCATAGTTTGAGAGCCCCAGGTCTAGACCGTTTTAACACAAATAAAACCAATTTTGTGCGTTGATTTGTTACAACAGATGAAACTTGTATTCACTATTACATCCCTGAAATCAAGCAGCAATTACAACGATGGAGACAGTGGTTCTCTACCAACGAAAAAGGCACTGTCCATGGCATCAGTCTTTTGGGATGCTAACAGAATACTTCTAATGGACTATCTTCCCAAAGACCAAACAATAAACGGTGAATATTATGCTAAACTTCTAGACTAAATGGATAAAAAAATTCATGAAAAAAGGCATTGTTTGCATAAGATCATTTTTCATCAGAAAAATGAACATCCTCATACAAGAGTGGCAGCAATAGGAAAGTTGAATGAACTGCAGTACGATCTGTTGCAACGTCACCTTATTCGCCTGATTTGGCTCCTTCTGATATCCAACTATTACCACCAATAAAAAATTTCACAGTTGAAAAAGATTTTCCACGAAAGAAGAAGTAAAATTAGCTGTTGACGACTATTTTGGAGGACTTGAAGAATCGCACTTTCGTGATGGCATAAGGGCTTTGGAACATCGTTGGATGAAGTGCATTGAACTTCAAGGAGATTATGTAAAAAAATAAAACGTATTTCAAAAGAAATTTCTCATTTTCCCTTTCATTTCACACTTGTATATCGAGAAAAACATGCTTGAAAAACATGCGAGAAAAGAAAATATTACAATCGACGAACAGTTGTTTCCTACAAAAACAAGGTATCACTTTTTGCAGTATATGCCAAACAAGTCCGATAAATTCAGAATTAAATTTTGGATCGCTGTTGATGTACAGACAAAATACCTATTGAACGAATTTCCTTATGTAGAAAAACATGAAATGTGAGCAAATATGATCAAAGGTTAGAAGAGAATGTAGTGCATTGTTGAGCCTTACAAAAATAAACATGACAACATAACTCTTACATCATATCAAGGCAAAAGAAATAAGAATGTAATTTTGCTGAGCATTCTCCATTCATCACTTAAATTTGAATCAAATGAAAAGAAAACAACTGCAGATGTAATTCAATTTTACAATTCAACAAAATTTCGAGTAGATGTGCTGTATCAGATGGCAAGAAAATACTTCGTAAAAGCACCCTCACGCCACTAGCCAGTGCATGTTTTTTTACAATATTTTAGACTTAGCTGGAATAAATGTGTGGATCCTGTTCAAGGAAATAACAAAAGAAAACATCAGTAGAAGCGATTTCTTATTGCGCTTGGCAGAAGAACTAAGATAAGAATATACTTCTGGTAAAAACATGCTTGTAGTTCCTCCAAGTAGTTGTATGCAACAAATCAATTCTGCAGAATCAAAGAAATGCCAAAAGTGCCAAATAAAGAAATAAAGGCAATAAAATTGTTAATATTTGTAAGTGGATACTGTACATAGAAAATAAGAAAGATAAGCTTGTGTATTATTTGCTATACAGAAGAATGATCCTATAAATAAGATATTTTTTTGTGCATTAAAAAAAAAGTACTAAAATGTTTGTATTAAAGCTTTCAACAGTTATTTTACTGCTTAAATTTGTGTAAACTTTCATAATTTTTATAATTTGTGTTCCTAAGATACAATTTATTTGAAACAAAATTTTTTTAAATACAATTAGCTAATTATTTGTTACATATAAAGAACATTTAAGGCAGAAATTACTATTTTTTTTTTAATAATTTATAATTCTTACAATTTAGTTCATTTTAATTTTATTTTTACAACCATATAATATTACACAATGAACTAGGCAATTTTTTATATAGGGGTTAAAATGACCCCCGCCATAATTCTAGTGTTAAATTTGGTGAAATAACAAAGAATAAAAAAAATTATTTTAAAATAATAATATTGTGAGAATACTTAACAGTTTGAAAATGATTCATCACTTTCAGAATCTACTGCTTTATACGAAACTTTCCTGAAAAATAGTTCATTCTTATACATTAATAAATCAAATAAAACATTTTTCTTTGAATAAACACTCAAAAAGTTTAAAAACAGAAAATTGTTTAGATTTTTTTCAGATTTTATATAAGTAACTTACTTTCCAGGGGGCAAAGGTGTGAGAAATTTGTTCTCTTTCTTTGCTATTGAATGAGACAAGCATAAAATTATTATAGCACAAATGGAATGAAGGTCTTTCAAAATAATACTGGCAATAATAAGAACAAAAAAATCATGCATCAAACAAAGATTATGAAACACTTCTCAACACTAACTGAATATTGTTAAGAAATTTTATTTTTTCATATACTGTAAGATGGGATGCTGTAACACATTTTGAAATTTTAATCACACCAGCCGGTCTTGTTTTATAAGCAACCGAAAACTCACTATGGATAAATGTTGACATATCCTTTTGCTACATAACAATGTATTTTACCAATCTTAATCTTTAATATTAACTGAAAAATTAGGTTTGATGCCACAAAGTTGCCCCATCTAGTGGGATTACTTTGTGACAGGTGTGCTTTTGCCTTGAAATGAAAGAGAAAAAATTTATTAATTATTTCTTCTCCGAAAATTATGTTGTAAATAATTTAAACTGAGAAAATGATATTTAAATGTCACCGATTTGTCTCAGTGATTTACTCTCGCTTCGCTACAAAGAATCGAATAGCGTTTTGCAGTTTCTTTAAATGCATCACATCTTTAATCATAATGGCGCTTTCATAATAATTCATACACATATTATCTCTTAAAATATAGAGTTTCCTCTTTAATTTGATATTTCGAATTTTACAAGTAAAAAATAGCATGTTGGAATTTATTTGGAAGTCATACAAAAGAAAAGAGTGCACAATATAATGACTATTAACTAGTAAGAAGAAATGGTTACAAGGTAAACGATGAAATTATATAAAATGAGGAAACATTAAACAAGAAATACAATTCTGTTTTAAGTTTTAGGAAATAACCGTCTACAAAACATAAAAAATGTACAAAAAGCTGAATTATGGATTTTGTTTTCCATAAAGTTTTGTTTAACGTGCAACGTCTTTCCAGTTTAAAATTTGTACTCGAACTTTAACTTATTTTCAAATGTCCGATTAATGTTAAATTTTACATACTGACTTAAATCCGATGACAATGCAATATTATTATGATTTTCGACTCTTACCATCTTATACATACTTATATTAGAGGATAACACAAAAAAATTCGGATAGATTACCGTCAAGAAATTTAAGAGAGAGTTTTAGATTAGATAACATAAACCTGCGATGGTTTTCTTTTTTAACTTTTATAATTACATTTTATGTATTTTTTAAAGCTGAATCAAAAAATTACCTTCACTTTTAACCATCTTGTCAAGATTTTTTGCAAATTGTAAATTTCAAGGTTAAAAAATAGTGAAAAATCTGATACTATAAAATAGATGTAAGACTTTTTTATTCAGTTTAATTTTATTTAATTCAATAATTTATTAGATTTTTGACTTATAACTGAGTTTCTTACAGCTAAACAGCTCGGGGGTCTGATGAGGTTGGGAGGGGAGGGGGGATCAATTTTAACTTTTAGCTTTTTAATTTTGAATTTTGCGATTTGAGAAAATTCCTGACATGATGATTTAAAATGAAGGTCATTTTCGGATTCAGTGCTAAAAAATACATAAGAATCAATTTTCAAAAGCTAAAAAACATGCCACAACCCAAAATTTGAAAGACAGTGTAATCTAACAGCATTTTAAAATATGTATCATTTTGTAAAGAATTGAGGCTGTTGTTTTTCACCCTTTTATTTAACAAAAAATCTGTTATTTTTATCCTCTTATAAAGTTCAGTACAAATTGTACATTTTGCAGTTATATGTCAGAATGATTAGATTTCAAATTTATATTGCAATGCTAATTTTACTCTCAACCATTTCTTTAATATATCTGACGAAATTATATTTCTACTAAATTTGTGAATGACCCCTAATATGCAGTAAAAAGTATACTCCAACTTTAAACAGCTATTACTCGGTCAATTTTAATCGTAGAATAACAGGACTTTTTTTGCCTAACTTGCCAGTGTAACAAGGAAATTTTACTAAATATAACTTATAGAACTGGGGGACCATATAAAAATTTAGATTCTGTAATTCTTCACTAAATTGTTTTTTCGCTTCAAACTTTTTTATCTTAATCCTGCACCTAATTTTGACCATTTTTGTAGTTGGAAGTATGCATCTAGGACCAACGGTTGCGAAAATAAAGGTCAGTCAGGTTATATGTGGAGACACTGTATATATAAATTTTGTCTGCACTCACAATTATGCATGGATCATTTTCAAACTCACCAAACACATTGAGATGGTTAATATCTTGGCGGGGATTGCAAATGAGAAAAATCAGCCAAAGGCAGTAGAAATGGGGGCAGGGTTAAACATTTTGAATACCACCTTAACATGATTCTGATAAAACCAGCTCTTACAGAAAAATGGCAGGAAAATAAAAATAAATTTTGTTATTGCCGTTGCTAACAATTAAAAAAACCACAATAAAATTCTTACCACAACAATTACTTTTCTATTGCAAGATTTCCACGTGGAAAATAAAAATCTATATATATATATATATATATATATATATATATATATATTACACTATCCCATCTCCAAACATATAAGGGGGTTACCGCTGGGAGAAACCCTGTTCTGTCGCTAAATGCAGCCAAGTTGTTGCCAACTTGGCTATATATCACCAAATTTGGCGACCAAAAATCTATTGTCAAAGATTAAATGCCAATAATGGTTGATCATAAATGTCACATTCACTTGACTTTAAACAAATTACACGTGTTTACATCATCAAGTGATTTTTATTTTGACATTTTATGATTTCGAAGTTTAGTGATTATTATATTAACATGATTGGGATAAAACCAGCTTTTTACATAAAAATTAAATTAAAATCTTGTCAAAAGTGGCCAGATAAAATTGTTAAACTGAGTTTATCTCTAGGCTTCATTTAGTTTTTGTTGGTGAAATCTACCTGTGCCTGTCGGCCGAGCTGGCAGGGATTTTTTAAATTAGATGTATAACTTATGGATGGATTTTAATATCTGTTCCAATAATATAAAACATTTTCTTTTAAAAATATACTTCTTTTAAATGTATGTATTTCATTTTTCTTTTTCATTAGTTACCTAGCAACTGACTTGATCTAAAAATATTGAAAATGTGAAAATGCGTAGTTGTTTGAAGTCAAATCAATGTCAAAAGAGATGAATTAATGCCTTTGTGTCTTGACATATAGAGGGATTTAAATCCAGAAATGAAGACAGGGAGTGCTTTATTTATTTTATAAATATTTTGCCTATAAATTTAAAAATGCATTATTTTCATAAAGAATAAAGACATTTTGCTATCTTTCTTTACCGTTACTGTTGGAAATATTTAATTCTTTTAAGTTATTTTTAGCATACCAACTGTTTATTTTAAGTTTTAAAACCCCATTTCATCATCTTGTCGTCCACCCTGCAGAGAACACGTTTTCCCGGCGACTGTCGAGATGTTTACGTTCTCAATCGGCGCTTGAGTCGAGTTGAGTTATCTCACGGTTGCTCTTTGGAAGGAAACTTCCATTTTTCAGGTTCTATAGATGGCGCTGTCGTTCCGGAGTTGCACGACGCTTCGTCTTTAGTTGACGTTTGCTAGGCTGTGATTCGTCCAGGTAATTAACTGTCCGTTTCGCGGTATTTTATGCAAATGTCTTATTTTTGAGGTGTATATATACCTGTACAAATTTCAGAGATGCGTGCTTGCTCTCACATGCAAGTATCAGTTCGTTCTCATCTTGAACGAACATTAGATTGTAATGGGTATTCTTTTGAAACACTTAATGTTCTTAGCTCTAGTAGAGCTCTGTCTAAAGTTAATGTCTCTTTTAGTTTCTAATAAATGTGTTTGCTTTTAAAATCTTTGTCATTAATCAACACCATCTCACCTTTCATACTTTACATTTTCAGATAATTTATGAGTAGAAAGAGTATGTTTTTCCATATTTTGGAAAACATCGGTTATGGGCCACTCTTTTTGCCCATATTAAGTACTAGTATTAAAAAATGCTCCGACGAGCACCAAAAAAGGCTAATATGTTTTTAAGTATGAAAAAGGGTTTGACAAGTGCTTCTAATTGAGCATGAAAAAGGACAAGGGGTACCTTCTTGGCTGCAGCTCACTGTCAATGCCAACTTTGAAAAAATCATATTTGCGCTTATTCCATACAAAAAAAAAAATTCGCAGTAAAATTTTCCGTTGTGCTTTACATGTTAACTGCACCGTTCCACTATTGTACTGCACATGCGTCTGCAATGCAACTTTGTACAGTGCACTGTGTACCATTATTTCTCTACAAATTATTCTACACTGTACATTCCTATTATGCATTTGAACCTCAGTGCACACTCACATTGTGCTTTTGTACTTCCGTATTAAAGGTGTATGCGTCTAATGTTCGTTTATAATTTACATATGCACTGTTGTACTGCATAGTACATCTTACAGCCATATCCACTTGGATATAATTTCAACAATCAATGAATGCATTATATTGTAATGCATGCACATGTGGAATTGTTCCTATGCAAAGTGCTGCATCAGTCTACACTGCACTACAAATCAGTTTTCTGTACAGTTCTACACTGCGGAAGTGCTTGGTGTCACTGCATGAGTGTGATACGCTGCAGGAACTAAGATTTTTGGTACTATGTCGCCTTACATTCATATTTAATCAGGCTGCGTCTTTACTGTCTGTGTCCTTACACTACACATTTTTATCGTAACTGTGGCTGATTATTTTTTATATGGAATAAGCGCAAATATGATTTTTTCAAAGTTAGCATTGACAGTGAGCTGCAGCCAAGAAGGTACCCCTTGTCCTTTTTCATGCTCAATTAGAAGCACTTGTCAAACCCTTTTTCATACTTAAAAACATATTAGCCTTTTTTGGTGCTCGTCAGAGCATTTTTTAATACTAGTCTTTTAAATTTTTTGATAATTATATATTGAATATAAATAAACCTGAGTTCTTTTAAATATTCCCAATACTTTTATCTTATTTCGCACAATAACGTACTAGTTAACCAAGTAATGCACACTGTTTTAAGAGGTTCAAAGTTTTTAAATCAAATTCAAGTTATTTTTATTCATAATTTAATTTACTTGGGCTCCCTTAAATATAATTAATATAATTCCTTAAACTGATATTAGTTTTTGGTGCATTAAAATATCTCAATTTCTTAATTCTCTCTAAACAAGTAAACCCTATTGGTTTACAATGGGAGTCTATAGGTAATTGGTGCCATCGCCATTGGTGTTTATCGCCAAGTTGGCGATAAACTTGGCGTTATTTGGCGATAGAACAGGGGCCAGCCTATGGTAACCCCACTTATAGGTATGGAGATGCATTAAATGCTGTTCTATAAACAATGAGATACGTTTCATTGCAGCGTTGCCATTAAACAATTAACAAATAATCGTGATTTCTGTGACACATACGATAGCGTAATATATACATAGATTAGCGTGGAAATCGAAGATTTAGGTCACATAATATTGCTTAGCTAGACCGGTTATACTAACGTCGTTCTCATGTTTTGCTACAATTTCTTTTATTGAACAGTAATTCGCTTAAGCTTCTTACTACTGCTATCACTAAGCACTTTTTCATTCTTAGAAGTCATAATGAGGGCTAATATTAGCGCAAACCTGAGTAAAAGTAAAACAAAAAGTTAATTTTTTTACTGTAATAAAGGTACACAAAGCACTCTGATATGCACACCTTACTCCAAACTTGACTAATAACAACAGTTATGTGAAGGTTGCCAACTGAACTATTCGGCAGCCTTGGTCGTGAACCGAGATATTGCACGCCAACCGAGTCAAATTTTGATCATCGAAGTTGGACATAAACCGAACTGGTCGTAAACAGAGGTGGTCGTGAACCGAGGTTCCACTTATATTTTGACTTATAAGTTTGCAAATATGGCATCATTTATATATTCAGTGGCAATGATCATTAAGCATCTTGGCGATTTTGGCGATGAAACTCACCGATTTCAAAGTAACGTTCCAAAGTGTACTTGAACCGCCACAGATGTCATATGAACATCACGTTGACGCGATTTTTTTCTGACGCCAATGTCATATACGCACCGCACCGGGGTACTTAACTGGCGCCAAAGTTTTGTTATTTTGCTTGATATGGTAACCCGAATGTTGTTGTTTATTTATTAATAAAATGTTTATTTACTTTTATTTTATTTTTTAAAATTATATAAATTGTTTTGTTCTATTGTTATTAATTAAACTTTTATAAATTTATTGTTAATCCCTTTTTAAAAATATATATGTAACTGGTATTCGAAAACGAGGTTTTCGCCAAATTGGCGTCAGAAAAAATATCGCGCGAACGTGGTGCGTATATGACATCTGTACCATACTTGGTACAACTTGATTATCCTGTCGACGAAAAAATTATCGCCAAACTATAAGATTAAATGACAATAACGGATCATTGTAAATGTTACATTCACTTGGCATTAAACACGATACACATTTTTGTTACGTCATCAAGTGATTTTTAATTCAAGTTTTGGCACATATGTCATATACGCATATTGGCGCGATTTTTTGACGCCGCCAATGTCATATACGCACCGGGTACTTAACGGGCGCCAAAGTGTCGTTATTTTACTTGATATGGTAACCCGGATATAGATGATATATTAACGATGTTTTTGTCAAATTGGCGTCAGAAAAAATCGCGTCAATATGGAGCGTATATGACCAGTTTTTATTAGTATTTTTATTAATGTTTTACTTATTTATTTATTCTTCCGTTATATAAAATAAAAATTACGTCAGTTTGTATCATTTGGCGAAATTGGTCGACTGGATAATCAAGTAGTACCGTATATTTTTGCTGTACTTTTCGACAATATCTCAAGCAAAAGTACCTAGAGTTAAACGAAACCCTAATTATTTAAGGCACAGATGTCGTATACACAACGGGTTTGGCGTGGGGTTTTTTTCTGACGCCAATTTAACGAAAACCGCGTTTTCGAATAGCAGTTACAGATATATTTTTAAATTACTTTCTATTATTTTAAAAATGAAATAACAATAAATAAAGAAAAGTTTAATTAATAACTATAGAACAAAACAATTTATATAATTTAAAAAAATAAAATAAAAGTAAATAAAAAAATAATTGATAAATAAACAACAATAGCTCAGTTTCCGTATCAGGCAAAATAACGCCATTATCGCGCCAGTTATGCACACTTGTGCGTATACGACATCTCTTCGATATTTAAAATAGATGGGATGTTTTTTTTTTTTAAGGTATGCTTAGTATGTGAAGTATTTATGATAATTAAAAAAAACTTACATTTACCTCCTGAACAGAAGCTTTGGATTTACCCTGTTTTTTTTCCTATTAATTCATTTGTGCTCCATTATGTCTATTACTGCAGTTCAAAATATTAATCAAGAAAGTTTATATATATATTTATGCAAATTATGCGTTATCTGCTTAGGTTGACGTCAGTTTCAAAAGTACAAAAATCTGTCAGTTGAATTTCAATTTTTATTGACTAATAAAAAAAAAGTACACGTGTTATCCTTTTTTTTTAATTATTGTACTGCTTTTTAGGGAGTGGCATCACAAAAGAAATTATTGTATTAGAAAATTAGAAAATGAAAAGGAGAGATTTTTATAATTTTATGGAGACATTATAAAAGACAAATTCGATTTTCTCAGCGACCGTCAAACATACAAAGATGAAAAAAAAACCTATTCTAAGTTTTAACAAGAGGATCAAAATAAAACAAAAACAAAGTTAATCCACTCACTGGAACGTTAGCTACACTTTGTTGAATTTTGTGTCTTCATTTTTTTCGTTTAAGATTAAATAAAAAACTACTGAAAGCTACAGTAATATTTTAAATGCTATGAGTTTATTCGTCTCGTCGAGTTCTATCTTTCAAAAGAAAAATCATTGTCGTATGTCAATTGGTTCGCCAGAAATTTAAGAAAGTCGTTTGCATTTTCTATTTCTTAATCATATTATAGCTTAACGCTGCCGCGTTTGCTATGATTTAATTTAGAGATGGTGTTAACGTTAAAAGTTCTAAAAGCTTAAAGATAGGGGGCTCTAAAAACTAAAGCTGGAAATAGATAAACTTAACAATTATAACTATGCCACCTGGAAAGATGATGTGACAGCACTTTTAATGGACAAAGGGGCATATGAACATGTTAGTAATAAAGATTTAAAAGTTAAAGAAGATGCAACTCCTAAAGAGAAGCGCGATTTTGAAATTAAAAAGAATCAGGCCTATAGTACAATATATTTAAATATTAGTAAAGATTTAAAGCCACTGATTCATGATACTAAGGTTGCGTCAGAAGCCTGGGAAAGACTTAAAGTTCACTTCCAGCCAGCAACGCGGGGAAGATCTATTGGTATTTTAGATGCCTACTTTAATTGTACTTATGATCCCAACGAAGCGATAGGACTGTATGGAGCAAGACTTAAAGAAATTTTAGAAAGTATGGGGGATACGGAAATAGAATTACCCGAAATTGTCAAAACTTACCAGCTGATTAGATTCCTTCCAGACACTTTTTCTGGTATCGTGCAAGCCATTTATAGATGGGGTAAAAAGGACTTTACCTTTAACAAGGTATTAGATGAGTTAATATTAGAAGAGGACCGTTTAAAGCAAAGTAGAAAAGATTCGCTTAAAGGGGAAAAATCGGCATTAGAAATAAAGTTAATAAAACCCAAAGAAGTCCGAAAAAGAGATAAACACCAAAATCAGAATTGTTTCAAATGTGGCAAACCAGGTCATAGGGCTGTTAATTGTAGAAGTAACCCTAAAAATGCAAAACGAAAAAGTTACGTGACAGAAGCTAATTTTGGTCAGAATAACTTTCAAGATAAATTCAATTGGGTGTTTGACACCGGTGCGTCAAGTCATTTTTGTAACAACAAAGACTTGTTTGTAACGTACAAACCGGTTAACAATACTAAAAAATAACTCTCGCTGTAGGCGAAGTAACTAGTCCTATTGAAGGAATGGGAAGCGTAGATGTAAATTTCAGAGTAAATGGAAGAGTTAATGAAATACGATTACATAATGTAATGTACTCTCCAAAGTTAAGAAGAAACTTAATTTCAGGTGCAGTATGTGAGAAGAAGGGTTCTAAATTTGTAGGAAAGAATGGCAAAATAACCTTATTTGACGAAAAAGGTGAAGAAATGTTTTCGGCGTATAGAAAAAATGGACTGTACAGCGTAAAACCTACATACCCACAATCTGCCACTTATGTCGAAAATAATGCTATAACTTCGAATGCAACAGAACTAGATAAATGGCATCAGAGATACTGCCACATAAATAACCAGTACATTGTCAATACATCTCAGCATGAAAAGGTAAAAGGATTACTGAAGTTGAAATATCAGGAATTAGGCTGCGAATCGTGCAAAATTGCCAAAACAAGAAGAGTATCTTTCCAATCTCAAGAAGGAGGAAGAACAAACAAACCGTTACAATTACTACATATGGACGTCTGTGGACCAATGCCAACATATTCACTCGGAGGATCTGAATATTTTCTAACGATTATAGATGATTACTCAAAGAAGGTGACTGCTTATCCTATTCAACATAAAAGTGAAGCATTTGATTGTTTCTTAAAATTTCAGAAAAGGAATGAGAGGTTTTTAGGGAAGAAAGTAATAACTATAAGGACTGACAATGGTAAAGAATTTGTCAACGATAAGTTTAAAATTCATTTAGAAAAAGAGGGCATACAACACCAAAAGACGAATCCATACACACCAGAACAAAACGGACTCGCAGAACGATTTAATTACACAGCAGTAGATGCTATAAAAGCCATGCTGAAAAGTAGCAAAATGGACGAAAAATTTTGGGCAGAAGCACTTTGCTGTTTTGTATATGTATGGAACCGAGTAGCCAGAAAAGGTCAAGAGAAAACCCCATTTGAATATTTTTGTGGAAGAAAACCATCAGTGAGCCATTTAAAGAAGTTTGGAAGCATTGCATATGTTGGAATACCAAAACAACAAAGAAAAAATTTTGACATCAGAACGAAGAAAGGATTTTTAGTTGGGTATGCACATCAAACTAAAGGCTATAGAATATGAATTCCAGAGTTGGGTCGAGTCATCGAAACAATAAATGTATCTTTTGATGAGGAGTTTGGTATAAGAGAAGAGAAGAAACAAAGCTCAAACAGTAGAAGGAAAGAAGCAAAGCTCCGAAGTGGAGCGAAGCTGGACCCAAAGGTAAAAAGTAACGAAGGTAAAGGTGAGATTAGCCATGGAGGAAGCCGCAGAGCAATTGAACATGTAGAAACTCCAGAAGTACCATCAAAATCTGAAGTAGATTCAGAAGTCGAGACCATGAATCAATATCAAAATAACGAAGAATCAAGTACTGACTCTGAAGATGATCAAATTCCGTGTAAAAGTATAAAGTGGATCAGAGAAGCGAAGGAAAGAAGAGATTGTTCAAGAACAGACATCTACTACAAAATTGAAGGTAAAAATGTAATTCTTAGATCACATCCAGATGTGAAGAGGTACTGCTTGAAGAACAATATAAGATATGATCCGAATTTCTTTAGTTTTTCTGGAAAAGATAAATATTCAGGACTCAAACCAAGAGCTGAACCTATAACTGAAAACAAATTGTCTGACATTAGTGAAGAATCTGACACAGATTTAGAAGCCAATTGCATAGAAGTGGAAATTCCTAGATCATTTAAAGAAGCTGTCGAGTCTAACCAAAAGGAAGAATGGATGAAGGCCATGCAAGAAGAAATCAAAATGATGGAGCAGCGAAAAGTATGGGAATTGATTCCAAGGAAAGATGGTGAGAAGGTTATACATAATCGATGGGTGTATACTATCAAGAAAAACGAAGAAGAAAAAATTATAAGATATAAAGCAAGATTGGTTGCGAAAGGCTTTAGCCAGAAAAAAGGAGAATCCTATGAAGAAGTATATAGCCCTGTAGTAAATTTTGCCATCATTAGATTGTTTTTCACTATTCTAGTTGGACTTTTTGGTTGGCTCCACCAACAACTAGACATCAAATGTGCATATCTTTATGTAAAATTGCAAGAAAGAATAGTCATGTATCAACCAAAGGGATTTCAAAGCCAAAAGTATCCAGATTATGTTTGTCTCTTGAAAAAAGCTATCTATGGACTCCACCAAAGTGGGAGGCAATGGTACTTTGAGATCCAAGATGTTTTAGAAGAATTAGCCTTCACCAGGTTAGAATGGACAAATTGTGTATTTATTTTTAAGAGAAGAATCTTACTACTCCTATATGTAGACGACATAATTATATTTGGAAAAACAGCTGAACATATAAAGGAAATTATAGAACTCCTGAAAACAAAGTTTGACCTTAAACTCCTAGGAAAAAACAAGAGACTGCTTGGCGTTGAATTTGAAAATAAGAAATTATATATCCATCAGAAAGAATACATTGAAAAAATTTGTAAAATTTACTCAAAGTATAAAATTCCAATAATATCGTTGCCTATTGCAAAAGGCATAATTTATTCAAAGACCGACTGTCCTAAAACTGGAGAAGAAATAACTGAGATGGAGAAATACCCCTACAGAAATTTAGTAGGATGTTTAGCTTTTATAGCAAGTCAGACAAGGCCGGATATTGCTTTTGCAATAAATCTTTTCAGCCAATTTCAAGAAAACCCAAGCATGATCCATTGGCTAGGTCTACTTAAACTTCTAGGCTATGTGCAAGCTACTAAAAATTTCAAATTAAATTTATCAAATGTGACATCTCTAAAAGTGACGTGCTATAGTGATGCTGACTATGCATCTAACAGAGATGACAGAGTATCCATGAGTGGAGTTATGACGTTTGTCGACAAAGCTCCAATCATTTGGCAAAGTTTCAAGCAAAAATGCATATCGTTATCTACGATGGAAGCGGAATACATCTCATTAAGCGAAGCAGCAAAGGAAATGATTTGGATAAGAAGAGTTCTGGAAGAAACTATCAAATCAAAATTAATTAACAAAGACTGTACTGAATATACATTACTGTGTGATAATAAAGCTGCTATCGACTTTTCAAAATCACCTATCGAAAATGCTCCAACGAAGCATATAGATATACGCTACCATTTTCTAAGAAATCTAGTGTTCGACAATATGTTCGAGTTGAAATATGTCCAATCTTCACAGAATTTAGCTGATTGTTTAACAAAGCCAGTAACGAAAATCTCCTTGAAAGCGTTCACTACTGAACTGTTTATCGATGAGTGACTGCCGTCCAATGGACATTTAAGACTGTTTCAAGTGAATCAGGACTTTATATGAACTTTAATTTATTTTTATGTATTAAACTGTTTGCAAATGTGTTTATACAATTTTAAGATATTTGCATAAATGCTAACTTCTTTTTAAATCTTTCAATTGAAATTTAATAACTTTAAAATTAGTGTTAAAATCGTAATGCATTATCATCTTTAAAAGTTTGCAAGTTTAAAGTGTTTTTTTTTTCTTTTAGGCTTCGGCAACCTGCCGATTTTTTTTTTTCCCAAAACTTAAATCGTTAATGTATGTATTATAAGTAAAAATGTTTAAACTTTAAATTTTCATTAAACTGTTTTTGTAAGTTTGTATTTCAGGAAATTTTATGTCAAAATTTAAAATTTACGTTTGGCATAACTTACCCTTTTGAAAGTTTTTTTTTTAGGCTGTTCTCCGTCAGAGTGTACGAAGGGGGGCAATGTTGGAAATATTTAATTCTTTTAAGTTATTTTTAGCATACCAACTGCTTATTTTAAGTTTTAAAACCCCATTTCATCATCTTGTCGTCCACCCTGCAGAGAACACGTTTTCCCGGCGACTGTCGAGATGTTTACGTTCTCAATCGGCGCTCGAGTCGAGTTGAGTTATCTCACGGTTGCTCTTTGGAAGGAAACTTCCATTTTTCAGGTTCTATAGATGGCGCTGTCGTTCCGGAGTTGCACGACGCTTCGTCTTTAGTTGATGTTTGCTAGGCTGTGATTCGTCCAGGTAATTAACTGTCCGTTTCACGGTATTTTATGCAAATGTCTTATTTTTGAGGTGTATATATACCTGTACAAATTTCAGAGATGCGTGCTTGCTCTCACATGCAAGTATCAGTTCGTTCTCATCTTGAACGAACATTAGATTGTAATGGGTATTCTTTTGAAACACTTAATGTTCTTAGCTCTAGTAGAGCTCTGTCTAAAGTTAATGTCTCTTTTAGTTTCTAATAAATGTGTTTGCTTTTAAAATCTTTGTCATTAATCAACACCATCTCACCTTTCATACTTTACATTTTCAGATAATTTATGAGTAGAAAGAGTATGTTTTTCCATATTTTGGAAAACAGTTACCAAGAAAATCAAAACACAGAATAATAATTTCTCTTAAACAAATAATTTTCAATTGAAAGATTTTCATGTAAAAAAGTAAGATGAAAAAAAAATAGGAATTTAAAAAAATATGAATACGGCGTCATACTGGAAATAAAAAGGTAAGTCTCATATATTTCTTAATATTACAAAGTGGAAGGATTTGAGTAAGTGCTGAAAGCAGGTGAGTATGATGCCATTTATCGAAAACAAAGATATTGAAATAAAATGGTCTTGGGTTATGATATTAATTAGGGGTCTGCCCAGACTTTTTTCGCAGGGTCCCGTTTTTGTGAAATTGTGAACAGCTTTTTACATTTGTGAAAAATCTAGTCATAATTTTGTGAATTTGAAATAATCATCATATTCAGGTTCTTGTTTATACATTTTTAAGAAGATATATGTATGTAAAAAACATATTTTCTTTATATATGTATGTAAAAAACATTTTCTTTATACAGGTAAGTGATAGGTCAGATTTTACTTTTAAATGATTAAATTTGTGAAAGATTCAGTCTAGAGATAGAAAAATTTTGTGAAGGGTCCTGTTTCAAGGTGAAAATTTTTGTGAGGGTCCTTTTTTGAGTTTAAAAAATTGTGAAGGGTCCTTTAAATGGACCCAACTTCTTCCTGAACAGATCCCTGTCAATTCTTATTATTTAAAGAAAGTTGCTATCAGTACTTCAAGATTTATCGTCTGCACACGGTTAACATAAAGATTTTATTTTTAATTTAAAATTTATTAATTTAAAAAAACTTTTGAAAAGCAAATAGTAAATCAATCCATGACGAAAATGACATTATGTTGGAAAATAAATATTTTCATTCTTAAAAACTAAAAATTAACTAGATTGTCTGAAAAAATATTTTCTGATGAGTATTAATAATTAAAGCCGCCCTATTTCAGAAAATATGAATGAAAATTACTAAAAAATTAAATCAATTAATTAAATTACTTTAATTAATAATTATTTAATTTAATTAAATTCTTTAAAAGGAAATTACATTTTTGTTCATAAAACGTAAGCTTTTAATGAGATTTCGTCAAAGTAAATCATTTTCTGTCCACCAGAATCGAAATTAAGATTCGGAACCTCAAAGTATATGAGAGACATTTGTAAATCGTAGTTTGGTAAATTGATTTTCATCTCATATTTTTTTTATCTTTAAAACTAAAAAAATCTTTTGTCATTTTTAAAAATTGCGTTTTTAAATATTTTTGTTAAAGTCATATAGAATGAAATTAAGACATATATAAATTTCACAAATATCACCTAAAATACTTGTAGTAGTAGTATTATCCCAACGTTGTTTATTTATTTTATGAAGAAAGATTCGTCATAAGTAGGGATATTAGGATAATGTAAAAGCTTGTCCAAACTGTTGGCTTATACTTATAAATCACAAAGTAAAAAGGATTCTAATATATGATAACCATTAGCACAATAAATATAAATTTAATGAGACTACGGTTCAGTGAGGCACAGCCCCCTGAAGAAATGTGCTTTATAATATAAAAAATTACCAGAATAAGTAGCTCATGAGAATTTCAAACTATCGTTACATAATGTGTTTAATTTAACGCTTCTAATGTCTGAAAACTTCAAAGCATTTTTTATTCTTATAAATATTTATGTAATTTGAAATCTTTAAATTGCAGTTTGTAGGAAGTTTAATATTACGCAAAGTGTATTAAAAAATGACTTGCAGAGCTGATGCTGAGGGTTCTGATCTACAGATATACTAGTTTATATGCATTTAGAAGTCATCAAAAACAGTTTGCTTTACAATCTTTAAATCACTAGAGATTGGAGGTATTTGACACAAAATAAAACAAAACAGTTAATTGTTTGAGCAAAGTGAAGGCTAATACACAGAGCAATATTACTTTGGGCATATATAGCTATGGCAGATATTAAAACGATGCTAGTAACAATATTGTTTAAACTGTTTAAGAGTTATAATAAAGATATTAAATACTCCAATTGACTTTGGGCCTGAGTGCAGAAGTTTCATATGAGAAGTAACCACAGAAGAAATCTTTTACATTTGCTTTGAGTGAAGATCAGTGAACAAGGTACTAATTAGTTATACAAGCATGGAAACAACACTTTAATTTGAAATGTTAATATTTGTTCCCTATTTCCTCAAACACATATAAAAATTACATCAATTAAATTAAACTGGCATTAAGCCACACTTAAAATATGCAGATGGCTGCAAACCGATTACTGAACTTCCCTCCACAAGTTGAATGATTGATATGTATTAGCCTTGATGGTACTTTCCTGTTATACAGTCTGTTTCTTTAAGTTTCACGGAACTCTGTTTTAAAAAAGTGAGATTTATTGCCAACTGACATAAATAATTATGAAAATAAAACTGATGAATCATTATGCTGCTTTATGTATGCATTTAAAAAATTACATCTGATTACACATATTACATAAATTACTTTCTGTTTGTATATAATGATAGATAAATGGCTTCTGTATATAGTGTGACCTCAAAAATATGGCATTCAGAAATACAGCTTCAAAGTCCTCTCCCCCCAACTGTTTTTTTTTTTACTTCAAACGAGAAAGAAACATAGCGATTTAAGAATTAAATCTTCCGAGATCGAAAGTACAAGTGCAAAAAAAGAATAATAATAATCGATTAGGAGCAAATGCTTGTTTTCTTCATTTACAGAGGCAATTAGTTTCTTGAACAGAATGATCAAGAAAATTTGGAGCTGCACTGTTGTTTAGCAATGGCATGGGTGTCTTCTGAATGCATGCAATCAGGGCTTGAAACTAGAACTTTAAAAAAAGATTATATTACACTATCAAAGACGCAATATGGGTGGTTGTACGGTCATGGGAACAAGTCATGTTAAAGATTTTGGTGAATGCATGGCACAATATATGGCCAGAACGAATTTGATAAATGTATGGCACAATATATGGCCAAAACAAATTTTTGCGAACAAAGATATCTATGGTGAGGAATAATTATCAGGATTGTGCATGTCCCATGAAATGGCTGCCGTTTCTTAGCTAATTGAACATGCAAAATCTGAAAATGCATTAAGTGTCAAGAAAATGACATAGATGATTGGTTGAGAATTGACGAAAATACACCAATAATTAGCAATTTAGTGGACAGCGAGATCGCTGATGCTGTGCTAAATATAGAACCACCAATACTGCTTGTTGCAGCTCAGAGGATGAGGACAGGGAATCAACATAAGGAAAGATATCACTGAAAAATGCATAAATTTGACTGGGAAATTAATATCTGCTTTAGAGAAACAAGACTGTGTTTCCAAAACTGATATTCTTCAGTTATATACAAGTATCTGGAGGACCAAGCCTCGCTCGGTAGTTTAAAAAAAAATTTTTTGCTAGTTTATTTAACTTAACCTGTTTTTTTATGCATAGAATTTCACAATCTATTTTTAAACCACTTTCTGATAGGCTAGAATTTTATAAATTATGTACATAGGTGTGTTTCCGATGACAATACAACATTTTAATATTTTTACATCTTAATTATAAATTAATATATTCATTTAAGGCATTTTTCAATTAGGCAGCCATGGGTGATAAATCGCCCAATATTCTCTATAACTTGTGCAATTGTATAGGAGTTGAAAAAACAATGTATTTAATTATGTGACAATAAATGCATAAGGACAAATATGGCGATAGAACAGTTATATAATGAAAAAGATATAATAAATACTATAAAAATAAGAAGAATGCAATGGTTAGGCCATCTAATCAGAATGAGGGATGAGAGAAACACAAAGAAGATTTATAGTGGTAATTTAATTGGGAAAAGAAGTATTCATAGACCCAGGAAGAGATGGATAGAAGAGGTAGGGAAAGATCTTGCACAAAACCAAATTATAAGTTATAAAGTAAAGGCCAGCGATCGGAAAGTCTGGAGAGGTATATTGAGGGAGGTCAAAATCCTACATGGATTGCAGTACCATTGTGTATGTATGTATGACAATAAATGCTCTCACCAAAATATGCCAAAACACTATGAAACGGCAACACTAAAGAATTAAAAGTGTAAAATAAATTACAAATAAAAAAGTGTAATAAAAAAATATGCTCTTATCAATTAATAATTAAACATCAATAAATTTACAATTACATTATGAAAAACAAATTTAAATGACTAAAAAGATAATTTAAATAAAGTTTCATTTTTACTTTCTTCTATCTTTACAAGAAGAAAGTATTAGATCCGTGAAAATTTTTGAATTCCGGTTTTCAGTGGATTTACGCGTTTTAGAGGTCAGAGAACCCGAAAAACATATTTTTACAAAATGTCTGTCGGTCTGTCTGTGACACAAATTTTGTGGGCACTCTATCTCAAGAACTAATGCATGGAATTTAATTTATATTCAGTTAGTCCTTGACATAAATTGGTGCTGATTAGTTTTTGGTGTAAATCACACAACAAATGGCGCTGTTATGCAGCATTTTTTTTTTCAATTTCCACATTAGCTCAATCTCCAGAACTAATGCACAGATTTTCATCAAACTTCAGATTCAAATAGTCCTTGACATGAATTGACGTTTTGTACATTTTGGTGTAAATCGCTCAACACGTGGTGCTGCTATGCTGCATTTTTCGCGAATTCTGCAGTAACTCTATGTCAAGAGCTAATGCTTGGATTTTCAACAAACTTCAAATTCAGTGTATACCTGGATATGAATTAGAACTGTTTAGTTTTTGGCATAAATCGCTCAACAGGTGACGCAGCATTTTTTCACAATGCCCAAAATAGCTCAATCTCCAGAACTGATGCACGGATTTTCACCAGACTTCAGATTCAGTTAGTCCTTGACATGAATTGACGTTTTATACATTTTAGTGTGAATCGCTCAACAGGTATGGTGCATTTTTTGAGACTTCCGCAATAGCTCTATCTCAAGAACTAATGCTTGGATTTTCAACAAACTTCAGATTCAGGTGTACCTTGATATGAATTAGTGCTTTTTATGTTTTAGTGCAAATCGCTCAACAGGTAGCGCTGCAATGCTGCATTTTTCAGAATTTCCACTATAGCTCTATCTCAATAACTAATGCACGAATTTTCATCAAATTTCAGATTCAGGTATACCTTGATATGAATTAGTGCTGTTTATGTTTTGGTGTAAATCGCTCAACAGGTGGCACTGCTATGCTACATTTTTCAGAATTTCCGCTTTAGCTCTATCTCAAGAACTATCGCATGAATTTTCATCAAACTTCAAATTCAGATATACTTTGATATGAATTGGTGCTAAATTGATGTAATTTCTTGTACTATTTAAATGATTTAATTGACATGATTTATATAGAAGAAAGTTTTGTGATGGCCACAACATACTAGTTTCTTGCTGGTTCTCTTTTGTTGGTAAATAAACGAAAAAGTATATATTTTTAATAAATTTACTGCCTTGAACTTTCAAGCAAACGTGAATAAAAGCAGTGAATTTTTCATAATCGAGGTTGTTGTCCAGGCCAAATTAATGTATTGTAATAGATATTTTTTTGAAAAAATATGAATTGCAGTTAAAAAATTTGACGGTATTTTCAAGAGGACCATTGGTTGCTTATATAAGAGTATTTTTAAAAAACTATTTTTGGTACTTCCCCATTATCTCATCGACCACTTTCCATAAAACAAACTACCGTCAAACTAATTCCCAGCCTCTAACACTAAATAAACAAATAGATGAATGTTGGCACTGGAATCGAAAAAGAAAAAAAGAAATCAAATATTTTTTATAAAATAACTTTTAAAATATATTAATGAAAACAGAAAAAAGAAAATCCTGAATATTTAATTATTTACACTTGCCCGCTTCTGTATACAGTGTGACTTCAAAAATATGGCATTCAGAAATACAGCTTCAACGTCCTCTCCCCCCAAATGTTTACTTCCAACGAGAAAGAAACATTAGTGATTTAAGAATTAAATCTTCCGAGATCGAAAGTACAAGTGCAAAAAAAGAATAATAATAATCGATTAGGAGCAAATGCGTGTTTTCTTCATTTACAGAGACAATTAGTTTCTTGAACAACAGAACGACCAAGAAAATTTGGAGCTGCACTGTTGTTTAGCAATGGCATGGGTGTCTTCTGAATGCATGCAATCAGGGCTTGAAACTAGAACTTTAAAAAAAGATTATACTTAAAGACCACCCCGCTTCAAGATTCCATTCGGTATCTCAAAGCAATCCCTATTTTCTAGCCATCTCCACACGTAATTGTCTCGCGTTTCCATTCTGGATCGCTTTGTGATCCCTAATTTTTCATGCATTCAATTTTTAGATTCTACTTGGTAAAAATGCGCTCCTCCCCAAGTCCTGACAATTTTATTTCCTTATCTCCAAGAACATAATCATTAGAGCTTACTGAGTTTCATAATTATAAGAATTAAGTATAAAATTATATATATAGGGTTATGAATACTTTAAATAGTTAGTGTTTGTGCTTAAAAATAATGTAAATAGCTCAGTTAGGCTCTATTCATAAGCTAATATTAGTTTTTGTTACATTGAAATATCTCAATTTGTTGATTTTCTGCAAGCAAGTAAACCCTATTATATTACAATGGGAGTCTAAGAAAATTTGGCGAAATAATGGAAATAGCGCCAAGTTGGGTTCACTTTTGGCGATTAATTTTGGTCACCAAATTTGGCGATATCACCAAGTTGGTGAGAAACTTGGCGACATAGCTGCCCTCCCTATTGCCCCCCCGCTCTTATAGCATCAGAAAGCTTTGACCAATCAGATGTGTTTCGCAGTATCTACACAGATTTTCATTGGTCCATTTCCAAATCATTACTATATAGAGAAGGACTATTTTTCTTAATTATCAGTCTCAACTGGTGAATGTTTGTGACATCAGTAGAAACTGATCTGAACGTTAGCACTGGAATCGCAAAAGAAAAAAAGAAATCTGAAATCAAATATTTTTATAAAATAAATTTTTAAATATATTGATGAAAATGGAAGAAAAAAAAATCCTGAATATTTATTTATTTATACTATTTTTCTTAATTATCGGTCTCGACCGGTGAATGTTTGTGACACCAGGAAAAACTGATCTATTATATGTAACTATGCATTGCATCATTTTTTTAATGCTTCTTTTTAAAATTATACCATCCCCGTTTAAGAACACAATTGATATTTAAAAGAGGTACTTTACTCACGCAAAAACACCCACTCGCTTACTTTAGTCATATGGAACATATTTTAAAAAATCTCGTTTGCATTTGAATAATTGATTTTTTTTTTTTTTTTTTTTCTGGTAGCTGAGGTTGATCTGGACAAAAACCCTTTTTTAGGGTTTCAATCATCTGACAAAATCCTATTCGTCTCGCTCCTCTGTCTGTCACAGAGCCCGTTCTCAGAAACTATGTTGGAGACAGGGTTTAATCTAGAGCAAGCCAAAAAGCTAACTGGAAGAGCTTTTTGCCCCCAAAGCATTTAGTGAATTAGCCAAATAACGACAGCCAAAGAAATACGCTATATCATTCCCATTTTGTCGTTCCGCATTTCGTAAACCTGCTCCATTGCACAAAAACGAAAAAAATAACTCATATTGCATCCGTGCTGTGGCAACACTCCAAAATTTGTCTCGTGCTCTCCATGCAAGAGTCTTCAAACAGTGTGACATCATTTGCATAAGACACGACTCCAGCATATGGCGAAAACGAAAATCGCAGATTGTATAAGCATGGGATATGATCTGCACTATCTTTGAATCATCAATGTGCCAGATGCATGTCATATAAACTTTTCAGACTTGAATTTATGTCGGTTCTGGCTTCAACATGTAAAGAAATGAAACTAGCGGTTTTTTCTGTTTTTTTTTTCCCCCATAAAAATGGCATTACTGGCATGTTTTCCAATGTGACTTCTTTGTATGAAATTGTAGCATCACTTTTGTTGTGTACAGCAGACTGTGAAGGGGGATTCAATCTCATGAATATAACAAAAACTGATACAAACTGACAATCAAGAATTTAAGTAACTTAATGATGATTAATTTGGAACGGGAATTTTGAAAAGAATTTCCATTAAAAAAGGCATTTGCTCTGTGGTACACAGCCAAATCTAGAAGGGTCAATCTTACAGAATGATGTATTTGTTTGTATATTGCATAGCTAGAAATACTCATATACTATATAGAAATTTTGTATAAATAAAACGTTTTTTTTTCCTTGGCTAAAGCTATTTTTATTTGGCTAGAAGCTATTTGCTGCAATTAGCCTAAAAGCTAGAAATCCCTTTTTCCTAGATTAAACCCTAAGACTTGAAATTTTAAATACTTATAGCTGAACACTTTGTTGGAAAATAATTATTAATAATGTCTGTGGCAACACCAAGTTTGTCTTGCCAGATTGGCAACAGTATGTTATGTTGTTACTTAGAACCTGGAACGTATAAATGAATGTAGTTGCTGTGCCGGTGTTTCGGTTTGATGTAAAATGTTCTGAATTCCAGAAAGTTTTACCTAAATGTTTTCTTCTATTGAAAATAAACTATTCTTCTTTTTCTTACTTAGTCATACAGCTGATATTTAAAAACTCAACATGGTAGCGGATCGCAGTTGCGAATCGAGCTAGTGACTAAGAACAATAGAAGTAACGTTAAAACGAAAGTTCTGCAAAATTCGAATCGCTTAAAAACAAAACAAAATGACGAATATGTTTGAAGATATTTCTAATGTTGAAAAGCTTCATGACTCAAATTCATTCACGCTTTGGAAATTTCAAGTAAACATAATATTAAAATCTAATTCCCTGTTGGACGTTGTAAATGGAACTGAAAAGAAAGAAGGCTTAGCGGCAGATGCTAAGTTGTCGTGGGATAAGAAAGACGCTAAAGCTCAACAGGTAATTGTAACAACTAGAGAGAAGAAAGTAATGATGCACATTTTAAACTGCGAAAATTCTCCCGAGATGTACAAGAAATTATGTGGTATTTTTGAAAGAGATACAGAACAACAGAAGTGTAACTTATTACATGAGTTCTTCAACTACAGTTAGTGCAGAAACCGATATCGCTACTCATATAAGCAGATTAAAAAACATTGCTTTTAAACTGAAGGCCCTTAATAAACAAATTGATGATGAAATGGTCATATCTAAAATTTTATCCACACTTCCAAAAAATTATAAACATTTTAGAACTGCATAGGACTCTACTAACACAGAAGAAAAAAACATTAGAAAATTTAACAGCAAGATTATTGAATAAAGAGTGATGTACAAGAAGTGTAAAAAAGAATGAAGAACTTCAGAAGAACCAGTTGCTTTCAAAATATTAGAGAAAAGATGTTTCAAGTGTAATAGTGCTGATCATTTAGAAAGATCATGTAACAAAAGTAAAAATCCAGTAAAAAGTGCTAAAAAACAGATGTTTTAAATGTGACAGCAAATTTCATTTGGCTAAAGATTGTATTAGAAGTAAAAATAATCGTCCTCGATGTAGCATTTGTAAAAAAGATAATCATTCTGAAAAAGACTTATTTTTGTAAAAATAGTAAACCAGCAGTTTC
The DNA here is from genome assembly GCA_963932465.1 of Maratus speciosus. Classification (NCBI taxonomy): domain Eukaryota; kingdom Metazoa; phylum Arthropoda; class Arachnida; order Araneae; family Salticidae; genus Maratus; species Maratus speciosus. The sequence goes on from OZ010792.1 coordinate 41,079,542, forward strand.
CTTTCTTGCTCAAGAATCTAGTAGTACAAATAAATTTGTGGTAGATTCAGGATCATCTTCCCATATGGTAAATAATAAAATAATGCTGAAAAATCCTGTGAAGATTTCTACTGAAATTGGATTAGTAAAGAAAGCTGAAGTAATGACAGCTGAGTGTTTTGAAAAAATAGAAGCTGATAGTTGCACAATACAAAATGTACTCTATGTTCCACAGCTGAGTAAAAACCTGTTATCTGTTAATGCAATTACAGAAAATAATGGAGAAGTAAAATTTATTGAAGATAAAGTAGAAATTTCAAAAGATGGAAAAATTGTTTTAAAAGGCTATAAAAACAATAAAGGACTGTATGAAATAAGATTTAAATCAACAAAATGAAGCTTTGATTTGTGAACAGAAAAATCAGACAGTGTGGCATCAAAAACTTAAGTAGTAAATATGAAATTATTGAAAAATTCAAATAGCATAGATCTAAAAGATGACAACATTAAAATGATAGAAGATTCGTGTGGCATTTGTCTTAGAGCCAAACAGACCAGATTTCCATTTAAATCGCAAAGAACAAGAGCAACTAGATCATTGAAGCTGATTCATACCGATGTTTGTGGCCCAATAGAGGTGAGTACATGGGACAGAAAAAGGTATTTCTTAACATGTTTGGATGATTATACTCATTTTATCATGGTCATTCTATTGGAGAACAAGTTTGAAGTTACATTACGTTTACATACATACATACATACATAGATACGTTTACATACATTACATAGTTGGAGTTAAATTACGCTGTGACAATAGACGAGAATATGTTTCTCATAAGTTAGTTAACTGATGCAAATATAAAGGGATTGTTTTAGATTATAGCATTCCACATACAACACAGCTTAATGGAAAAGCAGAATGGCTGAATCGAACACTCTTTGAAAAAGTCAGAGCTCTAATTTTTGATTCAGGAGTTGAAAAAAATGTGGGGTGAAGCATTGCGAACTGCAGCCTATCTCCTTAACAGAAGCCCAACAGAGTCTGTAAGTGTTACTCCTGCTGAAATATGGTTCCAAAAGAAACCAGATTTGTCAAGATTACAAATATTTGGTAGTGTAGCTTATGCTAAAATACTTGGTCAACTGAAGAAATTGGATAGCCGAAGTAATCGGCTCATCATGGTTGGATATGCTGAAAATGGCTACAGATTATAGAATCCAAATACTACGGAAATACAAATATCAAGAGATGTGATATTCCTTGAACCCAAAGTTGATAAACCGAATGATTTGATATCACCATTCAATTACTTTAATTTGCAAGATGACAGTAGTGAAGATGAGGAAAATCCTAACAACATAAAACAAACTACATCAGAAGATCAAAACATTGAACAATTTGGACGAGGGAAAAGAATAAAGAAACCTCCTGTTTACCTTGGTGATTATGCTTTGCTGACATACAAAGAGGCCATTAGTGGAGATGATAAAGAATTGTGGAAAGAAGCTATAGATGAGGAAAAGAAATCCTTAGAAAAAAAAGAAACTTGGCAAGTGCTTGACAGGAATGCAGCAGGAAATAAGAAGATATTAAGTAACAAATGGATATTTAAAATTAAAGATAATGGCAAGTACAGAGCACGTTTGGTTGTGAGAAGTTGTGAACAAAAATATGGTCTTGATTATGAAGAAACTTCTAGTCCAGTAGTGAGCATTATTCCATTGAGAATTATTTTTGGACTAGCATTGAAGAAACAATATAAAATAATGAAATTTGACATAAAAAGAGCCTTTTTGTATGGAAAATTGGACAAAGAACTTTATATGAGTATGCCAGAAGGATATGATGACAAATCTAATGTATGTAAACTTCAAAAATCGTTATATGGTCTAAAACAAGCACCTGTAAAATGGAGCAAAAGATTAACAGATTTTGAGGGAAAGTGGTTTTGTACAAATTAAATTTGAACAGTGCATTTTCATAACTGAAGACAAAGCTATTAGCTATTTATGTAGATGACGAAATTTTAATTGGATGTGATCATACAAGATTAATTGATTTTCTTGAGAAATTAAAAAAGGAATTTGATGTAACTTACGAAGAACCGAATTCATTTCTAGGTATGAATTTAGAATTAAATGATGACACACTAAAAATTCGTCAAGAACCATATTCAAAACAAGTGTTAGAAAGATTTCGAATGTTAGATGCAAAGGCAACAAGTACACCTCTGTTACAAAATGAAACAGTCAACTGTGTTCAAGAAAAAGAAAGTGTGTTCCCTTATCGAGAAGCTATTGGTAGTCTTCTTTATTTATCACGTAGAACAAGACCAGATTTGTCCTTCACTGTTGCTTATGGAAGTCGCCATGTAGAAAATCCATCTGACTCTAACATTTCTAATCTCAAAAGAAATTTAAGATATTTCAAGGGAAGCAAGGACTCGGGTGTAGTGTATACAATAAATGGCAGCGACACAGAACTGATTGCCTATTGTGATGCAGACTATGCGGGTGATCCTGACACTCTTAGAAGTACCACTGGATATGTAATATACTTTTGTGGAGGTCCAGTAAGTTGGAGCTCGAGAAAACAGCCTATAGTGGCTACATCAAGTACTGAAGCTGAGTATATTGCAGCGGCTGAATGTTGTAAAGAACTAATTTATCTCAAAACTTTAATTGAGGAAATTACAAATGATAAAATTTCTATAACTTTAAATGCAGATAATCAGAGTGCTATAAATATAATTAAAAATGGGGTTGTAAGTAAAAGAAGTAAACATATAGATGTACATTTTTACTTCATAAAAGAGAAAGTTGATGAGGGTTTGATTAATATAAAATATTGCTCAACTGGTATTCAAATTGCTGATGTATTTACTAAAGCACTGGGACCAAACAAGTTTGAAAATTTTAAAACTAAATTGGTAATGTAATATGTTTGAATTTAAAATTTACTAGTTTTGTATGTATATATTGCTGTACTTTACTTAAATTGATTTGATTATTTTGTATATGTAAAAATATTTCTTTTGATTTGAATATAATACTTTATATCTGTAAATGTATATGTTAAGACTAGTTGACTTTAAGGGAGTGCTTTTAATTGAATTAATAATTAAGGGAGTGTGTTGGGAAATAATTATTAATAATGTCTGTGGCAACACCAAGTTTGTCTTGCCGGATTGGCAACAGTATGTTATGCTGTAACTTAGAACTTGGAATGTAAAAACAAATGTAATTGCTGTGACGATGTTTCGGTTTGATGTAAGATGTTCTGAAGTCCGGAAAGTTTTATCTTAATATTTTCTTCTATTGTAAATAAACTATTCTTCTTTTTCTTACTTAGTCACTTAGCTGATATTTAAAAACTCAACACACCTCACATCAAACGACAAATCATAAAATTTTGAAAAAGCCTTATATTTACCATCTGGACTCTAGCTTGTGTATTTTAAGCTTTTTTTTTTTCTAACTGAGCCCCTAATTAAGTTGAAGACTTGAAATTTTGATTACTTATATCTGAACACTTGCGATCACATGACAAATCATAAAAATTTCAAAAAGTCATATTTACACCTCCGGTCTCTAACTCATGTAGTTTAAGCAATTTTTCTAACCTCCACCCTTTTCTAACTTTTGTCGACACCCCTTTGACCACTCTTTCATATTATGCACCATAGCCTTACATATTTTAGTTCCACATTTTATGGCCAGAGGCGCCTAACTACCTCAGGTGCTATGGGTCCCGCTCCCTCGACTAATATATCTATGGATAGGTTGTAAAACAGTGTTTCATTTGGATAGAGGTTTGTTTAGAATAGTGTGTGCCCTCTGGTTGCGAAATGTGGAACTAACAGATTTTGCAAAAGGATAAAGTGTTTTGAAAGGAATATTAAATGAAAACCTCTGTGCGATCTGTTATCACCCTTACTCACTTGTTACCTTTTCGATTTTGTTTCCAGATTTTTTTTTTTTTATAAAGATGCTCTCACTTTTAGAATCTGTTTTGGAAGTGAAAGTGCCCCCATTAAGAAAAAAAAGAACTTGCAATAAAAAAAAAATAGTAAATAAAATAAAATAACGACAATTGTAGAGATCAACCTCAGCTATCCAATGCAAAAAAATAAATAGATAAAATAATTTTTAAAAAAATATTGAAATTCAAACGAGATATGTTAAAAATATGTGCCATAGGATTAACATTAACGAGTGGATATTTTCGCGCGAGTGAAGTAGCCCTCGATATAACGAAATAACAAACAAATCAGTTAAACATCATTTAAAATACAGATAAGTGTCGAATGGACTATATTCCAAATCTAGGTTAGAGGCTGAAAAAAGTCACATGGTACCGGTAATTGACTCAAAAAACTTCTAACTGATAAGAAGGGAAGCTACTACTGCTTTCCCCATCAACTGTTTCACTGGCTGGCACGTAGGATTTATACTGCGTCTATGGAACTTTCCTTTCTTTACACTAGAAGTTTTTGCCTTGACCACATGATCATGACATAGATGGAATATCCTCCATGAAAATGAATAACATAAACACGTGTAACGCATCTGTGTCAAGTAAATGCTATGCCACGATCATGCAATTGTGGCGTAAAAAAAATAATGGATTTTCGAGGTTATATTGTATTACATGAATTTTGGAAATATTGGAAAAATGCCTGCATGTATGAAACAGTGAATAGATTGCTGGAAAGTATCAATGTCCCTAACACAATTTATACAGCTAAGCCCAAAGATTTTATTTAGTCATGAAAACATAGATATCTTAAGTATCAGCTTATATTTTTTTTTCTCTTCAGCTTCACTAATCTGGAGATTCACGGAAAACTGATTTTCTCAATTGTCATTATCAGACTGTTTATATAATAACTTATTTGGGGAAAGTTCCATAAGTTTATATTGACATATTTTAGTGAGCAAGATTTGCTGAGGAAATATGGACAGATTTATATATTACTTGGAATTGCACTTTGACAGCCCAAAGGTATGCCAACAAGATACTCAGATATTATGACATACCTTATGATGCAGACATTGTTGATTCCTTTCTTTTAGTGCAGGATAATGTGTAATACAGCTCAGAATATGTTAGAAAGGAAAACAATACAGTGTATGCAGTGAACAGCATCCAATTGACCATGTCTGGTACATTGCAATGAATGCAATGTCCTGTTGACTGTTCGGGACTTTACAACATATTTGTCATTTACAAGTACTCAAATTGCAGCTGAGAGTCTTCATGTTCTTGACATCATTTCAAAGATTTAAAATTCTGATACAGGATGTTTTAATGCATTATTTTCTGTATTAAATGTCAAAAGAACTTTCAATTTTATACCCATGCATCACTGCTTTACATGTTTTTCTCTGTTTGCTTGCTTCCCTAATTTTTTTAACAGTGTATCTGAATTTATATATCGTATTTTCTAATTCTACCATTTAATTTGCCCATTTTTAGGTGCGTTCGTAATTATATAAATACGTAGCACCTATAGTCGTCATTCAGTCTGTCCGCATGTAACAGAGCAAAAACTACCCAACCGAATGGTCTGAAATTTCAAATATATGATTGTTGCAAAGTTTTGTCGAGCCATTTCAAATTTTATGAAAATCAGATGTATAGTTTAATTACAGGGACAGTCAAAAGTTTTTCTTTACATTACGGCCAATGGGAAAAATTATTGCAAGTGCATTTTTTAGGAAAATCGGATGTATAGTTTAATTACAGGGACAGTCAAAAGTTTTTCTTTACATTACGGCCAATGGGAAAAATTATTGCAAGTGCATTTTAATGATATTACAGCCTTCCGAATGGTCTGAAATTTTAAAGATATAGTTGTTGCAAAATTTTGTTGAGCTATTTCAAATTTTAGGAAAATCGGATGTATAGTTTAATTACAGGGACAGTCAAAAGTGTTCCGTTACATTACGGGAATGGGAAAAAATTATTGGAAGTGCATTTTAATGATGTATCAGACTATGCACTTTATGAAGTGCAAAAAATTATACATTCAGTACAATATGGGGTGCAAAAAATAATTATAAAACTAGTTATAGTACGAACGCACCTCATTTGCCACGTTTGACGAGCAATTTCCAACTTGTTATTATTTGAATTTGTACCATTATTTAATTAATTAAAGATAGCATTTCATTATTTGTCAGAAGTTATTGTTGGATTTTATGTTCTCAGCAATATCACTCAGACTAATCCCTTTAACACTTTCGCTGCCGATCTCACGCCAGCACATGATGCAGCATCAACACGCCAATCACATGATAATGCGTGGTGCAGAGTGATGTCTCAGTAGCCAGTCACACACTCGGCACCTGGGCACAGATTTTGAACAATGTGCAACATCCAAAGTGTTAAGGGAAGTCCTTGTTAGAAATAATGACATATAAGTAGTACAACAGATATTCATTGAAATAAAATGAGTATGCAGCATGTGGCATGGACACAAAGGAGTTAAATATTTCAAAAAATAAAATAAAATAATAATAATAATTGATTCAGTTGGTGTTCTAATTATATTTTAACTACAAAAATGAATGTAAAATTCTTTTGACTTGGCAGAAAAATATAAAAAATAATATATAATAGACTTAACAAATCAAGTTGTTTACCAATAGATCCAAGTGAAGTGTCATAGTTCTCCCTAAAATTAAAAAAATAGCTTAAGTGAAAATTGCCAAAGTTTTGATCGTTTAATAAATAAGAAAAAGAAACTATAGCAATATAAAATCATTTTAGAATAATTTAAAAAGATAGGCTTCTTTTAATAGAAAGAAATCATATTATCTTAATTTTATTGATGAAATTTAAAAACATGTAAAACTTGCATTTATTTCTTTTTAAAAAATCAATAATTGTACTTAGGCTGCTGCATAAAAATAATGAAACATACTTGTCTTCAGTCCTAGGAGTCAACAAATTGAATCTTTCTGTAACTGAAATAGAAAAAAAAAATATCCCATTGTCACAACTTCATATTAACCTTAATAAAAATTAAAAATAAGAATAAATATATGAAATGACACTAAAAATACTTAACGGTTGGAAAACAGTTCTTCATCACTTTCTGATTCACTTGTTATGTAACAACTCGCTCTAAAGAAAAGAAACATACTGTATCTATTTACTTACAGGGAAAGTTTCAAATTAAAGCTAGTAGTTATAAAGACATGAAAATTTAAGAGAATTCAATTTTTATTTTAAAGGCAGATACTTTTCTTACGGGTTTTGATGTGAAAGAGAAAATGGACTAGGCAAGAGAAGGAAAAATTTTACAAATACTTTTAGGTAACCTATCCTCTGATTCATATACATAAGCAATTTATTCAATATTTACACAATTTAGTTAAAGTAGTATATAAACAGAATCAATTTATGTAAATAGAGGGCTCTGCCTCTTACGAGGTGTGCTTGTCAACTCACTTTCAGACCCCACAGGTTCTAAAAATACACTAATTTGCTCATTTGCAATTTGCTTAATTATTGTCAGTCAGTCAATAGTGGCCACTTTAGCTTTACACGAGTTCTTTTTTAGGGTTCCGTACTTAAAAAATAAAAACGGAACCATTATAAGATCACTCCTGTGTCTGTCTGTCACAGCCTCTTTACTCGTAAACTATGGAGCGTGGAAAGTTCAATTTCGGGGAAGTTATAAAGACCATTGACCCACATATTTTCAGATTAATAAACATTCATAAATATATTTAGTAAAAAAGTAGAGGGGCTAATTATGCTACTTGAAAAAAAAAATCTTTTCTTTGTATATCATGTGGGGTATCCTATAAAAGCTTTTGTAATGCCAAACTCAAAAATACATTCCTTTTAATTTTAGGTATTATATTTTTAAAGATATTATTGAAAATGAAGCACAAAAATATGTTCCCCCCCCCCCCCCATCTAATTCTGAATATACTGAAACCAAAATTATGAAAAAATTAGAGGTAGTAGACGTTAATATAAACCTTGCCGGAAAATTATAGCGATTACCCTAGGTCACATAGTTTTAGAGTAATTAGCATTTTTCTGTTACACACAAATTTCGATTTACGGGCATTCAGAAAAATTGTTGCGCATCGCTGAATATACCTATCATTGCAGAAGAATAACAGAATTGTTGATAATGATTTTCGAAAAAAATCATCGGTAATTAGCCGAGATATTAACCTGTTCTCATTAAGTACTATATAGCAGAGTGCAATTACTTTAAAAATTAATGAATTCTAACTGTCTTTAATTTCTTAACACAATACCTATCAACTCCCATCTTCTTAGTAGAAAATAAAATGTCTACTTACAAATTTGAAGAGACTTGTAGAAGAAATGAGATAGATGACTCATAATGATACATATTAGAAATGAAGACCTCATTAAATAAAAACTAAGAGCTTTTTATTATTATGTAAATCTGGAGGCATGTTCAATTTTACAACATCAACACTAAAGCAAGAACTAGATGACATGAATGAGAAACTCATTTTATAATGGTTTGCAACCAATCACAACTAGCCAGCACATGCTGGAACTCTTTTGCATAAACAGCAGAAAGTTGAGTAACACTGTGCAACCTGAAAAACATATTAACAAACAATGCTTCTTGTTTAACTGATACCTTGTTGGTAACCAACCAACCATTCAATCAATTAACTATGAATTTAACTGAAACCACAAAACAAAATGTAAACAATATGGATGCCAGCATGCTGTTGAAGTTAAGCGTTAGGGTTAGTTTTGTTAGTAAGTTAGTAGTTTTTATCATTGAAATATAGTAAAAGGTACCTTTTTAAATAAAACACTTAATACAAGAAATAAAGATGAAAAATAATGGAAAAAACTTAATAAAAAGTGTGGTTCTTCCACAAAATGCCCCCCTTTTCCAGCATTTTTCATTTACTAAACACTTTCAAAAATAAATGTAAATGTATTATGCAAAATACATATGTACAATACACAATTGAAAAATATTTACTTTAAAAAAATTCATCAGTTCATGATTTTAAGTTCAAAAAGTTTTTTTTTTTTTTTTTTTCAGCATAAGTAAGCTGATCTAAGTTTCATAAATAAGTCCTTGCACAGAGATTTTGTAAGGAGATCAGCTAAATTGTCCTTAGACTTAACGTGAATAATGTCAAACACATGCTGTAGATATAAGTCTCTTACGAACATGTATTTTAAATCTATGTATCTATTCCTGATATTCTCGCTCGGTTCTTAATGAACTGTATAGCAGCAGCATTCTCACGCTTCAATATTGGTTTTTGGTTACCAATAATATTTGAATCAAGGTTAAAAGTAATATATAGTTTCTCTAAGGTCGAATTCAAGTACTTAAGTTCTTTAGCAGCTTCTGAGGCTGCAATAAATTCGGATTCCATCGGAGACACAGCTACACAGGTCTGTTTCACCACACGCCATGTTATCGGGAGGCCATTTAAGAAAATAGAGTAGCCAGTCCAGGATCGGCGGTCACTCGGGTCACTAGCCCAGCTAGCATCAACATAGGGAGAGAGCTGAGTGGGGGGGGGGGGGGTGTCTTGAGGGTACATTTGGATTCCTAATTCCTTCATAGTTCCTAGGTAGCACAGGATTTGTTGAAGGCATTTCCAATGGATAGGTCCAGGATTTTCAACAAACTGGGAAAGAGCTGCTACTCCATAGCTGATGTCAGGTCTGCAACGTCCTGAAATGTAGAGCAGGCATCCCAATAAATTTCTGCATGGAACATCTTCCATCTGGTTGTCATCAGTCGGCATATCTTTCCTAGAAGGAACAACTTTGGGTTGGAGACGAAGAGAGATTTTAGTAAAGTTTTTAAAATTAAATTTTTCAAGACATTTCTCAATGTACTCTTTACAATGAATTTTTATGGAGTCTCCTGTCATATCAAATTCAATACCCAAAAGTTTAGAAATGGGCCCCATATTCTCGACTTCATATAAACTTTTTATAAGAGAAAATACTTCTTTTAAAATTATTTCATTTTCAGCAAATATCGGCAGGTCGTCCAAATATACTAGTACCACTGCTTTTCTTTTATAAGAATAAGCACAAGTAAGTCCTGGTATTTCATTAAAACCATTACTTGTGAGTTTGTTGTGCAATTCTTCATACCAACACCTTCCCGACTGATGAAGGCCATATAATGCTTTATGTAATTTTAAGACGTGGTTTTCCTTTCCAAGTGTTATGTAATCTGCAGGTTGTCTTATGTATATATCTTTATCTATGGCTCCATATAAATATGCACATCGTACATCTAGAAGACAATGCTTCCACCCCAAAATACATATGAATAAAGCTATAAAAAGTCTGATTAATAGGAAGTTAACCACTGGACTGAATGTTTTTTCATAATCCAGTCCTTCTCTCTGGTTATTCCCCAAGGCTACTAATCTTGCTTTAAAGTTTCCAAACCCATCGCTGGCTTTTCTTTTAAGAGTATATACCCACTTAGTACCTAAAATTTTACAGTTTTCTGGTTGTGGAACTAATGTCCATACATTTCGGTCGATCATAGATTTAATTTCTGCATCCATTGCCTCTTTCCAAAACTTAGCTTCAGGGAGCGTTTTTGCTTGATTCGGAGATCTTGGTATTATGATTTCTGCACAGCAGGTTTCCTCACTATCTGGTACATTAGTGTTACTTTCCATTTTTAAGATAATAGGACCCTCATATTCATCTTTATATGAAAAGCTTATTAGATCTTTGTCATAAATTATTTTATTTTTCTGACAATACTCTTGCATTTCTCTTTGGCTTCTTAAAGTCTTCCCATCAGGTGTAAAAATATAAATGTCAACTTTTCCCTTTGAGGCCCCTTTACTTCTTATTGTTTTTATCCTATGAAATTTAACTGTATTCGATTCTGGTTCAGGACTTGGGGTGAGTGATCGAGGTTCTTCTTTTAATTCAATCGCTTTTTCTAACTCATCTTTGGTTGGTTGGGATAAAGGCACTGATTTTGGATCAACTTGTAATTCAGGGTTGAAACACTGTTTCTTATGTTGCCCCCCAAATCATCATCATCGTCAAACTCCGAGGAAATATTATGACCCTCTTTTGCTTTTCCTAGCATTGCTTCGTCAAAAATCACATGTTTACTTTCTACAATGGTATTTTCATCAGGGATCCATATTCTATAACCACTCGTCCCATACCCATATCCTACAAAGATGCCTTTCTTGGCACGAGGCTGAAATTTATTTATTTTCTGTGGTGTTTGATGAACATAGGCTGTACAGCCATATCTCTTAAGATGATTTATTGATGGCTTTTTATTATACCACCACCTGAAGGGGATGTCATTTATGGTAGTGTGAAATGTTCTATTTCTTATGTAATTAACTGTCATCGTAGCTTCTAGCCAAAAATCATCTGTTAAATTAGCTGAATGTATTAATGTTCTCATTCCATCAAACAGCACACGATTGTATCGCTCTGTACAGCCGTTCATTTGCGGCGAGTAAATCGTGGTGTGTTCGTGTTTGATTCCAAGATTTTCTAAAAATTTTTCTAATGGTCGGTTGCAGTATTCTAACCCATTATCTCTTCCGACAGTTTTAACTTTCTTTCCAGTTTGCCTTTCTACCATAGCTATAAAATCTTTAAATTTACTATAAACTTCATCCTTATTTCGTAGTGGGTAACAGAAAGCCCTGCGGCTATAATCATCAATAAATGTTAAAACATATCTATAGCCTTGTTTTGTTGTAACTGGAGCCGGACCCCACACATCGCTGTGTATAAGTTCTAATAGCTCTCTAGATCTAATTTGTGGTAATTTTGGGTGGGCAGCTCGTGTACTTTTCCCTATTACACATGATTCACATCGTGTTTCATCACCTTTAAGTTTTCCAGGATTTTGTACCAGATTTTTATTAAACATATCTTTCAAAGTGCTTAAGTTTACATGCGCCAGTCGCTCATGCCAGAGCATGATGTTATTCCTATCTAAAGCATATGAACTATTATAATTGTTCTCTTTATGTTGTGTCTTAAGTGTTTCATTTTTCCCTTTAAATCGAAAGTTGTCTTTAGTAAGCCAGCCTTTTATAGTGTAAAAATTACCCTTTAATTTAGCACTCCATAAGTATTTCCATCTAGGTGAAAAAATTTGAAACCCTTTATTTAATCGGGCATGCATTTTTGCCTTATCCATTTTAGACATACTAATTAAATTTCTATGAATAGAAGGAACATATAAAACATCATGCAAATTTACAGTCATTATTTTATTTTGGTCTTTAGTGTTAAATTCAACTTCACCAATACCCTGTACTGTGTGGGGAGTGGTTCCCATACGTACTACTGCACCTGCTGGAGGCTTCCTTAATTCTGTAAAAAATTCTTTATTTTGACATACATGTGCTGATGATGCACTATCTAAAGTCCATTCTCTATTTGCAGGAAAAAGTTCATTTGCATAACACTTATCTACCATGAATTCAGAGACGAAAGAACTGACTCTAGGTTTAGTTCTAGAAACTAAAGTTTTGTTTTTACAAAATTTAGCAAAATGATCACTTTTACCACATAAAAAACAAGTTAACTTTTTCCCTATGCCTGACTTAATTGTAATTGGTTTACTAGGATTTAATTTATCTTTACTTTCAACAGTTAATAAACAATCTTGTTTTTGAAGATCACATAAATTTTACCGATTATATTCCTTTAAAATTTCTGCCTTTAAATTGTCAAACTTAAATTTAGACTTGACACAATTTTCAAATTCCCTTGCAAGGTAATCATATTCCTCTGGCAGGCACTGTAACAATTGATAACACCTATGATCTTCAGTAATTGACTCCCCAGAATCACTTAACTTTCTATAACAATCCTCAAACCTAGCTATAAATGTAGGTAACTCTTCATCAGGAAGAATTCTCAAATTTCTAAACTCTGCTAGCCTATATGCTTTTAAGGACCTACACTCAATTTCTGAATTTGTTTTAAGTGTATCCCATATAACTGAAGGATCACTTAAATGATTTATTTGAAGCTCAACTTCTCTGCTACAATATGTTTTCAATAGACCAGCGGCCTTGCTTTTACTTTGATTCAATTTAAATTTATCAATTTCAGCTAAGTCATCTACTTTTGGCCATTTACTCTTATCTATCCAAATTATTAAACCCTCTGACTCTAGTATCCTCTTTATATTTGTTACCCAAGAATGGTAATTATGTCTTGTCAATAGTAATTGAGGGTTAGGGCTAGCAGCCATGTTTGTTTACAAACACTGAAATATTTCTAAGTTAAAACTCATCAAATTCTGCCTTTAAAATGGTGCAATACTGGGTTCCATAACCCTTTGTTCTCATTAAGTACTATATAGCAGAGTGCAATTACTTTAAAAATTAATGAATTCTAACTGTCTTTAATTTCTTAACACAATACCTATCAACTCCCATCTTCTTAGTAGAAAATAAAATGTCCATTTACAAATTTGAAGAGACTTGTAGAAGAAATGAGATAGATGACTCACAATGATACATATTAGAAATGAAGACCTCATTAAATAAAAACTAAGAGCTTTTTATTATTATGTAAATCTGGAGGCATGTTCAATTTTACAACATCAGCACTAAAGCAAGAACTAGATGACATGAATGAGAAACTCTCATTTTATAATGGTTTGCAACCAATCACAACTAGCTAGCACATGCTGGAACTCTTTTGCATAAACAGCAGAAAGTTGAGTAACACTGTGCAACCTGAAAAACATATTAACAAACAATGCTTCTTGTTTAACTGATACCTTGTTGGTAACCAACCAACCATTCAATCAATTAACTATGAATTTAACTGAAACCATAAAACAAAATGTAAACAATATGGATGCCAGCATGCTGTTGAAGTTAAGCGTTAGGGTTAGTTTTGTTAGTAAGTTAGTAGTTTTTATCATTGAAATATAGTAAAAGGTACCTTTTTAAATAAAACACTTAATACAAGAAATAAAGTTGAAAAATGATGGAAAAAACTTAATAAAAAGTGTGGTTCTTCCACATAACCCTTAAAAGTACGGTCAGTTTGGACGTAGGCGGCTTACTCTATGCCTAGTTAACAACTTTTAATGATATATATGTGTAATGCAATGTCCAGTAACAGTATAAAAGCAATAAACGCCAACTTGTTAAAAACATACTAATTTAAGGGGTCTTGGGACTCTAAAAAGTGGAAAAAATGAAAAAAAGACTATTTTCAACATTTAATGTCTCAAAATGTATATGATTTTAAAACACAGTTTTAATTGGGATGAAAGATATAAGTATGTTCTTTCGTTTCATGTATTTAAAAAATGGCAAGATACAGAATTAGTATTTATAGGGGGCTCGAAATTGTTAGATATTGTCGAACAAAAAATTGGCATAACAGTTTACGCGCAGGATTACAAAATAAATATTGCAACTAGAATGAAAATTTTGGTGTTTACTTATACTTCAGATTGTAATAATTTCCCTGAACTTAAATAAATTTGTATTTAAAGCATTTTTAAAGTTTTAATGCAATGTTGCATTTAGCTAATACAAAATTTTGAAAATTTGAACATAAAATCACCTTAAAAAATATTTTTTTAAACAACATAAAGGAAATTTTAGGTTCAATTTATACAGACTAACATGAAATATATGTTTTGAAAATTTCATGAAAAAATATTCAGAAGTTTTTGAGGTATTCTGCGCGTTATACCCAAAAAACACCATTTAGAAAATAATGACTTTAAAGTTTCGGAAACGCCGTTTCAGCTATTGAGCGGGTACAATTCTAAAAGTCAAAACTTCTGTTCTAATGGGAATTTCAAGGAAACAATTATATCAAAATATTCAGAAAAGATAGGAGCTTAACATCTAAAAAAATTAAAATTTCTTAAATTTTGAAGCTTTAAGAGTCCTGCGACCACTTAATCCTTTCCGCACGGAGTAATTCTATTTATAAACTTATGAAATAATGAACTGACACCAGAATTTATAAACGAATTTATTTGAAAATGCAAACTTGCTTTTTTTCACGTACATGATAAAAGGAAAATTTTAATTAAATATTCTTGGTGCCGTTTGTCTGTTTTGGAATTAAAATTAGGTGTCCTTTTTTTTAAGGGCATCGCCCTCGAAAGACTTAATTAGACTGAATTGCATAAATACTGTGGGATTCGCGGTAGTTTGCATTGATTGTATCTCTGAATACGCCTTGAGTGACTTTAAAAGATAATTAAACACCTATCTGGAAAAATGCGGCACTGACCAAGGCGGCGTTGCAACTTTGAGACCTCAATTCGAAGCGCGCTTAGCACAGTGCCAAATTTAAACTTTGAACAAAGGTTTTGTTTTAGCTACACTGTATAAATAAAGGTTATTACTAAGCTGAATTTAGCTTCATGAAATGCTAAATGAAGTTTAACTATGCACTGCTTTTATTGTCTTTACCGAATTAAGTTCATCATAAACAGACTAGGATAATATTAAAAAAAGAGTTATACGAATAGCTATATTTGATATTATTTAGGTTCCATATCTCTTTGAACTTTCATGGTATACCCATTTACACTTTTCTAATATATACAGTTATACCCAGGGTTGCAAAAAAGCCGGCTAAAATTAAAAAAAGCCAGGCCGCTGGCTTTTATTGGTTTTAACCGGCTTTTTTTGGCCAAAATTGGCCATAATTGGCTTTTATATAATGAAGCATTGTAATTATAAACTACACATTTTAAAGAGTTTTTAATTAGTTTTAATAACATTTAATTGATTTAGAGTTTAATAAGTAACCCAATTTCTCAATAATGAGGACATTAATACTGGAATAAAACTTAGATGGATTTGCTAATGATTTGTAGTCAGAATTGCACAGCTAAATTTTAAAAAGGCCATACCAACTGCCAATTTTTTCATGTTTACTGCTTTATAAAATTAAAGAGGACAATGGTTACTTAGTTACATCTTTTATTACTTAATTTGAAGAGCGATTAATATACAAGTCTTATTTTATTTCTAGTAAACATTTAAAATTATGCATAGTCATATTAATAAAAACACAGTTTCTCACTATTAAAAACATTGCGAACAGCATATGCATGAATATGCTTAACAACAAGCTTTTCAAAATTTTATTTGGAGAATTTTTTCTTCTTGTTTAAATGCTCTATTTTTTATACACTTATGTACCACTCTCCTCAAATATTATATCCTTTCTAATTTCTCTTTTAACATTTATAACTTAATCTCTTAATATGGACACACAAGAATGTTTCCATTTTGATGTGCTACATTTTGTCATTAATTAAATATAATCTTTAAAATGTGTAGCGTATGTGGAGCTATGTAATATAGAATTTCAAAATACCAGTTTGGAGTCTAACTTATATTATTTTCAATGTTTATATATATATACATATATATATATATATTTTTTTTTATTTCGGACATAATGCCTTCACATTTGCCTTCTAGAAGTTATAGACTTATTTATTTGACAAAATTTAATAGAAATCTATAATTTTTTTAGTAGAAAATATTTATAAGTGTATTAAAAATTAATTGATCCAAATTTAAAACAAATTAACTGTAAACCAACTTTAAAACATAAAAGCCGGCTTTTTTTAAGTGGTTAAAACCAAAAAAAGCCGGCCGTCTTTTTTTGGCCTG
This sequence comes from Maratus speciosus, assembly GCA_963932465.1. Taxonomy (NCBI): domain Eukaryota; kingdom Metazoa; phylum Arthropoda; class Arachnida; order Araneae; family Salticidae; genus Maratus; species Maratus speciosus. The sequence continues at coordinate 41,096,198 of OZ010792.1, forward strand.
GCTAAAAGCCGGCAACCCTGGTTATACCCAACCTTACGTTGTATAGTTTTTTACAAAGTCTAAGTATTCTTTTAGCAACTTTTTTTTTTTTTTATAATACAATTACAAATTCATATATTTATTCTACGAAACCCTCTGTGCGCGAGTAATGCTCGCACTTGACCATCTATTTTTTTAAAGGCACACATTAGATTGCTAATTTTTTTTATAACAAACTGAACATAGAATAGTAGTAAAACAGATATAAATTACTTTGAAAAATGCATTTAATAGTAGTTTCAATATTTTTAGCTATTTTTCCGAGCATGACAATTTACAAATAATTAGAATTATGATATATAGTTTTATTACAATTTAAATATAGTACAACTAAATAAAAATAATTTATGTAACATATAAATTATTATTTAATCAGTTTTTAGCTTGATTTAATATAAAATAACACTAATGATTGCTAAAAAAAATGTGTATAAAGTTTTTGACACTTTTCGACGGATGTCAAAAACCCAACCCTGCCTGTAATTCATGTTCGAAAAAATTTGAATTACAATACATTAATTTGGCATGAGTCGTGATTATGGAAAACTGATCAATTTGATTTACTCTGGGAATTAGTAAACTTATTAAGAAAAATTATAATTTTTGCTGTGATTTTTTTTAAAAGATATAGCAACAGGAAAAAAAAAAGGCGGGGATTTTTTAAACTATCCATTCAGGATTTCTAAATTGTTTTCTCAACATACAATCAAATTTTAACAAATATTAGACTATTAATTGATAAACGCATATTTAAAAAAAAATTAGTATACTGTTTATTATTTATTTTTATTTTCTACTTTTTAGTGTTAAAAATATTTCATTGTTGCAGTTTCACATCCAGCTGGCATATTTTAGTGAACGTAATTTGGTGTACAATTAACTCCATTGTTGTAACACATATACAATTGCGATCATAAACAGAGATGTAATGGAGGGTATACGGGGGTAAACGCCGTATATCCTCTGGATTTTTTAAAGGAACACCGTATACACTGTAAAAAATAGTGGGAACGTTTACTATTCTAACAGGAACATTTCTGATAGTATCGGATATGTGAGAGCCATTTCTATTTTCTGAAACAACCGGGAATGTTCCTGGGTGTTTCAGTTTACTTTCCGTGAAACAGTGAAAGCGCCTGTACACATGCGCTCCAAGTATTTCACCACTATTTCTCCTTATGCTACAACCGGAAGCAATCGCCTAAAGTGAAAGTCAACTTGTTTGTGTGTATGAGAAATGAGATGGCGGCGTAGGTAACTTTACGCTTTACCACGTGCATTTGAATTCGCTTTTACTTTGGGAAAAAAAAAAAAAAAAAAATTATAACATTTTTGTTGTATTTTGTGGGTATTTTTTATTGCGTTTTAAAATTATGCAAGAAATGTACCTTGGATATTATCAATGGAATTTTTCAGAGCTTTGGAAATTTAGTATTATTGAACACTGAATGATCGTAATTCTGGGTAAGTGGTTGTTTTTTTTTTTTTTTAATTTACAGTATTACTTTTACTTACTATTATTTACTTCTTTATTAGTTTTCCTTGTTGCAATACACGAAAAGAAATTAATAACCTATTTATTTTTTAATATATCAGACTTTGCTTTGTCTGTTTTTTTATTATAATACATATACATGTGTGCATGAAAATAAAATAATGTAGTTAAACTTGATGTTCATACTGATTGCGATATCGTATTCTCCTTTTCACAGTGTGTTCTTAACAAATTATTAAATGCATTATAACTTAAAAGAAAATTTACATATTATATTTTAATCAACCAAGCTGAAGATTCATTGTCATTTTACTTCTTTATTATTGATTGCTTTTATGTAAAAAATACAGTATTTTGAGTAAAAATAAACAGTAAATTATTCTTACAGTTATAGGATTTATTTTTATAAATCATTATAGTAAATAAAATTGATTCATTTGTTTTGCTGTTTCCTAAAAAGCTTTCAAAAATTCATTTTTTATATTCACCTTTTTTCTCCTCAAATTTTGATAGAAAAATAAAAAGAATCGTTTGAAGATCATCAACTTGTTTAGTACTCAGGTTCAGATATGTAAATACCCCCCCCCCCCCCCCCACCACCACCCAAACACACACTTTTTTTTTTTTTTAATGCTTCGAAAAAATTAACCATTGCATTTTTTGAGATTTGAATTTTACTTGTTCATCTAAATGTTCTTGCTTGAAAAGAAAAATGTTTTCTTCTGATTTTGCAAGACTGAATTGTGAAAAAAAAAAAAGATACTATTGTTGTTATTTAACTTATGCACTTTACAGTAAACAAAATTGAAAATTTCTAGATTATTAACCATCAGCTTATTTTATGAAAATATAGTACACAAAATTTCTTACTTTAGGTTATAAGGCATTTTAATTTATTAATATTATGCTGTGAAAAGCATAATACGATATTGAATCAACAATAACATAAATTGCAATCATATCTTATTTGCATGCACTAATAATAATAAAATGTTGTGTTTTAAAATGTCTGTGCAACAAAGAAACGCTACTAAAGCTCTAAAATAATAAGTAAAAATAATGCTATAGATGATTAAAAAAATAAATAAAACGCTTTTCGAAAGAATTTATCATTCCATTTTCAATAATTATACAGTTCAGGAACTTTAATGTCACTTGTTAATCCGCATGGTCAAAAAAATATCACTGCAAGATGTTAAAACGCAATAAATTTTATCTAAATTATGAAAAAAGTATAATAATATTGATTTTTTTTTCAGAATAAATCCAAGCAGATTATATATATGTATATATATCTCTCTATTCTAAAAAAAAGTAACTACCGCTGTCACCGCCGCCGGTTTTGAATTTTTTGTGACCGGAGGTCTTTCTTCGTTAATATTAAGCAAAATATTGCATACAAAAATATGAAAATCGGTGGAATTATAGAGAAATGTTTGATAAACACGCTGATGCAGACAGTTTTCAAATCGAAGAAATATTTTAAGAGATATTTAATGCTAAAGTTGGACAAAATCGTTCCATTAAAAAAGTTTTATAGGAGCAAAAACTGTACATCGGAATTTAATCATTTTTAGATCATTTTATGCGTCAGAATTTCTCGGTGTGCAGACTGCACTCAGTTTATTAATTTGACTCATTTTTTGAGGTTTTATTTCTATTTTAAATTCAAATTTTCAGCATTTCGAGAGATATTTTTTTACACATTTTAGATATTGGTATTAATTTAAACTGTTGCCAACTGTATAAGCAGCGAAAATAATATTTGATTCAAATTAAAAATTTATTTTACACGTGACTATTATAAACAAGAAAATATAAGAAGCAGGAACTCATTGTAAATTATCATAAAAACCATATTACACGTGATTTTTAAACGTGAAAGAATGTTGTAAAATAATAAATTCATTAACATGCGTTAGAAGTCTTAAATAGGAGAAATTACGTCACATTTACGTCACATTACACATTATGTAAAATGAACAAAAAATAATATTGCAAAACAGTTTAAATTAAAAAATTGCGCGAGACATTTATGTAATATTTTAAGATGATATTTTCAACTATTTTTATTAGGATAGCACAAATAATTTTTAATTTCTAACAAAATTATTTTCACTTGAATAGTAAAAGGAGAAAGAAAAGTTTAGTGAAAATTACGTCAGATTAAAAACGATACATTTAAAGTGTCATTAAAAAAAAAACCTTTCTTTTCGCTTTGCTAAAAAATACCGGGAGGCAAAGACTCTGTTTATTTAATTCATTTTATATTAACTTATTTTGAAATGTCAACTGATTTTATTTAATCAAAGACAGAAACAGCCATTGTATCATTTAACAGCTGCTGATTTGGCTTTAAAATTTCCCAATCACAGAGAAATGAATAGAAACCCGTTTATAGGGAGATCGCCACTGTTTTTAAACTTATAATTCAATCTTCTGAAATATTTTTTAAGCCGATCAAATTAGCGTGCTTTTATAGTCTGCGGTGTCTGAACGGGGGTTGACGAGCGTAGCTCGTAGGGGGCAGCGCCCCCTAGTATATATATATAAAACTAAGAAAAAAAAATCATTCAGAAATGAACTTCCATATAAGACTTTCATAAAAATTCATTTAATAAAACTGGCTTCTTCACAAAATCCATTTCACTAAACTAAGCCCCTTTCACAAAATAATCTTCAATAATTGAATGTTTAAATACTAGTGCTAAATTCAACTTGAGTAAATAATTAAAATTCATATAAAAAAGCTCAAATAAATGTACTAAAACTACTTGCAGGTGCATTGCACATAATATAAAAGTATTTAAAATATATTAGAAATATCTTAAAAATACATTAAAAATTTTAATGCATTTTTGAGATATTTCTATTGTATTTTAAATGATTTTATATTATATGTATGCACCTGCAAGTAATTTTAGTACAGTTATTTGTACTTTTTTATGTAAATTTTGAAATAATCCTCGTCTTCAGAAAGGTTCCATATATATTCAGAAACCTTTCCGATTCATAAAAGGTTTCCTATACATTCAGAAACATTTCTTAGTCTTCAGAAGCCTTTCTGATCCGTAATGAAAGGTTTCCGATGTATTCAGAAACCTTTCATTGCGAATTGAAAATGTTCCGGATTATAAATTAAACAGTTTTCTGCTCAAATCTGAAACCTTTCCATTAGTATCGTGCAGCACAGGTCTCCGTTACTTTCGGAAATGTTTCTGAAAATTTTTTACAGTATACCCTCTGTTTCTGAAAAAAGCTACAGTTTATATACACTAGGGTATACCCTCTGCCTTAAGCATATACCCTCTGCTTAGAACGTATACTCTGTTTTTTTTACGAATACACCACTGATCATAAAGAATATTTGCTGTTTTCTCACCTAGACCCGGCAAATGGAAAAATGCCTTAAAATTAATTTATTAATTATAATTAAGTTCTAAAAATATTAAAATGTTGTATTATCATCAGAAACACTCCTTTCTTCACACCAAAATTCCACCTTAACATTCATGAACTACGTTAAGATGGTTCTCAAAATTCCTGCTTAACAAAGTGAAAATTTTTCTGTCTCATTTTTAAACAAATGCATAAAATTGGAAGGTTTGGCCAATGAAGCGATTTGGAATTGAAATGAAGCACTTCCTACTCTTGATAAATGAATTCCTTGTCGAGTTATAAACAATTCTAGCCTTGTCAGAAATTCAGTTTAAAATGGCCACTTTCGCAATATTTTGTGAAAGATCTCCATTTACCAAAAAAAAGAAAAGTGCCATTTGATTACATAGTTTCTGAATACCTGCCAATTTCATGTATTTCCGAACAAAAGGGAAAGTAGCTAGCTCCTTTGGATTTAAGAACAGCATTAAATTAAATAAAATAATGTAATGATTTGGTCCAGACATATTTAGACCATGTTTATAAGGTAAATTTAATAACATGTGAAATGTTCTGTGTTATGTGAAAATTTATAATCAGCACAAATTCAGGTTCAAAGTAGAGAAATATAAAGATGTTCTACTAAATATTGATATGTTTCAGACATATTTGGCTACTAAAATCATTTCTTTAAAATAAGACGAGTACTTTCAGTCCTTGAAAAGAAAATCCTAGGAATATCTCTGGTCATTAATGAGCTTTTAAACATACAAATATTGAACATGTGAAACATAATTCATTGATAAATCTGAGGAATATTTAAGAAGGGAATCCTTCGCTGATTTTTCAATGTAAAACCAAAGTAACTTACGAGACATTTACTTGAGGTGTGCTTTTTACTTGAGGTAAACTTTTTACTTGTGGTGTGCTTTGAATTCTTTGAGAAACTGTAAAGGAGAAAACAGCCATCATGAAAAAAATATTTATGCACAATTTACAGAACTATAAAAGCTTATTCTACTACAAACATGTAATTAATAACTTAACAAATGCAATACAATAGAAACATTACTTTAACAATAAGATATGGCAATTATAGTTTTGACAAAGATATGTAAATTATTACAGAACTTAAAATTCATTTTAACAGGGGAGAAAATTATATTTGGCCTGCATTTAGATTAACATGCTATTTTAAAGGGGGATGCCAGTGTAAAACCTTAAAAAACATTAATAAGCCTAAAATATTCCATGCTTTTTCCATTTTTAATACCGCCTTACATTCAAAAAAGCACTTACAGACTTTTGTTTGTGCTTTCTGCCAAAGTGTCAATACTACTTCTAAACTTTAAACTAATGGGCATTATGGGAAATTTGTAATAAAGCTACATGGAGTGAAGCTACGTGAGACATGCACTTATTTGGTGAACCGTTAAATTTGCCGTTATAATACATGGCATCTAAGAAAATCTGTTGTCTTCCACCCCCCCCCACCCCCACCCCCACCCCCCACCCCCACCCCATCTCCCAAATAATAATAATTTCATTGCAAGATTTCTAGATTCAGTTTTAAAATTTGAAACCTTTGTTTGTTTCAAAACCATCGTTATCAAACAGCAGTGTCCATCAGGATCAGGAGAGACTAGAAATCCTTTTCTTGTTCCAAACTTCCTGATTGTTAGATTAATATTATTTTTATGCAATTTGTTTAAAGTTTGTCTAATCTAATGGCGATACTAATTTGAAAATAAGCTGCCATTTTGTGCTCTAAAAATCTACAAAAATTATCTTAATTTGATAGGCATTAACACTAGCATCTAAACCTTAAATTAGTTATACATATTAACATATTGCTAAGTACCAGAGATAGAATTTACATCAACAATTCAGAATAACAATTCTAAAACTCTCAAATTTATTTACTTATTTTAATCAAGCTTTATATAAGACTATTTATGAATTTTAACCAAATGTTATGTGCGCTTAATACTTGGGTTTCACAGCTTTTGTGGCCTTAATTTCATAGTAGTCATTGCCCTTCTTGATCGTTGTTCTAAAAAATCAAAATTTTCAAAAATTGGTTAGATTTCTAGGACAGAATTTAAAAACTGATGATGAATACCGCTATGCTTTTTTTTAATTTTAGGAGTTGTATTAAATGAATTTCTTAATGCTCATTATTTATAACATTACAGTTTTCAAAGAAAATCTTTCAACTTCTTTTAAAGACATTTAACATGATATCAAGGAAAGCAAATCAGTAACCTCTATGGCAACGACCTTCTGATTTTAAACTACAGATTTATTTGAATATCCAATTTTCGAATATTTTTTTACTAGTTTAGATGCACTTTTTGACCTATTTTTAAAAGTAAATTACAGTTGATGTGACACTAATATTGCGCATCACAACTAGTATGGTGAAGTACTTTGACATACAGATATATATATATATTTAATCTGACATATTTCAACCTGTTTTTATAACTGTGACACATTCTAAAATTCCTTTTTTTTTTTTTTTTGTAGAGCAGGCAAGCAAAAGTTTTTTTCAACAAAATTTCAAAAAAGTGAGAAAGAGGACAATAAGGCCAGAAAAAAAAGGCAAATAATACACGACAGATTCATTTTAAAAATTAAAAATATCTTTCTTAAGCAAAGTAATTTCTAAACATGCATTTTTAGTAAAGAATGCATGCTCATTATCAGCAATAGTAATTTTTATAATTATCAATAATAACTATATTTTTATGCACAAGAAAAAAAAAATCATGAGTGCATACTAGAGATAAGTTTGGGCTCTTTTTTTTTAGCCTAAGCGTGACAATTTGAAATCCAAGGACAAAAGATTTTTGTGACCTCAGAGTCCTAGCCGAATACCAAAAAAGCATAGTAAAAAATTAATAATATTTTAAAATCGTTTCAAGTTTAATGTTCATATTTAAATACTATATCTTCTTACATAAAAATAAATATTACTCCTAAACACTCCCTCATGGCAAAGTTTACTGATTTTCGTGATCCTCAAAATCTGTTTAAAAAAGCAGTTTTGTTATTTATATCTACCCAGTGGCAGAAATATCCTATAATCACAATTTCTGTTTTAAAATATTGTACAACTATGTCAAAAAGACACAAGTTCTGTTTTCCATTAATTCTGGAAAAGGACTTCAAACAGAAAGAAGGATAGACAAGAGATATCCCACACATTCTTTGTGTTACTAACACTGACTGTGAAAAGGCTACAGAATCAAAATATTTCTACTTATATTCCATAAATAAGAATTCAATTTCCTTTCAAACTAATTTTTAAACACTTGTAAAACACTTTAAGAAACTTAGAATACATTTTTGTTTCGCTCAAATAGTAAGTTTTTTCAATTTGTGAATAATAAATAAAATTTTCACTTTGGGCTCGAAGTCTAGTATAATAAGAACGAAAAGTCTGCATCAGGCATATAACGGCTTTTCCGTTATATATTCTTTATTCCTCCTCTCCCTTCAAAAGTCAACTTTTAACCTTACTGGTTTATTATAAATTGTCATTATTCTCCCCCCCCCCCCCCTTCAAATAAAATATTTAGTTTAAATTTGACATTTTATACTTAATTTCTTATGGCTTTATTCATTCTCTTCCCCCCCCCCCCTCTCACTACTGTAAGTTTCACTTTTACTTTTTAAAGTTCTTTTTAAATGCAGACATCATTTATCTCTGTTCCTTTTTTGTCTTTCAAGTTCACACGGATAGAAAAAGATCTTAACCGCAGCGTTTTCCATTGAAATAAAATAAAAGAATAAAATACATGTGAATGTCTTTTTCGCTTCACAGCCGACCATATGTAATGCATATTTTCTCAGCCTCTGGGCTTGCATTAGTATTCAATTCTCACCCTTGTACTTTGTCGGATACAAACCATATGCCCATTGCTGACTAATTTTCAGCTGTCGTTATATCTGTAACGTGCATATAATGTCACGTGTTCCTATTTCTTTAAGTCTCCCTGCTTACCGCTGGAATGTTATTTATTGTAACCCTAAAGAACCCGCCATGGCATAGTTTTTAACTCAATGTAAAACTTCTTGATTGTTTTGTCTACCCAATTTGTTTTTCGCCAAACATCTTACATATGGTTAAATAATGTTTGCCAATCTGTAAGTATTGGTAACAAAATCTCACTCACTCTTGCTCCTGACCTCGAGCCATGTAAACCGTAATTTAAGCCCCGCTCTGGGGCTTCTGCCGCTGGTCAGGTAACACAACTCTCCCCGTACTTCTGTATTTTCACGGCCCCTCTTTTAAAAGTTCTCTACAATAAATGTAAGTCTCCTAAAGTATTGAGTTGGAGTTTCTTTTTATTCATTTATGAATCTGGGTATGCTCTCTCTCTTCTACAAGGCATAAATTATGTCTCCATTTAATGAAGTGATAGTTGTCTAATTAAACAAATTGGAAAACGTATAACACATTTGAAAACCCAATTTCAGGAATTACCATCAAATCAGAAAAATATGCAACACTGCAAACAATTTTTCTCCAGACTGTAATGTAATGGATTTGTTTTTTTGAGTGCTCTTGTAAATGAACTATAAATGCTACACTCTTCATTTTCAATACTAAACATGCCATAGTAAAAGTCAATAACATATCAATTGTATAGTTATTTGAGTATATTTACAAGAGTTAGAGCACGAAAAGACACCACACAACCAAACTGCAGTCAAATACATTTCAACTATGTCTGGTAAGTGCTGAAAATCGAACTCAAGCCCTTTTGGGACCAGTTCAAGATTATTTTGTATAAATGTAGAAGCAACAGTGAGAATATCAGACCTGCCAACCTTTGAATATGAAAAATCGTAGCACACAAAATTCAAATTAACCTGAAGGTTGGTTGGTTGGTTTCTAGTGCTTCACGGCTATTTTTTGACATTCGTAAAAGGATCCCGGTGCCAATTTTTTAGCCCAGTGCAGTAAATTTTTCGAAATTCGCGATTTCTTTCCACGATCATTCCACGACATTAAATTTTTTTCCCACAATCGCAATTCACTTTTTTCTATCCCAATTCTTTATTGAAATCCGCACTTTTGATGAAATTTGCATCTTTTACAGCGATCCTTTGACGAATTTTGCGTTTTCTACATGATCCTTTGGTTAAATTTGCGTTTTCTTACTGATCATTTGATGAAATTTGCATTTTCTTGCTGTTCTTTCCATTAAATTTGTGTATATTTCCGCGATCTTTTGACGAAATTCAGGTTTTCTTTCCGTGATATTTTGTCGAAATTCGCATTTTTACCGTGATCCTTTGGCGAAATTGATTTTTTTTTTTTACGCGGTCATTTGTCAAAATTCGCGATTGTTTATCGCGACCAATTGGTAAAATTTTCGAAACATCTTTTTGCGACCAATTAACAAGATTTCCTACTCATTTCTGCGACTTTTTGACGAAATTTGTGATTTTTTGCGCAATCTTTTGACAAAATTTGCAATTTCTTTCTGAACTCTTAACGAAATTAGTGATTTTATTCAGCGAACAATTGATCTTTGACGAAATATCCAATATTTTTCCAGGATCGTTTGAAGAAATTCTCAATTTTTTTCTCGACCAATTCACGAAATGATTTAGGGAAATTCCATAAAAGAAAAAAATTCGCGGACTTTCAAGAAATTTAAAAATATACTTGCAGAAGAATCATAGGTGTGTGGAAGAATTTGCAGGGGGAAATTCTGCACAGCATTTTCACCTGGATACTGTTCAAATCACGCGATTTCGCACAGTACAGTGAATTCTCGATAAGTCGAAGTCAGATAAGTCGAATATTCGTTTAAGTCGAAATTTTTACGAAGTCCCGGCCCCTTTATTACAATTCAATATTAAACTTTCACGTTCTGTCGAAGTCTACATCTGTTAAATCGATTTTTTTCCCGATTGAGAAAAAACAGTAACTAATTTCTTAATTTTTCAGCCACAGCTCAAAAATACTGGCACTTTCTGCTAGTTAAAACTTTTCTGCACTTCTTCGCCGGCTTTGAAAGGCGCTATTTTTATTTCCTACATCAGACAGTGTGGAGCCTCTGCGAGTTTGGAATTTCAGCTGAAATCGTACCATCCCCCACCCCCACCCCATTCATTTCTCTTTTACGCATGCCCTTTTCTCAACATCTATTCTTTGGAAACAGAGCAGGTGGCTAAGTGAATTCGAATTGGTAAAATTTCCCATGCTTTTATGCAAGGATTTTTTTTCCGATTCTATTGAGATTTCATTGAAGTTCATTACTTTAATGTTGAGTCTTGTCATTTTAGTGTTTATTGCTTTCACATCGTGATACGTTTTCTGTTGGGTCTTTCAAAATGTCGAAGCGGAAATTACACATTCTTACTTTAGAACAAAAAGTAAATTTGATAAAAGATATTGAAGGCAATCCTAATTTAAAGAAAAGAAAATATAGCCTTGAAATATGGTATCCCTCCCAACACGCTATCTACTATACTGAAAGATAAGGAAAGCATTTTCAAAAGAATAAGTCAAGTGTGAACCCAAAGTTCAAAAGGATGAAGACGTGTGCCTTCCCAGATATCGAAACAGCCCTCGTAAAATGGTTTACATATTACAGGACATGTACAAGAGTGTAATTCCTTTAAGTGGTACGATATTACGAGAGAAAGCTTTGGATTTCGCAAAATTATTGAATGTGGAAGGTTTCACTGCAAGCACGGGTGGCTTGAAAAGTTTAAAGCCAGACACAACATCGTGTTTCGGACATTACACGGTGAAGCAAAAGATGTGTCCGATGCACTGTGTGATGAATGGAAGACAGTTTCATTACCTAAACATCTTGCACGTTATAGCGCGGACGACGTTTTCAATATGGATGAAATGGGACTTTTTTACAAATGTTTTCCTAACAAGATGATGATGTTTAAGGAAGAATCATGTTCCGGTGGAAAGCTAAGTAAAGAACGTTTAATTGTCCTTGTCGGAGCAAATGCTTCTGGAACAGAAAAATTACCTTTACTGATCATCGGTATATACAAAAATCCTCGCTGTTTCAAACATAAAAAGTCACTTCCCGTACAGTACAGATCTAATCACAAAGCTTGGATGACGCTAATATTGTTCGATGAATACATCAGAAATTTGGATGTAGTGTTTCATGCAAAAAAGCGTAAAGTGATGATCTTCGTTGATCAGTGTATGTACTGCTCACAGTAAACTTTTGAACTTGAAATCTATCAAGTCAGAATTTCTCCCTTCTAACACAACATCTAAGCTACAACCAGCAGACCAGGGAATAATTAAATGTTTAAAGCATTCCTACAGAAAACGTCTAGTGCGGAAGGCAATCGAGGATGACAAAAATGGAATAAATCAAAAGTGTGATGTGTTAGATGCAATTAGACTAATTTCGAGTGCCTGGAACAACTATGTGAAACAAAACACTATCAAAAATTGCTTCAGTAGATGTGGCTTCTTTGCAAGCAATGCGGACTCGTGTGTTGTGAATGAAAGTCTACAAGATCAAATTATTTCTGAAGATGACAATACTGAGTTTTTGAATATTGACGAAAATGTTGCAGTTTGCGGAGAACTTAGTGATTCAGATATAGTTGAAGCAATAAAAAATGAGGAGAACGATCCTGAATCTGAAGAAGATGACGAGGAAGTAAATTGCGTTTCACTACTAAATAATCAAGAAGCACATGCGGCAATGACTACACTACAGCAATATCTCGAAAGTAGAGACGGTGTGGAAGATTCTCTTTTCCTTTGTTTACAAAATGTGAGCGACTTTCTAACCAGTAAAAGACAAAAAAGTTCCTTCAAGCAGTCATCATTAACAAGTTTTTTTCACAAAATTTGAGTTTGTAAGTACATTATATAATGTGCTATTAAATTGTATTTTTCTTTAGTGCTCATTTTCCCAGACTCCGTTAATACAGTATAATTTCAATTCCTATCTATAAGATTGAATTATTTTTTATATTTTTTCTGTATGTATTTAAGGATTTTCAATAAGTCGAACTTACGATATCTCGAATATTTTTGCCGGTCCCTTCGAATTCGACTTATCGAGAACTCACTGTATTTCAAACCGTGTTCCTCAAGAAACTCTTACAATGGCGCCCCTGTTTCTAAGGAAGGAAATTTCTGTATAAATATTTACAGAAGCACTATCCACTAGTGCAGAAATCGTGCAGAGGGGAATCGTGCATTTTGTGAAACGATTGCTGAAAAAAACGTGAATTTCAGTAAACGAAAAAAAATATTGCAAATTTCATCAAAAGATCGCAGAAACGCATAGCAAAGTTTGTCTAACGAGTGCAGATTACAAATTTTGTCAATATGTCGCTGAGAAATATCGGAAACTTCGACAAATGGCCATGGAAAAGAAAAACAAATTTTGTCACTGATCGTTTTAAAAAAAAAAACGCGAATTTCGTCAAACGATTGCTGAAAAAAAACCCGTGAATTTCAGTAAACAATCGAAGAAAAATATTGCAAATTTCATCAAAAGATCGCGGAAATGCATGGCAAAATTCGTCAAAAAAAGTGCAGAAGCATATGCCAATTTTGCCAATCTGTCACTGAGAAATATCGGGAACTTCGACAAATGTCCGCAGAAAAGAAAAACACAAATTTTGTCAGTGATCGTTGAAAAAAAAAAATGCAAATTTCATAAAACAATTTGGGAGGGGGGGGATTGTGCATTTTGTGAAACGATCACTGAAAAAAAACGTGAATTTCAGTAAACAAAGAAAAATATTGCAAATTTCATCAAAAGATCACAGAAACGCATAGCAAAGTTTATTTAAAGAGTGCACATTACGAATTTTGCCAAATGGCCGCGGAAAAGAAAAACACAAATTTTGTCACTGATCGTTAAAAAAACCCACAAATTTCATGAAACGATTTAGGGGGGGGGATCGTGCATTTTTTGAAACAATCACTGAAAAAAAGCGTGAATTTCAGTAAACGAAGAAAAATATTACAAATTTCATCAAAAGATCGCAGAAACGCACAGCAAAGTTTGTTTGAAGAGTGCAGATTACAAATTTTGCCAATATGTCACTGAGAAATATAGGAAAGTTCGACAAATGGGCACGGAAAAGAAAAACAAATTTTGTCACTGATCGTTTAAAGAAAAATCGTGAAAAAAAAAAAAAACTGCAAATTTCGTGAAACAATTTGGGGGGGGTTGGGGGGGGGGGGGGAATCATGCATTTTGTGAAACGATTGCTGAAAAAAACGTGAATTTCAGTAAATGAAGAAAAATATTGTACATTTCATCAAAAGATTGCAGAAACGCAGAGCAAAGTTTGTATAATCTACAGCATGCGTGGCATAAGTGGCACACTGAAGATTATTCTTGGCACGGCACAGATTCAGGTTCTACATTAAAATATAGTATAATTTGTCTCTATTTATCTGAATTCGATTCGTTTGGTTGGTTGGTTGTCATTCTCATAGAGACTGAAGAAACAGAAATATAACTTAATGCATCCCAATTTAACTCAATATTGGCTCACAAAATTTTAAGAATAAGAAAGAATTAGGAGATTCTCGCAAAAGAAAGATTAAAAGGCATTAATACGCAAAAATGACGACGGTAAAATTATAACAACTCTGAATTCTGACGCTTGCTATTTTGACAATTTTTTTCCCGTGAGATATTCTTTTCGGAAATAAATAATATAAATAATATGAAAAATTCAACTAAAAGCATCTTGTCAAATGAGTCCAATTGAACTGAATTCTCTTAAAAATAACTAAGCATGAAGCTGATATAAATTATTTGACTTCTGAGATGAAACAACAGAAATCATATTTAAAAAATAAATTTCTAAAGTATTACATAAAATTTTACCCATATTTTTAATACTAAAAACAAAATTTTAAGCCATTTTGATTCATTATTATTTGACCCATTCATTTATTTTTTATTGTTGGCACGTCATGACAACGTAAAATATATTTTTTGGAAAACTTGGCACGTGGATAAGAAAAAGGTTCGCCATTCCTGCACTTATCCATTAAGAGGGTTTTATGTTAAGAAGTTTGATTTGCAACCCTGATTTTTCTTTCTTCCCTTCAGCCTATTTTGATGTCCGAAATTTCGGACTAATGACCAGTTTTTTAAAGCTTTCAGAACCAAATACTTTAAAATTTAAGAAATTTCGGAACAGAATCATTCCTAAAAAATATGTTATGTGGACTGAAAATCGCAACTGGAAAAAAAAAAAAAATGTGTTTTTGTTTTTTTCTTCAAAAAATCGTAGTTTGAGACCGATTTTTGTAGCATCGTAATTTATAGGTCCAAATCGTAGCAACTACAATTTTTTCGTAGCAGTTGGCAGGTCTGAAATATCCACAAATCCAAAACGGATGAAAAGTACACTTTTAGTGACATTTTCTGACTAAAAATAATTAAGCCAGCTTTCGTAGGCTTACAAACTTTTAGTCATTTTATCATTATTAGACAGAAAAAGTGACAGACACACTTGCATCCTTGTAGAGATAAGAGAAAAAGTATGTCAAGAATGAATATACAGTATGGAACCATTTATTCGGAAAACCAGTTATCCGAAATGATATTTCAGAATCTTTGCAGAAAAAAAGTGTCATACACTGCCAGTTTGACAGAGGCTTTGCTTGAAACAATTGCATAATTTGATGACAACATCTAGTATTTGAAAAGAAAACATATTTAGTTGTATTTTAGACGTTTTAATTTTTATGCAGAGGAAACAGAAGAATTTGTTCCTAAGGAATTCCCATAAATTACCTTCTTTTAAACTCTGCTTAACTTCTTATCTTTCTTGCATTGATTTTTAATCCAAGTAATCTAATAATTTAAAGTCAGAAATAATGCCACAACCACACATATTCCACAAAACTTATCAAATGGATGCTGCTCAAATGCACAACCAGTTAACCGGAAAAATCAGTTATCCGGAATACATCTGACCCCAAGCATTCCGGATAAATGGTTCTGTACTGTAAATAACTTAAAAAATAGCAACAAAATAAAATTATCAAGCAAAGAAAAAAAAAGGAACATACAATTTAAAAATTCAGCTTCTTCATCTTCACTTTCTGATGTTATGCTGAAGTCAAGCCTAAAAATTTAATATTTATTAAGACAAAAATGTTATTTAAAAACAGTTATTTGTAGCAATATTTTGTATAATGCATACACATTTTTTTTTATAGACTTTAAAACTTTTTAATTCTTAATTAATAAACATGTCTTAACATCAAAATGGATGTTAACCCTTTATCTACTGACGGTACTTATAAGTACCACTCAATTTAAACTTTCATCCCATAGTGAATATGACTAATATTCTAATAGTAGTTTGCAAAAACACTCTTAACTCCACTTTTTCTGGATACATGGCAGCAATAGATCTAGGTTCATTATTTTAGCGAGGAAGAAGGCTATCTTTGAAACACTCAGTCTTTTGTGCCGACATTTTGTACAGATTGTCACACTTGTCTTTTTATTGCTGCAAACATAGTAAAGGACATAAGATAAGGGTTAGATTTTTTTTTTTTTTTTTTTTATTCATTATGATCTTAAAATACAGTTTCACTAGCTATTTTAAGTGAACGGTGTATGTATTTTATTTAAAAGTTGAATTACTCGGTGGTACTTATAAGTACCGCCAGTACACTAGGAGTTGGAGAAACACTTATTGTTCACTTTTCGTCTGTGTAATTATCAATTGTTTTTATATCTGCTTTATAATGTAATTACTAAATTGTAGTGTAGTAATGTTTTTCCTGGTATTTCTTTACTGTTTCATTGTTATTTTTTATAGGAAATCGAAAAAGTTGTGGCAACGGTTCTTTTTTGCTATGCTAGAAATGGCATATGTAAATTCATGCATTGCATATGTGGAGATGCATGAGAACATATTGTTGCTGGAATAAAGGTGTTGCATAACTAAAGGACCGAGCCCACCGTGGCTAGGTGGTGTTACATATTGTAACAGTGTTTACATTTAGATCCGCTAGATAGCCGTACCAATTGGCATGAGTATTCAGAATAAAGTTATCTCACTATGTAAGAAGTTGTGTTTTGATTATTATCTGAATATGCTTAAGTCTAAAGATTGTGTTAAGCACGTCAAGGATATTTAATATGGTGTTAGAAATTTATAAAGTTCCTCACGCACATGTATGGGAAAATTTTTCGTAGAATATAAACTTTTTCGCCGAATTAAAAAGCTTAAGGAATGTCTTGGTTAATGAAATGCTTAAGTAAAAAATGACTAATAGTTTGCCGACAATCTCGCCGTTTGTATCAAGTACGAATCCATCAGAAGCATGGAGATACTGGAAATCAGATTTTCTAGATTATCTGGGAGCTTTAAAATATAGCACAGAGTCGGAAAAAACAAAAACCGCTCTGTTTCGTCATGTATGTGGAGACGAACTGAAAAAGCAGTTGCGTGCGTTCGATCTTCAACCGTCCACTGGTGCGGAAGATGTTAGTTTAAAACAGATCCTAGAAGAATTTGATAAATATTTTAAGGGTTATCAAAATGAAGTGTATGCATCCTTCAAATTTTTAGAAATTAAGCAGGCAAGAGAAGACTATTTTTCTGATTATTATTCACGACTTCGTAGCGCTGCAGTCGAATGCAATTATGGTGCTTTACAGGACAGAATGCTCTGGGATAAAATAATTCAAGGTCTTTGGGTCTCTTCCACTACAAGAAAGACTAATACGAGAAACTAGTAGAAAAGAAGTCTTTCAGATACTGTAAGTGAATGCAAAGCAGCTGAACACAGCAAAGCTCAAGTTTCTGAAATTAGCCCTGAGAACTAATCTACAAATGCTATGAAGCTAGCAAAAAATCGCTCAACGCCATCTCAATTTTCTCAACATAAAACTAATCGTGATCAAAAGAAGTCTTGTAGATTTTGTGGAAGATATCATGAATTGAAAAAAGGCCATGCATATGGTTCAAAGTGCAAGAGATGTGACAGGAATAATGATTGGATGATCGTGTGTAAAACGTAAGTGAAGAAAAATCGTGATTTTAAAAGAGTGAAGAAAATGATTCTGACATTGTTTATATTGGAGAACTAAAATCACTTCATCAATTAAATTCTGAAAATTTAGATTTGGTTTAGCTGCAAAAGCTTATAGTCAACAATAACAAAGTCATATTCAAGTTGGATTCCATATCTTAATTAAATGTGACACCAAAAGCTGAACTGCTAACGTGGAAAAAGAAACCAATGGTAAGAAAAAAAATCACACACCAGTTTTGGATTACAGTGATAATGTTGTTCCTATAATAGGTGAGTGCTATTTATACTGTCAAACTGATAAATTTGAAAGTGACTTTAAATTTTTGGTTACTACTCTTGATTCTTGTCCTATTTTAGGCCTTGATGCTTGTAAAAAGTTAGGTTTAATAAAGAGATTGAATTTAATCAATAAAAATCCAAAGTTGTTTGAAACACCACAACAAATTATTAAAGAATTTTCTGATGTTTTTACTGGATGTGGACGCTTAAATAAAGCGGTTCAAATTAAATTCTTTTTTCTTCTACATTTTTTTTTCTTCTTTTTTCTAGAGTCAACACTAATACAAGCTTGTGCATAATAGAGACTCAATACTGCCTCTATATGTTTCGAAAAATAAGGATCTTTCATATCACCAAACAATTTTTTTCTTCTTTAGGTTTGAGTTGATTTTTGACGGCCGATTATCTACTCGAAGAATATAGGCCCTAGCAGGAGTGCCCTCCGTGGGGGTCTTTCTAAGGGAACCTAGACTGTATTTATGCAAGATTTCCCAAGGTTCGAAGAAAGCCACGAAAACACCAAACGGTTAGGCTGACAGGCGCAATTGGGTTCGAACCCAGCACCTCCCATCTACCAGCTTCGAGAGCAGAAACCTCTGAGCCACTGGTGGGACTTTTTCTTCTTTAGAATAATATCTAAGTAAATACCAATATTTTTATTACAAACCTATCCACATCCAATCATATTAACATCTATTTTCTCCAGTATAATACAGCTTCCATTCTTCTCATAATTTGTCCACAATCTTTTTTTTTAACCACACTATATTCTTTGATTAATTTTTGCAAACAATCAAGTTTGTTGACATTGAAGACATAGAAACTTTGGATGTTTTTCAGTAAATAGATTATTTTTTTTAAATGCTCAAGAAAATAATTTACAAAAATGATCATGAAAGCTTTTGCTTCCATTTGAAACTTCATATAATTTTTTTGTTTTGTTTTGGTAAGAAAACTAACAACAGTTTATTGTAACAGACAACATTTATAAAAATACTAAAAGCATGAAGTTTGTATGCACTTTTTTTTTTTGCATTCTCCAGCCTCACAATCTTTGACAAAATGTTTTTAATCAGATCGATTCATCATAAAAGAAAACAATCAGGGGTTCTTCTAATTGTATGAGTTTTATTAACTTTTCAAAACTTGCCCCAGCTTATTTCAAAATAAACAAATCTTATAAATGATTACAATCTTACAAATCTTATATATAATGAGTAAAATATGAACCCTTAACTTAGTGAAAATTTTTGGAAGTTTTAATAATGTTTTAAGATGATAATCAGCGTTAAAAGCATAGGAACTATGCATCATATATTGAAAATACAGAAGAATACAGTATAGGATCCGTTATCCAGAATGCTTGGGACATGAGATATTCTGGATAAGGGGTTTTTCCGTAATTCAGAACACTTTACTATAAGTATTAAGAATAGTATAAAATAACAGTATGAAGTATATAAAATATGAATAATATATGAAAATACATAATTATAAATTAGTTAATTTAATAACTTAATTACACAAAATAAAATATCTTCTAAATTACAAATAGTAACATATAAGACGAGAGCAGAATCCTTTGATTTGGATTTTTAGAACATTTTTATTAAGATTGATTGCTTATAGTGTGCCATATACTGACATGGCTTGCTGTTCGTGGAAGTAGCTTCTTTGCTGCATTCCACAAATCAATTCTTCAGTTGAAAAATATTAGTTGCTCATTTGAAATCTTTTCATAACCTCATTTTGCTGGTCATCATTACCACTTCTATTAGACATATCATTTGTTATTATGTCATGTCGCAAATCTCACTGCATCTGATGATTTACAGAAGTATTGCCATCAGCAATTAAACAATCTTCCACTGGTTCTTGATCCAACAATTGAGCTTCTGAACATGAAAGTTCTTTAACTTAGTCCAACAGATCTGAAATAATTTCCTTCTCCTTTTAAATTTTAGTCTTCAACTTCTCAACTTCTTGCTCATTCACACCATTAAAAATCATTGCAGATGACCACAAATTGTATCACCCATAGATGAGTATATATCTGTATGCTGTAGCCCCTGCTTGACGTAAAATACATCTTTAGTTTTTACATTTTTGAAATGAAACAAATTATTTTTTGGTTATCATTTTGCATTACGGTTTTCGGAGCATTCTGGATACGGGGTTTCTGGATAACGGGTCACATACTGTACAGGCTATATTCTGGAAATATAGGAGCAGTGGGAGGCTTGAAAGAAACATTTGACGTTTGATTCATTGAAAGATGATCTTTTTCAGTGTTGAGCACCCAAGGTTAAATAAATATAAGCACACTGTTAAGTTCATTTCACTCAAATGAAACTGGAAAAAATCTCCTCTCTTTGATAAATACAGCAAATGCCTTAAAAAAACAAAAAAAAAAAAAAAACGAAAAAAAAAAAAAAGGAGTCAACAGAGAAATATAGATAATGGAAGGATTTTTTTCAAGGCCATATATTTTTGCATCTACATTAATAATTGCATAACTTTACACACATTTTTATATTAAAAAGGAGAAGATAATTATTGATTACTTGATATTACAGCGTGTCTACAGAAATTCTAAAAAAAAATTCCCTGATTTTTCCATGATTTCCCTGACTATTTTTATCAAACTTCCCTGATTTCCATTATTAACAATACACATACAGTATTTTTTCATGTATGCCAATTCTTCGTACAACACACTTATCCAGCTTGCTAACATCTCATTTGGGAGAAAAACAAGAGAAAAACATAAAAATTGTCTAATATTCATTCAGTATTGGTTGACAGTTTTGTAAATCCGAACTCAACTAACTTCATAGCGTCCAACATCATATAGAAGCCAATGGATATAGGGTGACCAGAAAGTTTCCTCATTTTCTGAAAAATATTCAATTCTAAGACTTATCTAAATCTGATGGGATGACTAATTGCATTAAGCTGGGCACCTGCTCAGGTTATGCTAATGTATCATTTAATTAAAAATGTGTAAATTGCCTTCAATATAAGTGCTATGTACAGAAAATCAGGACATCTGATCACCTTAATTTACGTTAAATATCAAAAACTTATACCATGCGCATCTTTTAAAAAATATTGGGAAAGATTAATCAGCATGTGAAAAAATATGGTACATAAAATAGATGAATAAGTCTCATTGGCAAGGTGAAAATGCAATTATTTTCACAATATAGACAAATTTCCCTGATTTTCCAGTATTTTTACAAAGTTCCCTGACATTTCCCTGATTTTTCCAGAGTGATAAACCTCCCTGATTTTTCCATGATTCCCTGATTTCCAGATTTTGTAGACACCCTGTATTATATTGTAAAAGGGAGGCTGAGAAATTACATTACTATTATTGCTTTTAAGATTAGTTTTTAGAGGTTTATTAGTTTTATGGTGATTATTTTGTTTTAAAGATTTTTGGATGACTTGATGCATTTTTTCCTACAGATTATTGTGTAATGAAAAGGGAAAATATAAAAATAAATTAATCATTCAAAAAATGTTTGTGCATAGTCTATTGTTACTCTTTAAATTTCAGATAATCAATCCTGATAATATGCCATCATTGCAAAATGTGCAAAAAAAAACAAGTACCAGCACTGGATGTTTCATAGAACCATTGATTGTACAATTGCTAATTTTTTACCCCTACTCTTATAATCTGAAGAAATACTGAAAATAAGTTTTTAAACTAAAAATACAGTGAACAATATCAAGCTTATAGCAAGTACTATGTTTTTTATGTGCCTCATCACTTTTTTTCATATCTTTTATAATCGAATAATTTAAAATTTGTCATGGAAAATTAAGTAACGATTTAACTTGAAAAATTAACAGCTGAATATAGAGACAGTTATTCTTATAATACAAAGTTTAACGTTTCAACAGTTCTTAAATCACACATATTTAAAAACAATATATTAAAGTATACATGAAAGATATTAAAATCTCATTTTAAAACTAATATTTTAATTAATTTCCAATTAAATATTTTCTAACTCTTAATGTCTAATTCTGAAGCTCCCCTTTTAAGTTGTCTTCCCAGCCCAATAAATACTATTTTCAGATATTAAATTGTAAATAACTTTAAGATTCTAAATGCTAACATCAATTTGCAGTTGATTGTCATTGAGGCCTGGGAATTTAACAGGTCTTGACCACCCATCAATCAAAAGCTATTAAACCAATTAAGATTCCTCCCAATTTGACATCTGCACCCCCTGCTGGAAAATATTACAAGCACTGATCAAAAAAGCCCACGCAAAAATGACAGATTTGGTAAAGGCCGCCATAATAGTGTTCGTATTCAACTCTTTGAATTTATTATGAAACTAGATTAATAAACAATGTCTGTCCACAGTAAGGTCCTGAGTCAATTATTTCTACCAACTAAGTCTTTCAAGTATTTTTTTTATTACATTCTCCCACTAGATACCGTACATACATTAAATATACATATGTCTCCCAGATTTTGAGATTTAAAAACAAAGAAATAGTAATACAATATAACCTAAAAAATCCGGCATCATCGGACTGGGACCAAACCGGAATTATGAAACTTCCGGATTTCTGTATGAATATCAAAAGTACTTCCGATATTCGTGCCTTTCTTCAGAATTTAATTCATAGCCAAGTGATATTTATGTGAGGAAAAGAGAAAATTAAACATTTAAAACACTTACTCTAATTGATACTTTTTATGTTATCGAAAGAAAAATCTAATAAACAGTGAAGAAATTTCTTCTCACATAATTTCCAAAACATAAATGTCAATTAATTTATTTCAATTTTTTCGACTATTCTTTAGCAAGTTTTTCTTGAATTTTATACAAGTGAAGAATATCAATTTTGGAAATTCAGTCTTGTTTCTCTAGAGCAGATATTACTTTACCTGTCAAATTCATGCATTTTTAAAGTGACAGCTTTTTTTCTGCTGGCTCCTCGTCCTCGTTCAAATTGCTACCAGTGTTATCAGCTGTTCTATTTAGCACAGTGTCAGTAATCTCACTGTCCACTAATCCATTGCTTTCAATCTTGAAATTTCTAATTCGTAAACAATTGCTGTTTTTCTTTCTCCCATAAGATGGAAATGTGAAAAAAAGGGGGTGGGGTGATTTTGATGCCAGATATCTGAATGCCAGATTTTTGTGGTAACACTGCATAAAGTTTACAGCAATAAAGTTAAACATTCTTAAAGAATTGAATTTCACAGCACAATATAGAAATAATATATATAGTAAATTCACAGAATTCCTAAATTAATATGATCTTATAACTATTATAATAAACTTACTTTATATTTAAAGGTGGAGGATTACTTTTCTCTACATCTGCAATGAAAAAAAAAAAAAAAAAAAATGTCACTTGAAACATATTTACTCTAAAATATAATAAAATGATCAACTTATGCAAATTTTATAAATAAATAAACATTAAGTTTTTCACTTACACAGAGGTGCCAAGTTTCAATGAAAGTTACCAGTAACCAGAGTTTAGGGATGATTCTGCGTAAAAAATGGGGGGGGGGGGATGGCTTTTTTATGCGACCCGTTTGACGAAATTCGTGCTTTTTCTGTAATGTTTTGACAAAATTCCCACTTTTTCTAAGATCTTTTGACAAAATTTGCACTTTTCCACGATCTTTTGATTAAAGTCATGCTTTTTCCGGGATCTTTTGACGAAATTCGCACTTTTCTCACAACCTTTTGACTATAATCGCGCCTTTTCTGCGATCTTTTGACTAAATCGTGCCTTTTGTACGATCTTTTGACTTAATCGTGATTTTTCCACGATCTTTTGATTAAAGTCGCGCTTTTCCCAGGATCTTTTGACGAAATTTGCACTTTTTCCGTGACTTTTTGACTAAAATCCACGTTTTTTTCGCAACTATTTGACGAAATTCACGTTTTTTCCACAACTTTGACGAAATTTGCACCTTTTCCGCGATCTTTTGAGTAAAGTCGTACTTCTCCCACGATCTTTTGACTAAAGTGACACTTTTTCTGTGATCTTTTGACTAAATTAACGCCTTTTTCCCCACGATCTTTTGACTAAATTCACGCTTTTCCCGCGATCTTTTAACTAAATTCATGCTTTTTTCACGATCCTTTAACGAAATTCACGTTTTTTTACACGACCCTTTTGATGACAGCATCAACACTGTTCTCATTGCTTCTTTCCCCTATCTCTTATATCTATTACCAGTTTAAAGCAGAGGTGCAGAATATTTCCGATCCGGCGATCTAGGATCGGGGGAAATTTTGAAGAAACATATACAATTGATTTCAATTTTAACAACGAATTCCATAATTAACTGAGATGGAAAAATTTCACTACAAATAAAAAGATCCGTAGAGCGACCTTCACCAAAATCGATCTAAAAATAATATGTACCGTATATCAGGTGTGATTCTGTTCCGAATTTTCCAAAAATTTAAGGCATTCGGTTCCGAAAATTTAAAAAAAATCGGTCATCAATCTGAAAATTCGGACATAAAAATACCGCTAATTTTGTCCAAGAATTATGGAAAAAACGCGAATTTCGTCACAAGATCGCAAAATAACCGCAAATATCGCAAAAGATCGTGAAACTACCGCAAGTTTTGTCAAAAGATCGCGAAAGAATCGCAAATTTCATCAAAAGATCGCGAAAGAACCGCAAACTTCGTCAAAAGATCGCGAAACAGCTGCAAATTTCGTAAAAAGATCGCGAAACAACCGCAAATTTCGTCCAAAGATCGCGCAACAACCGCGAATTTCGTCAAAAGGGACGAAATAGCCACGATTTTCGTCAAAGGAACGCGAAAAAAATCCCGCAAATTTCGTCAAAAGATCGCGAAACAACCGCGCATTCCGTCAAAATGCACGAAATAACCGCAAATTTCGTTAAAAGATCGCAACAAAAACGCACATTTTGTCTAAAGATCACGAAAGAACCCCAAATTTAGTCAAACGATCGCAAAACAACCGCGAATTTCGTCAAAGAATCGCGAATTTCGTCAAAAAAGGGCGAAATAATCACGAATTGCGCAGAAGGAAGGCGAAATAACCCCAAAACATCGTGAAATAACCGAAAATTTCGTCAAAAGATCGCTAAAAAACGCAAATTTCGTCAAAAGTTCGTCAAACAACTGCAAGTTTCACCAAAAGATCGCGAAACAACCGCAAATTTTGTCAAAAGCTCGCGAAATAAACGTACATTTCGTCAAAAGATCGCGAAAAACAGCAAATTTCGTCAAAAAATCGAGTAAAACCCGAAAATTTCGTTAAAAGATTGCAAACAGCAAAAATCGTAAAAAAATCGCGAAACAACCGCGAATTTTGTCAAAAGGGGTGAAAAACCCGCGAATTTTGTCAAAGAAACGCGAAAAAAATCCCGCAAATTTCGTCAAAAGATCGCGAAACAACCGCACATTTTGTCTAAAGATCACGAAAGAACCCCCAAATTTAGTCAAACGATCGCAAAACAACCGCGAATTCATCAAAAGATGGCAAAACAACCGCGAATTTCGTCAAAGAATCGCGAATTTCGTCAAGAGAGGGCGAAATAATCACGAATTGCGGCAGAAAGAAGGCGAAATCACCACAAAACTCGTCAAAAGATTGTGAAATAACCGCAAACTTTGTCAAAAGATCGCGAAACAACTGCAAATTTCGTAAAAAGATCGCGAAACAACCACAAATTTCGTCCAAAGATCGCACAACAACCGCGAATTTCGTCAAAAGGGGCGAAATAACCACGATTTTCGTCAAAAGGGGCGAAATAACCACGATTTTCGTCAAAACATGCCGAAATAACCGCGAATTTCGTCAAAGGAACGCGAAAAAAATCCCGCAAATTTCGCCAAAAGATCGCGAAACAACCGCGCATTTCGTCAAAAGGCACGAAATAACCGCAAATTTCGTTAAAAGATCGCAACAAAAACACACATTTTCTTTAAAGATCACGAAAGAACCCCAAATTTAGTCAAACGATCGCAAAACAACTGCGAATTCATCAAAAGATGGCAAAACAACCGCGAATTTCGTCAAAAGAGGGCGAAATAACCACAAAACTCGTCAAAAGATCGTGAAATAATCGCAAATTTCGTCAAAAGATCGCAAAAAACATAGTGCTGACAGTGGATTTCCCCCTTCCCCCACTACAAAGGATCAAATTGATCCTTTGAGAAAATTTGCTGTGAATTTCAGAATTTTTTTTTTTTCACTCAGAATCACACCTGCCATATATACTCGCGCATAAGTTGAGAAATATTGGAAAAATAAATTTTCTATACCTACGATAATTCAGCATTTACCTATAACATACCGCAAAATGTTTGGGGATATTTTCATGTGGATTGGGGGGAAATGTTGGGAGTAGAAACATTTTCTGCACCCGTGGTTTAAAGTATCGGTCTTTTATTTACTTTATACATATTATATTTATTACAGTCTCATTGATAGTTCACTTTTATTCATCTTTACTTATTTAAATATGTGAATTACTTACTTTTTTCTTGGCAGTCTTTAACTTTAAATACTTTTTATTTGACTTATTTCCAGGATGTTTACTTCGTAAACATCATTATCAGAAATTCATATCTAAAAACTGTCCACGTAATGCCAAAAGCGAATAGTGAGATATCGATCTTATGATCACTTTCCCACTAGATCCCACTAGATGGATAGGATAATTAGAATCGAATTGAATCGATTTCATTGGTTCATTATTTGCATATCTATAACGATATCAGCTGCTCATTGGATCCTGTGATGAGAAATCGTTCACGTGTCGATCCGAGTGCAGTATATGTACTCCGTTGTTAGTCTGAGTCATTAGCTTCAGTTCGTAGCAGCTTGTGCTTCACTTCGTTTTGCTTCTCCAATGTGGGAAGTGTTTCAAGAAACTTGAGCATCCAAAAGCTCTTGGAGTTCATGGATATTTGAGTTTAGTGAATGAGTTTGTTTTTAAATGAGTTTTTAACCAAAGTTTGTTATCTGTGATATTTTACCATTTCTTGAAATGCCTTCATATTGTGCTTCTATTGATTACTGTGATTATACACCAGCTGTTAAAATGAGTCATCTGCATTCTCATCTGTGAGTATAACCTTTAGTTCAAGCTATCTGTATTTGATATATGATAACGATATTGAATAAACTTTTTGTTCAAAGTTCATTTCAAGTCTCTGCAACCTATTATTGTAGTTTAAGTAACTCTTCACATGTTGCTGACATTCTTCAGTTACCTCTTCAGTTTGAACACTCCTCCCAGCAAATACCTTCACTGTGCTAGTTTCTGCTAATGTTTAACTTTGAAGACATACTAACTTAAGTTGTATGCTCTAAACCAGGGATGGCGAACCTATGGCACGTGTGCCAAACTTGGCACGCGATAGAATATTTTCGGCACAGCGGTGAAATCCTAAAACGAAATAGGATTAAGTTAAACAAAATACGCAAACTTTTACGATCTGGGCTTTTCTTTATTTTCTTTTTTTTATTATTATATTAGAAAGCAACTAATTGAATTTATAAATTATTTCAGTGTCGGCTCAATAAGTTATCAAATTTAGAGAAGGTTTGTAGCATATCAAAATAAAAATATCACGCATTAGAAGCAAAATTCCTAGTCATGAAACTAAAGCGATTTGGTATAAAATATATAATCTTCACAATTGTTCGCTCTATTTATTCCTGAGGGTCATTATTTTAGGAAATGATACGAAAATCTTAAATACTAGAAACCCAAACCACTTGTTACATAACCCGAATTCAGCTAGCATCCTATTAAAAGTGAGTAGGTTGAACACCGTATTAATATTTGGCATAACCGACATCGCATTCAGCCTTTTATTACTTTAAGATATATGTTAGTCTAGATATTAGATGTATATTGCTCCATATTTTTAAATCCCAATGAATAAAAATCTAGAAATTTTGATCTACTAAATTACTTTTTGGTGCTTGGCACGTCATGGTCATGTAAAATCTTTTTTGAAAGAAAATGGGCACAGGGATGTAAAAAGGTTCGCCGAGCCTGCTCTAAACCATTACCTTTGGCTAAATTTATGCTTTTTACATGACCCTTTGATGAAATTTGCGCTTTTTACGCAACCCCTTGGCGAAATTTGTATTTTTTACGAAACCCTTTGACAAAATTCGTGCTTTTTACACAACCCTTTGACAAAATTTGCGTTTTTTACATGACCTTTGACGAAATTAGTATTTTTTCCATAATCCTCTTTCGAAATTCATGTTTTTTCCAAAATCCTCTGCCAAAATTCACATTTTTTCTGCGATCCTCTGCCGAAATTTGCGTTCTTTCAAGTAATCCTTTGATGAAATTTATGTTTGTTTTTTCCGTAATTTTTGTTGCGTATCCGTAATAATTACGGACAAATCGTAATACTTGGCATCTCTACTTATAATTTATTCAATATTAAATTTAATTCTTTCACATACAGTATTCTGAGGTTGTTGCTGTTGTGAAATTGAATTGTTAGCAAAAGAAACAAATTACAGGAGTTTATCAACTGGAGGCCCATTAACTGACTTTTTTTAGAATGCATATACTCATGAGCAGTGCACTTTTGTGTTACAATAAACAATAAAAAGGTACTAGTATGTTTTATATTAAAGTAGCTCTTTGTTAAACTGACATGTTTGTAAACAAGAAAAAAGCATGCAAATTAAAAATGCAACATGCTTTTACTAGTATGTTTTATATTAAAGTAGCTCTTTATTAAACTGAACGTGTTTGAAAACAAGAAAAGAGCATGCAAATTAAAAATGCAATGCTTTTTAAAAATGCAACATGTTTAAAACGTGATATCTCTTGGCAGTAGTGATGGGAGTGTTCAAATTTTAAATGCCTGGGGTCTGAATTCAGCCAAGTTCTTAAGGGGACAGTTTACCTTTTCAACAATTTTGTTTATTTTAAAAAATATGGTTCAAATAGTGAACTCGCTAAATTTCAATGCTCAACTAAAAGTACATTTTGAAAACAAAAATTTAAATGCATATTTAATTAAAAGTTTTAAAAAATTTGAATTTTTTAAAATCTTTACCATATTTTTAAATATTGATATTTTCGCCCAATTCTTTTTTTTTTAGATTTTCAAATGTGTATTCTACCTATGCATGGATTTTTAGATATATCTAATATTACATTTAATATAATTTTTTTACTAATATACATATAGTGTAAAACTATGAAATTTAATACATCTTCATAAACTTTTATTTAAAAAAAAAAAAAAAAAAAAAAAAAAACCTGAAGGCTAATTTCATGCACTGATTTATCACATATATAAATATAATAAAGAACATGTACAAAACAATTTAAATCTCTATCTCAAATACAAGAAGAGCCTTAGCATTTTTAAAACATGAAATTGACGAAAATATGAACATGGAGAAAAAACCATTTAAAGTTTTGTGTGGGTAATTGCGCTGGGCTTATTAACAAAATTTACAATATCTCGTGATATAATTGCCATATGGGTGAAAATGAGGTATCAAAATATTCATAATTAAACAAGCTTTCATTTAATATTCTTAAAAAATAGATTTTTGGACTAATTTTGAGGTAAACTATCCTCTTAAGTGGTCTTGATTCAACAAGAGTATTCGAATACAAGCCACATGCATTCGCATCGGCAACAAAAACAGCTATTTTCTGTTTTCTGTTCTCAATGTACCAATGAATGAATGCAAGTATATTCAAATAGTACAAAGTGCTGTTCCAGACACTTTTCCCTTTAACAGCTTGTTGTTAGAAGGATTATCAGTGATACCCTAGCTTTGAAACTTAGTTTTATTTTTTTTCAAATGTATACAGCTAAGCTACACATTCCTTAAACAACATATGGAATTTAAATTTCAATCGATTATCTATATATATATATAAAATAAGTAATACATAAAATTCTGAAAATTTGTATTTAAACATTATAAATATAAAGTTTTATGATTTTTTAAAAGTATGAGAGAAAAAAATTAGTCATTGTGAAAAATTAATTTGTACAACTTGGAAAAGAAATTTTTTCTTGATTATGGAGATTAACCTTTTGTAACTTAGCAACGCCGATTTGAAAATTATTTACTCAGATGTTAGAAAACATCATTTTGAACATGTAAAAAATAATTTTAAAAATTTAGAACATAAAAAAATACAACTACTGGCTAAAAGGTGTTTTTTTTTAATCTGCAACAAACAGAAAATTACATATTTATCATAAATATTGTCAATTTTCTATAACAAAATTGTAAAGTATACAAACATACCTATGTAAAATATCTATTTTGGGATGTCTCCAGCCTTTTTTCAAGTTTACAAAATTTACAAAGTTCATTTTACCAATAATTGCTTTCTTGAGAGACCTCCGTACAGTAACTCCGGCTCGGAAAACCTCATGTAGGTTCGTAGGCCTGACTCCTCTATAGGTGTTCGGTTCCTGCGGGCTGTCGGGACGTACCGGGTCGGGAACCAAGATAAGGAACCATATGGCTCCTCTAGCGTCTAGCTAAATGGCAGGACCTGTTGCATGCGACCATTCATCCTCTTTTGGGAATAACCGGCGTGATGTGCGCTGGGCAGTACGCCGGTCTGACTGGAGTTCATGTGAGGAGCAGCCCTGACGGGCCATTCCTGGCGACGACCTTCGGGACGCATCGCAGGGTTTGGTTCTCGAGTCATTCTGAGCATGGGCCTGGGACCGGGAGATGAGACCCCGTCTTACCAATAATTGCTTTGTTGGAAAATAGCATAGAATGCTTTTAAAAAAACTTCTTTTTGTGTGTGCGTGTGAGTTTGTGTTTGATTGTGTGCTGTGTTCTGAAGAGACAGCTGGACGCAGTTACAAGATTTGGAATAAAGGTACTGGTATATCTGAAGTTAGGAAGTCAGGCACCTCAAAGGTTTTTTTTTTTTTTTCTTTTGCAATTTTAAACGTTTTTTATTGAATTTTGAAGCGATTTTTCTTCTATTAGTAAAAGGAATCTGGTTTCAATCTTTTACCCAAATTTAGTAACTTTTGTTCCCTTTTCAATGAAATTTATTTGGAATATGTACAGCAATTTTTGAACCCCCAATTCAAGGTATGTTTGTGCACTTTAAGACTAGAAAAATAAGAATTCACCCAGAAGGATAATAAAGTTAATAGTTTAACTAGTATGAAAAAAGTAAAAAATAAATAAAACCAGAACATGCAATACTTAATAGCCCAAAATCACCACAATCCGAAGCTAGAAAAAATTATCCGCAAGTTTAAAAGTTAAGTAACACAAATGGGCATAAAAAGACTGATCTGGCAAACCTAGCAGGAAGAAATGCAGATCTTATCTGCATGTATTATGTTGCGAAGATTATGTTTTGAAAACTATGCAGAAGTGATTTTATAAGAATATAACAAATATTCATCGAAAGAAAAAGAAATGTCTAAAAATAAGATTTATAATAAAGATAAACAGTAATTAACTAAAATTATAATGTAGTTTTTAAAATAAAATTTATCATAAAAATAAATACTTCAATGAACAAAGGAGGAAAAAAAGAAAAAGATGCATTTAATTAGAGAAAATGTTTAATT
This sequence comes from Maratus speciosus, assembly GCA_963932465.1. Taxonomy (NCBI): domain Eukaryota; kingdom Metazoa; phylum Arthropoda; class Arachnida; order Araneae; family Salticidae; genus Maratus; species Maratus speciosus. The sequence goes on from OZ010792.1 coordinate 41,128,035, forward strand.
TTGCAGATTACAAACTTATTAAGGAAAACATATGTTAGAAAAAAATGTAAAGACGACGATATAATACTTTTTAACAACTGAGATTCTTCAATTTTCTTATCAGAGGTGCTTTTTTGACTGGACCTTATAAAGAAAGAAAAAAAAATCACTTAACATTTTTCATAATTTACAAAATGCAATCAGCACTTGTGTATTTTCTTGGATGTGTTCAGAATGTTTAAATTTTGGTGACAAATCGCTCACTTAAAGCTAAAATCTTTTTAATGCAAATCAAAAAAGAGGTTGTATAAAAATTACCACAAGAGATAATCCAACTTTGAAAAAAACTATCTGTGCTTTTAAAAATTAAATGTTTCATTTTGCAGAATTAATATTTTGGCAATAGGCAAATTTGGAAATATTTTAGATGATGTTGATAACTTCTACGATGCATATTCACCATAAAATAGTTTGATGCTTTTTCAGAAAGAACAAAGAACACTATGGAGAAATACACAAGTACTACAAATTTTAATTGCAAAACAGTTCAAAGGCAGAAAAGCAAGAATTTAATAAATATTAAAGTAACTACAACAGGGGTAATTTTAAGTTCATACAAAAATACCCGAAACATTTAAAAATAAGAAAAGTGGGAGTTTTTTGCCCCACAAGAAATCTTATACACAGGTGTCTTGACTTTTTACTAAAAGGCTAATAAAAGTCTTTCGGTCTTATTAGGAACTATTGTAAATGGGTTCACAGCACTCCCTTTATGGCCAACTAAATTATAAAGAAGAAAAGAAAGGTTAAACTGATGTTGCACTACCATATATATTATTTCTGTAGTCAACATCCCTTTTTCTATGCATCTACAGAAAGCAAAAAAATGAATAAGGTATCATTCAAAAGGTTTTTGAACCGGCTTCTGACATAGTACACTCACATTTCGTTAAAACATGTTTCTTTTATTAAAAATTGCAGCCCCAGTGGCAGAAAGTTTTGTAGCTGTCTGCGACAAGCTTTTAAAATTTCATAATCTATCTGCAAATTTCTCATGTCATTTTAATGAATAAATAATAATTTAAACTAGGAATTTTTTATCTTTCTATTTAAAACATGATAAGCATGATGCATTCTCATTAATTTTGCTTATAACATTTCATTATCTAACTTCTTGTAGACTTTCTAAAGTGTGAAGGATAAGCAGAACCACACATGGGCAATAACGATGCTTTTAAAAACATTCGGAAGCTTCAGAGGCCTCAAGCGCGAAAAGCAATGAGTTTTTTCTAAAACCCTTGAATGAAATCTGCGGCCTTTTGAGGATTTTTTTTTTTTTTTTTTTTGTAATTCTTTGGTGAAATTCACGTTTTTTTTCATGGCTTTTTGACAAATTTATCATTTTTTCCGCAATTTTTGGACGAAATTTGCATTTTTTTCGTGATCCCTTGACAAAATTTGAATTTTTCTTTTCTGCGTCCTTTAGAGGATTTTTTTTTTTTTTTTTTTAATTCTTCGGTGAAATTCACGTTTTTCCATGGCTTTTCGACGAATTTCGCGTTTTTCCCCGCAATTTTTGGATGAAATTTGCGTTTTTTTATAATTTTTTTTTTGTGATCTTTTGACAATATTCGCGTTTTTTCCACAATCCTATGACGAAATTCGTACTTTTCCGCGATCCTTTGACAAAATTCGTACTTTTCCGCGATATTTTGATGAAATTTGCATTGTGTCCGCGATCCTTTGACGAAATTTGCGCTTTTTACGCGATCTTTTGCATAAATCCGCGCTTTTAACGCAATCTTTTGCCAAAATTCGCGCTTTTCAAGCGATCTTTTGCCAAAATTCGCGCTTTTTACGCGATTTTAGCCAAAATTCAGGCTTTTTACCAGATCTTTTGCCAAAATTAACGCCTGTCACCCGATCTTTTGCCAAAATTCACGCCTGTTACCCGATCTTTTGCCGAAATTAATGCTTTAAACGCGATCTTTTGCTGAAATTCACACTTTTTACGCGCTTTTTTGCCGAAATTCACGCCATTAACACGATCTTTTGCCGAAATTTGCGCTTTTTACGCGATCTTTTGCCGAAATTCGCGTTTTTTTACGCAAGTTTTAGCCCAAATCCAAGCTTAAATCTAAGCTTTTACTCGCTCTTTTACCGAAATTAACGCTTTTTATGCGATCTTTTTTCGAAATTCACGCTTTAATGAGATCTTTTGCAGACATGCAAATGCAATAATGCTTCCAAAAAAGTGACAAAAAGACCAAAAAAAGTGACTAAAGCATGTTGAAAAAGTGACTAAAACGTGCCCAAAAAGTGACTAAAGCGTGCCCAAAAAGTGACTAAAGCATAACAAAACAAGTTGGAAATTGCACGTCAAACATGGCAAATGAGGTGCATTCATACTATAGCTAGTTTTATAAATATTTTTTGCACCACGTATTGTACTGAATGTATATTTTAGTGCACTTCATAAGCATATATCAATTTCATTCTGTTCGAAAGGCTGTAACATCATTAAAATGGACTTGAAATAATTTTTTCCCATTGGCCACAAGTAATGGAAAACTTTTGACTGGCCCTGTAATTAACCTGTATACATCCGATTTTCATAAAATTTGAAATGACTCGACAAAATTTTACAACAATTATATATTTAAAATTTCATACCATGCAGTTGGGTAGTTTTTGCTCTGTTATATGTGGACGGACGGACAGACAGACGGACTGAACAACGATTATAGGTGCTACGTATTTATATAATTACAAACGCACCAAAAAAAAAAGGAAAATGACATGAAATGATACAAGACAAAGTTTTCTATTTTTTTTTTTTTTTTTTTTTTTTTTTTCAATCAATTTGTAAGTTAAATTATGTAACCTTTTTGCTTTTTAGATGAAAATCCTACCAAAATACTGGATAAGATCAAACCTCAGTTTTATTTAATCATATAAAACAAAAAGTACAATGTCAGCATAATAAACTTTTAAAATTGAATTATAATAAGTAAGTTTGTCACAAAAATAATGGCAAGGGTCCTAACTGTCACCTTTTAATTACCACTATTTCTAAAGGGCAATATTCATTTTATTTTTACAACATTTGTAATAGAATTCAACTGTTTGCAAATATTGATATTGAAATAAGTTACTGGTAGGATCCTTGAAATATTTTCTGCAATAAACTCTAATTATAACTGCAACTAGCTACACAAAAAGATAATAGATGTTTAACAAAAAATGATAGAAATAAAGAAAAGTTAAAATTCTAGTGCTAAATTCACACAGAGTAACAATTAAAACTCTTAGAAAAAACAAATAAAATGTACCATATTGCTTACAGTGCATACATATCATATAAAAATATTTAAAATATATTAAAAATCTATTAAACTGCAAAGCGTTTTCAGACGACGCTCTCGGCCATCAACATAGTAGAACTAAATGCCATGTCTGTTTGCACCTACTTGAGAATTGTCCGGGAAGTGACAGAAAAAGGTATTCAAATGTCCATAAAAAAAAATGGATTCAACTATTATCTAACAATTCCTTTCAAGCTCCATGGATGTCACACACATTATTAGCACACATATATTGACACACATGATTAGAAACGTCTTTTTAAAAAATTATCTCAAGAGATTATCTTATAATGGCTTCTCGGTAATTATTTGTACTAAAAATAATTTTGGATTTATTAAATTTTACTTTTGTATGCTGAGTTTGTAAGTTAATGCAGTATAGGGTCGATTTAATCTAAGATCTGCTTCAAATTCCTTTATCGAGTTTATTCCTTGAATCTACCACGAGCTGCATCATCAAGATTAGCTCAAACTCAGCCTATAAAAATAGAATTCCATCTTCTTTTGACATCCATGGAGTTTGGAAGGAATTGTTAGGTAACAGATGAAAGGATGTTTTTGATGAACATTTGAATACCTTTTCTGCCATCTTAGCTTCTGCACCATCCTTAATCTAGAATGGTCTCTTCTTGACGATTTTTGAGTAGGCACCAAGAGACATGATGACATTTCATTTCCACTGATGGTGGCAGAGTGCATCGGCTGAAAACATTTTGGAGTTTAATGGATTTTTAATATATTTTTATATATGTATGCACCTGTTAGCAATTTGGTACATTTTATTTGGTTTTTTTCTAAGAATTTTAATTATGGAAAAAAAATGAATACCCAGAAAGATAATAAAAATCTTAAAAATCCACACATAAATTAATAACTGTTATCAATTACTCTAATTATCTAAATGCTAAAACTAATTTAATATCACAAAGCTTTGTGCTAATTTAAACATATTAAACAGTTTCTACTCCATTGTACAGAAAAAAATAAAATGACATCAATATGATTATGCAAAAAAATTATCTTTTTTGATGGTGATTGGGAACTTTATGTTATCATTTTTGCGATAAAAAACAAAGATAGAATTGTGACTGGGACTGAAATTCAATGAAGAGTATTACGTGCTGAAGATCTTAGTTATGTGATGAGATTCCTTTATTAGTTCTACCCTACTTTTCGCTGAAACTGACCGATGTTTTGCTAGTATTAGCCATGATCCCAGTTATGTAGTTCAAAATAAGCCAGAAAATCATAATACAGTTTAAACGACGAACTTTTCTTAATGTGCAAATTGCTTGTTTTAACTGTGTCCTCATATTAGGAGGACTCGTATTAACAGAGTTCGACTGTATTTCGACATGGCGTTTTGTGCGAGAATATCAACAATTATTGATGTTGAGGATATCGACAAAATCAGAAATATAAAAATGTCGATTTTAGTCAACTTTTTTATTATAAGAGAGTGAATCAGTTTCCGCAGTTAGCTCAATTTTAGAGGCTTCATCTTTTAATCAAAAAAAGTGACTAAAAGTGACTTTTTCTAAAAATAGTGACTAAAAGTGACAAGTTTTAAAAAAAGTGACTAAAAGTGAGAAAAGTGACTAACTTGCATCCCTGCTTTTGCCGAAATTCGTACTTTTTACGCGATCTTTTGCCCAAATTCACGATTCTTACCCGATCTTTTGCCGAAATTCGCACTTTTTACGCGATCTTTTGCCAAAATTCACGATTCTCACCCGATCTTTTGCCAAAATTCACACTTTTTACGTGCTTTTTTGCCGAAATTCACGCTTTTTACACGATTTTTTGCCAAAATTCGCGCTTTTTACGCGGGAAAAATTGCCGAAAGTTGCGGACATTTTTTTAAATTGACTTCATTAGTGCAGACAATAATTGTCCGCAAAAGATTTTTTGTGTCCGCGACTATGTCGCCGTGTTTCTGCCACTGGGATTACAGTTAATTAAAAATTAAATCAGCATTGTTTTCTTTCACAAATGAAATGATAGATTTTCTAAAATCAGTATTGCTACAAAAATAAAATACCACGTAATTATGAAAAATAAATAGTACAAAAGAAAAAATGAAGTTTGATTATATCTGCACGCGTTTATTTTATATTTATAATTAAAAGGCAAAATTGAATTTGAAATTTTAGAAAAACGAGTTGGAACCCGTCGAAATTCGACGAATTAAAATGTTTAGAATGGAATTGTTAGACCGAATTTATAATAAACCTACAAAAATAATTACAATAAAAAATTCATCTTCCATTGGTTATCTAACTCTTAAAAAAAATAATGTTTTTAACTTAAAATTACCAAAATATTATTTCCAAAAACTTCAACTGCTTAAATTAATGAAAAATTAAACTGCATTAGAAAATGTAATCAAGATGAAAAATTATGTTGAAGTTATCGATTGAGGCTCTTACGTTTGTTTTTACTTGATGAAAAATCGGTAAAAAGGATTTCGCTTTGTCACATCATAAAATTTTCTCCCATAAAATCTAAACTGTACGTTATTTTCACATTCTCAAAATTTACATACTCACCACTAAAATTCACAATTTAAAAGTATTTTAATGCACAATACATTATTAATGAATGTACTTCTAAACTTAAAGTCATGTTTGTCCGATACAACTTTTTCTGTTAACATTCGCATAAAATTTAAGTTCTAATCTCAGTACCCGCGAAAATTTAGCATTCAAAAATTTGCCTTTAGTTGCCATAGTATTGGCCATTTAGTATGGGTCAAATATTTAGTTTTATCGAAGAAAACTATCATTTTGTTTTAAATATGGCATCATTTTTACTCACTGAATCATTTTGCCTAGCGTCTCAAACTCAGTATCAGCGTAATGTCAAAATATTGAAATATCTTCTTTAATCTTTTGATTTATGAAGAAGAATGAGTGTTTCTTTTATATGGTTTATACACTCGAGAACAAATAAAATTCAAGCACTTTTCAAGCACTATTCCAGCACTATTCAAGAACTGTTTAGATAGATGCATAAAAATCAGGGTTCACAAAAACCCGGGTTTTTCTGAAAAAACCCAACACACATGGGTTTTTTCGGGTTTTTTCAAAAGTAGAATGTATGCGTAATTACATTATTGTATACTATATTTTCTATATATTATATACACTATACATAGAAAAATACATTGTTCCCTTATATACAATATAATTGTAATGCTATTTTACAAGTTATAAATTGTATAAATTATATGAATTTAAATTAAATGTCAGTGTTTCTCACAAATTAGTTTTAAATAAGATAGAAGATATAAAATTGTTAATTTTCTTTAAATCAAATAATGAATAGAATATTAAAATTTAAAATATGTAAGTAGAAAGAAAAAAAGGGGTAAACTAGTCGGATGTGCCAATCCCAAAAGTTTCTTCTATCTCATACATGTTAATAATTCAAAATTTGCTATCACAGTGCCAAAATTAAAAGACAATTTATGCCTATTATGAGGATTATAAAATATAGATTTGTTGAATTGGATGCATTTAACAAGGAGATATAAGTATCACCTGTTGTGCAATTTACAACAAAACCTGATCAGTAATAGTTTACGTCAACATCTAACTGAATCTGAAGTTTGGTGAAAATCCATGCATTATTAGTTCTTGAGATTAAGCTATTGCAAAAAGCAGTGACCCGGAGCCGAACAATTTTTGATGCTCCAGCTCCAACTCCGCTCCTAGAGAAAATACTGTGGCTCCGGCTCCAACTCGGCTCCGATTTCGCGCTTTTGAGTTGCAGATTTTAATTTACACGTTTAATTTTTTGCTCACAAATACTTTCTACCTTCATTAAAGATCTGACAAAATGCATTTTTCTTCTCATCAAACTTCAAATGCTTGTTCAGAAAGTATGACATCTTTTAGCTTTTGCTTTTAAAATAGAAAGTTTGGTGGAATTTTAAACACAAAAATCTTAAATTTCTTCTACACTTTTCAAACAGCCAAAATTGTACAACTACACATGCAAACAACAGGCGGCCATATTTGTTTTCGAATAGTGTTGTCACTTAGTTCAAGTAGAAAGTAGAAGTAAAGTAGTGTTACCATGTTTCGAGAAGGTTTCCTTCTCTAATAATAATAATAATAAAAACCTAAAAAAAGATATAATTAAAATACTGAATAATGATGTACAGTAGAAGATCTTTATAACGCAAACCTAAAAATGCAAGGTTGTGCGTTATATAGAATTTTGCAATATATGGATCACATTTCACACATCATTAAATTTACCTTATAAACACGACCATATAAATCTGAAACATACCAAAATACATTAGAGTATCTTTATACTGCACTTCTTGTCACCAGAAATTATCCAAATTATAAATTTTTGCATTATATGATCATTTTATATTGTTTATTTTATAAACATGGTCCAACTATACCAGGACCCAATCATTCATTATACTACTCATTTCCAAAAATATAATATTTATTGTAATAATAGCAATTTTTTTTCATTAAAAAGTTTTGAATTAAGGAGATAAAGTTGAATTAATGTATCAAATGTAGTTTTCTAGAGAGTAGCAATTTTTACGATGTGAGATTTCAGGTGCTTCTTACCTGCAAAATTCATTGTTTACATCTGAGAAGTTGTGCGTTATATGGAGAATTGCGTTATATAGAATCGCGTTATAAAGATCTTCTACTGTAATTAAAATATTTTAAGCCTAGAAATTTAAAAGACTGAAAAAAAAAAAAAAAAAGATTTAAAAGAATATTAAAAACTAAAGGAGCCCTGGAGCAGGGGAAAATTTAGAGCTCCAGCTCCAGGGAAAACACAGCTCCAGAGCGCTCCAGCTCCAGCTCTGGGTTCCTGGCAAAAAGTGAGATAAATGCAGCGCTACTGTTGGGCGATATAGACCAAAAACTATTTAGCACCAGTTTATATCAAGGTTTAACTGAATCTAAATTTTTATTTAATTCCGTACATTAGTTCTTGAGATAAGAGTTATTGCTGAAATCGCGAAAAATGCAGCATAACAGCACTACCTGTTGGGCGATATGCACCAAAATTCAATAAGCAACAACTTAACTTGCAACTGAATCTGAAGTTTTATGAAAATCCGTGCATTAGTTCTTGAGATAAAGCAATTTCAAAAACTGAGATAAATGCAGCATAGTAGCGCCACCTGTTGGGTAGTATATACCAAAAACTAATCAGCACCAGTTTACATCAAGCTCTAACTCAAGTTTTGTGAAATTCTATGCATTAGTTCTTGAGATAGAGCACCCACAACATTTTTTTCACATACAGACAGACATTTTCTAAAAACAATTAAATCATATTCAGGACCTTTTTAAAACGTACAAATCCATCATAAACTGGAAGCCAAAATTTCTCACAAATCCAATACTTTCTTCTTGTAAAGATAGAAGAAAGTAAAAATACATATCTTTTATTTTTCCATGAATATAGTTGATTTGAATTTTTTATATAAAGACATTCTTATGATATAACCTTTAACTATAATTATGTACTATGTATGTTGCCTACTAGGTTCTATGTTAGTAAAGTATTTCAATGTGCTGAAATACATTATTTTAGTAAATAAACAGATAGAAATGCTTAATTCATCCTTAAAAAGTTAAACTTAAACTTACACTATGTGCAAAATTACTTAAAAGATGAGAAAATATTAAAAGATGTTATTTTAATACCTTAGCACTTTCAACTATAAAAAAACATAGTCTTCGTCAGAGAAATATAAGAAATACAATTGTTATTGACGTCTAATTTTCAAAAACGACGTACGTTTTCACCATCTACGTGTTTTTTTAAAATTAGACGTCAATAACAATTGTATTTCTTATATTTCTCTGACGAAGACTGTGTTTTTTATAGTTGAAAGTACTAAGGTATTAAAATAACATCTTTTAAGTAATTTTGCACATAGTTTAAGTTTACATTATTTTACTTCAGATGTGTATGTAATGGCTTCTATATATTAATATTTTTTCAAAATTAACTGAAATGACTTAAATTCATTAAATGTATATGTTGTTTAAATTTTTAAATTATTTCTGAAAATTGAAAAAACCCACATTATGGGTTTTTCAGTGGGCTTTTTCAAGTGGGCCCATTCTGAAAAAACCCACCGGGTTTTTTCGAACTGGGCCCAGCTTTGCGAACCCTGATAAAAATGGCATAGAATAACACATGGGGAAAATAGCCACCCCACTGATTATCTATTTCAAAGAAATCTTATCAAATCTTTTAATTTTTATAACAGGCATTTTCAAGACATTGTTAGAAAATTTAATGAATAATGTGTTTTAACCTATTAAAGTACCATGAGAAGAAATTTCATATATACTAAAAAGTTAAGACAACAGAGCTTAATTTTCTTTTCTTTAAGTGCAAAAAAATAAAATAAAATAAAAATAAAAGGTATGGTATCACTACAAGAGCAGAAAACAGGAGTAAACCAGTTAAATTTTAGGAATTCTGAGCACTCATCAGGAGTCATATATTAGCATTTCTGAAGTTGTGAACAATATACTTTTTAATAAATATTCTCTGAATTCTCAAACCTTACAGCATTTGCGCTTATTCATACAAAAATAATTGAAATAAAGGTTAGATAATTTACTTTTACTTTTTAAATATAAAAGATTTTTTTTAAATGAATTTATAAAAAGGAAATAACTTTTTTTTATTAGTTACACAGTGAAGAATTTGGAATTAATATAATTCGGTGAAGTTTTAACTGATTGACAACATTCGCAATTTCTATAAATGACAGTTTTTTTTTTTAATGACTATATTAATAGGAAGGAGCGAGGTTTTTTTTTTTTTTTTTTTTTTTGGGGGGGGGGGGGGGGTGCAATATGTGAAATCGGCATCAAACTGACGAATTTTGCGATTTTTTCGACAAATTGACGAAATTTGCATTTTTTATCGATGACCAACGGACGAATTTTGTGGTATTTTTACCTGGCGGATTGTTAAAATTTGCAATTTTTTTTCAATGACAGATTGAAGAAATTCGTGATTTTTTTTCAACGTATAGTTGACGAAATTTTCAAGGGTGATTCTGAGTTTAAAAAATTCTAAAATTTACAACAAATTTTCCGAAACACTACAGCAGATTGCAGAAGGAGTAGATCCCCTCTCAGCACTGGCTATATGTTTTTTTCGAGGCCATTTGACAAATTTAGTCTTTTTTCGTAACCTTTCGATGAAATTTCCCTTTTTCCACGATCCTTTCAAGAAAGAGTTTTTTCTGTGGTCTTTTAATGCAATTTGCCCTTTTTTGCGATCCTTTGACGAATTTTGTGGGTTTTTTTTTTTTTTTTGCGATCCTTTGAAGAAATTTGCGTTACGATCCTAGGGGTGATTCTGAGTAAAAAAAAAAAAAATTCTGGAATTTACCTCAAATTTTCTGAAAAATTGCAGCAGAGGAGGAAAGAGGGAAATCCACTCCCGACACTAACTAAGCGTTTTGTCTGCAGCCCTCTGACGAAATTCGCGTTTTTCCGCGATCTTTCGACAAATTTACCGTTTTTTCGACGAAATATGCCGTTTTTTCGCGATCTTTCGGCGAAATTTTCGGGGTTTTTTCGCAATCTTTTGGCGAAATTTTCGGGGTTTTTCGCGATCTTTTGGCGAAATTTCGGGGGTTTTCGCGATTTTTTGGGGAAATTTTCGTGTTTTTTCGCGATCTTTTATCGAATTTTTCGGGGTTTTTTGTGATTTTTAAAGAAATTTTCGGGTTTTTCGCGATCTTCTGCAGAAATCTTCGGGTTTTTTTTTTTTTGCGATCTTTCTACGAAATTTACAGTTTTTCCTGCGTTTCGTGGTCGAAATTTACGTTTTTTTTTTTTTTTTTAGTGATCCTTTAACGAAATTTGCGTTTTTTCCGCGATCCTTTGGCAAAATCTGCGTTTTTTCTGAAAACGATTGGCAAAATTTATTTATTTATTTTTTTTTTTTTTGACAACCGTTTGTCGAAATTCGCGATTTTTTATGGCCGAATTTTCGAATTGGTGAATTTTTTTAAATTTTCGGAAATGACTGCCTTAAATTTTCGGAAAATTCGGAACAGAACTACACGATCCTTTGAAGAAATTCGCAATTTTTTGCGATCTTTTGTCGAAATTTGTGTATTTTTCACGATCCTTTGTCGAAATTTGCGTTTTTTTGCGCGATTCTTTGATGAAAACGCGCGTATTTTTGCGATCTTTTAATGCAATTCGCGGTTTTCTGCGATCCTCTGACGAAATTTGCGCTTCATTCGATATCTTTTGTCGAAATTCGGGTTATTTCTCCAGTCTTTGGCAAAATACGCATTTTTTTCCACGACCTTTCGACGAAATTCGCGTTTTTTTCGCGATCTTTAGACGAAATTCGCATTTTTAAAGCGATCCTTTGGAGAAATTACCGATTTTTTAATGCGAACGATTGTTGAAATTGATATTTTTCGCCCACAATTTGTCGAAGTTTGCGATATTTTCCAGCACTTTTCATTCCTTGAAAATGAATACTTTTTTTTCCAGCACTTTTTCTATTTTTTCCAAAGCGTACGAACCATGTTTTAATGGCTGACGTCATTTTCTGTTCAAAAAGCAGAAAGTTATTTTTATTTGTAATGCGAAAATGGCATCAATAGGGATATAATCAATAAAAATAAATAAACCATGACTATTTTCCCTTTACTTTTAATACAAATGGAGTACTTCTGTTGCCACAATTACAAAATTGGTACTAAAAACCATAAAAAAATTAATATCTCAAAAATAAATTGAGATAGAGCTTTCGAACAAATTGCATTTAAAAGTACATTTTTTCCCCTATACGACGGTGTAAAAATTTAAACTGTGCGATGTTTAGAAGTTAAAAATTTTGCAGTAGCGAAAATTGTAAAACCGAAATTTCATTTCAAATTTCAAAGTGTTGCCATTCGCAGAATGACGTATGCATTACGCACAGATATGTTTGTCCTTTATAATATACATAGACTAGGGGGCTCTGCCCCCTGCAAGCTACGCTCGCCAACACCCGTTCAGATACCGCAGAATCTAAAAACACGGTAATCTGATCGGTTTAAAAAATATTATAGAAGATTGAATTATACTGAAAAATTTAAGGCCGAATCAGTTGCTGTTAAGACATCCAATGGTTGTTTTCGTGTTTGATTAAAGAGGATCAGTTAAACGTTTGAAAAGAAGCTAAAAATAAAAGGAATTAAGTGTACAAAGTCTTTGTCTCCCGGTATTTTAAAACAATTTCTATAACAATAGAGTAAGTCATGTGACTATCATCAAGAGTTCCGGGCGAACCACTTCGCTTTTTATATTCCTGGTGCCATTTTGGTACTTTAATATTAGCCAGGTACAGGTGATAAGTCGCCAAATATTATTCTATCGCCATCATTTTATCTACATTATAATAGTCCAAGTCATGTAACTACCATAAATAAATACGCTCTGATCCCTTCGCTTTTCATATGAAAGTTTGGCCCAGATACCTTATACGGCCCTATAATGGCGTGATTTTTTTCCGATGCTAATTTGGGGAAAACATCAACAGCATAAACAACAACATCCGGCTTATCAAATCAAGCAAAATAACGATACTATGGCGCCAGTTAAGTACCCGTTGCGTATATGACATTGGCGTCAGAAAAAAATAGCGTGAATATGGGATCGTATGTGGCATCTCTGCCGAAAGTTTTCCATTTCAATTAAAAAAATCAATTTTTTTTCGAATAATACTACATAAAAGCATTGTCGCAAAGAATTCTTGGTACTGTTACGCTAGCCGGGTGCAAATCTCGCCAATAACTATTTTTCAACTCGCCAGTTAGCTTTTTTTTTTTTTTTTTTTTGAGTGGTAAATTAAAACATTGCTTTGAAGTTGAAATTAAATGTCATCGTTTGTTACACCATTTAATATTTGGCCAGATGCCATATACGCACCCGGTTTGGTGTGATTTTTTTTACGAAAATTTGGCAAAATCCTCGTTTTCGAATACCAGTTACATATGTATTTTTTGTACTACTTAGTTATCCCGTCGAACAAAAATCTATCACCAAACTATAAGATTAAATGCCAATAATGGTTGATAAATGTCACATTCACTTGACTTTAAGCAAGTTACACATTTTTACGTCATCAAGTGATTTTTATTTCGACGTTTTATTTGTATATTTATTAATGTTATACTATTTTCTTTGTTCTTTCGTTATTTAAAATAAAAATTATGTCAATTTGTATAATTTGGCGATTTATATAATTTGGCGAAAAGGGTGGATGGAATAACTAAGTAGTACTGTATTTTTTAATTATTTTCTATTATTTTTTATTTTTAAAGGAAAATAACCAAAAAAATAACTAACTATAGAACAAAACAATTTATGTAATTTAAAAAAAGAAAATAAATTAGATAAACACTTATTATTAAATAAACAACAATAGCCGGGTTACCATGTCAACCAAAATAATGCCATTTTGGCACCAATTAGGTACCCCGGTGCGTATATGACATCTGTGTCTAATATTTTTCTTTTCATTTCGTTTAAAAAAAATAAAGAAGTGAAAGCCATTTATTTTAAATGTTTCTGTTTGTATTAAATAAAATGATAATGAAATACAAATTGAATTATGAATAAAAGTAACATGATACATTTCTTAGCATACATTTAAGGGAGGCCAAACTTCTCATCAAATTAGTTTAAAATAATAACCTTTTCTAAAATCTGAAAAAAAAATATTTGTTTGATTAAAATTTGAGTTGCCATCATTAGAAAAATGTATATAAAATTAGAAAAAAATTAATTTTTCGAAAACTAATTCGAATTTAAAAATTTTAATACCAGTTTTGAAATCTGCGGATCAATATTGATTTTTGGTGTTAATTTCATCGCAAAGTATTCCATATTTTAGGAGAAATCGCCGTGAAACATAATCAGTTGTTTAATCAGTCGATTCAAAGAATCGTTACATTTCAGCCGTTTCATATATTCGTTTCATTAGGATTATATATATATAGGGTAGATATACCATTAATTGACCAAAGCAATGGTACTGTTGAACCAAACATTAAGGACCGGTCACGTGAGTAACAGGTCTGAGTAAGACGAGCCTATTCTTGATAATAGGACTGAAGGCAATGAAAAGGGGTTTCCCCTAGTATTGCTTTTGTGGGTAATGGAGAGGAGAATAAATAGAAATACTACTAGTAGTTTCGTATTCACTTGTCTCCAAGATTATAAAAAAAGAAGGATTTTTCTTCTTATTACATTATTTTCTTTTCGATGAAGAGGATATATTCACTCTAAAGAAACATGTTAGAATAATTTAGATATTTAAACATCTATAATATGAAACAATTTTAAATGGTATGAAAAAATAAACACCGCCATGAGAGAAAAGTTTTAATTCTTTAAGGTGTATTAAAAAGATAAATCAGGAGGCAATTTTCAGTTATATAAATAACCTGTTTAAAAAAAATAAAGATAAATAAATAAATAGTCTTATTTACTGTATTTTTACACATGTCATAGCTACTTTTTTTTTTTTCAATAAATAAACGTTTTAAATATCTATTCCTTAAAGTTACAGGATACACTTAGTTTGAAAAGTTCAAAATTTTAGTTTTAAAATTTTCTTTTATTATTATTAAACATTTTAATTTTACCACAGTAATTCTATTTTTACCTGATTAAATCATTTTCCTTCATGAAACCATTTAATATGTCGAAAAAACATTAAAAAATACACAAATAATAATAAAAAATAGTGAAAAAGTATAAATTCCCTATTGAATATGAATACACTGAAATACTTTTTTAAATCTGTTTTCAAATTCAATTTCCCGATACTTATACAAAAACATTTATCCATAAATTATAGGGGAATTGCAGACATTCTTATTTAGATATCCCATAATCGAACAGCATTTTCTGCTTTAAATAATTAATCTTTTTGTAAATGTCGTCAATGTTCACGTTTTGAATCAATTTTTGTTTCCAAACTCATTAAAATGTCAAAAATCACATTCTTCAGAAAGCAAAATTTTTGAGAGCTAGTGATTCTAACACAATCATTGAACTCCGAATATTTTGATAAATAAGTGCATACATAATCGTGTATATTTTGAATTAATAGTCACTTTTACCCGTTATAATTGAATACATTTATTTGATATTTTTAATTATATACAGTACAGTGAAATACGTTTTACACGAAATTGAGGGGACCGAAAATTATTTTCGTGTTAAAAGAATTTCACGTTAAAGAATTTGTAAAAAAGAGAAAAAAACTCAAATATTTTCGACATTGTCAAGTTTTATTTAGATTTCCTGTTACTAGTAGTACTACTAGTAAATTGCATCCATTAGGATAAAAAGCAATTTTTTTTTTTTGGGGGGGGGGGGGGGGGGAATTAGATATATTTTTTTTAAGTGCCTTTTTCAGCATTATGAGATGTAGCTTGTTTGAATCAAATAAGCAAAGCTGTCTCTAAATCTTCGTGCTTAGCAGTTCTCATACATTTTCTCTCTAGCTTAGATACTGCACTCAAACATTAACGTAATGGGATCTCTGTTTTTTTATTATTGTTGATAAAGTAAAATTGGCAATGCCAAACTCTTTGCAGATTTCTGTTTTTGTCCTTTTTCATCAACTGCATTAAGCAGCTTCATCTTCATTTAAAGCGAAACAGCAGTTTGTTTTCGGACCGATTTCTCAGCCATTGTGCTCATAAAACATAGGCTCATTTACAAAAAAACACGAACATCACTGATTTTCACCCAAAATTCAGTAGTTTTAACACAGAATCCACCAATTTCAATGCAAACTAATTAGATCGAACACAAATTTTTTTTCGTGTTAAATTTTTTTTGTTTCGTGTTAAAAGAAAAAAAAAATGTATTAAATTGCATAGTATACTGTCCGGACCGCAATATCATTTCGTAATAACCAATTTTTCATGTTAAGCATTTTCGCATTAACCGTATTTCACTGTATATATATTTCCAATTTGAAAAATACTTTTAACATTAATGGTATTTTTTATTAGTATATTTAAAATTACTCAGTTTCATTAATTCATTATTATTCAATACTTTTAATTTCATAAATTTACTTATATTTTTTTTATGCATAAGATGTAAACAAGTGGGGACGAGCTCGGTCAAAATTAGCTTTGTGTTCAACACTATATAATATTCTCATTGTATCATTCTCTCTACATTATTGCTATAAAGCATGTTATTTTATAACAGTATTATTTACAAAAACAATCAAAAGGAAAACTATGTAGGTACATGTTTCTAAATTTTACATTATTTACACATTTACAACGAAAGATCATCAATCCAAATTACATTTTGAGTTCGACTCTGATTGGCTTAATCATGAATCACGATAAAAGAGACAACACGATGTATAAGTGAGAGATTACTGTACAGAATAAAGACATTTTAACATCAACAAATTCTTTGATGAATGTATTTTTAGTTATCATTTAAGTTTACTCATTTTTGTTTAACATAAATGCTGGCATTCGTATAGCAGATGCAGAAGGATTGAAAGTGTGAGCCTTGGAGCACATTACTGAAATTGCTGATTTTTTCATGACTGTTGGCACCCTGTAAGATTAGTAATAAAATATAATCTTAAAATATATCTCTTTTTAATTCTTATGCATCTATTACATTTAAAGCTTAATTAAGCTTTAAAGGGTTTTATAAAACCATAAAGTTTAAAGGTATTTACTTTTAATATCAATGCATGTTCTATTTTTCACACTTTTTTGAGCAACGCGTTTACATATCCAAAACGGCTGGCATTTTGTTTCACTCACTGGCTTCATAGGCAAGTACGTTACTGAATAACTGTCAGTAACTGTGATTTCGGGATCACGTCTTTCACCATGACCAGTTGCTTTGCAACGTCATACTTTGTCGCCAATGGCATTTCGGATACGAGTTTTTACATACAGATTAGCAACAAGATTATGCAAAACAACTGCTAGATTGTTGTATAACTGTCTGGACTGTTTGGGGTTATTGGCTTCTTGTAATTTTGCACATATATCTTTCATCATGTAGCTGCATTTAAAATATTACTTTAAGTTTCTGTTTAAGTTATCAGCAAAGTAATGCTGTCTTAAAAGTAAATTTCGAAGAACACAAAAGACAGCATGTAAACACAGAACAACAAATACAGAATCCAAACTACAACTGAATCGTTCTACTGAGTCGAGACAGGATGTGCACATATCTCAGACAATTACGATTGCATATCAACTAACATATCCCGATTGTACTTCCAACATCCTCCCTCAGTCTAAATATGTCCAACATAAATTACATAACACTTAACATACAATACAATATAGATAAAATTATATATTATACATACAACATTAAAAAAATAAAAATTAACCAAACATTTTTCTGAATTTTTCAAACAATACTTTACTTAGAGGTTTAGTTAATAAATCAGCGACCTGTTCAGTAGATGGAATGTAATTAATTTTAACAGTTCTATCTCTTACTTTTTCCTGCACAAAGTGATATTTAACATTTATGTGCTTTAAGCTTTTAGGTTGTTCACATGATTTACTGATACGAATAGCTGATTATCTTCATAGAGAGGTACAACAAAATTTTCCCAACCATTTAAATTTAACTCAATAAATTTCGAACCCATCAAGCTTTACTTACATATAGGCTTAAGGCGATGTACTCCGCCTCTGTGGATGATAAGGCTACACAAGTTTGTTGTTTAGAACACCATGAAATTGTACAATTATAAATTTGAAAACAAAACCCTGTTGTAGATTTCCTGTTAATAGTATCCACCTTCCCCCTCAATCTGCATCAAAAAAATCTTTAACTAATTCAGCATTTAAATTTTTTCTATACACTAACTTCAAGTCAACTGTACCTTTAATATAATGTAACACTCTTTTTAAGAACAACAATAACTTTTCACTTGCATAATTTTGATATCTACTCATAATACTGATAGAATTACATAAATCTGGTCTGCTTCCAAGCACTGCATACATGATACAACCAGGGTTGTAAAAAACCCGGGTTTTTTGTTAAAAACCCAGCCTGGATGGGTTTTTTTTTTTTAAACCCGGGTAAATTGGGATAAAATGCCAAAATGTGGAATATGATTCCACCTTCCTCCCAAATAATAATCTTCAGGGTTGCCACTGTATAGGAAAAACTGGAAAAGTGAGAGTATTTAAAAATGAATATTAAAAACAAGAAATGTTACTAAATTTTGGTACTTTGCAAAATTTATCCTTTGAAATTTTGAAAATTCTCAGAGGAATTACTCAGGGAAAATTGAATTTTTTGCTTAGGAAAGTGCAAGGAATTTGATTGCCGAAATAAGTGGCAATCCTGATCTCAAATACAACCTTTGTGAACACTTCATAGTCTAATAGATGGGAATGACTTCATAGTCTTAATAAGGATCTCAATATTTTTCTCTGTTCTTAAAATATGTATTATATATATATATATATATATATATGATTCCTTTAATTTAAATAACAAACAAATTTAAAATTGCAAAGCTATCAGTTGTGTGTTATTTAATAATAAAATATAAATATAACTTTAAAAAAACTTGCTCCTTTGAAATTATCATAAGATTAGAAAAGGTTGATAAAAAATATCTTACAACAAAAATTTTTCTTATATGTATATACAGGGTGTCCACTCTCAATGGTGTCCAATGGCTAATTCCTAAACCTTTAGTCATAGACATATAGTTCAAAATTACAAAAATGTTTTCATTTGAGGCAAAGAAATATTTAAAAAGTGATTTGGGTCAATAAAAACATTTCTTAAAAAATTACGAAATTTAAGTTTTTATACGGCCCCCAGTCCTATAAGTTATATTTAGTAAAATTTTCCTATTACACTGACAAGACAAACAAAAAAAGTCCCATTCATATAGCACTAAAATTGACTGAGTTATGAAACTTAAAAAATGCATACCACTTTTCTGCATCTGAACACAAATGAGTTTGGCCATGCTTTGAGGGGTCATATCCTAAGTGCTTAAAGTATTCAAAGAGCTTTTCACGTGTATCTGCACTTTGAAAAAAAATAGTACAAGTGTTACGATTGAGTTAACTTTTATTAAGTTTCAGATTGGCTAAAATTATTGTATTTTAACATATGTTTTATTTTGTAAGAATTTGAGACTTTCTTTTCATGATTTCTTTTAACAAATGTTATTTTATTTAACTTCAATGATCGTATGTATGTTTTCCTAGTTCAAAATTTGTACTCTAAATTTAACTCACTTTCAAATATCTGATCGAGATTAAATTTTACATGTATACTAACGTAAATCCAATAACAATCTAATATTATTATTTTCAGTGGTTACCATTCATACTTATTTTACAGGATAACACAAAAAATTTCGGATAGATTACTGCCAAGAAGTTTCAGAAAAAGTTTTAGATTAGATAACACAAGACTGCGATGGTTGTGTTTTTTAACTTATGTATTTTTTAGCACTGAATCCGAGAATTACCTTAATTTTTAACCATCATCTTAGGATGTTTTGCAAATCATAAATTGTCAAACTTAAAAAATAACAAAAATCAAATACTATAAAATGGAGGAGACGGCTGAG
This sequence comes from Maratus speciosus, assembly GCA_963932465.1. Lineage (NCBI taxonomy): Eukaryota > Metazoa > Arthropoda > Arachnida > Araneae > Salticidae > Maratus > Maratus speciosus. The sequence goes on from OZ010792.1 coordinate 41,148,035, forward strand.
TTTTTTAACTTTTGATAATTGATTTTTATGTACTTTTTAGCACTGAATCTGAAAATGACCTTCATTTTTAACCATCACGTTATAATTTTTTTGCAAATCGTAAATGTCAAAGTTAAAATATAGCAAAAATCTGATACTATAAAACAGATGTAAAACTTTATTTAATTTTCCTGACAAGATTGTTAAAAATGAAGGTCATTTTCGGATTCAGCAGTAAAAAAATGATATTATAAAACAGATGTAAAACTTTTTTTATTTAATTTTCCTTACGTGATGGTTAAAAATGAAGGTCATTTTCGGATTCTGCAGTAAAATGTCCATAAATATAATACTCTTAAAGCTAACTGAAAAGCTTAAATTTATGTTTTAAATTAAAAGCTAAAACGTTTTAAAATTATAGGGTTCCCAATCTAAAAGTGCAAGTAAATTAGTACAAATATATTTTCTAAGATTCATAAATAAAACAGAATAACCATAAACAACAAATATATCATTTGTTTCTTTCCAGAAATATATTTAAAAAACCCGGGCTTTTTAAATGGGTTTTTTACAAAAAACCCAGCCCGGGTGGGCAGCTGGACGGGTACCCGAGTAGCTACCTACTACAACCCTGGATACAACCAATTAGTTTTCTACATTTATTTTCCACATTTACATTTTCTGATTTTTCATTAATTAAACATTCATAATTAAAGTTAGTGTCAATAGGATTAGAGATACTTTTGCATTCAAACATATCAAATCTTTTTAATACATTTTCTAAATAGCTACTCTGATCTAATGTTAAAATATCCTCAATTACATTCTCAGGCCTAGAAGTGACTTTCTTCAAAAATATTATAGGAAATATAGGAATTTTTTCCAAAAAATATAGGAATTTTATAGGAATTTTTGTTTATAAGTACAGTGAAACCTCCTACAATGGTCACTCCGAACAACGGTAACCTCCGAATACCGGACATGTTTTAGTATTACCGAATCTCTTCCATAGAAATAACATTACACTAAACCTCCGAACAACGAATTCCGAATAACGGACACCCCACAGCTTTCATTCTTTTTCTTTTTCCCCTTTTAGCTATAATTGACATTGAAGAGAATGTGGAGGGGGATTTTCTTATTTGACGTCCTTATAATTTCCTTTAACCTCTAATGGTTGCTTAGCAAAATCTCGCTTGTAAATAGGTGTGGCGAGAGGGGGCGGGGGTGATGAAATTTAAGTTTATGTGTGAGGAAGCAGTAGTCAAATGACTATTGTCAAATGTACTCTTTTTGAATCGCGTGATGATATTTCTTGTCTATGTGTAGCATGTGTTTTTCACTAAAAGAATGAGTTCAAAGTGAAGAATTTTTAACTTTAAGTGATAAGTTGAAAATTATCCCGTACAGCAAAAAAGGTGTCAGTGTATGAAAATTAGCTGAAATGACATTTGTGGAAGGACCCAAACAGAGGACATTTTGAAAAAAAAAGTGACTTTTATTTAGAAAAAACATTTCAAGGTGTAAATTTGGAATCTAAAACTAAGTGTCAAAAGAACTAGTTATGATTAGGGCTGGGCGATACATCGATAAAATCGATATAAATTATAAATCGCGATGACGATATCAAAAAATCCTATACAACGGTACATCACGATTCTCGTAAACGTGATGTAAACTGCAATTATCGTAATCGTGATGTAAACCACGATTATCGTAATCATGGTGTAAACCGCGATTATCATAATCGTGATGCAAACCGCGATTATCATAATCGTGATGCAAACCGCGATTATCATAATCGTGATGCAAACCACGATTATCATACTTTTTCATTAAACTGCAATCGGCGCTTTTTCAACTTCGAGTACTCAAAATTCTACCATTCTAAACTGCAGGTTATTACGATGACCATGATACTAATGGAGTATTTTATCCTTGCCTAAACCATGATGATTCCTGCCTAAACCATGATGACATTAAATACCGAATAATCGGTTTCGATCATCATGATACGTCTCACCCTAAACCATGATCACTCCTCAAGATTCTCCCAGCTTCAACCGTGATATTAACCAAACCCTCAGTTTTCGATAAGCATGATACTATCATGGTATTATCATGGTATTACCATGGTATTACGCTGTGATTTCTCTCAGCGTAAACGGTTTTTCAAAAGGGGAAAAAATGATAGTTTCGGTGTTCAGGTTCAGATGACGGGCGATAAATATGATACAGCTGGTTTTTCTCATGTAGTTGCCGACAGCAAATGATATTGTTTGTTTTGTTTTATCTTCAATCTGGTTCAGCAGTTTTGAATGAATATTTGTTCGTTGTTAATGAACAATATGTGAATCAGGGAGATAAATAAATGAAATATTACATTTTATTTGCAACAGTGGATTTAATTGGACAAATGAAATAATACTTCCATAGCAATATATATTAATGTTTATTCCAGGTTCTTTTTTTATGCAGATATTTTTACTTCTCTGAAGCTCGTTTTTTTTTTTTCTCCTGGTAGTTTCTTTTAAAAATTGACATATGTGAGTATTTGGTATTTACTGCCTCTGTCATTGTTTGTTTGTGGGGAGTGGGGGAGAATATTTAGATGTCAATATTTATTTAATGTCACTAGAATTCAAAATAACAAACAGGGCAGAAAAATTAAACAGTTAAAGTTTGTGTACTGACAATCAAAAGAGGAAAGACGTAAATTGTTCGGTGTGTGTGTGTGTGTGGGGGGGGGGGGGGTTAGTTTTTTTTTCTTCATTTAGCGGACATTGGTCGCAACGCAGGAGATCCTCATCCAAGTTCCCCGACAGAACAAGCATAAGAGATAGTCTTAAAGGTTAAGAAAAAAAAATATTTTTTAATTCAGAATTTTTAAGTTTAAACTCTTAGGGCTGTTTGTTCTCAAAAAAAATATTATTTCACGCAAAAATTTCTAGCACATTCACGGATTTTTTAAATGTAATAGCAAGAAATTAGTTGAAAGTGACAGTAACTCATTAAAATCCTTATCCGCTATTGCATAAAGTTATTTAACCCTTTGCACTCCGTTGTCACCGCTGTGGCGACACCATCTTTCCTTTCAAAATTTGTTTTTGGCACCTGTAATAAAGGATAATAAAATTTCCTTACTTAATCTTAGCATTTTTGAAATTGTGTACTTGAAGGAAACTTCTTTTATAAAAGTGGTGCCGACCGAATAAAATTTGTGTAAGAGACGCCGGAGTCCAAAAAGTTAATTATTGCGGTTCATGTACACAGATGATGGACGACATACATGGACGATGGAAAAATGAAATTAAGGGGAAGGTAAATTTTGAAACACATTTGATTATGATTCGCAGAGTTTTATTTTTCTTTTAAAAAAAATGGAGAATATAAAAATGAAATAAAATAAACTAAGAGCTTTTGTCAGTGACGCCGACGCATAGTAAGACAATTTTAAGCATAACAGCACAACAGCAATATAAATATTATTTAACAATTATAAAATATAAAAAATTCAAAAATTGACTTTAACCAAACTATTATTTTTCTCTCTCTGTGAACGATTTTTTTTTTTTTTTTTAAGTTCTTTTACTTTCTACTATCTTTACAAGAAGAAAGTATTGGATTCATGAAAATTTTGTCATCCGGGTTTCGACCAATTTATATGTTTAGAAAGTCTTGAACACGATTTGACTATTATTAAAAAGCTTTGTCTGTCTCTTTGTAACACAAATTTTGTAGGCGCTCTATCTCAAGAACTAATGCACGGAATTTAACAAAATTTTAGATCATTTTATATCTCGTTATAAATTAGTGTAAATTACTTGACAGGTAGGTGCATTTTTTACAATATCCGCAATAACTTTATCTCAAAAACTAATGCACGGATTTTTGTCAGCTTTCAAATTCAGTTATACATTGTAAATTGGTGCTGATTAGTTCTTGGTGTAAATGGCCCAACAGGCGGAGCTACTATGCTAAGTTTTCACGATTTTCGCAATAGCTCTGTCTGAAGAACTAATGCACTGATATTTATCAAACTTCAGATTCAGTTAGACTTAGACGTAGACATAAATTTTACTGATTAGTGTTTGGTGTTTATAGCCCATAAGTGGCGCTGTTATGCTGTATTTTTCAAAATTTCCGCTATAGCTTTTTCTCAAGAATTATCGCACGTATTTTCATAACATTTCAAATTCAGACAGACGTTGACATAACTTGTTGCTGATTAAGTGTTAGTGTTAATCGTCCAATAGGTGGCGCTGCTATGCTGCATTTTCCACAATTTTAGCGATATCGGTATCTCAAAAACTAATGCACGAATTTTAATCAAACACCTTATTCTGTTACGGTTTCACATAAGTAGATCCTTCTTAGGCTTGGGTGTATACTGTCCAACAGGTATTGCTTTTATGATTTTTAAATTAGGAATTTTGGATACAGACATCTAATAAGGTTGGTGCTGAAATTCAATGATTTGTTTGAAAGATGTGATGCTTATATTTCCTTTTAACTGCATACAATTTAGTGCACCTATATCTTTAGAATATTCATGATGGGCATAGATTGTTATTTAATTTTGCCTCTGTGATAGCGAATTTTGGAGTAATAACACGTAGAAATAGAAGAAATTTTTGCCATTAACACATCCTACTAGTTTCTTTTAGCATTTATTTATTTAGATTTGCTTATTTATACATAGTTTTTTATTAATCTACTTGAGAATGATATATATATATATATTTTTTTTTAAATTTTAATCCTTAATAAAATATATAATGTATACTGAAGTTATACATATATTATAAATGTACATATATTTTTTTGTTCATATGTCGCAATATCGATATATCCGAATATCGTGATATAAAGCTGCAGATTTATCACGATATTTCATTTTAGACATCGCCCAGCCCTAGTTATGATGAGATTGATAAGTTGTTTTTGGAATGGCTTTCGAACTCTCGAAAGAAAAATCTCCCAATTTCTGGACTATTGTTGCATGAAAGTGACCGAGATATTGCAGAGAAACTGGGAAATTAAAAATTTTGCACTCACTCAAAATGATAACGAATTCTATCACAAATCTGTGGAAATAATTATGCATTTAGAGAAAGAGATATGCTTTAAAATACAAAAAAAGTGCGAATAACTGGAGTAAAACCTCCCTAAAGCGACCACGTTCCATTCCAATAAAAATTGGTTGCTCCGAGAGGTGGTCTCTTCATGGAGGTCATGTTTAAATATTGATTTGAATTGTTGAAAAAGGTTAACAATTAATGTTACTAAAATTTATTTTCCACATTAGGAAAAAATATGAAAATTTAAGTATCAGAACAAAAGTTAATTACATAAGTTAATTATTGCAGAATTTAAAAAACTGACATTTGCTGTGATTTTACGGTTTTATCTACTTTAACTTTTATTTCCAAGACCTTTCGAAGTTCAGTAAATAAATGCAATTTTTTTTGGACGGAAACAAATGATGACGATTTCATCAATTTATCTATTTCTTTGAGAATTTCCTGACAGAATAGGGCAGGGGAGTTTATTCACCATCATCCTTACTTTGTCATCAGAGTTAAATTCCTTGCATAAAAATGCACAAAGGGGTTTAAAAACTTTAAAGTTACTGGAATAAATGAAAATTCTAATCTTAGTTTAGAAGTTTGATGAATAATGGGCTGTCCGGAATTATTATTCATTCTAATAAAACCTTCTTCAAGTGACCAGAAAAAAATGGAATTTATTTTATTTTCTTCAAAGAAATAGGCCGCTCATGGAGGGAGTTCAACTGGGGTGGTCTCTGAATAGAGGTAAAATTAGTATTGAGATTATGAGAATAAATTTTGTTCTTTGAAAAAATCGTCGTTCAGGGAGGTGGTCGCACAGGGAGGTTGCACTGTAATTTCTTTAGTATAAAATTATAGTACAGTAGACTCCCTTAAATCCGCAACCCTAAAATCCGCGAACGCCTAAAATCCGCACATTTTCTCAGATGTAAACAATGAAATTTACAGTTAAGTTGCAGGAACAAAATTCAAGATGGCGCTGAAATCAGCGACTACCGCTATGTTTTTTTTACTAAATTTTTTGTTAATCATTCTCTTTTGGTTATTACAGCTGATTTATTACTAAATAAATTTACATTACTTTTGATTTTGATATAAATTAACATATCTATATGATGATGTATCGATCTTACGATCGCTTTACCACTAGATGGCAGCTTAGGACCTTTGGAATCTAATCGATTTCATCGGTAATAATTTAATATTTTTCTAAATTTTTATTTTACATAATTATTTTAATAATTACTTTCCTTTAAACTAATAAATTATTTTAATATTTTACTTATTTTAATGTTTCACTTTATTGTAAGCATTCATTATAATTTCCCTTGCTTAACTACCAATCAAATTAATGTTTAAAAAATGTAAACAAATCAACGACCAGAAATCCGCAAAATTCTAAAATCTGCACAACCTCTGGTCCCAAGCTGTGCGGATTTGAGGGAGTCTACTGTATATATTTTTTAACTGTAAAAATAAGATAATTTTGGTCAATTATTGTTATTTTAATGTAATGTAATTTTGAGGTTTTAAAATGTGGAACCTCTGAATAACGGCAACCTCCGAAGTACGGTCACTTTACTGTGCTCCCAGTGGTGGCCGCTATTCAGAGGTTTTACTGTAAATACATCTACGCATGTTTTAACACATGTAATATCACAGACATCAACATTGTAAAGACTATACCATGAGTAAACTATTTAAAGTTCACTCTTCCTGACTATTTCAGGAATTTTTAACACTCTTCAGGAGTTAGGGGTGATTCTGTATAAAAAAAGAAAAAAAAAAAAAAAAAAAAAATCTGAAATTCACAGCAAATTTTCTGAAAGGTTACAACAGAGGGAGGATCCACTCACGGCACTAACTACAGTATGGAACCATTTATCCAGAAACCAGTTATCCGGAATGACATTTCTGATAGGCTGATTTCAGAATCTTTGCAGAAAAAAGTGCCATACACTGCCAGTTTGACATAGGCTTTGCTTGAAACAATTGTATAATTTGATGACAACATCTAGTATTTGAAATGAAAACATATTTAGTTGTATTTTAGACGCTTTAATTTTTATGCTGAGGAAACAGAAGAATTTTTGTTCCTAAGGGATTCCCATAAATTACCTTCTTTTAAACTCTGGTTAACTTTTGATCTTTCTTGTATCGATTTTTAATCCAAGTAATCTAATAATTTAAAGTCAGAAATAATGCCACAACCACACATATTCCACAAAACTTATCAAATGGATGCTGCTTAAATGCACAACCAGTTAACCGGAAAAACCAGTTATCTGGAATACATCTGACCCCAAGCATTCCGGATAAATGGTTCTGTGCTGTACATGTTTTTTTGCGCCCCTTTGATGAAATTTGTCGTTTTTTTTCGCGATCTTTTGACGAAATTTGTATTTTTTCCACGATTCTTTGACGAAAATTAAGCCTTTTTTTGTGATCCCTGAACGAAATTCGTGATCATTTAACGAAATTTGCGTCATTTTCACGTTCCTCTGGCGAAATTCGCGTTTTTTCTTCGATCTTTTGATGAAATTGGCGATTTTTCTTCGAACGATTGACGAAATTGATCTTTTTCAGCGATCATGTGTCGAAATTCATGATATATTTTATGTCCGAATTTTCGGATTTATGTCCGATTTTTTTTAATTTTCGGAAATGACTGCCTCAATTTTTCGGAAAATTTGGAACAGAATCATCCTGTTCAGGAGTAAAATATTAGTTTCAGGAGTTGTACGCAATTTTTTTAAGCTATATTTTTTAAGATTATTTTCTGAATCATCACCTCTTATAGCATTTGCATTTATCAATACAAACATTGAAATAAAAGTTATTTAATTTACTTTTATTTTTTTAAGTATAAATGAATTTTTTTTGTAATAAATTTATATAAAAAGAATTATATTTGTTTTATCCCTATAGCAGGGGTGATTCTGAGTAAAAAAAAAAAATTCTGAAATTCACAGCAAATTTTATCAAAGGTTACAGCAGAGGAGGAGGGGGCGGGGAAATCCCTCCCTGCACTAATTATACTTTTTTTTCAACGATCCTTTGACGAAACTCACGGGCTTTTTTTCGTGATCTTTGACGAAATTTGAGTTTTTCCCACAACCTTTTGACAAAATAATCGTTTTTTCGCGATCCTTTGATAAAATAAGCGTTTTTTCCGCGATCCTCTAGCAAAATTTACGTTTTTTATGCAATCTTCAGACGAAATTTGCATTTTTTTCGCAATTCTTTCACAAGTTTTAGTGTTTTTTCTGCTATCTTTCGACGAAAATTGCATTTTTTCACAATCTTTTGACGAAATTTGAGTTTTTCCCACAACTATTTAAGAAAAATACATTTTTTTTTTTTTTTTTTTTTTTTTTTGCGCGATTCTTTGACGAAAATATTGCTTTTTAACGACCAATAGAAAAAATCTGCATTTTTTTTATTTCAACAACTGATTTATATTCTTCTGATATATATTGATGAAATTCGCGATTTTTTTTAAAGCCTTTTCTTTTTCGCAGACTGACGAAATCAACGATTTTTTGCCACGACTGATTGAAAAAGTTCGCGATTTTTCGCCACGACTGATTGAAGGAATTCATCACCTTTTTTGCCGCGATAAAGCCACGATTTTTTTTTTTACAGCGAGTGACTGCCGAAATTTTCAATTTTTATCAACGAACAAATTTCGTGATGCATTTCAATGACCAATTGACGAAATCGGAGATTTTTTGGTGAAATCCACGATTTTTTTAATGTGAGTGACTTCCGAAAATTACGATTTTTATCAATAAGCATTCGACAGATTTCGCGATATATTTCACCGACCAACTGACGATATCCACGATATTCTTTGCAACCGAATGACGAGGTTTCCAATACCGCGAAAAACCAAAGAAGAGTACGTTTTTTTTTTTTTTTTTTTTTTTTTTTTTTTTTGCGTAAGATTGACGAAATTTGTGATTCTTTACACGGGTGATTGAAGAAATTCATGATTTAAAAAGAATGATTGCGGTAAAATCACATCCGGATTACAGAACTTCGCGGCCTAAATAAAAAATAATCTTGAGGGTGAGGGTTGAAAAATATAGGAAAAAATAGGAAATATAGGAACTTTTTCAGATTTATAGGAATTATAGGCAATATAGGAGCGCTGCGAGGTCTGCATTCTGAGAAATAGATATACCCAAGTAATAAGAAATAGGACCAAAATCTTTCATTTTAAAATTTCTTTTCATTTCACATTTAAAATCATCTATTTGTTTGCTATCAGAACTCGTGATAATCAAATCATCAACATATATCAATACATAAAGTTTACAATTATTTGAAAATTTGAAATAAACATTGATCATTTTCAGATTTTACAAAATTTTGAGAAGACAAATTTCTGAAATTTTTTATACCAATATTTGGTCCTCTTTTTAACCCATATATAGTCTTAAGCTTACATACTTTCTCATCAGGTAAATTACAATTATCAGGTAAATAGATAAAAACATCCTCTTTGATTTCCCCATGTAAGAAAGCACTGCAAACATCCATTTGAAGACAACCCAATCAAAATTTACACTAATTGCTAACAACATTCTGAAAGTATTTAACTTAGCTACAGGAGAATATATATCTTCAAATATTAACCCTTTTTGTTGATAACCCCTTGCAACCAATCTGCATTTAAATAATGAAATCTTACCTTTATTGTCCAGCTTAATTTAAAAAACCCACTTACTGTCTATTAAATTACAGTCATTTGGTTCGTCAACAATGTCCCAAGTGTCATTTTCAGAGTGGGCTTTCAGTTCAGCATTTATGGCCTCTTGCCACTTTTTCGATGAACTTGACTTCATAGCTTCTTCATAAGTGGTAGGTTCTTCCACTTCCACATCGGTTATACTTATATAGCTTGTTTCAAAGTCCTCAAATTTCGATGGTTTCCTCAGGTTATCTCTTGCTTGAAGGTGCATTTTGGTATTACTTAACTGGGGGGCAGGTGATGTTGGGAAATAATTATTAATAATGTCTGTGGCAACACCAAGTTTGTCTTGCCGGATTAGCAACAGTATGTTATGTTATTACTTAAAACTTGGAATGTAAAAATGAATGTAGTTGCTGTGCCGGTGTTTCGGTTTAATGTAAGATGTTCTGAAGTACGGAAAGTTTTACCTTAATGTTTTCTTCGATTGTAAATAAACTATTCTTTTTTTTCTTACTTAGTCCCTTAGCTGATATTTAAAAACTCAACATGGTAGCGGATCGCGGTTGCGAATCGAGCTAGTGATTAAGAACAATAGAAGCAACGTAAAAACGAAAGTTCTGTAAAATTCGAATCGCTTAAAAATAAAACAAAATGACGAATATGTATGAAGATATTTCTCATGTTAAAAATGTTCGTGACTCAAATTCATTCGCGCTTTGGAAATTTCAAGTAAACATAATATTAAAATTTCATTCCCTGTTGGATGTTGTAAATGGAACTGAAAAAAAGAAGGCCTAACGGCAGATGCTAAGTTGTCGTGGGATAAGAAAGACGCTAAAGCTCAACAGGTAATTGTAACAACTATAGATAAGAAAGTGATGATGCACATTTTAAATTGCGAAAATTCTCATGAGATGTACATGAAATTATGTGGTATTTTTGAAAGAGATACAGAACAACAAAAGTGTAACTTATTACAAGAGTTCTTCAACTGCAGTTTTAGTGCAGAAACCAATATCGCTACTCATATAAGCAGATTAGAAAACATTGCTTTTAAACTGAAGGCCCTTAATAAACAAATTGATGATGAAATGGTCATATCTAAAATTTTATCCACACTTCCAGAAAATTATAAACATTTTAGAACTGCATGGGACTCTACTAACACAGAAGATAAAACGTTAGAAAATTTAACAGCAAGATTATTGAATGAAGAGTCATGTACAAGAAGTGTAAATAAGAATGAAGAACCAGTTGCTTTCAAAATATTGGAGAAAAGATGTTTCAAATGTAATAGTGCTGATCATTTAACAAGATCGTATAACAAAAGTAAAAATCCAGTAAAAAGTGCTAAAGAACAGAGATGTTTTAAATGTGACAGCAAATTTCATTTGGCTAAAGATTGTAATAAAAGTAAAAATAATCGTCCTTGCTGCAACATTTGTAAGAAAGATAATCCTTCTGAAAAGGACTGTTATTTTCGTAAAAATGGTAAACCAGCAGTTTCTTTTCTTGCTCAAGAATCTAGTAGTACAAATAAATTTGTGGTAGATTCAGGATCATCTTCCCATATGGTAAAAATAATAAAATAATGCTGAAAAATCCTGTGAAGATTTCTACTGAAATTGAATTAGCAAAGAAAGCTGAAGTAATGACAGCTGAGTGTTTTGGAAAAATAGAAGCTGATAGTTGCGCATTACAAAATGTACTCTATGTTCCACAGCTGAGTAAAAACCTGTTATCTGTTAATGCAACTACAGAAAATAATGGAGAAGTAAAATTTATTGATGATAAAGTAGAAATTTCAAAAGATGGAAAAATTGTTTTAAAAGGATATAAAAACAATAAAGGACTGTATGAAATAGATTTAAATCAACAAAATGAAGCTTTTATTTCTGAACAGAAAAATCTGACATTGTGGCATCAAAAACTTGGACACTTAAGTAGTAAATATATAAAAATATTATTGAAAAATTCAAATGGCATAGATCTAAAAGATGACGACATTAAAATGATAGAAGATCCGTGTGACATTTGTCTTAGAGCCAAACAGATTTCCATTTAAATCGCAAAGAACAAGAGCAACTAGACCATTGGAGCTGATTCATACTGATGTTTGTGGCCCAATAGAGGTGAGTACATGGGACAGAAAAAGATACAGCAGCCTCCCTCTTAACCGGAACTCTGCTTTAATCGACTGACTTTTTCCCCCAACATCAGGCAAAATTCAGGGATGACGTACTCGGGAACTTAGCTTACGCCTTCGAGTTGAAGTGCAATCCCGAGAGGAAGGAAGCAAGATACAGAAAGGAGAACATCGGTTCTAAATGGATGCGCGTTGAATTCAGGATGTGGACCCGGGAGGGGGGGGGGGGACAACAATCCCCCCAGGAACAATTAAATGTCCTTCGGTAGATGAGATATTGTGTTTTTAATGGTCAAAAGTGCAATATCCCCCCCTCCCCCCCAAAAAAAGTTCTGATCTATCTGCAAACTATTTTGTACAAACATTTTAAAATCTTGAGGAATGCGAACAGATTGCCGTAGATGTACAAGAGATGTTTGAGTCTGATAAAGATCTCAAGCATGAAACATTATTTGACAAGGATATAATTAGGACTGTAACTGATGTTGTTCAATACGAAGACGATCCTGATGATGATCCAGTTGAAGTCGACACTGCTAAAATTCCTCATACGGAAGGGTAAAAGCATTAGAGTTGGTGCTACGTAGGACTGGGCGATGTAGAAATTTCTTAAATCGATTTATCATCCATCTAACATCGCGATTTAACACTGATTTTACATTTTAGAATATGGAAGCCTATTTTTTTTTAACTTTAGTAACGAAATACGGTCTTTATGTAGCCCATCCCCCTCCTGTATTTTTTAGTATACTTAGTTTTTAATTTTTCAAATACCTTTGAAAAAAAATATATTTTACACAAAAAACTTTGAATGCCACAAAACACTAGTTTTTTTTTCCATTTAAAAAATTAGTGACCTATTTTAATTCATTTTATAAACTCATTCTTTAAGAAGGAGTGTTAAAAGAAAGGAGGGCAAAAGAAAATGGTTTTTGTCTGACTTGTTTCTGCCTGCTACAATCTAGATTCCTTAAGAGGGGGGGGGGGGGGGCGACTACCCTTAGCCCATCCAAATAGCACTTCATTGCTAACAACCTACACACACTTTTTACTTTCTTCTATCTTTACAAGAAGAAAGTATTGGTTTCATGAAAATTTTCGAATTCCAGTTTTCGACGGATTTACACGTTTTATGAGTCAGAGATTCCAAAAAACATGTTTTTACAAAATGTCTGTCTGTGAGTCTGTCCGTCCGTCTGTCTGTATGTGACACAAATTTTGTGGGCGCTCTATCTCAAGAACTAATGGACGAAATTTCACAAAACTTCATATTTAGTTAGACCTTAATATAAACTGGAACTGATTAGTTTTTGGTGAAAATCGCCCAACAGGTGGCGCTGCTATGCGGCATTTTTAACGATTTCTGCAATAGCTGTATCTCAAGAACTACTGCACGGATTTTCATAAAACTTCAGATTCAGTTAGTCCAGGATATAGTTTGGTGCTGATTAGGTTTTTGTGAAAATCGCCCAACAGGTGGCGCTGGTATGCTGCATTGTTCATGATTATCGCAATAGCTCTAACTCAAGAAAAAATGCACGGATATTCATCAAACTTCAGATTCAGTTAGTCCCTGATATATATTAGTGCCGCTTAATTTTTGGTGCAAATCGCCCAACAGGTGGCGCTGCTGTGCTGCATTTTTCACGATTTCCACAAGAGGTGTATCTCAAGAACTATTGCACGGATTTTCATCAAACTTCAGATTTAGTTAGTCCTTGACATGAATTGATGTATAAATTAGTGCTGTTTAATTTTTAGTGTAAATTGCTCAACAGATGGCGCTTCTGTGCTGCATTTTTCACGATTTCCACAAGAGCTGTATCTCAAGAACTATTGCACGGATTTTCATCAAACTTCAGATTTAGTTAGTCCTTGACATGAATTGATGTATTAATTAGTGCTGTTTAATTTTTGGTGTAAATCGCTCAACAGGTGGCGCTGCTATGCTGTATTTTTTGCGATTTCCACAATAGCTTTATCTCAAGAACTAATGCTTGGATTTTCAACAAACTTCAGATTCAGGTATACCTTGATATCGTTTAGTGCTGTTTACTTTTGGTGCAAATCGCTCAACAGGTGGCGCTGCTATGCTACATTTTTTGAGAATTTCCGCTATAGCTCTATCTCAAGAACTAATGCGCGAATTTTCATCCAACTTCAAATTCAGATATACTTTGATATGAATTGGTGCTAAATCGTTATTTCTTGTACTATTTAAATGATTTAATTGACGTGATTTATATAGAAGAAAGTTTTGTGATGGCCACAACATACTAGTTTTTATAGACACAGAATTAAAAAGTTATTGAGGTAAAACAGAACCAGATACAAAGAATTCAATGATGAATTTAATTGTTCATTTACCATGATGAAAAAAGTAGTAAAAAAAAAAAAAAAAAAAAAAAAAAAAAAAAAAAAAAAGGAGGGAAGATATGAGAAGGTGCAATTTTATATCTTTTTAACTTTTAGATTATAATAAGATTTCTTTAACATAAATGCTGACATTCATATAGAGGATGGAGAAGGATTGAAAGTGTGAGTCTTGGATCACATTACTGAAATTGTTGACTTTTTCGCGGCTGTTGCCACCCTGTACGATTAGTAATAAAATATAATCTTAAAAAATATCTCTTTTTATTGATAACAAATGTTAAAAAAGCAGAAAATCGCAGATCTGCAGAAAAATCTAATGAATGCCCCCCTCCACCCCTCCCTCATTCCGCTGTAAAAATCAAGTTACATGACTCATTACAGAACTTTATTAAAGATTTTTAATTAATTACAAAATAATAATAAATTAAAACTAAAATATTCCCATAATGCCCAAACATATGAAAATTAATTTTTCATCAAAATAATGCATAAAAATATAAACTAAAAATGGATGAATTCGGATATACATAGTGAATCAATTTCAGCAAGATATTCAACCCACATGGCTGGCGTTGAAATCGGATGTCAAACCTGATGCATGACTATTTTAAAATATTTTAATTAATTACAGAATGATAGAAAATTAAAGAATATATATTAAAACGTTACCCAAGCATGTGAAAAATGAATTTTTCATTAAAAGAATGCATGAACATAAAAAAGGAAATTCGATGAATTTGGATTTTAAATATGAAACTTTATTCTTTTTTTTTTTTTAACCATAAATACTCAATCAATTTCAGGAAAAAAATCTTATTAACAAAAGAAAAATATTCCATGCGGATCACGGCCAAATTGAGATACACAAAATGCATGACTATACTTTAAATTAATTTCATTAATCACAAAATAATAGAAAATAAAAAATATACGTTAAAATATTACTAAAACAAGTAAAAAATTAATTTTTCACCATAAGAATGCATAAAAGTATAAACTAAAAGCCGATGAATTTGGATTTTAAATATAAAACTTTTATTATTTTCTTTAATCATATAAATAGTGAATAGATTTCACGAAAACAATCTTTTGAAACAATGCAGGATTCTACTTTAAAACATTTTAATTAATTACAGAACAATAGAAAATAAAAAATGCATATTGCAATATTACTCAAATATGTGAAAACTTAATTTTTCATCAAAAGATTGCATTAGCATATAAACTGAAATTCGATGTATTTGGATTTTAAGAATTAAACATTACTTTTTCTTTTCAACTTTCCACCATATAAGTTCTTAATTTCTGAAAAATACACATTCCAATCTCGTAAACTCTGAATGTCGTTTACAAAATAAATAAATAAATATCAATTTTTACTTAAATCGTCGTTTTCTTAAATCATCTTTTCTTAAATCGGAGAGGATTGAGGCTTGATGTTTTCTTAAATCAGATCCTGCTAAATCGATTTAACACAAGCTTGCCTTTGTCTTCCTTAAATCGTCTTTCTCTTAAATCGGAAAGCATTGAGGCTTGCAATGTTTACTTAAATCGGATCCTCCTAAATCGATTTAACACCAGCTTGCCTTGTTTTTCTTAAATCTGAAAGCATTGAGGCTTGCGATGTTTGCTTAAATCGGATCCTCCTAAATCGATTTAACACCAGCTTGCCATGTAAGCGGTAGATATGTCATAGGCTAATTGAGAAATCCGGCTCTTTGCAAAGAGCCGGGCTAATTGGAGAATCCATCTCCCTTTTTCCAATTAGCCTGATATTTTTCAGGCTTATTGCAAAGAGCCTAGAAAGCGTTAGGCTAATTGAAAAATGACCACTTATTATCCGATCAGGGTGATATTTTTAGGTCACAGGTTATCAAAGCCTGAGAGCTTATGTGCCCGCCGATTCTGTATGTACGTGTGTACGTACATATGTACGTAACATGATAACTCTTAATAGAAATATCTGATTTGCTTCAAATTTCTTTTTCTAGGTTCATTCTGATAAGGTGCTTCCCTGATTAGTTTTTGGGGTTCATTGGTTAAGGATAAAGGGGGAAAAGGCGGGCTACCCCCCCCCCCTTAATTTATATAAATGGGTTTTTCATGCAGAAATATTCGATTTCCTCCAAATTTGGTATACCGATTTATTGTGTTAAGGAGCTTCCCGGATTAGAATTGGAAGCTCATTATTTAAGTATAAAGGGGGGAAAGGGGGCTACACCCCTTAATTTAGATAAATTGGTTTTTCATGATGAATTATTCGATTTGCTCCAAATTTGGTATACCGGTTTATTAAGTTAAGGAGCTGCCTTGATTAGATTTGGAGGTTCATTAGTTACATATAAAGGGAGGAAAGGGGGGCTATCCCCCCGTAATTTAGATAAAAGGGTTTTTCATGCAGAAATATGCAATTTGCAATAAATTTGGTATACCGGTTAATTATGTTAAGCAGCTTCCCTGATTACATTTGTAAGATCATTATTATGTATAAAGGGGGAAAAGGGGGGCAATTGCCTCTCCCCTTAATTTAGATAAATGCGTTTTTCATGTAGAACTAATCGATTAGCTCAAATTTTGTATACTGGTTTATTATATTAAGGAGATGGCTTGATTAGATTGGAGGTTCATTAGTTAAATATAAAGGGAGGAAAGGGGGGGCTAGCCCCCCCCCCCTTAATTTAGGTAAATGGGCTTTTAATGCAAAATTATTCGATTTGCTCAAAATTTGGTATACCGGTTTATTATGTTAAGGAGTTTCCCTGATTAGATTTGGAAGTTCATTAGTTAAGTATAAAGGGAGGAAAGGGGGGCTAGACCCCCCCCCCCCTTAATTTAGATAAATGGGTTTTTCATGCAGAGTTATTCGATTTGCTCCAAATTTCGTATACCGGTTTATTATGTTAAGGAGCTGCCTTGATTAGATTTGGAGATTTATTGGTTAAGTATAAAGGAGGGACAGGGGCTAGTGTCTCCTTAATTTAGATAAATGGGTTTTTCATACAGAATTATTCGATTTGCTTCAAATTTGATATACCAGTTTATTACGATATGGATTCCTTCATTTGATTTGGAGGTTCATTGGTTAAGTATAAAAGGGGGAAAGGGGGGCAATTGCCCCTCCCTTTAATTTAGATAAATGAGTTTTCATGCAGAATTATCTGATTTAGTTTAATTTTTTATCAATCGGATCGGAACTTGAAGGTTCCATTTGAAGTCAACCCGAAAACCGACCACAACCAGGTTTCGGATTGAGTTCAATTAGAACTTTCAGGTTCGGATCGGGTTGCCGGTGGACGGAGATTATTTTGTCTGGCTTACATCGGGTTATAGTTCTTTGGAATTTTTTTGTCGGTCAAGATTTGGTTCGGGACGGGTTTAAGGTTGACTTCGTGTGGAATTTTTAGGTTCTGTTAGCGTTGCGTGTCCACGGAAACTAATTTGTCTTGTTCGGATCCGGTTATGGATCATTGGAATATATTTGTTGGTTATCAGATTTGGTTCGGGATTTCGTGTTTTTTCAAATGGAACTCTCAGGTTCAGGTCGCGTTGCATGTAGACTGAAATTATTTTGTCTTGCTCAGATCGGGGTAATTTATTTTTCGGGTTTGGGTAGGGTTATGCGTTAATAAACCTAATAAAAAGAAAATTGCCCAGTTAAACTGATGGCATTGAGCTCACAGGCTATTCACACTAATTATATATTATACTCTTATTTCAAAGAATAATGCCCCTCAAAAAATAAATAAAGGTATTAGTCCCTGTTGCCCACCTTTCTACTTAACCAAAGAACCTCCAAATCTAATCAGGGAAGCTACTTAACATAATAAACTGGTATACCACATTTGAAGCAAATCAGATAATTCTGCATGAAAAAACCATTTCACTAAATTAAGGGGGGGGGGGATTAGCTCCCCCTTTTCTCCCTTTATGCTGAACCAATGAACTTTCATATCTAATCAGAAAAGCTCCTTATAAGAATGAACCTAGAAAAAAAATTGAACTAAATTAGATAATTCTGCATGAAAACACATTTATCTAAATTAAGGGGAGGGGCAATTGCCCCTTTCCCCCCTTTTATACTTAACCAACGAACCTCCAAATCAAATGAAGGAAGCCATATCGTAATAAACTGGTATATCAAATTTGAAGCAAATCGAATAATTCTATATGAAAAACCCATTTTTCTAAATTAAGGGGACACTAGCTCATGTCCATCCTTTATACTTAACCAATAAATCTCCAAATCTAATCAAGGCAGCTCCTTAACATAATAAACCGGTATACGAAATTTGGAGCAAATCGAATAACTCTGCATGAAAAACCCATTTATCTAAATTAAAGGGGGGGGGTGTCTAGCCCCCCTTTCCTCCCTTTATACTTAACTAATGAACCTCCAAATCTAATCAGGGAAGATCCTTAACATAATAAACCGGTATACCAAATTTGGAGCAAATCGAATAATTTTGCATTAAAAATCCATTTACCTAAATTAAGGGGGGTCTAGTCCCGCCCCCTCTTTCCTCCCTTTATACTTAACTAATGAACCTCCAAATCTAATCAAGCCATCTCCTTAACATAATAAACCAGTATACCAAATTTGAGCTAATCGAATAATTCTACATGGAAAACGCATTTATCTAAATTAAGAAGAGAGGCAATTGCCCCCCTTTCCCCCCTTTATACATAATAATGATTTTCCAAATGTAATCAGGGAAGCTGCTTAACATAATTAACTGGTATACCAAATTTATAGCAAATCCAATATTTCTGCATGAAAAACCCATTTGTCTAAATTACGGGGGGGGGGGGGGGGATAGCCCCCCTTTCCTCCCTTTATATGTAACTAATGAACCTCCAAATCTAATCAAGGCAGCTCCTTAACTTAATAAACCGGTATACCAAATTTGGAGTAAATCGAATAATTTATCATGAAAAAACGATTTATCTAAATTAAGGGGGTAGTCCCCTTTCCCCCTTTATACTTAAATAATGAGCTTCCAAATCTAATCAGGGAAGCTCCTTAACACAATAAACCGGTATACCAAATTTGGAGCAAATCGAATATTTCTGCATGAAAAACCCATTTATATAAATTAAGGGGGGGGGGGTAGCCCCCCTTTTCCCCCTTTATCCTTAACCAATGAACCCCAAAAAATAATCAGGGAAGCACCTTATCAGAATGAACCTAGAAAAAAAAATTGAAGCAAATCGGATATTTCTATCAAGAGTTGTGTTACGTACATACGTACGTACCTACAGAATCGGCGGGCGCATAAGCTCTCAGGCTTTGATAGCTTGTGAGCTAAAAATATCACCCTGATCGGATAATAAGTGGTCATTTTTCAATTAGCCTAACGCTTTCTAGGCTCTTTACAATAAGCCTGAAAAATATCAGGCTAATTGGAAAAAGGGAGATGGATTCTCCAATTAGCCCGGCTCTTTGCAAACAGCCTAGGCTGTTTGCAAAGAGCCGGATTTCTAAATTAGCCTACGACAGATACATCAAAGTAGATAAATCGGTTTTCCGATGTTAGCTCTGAAGCAGTATTTTGTTTTAAATCGATTTAAAGGCAATGGCTAAATCGCGATTTAAGACACTGACTAAATCGCGATTTAAGACATTGGCTAAATCGCGATTTACGATGTTAGCTTAAATCGATTTAAGACCACTGATTAAATCGGATTTCCGATGTAAGCTTTAAATCGATTTAAGGCCCAGGCCTAGTGCTACGCTATCTTGAGCAGCGGCTAACAGCTTCCTCGGTTAAACTTATGATGTTAAGAGATGAAGAGATTATGTTGCAAAATGTCGGGCATCTTGCATTCAACAGAAGAAAGTCTCTGATTTCTTTATGGTTGATTAACACGTTCACGCTGGCACGGTGGGTCACACTCGACTGTCTCAGAGCTGACAAGTCTCCAGCCTTTTGGATACCGGTATTTTAATACAGAAAATGTTGTTTTATTTAATTAGAACAATTGGGTGATTTAAATGCACAAAATTTTTCTCTAAAATAACAGTGGTGTGCAAAAAGCCGGAGACTTGACAACTCTGAGACAGTCGACTGTGACCCACTGCACCGGCGTCAATGTGTTAACTTAAATATACTTAAATGAACATAAATAGTTCCTATTCCAATAGCTGTTATAGAGGTACCATCACCTATTTTTATTTATTTAGCCTCTTTTAACTTCAAATATTTTCCAAACAGACTTCTATCATTACACATATGTTCTGAAGCTCCACTATCTAAATAGAATTCTACATCTAATTCAGAATTTATAATTCCCATAAGAGGCTGTTCAAATATTATGTAAGCATGTTTTCGGCAATTTTTGACCCTCCCTCCCCCCTTGTCAGCAAAAATAAGCAAATCGCAACCCCCACTTAATAATTACGTAAGAAAATTGCAACCCCCCCTCCCCACCTTTTTTTAACAGTAATAATTTAATTTTAAAAAATTAGGACTTACCGTATTTTATGGAAGAAACGCCGCACCCGTCATAAACGCACACTCCTCAAATTGGCCTGAATAAGCTTAAAAATATGGTAATCGCCGCATCCGTCGGAACACTACTTTTGTCGACAGCGTCAGCTTGATCTAACTTTAATCAAAGTTTTCTGAGCAGTGTAGGATGCCTTGTTTTTAATATCTTAAGATGTCTGAAGTTTTATTTCAATCCGATTTTAAATATTTTTATGAATTTTTAAATTAAGGAAACTCAGTTGGTATTTAAAAAAATCGTAAACGTCGCACATGGCGTAAACGCCGCACTTGGAAAAAAAATTAACTTTTAAACTCGTAAACGCCGTGGCGTTTCTTCCATAAAATACGGTAATTCAAATTTTAAAAAACTCTACTCGACTTAAAAAAATAATAAAAAATGCTTCTTTTATTTCCTTACAATTCTATTTAAGAAAATTTCTTGAAGAACTTAGCCATTTGTAAAATTTAAATTTGAACATGCCCGTATCTATTCCGATGCTGACCACGGTTGCTCAAGCCATTTTTCCATATCTGTTATGATATTGGTTTCCAGTTTTACTTGATTATCTTCATCGCTTTCTTTTCGGATGCAACTTTGATCAACTTCATCTTCATTGATTCACTCAACATTTGCTCGATGAGCAGCAATTCTCAATAGTCGTATAAGGCAGACCTTCTCGCTTTTTTCACTGTGTTGAATTTTTTTTGTGTCTGTTTGCTGACTTCTGAGATGCATGACATTGGCCACAACTTTCACACGTTCTTGCGGATAATGCGACTTTATGCAAGGGCAAAAATAGTCATACGGCATCTTTAAAAATCCCTTTACTGTAATATTCAGATTTAAGGCCAGACGGAGACTTAAATCTATAAATTCCCTCTCCTCACTTGTAATTTAATAATGATGTCATTGTAATGATGATTGTAATGACATCATTTGACGATTGTATCATTTTAATTGGAGGAGGAATGAATCGTCCTTTTAATCTCTATATAATAAAAGCCAGTGTAACGCTGGGCGGGGCGAATCCATCAATCTTACCAGTCTCCCAGGAAGAGACTCAAGCGGAAAAGGATCCATTCTCCCATTGGTTGACAAGAAACAAGAATCCCGCAATTACTTCTCAAGGTTACAAGTCCTGATAATTGAGCAGTAGTAGACACTTCTTCCTAACAAATCAGTGCAAGGCACATCGCATTAAACCAGCAAAATAAATCGTCAAGTGTCACTTGAGATTATTTCAAGTATTAAGTTGCAATCATATTAAATTTTCTTTGCAACATGTAAGGAATTTTAATTTATTTCTCATATAAAGTGATTCACGGAAAACAATGATATGGTATTTTTAAAAATATCCTTTTTTTCCTGCAAAAAATTGATAAAACTGACTTTCTTTTAAAAAAGTAATCAATTTAAATATTTTAGGCTTATTATTTTGTAACTTATTTTTAAATTACACATTACTTATATTTTCCTTTTCTATATACAGGTGTATGTAAATTTAAACAAAAAAACATATCCCATATTTTAAAAGTAAAAAATTAACGTTTATACAAAAAGTAAAATTAATAATTTTTGATTTATAGCTTTGCATCAGGAGGACAGAAGCTTAGGGGATTAGACAGTTGGGATTCAACCCAAGATACTTATTTATTAATCAATATACATATTTAAAAAAATTTGGTGGGGGGAGGAAGGGGGGGGGGTAAACGATGAAATACAATTTCAAAGTGTTATTAAAAAAAATAGTATTATTTCAATAGTTGCAGCAGACTGTTTTAATCAGTGACCCGGAGCCGAACAATTTTTGATGCTCCAGCTCCAGCTCCGCTCCTAGAGAAAATAGCGTGGCTCCAGCCCTGGCTCGGCTCCGACTTCGCACTTTTAAAGTTGCAGATTTTAATTTACACGTTTAATTTTTTGCTCACAAATACTTTCTATCTTCATTAAAGATCTGACAAAATGCATTTTTCTTCTCATCAAACTTGAAATGCTTGTTCAGAAAATATGACATCTTTTAGCTTTTGCTTTTAAAATAGAAAGTTTGGTAGAATTTTAAACACAAAAATCTTAAATTTCTTCTACACTTTTCGAACAGCCAAAATTGTACGACTACGCATGTAAACAACAGGCATCCATATTTGTTTTCAAATAGTCTTGTCACTTAGTTCAAGTAGAAAGTAGAAGTAAAGTAGTGTTGCGATTTTTTGACAAGTTTTCCTTCCCTAATAATAATAATAATAATAAAAACCTAAAAAATGATATAATTAAAATACTGAATAATGATGTAATTAAAATATTTTAAGCCTAGAAATTTAAAAGACTGAAAAAAAAAAAAAAAAAAAAAGATTTAAAAGAATATTAAAAACTAAAGGAATGGAGCTGGGGAAAATTTAGAGCTCCAGCTCCAGGAAAAACACAGCTCCGGAGCGCTCCGGGTCCCTGGTTTTAATTACGCACTTTTATTGCATATTTATTAAATTTTTGTTTTATTAAGAAATCTTAATTTTGTTATAGTAGTATATTAGCCGGAAAACCGGGTTTACCCAGAAATATTGTAAATGCTAATTGTGTGTTTATTAGAACATAAACTAGCCGAACTTTGCTCATCTAAACGCTTCCATATTGTCAATTATTTTTTTTATCAGTTTTTCAAGTTTTAAGTGAAAAACACAATTTTTACCCACCGTCCTAGGACGGGCATTTTACACTAGTATATGAAATAATCCACTGCGTGCAAGAGAACAACAATTTTTTTCTTTGCATTTTACAATTTGCAGCAAGTATTGACTTTCTTGTACGTGCTTCGAATACCAATCCAAGTCATAACCAAGAGAGTCTGGTTCGCCTGAGTCAACAATTGTGGCAGTAACAGGATAACCGTCAATGTTTATGATAGTAGTAGAAGTATAAGGCACATTGTTTTCAATCCAATTGGATTACATTTCATTTTTAGTAAGGTACAAAATTTGAAAACAGTTAGAAGATTATCTGCTACAAAACTTACATATTTTTAATTTTTTCCCCCATGGATGCATTAATTTTTGAGTTATTTGAAAAGAAAAAATAAAATTTAGCTTGGCTACGCCATATTTATTAAAAAGTAATAACTCATTTTTTTTACATTTTCTTGGTCTTTATTTATTGCCATACTGACCATGTTTCGCCAAGGCTACACGGTCATTTTATCTGATCTATCTTTTTCCAATTTTTACAAGTAATTATGTAAACTTAAGGTTATGATAAAACATATTTAAAATTTTAAGAATAAATTGATTATAATTACCTTTATAAAATAATCAAGAAAGACTGATTTATTTTTGGTTGCCTTTCGCAGTTCGTCCTCCGTTCTTTTTAGCACCAATACCTCTAACTCTTTGTCAGTTTTAGAACACTTTTTGTGCTGCCACCACACATCATTAGTTTTAGATTGGATATCCTTCAAAGGTTTATCTGATGTAGACTTTTTGAAACTTTCAAAAAGTTTTTTATACAAGATTTCTCGAAATGAAGACATATTTCCAATTTCATTTATTTTAAACACCACTACACTACAGTACTATGAGGTTTTCAAAACTCACAAGACACCACACAATAGAGCAGTCGGTCACTAAGGTTATGTGGTTCAACCACTTGGCAGAGGAGGGGTGGGAGCAAAGAAGATGGAATTTTACTTATGTTTTGGAAACTTTCCCAGAAAACTCGTATTGTCACGATACAATATATCGCATCGGTCCATTCAATTCTATTTCTATCCTATTCTCACAATTGGAAATAGTAGTAAGTTCTCAGAGATAATAAGCCCTCATGCATCAAACATGAATAGTCACCTCTAGGTAAAAGAGATCGTTCATGTTTTCCTTGTGCGGTCAAAATAGCTGACGTCAGAACTTCAAGTATAATATTGTTTTGCTATTTTTTTTTCAATTTGAAGTTTTTAATAGTTTTTTTTTTAAGTTAAGAGATTTTGAAAATGTCTTACGTAAGCATCATTCAAACCCCCTCCTTCCCCTTGTCAGCAAAAATAAACAAATCGCTAACCCCCTTCCCCCCCTCTAGGTGCTTACGTAATATTTGAAAGGCCCCTAAGTGCAAAACTTTTGCCATTTTCACCATTTGACTTCAAATTTTTATTTCTACAAAAATAACAATCTTTAAATATGTGCCCTTTCTTATTACAAAAATTACAGATAATATTTCTGTTCTTAGGAACATTATTTCCATACATACATAGAAATTTCTTGTGGCCTAATTTTCCCACAAGAAAAACACTTGATATTACTTTGACTTTTAGCTGTAAGAGCAACAGTTTCTTCTTTCATTTTTAATCTTTCTTCTTCAATTAACAAATGAGCAGTTAAGTTACTTAAAGTTCGCTGTTCATCTGCTACAGATTCCCAGGCTGTGTTTATATTGTTCCTGTAGAGCCATAATTATTTTTTGTAATGACCATTTTTTCAGGAATGACTTTGTTATGTTGCTTAATTTCGGCAACCATATCATATTCTGAACTTTAGATAAAAAATTCATCACATTGTCTTCAAACTTCAAGTTGAAAAACTGTTGTTGTAACAAATGAATACTTACATTTGATTTTCTTTCATAAATTGTGTGTAACTTATCCCACATTTATTTTGCTGTAACACATGAAATGATATGTGATATAGGTCTGACTTCCATACGTGAAACCAAAATTTCTTGCACCTTTGTATCTTTCACAATGAAATCAGAATATCCAGCATCAGTTGTTTCCAGTTTTACTTTTATGCCCGTTACTATATCATATAGTTCCTTAGCTATAAGCGTAACTTTAACTTGGAATTTCCATGCATTCCAATTACTTTCATTCAGTTTGATAAACTGTCCCTGCTGTGTTTTGGTTCCGGCCATTTCAAAACAACGATCTGGAAACTCACTTTACAAAAGTTTCAATTACTATTTACTTCGCAATATTTCTACTAATAGATTTGGGTCTGGGCCCATAACCTGTAACACAGTGCACCTTAAATATTAATAAATAACCACAGCAGGTTTTACTATAACACATAACAGTTTATTCTGAAGAACACAAAAGACAGCACATAAGCACAGAACAAATACAGAATACAAACTACAACTGAATCGTTCTACTGAGTCGGGACAGGATGAGAGAGGATGCACACACATCTCAAACAATTACGATTACATATCGACTGACATATATCAATTGTACTTCCAACAAATTATAAGAAAATGTCAAAAAGCAGAAAAATCTAACGAATGCCCCTCCACCGCTCCCCCATTCTTCTGTAAAAATCAAGTTACTTGACTCACTACAAAACACTATTAAAGTATTTTTAATTAATTACAAAATAATAATAAATTAAAACTAAAACATTCCAATATTACCCAAACATACGAAAATTGATTTTTCATCAAAATAATGCATAAAAATATTAACAGAAAATAGATGAATTTGGATTCAAACCTTAAGACCTTTTTTCATACATAAATAGTGAAATCAATTTCAGCAAGATGCTCAATCCATGTGGCTGTTATTGAAATTAGATGTCAAACCCAATGCATGACTATTTTTAAATATTTTAATTAATTACCGAATAATAGAAAATAAAGAATATATATTAAAATATTACCCAAACATGTGAAAAATGAATTTTTCATTAAAAATACATAAAAATAAAAACTGAAATTCGATGAATTTGGATTTTAAATATGAAACTTTTTTTTTTTTTTTTCCCAACCATAAATACTCAATCAATTACAGAAAAAAAGTCATCAATTACAGAAAAATATTTCATGTGGATCACGGCCAAATCGGATACATGGAACAATGCAGTACTATACTTTAAAATATTTTCATTAATTACAAAACTAGAAAATAAAAAATATATGTTAAAATTTTACTAAAACATGCTAAAAATGAATCTTTCATCATAAGAATGCATAACAATATATACTGAAAGTCGATGAATTTGGATTTTAAATATAAAACATTATTATTTTTTTAAAATCATATTAATACTTAATCAATTTCAGGAAAACAATCTTGAAACAATGCAGGATTCCATTTTAAAATATTTTAATTAATTACAGAATAATAGAAAATAAATACATATTACAATATTACTCAAATATATGAAAACTTGAATTTTGGATCAAAAGACTGCATTAACATATAAACTGAAATTTGATGAATTTGGATTTTAAGAATTAAACTTTACTTTTTCTTTTCGACTTAACCATATAAGTTCTTAATTTGTAAAGAATACACACTCCAGTCTCAAACTCTGAATCTCGTTTACAAAATAAATAAATAATTATCAATTTTTACTTAAATTGTCCTTTTCTTAAATCGCCTTTTCCTTAAATCAGAGAGCATTGAGGCTTGATGTTTGCTTAAGTCGAATCCTTTTAAATCAATTCAACACCAGCTTGCCATGTTTTTCTTAAATCAGAAAGCATTGATGCTTGCAATGTTTGCTTAAATCGGATCCTGCTAAATCGATTTAACACCAACTTGCCATGCAAGCAGTAAATACATCAAAGTAGATAAATCTGTTTTCCCGATGGTATTCCGAATCGGTATTTTGTTTCAAATCGATTTAAAACCACTGGCTAAATCGCGATTTCCGATGTTAGCTTAAATCAATTTAAGACCAATTGTTAAGTTGAATTTTCGATGTACGTTTTAAATTGATTTAAGGCCCAGATAGTGAACAGCTATAAAATATATCTCTGTGTCTTCCTTTTCCACCTCTCTCCAATTAAAAAAATAAAGTTGGATTTATGCTAACTACTTGCTTTCATTTAACAAGCTTCAAGCTTCTGTGTCATCTTAAGAAAGACCAACTTCATTTATTAATTTCCTATTGCACCATCAATTCTGAATTATCGGCACAGTAACTGCTAACCACTCTTTCTTTGAGGGATATAGTCCCCCACTTTTTAGTTTTTGGGGACGTCATAAAATAGCGGGTTTGGTTTTATCTCGCAAGATGACCAATCTGTCGTCAATTGCAAACTTAGTAAATATAATTGGACTTTTAAATGTCAATTGTCAATCATTGTGAAAGAGATACACCTACAGGTGGCACCGTTATCTTCCTATTAGCATACCTGCCAACATGTCAATTTTGAAATCCTTACAATTTTTATGACGTATTCTTACGTGCTTAAAAATGCATAACATATGCACATGCAATGAAAAAAGTGATTTTTCATAACATTTTCTATACTATATTCATGTATAGTCTTTTTTTTTTTCCCCAAAAAAATAAAAACGTGAGATTTCATAAGAAAATTTTTTTGCATGGGGAATTCTAAGTAAAAAAAAAAAAATTCTGAAATTCACAGCAAATTTTCTGAAAGGCTACAGCCAAGGGGTTGGGGGGAAGGGGGGATTCTCTGCCGGTGCTAATTATGAGTTTTTTCTAGGGCTTTTGACGAAATTCGCGTTTTTTTTCCTGATCCTGTGAAAAATTCGCATTTTTTCCGCGATCTTTTGACAAAATTTGCATTTTTTTTTTCGCGATCTTTTGACGACATTTGAGTTTTTTTTTCGCGATCTTTTGACGAAATTTGTGTTTTTTCCGCGATCTCTTAACGAAATTCGCGTTTGCGATCTTTTGACGAAATTTGCGTTTTTTTCGCCATCTTTTGACGAAATTTGTGTTTTTTTCGCGATCTTTTGATGAAATTTGCAGGTTTTTTTCGCGATCTTTTGAGAAAATTAGCGTTTTTCCTGTGATCTTTGACGTAATAAGCATTTTTCTCGCAATCTTTTGACGAAATTCGCATTTTCTCGCGATCTTTTGACTAAATTCATGTTTTTTTACGCGATCTTTGACAAAATTCGCGTTTTTTTTTTTTACTCGATCATTGACAAATTTCGCGTTACCACCCGCGACCTTTGACGAAATTAACGTTTTTACGCGTATTCTGGTGAAATTCTCGTTCTTTTCACTATTCTTTGCCGAAATTAGCGTTTCTCCTGTGATTTTTGATAAAATTCACGTTGTTTTCACGATCCTTCGACAAAAATAGTGGTTTTTTGCGCGATTTTTAACGAAATGTGCGTTTTTTTCGCGATCCTTTGACAAAATTTGCTTTTTTTTCAAATATCTTTGATAATATTCGTGTTTTTTCAAGCA
This sequence comes from Maratus speciosus, assembly GCA_963932465.1. Taxonomy (NCBI): domain Eukaryota; kingdom Metazoa; phylum Arthropoda; class Arachnida; order Araneae; family Salticidae; genus Maratus; species Maratus speciosus. Next base: position 41,176,946 of record OZ010792.1, read on the forward strand.
AACTTTGATGAAATTCGCATTCATTTCACAAGCCTTTGAACAAATTTGCGTTTTATCCCCACGATTTTTGACAAAATTCGAGTACTTTTCACAATCCCTTGACAAAATTAGTTTTTTTTTCCCGCGATCTTTGACGAAACTCGCGTTTTTTTTTCAAAAATTTGGGCTTTTTTCGAGATCCTTTGACAAAATTAGCGTTTTTTTTCGCGATCCTTTGAAAAAAGTGTTTTTTTCACGCGATCTTTGGCGAAATTCGCTTTTTTCCACGATCGTTTTCCCTGCGCGCAAAACCGTACAATCGTACTGTTTATCAGTACAACCGTACACTTAGAACAAAATCCGTACATTGTACGGCCAATCCGTACAAGTTGGCAACTATGTATTAGGCAGAACTTGATGTTTCAGCTGAGTGAGGTAGCGTCTTAACCAGTGTAAAAAAACACAGTGGCAGTAATTTATATACATGCATAAAAGGCTAACACTGTATCTAACACTTTGTAGCTAACACTATTATATTTAAAGCAAAATTTTTGAAGTACATTCGTTTTGTTTTTGTTTTTCAAATTTAAACAAAAGGGGGAGATTTATTTCACTCACTCAATTTTTTTTCCCCTAAAGGAAATTCTGTAACAAATAGTTCAGATGTTGCAACAAATAAGGATACAGTAAACTCTCTGTAAGGCGGAAATCTGTCTAACTCGGAAAGATTTTCAAGTCCCTGCGAATCCATAGAGGCGGAATATTCTCTTGGTCCCGATCGATTCTACCTTGGACAGAGTTTACTGTAATTAAATTTTTTTTTTTAACAATAATAATAAGTGCATTCTTAAAACAGAAGCCAAAAGTCAAGAATAAAACTTGTTTAATTCATGTCAAATACTCATTGAAATCAAAGGATGGAAGGTACAAGTTTCATAATAATTTTGTATTGCAAACTTGACCTGAGAAGCTTAATAGTTACTATTAAATCAAAAACAAAATATGAAAACACAATCTATTCATAACTACTATGACAATCTTTAGATTACAATTCTTCCAAAATATTCTTCACGAACACTTACTTTACTTGAGAACATGGAGTATTCCAAATTTTTTCAGAAACTACAAAGAAAGTAAAGAGTAATTTAGAATGATGCAACACAACATATGCAATAATTTAAGAAATTAAAGAAACCATTCATTAAAATTTTAAAAGGGCCAACTATAGAAAAAAAAAAAAACCCCTCCAAAAATATACTAACTATTTGTCGTTATGGCAAAATGAATTAGGAAATTACATAAACTGTCAGAAATTCTTCAACATTATTGTTATTTTCATGATTGCATTTTTACAATTAAGCACAGAATCTTCGTAAAATTTTACATCAAAGAATGAAAAATGATGATGATAGAGAAGTTTTCAAAGCCGACATTCATCGATAATTATATTCAGATGATGTGAAAAATGAAATCTAGATAAAAATCAAGCATTAAAAATTATTTAAGAAGCTTAAACGCTTTACATTAAAATATATATACATATGTATAACAATGTATTAAATCGGCAGTTCCCAACCTGCAGTAACTAACCCCAGAAGTATATGGCAGATCATTTAAGGTGCATGAAAATAATAATGGTAATGATGGAAAACACTAAAAACACAATTATATAGACTTTTTGTTTACAAAGTGAAACATGTGTACATTCAGTAGGCTAATTACAAAATTTACCCACGCCGTTGCGGCAGCCCATTGTGCATTTTTTAATTTCTGGAATTCTGAGATCACATGGCAAAAGCTCTCTCTTCTACGTTCTTTTCACTTCTAGTAATTCTAGAAATGTCTAGAAAGAATCTCAAATTGCCTGATAACTTTTAATGTCAATGTTGTTATAATAAACGAGTTAGAAAGGATCTTCATCAGAATCTTCGACTGGATCTGGGTGGCAGACAGCAATTCAGTAATGTGTGTATAAATAGGTGTAGCTTTGTCATATCTTATGAATGTCTAAAGTTTAAGCCTTTAGCTATTGCTTTGAGTGAATTCTCTTAATACCGTATCAAAGTGGATAAATGGTTAAAAAACTCTTAAGAGTGTTGCAAGGCTCTAATTATTATAAGAACATTAACTACAAAAAAAAACTATCTTGTGGAGATATTGGTGGAGACGGGGGCAGCTTTATTGAGAGTAAAAATACCTATAAATGAAAAGCCTAAACAAGAGGTACATGAAAAACAAAAGGTTTGTAATTGCTGTATTAAACAGTTTTTTCTTTGTGAATATTTGTATATTATAATAAGGCACTGATGTATGTTTATGTATATACAAATATGCTACAAAGATATATGATAATATATTGTAGACTATCATAGAAAATAATTTGTAAATGACATCCTTGCATTACAATTCATGAAGAGAAATAAACATGTTGCTAAACTTGGCAGAGTGCAGCAGGAAGGAGTTGAGGCTGCTAGTCACTTAGCTTCCGAATTCCCCTCGGTAATGTTAAGTCAATGGGTAAAGGTCAAAATTAGCACTGGCCACCGGCCACAGGGCCAGTAAATGTAAAAAAGTGGCTAGTGAAAAATTGTCTATCATCGGCCACTTTTTTACAAGGAGATAATAAAATTTTCATGCATTTCATCAAGGATTCTACTTTTTTTGGTTCCAATATATTTATATTAACATATTTATTTGGGCTACTCAGTTTTAGATTAATACTTATAGAAATTTTACTGTTTAGCATTTTGAAATGAAAAAAGTGGCCGCTAGTTTAAAGAAAGTGGCCACTTAAAAATTTAGTCCTACTGAAATTTCCCAATTCTGACCTATATCAATGGGCATTTGATGGTTTCTTATATTTAAAATATCTCCCCAGGGAATTAATATTTTTAACTTCTTTTTTCAGTGTTCTCTTCTTAAAGGATGTTACTATTTTCTTGGATTTTAGAAATATTTTGAGAACTAAGAAATAAAAGAGACATCCTTTAAGAAGAGTACATAGAAAAAAGAAGTTAAAAATATTAATTTCCCGAGGAGATATTTTAATTATACGAATGCATCAAATGCCCATAGACTTAACATTACCGAAGGAAATTCGGAAGCAGGGTGACTAGCAACCTTAACTACTTTTGATGTTTGTAAAAAATTGTGTCTGGCATGTAAAATTGAAAAGCATAACTTTAAGTGATGGTAAAATATTTAGAAAAAAATCTCTAAATTTTATTAAACTTAGTATATTAATGGCATCTGGAAACCAAAAAATTATTAAAAAGTTAGAAAAACACCTGTTAACATATTTCAAATATAACTTAAATAATATATAAAAGTAGATCTAATATAAAATGAGTTCAAATGAGAAAAATCATTAAACTTTACATTTCAGAAAGCTAGAGTCTTCATCTTCACTATCCGAGGAGACATGGTGTGTACTAGAAAATAAAAATGACATCATTAATACAGTTTTGAAAATTTAGTATATTTTTTTTTAGTTATTTTTATAAAATGTAATAAAAAGGTAAAAAAAAAAAAAAAAAAAAAAAAAAATTAAACACTATGCTATTTAAATCATCAAAAATTTGTAAAGATAAGCAAAATGACCATTCAATTGAGACTTATGTCTACTTTTTAAATCTACAGAAATAAAATCTGATCAATTTAGGTTATCTGAATTAAACACAGGTTGGAGAAGCCATCTCTATGTTCAAACACGTACAAAAAGGTGAGTGTTACGAGTAAAGTAAGCTTAACATATTCACGATGGGAAACGAGAATTCTTGTTTTGATTCAAAAAACATCATTGACTAAGGGCGTGGCTTATACCTCACAGAAAATGCATTTATATATATCATGTTGTGCATATTTTTTTAAATTGTAAGACATTTTATATTAAATTCGTACTTTGAAAGATATTTATCGATGCATAAAACTCAATTTACAAAAGACTTTCAGAACAGGGACGAGCTTCTACTGTTTTAAAATTCAGATTAGATAAAAATTGCCCGTTGGCAATGTGTTAAGAGCCATCTAAGCTTACTTTACTCAATGAGGCAATTCACTTTAGTGTGTTAACTCGTCAAACATGATAGTTGAAAGATGTTATCGATGCCAGGGATGAAAGGGGTGAAATTCATTCGGAATTTACGCTGTCCAGATCGACGATTCTCCAGAACGTAAGAAAAGAAAGTAGCAGGGCTGATTCCATTTCGAATTTTCTGAAAATTTAAAGCATTCGGTTCTGGGAAAAAAAAAAAAAAAATCTGTCATCAGTTCAAAAATTCAGACAAAAAATATTACTAATTTCGATATGGTCCCCGAAAAAAATTAATTTTGTCAATCGTTCGCAGAAAAAAATCAATTTCATCAAAGAATGGCGGGGAAAATGCAAATTTTGTCCAAGGATCAAAAAGAAAAAATGCAAAGGGGATTCCCCCTCTGCTGTAACATTTCAGAAAATTTTATGTGAATTTCAGAAATTTTTTAAAAACTCAGAATCACCCCTGGAAAGTAGATAACTAATTCTTATTGGATCAAAGGTCATGAACCTCTCTCTCCTGGAAGCGGAGGGGGTAATTGCACTTTCGGCCGTCTTGTTATTTAATTTGTTAGAGAAACTAAAAACTGATAAATTGAAAGAAAACCAAATTCTAACAAACATTGTTGACACTTTGATAACAATTGCTCCAAGCAATGTCACAGTTGGAGCAGTGCAAAAAACAGTCTAAAGGACAAAAGTTTATCTATAAATAAAGACACGCTGTGTAATTGCCCAAGGGTTAAACAATCTAAAATTCAATTAAATAAATATGATCTTGCTGCAGCAATAAAACTTTAATGGGAAAACTCTGTTAGGTCGTGAAGATCTAATGTGAATGATGAACATTAGTATCAAAAATAGCAGTTTTATAATACTTTATTTTCATTGCAATTAATAATAAAAATAAAATATTGAAGATTTTATTAAAATAACTTTTAAAATATATTTTAATTTTCTTGCATCTTTTATATATTGCATTAAGTATGTCTAAATATCTTCAAATATGTGCTTGACTTTTATTTTGACTGCAGTAATTTCTAGGGATGCACTGGATATTGATTTTGCCGGATATCGGATATCCGAAGCTCATTTGCCTGCCAGATTCGGATATCCGGCACTAGATATGTTTTTAATTATATGGTAAATGTTTATTTCTTTATATAATGCCATCTCAGAACAATAAATTACAAATATGTTTCACACATCAATAAAACATTTTAAATGTATTGAAATATAATTTGCAAAAACTATATCTCTTTGAATATCAGGGCTTGAAATTAAAGTTTTCCCAGGAGGGGAATTTACCTCCCAACATTTATAAATGCAGAGGAGTTGAACTGTTTGAAAGGGAAAAAAATATCTTTAAACCCTGCTATTTTTTATTTGCCATTTAAAGAATTACATTTATACAGACATGACAAAATAACATTGAAATAATTTAAATCAACAACTCAAGATCTAATTTTATGGACAATTAACAATTTGGTTGCTAAATGAATTTCTTAATTTAGATTTTATTCCATTTTGTGTGCTTTAGCCTCTTTTACAAGTTACACTTTTGACAAACAACACAGAGCAACTTTTATGACTTTAGAAATTATCGGAAACACATGGTTATGCTCTCTTAAAAAATTTTAGGAAACTTTGCAAAATCTGATGTGCGTTCCTTTTTAACTTACTTGCATGAATAATGCATATCGGTGATTGTATTGTCAATATCTTTTGGCGATTGTATGTCACTTCTGAACAAATTTGTTTTATTATTAGAATTATACATAGTCAAAATTGTAATCCCTTGTATTTTTGTTAATTGAACTATGTTCTATGCATTGGAATTTTAATCCATATCCAAAGTTTGAAATAGTCAATTGATTTCTACTATTACATGAGAAATGGTTGATTTTAAAAAGTCATGTTTTAATTTCTATAAATTGCTATTATCAACTAGTTTGTTGTTTCTAAATTTTTTTTTTAAGTTCACCAATTTTTTTTCTTCATGTGCACCACAAGATCCAATCTCATTTTGTTTAGTGCTGACTATTGGCCAATTTAGTACGGTTCAGTTTCCGGTGGCCATTACTGCCCTTTTAGTTATTTCCTATTCTGGGCATAGAGTAAAACCAGCGCAAAATACATAAATCAGACGTAGAAAAAATATCGCTGATTTCGTCAATCATGATGAAAAAAAAAAAAATTTGTCGACCAGTCACGAGAAAAAAAAACAAGCTCGTGGGAAATCAGCAGCAGGAAAATGTCAGGAAATTCGTCAATTGATCACAGGAAAATATCGTGAAATTTGCCAGTCCATCACGAGCAAATATCGTGAAATTCCTCAGCCAGTCACAGAGAATAAACACGATTTTTTTTTCAATCAGACGCATAAAAAAAAAGTTGGAAATTGCTCGTCAAACGGGGCAAATGAGATGCGTTTGTACTATAACTAGTTTTATAAATATTTTTTGCACCACATATGGTACTGATTGGAGCTATATTAAAGATCTTAAAAGAATAACAAACACAGACCAGTTAGATAATATAACCTTAAGACTCCAAAACGAAATTAAAACAATAGCGTTTAAATGTTATAAACAAAGGAAAGCACCTGTCATAACTATGCCGCAATGGTGGACGCAAGAGGTTAAGATAGCAAGAAACAGGGTCAGAGCGTTTAGGAGAAAATTTCAAAAACAAGAAGACGGGGAAAAAAAACAGAAATTACACATAGAATACAAAAAAGAAAGGGCAAAACTAATAGCTCAAAAAGCTAAATGCGATTCATGGAAGAAATACTGTGAAGAAGTTAAAAATACATACGGACCACAATACAAGATAACGTCGGGTAAGAAAACAAGCCAATCAAGGTTAGTCGATATCCTGCCAGACAACAAAGAAGTCACAATTAAAAATACACTTAACCACTTCATAAATAGCCTTTACTTAACAGACCCAAAAATAGAACATAAATTAACATTGGAAAAGCCAAGAGAAGAAGAAGAAGAAAACCCCCCTGCAATCACGCGACAAGAGCTGAATAGGATAATTAAAAACATTAAACAAAACAAAGCCCCTGGTTTCGACTATATTGATTAACCTAATAAAACAAATTCACAATGCAGCGCCACAACTTCTTTTAACATTATACAGTACTTGCCTCCACTTTAACTATTTTCCAAAATCTTTCAAAATAGGTACAGTGGTTCTGTTCCACAAGAAAGGTAAAGACCCTAAAGACCCCAAAAATTATAGACCAATCAGCCTATTACCGGCATTCAGTAAAATTTTAGAAAGAATAATACACGGCAGAATATCCCACCACCTAACAGTAAAGAAATATTGGAGCGATAAACAATACAGATTTAAAAAAGGGATCTCGTGCGAACATGTACTTAATAATCTTATAAAAACAATTAAACAGGATAAAATAGAGGGTTACCAAGCACTACTCATAGCAATGGATATAAAGGGAGCATTCGATAACATCAGATGGCCTATTATATCTGAAAACCTTAAGCAATCCCCTAATCCAACTTATTTAACAAACTGGATATTGAGCTTCCTAAAAGACAGGTATGTCACAATCGAAGAAAACGGCATTATTTTAACAAAGCAGACATTCGGGGGCTGCCCAAAAGGCAGCTGTCTCGGGCCTTTGCTGTGGCTGCTCATAGCAGATACGGCGCTCAATAAAAATTGGGGAATTAACATAAGAATATAAGCATTCGCGGATGATTTTATAATAATACTTAGAGCAAAAACAAAAATCAAATTAGTTAAACTAGCTAACAAAATAATCAAAGAATTCAGTGAATGGATTACAGGAAATAAACTAATGCTAAACTAGTATAAAACAGAACTGCTGTATCTAAACAGAACACACACAAGGAATCTTCCAACAGAGGACACATATAAAATAGAAGGCATAAAATTCAATGACAAACAACTCGAAGGAAAAGAGCAAATAAAATACTTAGGAGTCACAATACACAAAAACCTCAACTGGCTAGCGCATTGCCAAACACAAGCAGCAAAAATAAGAAACACATTCAACATGTTGGAAGCAATGGCATCCAGGAATTGGGGCTTAAAACCAGAAATTATTAAAACTTGGTATAGGACAGTAGTTGAAACGACACTAACTTATGCCGCCCCTATTTGGGGCCACAACCTGAATACAAGGAGCAAGGAGGTATTATCCTCTTGCCAGAGACACTTCCTGCTATCCATTGTTAAGGCATATAACAGCCCCTACTGCAGCCCTTCAGGTACTTGCAGGCCTGATTCCAATACACCTACAAGTAAAATACGAAGCAACATACGGTACAATATCAAGACTGAGAGAAAACGTAAACCTCCATGGAACAACAATAAATCACACGGACTATACAAAAAAAATAAACATATGGAACACACACCCCGCAGAAACAATCGAACCAAGAATAGGACACAACGTCAAAGACATAAATATCTACACAGATGGCTCAAAATTGAAATCAGGAGCTACGGGTTCAGCATTCATAGCCTTCAAAAATGAACAAAAAATTAAAATGTGGTCAGCACATTTAAGGAAGTTTAATAGTGTCTTTCAAGCCGAACTACTGGCCATACTACAAACAGCATATTGGGGCAACAGCATAGGGATGGAATACAGCATCTGCTCGGACTGCAAGTCAGCCCTCCCAACATTAAGCAAACCATTTAACACCACACAACTAGTAAATGATATACAAGAAGCAATTAAACTCTCAAATAATAGGTTCAAAATTAGCTGGGTTAAAGCACATGTGGGCATCCAAGGAAACGAGGATGCCGACGAATTAACCAAACAGGCAGCAGAAAATAAAATAAAAGAAATTCCATATAACTTAGAAAGACCAATAACAAACCTTAAAAATCAATTAAAGAACTAATTATTAAACAGTGGCAGTTCAAGTGGGATTACGGGGACAAGGGCAGGACAACATATCAATACTTTCCAAAAGTAAGTACAAACAGACAAGAGAGTTGTAAATTACTCAGTCAGATATACACGGAACATGGAGCATTCCCAGAATACTTACACAGATTCAAGCGCAAAGATGACCCAAATTGTGCATGCGGGCAATTGGGAACCCCAAAACACTTTCTAACAGATTGCCCACTAACACAACCACACCATCTGATTCAAATCACAGCAAACAACGAGCAACTTTGGCATAATCAGCTAGCAAACAATAAACATGTACAAAACAAGGGCAATGCAGTTATCAGATGGTTAATAGAAAACATAGACTCAATCTCTCAATAAAATATAAAAGAACAAAGCTAAACACATACCATCCCAGCGGACATTGCCACCCCAAACTAACTGCCTTATTTTCAGGTTTAATATATATATATTTTTTTTAAAAAAAAAAGAGGTCCGAGTTTAACTATTAAGTTGACCGCGGCCGTAGGTGAAGGAACCTTTTACTTGCAAAAAAAAAAAAAAAAAAATCGATTTATCGCACTTCTGAGAGGTGGAAGTCATTTATGATGAACTGATAGCTACGGCTCACTCACACAAACCCAACGAATCATCGGAAGATAGTTAAGTGGATAAGGAAAAGATGTGTTTTAAATGAAACAGAGAAGCCAACTACATACTAAATCAAGCCAACTACAACAAAGGAGAAATTATAACGATACATCTTGTGAAAACAGTCATCATAAAAAAATTGACGGACTAACGGCCATGGAACAAGCCCCACTCCAGTAGTGCACAAGCCTTTTCAAATACCTCGCAACAATGTTGCATAAATCGTGATAACAGCCATTAGGTTCCAATGGACTGATCGCCATGTGCGCATTCACGTATGAAGGTGACATACAAAGGAAAATGAACCTGTTAAGTGATCAAAGCCAACTGAAAGGGTCACAAATTAAAGACCACAAATCATCAAGTTCACAAAGTGACAAAACCTCAAATTTAGACATCCACCATTAATAGAGTTATAAAGAAAAACAACCTACGATAGAGACAAGCATCTCACGGTATGTGAGAAGCATATATCTAATCAAGGAAAAAGAAAAGACCCACAAGAATATGTCAAAATATTAAACAGACAATCACCACGACAGTGACCAAATATCAAGACAAGGAAACCTCCTCAGAAGAACAAGTCCACTGGGTGAGATAAGTATATTATACTAGACAAATATAATGAATTATTAAATTAAATGTTAATTTAGGTCAAACCCAACCCCCATAGCTTATGTCTAAGTTACAACCTCAAGCAGCTAGTTCAATTAGAAATTAGTATATTAATCTCACTAGGTCAGCTCGTTAGTCTCCTATCAATTCCTCCTAGCTAACTAATAGTATGCCAATTCATAGTTAACTTGCCATAAGATAAAATAAAAATAATAATAATAATTAATAAATAAAATCCAGATTCTAATATTAGAAATGATTAAAATAGAAATTCATTTTAAATAGCCAGGCATTATTTAAGTAATCTAAAGTAAACTAGTGCTATAGGATAATATTAAAACAATATATATAATAACTGATAGCTAAGTAAATAGCTATAAGTAAGTTTTAAGTGTAATAACACATGTACAAACTAACCCCTTTCAGATTTTTTTTTTTTTTTTTTTTTTTGACCACTGCCTCTTTATTATTCGTAGTTGCACATAGGCTATAGCCTGCACAAGCTACCAGACCCTCTCCAGTGGGAAGTCTACGGAGTCAGTTTTTCTACGTGGTGGGGTACGGTAGATAGGCGGGGTCTCATCCCCCTGCATCGTTATGTTTGCCTAGCATTTCAGCCCAAAATTAACTTACGGTGCAACTTGTCTATCTGTGGCGCTCCACATTTTTTTTTTTTTTTTTGCTTCCCCACCCCCCTCCAAAATCCATTTTCTTACGACAAGTTTGCACCAACAATTCGGCTGCTAAACCCCAGGTCATTCAGTAGTAGTTCGGGCAGCGGTGGCCCAGTTGGCAGAGCATCGAATCCGCAGCTAAGGCCATGGGATCGAGGCCTACTACTGGCTATAATCCGCCATGTACGCTGATGGCGCCTGGTGCATGTAAAATCCGTCGTGGGTACAAAGTTCTCCAAGTTACCTGTGAATTATACCTCTGAAGGTGCCTTGCTAGGAGAAGGTCTCGTCATCTGATCAAGGTTCTAAATTACGAGACAAACATGAGTAGCAATGTGCAGGTGCCAAACAACGGGATATAAAGTTAAGTAACCGGCAAAACAAAGTATACACAAACGAGCAGTAGGTACTGCAGATAGGATGACGATCGAAGCAATGATGTCAGGTTTATTGCCGCTTCGCAGCGATTAGGCGGTCTTTCGCCCCGATGCCAGGTACTAAACCCGCTAAGTTGGGGCAACCTGGCAGGTAGGAGCCTGGTCATCGGTTAGAAAGAAAGAAAGCTATATGGTGATTCATTAACTAACTCAGCTAAAGGATTTTATCCTAATAATTTTCAAAAACTGCCTTTACATTTTCTAAATTCATATCATTTTACACAAAATATGTAAAGACTTAAAAGCAGACTGAATAATGAGCCTTTGCTTTATCACCGGGTGTGCTTAAGTAATTTAAAGATAAAATTAGTTTTTCTATTTCAGGAAATCCAACATCCCTCCGATAAGCATGGCAGAAACTCAGATTATCTGAATAAGCTTTTTTTTTTTTTTTTTTTTTTTCTTTTGTAATGTTATCATAAGCTCCAACACTTATTGGATTTTCTGAATTTTCAATGCATGTACTTTCTAAATTCCTAACTGTTTTTTATGTATCTAACAGGACATACTAAGTCGTATGCTTTCCAAGTATTTTCTCATATATTTTGGATAATTCATCCGATAAATTATAATTCATTTCAATAAAAGTTCAGAATACGACATTTAATCGTTATGAAATGATTTTCCATAATTTTGGTCATATTTTTAAATTGCTCTATAATCTAATTAAAAATTAACTAAAAGCTATTTTTAGCATATTGATAGCATTCTTTAATTACCAAGTTCAAAATAACAGAGTCGATTAGTTTTATAAATCTCCTTATTAATCTTTTAAATGAAAAAAAAAAAAAAAAACGAAAATGCCAAAAATTCTCATTATTTTACACCAAATATATAGAGACTTAAAGACAGACTGAATAATGAGCATTTGTTTTATCACCGGGTGTGCTTGAAGTAATTTTTACATAAAATTAGTTTTTTTATTTCAGGAAATCCAATGTCCCCCTGATAAGTTTGGCAGAAACTCAGATTGTCTGATTAAGCTTTCTTTTATCTGTTTAAATGTTTTCATAAGCTCTAACACTTGTTGGATTTTCTGAATTTTCAATGTATGTATTTTCTGAATTCCTAATTGTTTTTTACATGACTAAGAGGACATACTAAGTCGTATGCTTTCCAAGTATTTCATATTTGTAAATTTTTAAGTAGCTCTATTATCCGATTAAAAATTAAAGATATTTACGGTATAGTGATAGCATTCTTTAATTACCAAGTTCAAAATAACAGAGTCGATTAGTTTAATAAATCCCCTTATTAATATTTTTGAATGAAAAGAAAAAAGAAAAATTTCAATAAAACTGTCAAAAATTTATCTACCCTATATATATAAAATCCTAATGAATCGAATTGAAACGAATTTATGTACCAATTCTATGAAATGACTGATTAAACAACTGATTACGTTTCACGGCGATTTCTCCTAAAATATGGAATACTTTGCGATGAAATTAACACCAAAAATCCATATTGATCCACAGATCTCAAAACTGGTATTAGAATTTTAAAATTGGAATTAGTTTTCAAAATATTAATTTTTTTCTAATTTTAAATACTTTTTTTCTAATGATGGCAAAATATCATAACATATTTTTTTTCATATTTTAGAAAAGGTTATTTTAAATTAATTTGGCGACGAGTTTGGCCTCCCTTAAATGTATGCTAAGAAATGCATCATGTTACTTTTATTCAGAATTCAATTTGTATTTCATTATCATTTTATTTAATACAAAACTTTCATTTAAAATTGAAACCTTTAAAATAAATGGCTTTTACTTCATTCTTTTTTTTTTAAACGAAACGAAAAGAAAAATATTAGACACAGATGTCATATACGCAACGGGGTACCTAATTGGCGCCAAAATGGCATTATTTTGCCTGACATGGTAACCCGGCTATTGTTGCTTATTTATTAATAAATGTTTATTTGAATTTATTTTCTTTTTATTTACAAAAAATGTTATAAATTGTTTTGTTCTATAGTTATTAATTAATTTTTTTTTATTTATTGTTATTTCATTTTAAAAATAACAGAAAATAATTTAAAAATACATATGTAACAGGTATTTGAAAACAAGGTTTTCGCCAAATTGTCGTAAAAAAAAAAAAAAAAAAAAAAAAAAAACGCCAAACCCGGTGCGTATGTGACAATGCAACAAATCATGAGATTTAATTTCCACTTCAAAGCAACGTTTTAATGTTACTACTTCTCCCGTCGACCAATTTCGCCAAATTATACAGATTGACATATTTTTTTATTTTAAATAACAAAAGAACAAATAAATCAGTATAACATTAATAAAAATACAAATAAAACGTCTCAAATAAAAATCACTTGATGGCGTGAACATGTGTAACTTCCTTAAAGTCAAGTGAATGAGCCATTTACGATCAACCATTATTGGCATTTAATCTTATAGTTTGGCGACAGATTTTTGGTCGATGGGATAACCAAGTAGCACCGTTTTAATTTACCACTCGAAAAATAAAAAAAATGCTAACTGGCGAGTAAAAAAAAATATTGGCGAGATTTTCACCCGGCTAACATAAAAGTACCAGGAATTCTTTGTGATCATGGCAACTTTTATGTAGTTTTATTCAAAAAAATAATTTTGATTCCTTAATCAAAATGGAAACCTTTCTCATGAAAAGCGAAGGAATCAGCTCGTTGTTTATGACAGTTACATGACTTGGACTATTATAATATAAACGAAATAATGGGGATAGAATAATATTCGGCTACTTATCACACCTGTGGCTGGCTAACATTAAAGTACCAAAATGGCCGCATGGAATATAAAAAGCGAAGGGATCTGCCTGGAGCTGTTGATGATAGTCACATGACTTAGGCTATTATTATAGAGATTGTTTTCAATTTTAAAAACAGAATATGAACAACAGAAAAGAATAATATTTCCTAATGATTAAAAATTTATTTTCACGTGACTATTAAAAACAGAAAAAAAAACTTTAAAATTACCATTAAATGAGTACGTGTTAAAGGCAGGAAAATATTGAAAATTATGTCCTGAAAATTGTATTTACATGTGAATATTAAAAGGGAAAGGAAACTTTAAAATAATAAATACATTAATATGCGTTTAACCCTTTCACGGGCAACGCACTTCTATTCGTAAAATCTTGAAATCAGTGAATGACACCAGAATTTACAAACAAATTTCGAAATACAAAAATGCTTTTGTTCACTTACTTAATAAAAGGGAAATTGTCATCCCAATATTCTGATGCTAATGTGGCATTTAAGAATTAAAATTAAGTGGTTCAAAAATGAATCGCCGCCCTTGAAGGTGTTAAAGAAGCAAATTTTAGTAATTGTATTATGTCAATCGTTTTATAACGCTGTTAAAAAACACCGAGAGACAAAGACTCTGTTTACTTAATTCATTTTATTTTAGCTTATTTTCAAATGTTTAACTGATCTTCTTTAACCAAACACGAAAACAACCATTGGATGTCTTAACAGCAACTGATTCTACCTTAAATTTTTGCAATCAAAGGGAATTGAATGGAAACCCGTTTACAGGGAGATCGCTACAGGTTTTTTCAGTATAATTCAATCTTCTCTAATCTTTTTAAAACCTTTTAGATTGTACAGTGTCTGAACGGGGGTTGGCGAGCATAGCTTGCAGGGGGCAGAGCCCCTTAGTTTGATATAAAATGATTGGGAAAAAAATGAAAAAAAAGTTATGTAATAAAAACCAGACTTACTGTATTACCCTTGTAAAATGGTTCAAATTGTATAAATTGCAAAGTTTGGAACATTGAAAAAAATATTTAAGTATATGTGCGTTATACATTCTGATGACAACTCAGTAAAAGAGTTGAAACATGTCAATATAGATTTTTAATTTACTTTTAATGTGTTTTTATAATGTCTTTTGAGCAAATAAATATTTTAATATTGTGATATATGTGCATTTTCGTATAAAAGCAATACAGAAGAAAACATTTTCCCACTTATTTCAATATGATAAACAGTAATCCTAAAGTTCTGTCAAATTATTTTCATGACCATAAGTGCTCTGTGATTCACTAAAGTGCTTACATTATCTTTCTGAGCATGTTCTGAGGTTTCTCTGTAGTCGGTGTTTATCTAGAATCTTTCCATAATCGAGGTCCACTGGCACATTTCTAAAGTCTAGTTTCTCCTCAAATATCAGCAGGACATTCAGCAATGATTATTGTGTGCAGTACCTTCATCAAAAATCATTCTGATTTCATGCAAAATAAAATTTCATTTAATTTTTATCTAAATTTTGTGTGCAAAAATACCCATATTATTGGAATTTTAAAAGGGTGTGTGCTGAAATCTAGAAGCATCTTTAATAAAGTGGATAACAGAAACATCTTTCATAAAGTAGAAACCTGGATCGTTGAGCTTTTAGATGAACAAATTGAATTCATATTCAACTTTTAAGTAACATGATAAAACTTTCTAGAGATTGAAATAGTACAAATTCATTAAAATACATGCTACACAGTAAATATCCATCAGTTGTAATGTAATCAAGATCTTTTAAGGGACCTTGTAAACAAACCATAAATGCTTCAATGCCGCCTTACAGTAGGGAGCTTAACTGGGTCGAATGCGATAACATCTACCCTATTAAAATATGTGCACGTATCTATCTATGTAACCTCAAAAACTCAGAAACCACAGGCGAGGGCTACGAAATTAGGTTGACAGGTTACTAGTAGGGGGCTCATGAACGATTAGGGCCAAAAATTCAAAATAGATTTTATTTTATGTTTTTGACGAATTTTTGCCTTTTTTTTTATGTTCAACCCGTAAAAGTGTAATTTCTAACCAGCTCTAAATGTTTACTGCAATGTGAGATATACATATTACGTACGACACGCTGCAATACTAAGAAGTAGCGGGTATTATGATAATTCTTTTAGATCACATGCAAATATAAGTAGAGATATAATATTATGTATGCCACGCTGCAATATAGGAATCAATTACTTTAAACTGGCATAAATCAAAAACTAATTAATATTTTTACATGAAACTTTCAAAGGTTTGAACTACTCATAAAAACAATTCAAATGATGTAAACCACATAAAAATCTGATAATTACACATGGCTGTAGCCTTGTCAACAGATTTCGGTCTGAACAAGAATTTCAAAAGTGCAAAAAACAGCACTTTTAAAATTGCATTTACTGAAAAGATATTTGCCGGATTCCAGTTTACTTTTGTTTTCTGAGTCACGTGGCACGCCTCATTCCATAGAAACAAGAATTTTGTTCCTATCATAAATAGAATGTAAGATATAGATGAGTCAAAATCCAGTTTTGGTCATTCCGGAAAATATAAGCTAGATAGAGTACTAAAAAAATTTTGCAAAATTGTTTGGCATCAATTGGTGGTTTATTGCACTGTTGTTTCTTTTGTTTGGCGAGAAACTATCGAGATTCTATGATTAGTAAATTATAATGTTGATAGTTAGAAAAAAAACACAATTTTGTATGAAGTGTTCGTAACTTTGTTACTGACCAGTGGTTAAAAAAACTGCCCAATGAAAAAAAATCAGTGTACTGGCCGGTGGTCATTGGGTAAAAATGTTAATTTTAACCTATACAGTAGAATGGTACTTTTAGCCTCAAGGTGTAATAATTCAAGGTGATGCCGAACCACACCTCATTGTTTCTTATTGTGCCATTTAGCAGAGCTCCACATTCTTTCAACATGTTGTGTGTGAACATTCGTTGTTAAATTGACAAAACTGCACTTAAAGTTCACCGCTTGTAAGCTCATCTGAATTCTATCCTTTACAGCAGTCAGTGTAGATTGTTGATTCATATTCTACATGTTCACAAATTTTTTGTATGAGTATATAAGCATTGTTTCTATTTGGACTTGAACAAGAAAGCGTTCATTTCCCTGGCATATGCCTCAAAAAATCTAATGTTGTGGAAGTATTCTGCTGCTGTTGTTTTTTCGATATACAAACAAACTTCTGTCAATTTCAACAATCTTATTGGCACTACCAATTTATCAATTGAATCTTTGTATTAGATGTAAAAAACAAAATTCTCTCATATAAATATTGAATCAACTGTTGCATTTTCACTCATATAGCTGTTTTTTACACCGTTTCCTCTAAGATAATTTTTCTGCCTATAGTACATAAACCTTGAAGGAGTTACAAACAGTATTCTTGAGCCACTAAACCAATTAGAGGCTTTTTTTAAAGAACTTTTTATGTTGCATGTCCATATAGCTTCATACTGAGTACTTAGAATTATACATTTTCATATAATGGTCATTTGCGCATAGTTGTTTGTAGAGTAAACGCCCTCACCTTTGAAAAAATTAGATTGACCCATCTCATCATCCTTGGGGGTCATTACAACAAAGAAGTATCAAAAATTTATCTCGTCTTAACCCTCTCTGAGCGGCTTGGATGTATTTTTCCATTTTCCAAAAACAACTTTAATTTGTTGTAGACAGAAATATTTTCAACAGAATTGTATTTCAATATGTTTATCAAATAAAGGGGCATGAAGTGTATTTAACCCTTAAATGCCTGACTTTTCAAAAATCCTTGTAATAATGTTTTTCGGGTTTCATTTTTTAAAATAAATCATGGAAAAAATACTTTAAAAAATAATATTTTGTTTTAAGTATGGTTTACGGCTAAAAAACAGTTTTTTAGTAATCGGCAATACTGGTCTTTAATTGGAAAAATAATTTTCCTTGATAAAATTCTATAATATTAAACATACAAGATTATTTTTATAAGCATTTTTATGAAAATGCAGTAAAGCCCACATGACACTCTTGGGGTTCAAAAGAATAAAAAAATTTGCAGAAATACAGGTACAACAAGTCCATCAAAGTCAAGGCTGAAAACTTTTCTGATTATTAGGTATAACTAGAGATGTAAATTTTCTGGAAAATTTGAAGTGGTGGAAAAACAGTTTTTTTTCCAGTTTTTTTCTGGGAAAATTAGAAATAATGGAAAAATTGATTTTGCATAAATGTTTCTCAAAAATAAGTTATATTTTCTTTAAAAATATAGAATAATAAACTTTTTTAATATTTATGCACACTAAGAATTTTAGGAACTATAATAAGAAATAAATTTTACTAGTTTACTGCACAACAAAATAGAATATTTCGCAAGCTTCCAAACAAAACAAAAAGAACAAGTAGCAATAATTGAAAAAATAAATCTATCTTTATTCTTAAACAGCACAAGTGTTGCCATCTACATGTTGAAAATCGATTTAATAATATTTTCACAATGTATTTTATTGGCAACATTAGGCATTATAGCTTCAATATTATTTAATAGTATTTTAGAAGCCTAAATTGGGTATGCTGCCGAAAAGCAACACCCGGCATTTAAGGGGTAAAGAAACAAACAGGGAAAGAAAATTTTAATTAAGATTATTTTTATAAGCATTTTTATGAAAATGCAGTAAAGCCCACATGACACTCTTGGGGTTCAAAAGAATAAAAAAAATTTGCAGAAATACAGGTACAACAAGTCCATCAAAGTCAAGGCTGAAAACTTTTCTGATTATTAGGTATAACTAGAGATGTAAATTTTCTGGAAAATTTGAAGTGGTGGAAAAACAGTTTTTTTTCCAGTTTTTTTCTGGAAAAATTAGAAATAATGGAAAAATTGATTTTGCATAAATGTTTCTCAAAAATAAGTTATATTTTCTTTAAAAATATAGAATAATAAACTTTTTTAATATTTATGCACACTAAAAAAATGATTTTCCCTTTACATGAATATATTATTTAAAAAAAGAGAGAAAAACAACCCAGCTTTTAAAAGTTTACTCTTTCAGTCTCAGAATTCTGACAGTAGCTTTTCTTGTTTAATTTAACACCAGTGTTTGTAATATATCATGTGTCTGTTGAAATGATTTTTCAGTAGCATTTGTTTAATTATATCAGTAAAACTAATTAAAAGAACTTTAGTTTTAACCAATATCACTGTAGTTTGAAAGCAATTTTTAACTGCATTGTACATCCTATCTACATAGCATTGGTTTTCAACTATATAAAGGATGCCAGTTTAAAAGAAACATTAATGTAGTTCTGGTATCCTTATAAATACTATTATCATTTTCAAATCTCCCATTATTTAAAAATTAGTACTATTTTACAATATTACATTTTTTATTGATGGTATAAACAAAAACTACAAACTTAAAAAAAATCTTAAGTTTCAACCAATATCACTGCAGTTTGAAAGCAATTTTAAACTATATTGTACATCCCATCAACATAGTACTGGTTTTCAAATATATAAAGGAATTTCTTTGCAAAGTTTTTATGGACTTATATTTTTTGAAAATACATATTAGACAACTCTAAGAATACTGCTAAGGCAACTCTATATTTCAGGAAAAGAAAAAAAAAATAATTTCAACTGCATGTTATTATCAAAAGAAATTTTCCTGGCAATAGTGAAAAATTATAGCTATGCTAATAAAAATAAATGCATGTTTCAAATTTCACACTGAATTTTCCACATTACCACTTTCATTTGGTATAATATTGAAATAACTTTGCACTTGAATTTTCATTTTTAACAAGAGAAGTTGCGTTTAATTATCTTACCAGGGATTTGCTTGGATTTTTTTTTTTTTTCACACAATCATGTTTTTGTGAAATTGTAAATATTTGTAAAAACTTGTAAATAATGTAATAGGAATTTTGCAAATTAGAAATTATCATATTTAAATTCTTATTTAGACATTATTGAGATGGTCCTTTGTACATATATACAACTAGATAATACCGTATATGCTCGCGTATAAGTCGACCCCCTAACTTTTGAATGCAAATTCTGGAAAAAATCAAAAACCCGCGTATAAGTCGACCCCCAAACTGTTTACTTCAATTTTGCACAAAATCAAACCAAAGATTTCACTTGCCAATGCGAATAGGTAGCAGGTAAACAAAAACAAATCACTGAAATATTTTTAAGTAATAAATTATTATTATTTGTATATTTTATATATTATTTTTTAATTCATACACATAAGAAGCCATAATTTTGCAGTATTAGAAGTTTCTGTTTTTTGTTTTTTTAACTGACTTGTGTATAAGTCGACCCCCCAAATTTGCTTACCGAAAATTGTCAGAAATTCCTCGACTTATACGCGAGTATATACAGTAGATTCATTGATGATTGCAACTATTATACAATAGGTTTTTTAATTCTAAAATCACTACATTTGTTAAGGATTTAATTTGGAGATTCGAAAAAAAAATTCTGAAATGTCAATTTTTTAAGAGAAAGAATATTGTTTTATGGTGAAAAAATTGTGAAGGATCCTTTAAGGGACTGAAGTTCTTTCTAAAGAGATCCCTGTTTACAGATAAGATTTTCGATGTTAAGGTTTTCATGAGGGACACTAAATATGAAAAAAATATAAATAAAAGTATTAGAATGTAGCAATTATAAAATTTTGACTACATTATTTTAAAAATGAAATTTCAATTTTTTCCAATTTGGAAAAATTGAAAAATAGCCCTTCGGGGGAAAAAAAAAAGGGGGGGGGGGTTCCCGAAGTTTTCGTTTTCTTTATTCGAGCATTCCATCTCTAGGTGGACTAAATGGAGATAGACTAGAAGATTTCTATTTGTCTTCCAATACAGCTAAAAATAGATCTTTTATAATAAAATAAAGTGATTAAAAATTTTTGCTTGTAAAATTGCTATTATTAAATAATTAAAACATAATTTACTATCAGTCAAAAATCTCCCAAAGACTGAAGATCTGACACTCATGGAAATACAATATTGCAGCAAAGACTTTTTTTGTCAAATATTTCCATGAAAAAACATGCTTTATTGATGCAGATAAAAAAAATTAATTTCATGCCGGCATAATCCACATCTTGTATATTTATACGGTAGAAGTAGAAGAATTGATAATTGGAGATTTCATATTAATTTACTAAAGTTTTTGTTACACAAGTATTTTTTATTGTTTTCTTACAACATACACGTTTATAAAGAATTTATCATATTTTGTTTTACATATTTTAAAGTACAATTTCTGCAATATTAGTGTAAGAATCAGTGTTAATCGCGAAAATACTTCAGATGCAAACTAGGTTATTATTTATAAACACTTTTTAATTCTTAAGAGCTTTTACTACTGATAATGTTGCTCTCCATCTGTTTTTCCGAGCCACTGGCTAAACTTATTTAACCCTAAAACATTAGAAATTAGGTTTTCAAATGTGAATGGAATATAATATAAAAAAATGGTAGTGCATATGTAAATTTATGTATTTTTATGATCGCTAAAATTTATAATTTTAAAAAATGCAAGCTTTTAAAATAAAATTGTTTTAGGAAAAACACAGCAATTCTTTTTATTGACAAAAACAATGCAGACAATACATTCTTTCAATAAAACAGAAATATATTGCAACAGTCAAGTCAACGCTGAGCTTCAGAGCACCTACAAGAAGTGTAACCTTCCCACGTAATCTCCAACGACATTGTGAAGAAACATAAAGATGAGTTTCGGTGATCTTGAGAACGGAGAGCAGCAACTACTTTCCCATTGGTTCAGACCCGTAGGCCCCTCCCTCTGGTAAAACAGCTGCCACGGAGCATTGACAGACTCATGTCGGTCGTTCAAAGTTTGTATTAAGTTTAGGTAGGCAAAGGGGAAAACCTTATAAAACAAAGGCCCCACAGGTCCACATATTTTTTTTACAATTACATTAAACAATTAAAAATTTTTCCTTACATTAAAAGTTATATACAATATTTACAAATTACGTCATCCTAACGGAATTTTTTTCCTAACTTTTTTGATGAGGAACCTTAGCGATTCCATCCATAAAAACTAGGGTTTTTCTCGCAACATCTTGTTGCGCTACAATGCTCTGGAGGAGCTTTTCAAGATAGTTAGCTAACTCAAAAAAGGAATCAATTTTAAGTTCAATTTTTATCTTATCTAATATTTCAGTAATTTTGGTGAAACTATTTTCAAATTCATTCAGCTGGTACAGATGTACTGGGGCAGGTGGCTCCCTCTTGGGATCAGTCTGTGCAATTTTCTTTTTTACTGGTTGGATTTTGGGTAACTTCCTTCTTTTTGGATTTTTCCTTTTCATTTTTAGTTATGTCCGCGTAACTTTTGCAAAATTGCGATTTTAAGGGGTACTTTTTGCACACCTTATAATTTGCCGGATGCTGTGAATTGCAATTCACGCAGGACGGCGGCGGAATTTTGATTTTTTCCTCTGTCTCTGAGGTTTTAAAGTTCTTCCTGGGACAATCCAGGGATTTATGGGCTGCACCGCACCCAACGCAAGAGGGCTCCATGAAGCACTGTGCAGAGATACATGGAAAAACCCTTGGCAATTCCAGCATTGCACAGCTTTTCTGGGGGCCCTGTACATCTCTACATCCATACGAATTTTGAAAAGCTATTTTAGTTGCAAAATATTTTTTGAAGCTTTGTTGGACGGTAAGTGCAGGAGGAAAATGGGAAAACCCTGTCGTCTTTACGACTAACCATCTGCACTGCCTTGATGACGTCATAACCGATTTTCTTAACTCCATTCTCTATGCTCTCAGTTTTAATATTTTTGGGGAGTTCTCTAAAAACCACCTTCATAGGTTTTTCAAGATCTGGGACTACATAAAACTGGAACCTAAGTTCTTTTAAATACTCTACAATTTTATTTTTATCTGCATAGGTTTTGGGTACGATTTTAACCCATCTTCCTGAGATCTCGACTAGGAAATCTGGGATGCAATTATTTTCAATATTTGAAGTAAATTCTGTTATATCATTTATCTCCCTAACCATAATGGGTTTGGGGGGCTTTTCTTTACTTTTTGTTATTTTAATCTGACTAATTTGCTCTTCTTTAGCGGAAGTATCGTTAACTTCTAAAATAGACTCCAGGACGGTACTCGAGGCACCATCTTTTGGACTCTAATCAAAATAACCCTGATCCATGTCCTCTGATTCAGAGGGTAGATTGACATTTAGCGCAGTTTCCAATTCAATGTTAAAATTTGCCTCATTTTCACCCTTTTTGTACTTTTTTTCGGTTGGTACAACTAGACCAGCTGTTATGCTAACAGTATTTTTAGCTTTTTCCTTACGCGACTTTCTAATTTTCTTAGGAGCTTCCATCATATGGAAATTAGGTTCCTTACTGATTTCTTCAAAATTCAACTGGCATGAGTTTATCCCAATTACCTGACTCATCAAAAAGATCAAGGGTCTCGTCCTCCAAATCCTCAAATTTAACCTTTTCCTTAATAAAATTATCTAAATCCGATCCCACAGGGATCAATTCTGGATTAGCTCTAAACTTATGTGGACCGAGATTTGCGCCTGAACAACAAGCCATATTACCTCTGTCCACTCCAGGTTCCGTCATCTTTGCCGTGCAGCAGTCAGATAGGCTCCAATCAACGTCACCTACTGGTAAATGCTACTGGCATACATGGCATTTACAAAGGCCTTTCGCAAATACTGATTATGGTGAAAGATCACTGCCTGGAAAGGTCATAGGAGGTGCTGACACTCACGATGTTAATATACTGCAACAATTTCTACAGTGCTGAAAATTCACTTTCTCCCCTCTTCCAGAATAAAACAGAAATTATATGTTAAACCTTTAATAAATAAAATTGCAGAAAAAATGCTTTTTAAAATGGTTAGTTAAAAGCTTTTTTAATTTTCAATTATTTTAAAGTAATCAAGCTAATATCACGTGTAGAAACCTGAAAATTTTAGTTAGCACCTGGTAGTGTTAGACTCTTCATGTATCAAATACTTTTTCACAAACTGAAATGTTATCGAACTAAATGGAACATATGTGCTATCATCTAAAATAGATTTTTGATAATTTTCAGAACAATTTGATGATTTCTTATTGAAAATTAAGGAATAATAGATTTTCAAAAAATGAAATCAGAACAAGCATAAATAACAAGCTCAAGTAAAAACAAATAGGGTAATAAATTTCACAGTTTTTAAGTGTTAAAATCCAAATAATACAATAAGTAGTGCCATTTAGGAAACAAAATAGAAAAAAAAAAAAAATCAGTAAGAAATAATTTTCAATTTATGACATGCTGAAGTATTATATCCATTTTACATTGCAAAACTAATTATTTGGATAGAGCTGAAATCATCCTTGGGTAAAAGTAAAACCTTACCAAACATGTGGTAGGTTAGTTAATATTATGATTTTAACTTACATGTTTTGGTTCTGAAATGTGACGGATGCTTTAATTCTTTCAGAAACTAAAAAAAAAAAAAAGATAAAGATAAATATGTGAACAAAATTAACTAAAACTAGAAAGATAACCCACCTAAAATGACGGAAAATGAGATATAATAATACAACACATATGCAAGAATACAAGTTTTTCTTGCTTGTTCCGCAGTGAACAGATTTTAAAAACGAAACACATTTATAAAAAACTATGTACAGTAGATGACCACTAATCTACACACCTTGGAGTTGTGCGAATTCGAGGCTTTTTGTGGATTACAGGTCATGTCTATTCAATCTTTGTTTACATTTTTTTTAAATTCATATTTTGGACAATTTAGATTTTTAATTCTTAAAAATAAATAAGTTACACATACTTAAACATATATGTAAGGAAAAAAACTATTTTAAAAATAATATATTTTTACTTTTAAACATGGCATCAATGGTCTCTTTTAAGACATTTGGTTTTTGTTGTTGAATTTTATCTTGCAGTCTACAAATAGTCATAAGTTCTTGCTAAGTTACAAAACTTTGCAGCTCTAAAAAGTTTAAATTGAAAAACTCAGTGATTTGTTTATCAGTAGATGTCTTGTGTCGCCCTTTATTATTACAAATGTGTACTAAAGTTTTTATTTATATTTCAAGTTGTTACAAAATAATAATCCTAAAATTATTATTAATATGTCTTTAAAATGTTTTCAAATTTCTAATCATGATTTAATGGGGGAGGGGGGGGGGAGGGATTAAATTCATTAGCAAGTTTTAGATGAAAGAATCTGGTAAGTTTTGTTAACAAAAGAATCAGGAAATTTCGAAAATAAAGGACAAATGTCAGAAATAAGAAATAATAATGTCTTCCTAAGAACAGTGAAAAAGAAAAAAAATCCGGATTTTATTATTTTAATTACCACTTTCAGACTATTTTTATAATTACTTGGCAAGAAATAGCGAAATTAAAGAGCTTTATACAGGAATTGAGCAAGGAGGCAGTAGCAATAAACAGTTCGTTTAACTTACAAATATATAATAAAATCTTGATTAAACATGGGATTATGGAGGTATTATACATTATACAGTGCTAATATTTTTTTAAAAAGTAAAGAATTACAGCATTGATTTCTGAGGATCCTATTAAAATAGTTAAAGGGACAACTCCCCATCATCGAAATAAAGTCAATGGTCCACAGAGACGCTTTCTCTGTAACCAATGCACAGTGCTGTAGTTGGAAAAAAATATTTGTGGGAACGCACCTTTGCATAGAGTAGATATTGATGCTGACGGATTTTTACTAAGCCAAAATCCAATGTAAAGCATTTAGCTAAAAGCCGACATTTTCAATTAACTGTTATATTACATTCTAGTTTTTATAGTATTGTACTTGTATAGCATCCATCTAAAAGCAATATTTTATCAATCTCATAGTAACATTTTTCATTATGAATCAAAATAAATTGAAATAACAGGAATAAATCCATATATTACTTATTAACACATCTGTCCTAGAAGTTTCCAAAAGAACGATGATGAGACGTGTTTCTCTCTGATTTACGACGAGCTGTCTCGTCTGCTAATTTTCTTCCTGATCATTACCAAGGTTTCACGTATAGTTCAGGAGAAGAAAAAAAAAATTAAGAGAGGTCCTACACAGCTTATGAATGCAAGTGAAACGGATCTGCTTAAAATTAGCATAAATTATAGTTTCGCTTGAACCAAAGGTTGTGCTTGTATGCATTTTTTTTTCTTTACAGTAACAAAACCAAATATTTCTGGGAATGTCGTTCCCACCCAACTACAGCACTGCCAATGCATGATGTGCCCAGTTATCTGGCTGCAGCCTCTTGCAGAATTATGCACTTAGCTTGCACTATTTAGCTGGGTCTTTGACCTTCCAATGGAGTTTCTTCGGGCATCTGGTCTGCGGTGATAATTTCGCCACCACATTTATGCTTATGTGTGGTATGCCATCTATTGGTCAAAATCAGTAAGAGATGCTTTATTAAGATCTCACAGTGTAATGTATCTTTAAATAGCATTAATCATTGTTCAAATATAGTAAATGTAATATTTTAAAATACTTTTTGCAATTTTATACTTAGGACTTAATCTAAAACCGATAACTGATTAAACATATTATCTAAGTAGTAAGCATCTTTCATTTAAAACAAATACTTCATCTCAAATCGTATTCTTCAAATTACTGCATGAATAAATAAATAAAATAATATACTAATTAAATGTACAAACATTTTAAACTATAAAGAAGAATGTTATGATGTATGAAACTATATACAGAAAGAAGGAAAATATTAAAATTGGTGAATAGGGATGCGTCGAACATTCGGTATCTATTTGGTATTTGGCCATACTACTGAATATCAAAATTTTTCGGTCTGCCGAATATTGAACTATTTGGCCTACCAAATATTTGGCTTGGCTGAATAGTATGATATTCGGCCAAGCTGAATAGGAGAGAGGGGGGCACATGTGAACAATTTTTACATTTTTTACTATTTCACAAAATTGTTATGAGCTATTGGAACAAAAATTGATTTATATGACTATTTACACTTTGTTTGTGTTCTTTTGGTGAAACTTTTGGATGCATTTATCAAGAATTTCTAACTTATATCATCATTCTAAAAATTGTCTAAATTTGTTCACATGTGCTCCAGTGGAGGGGTAATTGTGAACATACCTGGGGTATAGGACAAAATTGGGAAATTTCATTAGCGGCCACTAGCCGGTAGGACTAGTTTTTTAAGTGGCCACTTTCTTTAAACTAGTGGCTACTTTTTTATTTAAAAATACTAAACAGTAAAATTTCTGTAAGTACAGTCGAACCTCGTTATCCCTACACTCTAATGACCAGAACAAAGGATCGTCATAAGCGGAATGTCGCGGTAACTGGAGTTGGAGCTAAATATGTTTATAAAAGGCTGTACTTTTAATCAATTTAAGACAATTTTAAATTCATAACTGCTCTTGGAGTTTTAAGCAATAAAACATTATTATTAAACAATAAACACAAAAATAAAATTGAAAAGAATAAAAATCAGACTTTTAATGACTTGTTTTATTATTGTTACATGAAATATTGATGCATTAAGGTTTGCTTGTCTCTAGATGTGCTTCCAACAATTCTTTTTTCACGATGAATAGTAATCAATATTCGTTGTTTCAGAAATGGATGTTAGATAATTTTTGATCAATGCAATACAATGTTTCGGTTTTAGTCGGATGAAAACCAGTGTGTAACCACAAGAAAGTATCGCCTGACCAGAAAAAAAATACCGCGAGTAGACTGATGCATCTATCTGGAGCTTAAGTGGGTCATTCATAGTGTGCGGGTTTATTTATTCAGATAAAGGATTGATGTAAAATTTCTTATTTATCTCAATGGGTATTTTAGATATTTTTGTGAAAAGTTTGGGCAAGACGTTTCTTATCGCTTAATTTCCATGCTTATAAGATGGATTATGAAAAAATGGACAATTTTCCTAAACCGTCAGGATATCCGGAGTTGAAAATTATTCAACGACTTAAAATCCAGAGTTCATTTACATTAAAATCTTATACAGAAAATCGGGACATTGAAAAACTGACGTGATAAGCGGAGTGACGTGAAAACCGGGTGTCGGGATAACGAGGTCCAACTGTATTAATCTAAAACTGAATAGCCCAGATAAATATGTTAATTTAAATATATTGGAACCAAAAACAGTAGAATTCTTGATAAAATGCAAGAAAATTTTATTCTCTCCTTGTAAAAAAGTAGCCGCTAATAGGCAGTTTTTCACTAGCCACTTTTTCTCATTTACTGGCCCTGTGGCCGGTGGCTAGTGCTAATTTTGACCTTTAACCTGAGGAACATGTGAACACAAGCATAAATAAGAGAAAAATAATTTTTTGTGAATAAAAACTGTGATAAAAAATAATTAGATACCCTCTTTTTAGTTGTGTGAATAAATCAATAAATGTTTCAACATAGATATACAAGAAATTATTCATAAAATTATACACTAATATACCTACTCCTTTTGAGTCAAACGTAGCAAAACTGTGTTACTTTTAAATAAGTTATTGAATAATTATGTTATTGTATTTTTACTTCTTTCTAAATGTTATGCGATGTGTATAACAAAATTGTGCATCATGATATTAAAAATTGGTAAAATTGTGATATAAAAAATTTGTGATTATCAAAGTATTACTTATCATTTTTTTTTTTTGGCCAACTAAATTTTACTTTCATAAAATAAAATATCTTACAAATACTTTAATAAGGGCTAAGAAAAAATAAATATGTTTAAAACTGGAAATCATTAAAGAATAACAAATAAACATATTGGTTTTTACAGAAAGCCACTACTTTAATTGTTATCTAACTTCCAGTAAATTAAAACTGTGAAGCAATCCTAAAAACATTGAATTCATAGCTCAATGTTTGACAAGAATAATTAAATTTTAAACTAAAAAAAAAAAAAAAAAAATACAGTCACAGATTTAAAAAATACATTCATAATCTAAAATTGAAAAATTGGGCACTTATGAACTGTTCACATCTGCCCCCATACGTTCTGTTCACAATTCCCCATCTACCAACTTAAGACCAACTTATATAACTTATATCTTTTTTTTTTAAAGATATTTTTAATTGAAATAAGGAAACAAAACTTTTTGTAGACTTACCTAATTAATGCCTCTGGGTCATTCCATATCAAATCAACCAAAAAAAAATTATTTTTGAACCTTCTGGATTCAGATTTTTATATGTTTTTGTTTATTTGTTGTACCTGTCAAGAGGACAAGAAAAACCAAAATTTCCGATTTTTGGGGTTTTTAATTTTTGAGTTATCGACTTTCAAAAAATGAAAAATTGCCGAAATTTGACTCCACTTTGACACCTTTAAACAGCTGTAGGCAAAAAACTATTTGACTTAGAAAGCTCAAACTGGTATCATTCTCTTCTGCTTTTTACGATCTTTAATTTGATATAAAACATGATTAAAGTATTTAAAATTTAATTTTTTTATTAAAAAATTAAAAATTTAAATTTTAAAATTTCAAAAACACCCCTTTTAATTTTTTTGAAAAAAATATATGTTTTAAAGACATCAATTGACTATGTGTATGCCAATTTTCATAATGGGATGACAATGGGTTCCTATGGAAATTAATATTTTTGTATTATCATATATGAAATTTTCTATACTTGTATTTTCATGTCAAAAGCGTAACTGTAAACTCATTGGTTAATGTTTGAATTAGAGGTTTGCACAGGTCGAAATTTTTCAGGCCCTGGTATAAAAGTTAAGTTTGGCCTGAGCCTGGCCCATAGGAAAAAAATTAATGGCCCGGCCTAGTATTAAAGTTTGGCCTGAGCCCGGAACAGTATAAAAGTTACCAGTTTGGGCACAGCCCGGCCCGTACAAAAAAAAATAATGGCCCGGCCCAGCATAAAAGTTTGGCGAGCCCATATGAGAAAAAAGTTAAAACTTTTGCCCAACCCGGCTGAATTTCTACAAAACATGGATTTTTATGTCGACGTGATTAAAAATTGTCTCGTACGAGACGTTCTGATCAAAAATACTTATTTTATCCTTTTATTATTTTTAGGGTATATAATCTTTATTTTTAAAGAAGGCAGTAATCAAGCTTTTTTTATTATTAAGACTGGCTAAACCGGGAATAAAACTTCTTTACTTTATGATTTTGATGTGAATTAATAAAAAAGGAAAATTTTGTTGAAAAATTCAAGGGATGTATCTCATCTTTATTATGCATATTTAATTATACATTATTAATTATCTACTTGACCTTTTAATAATTTAATCATTTTTAAAAATATCTTACTTTTTATCATTTTAGTTTATTACTTTACTTAATTATTTTAATATTTTACTATATTGCAAGCATCCATTATAATTTTGATTGCATTATTACATTCAAATTATTGTTTAAAAAAATTAAAGAATCAGAACTCTTCAAAATTCAAAAATCCGCACACCCTCTGGTCCCAAGCTGTGCGGATTTGGGGGAGTCTACTGTGTTAATTTTGCATGGACTTTCACATTTTTCCTTTTAAGACAGGATTCTGTCATAGGCGGGTTCTTTTTAACAGTTTTATTGTATATTAATTTTATTGCTTAGAAATTTACTATTCTTTAAAAGGAATACATTTTAAAGTTCAATTGTAGAATGACAATTTAAAAATATATGCATTTTTTGCAAAATTTTTTAGTTGGGCCAAATTTTACTGATAGCACGGTCCAGACCACACTGAGACAATGATTTTCATACAGGCTGTGTCGAGACAAGAACTGAAAATTTTGACCTGTGCAGACGTAGGAAGAATGAAGCCAGCCCCCTGGCTGGGTTCGGAAAAAATAAGTTAGGCCCGATTCTTCAGAAAAAAGTAAGGCCCGAGTGCCGTGAATAAAAATAGCCCAGACCTCTAGTTTGAATACTACTACTAATCTATGAAGTAGTTTTTGTATTACAAGTAAATATGAAAATTTAATTTATTAAATATATCAGGTAATAACAATTTGAGAAATGTTTGTTTATTTAATGACAATAGAGTAGGCATACTAATACATGATTTACTTTTAAATTAAACAATAAAGATATTCAAAAGGAAATTAACTTACAGGCACAGTGTAAAATTAACTCTGTATAATCAATTGCAAGTGAATATAAAATAAGCTTCCTACATTCAAAGGAACCAGCAATTTCTTTTTTTTTTTTTTTTTTTTACACAATCGAATGATATATTAAATGTATCAGGGGAGATCTTTTTGCAAAAAGTTGAGCTGTTACTGCAACTGGGAAAGTTTATATTCTGAGTAAAGAAGTTGACTTAGTTTGTAAAATTCCTATCTTAAAAGTCCTTGAAATGAAATTTTTTTGCATATTTATGTTTTTAATTACAAACAGATTTCAATTTTTAATAACATTTTATAAAATATTAATTGTGTAGCAAATATTATAAATCAATAAAGTCATATGTGCACTGAATGCTTCAAACAGCTGCTTCATGAATTAAGCACAATTGGACAGCAGGTGTTAAAAGAGTTCTACCTCTTGATAACTACACCTAAAGCTTCAAATATCAAATTCCATTGAAGTTAGCTAATACAACATTTATATAATATGTCAAGCAATTTTAGTGGACTGTTTGTTACAAGTACCTGATCTCCATTAAGATAATTTGAAATTTATTATAAAGACTAGAGAGTTAATTAGACACAGAGCCAGTAAGGTTTTTTTTTTTTTTTTTTTTTGCATATTTTTATTGTTTAATTTAAAAGTTAACCATGTATTAGAATGCCTGCTTTAAATAAACAAGCATTTTACAAATTATAACTTGATATTATATTTAATAGATTAAATTTTCATATTTATTTGTATTACAAAAACTACTTAATAGATTAGTCGTCGTATTCATTTAAACATTAACCAATGAGTTTACACTTTACAGTTACGCTTTAAACATGAGCAAATGTCTTATGTGATAATACAAAAATATTAATTTCCATAGGAACCCATTGTCATCCCATTATGAAAGTTGGCATACACATAGTCAATTGATGTCTTTAAAACATATATTTTTTTCGAAAAAATCAAAAGGGGTGTTTTTGAAATTTTAAAATTTAAATTTTTAATTTTTTAATAAAAAATTTTAATTTTAAATACTTTGATCATGTTGTATATCAATTTAAAGATCATTAAAAACAGAAGAGAATGACACCAATTTGATCTCTCTAAGTCAAATAGTTTTTTGTCTACAGCTGTTTAAAGGTGACAAAGTGGAGTCAAATTTCGACAATTTTTCATTTTTTAAAAATCAATAACTCAAAAATTAAAAGCGCAAAAAATCGGAAATTTTGTTTTTTCTTGTTAACTTGACTGACTCTACCACTACACCAAAAATTATAAATTTCTGAGATGTCAAGATTCAGACCATTGGTTGATTTGACATGGAATGACCCCTCTATAGAATGCAATGCTGATATTCTACTTTAAAAAATGTTATGAATGAATTTTTACTTCAATAACTTTAGAAGATTTTTTACTTAACACCTTCTAAAAACAAACAAATTACAACAACCAGAAATCAAAATGGCTCATTGTTCTGAAAATTCAGCCAAAAGATGGTACCGGTACCAGTGGTGCCAACTTATATGGGCCATGGGGCGCGAGCCCACCCAATAATTTGCCCCCCTCCCTATTTTTATTATTTTATTATGTTTCGTTTATTTTTCATTTTGTTTATTTTCTAATTTGTTTATTTTTCAATCCCTGAATAAAAAAATTCTTCCATATAAAATAATTTTGTTTGAAAACACAGTAAGGATAGCAGTAACAGGCACACAGGACCCTAACCCAACCCATTTAACCTAACCCAAATAATCCAGTTAAAATATCACTACATCTACACCATAGGTTCCCAACGGGGGCAGTAACGCCCCCCAGTGGGCGCTGGAGCCTTCCAGGGGGGAGGTGGCGGCTCCAGAGGCAAATGGGGGGCGTTAAGACAATCAAAGGGGGCGGAGCCGTGGCATATGTACCAATTTCAGATATTAATGCAATAAAACCAATTTAAGATATTAATGTAATAATAATGTAAACTAGCTAGCTGACTTGCTCGGCGTTGTCTGGGACTGTGATGAAAACCTGAAATATACCTTTAAATGAAAATCAATAAAATCAAACCTATATCTGGGCCCCATAAATCTAATTTCTTTTACAAATGTTAAAAAAATTTGTCCAGTGCTGCTGATGGTTCTCCAGCAATTACAGGGCATCACAAGGGTTTCATAGCATATTTGAAATAAGCAGTATTAATTGTACTCTCTGTACATTATGTAACTCATCGTATTAAGTTGCAAAAAGTCTGAATGAACGACGACATACGTCGCTTTATGAAGTTATTAAGGTAGTCAACAAGATTAAAAGCATTTCATTGCATGACAGATTATTTCGTCAAGTTTGTAGTGAAAATGATAAAGATTACAATCGCTTTCTGCTGCACACAGAAGTTCATTGCCTCACAATAGATATTTGTCTGAATCTTTTTTTCAATCTATTTGGACTCAATACTTGACTTCGTTGAAAACAGAGGTCATAAACAGCGCCAAAAACTGATTGCATCCAAAAATCACATAGCTTTTTCGACATACTTGTTTAGAATATTTAATGAAGTCAATTTGCTATTGCAAGGGCATTGATTCAGTTTAATTGAAACAAAAAACGTCATAACTGATTTTCTGATAAAACTTCTATTTAAAAGAAATCTAGGTAGATGTCAATATAAGCACTTTCGCACATTATCAGCAGTCTCTGCAAAACATGAATATAAACTTACTGCCTTGGACATTCTTCATGCTGAATTTCTGGAGCGATTCTAGGATATTTCAAACATGAATATTCTGAGTTGACTTTTAGATCCTTTCGCAAATGCAGATACAGTAGAATCATTAAATTTAGAGGAGGAACTCGTAGAACTCACAACTAACGATTAACTAACAGTAAAATTCAGAAATGGATACCCAAGAGCTACAAAAATCAATACCAGCTCACTACTCTGGATAGTGGGTAAGAGTACAGATATTTTTAATTGCCAGAAATTTTTCCTTCATTATATTTGGCTAAGCATGGGTTCAGTAAGGTAGCTAACTTACTATCTAAGAAAAAAACAGACTGCACATCACTGAACGTGGCAATTTGCGACTGATATTAACGAAATTGGAACCCAATACTAACAAATTGTTAAAAGTCTACCAGCATCACCCATCTCATTTTATTACTTATTGATTTTATGTTTATTTTTAAATATTTAATAAACAATATTTTACCACATTTGATGGTCATTTTAATTAATTTCTACTTTTTGATTCTTAATAGAAAGGTACACAGATAAAATTAGGTATAGATAATATCCAACAATATTTTATCTTTGGCATAATTATTATAGAAGAGGGGGGCGTTGGAATATTTTTTTCTTGTAAAGGGGGTGGTGGCCCAGAAAAGGTTGGGAACCTATGATCTACACTATATAGCCATTAATCACTGGACACTTTCAATTTTAGACATTTTGTCAAATATTTAAAGATACACTTGTCAGATTTTTCTGAAACTTCAGGATTATGAAAAATATGTATGACTTCATATTTATCAACTTCAATTTGATCAGACAAAAGCAATTAGGTAGCCAACAAAAAATCAAAGAAAAATAATATTTGGAATCACCCTGTAAAATAAAATGCATGAAATAATCCTTTTACTGTAGCATACAAATATGTGGACATTGTACAAAATGTGTATTCATTTGTGTAAGAATAGCTTGCCCTGTAGCAGAAACTGTGCAGCACTGCAGAAGCACTGCAGATTATTTTAGACCTTGCAGATTAATCTACCAGCTTAAAAATAAATACTGGTCTTAAAAATTTCATTAAAAAACTTACTTTGTTATAAGAGTTAGTGTTTCTTATTCCATTTTCTTTGTAAAATGCAACTTTTGCTTATTTTATGGGCTACTATAAGTATTTATGATAATAGCTTGGTTCAGCATTGTTGGGTCGCAGACAAATTTTGGTTTGCTGCAGATGGACGGCGAAAATTCTGCTACTGGGATAGCATGTGTATATTCATGGAGATATAGCGATTTTTTTTTTAAGTTCAAAAAATTCTTGCATGTTTTTTGTTTATATCATGCAGGGTTTTCAATCAAATTTAACACCAGTTTCAGAAAATTTGACAAAATGTAGTAGAAATATTATAGTTCAATTGCAATATATATTAAGCATTTGAGGAAATATGAGCAGTTGTATGAAATATTTTAACTCTAAGGAGCAATTGGTATAAAAAAACAGTTAAATTTGTGAAAATTCAGAAAGATATTGGCGATAGAGTGAGCTGATTTTTATATGCTCTCTAAAAGCTGCTGAATAAGGGATTTTCCACACATTGTCATTTTTTATTAACTGGCTTCAGCAAAGGATTTAGTATTTAATGAATGTCAATGAGTAGATTTTGAACAAATGCTTCGATTTTTATACTTCTTTTTTCCTTGAAATAGGCTCGTTCTGGTGGTGTTCCAAGAATAACTAGGAATGAATGAAAAATATAAATAAAAAAAAAATTTTAATTAAA
Source organism: Maratus speciosus (assembly GCA_963932465.1). NCBI lineage: Eukaryota > Metazoa > Arthropoda > Arachnida > Araneae > Salticidae > Maratus > Maratus speciosus. The sequence goes on from OZ010792.1 coordinate 41,212,656, forward strand.
AGCGACAATTTATGGAAAACCTCTTATAATTAACTGTTTTTAGAGAACAACTAAAAATCAGCTCACTATCGCCGATATCTTTCTGAATTTCCAAAATATTTGACTGGTATTTTTATGAGTTGCTCCATAATGTTTACTATTAAAGCGTGAAAAAAAAATATTTGTTATCGTTTGCACATGTGCAGATAAAAAATATTTCATACAACTGCTCATGTTTCATCAAATGTTTAATATATTAACATTCCAATTGCACTATATTATTTCTACTACATTATGACAAATTTTCTGAAACTGGAGTTAAATTTGGTTCAAAACCCTGCATGATATAAACAAAAAACATGCAAGAATTTCTTGAACTTAAAAAAAAAAAAAATCGCTATATCTAGATCTACATGAATGTAAGCGCTATTCTAAAACAAATGAATGCACATTTTGTACAATATCCACATATCCATATGCTACAGCGATAGATCATTTTGTGCATGTTATTTTACAGGGTGATCCCTAATATTATTTTTCTTTGATTTTTTGTTGGCTATCTAATTGCTCTTCTGATCAAATTGACATAGATAAATATGAAGTCATACATATTCTTCATAATCCTGAAGTTCCAGAAAGATCCGATAAGTATATCTTTAAATATTCAACAAAATGTCTAAAATTGAAAGTGTCCGGTGATTAATGGCTATATAGTGTATATGATAGAGATGGTAATGAATGGTTACAATTAGGGATTGACTGAATACCAGGGTTGGAAAAAAACCAGGTTTTTTTGTAAAAAACCAAAAAAACTGGTTTATTTGGTTTAAACCAGGTTTTTTTGGTTTAAACCGGGTTTTTTTAAATATAATTTCCTATTGCATACAGATGCATATCTGTTGATAAAATAAACATTTTTGGATATTATATAAGTAATATAACTTTTGAAAATATTTAAATTAAATAATTACAGTCAATTATATAGAAAATTGAAATCATTTCCAATTTAAACATTATTAGTAACAACTATGTCTTATGTTCAAAGTAAACTGCTCTATACAGTGAAACATTCATACCTTGAAAATCGTATGAAGAATCCTTTGATTAATAATATAATAATCAATCAATAAACATTTGATGCAGTTTCATGAATATAATATTCTGTGGTTGTTATTATTTTTTTAATACCCAAATACTTCTGGTTATTTTGTTTTCTGAGTGATAACTCCAAGTGTCCAAGTCAACATTTTTGGCCATTAGATTCAGCAACTAAGAGAAAAGATTGATTGGTATTACTGAAATGCTATAACTAGCACTCAATTTTTGCAAGTTATTTAATGTTATTTAATTTGATATCTTAAGTTACTCTTTTAAATTCTTTAAAGATAATCTTCCCCAATCCCAATCCAGAAAATTTTATTTTACAACTTAACCAAAATCTCAAAGATCATTGTATTTTGTTATTAACTGCTGTAAATAATCTGCATTTTTTAAATGAAAATATTTTATGCTAAATATTGAATATTATTTATCTATTTTATCTTTTCTAATTTCACATGTTTTAAGAAAAATCTTTAGGGTACTAGATATGTTCATCAGCACATGCTAATTTTCCTTTTACATGCATAGGAACATGACCTAGGCTTATTATGTCTCATGTTGACTGCTGAGATGAACTGTTAAAAGTAGAAATTACTTCTATCAATAATTTAAAACAATTAAATTACAAAAAAGAGAAAATATTATATTAAGTTTTTTCTAAAAAAAAACCAAATGGTTTTTTTGACAAAAAAACCAATTGGTTTAAACCGTGGTTTAAACCATGGTTAAAACCGCTTGGTTTAAACCGTGCCAACCCTGCCGAATACCGAATAGTCGATTCGGTATTCGGCATGTAAACCGAATATTCGGCTTCGGCCGAATAATTGTGGATAAGTATTTTCTTAGAAGTAAAAGAATTATCTTTTACTTAGAAGTAGGATAGGTTAAACAATGAGTTTTAATATTATATGCATGAGTTCAGAGTTCAGCTGCACTACAAAGAACAAGTCAAAGGCCATTTTTAATTAAACAAAAACTTTTTCCTTTCTAAAATAGTCTACATAGCGCTGAAATCAAAACAACTGTCTGCAATAGAGAAGAAAAAAAGTAAGGAAGATGGGCATCTTTCCCTTATTTAATTTTAATTATTTCTACATTAGTTTTCATAATTAAATTTATTTAATGTGCATTTTCTTTAATATACACATCAAATAAGTATATCGGAGTTCATCTCTGTATATCTAAGGTGTATATTAAAGAAAATACGCACATCAAATAAGTATACCCCTATGCCTATTGCCTATCCTATAGCTATTATAATCATTAAACTAAAATCGCTCAAATTTGTTATCTTCATCACCACAATATTAATCAAAATATAAATATGTATCAGTAATTTGACAGAAAATATAGTTAAATATACATATTGATACGATATCTTTTGCATTTGAAAACATTCCTATTCAATATGTTTATAATTAGACTTGGACAATCAGTAAATCAGCTTTGACAACATTGTTTCTTTTTATTTGAATGAACTTTTGTTTTTCTGACAATTCTTATCCTTAATAATAGCCTGTACAGTTTAATATTTTCATAGATTATTTTGGGTATTGACTAGTGATAAAATAATAAAAAATAAGTGAGTGATGAGTTAATGAATTTGTGAGTGGAAAGAAGGCAGTAATTTTTTTTTTGTGTAATTAGATTAGATTTAATAATAAAAATGTAACTGAATTAAATTATTAAGAATTTAATGTTAATTAAAGTTTATTGAAAAAGCTAATATATGCAAAAATGTGTATTATAAATTTTTAAGTATTCGGTTGCCGAATACCGAATATTCGGTGTACACTTTGACCGAAGCTTCGGTATTCGGCAAAATTACTGCTTCGGTCAATCCCTAGTTACAATGTATAGAGAAATCAAATAGAGTTCCTTTTTTTTTTTTTTTATAAGATTAAACGATTTTTTAGAGCACGCTGTCAAAGAGTTTTAAATTGATTTTTGACATGCTTCAATTTTTAGTCCTTTGAGTTTTAGTTTGTAGTCATATTCATAGTATAATAGTAAATATTACAGTCCATAAAATGAAGACCTCGCATGAGAACATAATCAGGGGTGATTACGAGTTCATGAAAAAATACCTGAAATTTTAGCGAGAAAAAGATTTTGCATGGAGAGAGAACATGTATTTTATTGCAGAGAGGTCCAAATCATTTCATTATCAAAAATATTACCTTTAATTATGTTTAGAAATTATATGAAATTGATATTTTAATCTCATTTTATTAATTTAATTATCAGAAAAACTGGAATTCTGGTATGGAAAATGGAATAAATACCTGAATTCAGGTACATTACTGAACACAATCACCCCTGACATAATTTAATAAAATCACAACTTTATATTCTATTTTTAAAAGTTTTAACTTCACTGTCGTAACTTTCCCATCCATATACTTATCTTCAAAGACAATAAAATGCCCATATTTTACCCTAAAATGGTTGAGCCCACCCAATATTTTTCAAAAGTTGGCTCCACTGACCAGTACTGCCATCTATTGGTATTTTTTTAATTTCAGATTAACTAAGTGAAATATGTATATACTGTTCACATGTACCTCCCTCTCCCCTACTTAAAAAATCTCTTAAAAATATTTTTAAAAACCTTTCACAACTTCTACTTTTAATAGTCACTTAATAAAGATATTCAGAGTAAAGAGACAGAATTATCTTTACATAAAAGAGAATGCTTTTATATTATTTATTGGCTGTTTAAAGTGTTACTTAAAAAAATTAACCATTAATGACGAATTTCATAGGAATTAATGATGTACAAATGCAACTGAGCATTGTCTGGTTAATAATCAGTTTCTTTCTTTTTCACAAAAAGTGTTTCCAAACAAAATGGAAAAAACTTTCAGGGAAATAATAAGCATCAAAACAGACAATTTTTTGATCAGCAAACCAGGACCACAATTCCCTTATTCAGTCAAAAATACAATGTATCTCACCTCAGGTTAAACATTAATTTTCTTTTGTTACTTTAATGATAATGAAAGTATTGTAACTATATTTGCTAAAGTTGTGAACGAAAGTTCAGTTACGGCTTGTAGTAACACACTCTGCATTTTTGAACGTGGAATGATATGTTTTTACTTGTTCGATATAAGAAAATTCTATTCATTTGTTTGAATTCACAGAAGGTGACATGGAATTTAAATTTTGTTAATTAAAAAAAGTTTTAAACCATTCTCTTTTTAAATAGTAACTCAGCACCGTGCGAAAGAGGAGGGGGGGGGGGGGGCGAAGGGGGCGGTCGCCCCGGGCGCGGAAATTTAGGGGTGCCAAATTTGTACTACCAATTTCCGGTTTTTTTTTTTAAATTGTCGTCGATCATTTTCATTGGAATTTTTTTTTTCACTCTTCGATATTCTATATTTTTGTAAAACTAAATGTGTATATATACATATCGGGAATATTTTTCCCAATGGAAGTATGTACATTTTTCATTTCAAAATTATTGCATTGTTCACATTTATTTACTTTTCATTGAGCTCTTTAGATCTGATGATTTTATAATATGCTTTTGTGATATTTTATTGCGGTGTTTCTTAAACTTTTGCTCTCTGCGGGCCCTTTACATCGTATACGAAAGTTTCTGCCCCCTGCCACACTCAGTGAATATGAATTGCTAACCTATTCTGATTCCACTATGGGATCATTCTTATAGTCATTCGGTCATTACTTTGCTGTTAAAAAAAGGTCAAGCACAGGATGAAAATGCTGATTACATTAAATATGCGATTGCATAAGGACTGCAATTTTCCAAACTAACGTTCAAGAAAATTATACCTAGTGGAGAAATTATTAACGGTGATTGTGGCTTATTGGATAACTTAATTAAGGGAATCACTATATTTTATTTTCTCTTTTTACTATTCACCAATTATTATGATCGCCCTCCAAAGTTAGCCAATCCAGATTGTGGGTTTTTCATGTGGAAGAAATTAAATCTTAAAATTCCTGAGCATAAAAATGCTCTAGAACACAAGAATGCATGCATTCGCTAAAAGAAACTTGAGAGACATCTAAAATTAAATCATATAAATCGACAGCAAATTTGAAAAAGAGCTAAAGTGAAAATTACTGAAAGTGAAAAAGGTAAATGGCAAAATGTATTCAAGATGAAATTATGAACTTTCTTGCCAATGAAGTAAGAAAACGATTGTAGAAGAAATTAATAGAGCAAGGTATTTTTCAATTTCGTTCAATCGCACTCCATATACCGAGTGGACTAAAATGGACTGACTGTTTTTAAAATTCAATAACCTCTAAATGGTGACAGCTATTTTAAAAAAAAATTGCGGAAGGTAATGTAAAATGTCAGTATTTTTTTACCCCGATTCTCGACTTTAGTTCCAAATAACAACTATAGATGGTGCTGCAAGCAGGGATGACCACCTCGGGAATCCAGCTTACGCTTTAGAGTGATAGTGCAATCCCTAGGGGCAGACCAAATCCACTAGCTGCTCGCGTTACAAATGACTTTTTCAATTCTTATACTGCAGTTTTACAATGTCACATTACAACATAAATATCGATGATTTGTTGACGAATTAAACAGGTTTATAGTCAATTCAGGTTACAGCAGTATACTTTATTAAACCATATTCATGTAAATCAATCAAGTTTATACTGAATTGACAACTATGCCAGCAATGTATAACCACACAAGCACTATAAAGACAACATCTAGCGCCATAGGTGCCCAATCAAGGCCAAAACCGAAATCGCCCAACACTGATGCGAAAAGAGGAGGTTAAATGTATGGTGTGGGTCTCATTCTCCAATACAACCTTATTTTTAGGGGCCTTTTCTATATATTTAACCTTCTTCCTTCGTATGATGCTAGGGGATTTCAGTTTAGACCTCCATTGAGTGCTTATTGCTTGCCATCTATCTCTGCTATTTGGAACTAAAACCAAAAACCACAGCCCAGTAGCAGAAAGTTCCTGACGGGTGACGTGCGTCGCAGATTTTCTTTTCCCTTTTGCAGATTTTTTTTCCATTGGATCTTTTTCCAACTTTATATTATGTTTAGTTTAGGGATGCAACGGATATCCGGTAAATATCCGATATCCGGCATATCCGGCTGATTTTTCAATATCCGAAATATCATCGGATATCCGAATCACAATCACCGGATATCCGACTTCTCTGCCGGATATCCGGCAGAGAGCAGCAAAGCGTCTATATAAGGATAAGAGAAATAGTTTGACCCAAACAATGCGAAACAACTTTGTTTATAATGCAAAATATGAAAGTAAGTTCACTATTCATGAGTAAAAGGTAATTCTCAAAAGTTTAAAGAAATGCCATCTTTCCTAACATTGATATTTGAACTCTTTATAATAAATTTAAGAAATTACGTTTACATCTTTTGGAAAATTGTACCTTTACTTTCAGAATGTAAAACAAAATTGGAAGTTGTTTATTAAAGTATGACTAATAATTTTCTTTCTTTCTTTTAAGTTTAACAATTAAACAGGCCTATTTTCACTTTCTTCTATCTTCACTAGACGAAAGTATTGTAATTGAAATTTTTTCGATTTCCAGTTTTCGACGGATTTAGACGTTTTAGGGGTCAGAGATCCCAAAACATGTCTGTGTCCGTGTGTCGCCATCTTACCATCAAAAAGTATATGAAATTATGCATAGAATTGAACCACATTTTTTGTGAATGTTTTTGGCTATAGCCAGCCGGCTCTCCTTCAATGTGGAAACATTTCCACTGGAAGGGGGCGCTGTAATTGCGATTTTTTGTGTCATTTTCATTATTGTACCATCCAAAAGTGTATGAAGCTAAGCATAGAATTGAAGCAATTTTTTGTGTATATTTTTGGCTATGGCCAGCAGTTTCTCCTTGAATTTGGACATATTCCACCATAAGGTGGCACTCACTGTAACAAGGCTTTTTGTAAAATTTTCTCGATATTTCGCAGGTTTTTTTTTTTTTTTTTTTTTTTTTTTTTTTTTTTGTACTTTATATTGGCGGCTCGTGAAGTGAAGGGAACTTCGCATCCTACTAAGCTGGCTATTCACAAACAGCTAGAATAACGAAAAAATTATTTATTTTAATAAATATCATGATCAAGATTAACTTATTCTTATTCTGATTAATTGACTGGACCAAAAATTTTCAGATCAAAATCAAAGTTGGTATAATATTGAACTAATAATATGGAAGTATTAACATTTGGAACTACTTTTTGAAATATCAAGATGTATGAGACAGAAGAAAGTTTTGGGATTGGCACATCCAATTAGTTATTTTTGTAACTTCATTATAAATATTTAAAATTAAAAGTAATTTTCTTTTTACTTATAAATATCAAAGTAATTTAACTTAAAATAAAACTAAATGTGACTTAAAGTAAAACAGTATTAAATAATTGAAACAGAAAATCGGCATCAACTAAACCTATGTTTGGAGAAAACTCTTTAATCATGGGTATATTAGTAGATATTTTATGTTTAAATTATAAAACGAAAGTATGTATTTCTTTGTGAAAATACTCTACAATTATATACATATTAATTGGTTTAAATTTGTTATACAAATTTTCAGCCTTTCATTGTACAAATTAGTTATTAGCAATTATCAATATAGTCAATCCCGTATCCACATCCAATAGTAATTATCAGCATTTCATTGTGCAAATAAACAGAATATTTTAATGCTTAAACTACATTTTTTATATAACATTATTAATATACATTACAGGGCTTGATTTTCGAGACAGGATGGCAGGATTCGTGGCTTATAAAATATTGGGGCGGGAGGATCCGGTTTCTAAAAAATCATTTTCCGAAAATGTTTCTTTGTTAAACGACGATGAAGTCTCAGGACCGACCGACAATTTTCGTGATATTTTCCGCTATTGATTGGCAGATTTCATAGTTTATTCTTACAACAAATTGACAAAATTCATGTTTGTTTTTCTACATCTGACCAAAAAATTTTGCGATTTTTCTTCACGACTGACTGATGAATTTCACGATTTTTTCTGGAGATCAATCGGTGAATTTCATAGATTTTTTTCTCGTGATCAACTGATAAGTTTGGCAGTTTTATTCTGTGACCGATTGGCAAATTTCCCTGTTTATTCTTGCGACATACTGATGAAAGTGACGATTGTTTTTCTGCATCCGATTGAAATATTTTGCGTTTTTTTTCTCTGCGACCACCTGAGGAATTTCAAGATATTTGCTCGTGACGTACTAGCAAATTTTACGATATTTTTCCGTGATCGATTGACGAATCCCGTGATATTTTCCCGCTGCGGATTTCCCACGAACTTCAGTTTATTTCTCGCGACCACCTGTCGACAAATTTTTTAGGGTTTTGTTCATCTGACGAAACCCTATTCGTCTCGCTCCTCTGTCTGTCCGTCTGTCACAGAGCCCGTTCTCAGAAACTATACATGTTAGAGACTTGAAATTTTGCATACTTATAGATGAACACCACACATCATACGACAAATCATAAAATTTTGAAAAAGTCGTACATTTAACCCTTTGGGCTCCCACATGTGTATTTTAAACAATTCTTTCTAAGCGATAACCCTATTTAGGTTGGAGGTATGGAATTTTGCATACTTATAGCTAGATACCTCACATCAAACAACAAATAATAAAAATTTCAAAAAGTCGTACATTTAACCGTTTGGGCTCCCACATGTGTATTTTAAACAATTCTTTCTAAGTGAGTCCCTAATTAGGTTGGATGCGTGAAACTTTGCATGCTTATAGCTGAATACCTCACATCAAACGACAAACTATAAAATTTTGAAAAAGTCGTACATTTAACCCTTTGGGCTCCCACATGTGTATTTTAAACAATTCTTTCTAAGTGAGCCCCTAATTAGGTTGGAGGAGTGAAATTTTGCATACTTATAGCTGAATACATCTTATCAAACGACAAATCATAAAATTTTGAAAAAGTACATTTAACCCTTTGGGCTCCCACATGTGTATTTTAAACAATTCTTTCAAAGTGAACCCTAATTAGGTTGGAGGCGTGAAATTTTGCATACTTACAGCTGAACACCACACATCATACGACAAATCATAAAATTTTGAAAAAGTCGTACATTTAACCCTTTGGGCTCCCACATGTGTATTTTAAAGAATCCTTTCTAAGTGACACCCTATTTAGGTTGGAGGCGTGAAATTTTGCATACTTATAGCTGAACACCACCATGCGACAAATCATAAAAATTTGAAAAAGTCATACATTTAACACTTTGGGCTCCCACATGCGTATTTTAAGCAATTCTTTTAACTGAGCTGGAGATTTGAAATTTTGCATACTTATAGCAGAACACCTGAGGCCAGGCGACAAATCATAAAATCTTGAAAAAGCCTTACGTTTAACCCTTTGAGCTACCACATATGTCTTTTAAGCAATTCTTTCTAAGAGAGCCCCTAATTAAGTTGGAGACATGAATTTTTGCATACGTATAGCTGAATACCTCAGACCACACGACAAATCATAAAATTTTCAAAAAGTCTTATATTATTTACTCCTCCGTGCTCTAACTTGTATATTTTAAGCAATTTTTCTACCCTCCACCCTTTTCACCCGGGGAGCACTTTTCCAACTTTTGTCGGCACCCCTTTGACCATTCTTTCATATTATGTACCATAGCCTTACATATTTTAGTTCCACTTTTTACCGCTAGTGGCGCCTACTTATCTCGGGTGCTATGGGTCCAATCCCCTCGACTAATATATCTATGGATAGTATGTAAAACGGAGTTTCGTTCGGATAGAGTTTTGTTTAGAATAGAGTGCGTCCCTTTATGCGAAATGTGGAACTAACAGATTTTTCAAAAGGATAAAGTGTTTTGAAAGGAATATTAAACGAAACCCTCTGTGCGATCTGTGATCACACTTACCCACTTGTTAATTTATTTTCACCATGATTCACGAAATCAGTGATATTTTTTTCTACGACTGATTTACGTATTTTGCAATGTTTTTTCTGTGTACCGAAAATAGGAAATAACTAAAAGGGCAGTAACGGCTATTGGAGACTGAGCTCTACCAAATTGGCCAATAGTCAGCACTAAACAAAATAAGATTACACTTGTGATGCACATGAAAAAAAAAAAAAAACTGTGGTGAATTTTAAAAAAAAAACATATTTAGAAACAACAAACTAGGTGATTCTCGCAGGTCACAGAAATTACAACATGGCTCTTTGAAATCAACTTTTCTCGTGTAATAGAAGGAATCAATTGACTATTCCCTTTGCAAACTTTGGATATGGATTTAAAATTCCAATGCATAGAACATAGTTCAATTAATGAAAATACCAGGGATTACTGTTCTGACATAATTCCATTAAGGATATAAAACAAGTTTGTTCAGAAGTGACATACAATCACCATAGGTTATTGACAATACAATCACTAACCGATATGCATTATTTATGCAAGTAAGTTAAAAATGAATGCACATCAGATTTTGCAAAGTTTTCTAAAAAATTTTAAGAGAGCATAACCATCTGTTTCCAATAATTTCTAAAGTTATAAAAATTGCTCTGTGCTGTTTGTCAAAAGTATAATTTGTGAAAGAGGATGAAATATGCAAAAAGGAATAAAATCTAAATTAAGAAATTCATTTTGCAACCCAATTGTTAATTGCCCATAACATTAGGTGAAAGTTGAATAATAGACATGCTATATATAAAGTTTGATACTGTTCCTTTGTTTTAATAAAATAAAAATTTCGGATAATTATCTTGAGTTGTTAAATTAAATTATTTCAATGGTATTTTGTCATGTCTGTATAAATGTAATTCTTTAAGTGGCACATAAAAAATAACAGGGTTTAAAGATTTTTTTTTCTCCCTTTCTAACAGTTCAACTCCCCTGCATTTATAAATGTTGGGTAGGAAACTCCCCTCCTGGGAAAACTTGAATTTCAAGCCCTGAATATTAAAAGAGATATAGTTTTTGTAAATTATATTTCAATACACTTAAAAATTTTTAATGATGTGTGAAACATGTTTTTAATTTATTGTTCCGAGATGGCCTTATATAAAGAAATAATTCACCATATAACTAAAAACATATCTAGTGCCGGATATCCGATCGGATATCCGGCCGGATATCCGAATCCGGCAGGCAAAGGAGCTTCGGATATCCGGTATCCGATATCCGGCAAAATCAATATCCGGTGCATCCCTAGTTTAGTTCTTTATTATTTATTACTAAAACTTAAGATTATTATTAATAAAAATGAGTAAAATGCTTAAAAACATTAAAAGTAAATGATTAATTAATTAAAGGTTCATTTGTAACATTTTACCTGCAGATTAGTTTCAGTCCCTGAAAGATCTGTCACAGACACTTGGAGAATTTTCTGCTATTGGGACAGTAAAAATACTTCTAATATCTTGCATAACTCTCCTGCAACAATTTCTTTTCATAATTGTAACCATTTGCAAATTACCGAATTTTAAACACAGTTCAGTTTAGGAATCCAGTACACATCACAAAGAACAAATGACGCAAATTATACGATACCGAAAATAGAAAATTTTCATTCGTGGAAAGGTTTCTTGACTACATCAAGTCAAAAAAAGGACAAAATTAGCATAAGAAATTCAAGATAAGCTAATGTCCAACAATCTCGACATTCACAGCTGCACAAGAGGTTCTGTTTTCAAAGATGGTAAAACGGGAGGTGCTGAGTTCGACCCAGTCGCGCACGTCAGCCAAATCGTACGAAATTGTCCGTAGTTTTCTTTGAACCTAGCATAAATATGGGTTAGGTTCCCTTAGGAGCACCTTACAGAGGACAATCCCATTCCACTCCGGCCTACTATATCCAACTTGTAGATAATCGGCCGTCATAAACAATACCAATATCAACCCCAAGAGCTCAATGTTGTGATATGGTGCAAATATGGTTTCCCAATATAATGTTGTGTAAGTTCGAATCATCAAAGTAAATAAATTCGTCTATTTTTTACCATGTTTTGCACATTCTCTAAACTTTGAGTTCGTGCTGCTGGTGTATGTCCAAAAATGTCCGGAACTGCATAAAATGTGTTTGTTTTTTCTTCTCTTTTACTGAAAGATGGGATATACTTATGTCCCACTTATCAGTTTATTTTAAAGAAACATTGCGATACTCTATGGTCATGAAAAAATAAAGCTATATCTGCAGTTTACAAACAATTGCCACAGATTTTAAAAGCTCTGGAAGACCTTATAGAAATGAAGTAAAATGAGTAAACTTACTCAGGAGCAAAAAGCTTAATAAAGCAAATAAAGAAATTCCCCTTTATTTACGGCCTTACTAGTTTGACACAGCATTTTAAATGAAATAGAAAAAGTTAATATTATTCTCACGAAAAAAAAGAAGAAAAAAAACTATCAATGTTTTGATCGCCAGCAAACTGATTGAAACACTAAAAAACACATTTCAGACAATAAGAGAGGAAATTTTTGAACAAGAAAGCAAAGATTTGGTTATGTCTGTAAACGTAGAGTCCTTATTTGAGCAAAACAGAAAACGTAAAATTCGCAGAACAATTTGACTAAGAAGCTTCTGATGAAAGTGGAAATTTATATGAATGTGAAGGATTTCATGTTACGTAGAGACACTATAACCGTGCAACTGAACTGGAGGTTTCAGAAACTGAGAAATGTAAAACAAGAATTTGAGTTTCTGGCTGGTGTGAATCTAAAATCAGTTATCGAAAATCTGTTAATATTGCCTGGACCTTGCCCTTTATTGCTGACTTGAATGGACTTGAATTGTTAAGCGAGGTTTTAAATGTGAAAACCTTATTTCTACCATTATACAGGGTGTCCGGTCTCAACGGTGTCCAATGGCTAATTCCTAAACCGTTAGTCATGGACATATAGTTCCAATTGCAAAAATGTTTTAAATGAGGTAAAGAAGTATTTTGACAGCGATTTGGGTCAAGAAAAACATTTATTAAAAAATTACAAAATTTAAATTTGTATACGGTCCCCAGGTCCTATAAGTGATATTTAGGAAAAATATCCTATTGTACTGACAAGTAACACAAAAAAAGTCCCATTCCTCTGCGATTAAAACTGACCGAGTAATAGATGTTTAAAGTTGGAGTATCTTTTTTGCTGCAAAATAGGGGTCAGTCACAAATTTACTAGAAATAAAAATAATCGTCAGATATAAAATTTAACATTAAACATTGAGAGTAAATTAACATTACAATTATATTTTGAGATTTTTGTTCATTCTGACATATTAAAACAAAATATACAACTTGTACTAAAAATATAAGTAAAAAAAAAAAAAAAAAAAAAAAAACAGAAATTCTGTTAAATGATTATAAAAACAACAATCACAACTCTTTAGAAAATGATACATAGTTAGATTATCTAATCTAAAACTTTTTTTTTTATGCATATATTTTTATACATAACTTTTGAATGGCTGCTCTGAATATGTTAAGGAAATTAAAATGTCACTTTTTCAAAATGATACTCATATCACTTTTATTTTCTTTTACATTAAACATCAATTATGTGAATTATATGATTCTACCTGTGTGATTACTTCGATGATTTAAATAAACATAACAAAATTGTTACAACATTTTAATATTTTGTTCTAATAGAGCATAGATTTATCCATTAAAGGTAGGACATCATATAACCGCCCACATTCTCTCTTTTTAATTAACTTTTCTTTTTTTAAGATCTTGTTCCATTTGTCATTTTATTGTAATGATAAAAAAATAATAATTATTATTATTTTTACATTACCCCTTCTGAAAATTCCACTGTCTCTCCCATCAGCAAATATTCATTAGAGCAGTTATTATTTTTTTTTTTAATTAAAAATTAGGGGAAAAATACTGTTAAAACATATGTTAAATTATTAGATTTTAACATTTAACAATTTATATATATATATATATATATATATATATATATATATATATATTTGCCGTACTTCTCGCTAAGCAAGTTTCAAAAGCATATAAATCACTTTTGCCATCAAACACTTGCCTCTGCACTTGCCAAGCACGAAAACCGCCAAGATGAGTCACTTTGACGCCGAAACCTCTGGCCAATCAGATTACAAATTGGTAAAACATGGTTGGGAAAAAAATATGCATTTTAAACCTTAGAAAGTATTTGCATGTGCATGATTTGAGGCCACAAGTGTTTTGGCACATCTATTGTAAAAATAAAGTTGTTTACCTCATTTTCTTTGTCCAACAGGAAATTTTTTCACTCCATTTAATATTTATTTTTTGTTTAGCAAGTATAAATTGCATTTTGATTTTTGTCTCTAAAATATTTTTTTCAAACAAGTTTTTATAAAGAACTAAAAAGTTGAATTTGAAAAAAGCATAGTATCATCAAAATGTATAATAAGCAATCCCTGCTCATACATCGTAATGTATCTGACATCTTTCGTGGGGCACTGTATAAAAAATATAAACGCAACGCACTTTCATTTGGAAAAATTACATTGGGAATCTTAGTGCCTTACATAAATGTTACTGATTTTAATTTTAAAATTTCTGTTTGTAGGCCCAGTAGCAGAAACAGTGCAGCACGGAAGCGGGCGCTGCAGATTATTTTAAACCTTGCAGATCAATCTACAAGCTTAAAAAGAAATGCTGAGCTTAAAAAAATAGCTAAGATTTACTTTAAGTCTCTAGATTTATGGTTTTTGTGTTATCCTTTAATTATAGTTTCTTTATAAATGCAAATTTTGCTTATTTTATGGGTTTATATTATTTCGTATGATAGTAAGCTTAGTCTAGCATTGTTAGGTCGCAGATAAATTTTAGTTTGCTGCAGACTGACAGAGAAAATTCTGCTTCTGGGTTTGTAGGTAATAATATATACGAAATTTTTGGAGTGTTTCTGGTAAAATAAATATAAATGGTACGTACCTAAAATCGTATTAATATTACATTGTCATTGGATTTACATAATTATGCAAAATTTAATCTTGATCGGATATTTGGAAGTGAGTTAAAATTGGAATACAAATTTTGAATTAGGAAGACATACATACGAACGTCGTAAGGTAAAAGCTTATAAAAATAATACAACTTTTTAAAATAAAATCATCAAAACAAGCACACTCATTTCCTTACAAAAAAAAAAAAGTCAAAATACAATTAAAGACGTCAGTTTCGAAACTCGCCTTATCCGAAATTTAAAAAATCGTGTTTCTGTATCAATATATTCTATTGGTATAAATGTACCAATCAAGCACTACAATCTCCAAATTTTCAATGAATACCAATGGACGTATTTAAAGGTTTTACGCGATTTCCCAAAATTTGATTTTCTCGATAAGGCGAGTTTTGAATCCCACTTCTTCAATTATTTTAACCAATCTGAAAGTTAATTACTAAAAATTAAATCTACCGTAATATTTATACGAGGGCAGCACCTTCAGTTAAATCGCTTTAAAAATACTTCTTTACATTATTTAAAACCTTTTTGTAATTGGAACTATATGTCTTTAACTAACGGTTTAGGAATTAGCCATTGAACATCATTTGGAGTGGACGCCCTTTATAATACTTTAAGCACTTCGTGTACGGCCCCTAAAAGCTTGGTCCAACTCATCTGTTTTCAGTTACAGAAAAGTGCTTTAAGTCACAAAATTCAAAATGTCACAAGGCGGTCAATTTTAGTGCTAGATGAATGGCACTTTTTTTGCCGTACTTGTTAGAGAAATAGGAAAAGTTTACTAAATATCACTTATAGGACCGGGGGGCCGTATAAAAATTTAAATTTCGTAATTTTTAGATAAATGTTTTTCTTGGCCTAAATCGCTTTAAAAATAATTCTTTACCTCTTTTAAAACATTTTTGTAATTGGAACTATATGTCTATGACGAATGGTTTAGGAATTAGCCATTGGACACTGTTGAGACCGGACACCCGGTATAAGAACTTTTATAAAATGGATCATTTAGAAATCCTTTAGTTACTCCATAATTTTAACTTTGGGAAAACAAGGAATTACAAAAACATGGAGACAGCGTACATAATTTATAAGTATTCCAGTAACAATAAAATAGTAAAAAACTACAAGATCTACTATGAGTTGAGAGATTAAGCAACCTGAATTTACTTTCTATAAAATTCAGTGTGTTACACTCTTTACACATAAAATAATAAACGATTTTGTTACCCTAAATGTGAGAAAAATAAAATGGAAGTAAATGTATTTGCCTGATATTATATTTTATATTAAGTAAAACATTGCTTCAGTTATCTTTCTTAATTAATGTACTGAAATTATAATTTATTTTTATCTTTTACATTACGTTCTGCAGGTTTTTTGTTTGTTTTGCTTTTTTAGTACTTATTGGTTGAAAGGACCGCTTATTTCCAATCTGGTTGTTAGCGATTTTTACCCATTTTCTGCAGCTTAAAGAGTAACAAGAACTAAAAATGGCTAGAAAAATATGTGAGAAAGGTTAAGAAAAATCTGTCGCAAAGCATCATGATCTCATTAACAAATAAGTGCAATTTTCTTTTCTGTTATTTAGTTGTTTGGAATTTCTGAATTAAAATTAAATCTTTTAAAGTTCTAAAATAAACGCAAAATATTTATTCAATATAATTTATTTCTGTTTCTGCCCTTTATCAATTTTGAAGGGGGGGGGGGGGGGAGGGCACCAAATTGACACACTGCCCCGGGTGCAGTTTTCTCTTCGCACGGCCCTGTAGTAACTCAAAAAAAAGACTTTTTTAGTTTAAAGTTTACTTTAAAAAAAAAAAAGTCTTGTTTATGAAAGTGGAAGTGTCTGTACTAAATATTATGATAAAATAGGTGAAAATTTAACTTTTTAATATCGTTAAATTATGAGATATAAAAGTATTTGGCCAAGCCGAATATTCAGTATTTGGCTGAATAGTTACTATTTGGCTGGCCGAATATTTGGTATTTGGCCTAACATTTACTATTCGGCTAGCCGAATATTCGGTATTTGGTTTACCTGCAGGCCAAATATTCGGCATTCAGCCAAAATCACTATTCGGTGCATCCCTACTGGTGAACAATTTTTTCAAAATTTTGTCGCCATTGAAACATTTTTCAAGAATTCAATTTCTCTGTTTACATTCATAAATTGATTGTGGATTACAGGTGTTCACGGATAACAGGTTCGTGGATTAGCGGTACCCTACTGTATGATGAATACATAAAAAATGCAATTTAAGGATAAATTAAAATTTGATTACAAAACTTCAGGATATACGATGTTTTTTGTAAAAACTCTTTCATTATTTAAAAGCTGACCTTGCTCTTCAGTATCTTCAACATAAATTTTTAACTGTGCTTCCTATTTACATCTTGAAATACTTACATATAGTTGTCCAACAGAAAAAACCGTTCTTTTAAATACAGTTCAAGTATAGAAAATGTTTGTCCTTGTGATTTATTTATCGTCATTGCAAATGACAGTATAACAGGAAATTTCATTCATACGAATTCATTTCAAATAAAATAAATGTAAATAATAATTTTTTAAAAATCACGCGCTTTTGTTAACATTCACAAAATATAGAAAACATATAAATACTATATATATATATATATTTAAATACACGAAAAAGTAGAAAATAATTTTTGGGCTAGAAAAGAAATTTTTTTCATTTTCTCATGTCCAAGGAAAAAAAATAATAAAGTGTGGGTGCTAATGCAATTTAACTTTTGTTTAATTTAAGTTTTTTATGATATTATATGTATATATATAAAAATCGGCACCCATGCTTTCTTTCTTTTTTTTTTTTTTTTTTGGACATGAGAAAATAAAACAATTTCTTTTCTAGCCCAAAAATTATTTTCTATTTTTTAGTGCATTTAAATATATATATATTTTCTACATTTTCGTGAATGGTAACGAAAGCATGTCTTTTTTTTTTTTTTTATCTTACATTTATTTTATTTTTAATTTTTTAGTCATGGGTCATTCCATATCAAATCAACCAAAAAAAAATTATTTTTGAACCTTCAGGATTTAGATTTTTATATGTTTTTGTTTATTTGTTATACCTGTCAAGAGGACAAGAAAAACCAAAATTTCCGATTTTTCGGGTTTTTAATTTTTGAGTTATCGACTTTCAAAAAATGAAAAATTGCCGAAATTTGACTCCACTTTGACACCTTTAAACGGCTGTAGACAAAAATCTATTTGGCTTAAAAAGCTCAAATTGGTATCATTCTCTTCTGCTTTTTACGATCTTTAATTTGATATACAACATGATTAAAGTATTTAAAATTTAAAATTTTTATTAAAAAATTAAAAATTTAAATTTTAAAATTTCAAAAACACCCCTTTTAATTTTTTTGAAAAAAATATATGTTTTAAAGACATCAATTGACTATGTGTATGCCAACTTTCATAATGGGATGACAATGGGTTCCTATGGAAATTAATATATTTGTATTATATATGAAATTTGCAATATTTGTATTTTCATGTCAAAAGCATAACTGTAAACTCATTGGTTAATGTTTGAATTAGAGGTCTGCACAGGTCGAAATTTATAGGCCCGGGCCTGGTATAAAAGTTAAGTTTGGCCTGAGCCTGCCTCCCCCCCCCCCCCAAAAAAAAAAAAAAAACATTAATGGCCCAGCCTAGCATAAAAGTTTGGCCTGAGCCCGACACGGTATAAAAGTTAACAGTTTTGGCACAGCCCGGGCCAGCATAAAAGCTAAAAGTTTGGCCAGCCCAGCTGAGAAAAAAGTTAAAATTTTTACCCAACCCGACTGGATTTCTACAAAACATGGATCTTTACATCGATGCGATTAAAAATTGTCTTGTACGAGAAGTTCTGATCAAAAATACTTATTTTAGTCTTTTATTGTTTTTCGGGTTTATAATCTTTATTTTTAAAGCAGGGTCCTAGGCTGCGATTTTTTTCTTTTTTTTATGAATCTCTATTTGCATCTAAATGTTTCAATTATCATTAATATTGTTAATCCATACTCCAAGTATTGGAGATTTAAAAATCTGAAAAATGCTATACAGTAAAATCTTCTAAGACGGAATCGCATAGCAAAGAAAAAAAAAAAGCATTATAGACAAGTTCCCTTCTTAGCAGGTGTGAATGTATTATATTCTTTTTTCACATACAAGTATTATTATACAGTAGACTCCCTCAAATCCGCAACCGTAAAATACGCAATGTCTAAAATCCGTACATCATCACAGATGTAATCAATGAAACTTTCAGTTCAGATGTAAGGACAAAATTACAGAATTTTTTAGTTTTATAACATTCTTCTGTATGCATTTTAATGTGTAATTCTTGATAATATGACTAAACTCATGGTTTTTCATGAAGGAAGTATAAATTTATTTCTGAAGAAAATCCAAGATATTGCTGATATCACTGGTAATCACAATCTTTTTACCAAATATATTTATGCAGTAATCAAGCTTTTTTTGTTATTAAGACTGGCTAAACCGGAAATAAAACTTCCTTACTTTATGATTTTGCTGTGAATTAATAAAGTACCTTTAAAAGGAAAGTTTTGTTGATAAATTTAAGGGATGTATCTCATCTTTATTATGCATATTTAATTATACATTATTAATTATCTACTTGACCTTTTAATAATTTAATCATTTTTAAAAATATCTTACTTTTTATCATTTTAGTTTATTACTTAATTATTTTAATATTTTACTATATTGCAAGCATTATTTATTGTAAACAAAGCAATGACCAGAAATCTTCAAAATTCTAAAATCCGCACACCCTCTGGTCCCAAGCTGTGCAGATTTGAGGGAGTCTACTGTATTAATTTTGCATGGATTTTCATATTTTTCCTTTTAAGACAGGATTCTGTCATAGGCAGGTTCTTTTTAACAGGTTTTACTACGGTATTTTAATTTTATTGCCTAGAAATTTACTATTCTTTAAAAGGAATACATTTTAAAGTTTAATCGTAGAATGATGATTTAAAAATATATGCATTTTTTGCCAAAATTATTTTAGTCGGGCCAAATTTTACTGTTAGCAGCACGGTCCAGACCACGTTGAGACAATGATTTTCATACAGGCTGTGTCAAGACAAGAACTGAAAATTTTGACCTGTGCAAACCTAGGAAGAATGAAGGCAGCTTCTAGGCTGGGTTCGGAAAAAATAAGTTAGGCCCGATCCTTCAGAAAAAAGTAAAGCCCGAGCCTAGGCTAGCCCAAGTGTCGTGAATAAAAATAGCCCAGACCTCTAGTTTGAATACCACTACTAATCTATGAAGTAGTTTTTGTATTACAAGGAAATATGAAAATTGAATCTATTAAATATATCAGGTAATAACAATTTGAGAAATGTTTGTTTATTTAATGACAATAGAGTAGGCATACTAATACATGGTTTACTTTTAAATTAAACAATAAAGATATTCAAAAGAAAATTAACTTGCTTCAAATATCAAATTCCATTGAAGCTAGCTAATACAACATTTATATAATATGTCAAGCAATTTTAGTGGACTCTTTGTTACAAGTACCTGATCTCCATTAAGAAAATTTGAAATTTAGTATAAAGACTAGAGAGTTAATTAGACACAGAGACTGTAAGGTTTTTTTTGCATATATTGTTTAATTTAAAAGTTAACCATGTATTAGAATGCCTGCTCTACTGTCATTAAATAAACAAGCATTTTACAAATTATAACTTGATATTATATTTAATAGATTAAATTTTCATATTTATTTGTATTACAAAAACTACTTAATAGATTAGTCATCGTATTCATTCAAACATTAACCAATGAGTTTACACTTTACAGGTACACTTTAAACATGGAAAACAAGCAAATTTCATATGTGATAATACAAAAATATTAATTTCCATAGGAACCCATTGTCATCCCATTATGAAAGTTGGCATACACATAGTCAATTGACGTCTTTAAAACATATATTTTTTTCAAAAAAATCAAAAGGGGTGTTTTTGAAATTTTAAAATTTAAATTTTTAATTTTTTAATAAAAAATTTAAATTTTAAATACTTTAATCATGTTGTATATCAATTTAAAGATAATTAAAAACAGAAGAGAATGACACCAATTTGAGCTCTCTACGTCAAATAGTTTTTTGTCTACAGCTGTTTAAAGATGTCAAAGTGGATTCAAATTTCGACAATTTTTCATTTTTCAAAAATCAATAACTCAAAAATTAAAAGCGCAAAAAATCGGAAATTTTGGTTTTTCTTGTTAACTTGACTGACTCTACCACTGCACCAAAAATTATAAATTTCTGAGATGTCAAGGTTCAGACCATTGGTTGATTTGACATGGAATGACCCTCATACAGCTCTTTTTTAGTCTTATTTTACATTTATTTTATTCTTAAATTTTTAGTCTTATAGTGCTTCACAGAAAATTTAAAATTTCCGTCCTCCCTCCCTGCATATACGTACAAACTATGGTGTAGATAGTGCAAAATAATAAAGAATTTACTACTTTTCTACTATAGGGACATTGGCGTTTTTTTTAAAAGCTTGGCGGAATTCGGGCATCAGAAAGTGAGATTTGTTGCCAAATGATAAAAACAGCTATGAAAACAAACTTGATGAAATTTTTTGCTTGTTTATATATGTATTTTAATTAAATGTATATTATTGTTGTTTTTTATATACAAATTACTTGTGCTTCTGAATAAAATTAGATAATTGGCTTCTTTATGTTAAATAAATTGTATAAATATTTTTAAAAATGGGTGTGCATATGAAATGAAAGAGTGAATAGATTGCCAGAAAATATGTTGCCAAATTTCCTTCTTCGCCGAAGCCCCTAATCCTATACTAGAAAAGTACAGATAACTTAATTTCTGTATCCGGCTATGCAAAGTACATTAAATTCAGGCAGTTAGGAGCTTGGACAGTGCCATCTATACTATATGTAATTTCATGATTAATGGGTTTCAATGAGAATTTCGACAAATTAGCTTCATGCATGGAAATTGATTTTTGTCGACAAATTTGGCGATATTTTGCCAAGTTGGTCAAAATTTTGCACTATTGTGGTAACCCTGCCATAAGTAATTTTTAACGATTACTCATTGTTGAAGCTGATACCATTGTCTCCATAGGAAGCCTAACATGGCCGCGATCAATGAGTCTGTCCAATCAGAATTGTGAGAAACACACATAGACTTGGATTTTATATAGATAGATAGAAGGGTAACATTATTGAAAAAGAATCTGTTATTACAGTCATTAATTAAATGTTTATATAAAAACAATAGTAAGATTACAGAATCCATTAAAAAATTAAAGATACTCACGACTTGGAAGTTCATAATCATCATCGTCATCACTGATAATTATTTGTTGTGATCTAAAATAGACATAACAAAATAGGCTATCGTTAAATGTTGCTTCTGATTTTATGCAATACACTCTTATAAATATAACTTATATATACACATTAGGGTGTCCCAAAAAAACTCAACTTTTAAAATTGTGAACTCTCACCCACTAAAAATGTTCTTCCTGTGAATATAAAACACCTTGAATTATTTCAGAATTAAAAAAAAATATTTAGAAGTCCCCCAAGGTCATTGAACTTCCATAAAAATGGCCAAAATAATGCAAAATGCAGCATTTTTTTATTAGCTACATTAAAAACCATTAATGTTCAAATGACATTTTTTTCATTTATGAAAGCTTCTTATATGTTTCAAACAAATTTTGTATAAATCAGTGTTGAATCCAGACCTTTACCTCCGGGGGGGAAATTTTGATCCCTGGGGGGGACACTAGTATTCCAACATGAAGTTTTCTCTGATTTCATTAATATACCAAAACCTGCTAAAGCGGAATCTCCGAGGATCAGAAAAAGTTTCTGTCTTAACAAGTATCCCTCCAGTCAGGATTTTGAAAATCTTCTGTTTCCATAGATTATGCTATATATAAGATTAATAAATTGACTTAATAAAATAGTCCAATCTTGAACGCCAGATTCACCTTTGTTTATTATATAAAAACATGGAAACATTCAAATGCTTCATTTAAAACACATTACTAAATAGGTGTGATAAAATATGTACAAATGTTTTTTAAAATTAAAAACACTAGATGTTAAAATGATAAAAAGCTACTCCGAGCGCTTTCGGCTAACCTTAAGCCATTGTCAAGGAGAAGAGGATTGACTGATAAAAACACTCGACGCTCGATGTTTACTGCTACAGATTGACCGGAAACTCACTTCAGGAAGCCCGCAGGTGGTCGTATCCATTAAACTGAAGGAGGGGGAAGGTAGAGAAAGTTCAATCCTCCGAGAGACCGAACTTTCCAGTAATATTAAGTAAATTAAACCAGATACGCGGAATTTGGTATGATATCATACCAAATTCCGCGTATCTGGTTTAATTTACTTAATATTACTGGAAAGTTCGGTCTCTCGGAGGATTGAACTTTCTCTACCTTCCCCCTCCTTCAGTTTAATGGATACGACCACCTGCGGGCTTCCTGAAGTGAGTTTCCGGTCAATCTGTAGCAGTAAACATCGAGCGTCGAGTGTTTTTATCAGTCAATCCTCTTCTCCTTGACAATGGCTTAAGGTTAGCCGAAAGCGCTCGGAGTAGCTTTTTATCATTTTAACATCTAGTGTTTTTAATTTTAAAAAACATTTGTACATATTTTATCACACCTATTTAGTAATGTGTTTTAAATGAAGCATTTGAATGTTTCCATGTTTTTATATGCTATATATAAGTTTCTATTTTTTAATTTCAAATTGAAAATTTAAAAAACTTTTAAAAATTCTATTTAATTTAAGATACTCTTGTACTTTATTGTGCCCAAACCATTATTGAAAAGATAAAAAATAAGTGTGGCAATCTTAGGTTACTGTCACTCCCCCCATAGCAGAAATTTCTCCAAGTGTCTGCGACAGATAATTCAGGGGCAAAAAATAATCTGCAGGTAAAATATTTTTATAAATGGAGCGTTAATTAATCAAACAATCCCTTACCTGTAGCGTTTTTAGGCATTTTATAAATTTTTATTAATAATAGTCTTAACTTTTTGTATTAAGTAATAAAGAGCTAAACATAATACGAAGCAAAATAAAAGTTCGATGAAAAAGAATCTGCAAAAGAGAAAAGAAAATCTGCGACGCCCGTCTCCCGTCTCGAACTTTCTGCTACCGGCGTCACTCCTAAATATAACTTATATAAGTTATGGTCATTTGTTTTTTATTTAATCTCATTATATCCTACAGTTTAACTTGCCATACAGGATTTGAATATCCCATTTCATAAAAGTTTTGAATCAACATTGCTACAATTTACCTCTGAAATATTTCTATTAATATACAGTTATACATGAAACAGCACCGAAAAATGGCAATAAATCACAATTAAATAATAAACTTCGTTACAAGAATAACAAACAGAGTTTACAAATAATACAATAACAAATTTTTATTATTTGATATTTACTTATTATTTAATAATAATGCTTTCAGACACAGACGCGGACAGTATTAAATGGAATAGGGAGATTTTTTCTCCCTTTTTTCGTGGGGGGAGAATATAGTTGGGCAACGCCCTACTATGTTAAAACCTTTTACTGTAGATGAAATTTATATTTTTTTTTCTCTTAATTTTTTAATTATTTTGTAACGTCCGCAATATTTTCAAACTTATGAAAGATAAAAGTTATGTAACATTTCAAAATTTAAAATTGAAACCCCATTTGTATACTTCTATCTGCGTCTATGTTTAAGTATAACTTCTTAATATTAATGAAAACAAATCTTCCGTAACATTCATGTCCACTAAAGAAATAGAGATTTCACTCTTTTTTTAAATACTTTAATTTTATATAAAATATTAATAGCAATTTAAATAAATAATACCATATAATGTGTATGTACTAAATAGTAATTATAATATTCTATATGTAAAACCATCAAATCTACCTTGTGTATAAAACTAATCCTTACTTCTTATAAAGCACTGTTTTTGATAAATCGCATAAGTTCAGTATTAAATTTGTAATTGCTCACCTTTAAACTAAGCGAATGCGTCTTGGTTTCGAAGATGCATAATGTGTGATCACTGCATCGATGAATTCATCTGTTGGCTCCTCATCACCTTCGATAGATACTTTAATACACGATTGTAAAGTATCCTGCCCCATGCGATTTCTGAGTTTTGTCATAATTCTATTCATTGTGCTAAATGACCTTTCCACACTCGCTGTTGAAATTGGTACACACAATACACACTCGGCAAGTTTTTTCAAAACTTCGTATCCAATATCAGCTTTTAAAATGAAAGAAGCGACCTGTACTGGTATCATCTAAATTACTGTGTGCAACGTACTTAAAAGAACGGAGATCTGCCACTGCTGCATCCTCTTCCTGAATTCCAAAAAGATGGCACAGCTCCTTACACTGCTTTTCATTTACTTTTACAAATTCTCAAAAGCTTCGAAAAAATGCACATAGTTCTATTAAGCGCAGTGCTTTATCATTAAATCTTTCTTTAACTTGATGAATCATTTTTTCTATAAAAGTTTTTGCACTTTAAGCAATTTTTTTTTCGTGTCATTAAAATTTATGCTCTTAATTTCTGATGCATCACTCTCGAGACCTTTAATTTTAATGTGCAATTCCTTATTATCATTGTCAGTATCACAAAAGTTGGCAATTTCTTGCAAGTGATCAACTGTCCCAGAAACAAGTTGAGGAAGAAATGAAATGCTAAGAGTTTTCTTTTGAAGAATTTTGCTTAAATTCGATACAGCATTAAGTGTTTCATCCATAACGACTAAACTGATTATAAAACTAATATTAATCATTTCCAAGAGAATACTACCAGCTAAACTTGCTAAATCAGCACCATCCTTGTGTATGTGTTCGCATGCAATCATAATCGATTTAAAGGATAAAAATACAGCATGAACAGTACGGTAATTGCTAAGCCAGCGTATATCCGTTGCCTCAGGTATGATTTGAACGGGTTCTTCTAAAGCTTTCTGTATTTCGTGCAAAATTTTTCATCTCTTAGGAGAACTATGAAAAAGTTTATAAATATCTTTAACTGTGTGAAAAAATCGTTTAATCATTATAGTCTTGTTTCTTGAATTAGTGACAGCTAATGATAGAATATGGGATCTGCAATGAATGTAAGGCACTTCGCATTGTTTAGCTTCTGAAATACGAGCACGAACACCAGTTACACTACCACTAAAGTTCGCTGCACCATCAAAAGAACATGAAACCAATTTATCATATGGCATATTTCTTTTTTTTAAAGCATCATCTATAGCTAAAAATATTGATTCAGCATCAGTTCTTTCTAAGTATATTATGCACAAAAATCTTTCTCTTACTTTGCAAACTGGATCATGGACGACGTGCCGCACCATTAGTGATAATTCACTTTGATTGTTTATGTTCGTCGACTCATCTCCCATTATAGAATAATACTTACCATTAAGTATTTTGTCATCTGCTTTGTCTAAGATTGTGCCTATTGAGCTTAATATTTCAGAAGCAGTTGATTTACTTATGTAAGTCGATCTTTCACTTTGAGACTTAACCCAGTCGCGAAGAGTTTCATTTTCTCTCATTAAAATTCTTTGAACTAAGGGTTCATATTTTGTAGTATGGGGTATCTCCTCTTTAGCTATAAAATACACACTCCTAATTAATGAAGATAAAGCTTGTCTATTTTTATCCCTTTTGTCTTTGCTGTATTGGATTATTTGTGTGTGTATAGGAGCATTTAAATTGTGTAATCTTTCATTTTCCATAAAAACAGATTTGCAATGTTTGTCTGATTTTGAGTGTTTTTCAAGTTTTCCTGTACTGCCAGTTGCTTTCCTAAAATTTGTGAAGGGCACTGATATGAATACTCCACTTGTTTTTTGGAATACCTCTACATCATTTTTTAAATGCTTTTCACACAGCTTGCAAAATGCACCACCACGAGTTCGATCAAAATACAGCCATTCATATTTATCTTCCCACTGTTTTTGATATTTGAACTTGCGTCCAACATTTTTATCTTCCGGTTGAGGTTGTCCACTAACAGTACTACACGAAGGTATCGAGGGTGGAACTATCGCATTGCAGGTTTCACTTTCATTCAAAGTTAGTTGAGAATTATTATTTTGATTTTCAACAGATGACTGTACTAAAGGTTCTTCACTACGTCTTCTTTTTTTAATTTGGATATAAGAAAATAATTTCGACTGTTTTGACATAATTCAATATCAAAAATAATTCCTATCTAATATTCAATTTAAGCTGTAATTTTTATCTGTAACAATCAAGACAGAAAAGCGCAATAGATTAACCAAACACAGTGTCGTCTAGAACTAGCGTCACCTAATTGCTTATTCGTAGTCTTTGAAAATGAAATTTCCCTAGCATTCTACAATAAAATAAGAAAAATAAAATATTTTATGTTAGCGAACAAGTAAATACCGGATGTAATTTATAAAGTTTGCATTAGAGATGCAACGAATATTCGGCCGAAGCCGAATATTCGGCCCATTCGGCCTATCTGCCGAATATTCGGCTTTGGCCGAATAGTAATACTGTAATAAATGTTTTTATATTTACACAGTATAACTTTTTAATTTGACAATTTATATTCACCATGTATAATGAAAATTTTATTTTAAATTAACTAACTTTTTTTTTTCCATTAACTTTCATACTCCGAGTGGGTTTTATCTACCCATTTTTATATAAGATGCTAATTTAGGAATCATGTTAAAAAAATTTTATGCTGTATCAGTAAGTACAAAAAGTATCTGTAATAAGCTAACATAATCTGTTAAATTTAAAATTAATCAATAGAGTCAAAACACTATTAAACACTAGTGTCGTGAAGGAAATTTTCACCTTGTTATTAATAAACTTTATAACATACAAACATACTTATAACTACTTAAAAGGTAACATAAGCATATCTCATAGATCTCAGAGTTGCATTAAATAATATTTTTTATATGTTTATGTCACCTTTTATGTAGTTTGAACTACACACGTTGAACTAATTTCTTCTTAGAAATTTTTAACTCATTAATTTGTATTTCAGTTAATCTTGGACAAGCTAATGGCGAAAAATGTGTAAAAGATTTTTTTTACCTACAACAATGAAATCATTTGTTGATCTTTGGTATGTTAGAGCATCAGATACTGTTAAATGAAATGAATGTAATTTGCTTTTCCTTACAGATATTTCCTTCCTCTGAATCTGAAAACACTCACTATGTACTTCTTAATAGTGCTATCTGCTGACAGCAAAGAAAAAAAAAAAAAACAATGATAATAATAATGATAAAAAATGTTTGTTAATTGTGAACTTTAGAAAGTCTACAATGATCTCTTTCCACCATTTTAGAGGATATTCCTTTCATCCTTTCTATCAGTGGTTTTTCTTAAGGTATTAAGATTTCTTGTTTTTTATTTCATTTCATCTGAAAGCTGAAACTTAGGTTTCCTAGTACTTTTAAAATTTTGTCATTATTTTAAAATGTAACAACACACATAATATCTATTAAAATGTAACGACAGTACCTGATGAGGAACTTTTGCTAAGAGTTTCTTTTTTTGGCTGAATTATATTATTGCAGCAATTTTTAGGCCGAATATAGCCGAATATTTTTTCAGAGTAAAGTAATGCTTTCAAAAATTAAAAATTGGTATATAAATAATTTTTTTAAAGAAAACAATACATTTTAATGGTGAAATATACAAGAATTGTGCATATAGTGCATACCATATTTTGTTTTTAGGCAAAAATAAGTTCATTATTCGGCGGCCGAATATTCGGCTGTAACTTGGCCGAATATTCGGTATTCGGCCAAACCACTATTCGTTGCATCACTAGTTTGCATAGAAATATTTAGACATTTTCAGTAACTAAATCTTTTTAAAACTATTAAGTATGAAAACATTTCTGTGCCTTTAATTCAGTTGTCCATAACCGCTGAAAATCTATTATAATAATGTTTTTGACAGCATAATCAATTTATCATTCGATAAATGAATTTGGTTTTTCCAAGAGAAAATTACAATTAGATAAAGCAGTTATTTGTGTAATACGGGATAAACAAATGGATTACTACTGAAAGGATTAACTTTCAAGATATTTTATGAGTGAACGGAATAATAACAATATATCATATTTTAATTAAGAAACGCACAAATTTAGAATTTCACAATAAGGAAGTAATAATATTTATTTTATGGGCTAGTACTTTGTAACAGAAAAAGTTTTGTTTATGATACATGAAATTAATATTATAACCTCAAAAATATAATGAATAAATATTTCACTGGATAGGAAAAGCTTATTTAGATAAATTATTAGCGTGATATGATACATTCAATGAATTATGTTTATAGTTAAGATTGAATAATGGATATTAAGCGAAAAAATACATTTTATGGTATAATTTAAATACATTTTAGAGAAATTGAGAGTCTAATTAAAAATATCTAAATAATTTAATAATTGATGCAATTAGAGTAAGTAAGCCAAAAATATGTGATTTGACATCACACCTGTCAATAATGGAATCTTCTCCTAACCAGAAAACTTTTACGGTCAAAATTAAAGCAATTGTAGTATATTAAACCGCAAATATAAAATTGAAAGTGGTGGAAGAAAAATTCCGTTACAGACACATTTCCGTCTTAGAAAGTATCACGCAGTGCACTAATTTTGCTGGAACCGTATTTTTTTGTTGTTGTTGTTTAAGAGAGGATTCCGCATTCCGCTATAGACAGGTTCTGTTTCCCAGACTTTACCGCATTTAATTTTTTCGAAAATGTTAATGAAATAAATTTATACCAGTTATTTTACAATTTTACAAAAAAAAAAAAAAAAGGAATTAGTATTTAACAACAATTTCTTACAGTTTAATCTCGTATATGCCACCAAAATTAAAATTTAAGTTTTACTACCGGTATGCTTTAAATAAATATTATGCAAGTATTAGCGGTATGCTAATTAATAATTATGTAATTTGTTTCTTCTTCTTCTTCTTTAAAATCTTATAACTGCTATTGTACACAAAAATACGACAAGCACCTATTGTGCAAAAAGTTAGCTGAAAGGTTAAATATTAATAAACAGAATAAACATTAATTTCGTAATTTTTTTTTTAATTTGTACGATTTTTCGAATAGCTTGTAAGACTTACTTATACAAAGCTGTTATATGTCGTAAAAACTGAACCTATCTGTAACGGAATAATACCTTAGAAGGAACATTTCCTTGTAATTGACGACAAAAATGCTATGCAAGTATATCTGTTAAGACAGAATTTTTTAACGGTATCTTACGATTCCATCTTAACAAGTTTTTCGGGAGGATTCGAAGAAAACTATCACTACTAGGAAAAATAAGGAGAAAGTCAAAAATTTCCTCCGGGGGGGGGGACATTCCCCCCGGGCCACCCCCTGAAATCAACACTGGTATAAATTATGTTTTTGCTCTGGTAGGAAGAGATATAATATATTACTGAAATCAAGAAGAATGTGATTTTGCAGACATTTCTACCTTCTGTATAATTATGCCTAAAAAGTGAACTTAGGTAAACAATTATCTTACAATTGGTAAAGAAAACCATCGAAGAAGAATGTTTTAAAGTTATCACATACTTATTTACACATTTTTTTTTACACATTCACACATTTTTTATAAATTTACATTTCAAAACGATCTTGGCAATTGCTCTTTACAAAATTTCTTTCTATGCATCCTTATCTCTACAACTTGTAACAAAACTGTTCTTGCTCTTAGTTCTTTGTTGAACAACTAAAGTCATGTATGAATACAACAGCTTGTTCAGCAACATCATTTACACAAGGCAAGTTTTTAGCAAATATTGCAGCTTTTTTATAGGATGGCGTTTTGATCCAATCTTTGACTGGCACATTGAGGAAACAATCTTCAATTTTAGCAGTTTCAAAGAAACTATTAGAAATACAAAAATCATCCAATTTGAGAGAAAGTATTTCTAATAGATGTGAATTAGAACTCCTTTCTTTTTTAGTGTTCAAAACTATCTTTGATTTTTGCTTACCAGAAAGAAGATCTGAAAACAAGCTAAGTGTTGCAGTTCTCCACTCATATACTATAAATGACATAACATCGTTTTAACTCCAATATTGCTTATGAGTTTGACCTCATATTCTTTCAACCTTTGAATTAGTGAAATCTCATTAGGAGGAGCATCAATAGCAGATAGGCAAGTAAACCAAGACTGCAAATATACACACAAAACAAACTGTTTAAATTGTTGTATACTTTGAAACTCTTTAGCAATTAATACCATTGTGCTTTCATTCCCATTAAGCAGTAACTTCATTTTCAAGGAATAAATTGCCATCCAGCGAGCTCGGTGAAGAGCACCTGGCTTTCGAATTCTAAATTGAATGTCTAATCCAATCATTAATGAAGCAATATTTAAAATTTATTTGTAATGATCCCAAAGTAGTTTTGTAGCAGTTTTTACCTGATTAGAAGTAAAAGTTTTTTAAACTGTCTGATGCTATTATGATGGGTACTGATTACTTTTAGGTAGCTTGCATTACAAAAAGCTACCTATTGCAGCCATTTGGAGGAAAGCGATTTCAAAAAATTTTGGTATATTTTCATCGATCATGACTCCCAGACCCCGAAACCACCCTCCGTTCACAAGTTGATATATATATGATCTTTGTCACACTGTAACTCTCGTATTTATGAACCGATTTGGATGAAACTCGGTGTGTACATAGTGCAAACAAATGTCTCGACCGAGTTCGTTGGCCAGCTTCATCCACCATATTGTTTCAAAATGGCAGCCATTTAAAATTTTTAAAAAAATTTAAAATTTGAAATGTGGTACCAAAAAATTTAAAATTGAAAAATATTTTTTTCTTATGTATTTGACCTTGATACAAAGATTCCGGAGCATTTTTTGTTTCGTCTATATCTTAAAAAATGGCTGAGTTATAGCACTTTGAATTTCTAGCTTGGCTGACATTTTGAAACGACCTGATTTTTGTCACACGATAACAGGCGTATTTATGAATCGATTTGGATGTACCTTGGTGTATACATAATACGTACTAATGTCTCGACCGAGTTCGTACGCCAGCTTCATCCACCATCTTGTTTCAAAATGGCGGCCATTTAAATTTTTTTAAAAAATTTGAAATTTGAAATGTGGTACCAAAAAATGGAAAAAAAATTTTTTCTTATGTATTTGACCTTGATACAAAGATTCCGGAGCAGTTTTTGTTTCGCCTATATCTTAAAAAATGGCTGAGTTATA
Organism: Maratus speciosus; assembly: GCA_963932465.1. Taxonomy (NCBI): domain Eukaryota; kingdom Metazoa; phylum Arthropoda; class Arachnida; order Araneae; family Salticidae; genus Maratus; species Maratus speciosus. The sequence continues at coordinate 41,245,046 of OZ010792.1, forward strand.
GCACTTTGAATTTCTAGCGAAGCTGACATTTTGAAATGACCTGATTTTTGTCACGCGATAACAGGCGGGTTGTTCTCTACAATACTTGCAAATTTGGCCAAGCAGTCCGACTTGAATGATATATATGTAAATTTTCATAAAAAGTAGATAAATGGTAAGCAATTAGCCAATTATTGAAGATTTTAATAGCAGCAGAAATCGTTTTAAAAATTTGACTTAACAAAAAAATAAAATAAAAATTTTAAAAGTGAGGGAATGATGGTGAGGGAATGATGAAACAGATATGAGGGAATGATTGTTTACAAAACAAGTTAATTAACACATTATTTTTAATATGAATTGATACAATAAAATAGTATTATAATAGTATAAAATTAAATTAAATAGATGAAAACATGAAAACTGATGATCTATTATCACATGGCTGAGAGGGCTCAGTCTTTCTTTCCCCTATAAGATGTGTGGTAATTATGTTCATCTTTTTACTTTCTTCTATCTTTACAAGAAGAAATTATTGGATTCGTGAAAATTTTCGAATTCTGGTTTTCGACGGATTTATATGTTTTAGAGGTCAGAGATCCCGAAAAAAAAAAAAAAATTATTTTACAAAGTCTCTGTCTGTCTGTATGTGACAGAAATTTTGTGGGCACTCTATCTCAAGGACTAATGGACGGAATTGAATAAGACTTTAGATTCAGTTAGTTCCCAATATAAATTGGTGCTGATTACTTTTTGGTGTAAATTACCCAACATGTGGCGCTGCTATCATACATTTTTCATGATTTCCACAATAGCTATATCTCTAGAACTCATGCTCGGATTTTCATAAAACTTCAGATTCAGTTAGTACTTGATATAATTTGGTGCTTATTACTTTTTGGGGTAAATCACCCAACAGGTGGCGCTTATATACTAACATTATTCATGATTATTGCAATATCTATATCTCAAGAACTAATGCTCGCATTTTTATCAAACTTAAGATTCAGTTAGTCTCTGATATAAATTGGTCCTGATTAGTTTTTGGTGTAAATCGCCCAACAGGTGGCGCTGATACGCAGAATTTTTGATGATTTCTGGAATAGCTCTATCTCAAAAACTAATGTACTACAGATTTTCATCAAACTTCAGATTAAGATAGACTTGAAATAAGTTGTTGCTGGTTAGAGTAATGTAAATCACCTAATCGATGGTGCTGCTAAGCTGCATTTTTCAGGAAGTATTAACATGTATGAGTTTTGGGATTGCCACATCTGACTAGTTTTGGTTTGGTTAATTATAGTTTGTGTTTCCCAGATCCATTTCTTCAGCTTTAATAAACTTGTTTCATCCTCAGTAGTTTATAAAATTAAGTTGCTTTTACAATTCCCACACTGCCTTTGAAGGCAGGTTATATTATTTTTCTCACAACAAAATTCTAGTAATACATCAGGTGTTTTAAAATTTATTATTCCTGTTTCATTAAGTTTTAATACAATTATTTTTATGTTGAATGAGCTTCACAAGCAGCTGTATCTCTTTCTTCAACATTAGGTTTTTTCACCTAAAGTGGTTTCGGGCGACAGAATGATGAATAACTCAAAACATAATTAACTTCTTTGAGAAACTTCTTGTATAAATATTTATGTGTCTCGCATAAAAGCCTTCTTTTGTTTCTTTATTTTGCTTTTTGGGGTATAATCTTTTTTTCCTGGACAAAGTTTTTAGCAAAAATTTAATATATCCTGTTTAACTTTATTAAATAGGTAATTGCCTCTCTTACGATAAGTAAAGAGACAAGCTTCCTTGCTAGCAATATTCTTCAAGCTTCGATATCTAAGAATATATATATATATATATATATATATATATTTTTTTTTTTTTTTTTTTTGTCATATGTAGCAATCTGTATTTTTTCAAAATACTTCCCTTAAAATTCTGTAGTACATTTGTCTACCTTTTTGACTCTTTCCCATATTGCTAAAAGTTGATGCCAATGCTGTGTAAAGAACGTCTCCAAATAAAAGCTTTTTCTAATTTTGGATGATACGTCTTTATTTCCAGTTATTTTTTCTTTTAGGAGTTAACTTTTAGATGTTTAAAATTTTTTTTTTTAAGTAAGGCTTGGTAGTACTTTTTGTATTTTGATTATCTACTTTTGCAGCTTTACAGTTGAACTTTTAATGACTGATTTTCTCGAAACAGTTTTGATCTGCCACCTCTAATTCTTTTCTCCAAGCACTCTGCCTTGAAAAAGGACGTTCAGCCTCAGAACCACTAAAACTTGCGGAATCTGTGTTACCACTATTTGATGGAGTCTGGGGAGAAAGAAATTGCTCAATCTTCTTATTTTTCTTAATATTTTCTCTATATTTTTTTTAATTTTTCTTCCACTGTTTTCTTTTTTTGACATTGTTGTCTAGAATTCATCTCCTTTACACTTTTAACTTGGCCTTTCTCTTTTAAATATTTCAGTTTTTTAAGCTTCAAAGGATTATTTTTCATTTTCTCTCCTAAGATTTTTTTAAACTCAATATATTTTAATCGCATAAAAAATGTAAAATTCTAATCAACACTATTCTACGTATATGCATAATTTTTCACTAAAGCTACTCTTGCGTATTTATAAATTTCTCCAAGAACAGTTAAATAAAATGTTTTGGTTAGTTTGAGCCAGGGTTGGCACGGTTTAAACCAAGTGGTTTTAACCATGGTTTAAACCACGGTTTAAACCAACTGGTTTTTTTGTCAAAAAAACCATTTGATTTTTTTAGAAAAAATCTAATATAATATTTTCTCTTTTTTGTAATTTAATTGTTTTAAATTATAGATAGAAGTAATTTCTACTTTTAACACTTCATCTCAGCAGTCAACATGAGACATAATGAGCCTAGGTCATGTTTCTATGCATGTAGAATGAAAATTAACATGTGCTGATGAACATATCTGGTACCCTAAAGAATTTTCTTAAAACATGTGAAATTAGAAAAGATAAAATAGATAAATAATATTCAATATTTAGCATAAAGTATTTTCATTTAAAGAATGCAGATTATTTACAGCAGTTAATAACAAAATACAATAATCTTTAAGATTTTGGTTAAGTTGTAAAAGAAATTTTTCTGGATTGGGGAAGATTATCCTTAAAGAATTTAAAAGAGTAACTTAAGATATCAAATTGAATAACACAGCTTGCAAAAATTGAATGCTAGTTATAGCATTTCAATAATACCAATCAATCTTTTCTGTTAGTTGCTGAATCTAATGGCCAAAAATGTTGACTTGGACACTTGGAGTTATCACGCAGAAAACAAAATAACCAGAAGTATTTGGATATTAAAAAAATAATAATAACAAGCACAGAATAATATATTATATTCATGAAACTGCATCAAATGTTTATTGGCTGATTATTACATTATTAATCAAAAGATTCTTCATATGATTTTCAAGATATCAATGTTTCACTGTGTGAAGCAGTTTACTTTGAACATAAGACACAGCTGTTACTAATTATGTTTAAATTAGAAATGATTTCAAATTTCTATATAATTGACTGTAATTATTTAATTTAAATATTTACAAAAGTTATATTACTTATATAATATCCAAAAATGTTCATTTTAGCAACAGATATGCATCTGTATGCAATAGGAAATTATATTTTTAAAAAACCCGGTTTAAACCAAAAAAACCTGGTTTAAACCAAATAAACCGGTTTTTTTGGTTTTTTACAAAAAAACCCGGTTTTTTTCCAACCCTGGTTTGAGCCACATAAATTTTAAAAATAACATGCTATTAGTATAAATTTTAAGCAGGAAAACTAAATCCATCATTTAAACAGAAAGCACATCATTCCCTCACTCATCTTGTCATTCCCTCATAATGGTAAATTTGAGGGAATGACAAGTGAGGGAATGATGAAATAAGACATTTTTACTAATTGTAGGAAAAAATGCAAAATTATGAAGAAATCCAAACTGTTTCCTTGAAGAGCAACACTTAATATATAATGTATGATAAAATTAAAATTTTTGATATTTACAAAAAAATTAGTATTCTGTGTGAGGGAATGACTGCTAATAAAAACGCTTCCAGATATACAGACTGAAAAAAAATTCTGAAAAATTAACAAAATTTTACACCACCAATTTATGTTGCTGGACTGACAAGTGCTCAAAATGGCTTCTTCTCTGTGAAGGATGCTAGACTGCTACTGCTCTTTAGTGGTAGATATTTGAGATAATAGCAATGTGTGAGGGAATGATGGTCTAACATGGGGAAACATATAATTGATTGGGAACACTATATAATAATTGTAAAAAATAATATTTTTATTATTTTTTGTAATGTACCAAATAAGAACTTTATTTTGCTTAGGGTATTTTTAATTATTTTTATTTCTGGATGGAAAGATATAGGCAATAATCTATGGTAGTACAGGTGGGGGAAAGGTGAGGGAATGATGTTTGCATGATACATATTACATTTTTAAATTTTACTTTCTGTCTCTAATAAAGTATGTTTAGATCTTCTAATAAAAATAAATAAAAATGTAATGAAATTAAGAGCATTTATATGACTGGGAAGCACTTTTTGCACTATTGCAGAGAATAACCCAGGCGTATTTATGAACCGATTTGGATGTACATTGGTGTATACATAATACGTACCAATTTCTCGACCGAGTTCGTACGCCAGCTTCATCCGCCATCTTGTTTCAAAATGGCAGTCATTTAAAATTTTTTTAAAAATTTAAAATGAGGTACCAAAAAATTGGAAAATTAAAAAGATTTTTTTGTATGTGTTTGACCTTAATACCAAGATTCCAGAAGTTTTTTTTCCTTCTATATCTAAAAAAATCGCTGAGTTATAGTATTTTGAATTTCTATTGTGGCTGACATTTTGAAACAGCCTGATTTTTGTCACGCGATAACAGGCGTATTTATGAACCAATTTGGATGTAACTTGATGTGTACATAGTACATACCAATGTCTCATGTCTCGACCGAGTTTGTTGGTCAGCTTCATTCGCCATCTTGTTTCAAAAGGGCTGCCATTTTAAAAAAAATTAAATTTTAAATTTAAAATGAGTTATCAAAAATTGAAAAAAGGTTGGTTGGTTGTATTTATGACGGCCAATTATCTGCACGAGGGATATAAAATTGAAAAAAGAAAAAAAATTGAAAAAAAGAAAAAGATTTTTATGTGTTTGACCTTGATACAAAGATTCCGGAGCAGTTTTTGTTTCATATATATCTTAAAAAATGGTTGAATTATAGCACTTTGAATTTCTAGCATGGCTGAAATTTTGGAACGATCTGATATTTGTCACGTGATAACACGCGTATTTAACCTATTTCGATGTAAAAAGGCATGTGGATAGTATATCGTAATGTACCAAGTTCGCTGGCCAGCTTCATCAGCCAATTTGTTTCAAAATGGAGGCCATTAAATTAAATAAAAAATTATATTTAAAGTGAGGTGCAAAAAAATTAGAAAAGGTTTATTTCTTAAGTATTTGACCATGATATAAGGATTCCGGAGCATTTTTTGTTTTGTCTTTATCTTAGAAAATGGCTCAGATATAGCAGTTTGAATTTCTAATGTGGGTGACATTTTGAAAAATCTGATTTTTTGCCTGCGACAGAACTTGTATATATCAACCGATTCCGATGTGAGTGAGCATGTGCACAGGAATTACTAAGGTCTCGACCAAGTTCACTCGTTAGCCTCATCCACCATATTGTCTTAAAATGGCAGGAACTTCAAGGTATCGCCGAATTTGGTAACCAAATGTAAGTTACTTTAAATAAAAGCAGCTTTGATAAAACTGACTAATTTCGCGAAATTCTCATTCATAATGATTTAGTATTGATAAAGATTAGGATTGAATCTCCTATAATCGGTTTCCACTAAATTGAGCTTCGTGTGTTTGAATAATATAAGCTTGCTTTTTAAAAATAAGGAATATGAAAGCTACCTCTTTCTCCCGGCACTGGCCGGAAGGACTTTTTTTGGTTCATGGTGGTTGAGCTTAGACCAGTTTTCTCGGAATCTCTTAAATAAAAAGATTTCAGGCCCACTAGATTGTCCAAAACACACACTAAATGCATCTGAAGGTAGAACCTCAAACATGTGATGCCTACATGCTATCCACAAAAGGTTTCTGCCTATTTTTTGTTCAAGATTTGTACATGCTCCTTTGAATCTCCCACTATTTGTATGGGTTGTATCGAAACACATGCCAATTACTTGAGATTCACATTTCCATGATTTTAAAGCTCAGAAACAGCATCAGCTGCTTCTTTGCCAAGTTACAGACAATAACTTAGAAACTCCAAGAAACTTAGTATGTTTATCTTGCAAAGAAAAAACTAATACTGCTAAATGATCAATATTTACTATGCTTTTTGATGACAAATTGGCTAACAGTTTTCCACCTTAATGAACAACTGACTTTGATGTTTCAAACTTGTTTTTAATTATTTAACGTTTTCTTGGTGAAGATATTGGCGTTCCCGATGAATGCTATTTTTTTTAAAAGCACTATAGATTTTTACAAGCGGGTCAAACGTGATGGTAGAGGAAGAGCGACCTTATTTGTTTATTACAGATGCTAATATCATTGTGGATCTTTTATGCTGGTGTTAGTTCGATCTAAAACACCAGCAACTCTTGGAGTAATAATGGATCTGCTACTGCAGAGCTTAGATTTATTTCCTCTGTGCTTTGTATTATCATCTAAATGTATTTTTACTCCAACTTCTTCCTCAGAGGTTTAATCAGAAGATTTATCGGTTTCATCAATATCCAAAACCGAAGACTGATAAATAACCAATGAAACTTTCCTTTAACACCTGCTGGAGCAGCCATCTATTATTAATATTAGAAACATTGTAGTTCATGATATTAATTTAATGAAATCCAGCAGATTAATAAAGATTGAAAAGCATTACAAGAGTAATTATCAGAAAAATGAAATATGGTCCTCAGATAGTAATTTTATAAATTTTGGTAAAAAAGAATTTAATAAAAATATAACATCAAATGAAACCATTGTTAAACATGATAAAGTGTTTCTTAAACAAGTTTTAGAATAAAAAAAATTGTAAGAGAAGTGTGGTAGAATTCTGCAATCCTGCATATTAATTAGTAATTAAAATTTTCCATAAATTCCGTATTTTCTATTAGCTTGGGGGGCCCCTAAACCTTTGTGAAATGACTTGATTTTTTTTGTAATATCATATTATGACAGAAAGAACATTTTTAAAAGGTGAGACTTGACATTTTCAAACTTTTCATTTTTTTGGCCTTTCCTGGGACACCCTAATACACATACAAACGTTTTAACTTATCTTATTTATATTACAACAATAATTTGGTAGAACGACACCAGTGTTCAACAGATTAAGCACTCAATCACATTTTTGTGGATGTTTGAAGTAGGCACTCTTATTTTGCTTTCTTATTATCAACCAGAAATTACTTTAATAGGGCATTTTAGAAAAGGCCAAAAATATTTATTTAGAGACTAAAAAAAAGTTTTTTTGTGAAGCCTTTTTTTTTTTTTTTTTTTCGCTTTAATAGTTGACATTGACAAAAAGTGAAAGAATTAGTAGTCAACAGCTTAAAAACTGCTCAAATAATAAATCAAGTATTGTTGGCTATCATCAAGCTTGGCATCAAGCAATAGCTATGTTCGCGTCGCAACAATGAGGTGGTGGTGGCTTCAAATATAACACGAGCATGAGAGCATTTATCTATAGAAAGACCCGCATATTTATAAAAGATTTCAGAAATATGGGCTTAGATGCCTTATGTTCCCTCAGCCGTTGTTTTGAATTGTTTGGCGATTTTTTGTTGGCATGTTGGCTGTATTTATAGATATGGCAACCTCGATATGTGGAACCCCGTGTGACGTGTGTATTCTGACGTGTTGTGTTCTGGCAACCCCTGAGAAGTGGTGGATTTTGTGGATGTATTTTGATATCGTGTTGTATCGTTCTGTTTTTTTATTTTTATGTTAAATTTATTGGATGTATTTGACTGACTGTGGTTTCTGTAATACGCTTAAACGCTTTTGCTGAAGTAATTAAGAAATATGAGGAAATTTTGAGAAGAAAAGTAGGTTTGTTTATTGTGTCTCAATGTGTATTCATAAGCCTACTTTGGAAAATGACGGCGGTGTTATGAGAGAGATTTCGTGCTGGAGCTTTCAAGAAAGCAGATATCTGTTAAGGTATGTTGATAATTTTATGTATGCTGCTTTAAGAGTTTTTTACATTTTGAGATTGCTAGAAAGCGACAACTGTTGAATTTTAAGAATGCTACACCGGGAGAACTGCTGAATGCAGTGATGTTTTTTTTCGATTAATGTGCGCGAAACGCTCATACCAGATTACTGATTGCCACTTTAGCAAGTTTCGTTTTTTATGTATATTTTGCTGCTTTAAGAGTTTTTTACATTTTGCGATTGCTAGAAAGCGAGAACTGCTGAATTTTGAGAATGCTACACCGGGAGAACTGCTGAATGCAGTGATGTTTTTTTTTGGTTAATGTCAATGATGAAAGTGTACTAAAGTCATTTTGTAGCAGCTTTGGAGCAGCAAAAATTGAATTTTGTAGCAGTAAAATCTATTTTTGTAGCTTAAAAAATCGGATTTTGTAGCAGTAAAACCCATTTTTGTAGCAGCAAAAATCGGATTTTGTAGCAGTAAACCCATTTTTGTAGCAGCAAAAATCAGATTTTGTAGCAGTAAACCCATTTTTGTAGAGGCAAAAATTAATTTTATAGCAATAAAGCTGTTTTTGTAGCAGACTGAAATTCTAATGCTAATAAGAAATGTGCGCATTTTTCGCGATTTTTTGAGAAAATTCGCGTATTTTTCTCGACTTTTTGAGAAAATTCGCGTATTTTTCACAATCTTTTGACAAAATTCGCGTATTTTTCACAATCTTTTGACAAAATTCGCGTATTTTTCGCAATCCTTTGTTGAAACCAGTGTGCTCTTTGCTACTTTTTGACGAAATTAGCGTGTTTTTCGAAATCTTTTGACAAAATTTCACGTTTTTTGCGACGTTTTGATGAAATTAGCGGTTTTTTCGCGATCTTTTAACGAAATTAGTGTTTTTTCACAATCTTTTGTTCCCGTTTTGTTCGTTTTTGGAAGAAATTTGTGATCTTTTGACAAAATTCACTTTTTTTCGCTATCCTTTGACAAAATTCGCATGTTTTTCGCGATCTTTTGACGAAATTCACGCGTATTTCTTGCGATCTTTTGGTGAAATTTGCGTATTTCTCACGATCTTATGAGGAAATTCGCGTATTTCTCGCGATCTTTTGACAAAATTCACGATCCTTCGTTGAAATCAACGTGTTTTTCGCTATCTTTTGACGAAATTAACGTGTTTTTCGAAATCTTTTGATGAAATTTGCGGTTTTTTCGCGATCTTTTGATGAAATTTGTGGTTTTTTTCGCGATCTTTTAAAGAAATTTGCATTTTTTCACAATCTTTTGATCCCGTTTTGTTCGTTTTTTGTGGAAATTAGCTACCTTTTGACAAAATTCGCGTGTTTTTTGCGATCTTTCAACGAAATTCGCATGTTCTTCGCGATCTTTTGACGGAATTTGTTTTTTTTTCGACCTTTTTCGACTAAATTTGCGTTTTTTCTCGCCATCTTTTAACAAAATTATCTTTTTTTTCATACGCCCTTTTAACAAAATTACTGTTTTTTCACGCTCTTTGACAGTGTTTTTGTTCGTTTTTTGACGAAATTAGCGTTCCTTTGGCGAAAGTCGCGTGTTTTTGGCGATCTATTGACGAAATGCTCATGTTTTTCACGATCTTTTGCCAAAATTCGCGAGTTTTTCACGATTTTTTGACAAAATTTGCGTGTTTTTCGCGATATTTCGACAAAATTTGCGTTTTATTCGCGATCTTTAAACGGAATCGCGTTTTTTCACGATCTTTTGACCGCATTTTGTTCGTTTTTTGACGAAATTAGCGATTCTTCGAAATTACTTTTTATCCTTTGAATTTGAATTAATTGTATTCACATTTTTTTTTTTTTTTTTTTTTTGTGACCATTTGACAAACATCAGGTGTTTTTAGAAATATTTTGACCGCGGTTTTTTGGTTATTTGACGAAATTAGCAGCTTAGAATTTTTGCTTTTGTTGTTGTTTCTTGGATCGACAAAATCGTGCTAAATTTCATTTTGGCACCAAGTATGTTTTGGCGCAAAATGGAAAGAAATAGCTGTTTTGTAGCAGCTTGGCACAGGTCTTGCATCCCTGTGTTAATGTGTGCAAAGCGCTCATACAAGATTACTGATTGCCACTTTAGCGAATTTTGTTTATTATTTACATTTTATTTCCGTTAAGCGATACATGCGTATAAACCGGTGCTTGGCGACATTTACTACTTGGCAGAAAAGGGGTTTTCACGCCAAGAAAAATTCCAAGATGGCGGCTGTGGGAACTTATGACATCTGTTCCGAAATATGTACTGAATGTAGCCAGCCCTTTTCGTTTTAAAGTGCTGAAGCACTGTGCCACTTTTAGATCTAAGCCTAATTCACTGTACAAACTTTATAACTTTAACCTCCTCAGTCCTGTCCTGAGACAAATATTACGTTAAACCACAAAACCTGTTTAAAATGAGTGTAAAACAGCTCCAAAGATGTAACAGCCTATAAATCAATGATTATGATATGAATGCATACATTAAAAAGATCTAGAATTTTAACAATTATAGAAGCATAAATTAATTTAAAGAGTTAATTAGTGCCTCCTAAAGGCGACACCGGGACTGAAGAGGTTAATAAAAGCTTAATGACAGTATTTGTAAAATCCTATTTGCTTAAAGTTAATTCAATTAGTCTGCACAAAAAAACTTACAAATTACATTTAAAATATTTACTTAAAGTAGAAAAAATTCTATTTTCAATATCGTCACACTGCTATAAATTAACTAAATGAAACTAAGATGGATGCCCGATTACATCAGTAGCTTTGACTGCCATATAGAGAGAATAGTGTTGACTCTAAGCTAGGGGTGCACAACCTTTTTAAGAGAAGGGCCACTTACAAAATTTTCTGGGTTGTCGAGGGCCACATCAATAACACGGAGAGAATTCTTTTTCGGGGGGGGGGGGGGGGGGGGGTGATCTGTTTTGCCTATAATCAAATATATGGTTTCAGAGAAGTGGGGAGTTTTATCGCTTTAGGTTACACTACCCAGTCAACATTTCCAATTCAGTTAGCAAGGACACATAAACATTTTACCTTTGTACATACATATAACAGAGATATAGCAAGGAGTATTTAGGACTGATAATATTCCTTTACTTTATTCGGGGGAGTAACTTTTGTTTTATTAAAAGTGCTAACAAACAAACATAGGCATGAAAGTGTCTAATGCTGAAAAAAGTCTGAACTTTATGAATGAAGGGGGAGGAGAGTGGAGCCGATCAATGAATTTGCGATTTTTAGGCGCCTGATCAACGAAATATGCGTTTTTTCCGCGCCCAATCAACGAAATTTGCTACTTTTCCTCGCCTGATCGACAAAATTCGCAATTTTTCCGAAGCCGGTCGACAATATTCGCAATTTTTCCGTAGTTGGTCGTCAAAATTCGCAAATTTTCTGCACCGGATCGACGAAATTCACTATATTTCCGTGCCTGGTCGACGAAATTCGCTATTTAGCCGAGCCTAATGGATGAAATTTGCGATTTTTTTGAGCCCGACCAACGAAATTCACTATATTTCCGCGCCTGGTTGACGAAGTTCGCTATTTTGCCGAGTCTAATGGACGAAATTTGCGATTTTTTATGCGCTCGATTGACAAAATTTGCGAATTTTGCGCCCCTGATCAAGAAGACTCAAGATTTTTCCGCGTCCGATCGACGAAATTCGTGATTTTTCCGAGTCCGATCAACGAAACCAACAATTCTTAACTGACTGACAAAATTTGCAATTTCTTCCAGCGGCAAATTGACGAAATTCGCGATTTTTTTCTTGCGATAAACTGACGAAACTCGCAATTTTTCCGCAGCTGATCAACTAATTTTGCGATTTTTACGCGCCTGATCGTCAAAATTCGGGATTTTTTTCTTTCACGACCAACGAAATTTGCGATTTTTCGGAGCCCGATCAACAAGACTTGCAATTTTTCCGCGCCTTATCGATGAAATTTACACGTTTTTCCGCGCCCGATTAACGAAATTCACGATTCTTAACTGACTCTGAAAAAATTTGCAATTTTCCCCTTGGCAAATTGACGGAATTCGCGGTAAACAGACGAAACACGCAATTGTTTCGCAGCCGATCAACGAAATTTGATATTTTCTCACTTCTAATCGACAAAATTCGCGATTTTTCTGCACTCGATCGACGAAATTCGTGTTTCTTAACTGGCAAATTTAGCAATTTTTTCCCGCTGCAAATTGACGAAATTCGTGATTTTTTCGCACTGCAGATTGACGAAATTCGCGATTTTTTCTCGCGACTGACGAAACTCACGACTTTCCCGACGCCGATCAACGTAATTTGCTATTTTTCCACGCCTGATCGACAAAATGCACGATTTTTCCGTGACCGACCAACGAAATACGCGATTTTTCCGAGCTTGATCAACAAACCTCGCGATTTTTCCGTGTCCGATCGGCAAAATTTGCAATTTTTTTCGCGCCTCATCGACAAAATTCGCGATTTGTTCGCTCTTGATCAGCAAAATTTGCAATTTTTTTGTGTCCGGTCAACCAAATCGCGATTTTTCCGTGCCTCATCAACAAAACCCGCGATTTTTCCGTTCCCGATCGGCGAAATTTGCAATTTTTTCGCGCCTCATCTACAAAATTCGCTGCTTGATCAACGAAATTTGAGTTTTTCCCCGGCTGATAAACGAAATTCGCGATTTTTTTTGTTCGATCAAGCAAATTTGCGATTTCTCCGACCCTCATCGGCAAAATTCGCTACTTTTCAGCAGTCGGTTAACGAGATTCGCGATTCTTAACAGGCTGACGATATTATAATTTTCCCCGCGGCAAATCGACGTAATTCACGAATTTTTCTGCGACCTATGGACAAAATTTGAAATTTTTTCCAGTTATAAATTGACGACATTCGCGGGCCACACGTTAACTCATCGCGGGCCACTTTTGGCCCGCGGGCCACAGGTTGTGCATCCCTACTCTAAGCCATTTTAGCAGGGCGCAGCAAATGGCATCACTTTTAATTTCTGTTTTGCACCCGGCGGCTCTTTTAAACCCTTCTTCTGATGCACACGGCTGCCCTTTTTAACACTTCCTATGCACACTGTGGCAGTTCCATTGATACTAGGAAAATATCGCAAATTCTAGGGACTAGGGATGCACCGAATAGTGATTTTGGCCAAATACTGAATATTTGGACTACAGGCGAACCAAATATTCAGCTAGCTGAATAGTAACTGCTAGACCGAATACCGAATATTCGGCTTGTCGAATACTTTTATATTTCAAAGTTTAAAGGCACTAAAATGTTACATTTTAAAACAATTATATAATATTTAAAACAGAAACTTTTATTCTAATAACTGCTATTATTTATTATAGTATTTATTATAGTAACTGCTAGGCCGAATACTGAATATTCGGCCTGCTGAATAGTAACTATTAAGCCAAATACCGAATATTCGGCTTGTCAAATACTTTTATATTTCAAAGTTTAAAGGCACTAAAATGTTACATTTTAAAACAATTTTATGTAATATTTAAAACAGAAACTTTTATTCTAATAAACAAGAGCTTTTTTCAAGTAAACTTTATGCTGAAAAAAAATCTGCTTTGAGTTAAGTTATAAAACTTTTTTAATTAATAAAATTTTAAATTTTATGGCTTCTTCTGAAAATTAAAACAGATGAATAAAATTTTCTTAAATTCTAAAAGAAACATTTTAAAATCAAAGAGAAATTGTGAAAAAATTGTACAGGATCATATATTATTTGTTTCTCATGCAGAAACTAAAGTAAAAGTAAATAAATAATACAATCTATTCAAATTTTATATGGTGGCAACTTAGCAAGAATAATTGTTCTACTCCCTTTGATTAAGCAAGGAAGTTTTTAAACGCATCCTAGATCGGTGTCTGGAGCGGGCAATCCTTTTCAGAGATTGTAAACGTTGTTCTGAAAATCTTAGCAAGAAACAGATTATTTACTGATCATTGTTCAGGAACTTGCATTTGTACATAATTAATTCCTATGAAAATCCTCGTGATTGGTTAATTTTCTTAAATAATAGGGTCATTCCACACGAATTCAACCAATGGGTGTTGCACCATAGTCACAGATTTTTTTAAAATTTTTATCATAGACATAGTAGTGAAACCCTCAAATCTGAAATTTAAAAAAAATTTCGCAATATTGGCTGAGATAAAGTCATTTGAAAATTGGTCATTTTTACCAAATGGCGGCCATCTTGGAATCTTATCAATGTCTATAAATGGCCATAGCTTGACAACTAATGGGTCAAATTCGACGTTTCTGGTACCAATTTGAAGCTATTTGTACAAAGAATGCATATTTCACATCAAAACAATAGTAAATTTTCATTTCTTTACTTTTTATTATGTGCAAGCTGAAAATATCACCCAAAAAAAAAGGGCTGACTGTAATGGCCCATAAAAAAATGAATCATCATGAATTTTTCTGAAACTTGGTAAAAACATTGCTCCATCTGTGTGCTTTAAATTAAAAAAAATTGGAGAGGTAAAATTTGTTGTTTTAAAATAAATGGATTTTTACACATAAGGTGTCATTAACCAAATAATGATCCTTTTAGAATCTGTAAGTATTCCTAATTTAAGAAATAATGGTTAAAATAAAATTTTCTAACATCTGAATTAATGTAAAAGTATATTCGAAACCTCATTTGTACTAATTTCGTAGACCCCCTCCCCATCCCCCCCCAAAAAAATGTAGGGTCACCCCCACCCGGGGTAATTCCTGGTCAGCAAGTTTCTGGGGCAATTCCTGGTCACAGTCCTTTTTATGTTTTAAGAACGCATCACCAAAATGAAAAAAATCATAGAGGTACTCTGAACTACCCTCATTGGAATTTATTACTTAATTATGAGTTTATTGTTTATTCATATTGAAAAAAAAAATCTTTTTGAAATGGCTTGTTAAATTTCTATAAAATAACATTGACCTTAGTTATGATACATTTTACAAAAATCTTTGTCACAACTCAAATTTTAAATATTTTTCTTTTCTTTCTTTTTGGTTCAATTATCAACTACTTTAGCTATTAAAAAATAGTCTTGAAATTTTTTATACTTTTTTAAATAATTTACAGAAGTTGGCCAAATATTGCCCCATGTATCTGGGGTAAATCTTGGTCACTGGGGTAATTCCTAGTCAATGTTTTTATCATAATTTAATTCCTTTTTATTGTCATATTTAGTGATTTTAAATTGTCGCAAACCCTTTGAGAATTAACTGCAACCACACTGTTCACCACATTTTAGTTAATTGTAGTTCTTAATAAAGTAGAGTCATCTGTGGTAATTCTTGGTCACTCAGTTTCTGAGGTAACTCTTGATCATTTTCGCTTTTGTTATAAAAATAACTTATGAAACTGTAAAAAATCTCAAAGATACTTTGACTCCTTTGCTTTGAAATATATGTCTTAATTATTCATTTAGTTGAAATTAAATATTTTTAAAAAATTATATTCAAAACTGCTACTCAAATTTCTGCAAAACATCCGATCTTGATTTTTACACATTTTACAACAGATCATTGTCATTCTTGAAGTTTTAATTATTTTATTTCAACTAATAACATTCACAGTCTTTAAAAAAGATTATAAAATGTACCTCTACTATATTAAACACTTTTTAAAGAAGAAAACAGTAAGTGGTCAGAGAATACACACTCTATGACTGAACAATTTAAGTAGAAATACTATCTCATTGCAAAATGCCAAAATGGTGCATAAAAATATTATACATAATGCAATAGAGGAAACTAATTGTTATGCTGTGTATTATATTAAAGATCTATATTGAAAATTTCTTGAAAAAGGAGCCGAAAACTTCAGTTGGCCTAAGCAAAATAAAATTGATAACAAACATTCAGTTGTATTTTTTATGGACCAATAATTTGCAAGTTATTAATAAATCCATTCACAGTGGATACTAAATAAATACTGCTTATAAATGTTGTAAAAATGCATAAAAATTCTTTGGCTAATTAGTGTTTTGTAAAATATGCAAGAGTCTTTTGCACATCAAATAACTTTGTATTTATGCCCAAAATAAAGTCTATGCTTTATTATTCCACAATTATGAGATGAACAAAACTTTTAGAAGATTGATTCTACTTATATTATTACACAGTCATAAAAAAATTAACTGTACTACTTTATTTACATGAAAAAGAATGCTGACCAATAATTATCCCAGAAGTGACCAAGGATTACCCCATTTCTGGGGTAATTCTTGGTCATTTAAAAATTTTAATTAATTTAATAATAAGTGCATATATATTTAAGTAAGCATTTTATAATATAGCCATCAGAGGGGGCTTATTCTCCACAAAAAAATTGGGAACAATACCTTTTATAGTTTTCATAATAATAATTAGATGTTGGTGCTTTTTGACCAGGAATTACCCCGGGTGACCCTATACAATTAAAAAAAATTTACACTGAAAAAGATAAGAAAATAATTAAGGAATATAATGTATAATTATAAAAAAACCTATAAATGCAATACATATAAATGAGGATTTACTTTACATATAGGGGAGAATGGGGTGGAATGGGACAGTAGGTTTTTTCTTTATGTAGCATTCTAAATATTTCATCAATCACACATTAGATGAAGCAATGGCACCCCAATCTTCAGTTGAAAAATGTAGCTGATTTGCATAAGCTTGCAATTGTATAAAGAAAAAGATTATTTCAAGAATCAAAAGTAAATTTGCTTCATATACTTTTTATGTTTTCTGTATATTAATGATTTGTTTAGGCACAGATGAAATAGTTTCCCTATTTATGGAACATTATACTGTATATTATCCATAATTTAAATTATGCCTAAAAGCAGCATTTCTGTTTATACAAGAAGTTTAACATAAAAGAAGGTAGAGAGAGGAATGGGACTAGTCTAATTCTTACTTTTTAATAAGATGAGCGTAAACTGCTAATATGCAAATATTTTTAAAGGGTAATATATTAATTATAACATTAAAAATATATTCATTTACTTCAAAATATCAATAAATTGAATGGGTGATTTCTTAACACGTTGACGGACACTTGTGTCTATAGTCGTCAAAGCGAAGTTCACTATGTGGCATAATGATTGATTGGCACCAGTATTTTAAAACTAAATTTTGCATTATTTAATGTACGTGAAGTTAATCTTTTACTTATTTTCATATATTTTTTCATGTAAATCCTGGTGTCAATCAATCATTATGCCACATAGTGAACTTCGCTTTGACAGCTATAGACGCAAGTGTCCGTCAACGTGTTAATATCTCTGATTAACAATCCTGAATTATCCTTCCAGTGATTAAGATACTGGAATTTGATATTGTAGCACAGACATTATCAACCTACAATCTTTGTTAGATTGTAAATATAGCTGATACTAGACTATTTGTTTCTTATAATACATTGTTACCCCTTTTTTAAGAATAGTCCTTTATCCCTTAAGAATCCCTTTTTGCTTTGAAAAATTCCCACCCTTCGGCCCTTTTTCTCTAGAGTCAACACTGAAGGAAAAGCTAAAATATTTTTAAATACTAAAATTCACAAGTGGATCAAGCCTCCCTTATGATCAGGGCTTCCCAAGTTCTATCCACACATGGCTGTTCCAATATACTACTTTGAAAATCATTTTGGCAATAAAAGATTGCAAAACATATAGGGTAGATGTGCCAGTAATGGACATCCCTTGATGTTTTTGGTTAAAAAAAAAAAAAAAATTAATACATATTTAGCTTTAATTATTTTTCTATAATAACCCCCTTCAGCGTTCGTACACATTTCTTTAAATAAAAATCAAGTACTTTTAAGGACTTTCAAAAACCAAAACCAAAAAAATTTAAGGACCTTCAAATTAAATAAACTAATAAATTATAACATGCATTTTTTAATAAAGGGTTTCTTTCATTTTTGTAAAAGTTTTAAATATTCAAATGGATGGGAAGGGGGGGGGGGGGATTTCACCATGTGTCAGTAGAAATTTAGAAAATTTTAAAATAACATACAGCAGAAGAAAAAACTAGTCAGATGTGCCAATCCCAAAACTTTCTTCTATCTCATACATGTTAATACTACAAATTCATTATCAGAGTGCCAAAGTTAAATGGTCTATGCCCCTCATAAGGATTCTAAAGAAATGAAATTACGTGCATTACTTCTTGAGATACAACTATTGTTAAAAGCGTGCAAATCCTGCAAAATATAGCATAGCAGCGCCACCTGTAGTGTGATTTACACCAAAACCTAATCAGCAACAACTTATGTAAACATCTAACTGAATCTGAAGTTTGATGAAAATCCGTGCATTAGTTCTTGCGATATAGCTATTACAGAAATCGTGAAAAATGCAGCATAGCAGCACAATCTGTTGGGAGATTAACACCAAACCATAATCACCACCTATAATTATCAAGGTATACCTGAATCTGAAGTTTGATGAAAATTCGTGCTTTAGTTCTTGAGATATAGCTATGGCGTAAATCATTAAAAATGCAGCATAGCAGCACCACCTGTTGGGCAATTTACATCAAAAACTAATTTATATCGAGGATTAACTGAATATACATTTTTATTAAATTTTGTGCATTAGTTCTTGAGATACACCACCCACAAAATTTGTGTCACATACAGACAAACAGAGTCACAGACTCATTTTGTAAAAACATGTTTTTCAGGATATCTGACCCCTAAAACATGTAAATCGCTCGAAAATTTTCCCGAATCCAATACTTTCTTATTGTAAAGATAAACAAAGAGGAGAAACATAATTTTCTTTAATTATTGAGGGGGGGGGGGGTAGTTTAACAGACTTATAATTAACTTAAAAACTTGGAGGGGGGGAGTAAAACTGTATGATTGATTATTTATTGTTACAATAAATTAACTAATGGAGCAGAAAAAGTTTTTAAAAAAGCAATGATTTTTAAGATTTTAAAATTTATAAGTTGAGGGGGCAAAGGGACAAGCACATTTTTTTAAATTTTTTAGGGAGGGAGTATATTAGAAGACTTATTTATTTACCTTACTAAAAATTTACAAGGAAAAAAAAGTTTACAAGAAAAGGTTTTTTTTCGCTATGACAAAATTCGCGTGTTTCTCGCGATCTTTTGACGAAATTAGCGTATTTTTGGCGATCTTTTGACGAAATTTGCGTATTTTTGGCGATCTTTTGACGAAATTTGCGTATTTTTGGCGATCTTTTGACGAAATTTGCGTATTTTTGGCGATCTTTTGACGAAATTTGCGTATTTTTGGCGATCTTTTGATGAAATTTGCGTATTTTTGGCGATCTTTTGACGAAATTTGCGTATTTTCGGCGAACTTTTGAAGAAATTTCCGTATTTTTGGCAATCTTTTCACGAAATTTGCGTATTTTTCGCGATCTTTTGACAAAATTCGCGTATTTTTCGCGATCTTTTAACGAAATTCGCGTATTTTCACAATCTTTTTACCCCGTTTTGTTCGTTTTTTGACGAAGTCAGCTATCCTTTGACAAAATGCACATTTTTTTCGCGATCCTTCGATGAAATTGACGTGTTATTCGCGCTATTTTTACGAAATTCTTGTGTTTTTCGCGATATTTTAACGAAATTCGTGTGTTTTTTGCGACTTTTTGATGAAATTTGCGGGGTTTTTTCGTCATCTTTAAACAAAATTATCGTTTTTACGATCTTTTGACCGCGCAAAATTCGCGTTTTTTCGTGATCATTTGACAAACACAGGGATGAAAGTGCACTAAAGCCATTTTGTAGCAGCAAAAATCGAATTTTGGAGCAGTAAAATCTATTTTTGTAGCAGCAAAAATCTGATTTTGTAGCAGTAAAATCCATTTTTTGTAGCAGCAAAAATTAATTTTGTAGCAATAAAAACTGTTTTTGGCGCAAATTGAAATTCTAATGCTAATAAAAAGAAAATTGCGTATTTTCGCAATCTTTTGATGAAACTGGCGTATTTCTTGCGATCTTTTGGAGAAATTAGCGTATTTTTGGCAATCTTATGACGAAATTCGCTTATTTTTGGCAATCTTATGACAAAATTCGCGTATTTTTTGCGATTCTTTGTTGAAATGAGCGTGCTGTTCGCTATTTTTTGACGAAATTAGCGTGGTTTTTTTAAATCTTTTGACAAAATTTGCGATTTTTTGTGACCTTTTGATGAAATTTGTGGGTTTTTTCGAATTTTTTAACGAAATTTGCATTTTTTCACAATCTTTTGACCCCGTTTTGTTCGTGTTTAGGAATAATTGGTAATCCTTTGACAAAATTGACGGGTTTTTTTTTTTCGCTATAACAAAATTCGCATGTTTTTCGCGATCGTTTGACGAAATTTGCGTGTTTCTCGTGATCTTTTGACGAATTTGCATATTTCTCGCGATCTTTTGACGAAATTAGCGTGGGTTTTTTTTTAATCTTTTGACAAAATTTGCGGTTTTTTGTGACCTTTTGATGAAATTTGTGGGTTTTTTCGAGATCTTTTAACGAAATTTGCGTTTTTTCAGAATCTTTTGAACCCGTTTTGTTCATTTTTAGAAGTAATTGGTAATCCTTTGACAAAATTAACGGGTTTTTTTTCGCTATGACAAAATTCGCATGTTTTTCGCGATCGTTTGACGAAATTCGCGTGTTTCTCGCGATCTTTTGACGAAATTTGTGTATTTTTGGCAATCTTTTGACGAAATTTGCGTATTTTTCGCGATCTTTTGGCAAAGTTCGCGTTTTTTCGCGATCTTTTAACGAAATTCGCGTTTTTTCACAATCTTTTGACCCCGTTTTGTTCGTTTTTTGACGAAGTCAGCTATCTTTTGACAAAATGCACGTTTTTTTCGCGATCCTTTGACGAAATTCGCGCGTTATTCGCGATATTTTGACGAAATTCTTGTGTTTTTCGCGATCTTTTTGACGAAATTTGCGTGTTTTTCGCGATCATTTGACGAAATTTATGGTTTTTTGCGACCTTTTGATGAAATTTGCGGCTTTTTTTCGCAATCTTTTAACAAAATTATCGTTTTTACGATCTTTTGACCGCGTTTTTTCGTTTTTGACGAAATTAGCGATCCTTTGACAAAATTCACGTTTTTTTGTGATCATTTGACAAACATCGCGTGTTTTTCGAGATCTTTTGACCGCGGTTTTTTGCTTTTTTTGACGCAATTAGCGGCATAGAAAAAATTAATTTTTATTTTTTGTTGTTGTTTCTCGGATCGACGAAATCAGGCTAAATTTCATCTTGGCACTAAGTACGTTTTGGTGCAGGTTTGGCGCAAAATGGAAAAAAATAGCTCTTTTGTAGCAGCTTTGCGCAGATTTTGGCTTCGTCTGGCGCAGGTCTTACATTCCTGAGAGTAGAAAATGGTTTAAAAAAAATGAAGTTTTTAACTTTGATATTACGAAGGGGAAAGTAAAATTTCAGAAGAAGGGGAGGCAAGGTGGGATTAAGATTTTTTTTAAATCAGAAATTAAAAGAAATGCAGAAGAGTTTCAACTTTGATTAAGAATTAATACGAGAGTAAAATTAAGCACTTTTAAGGACTTTTTTCAGATTTTGCGTGAAAATAAGTACTTTTAAGCACCAAAAATTTCCTTTGAAAAATGTAAGCACTTTTAAGGACTTTCAAGGACCGTACGAACCCTGCCCTTGTATGTTTTATAAAACTGGGTTATTACTGACACTTTTAATCAAGCCAGTCAGGAAGCAGAAAATAATGTTTCAAAGTTTCGCTGTTTTTCTGTAAAAATCTTAATGAAGAGGCTAAGAGCTGGCTTCGTTTAATTCATTTATATATTATTTATTTTCTTGCAAAATTTGAATGTTTTTGTTTGAGTAGCAATAGAAAACTTAGAATTTTATATACTAAAGGCCATTTACAAAATTTCATTTATTTTTAAGGTTTTAAGAGGGGTGTCCATTACTGGGATGGTTAATTAGTCATTTTCCAGTAATGGACACCCCATGTAGACATTGCTAAAAATGCAATTTCAGTAATGTTTATAGAGCATAAAATATTTTGACTTAACTGCAAACCTAAATAATCAAATTTAATTTTTAAATTATACTTACCAAAATGTAATAACACCATAAACTTTTATAAATAGCTGCTTTTAAGTTATTTTATGTGATTAATAAAATTTCAATATTTTATTTTATTTATTTATTTTTAATTTAGTATATGTACCTTGCATATTTTAAAATCTGGCAATCAAACCAGCCAGGAAGCAGAAAATATTGTTTAAGAGCACAGTCAAAGAGGGGATCATAGGGCTTAATCCCTCTCCGTTTAAATAAAAACAATTAAGTTACAGGAGCTATTAAAAATCTACTTTCTGTCTTAAACGTTTCATTATTCACCTCTGATCAAAAAAAAAAAAAAAAAAAAAAAAAAAAAAAAAAAAAAATGTAATATTAATGAAAGTTATAAGTAATATTCATGAAACTAGTAAATCTGCAGATCAGTGGCCTCAAGCATCAGTTCTACAATTTTATTTTGAAATTATTTTATTTAGTATTTAAAATATTCAACTTACAATATCATTTCTTTCATATTTGTAATATTAATTATTAGGGTAGGGTGGGGTAAAATGGGTCACTTTATAAGTAATTCAATGCAAATAAAATTGAAATTATTTTTTTTTAACTAACATTTGTAATAATATTTATTAATATATTCAGGCATGCAAATGCAATTATGCTTCCAAAAAAGTGAGAAAAGTGACAAAAAGTCCGAAAAAAGTGACAATAAAGTGACTAAAGCATGTTGAAAAAGTGACTAAAGCATGTCCAAAAAGTGACCAAAGCATAACAAAACAAGTTGGAAATTGCATGTCAAACATGGCAAATGAGGTGTATTCATATTATAGCTAGTTTTATAAATATTTTTTGCATCGCATATTGTACTGAATGTATATTTTACTGCACTTCATAAGTGTATATCAATTTCATTCTGTTCAAAAGGCTGTAACATCATTAAAATGCACTTGAAATAATTTTTTTCTCATTGGCCACAATGTAATCGAAAATTTTTGACTGACCCTGTAATTAACCTGTATACATCTTATTTTCATAAAATTTAAAATGACTCGACACAATTTTGCAACAATTATATATTTAAAATTTCATACCATGCAGTTGGGTAGTTTTTGCTCTGTTATATGTGGACGGACGAACAGACAAACGGACTGAACGACGACTATAGGGGCTATGCATTTATATAATTATGAACGCACCTAAAAAGGGCCTAAAGCCAAAACAAAAGAAAGTGACATGAAAAGATACAAGACAAAATTTTCTTTTTTTTTTTTTGAATCAATTTGTAAGTTAAATTATGTAACCTTTTTGCTTTTTAGATGAAAATCCTGCCAAAATATTGGATAAGATCAAACATCAGTTTTATTTAATCATATAAAACAAAAAGTACAATGTTAGCATAATAAACTTTTAAAATTGAATTATAAGTAAGTAAGTTTGTCACAAAAATAATGGCAAGGGTCCTAACTATCACCTTTTAATTACCACTATTTCTAAAGGGCAATCTTCATTTTATTTTTACAACATCTGTAATAGAATTCAACTGTTTGCAAATAGTGATATTGAAATAAGTCGCTGGTAGGATCCTTGAAATATTTTCTGCAATAAACTCTAATTATAACTGCAACTAGCTACACAAAAAGAAACTAGATGTTTAACAAAAAATGATGGAAATAAAGAAAAGTTAAAATTCTAGTGCTAAATTCACCCAGAGTAACAATTAAAACTCTTAGAAAAAACAAATGAAATGTACCATATTGCTTACAGTCAGAGTCAGATAATATAGACGAACACGCGAACGCCGTTCGCAGAAAATTTTCAAAGTTTGCAGACAGTTCTGATGGGTTTTTTTTTTAAAACAAATTTTTCATTAAAAAAAAAAAAAAATGAAGACCCCAGGCGGAGAATCTGTGCGAGGCCCGTCGCAGACTTGTGAGAAGGTCTGCAGATAAAAAAAAGCTATCTAGAAATTATTTGCCATGTACCATGGAAGAAGCGCCGTGGCATATATATTTTTAAAACTTAAAAATATTATAAGTGCAGGGCTTATGCCGGAACGGCAGGTACAATGCTTTTTTTTTTTTTTTTTTCTTTTGCCAGGGCCGGTAGCAGAAACAGTGCAGCACCGAAGCAGGTGCTGCAGATTATTTTAGGCTTTGCAGATTAGTTTAACAGATTAAAAATAAATTTTGTGTTGAAAAGTAAATCTTAAATGTTGATCTCTTTTAAATAAAGTTTATTTGGTTGGAAATTTTAGCGAATGTTTATGCGCTTGTTTAACATTTCTCTGCGATTTGCAGTGACTTTTTTACATTCGAAAGGGGAATTCGGTTTCAATATCTTAGTAAACATTATCCTCTTTTCAATAAAGTCTAATTCAGAAAACAGGAGGGGGGAGGTTGAGAGCATGTAACGTAATGTGAAGGATTGGAAAGAGGACTTTTTCACTTTTGCTGTTATCGGCAATATAGGACTTAGGAGGGGCGTGGCGTTTTTCTGCAGAAAATTTTTAAGAAATTATTTGAGTCTGCAGACAGTTTTACATTTTATCTAAGTCTGCTTACAGTGCATACATATCAAATAAAAATATTTAAAATATATTAAAAATCCATTAAACTGCAAAACATTTTCAGACGATGCTCTCGGCCATCAACATAGTAAAACTAAATGCCATGTCTGTTTGCACCTACTTGAGAATTGTCCGGGAGGTGACAAAAAGAAAAGGTATTCAAATGTCCATAAAAACATGGTTTCAACTATTATCTAACAATTCCTTTCAAACTCCATGGGTGTCATATGACAATACATCATTAGAAACACCTTTTTAAAAAATTATCTCAAGAGATTATCTTATAATGGCTTCTTGGTAATTACTTGTACTGAAAATAATTTTGGATTTATTAAATTTTACTTTTGTATGCTGAGTTTGTAAGTTAATGAAGTATAAGGTCGATTTAATCTCCTTCATGTTCCTTTATCAACTTTATTCCTTAAATCTACCATGAACTGCGTCATCAAGATTAGCTCAAACTCAGCCTATAAAAATAGAATTCCATCTTCTTTTGACATCCATGGAGTTTGGAAGGAATTGCTAGGTAACAGATGAAAGGATGTTTTTGCTGAACATTTGAATACCTTTTTCTGTCATCTTAGCTTCCGCATCATCCTTAATCTAGAATGGTCTCTTCTTGACGATTATCGAGTAGGCACAAAGAAACATGACGACATTTCATTTTCCACTGATGGTGGCCGAATGCATCGGCTGAAAACATTTTGGAGTTTAATGGATTTTTAATATATTCTTATATATGTATGCACCTGTTAACAATTTGGTACATTTTATTTGTTTTTTTTTTCTAAGACTTTTAATGATGGAAAAAAAAATGAATACCCAGAAAGATAATAAAAATCTTAAAAACACACACATAAATTAATAACTTATCAATTACTCTAATTATCTAAATGCTAAAACTAATTTAATATCACAAAGCTTTGTGCTAATTTAAACATATTAAACAGTTTCTACTCCATTGTAAAAAAAAAATTAATAAATAAAATGACATCAATATGATTATGCAAAAAATCATCTTTTTTGGTGGTGATTGGGAACTTTCTGTTTTCATTTTTGCAATAAAAAACAAAGATAGAATTTTGACTGGGACTGAAATTCAATGAAGAGTATTACGCGCTGAGGATCTTGATGAGATTCCTTTATTAGTTCTACCCCACTTTTCGCTGTAACTCGAAGTGAACAATGTTTTGTTCCTATTAGCCATGATCCCAGTTTTGTAGTTCATAATAAGCAAGAAAATCATAATACAGTTTAAACGACGAACTTTTCTTAATGTGCAAATTGTTTGTTTTAACTGTGTCCTCATATTAGGAGGGCTTGTATTAACAGAGTTCGACTGTATTTAGACATGGCGTTTTGTGAGAGAATATCAACAATTATTGATGTTGAAGATATCAACAAAATCTGAAAGATAAAAATGTCGATTTTAGTCAACTTTTTAATTAAAAGAGAGTGAATCAGTTTCCGGAGTTAGCTCACTTTTAGTCAAAAAAAGTGACTTTTTCTAAAAATAGTGACTAAAAGTGACAAGTTTTAAAAAAGTGACTAAAAGTGAGAAAAGTGACTAACTTGCATCCCTGTATATTGGCAACATTTTTCACGTTCAAAAAAGTTAATTTCATGAATATGGTAACAGAAAAAAAATTCTTTACAAGCTGTGGATGGTGGTGTGCAAAATACGTAGTTTACTAACTTCTGAAAATCGCTGTATTTTAATAAAAAACAGTGCAAATTTGAAGTATTTTCTCATAAAAATAGCTTTGGAAAACATTTCAAGCCAATCTCATAAAAAAAATATTAAATATTTTCTTTTTTATTTAATTTTTTTCTAGATGGGGTAAAATGGGTCATAGTTAGGCTTAGGTTTTGTGTGTAAATCTACTGCAGTAAATTTTGTTAAATTTAAACTATAAATGTAATTTTAAACTTACATATAAACAGTTTTAAATTTAAACAATGTTTATTTTTTTATATATTTAATATTTTAATTGTTGCTTATATAAACAATGTTAAGTTTAAATAACAAGAGAAACAAGGATGCAAAAGTATTTTAAAGCTGTTTTTCCTCATCTTCTGAAAAAACTGTTTGAAAGTTTACAGAAAGATCATACTGTGAATGGCTTCAAAGCAGGGGCGTGCCGAGCGGGGGGGGGGGGGGGGGGGGTGCTGGGGGTGTAACACCCCCCACACACACACACACACTTTTGGAAGAGTTGGTAAAATTTAGAATATTTGGAAAGTTAAGAACACACCCTGCAAAAAGTCCCCTCTCCTGTCGTCAGTATCATTCTCTGGTGTCCGTCTTTGAAAGGGAAAAGAAAGAACTTATCACGGAAGATTGTGTATGATTTTGTGTAGGAGGGAGGGGTTGTTAGAGAGCTGAGGTGATAGATAGAGAGTGAGAATTGCGTTTCTGAGAATTTGAGACTTTCGTGAAAGGAAGGGAATGGGGGGGGGAGTGTTGTTGCAAACTCTATTGTAAGTTTTCCCATGTAGCATCTTTAATTGCTCCCTTCTGCTATGGACTGATTCTTAGAATTTGGTGACCTCTTGGCTCTGGATTTGGCGCTAGTTCTTCGAGGTTGCTGCATTTAAAAGATGAAGTCACGGACACAGAAGAAGAGCGATTTGCAAAAGTTTGTTTTTGTCGCATGATGGCGGGTAATTCAGTGAAAATTTTATGCACACACTGTGATCTCGTACACACACATTTCACAGAAAAAAATTAATTTATATCGCCATATAAGAAAATTTCATCCGAATGAAAACATCGACCTCCAGAAAGGAAAAACGGATTCAATGTACAATATGTTGATATTTCTGCATTTCTATTAGAGGCCTGCATAGCCATATTCAAACAGATCATCCATATATAAAATTATTTTTTGAAAAGACTCCTGTATAGCCCCTCCCCCCCCCCACCCCCCCCCGCAAAGCCGGTTTTGTTCTTCAAATTGTCATAGACACTTCAATTTAGTAGTCAGGTACATCTGGAACAGTAATCATGCTTAAAGTACGTGTTACTCTTTTTGTGAGTGGGTGGGGGCGACCATCTTTAAACCTCATTTGTTGAAAATTCCAAAATCAGAACATTCAAGCATCATCACTCTTCAGGTTGGTTCTGTGTCCAAAATTTTTAGTGTCTATGGCTATTTGAAGACTCAAAGAAAAATATTATTTTTTGTCACAGGGAGGGGGGGGGGAATTGTCCCCCCCCTTTTGTCAAGAGTATTCCTTTCTTGAATCTTTCAAGAAAGGAATACTTTTGCATGATTATTATTTAGCTCTGTTTCCTCTTGAATTCAGTTCAAAACATCAACTTTGACAGAATTTTCTGAAAGCCTTTAACAAAAATAAATAAATAAATAAATAAATATATATATATATATAATAATGGAAAACTTATTTCGATTACAAAGTTTCTATTACAAAGTTTAGCTCCTGCTGGTATTAAGAATATCCATATTTAGAATACAGCGACCAACTGGATGGCACATTTTGTTTTGCTTGTTCACTTTGCTCTGATGGCCCGGGGACTGAAAACGCAGAAAAAGCTTGGATTAGTGTTGGTATTCGTGTATGGCATAAGATGAAAGGCCGAGGAAAAAACCATAAAGGCAAGTTAATGGCCCATTTTATGAGCAATGCTCATAGAGCTGCAGTGTATAAATTAGATAATTTGACCCAAAAAAGTAACCACGTTGACAACTTTCTATCTAGTCAACGTAGAGAGGCAGCAGCTAAGGCGGAGCAAATTCGTCTAAGAATCAGAGAGATTATTAATATACTTCTAGACTGCACCAGATATCTAAGCCGTCAAGCACTTGCATTTCAGGGACGAAAAAGTGACAGCAGTAACTACATTCAGCTCATTAGATTAATGGCCAAGTGGATTCCAACTTAAAAAAAGTGGATTGATGATAATCATCTTCGCCCATACCATGCCAACTATCTTAGTAATAAGTCGCAAAACGACTTTATTGGCATTCTTGTATCATTTGTCCGTGAAAAAATAGTTGCAAATGTCAAAAATTGTGGATTTTTTAGCGTTATGACTGACATCACACCTGATCTCTCTCATCTTGACCAGCTTTCAATTGTAATCCGATACATGACCCCAAAGTTTCAGCCAGAAGAAAGGTTGTTAAAACTAAAAGATTATCTGGATAAAACAGGCGAAGGAATGGTTAAGCTTATTTCTGAAATTCTACAGTCAGTTGGAATATCGATTTCCCAAGCTCGTGCACAGTCTTACGACACCACGTCATTATGTCCGGCCTCATTTTAGGCTGTCAATCTAAACTTTCAGAAATAGCTTGTAGATCTATTTTATACATACCCTGCCTCGTGCATAAAGTAAATTTATGTGTTGAACATGCGTGAGAAGAAAGCAATATAATAAAATTGTTCTACGACAGTATTCAGGATCTCTATAACTTCTTTTCACTGAATACAATGCGATTTGGCATACTGAGAGAGAAAATGGAAGTTCTTTAGAAGAGTCTTACCTTGAAATCTTTGTTAAAGACAAGATGGACTATGCGAGCGGATTCAGTCAGAGCTATATTGTCCTATGATGCCCTCATCCATACTCTGCAAATTATTTCTGAAGACATGAAGGTTGACAAGGATGCTCGAGCTAAGGCGGTAGGGTTAAGAAGCAAAATGATGTCATACGATTTCATTGTTACTTGCAATGAAAACAATTATGTTTAAGACCAAGTTAGCAACAGAGCAATTGCAACGTGAAGACCTGAACATTTTAGAGGGAACCGACATAATGCAGAAAACTTACAAAAGCATTCAGAAACTCCGGAATGATGACGCGGTGCCAATAATGATCATCATTAAAGAAGCTGACAACATCTGCGAGACACATGGAATAAATCAAGATTATGAGTTCAATTTGCGGCACAGACGACGGAGGCCTCCATCGAAGATCGACGAAAATCCTGAAACTGCAATTCTATTTACACGAGAGAATTATTTTAAAGCAGAAATTTTGAAGGTAGTAGATCGGCTTACAACTGCATTTGGAGACATTCATAAGTTGGTATTTGAGAGAGTTAAACCACTGGCTTGTCTCCTTCCATCTAGGATCAAGTATAGCTCTACCGAGGACATTTCTAAACTATGTCAATTATTCCCTGATGATCTCAAAGATTTGGATAACTTG
The DNA here is from genome assembly GCA_963932465.1 of Maratus speciosus. Taxonomy (NCBI): domain Eukaryota; kingdom Metazoa; phylum Arthropoda; class Arachnida; order Araneae; family Salticidae; genus Maratus; species Maratus speciosus. The sequence continues at coordinate 41,275,059 of OZ010792.1, forward strand.
GAATGTGAAATTGATCTCATGTCCTCAGAAATAGCTAGTTCTGAATCGGATACAATTGGCGCAGCAGCGCAAAAACTTGTGGGGAAGGCTCATTTGTATGCTAACCTTTCTTTGACATACAAGTTGGCCTTAATTATTCCAGTAACTGTGGCAAGTAATGAAAGAAGTTTCAGCAGGTTAAAGTTAGTAAAAAATTACTTGTGTACCACCATGTCGGAAGAGCGACTGGACGAACTAATACTATTAACCTGTGAAACAGATATAACTGACATGTTGGATTTAGACAGTGTAACTGGAAAATGGGCTATTCTGAAGGATAAGCGGGTGATAATTTTAAAATGTAGAAGGATAATTTTTAGTCTCTTACACTAATATATATCTTATTTTTAGCAAGCAAGATTTGTCTTTTTTATGTATTTTAAAATTTATACACTTACATTACACAACAGTATGCGGTTTTATTTATAGAAATATAAATTTCGAAGTACTTCAACATTCTTATTGTTACTTTTGAGAGCTGGTCAATGTACGGTACATCTGTACACATTTCCTTTTAAATCATAAGCAGAATCCTAATTCATAACAGGATTCTCAACGCTACTTATACAGTAAAATAATTTAAAAAAATTTACACATACTGAATAACAGTATTTAATTTCGACTGTGGTTAAGAAGAATGCAGGTGAACACTTAAGACTTTTAGTGATTTTTATAAATTCACGGTATTGTAGAACAGTTGACTCCGTCGCTGAGGGAGGGGCTATCACAAAGCCTTTCTCACCCCCAATTGTGCAGTCGGCAAAATTCAGTTCACCCCCCCCCACTAAAACAGCCTTCGGCACGCCCCTGCTTCAAAGGTGCAGGGTTGTTTCTTCCTAATATAACAAAAGTAGAACATAGGATTGAACTGCCTCAAAGATGGATGTGTCATCTACTTCTTTGAATATGGTAGTATTACAGAAGTCTACACCAACTACTTCAGAGCTGATGCAGAACTTCCTGTTCAAGCAATGACAAAACAATTCAAGACTGAATGTATTGTCATTGCCATTTTAAGATTTAAAATGTGCTATTCAAAGAACTCTATCACCTGTACAATCAAGTGTCACTAAAGTTGCTATTATTAATTCTAAAAAGCAAAGAAAAGAGTCCAACACAGAGATGGAGAAGTAATGACAGAACCTGATGTAATTGAACGTCTTCATGAAGAAGTACTGGAATGAATGAAAAAGAAAAAAAATTTGAACTGCCACAGTTAAACATAAACAGAAAAAATTCCGCTCCACAACAGATTGATCTGTTTGCAAGATGGTCAAGAATATAAGTGAACTTTTTCCTGGAAAATGAGTAGTTATTGAATAAAGGGAAAGTGTCTATGAAAAGATTAGTTGGTCGAATCACAAATATTGAAGGTGATGATATACATATGAAATATGTAACCAAATCCAGAATAGGGAATTATGTTTTCCCTGAAAAAGAGGACATTGATATAGTAGAAAAAACGGTGTTGTAAAAGTTTTAGAAGAACCACTTTGCAATAATCGTGAACGATACTACTTTAAAATTTGAAAATTATATTGTTTAACATAATATGTAACAGATCACCTTTTTGTTTTAATGTATTTACTAATAAATATATTCTTTAAGCATCATTTTGCATTATGACCCATTTTACCACAGAATGGAGTAAAATGAGTCGAAGCTATTCAAGCTAAGTTTAACTTATAATTAAAATATAAATGTTAAAATTACATAAAAATGACCTGAAGGAATGTAATGTCAAGCTGCTATTGAGAAAAAACAAGAAAGTTTTATGATTTTATTGCTACAAGACTCTGAATGTGAAAATAGCTAAAAAGTGACCCATTTTACCCCACCTGACCCTATAAATGATACATCAAGTAGTCTCTGGAAGATTAATTGTTAAAAATAGTGAGACAAAACTAAACACTAATATTCCAAAACATTTTTTTTTTTAATTATCTTTTAAATCACCCACTATTTCAATACTTTGATAGCTGTAATTGCCTGATATTTAGTATTTTAAACTATCCATCTAAAATAATTAAAACATCGATCTTCTGATAATTACAATAATTGATGCAAACAGTAAATGATTATGACAAATATTTTATTAATTACTGGTATCCTAATTGTTAAATTTATTTGAATATAACTATTTTGTTTCATTAGTATGTATTCATTAAATTCTGGTTCTAAATACAGTCATAAAAACAATTATATTTATTACTTTTTATGGGGTGCTCATTACTGGAACATAGGATGTCCATTACTGGGCCAGAAGGTGTCCATTACTGGGCTTTTGGGTGTTTTGATATATTTATGTTATTTAAAATTAAATTTCCATTCATATTGGGAAATGAGGCTATAAGAATGGTTAAATATTGTTGATAGATTAATATAATATTGAAAAAACTGGAATATAATAATTAATTATAACTATTAATAAAAAAATAATTTTTAAAGAAATTCCTTAAGGGTGCCCATTACTGGCACATCTACCCTATACAAAATTTCAAACATTATTTTGTATTACACAAACGTTAAATAATACGTCACCAAAGACGCATTTAAATGAGATTATAATTTTATTTGCAATGCAAAAGGTTAAAATTTTCTTTTGTAATTCGATTAAATTGAATTCACAACTAAACTTAATAAAAACTCTTAAAACTTGCCGCTATTCATTATTCAGTTAGTAAAAGACAAATCTAAAATAATAAGGCAAGAATAAAATTTTAGGTCCCAAATCACCCTTCAAAATATTTTTCTGGCTATGGTTTCGCTTATACCCTATGTGCTTAAGAGGAATTCTATGGGCAATATCTGAACCTGATGCAACAATTGTATTTTTAAAAATCTATGGATTGTACATTCCACCCGTGCTGAAAATACAAAATAGTAATACACAAGCATATGGAATTAATATGTAAGCCTAAGATATGTAAAGTCCATTTTTTAATTAAAGTATTTATTATACAAATTTTAATTAAAATTTGTTGTACATAAACCTCTACTTATAAAAATAGTTGTTTTAAAGCATAAAACGAGCTTGAGTATGTAAAACTGTTAAATTTTACATTAAAATTGCAACAATGTCTGTAATACGTAGAGTAGTCGGATATCATGATGTATTGTGATATTGCGATTTAACCTCAATGATACATTGTGATGTAGAAATCCTAAAATCGCCCAGTCCTAGCGGCAGCACTTCAAAATTTGTCTCGTGCTCTCTATGCAAGCGTCTTCAAACAGTGTGATGTCATTTGCATTAGACACAACTCCAGCATATGGCGAAAACGAAAATCGCGGATTGTATAAGCATGGGATATGATGTGCAATAACGTTGAATCATTAATGTGCCAGATGCATGTCGTATAAACTTTTCAGACTGGAATTTATGTGGGTTTTAGCTATAACGTGTAAAAAAAAAATGAAACTAGCTTATTGTATTTTTTTTTTTTCATAAAAATGGCATTACTGGCATGTTTCCAATGTGACTTCTTTGTATGAATTTGTAGCATCACTTTTGTTGTCTACAGCACACTGTGAAGGGGGGATTCAGTCTCATGAATATAACAAAAATTGACAATCAAGAATTTAAGTAACTAAATGAGGGTTAATTTGGAAGGGGAATTTTGAAAAGAATTTCCATTAAAAAAAGCATTTGCTGTGTGGTATACAGCCAAATCTTGAAGGGTCAATCTTACAGAGTGATGTATTTGTATATTGCATAACTAAAAATAACACTCACGTATATAGAAATTTTGTATAAATAAAACTTTTTTTTTCTTAGCTAAAGCTATTTTTATTTGGCTAGAAGTTTTGGCTATAATTAGCCAAAACACTAAAAATCCCTTTTTCCTAGATTAAACCCTACTCACTCTTGGCTGATCACTAATCGCATGTTCACGAATGTCACGTAAATTTATTTTAGATGTCTGCATGGGCCTAAATTTTAAGACTCGGATTCAGCCCGGTGCAGAAAAAGCTATTCAGACTTGGTGTAAGAAATAAAAGTCCGATCCAGCCCTCAGCCGAGCAAAAATCAAAATCTGCCTTGACAGAACTCCAAGGGCGTAGGAACCGGGAGAGCTGGGGCTCCCCCTGGAATATTTCAGACGGGCTCAGCTCTCCCGGTAGAAATTCTCACACCACATCTGTTTACGATACACATTGCTGAGTTAAAAAATAAAGTCTACTTTTTCTAGGAAATTCACGCAATAAACAACAAAGAGAAGAGAGATAGGGGGGGTGGTGAGCACATTTGTTTGTGCCTTTACCCTTTTTCTCAATGTTTACAAGCAGGGTTCGCAAGGCTGGGCCCAGTTCGAAAAAACCCGGTGGGTTTTTTCAGAATGGGCCCACTTGAAAAAGCCCACTGAAAAACCCACAATGTGGGTTTTTTCAATTTTTAGAAATAACAATATAAAAATTTAAACAACATATACATTTAATGAATTTAAGTCATTTCAGTTAATTTAAAAAAAAATTAATATATAAAAGCCATTACATACACATCTGAAGTAAAATAAAAATGTATTTCAACACATTGAAATACTTTACTAACATAGAACCTAGTAGGCAACATACATAGTACATAATTATAGGTAAAGGTTATATCATAAGAATGTCTTTAAATAAAAAATTCAAATCAACGATATTGATGAAAATAAAAAATATGTATTTTTACTTTCTTCTATCTTTACAAGAAGAAAGTATTGGATTTGTGAAAAATTTCGACTTCCAGTTTATGATGGATTTATACATTTTAAAAAGGTCCTGAAGACGATTTGATGGTTTTTAGAAAATGTCTGTATGGGTGCTCTATCTCAAGAACCTCAGAATTTCACAAAACTTTAGATTTAGTTAGACCGTGATGTAAACTGGTGCTGATTAGTTTTTAGTGTATACTGCCCAACAGGTGGCGCTGCTATGCTGCATTTATCTCAATTTTTGCAATAGCTTTACCTCAAGAACTAATGCACGGATTTTCATAAAACTTCAGATTGAGTTACAAGTTAAATTGTTGCTTATTGAATTTTGGTGCATATCGCCCAAAGGGTAGTGCTGCTATGCTGCATTTTTTGCGATTTTAGCAATAACTCTTATCTCAAGAACTAATGTATGGAATTGAATAAAAATTTAGATTCAGTTAGACCTTGATATAAACTGGTGCTGATTAGTTTTTGGTATATATCGCCCAACAGTGGTGCTGTTGTGCTGCATTTATCTCACTTTTTGCAATAGCTTTATCTCAAGAGCTAATAATGCATGGATTTTCATCAAACTTCAGATTCAGTTAGACGTTGACGTAAACTGTTACTGATCAGGTTTTGTTGTAAATTGCACAACATGGGATACTTATACCTCCTTGTTAAATGCATCCAATTCAACAAATCTATATTTTACAATCCTCATGATGGGCATAAATTGTCATTTAATTTTGGCACTGTGATAGCGAATTTTGAATTATTAACATGTATGAGATAGATGAAACTTTTGGGATTGACACATCCGACTAGTTTATCCCTTTTTTCTTTCTACTTATATATTTTAAATTTTAATATTCTATTCATTATTTGATTTAAAGAAAATTAACAATTTTATATCTTCTATTATATTTAAAACTAATTTGTGAGACACACTGACATTTAATTAATTTAAATTCATATAATTTATAGCTTGTAAAATAGCATTACAATTATATTGTATATAAGGGAACAGTGTATTTTTTATGTATAGTGTATATAAATATATAGAAAATATAGTATATAATAATATAATTACGCATATATTATACTTTTGAAAAAACCCGATTTTCCCCGGGGAAAATTGGGTTTTTCATGAAAAAACCCAAAAAAACCCATGTGGGTTGGGTTTTTTCAGAAAAACCCGGGTTTTTGCGAACCCTGTTTACAAGCCTCCTGATTTCTAGAAAAAAAGGGTCTTATATAGGTCTACTACAAATAACCTGCATCAATAACATATTTATAAAGAGGAGGCATTTAAAATTGATTTGAAGAGTTTGTAAAGAATTTGTAAGCAAAACAACAGAAAGCACTTTAATTTTTCGTAAATGGAAGTGGGAGAAGACTTAAATTTGAATATTGCATTCGGGATCGGACATAAATTAAGTTTCTATGAATCAAATATATATATTAAAAATAATTTTAACTGGATTAAAGAGTTTGTGATCTTTTGATATGCTTCTATTTTATACTTCTGTTTGTGAAACGTGCAACACTATGAAGGAACCCTCCAAAATGAATGAAATGATCCATGCCATTAGCTTTCCGCAATATGCCCCGGCTCCCCCTGTTTGTACAAAGTTCCTAGGCCACTGCAGAACTCAGTTACTACAAAAATTCTGATTTGTATTAACCGGTGTTATCCTACCATTAAAATTCTTTACAAAAATAGTTCATATATATTTATTTATTTAAGCAAACATTTTTAAAGCACAAACGTTTTATGGTGTATTATCAGTGTTACAATGTTGGTGTGTTATAGGGTTACCAATTTGGCAGATTTTTTTAATTCAAAATCTACCAGAATTTCCTAATAGTTATCTCCACTTTATTTAATCACAGAATGCATATCATTACATAAATCAAAAAATACTATTGAACATTTCTGGTATATTGATTAAAACCCCCAGCTAAATTGGAGGGAATGGAGTGGGGGGTAACTAGTTTGGAAGGCCCAGTTCTTGCACCCGGCCTCGCTTTCGCTAAGGACGGCTCTGAGCCCAGTCCTAATTGTTGGTACAGCTGATTTAATATATCGAATGTTAAAATATGAGAGATGTGTTTCAGTAGTCACAATCCCTCATACCTGAAATATTACACATGTATTCAGAGTTGAAGAGCTAAATACTCCCAATGGCAAACTATAGATAATTATGTTATTGCTGTTAATTTTAATTTTACAAATGTAAAAAAAAAAAAAAAAACGAAATTCAACTTAGCTTGCTCTGTTTACAATATTTACGTTGTCAAAAGAGCGCTGCTGACATACTTTTTTTCTCGTAACATTTCATTTTTGCCAAATCAATGTAAAGAACTATTCTTTTTCCTATGAAATGGATAAAAATTGTCATCAGAACTTGAAAATTTAGGGGGAAATGCTCTAAAATATTATTATTTGCTTCGAATTCTGAAGATGTTGGCCGCCGGTGCTTTACTTTACTCGCATAATATTTTACGTAAAACTTTACACTAAAATCAAAAAATATTTGACTTTTACTTACAACATACTTCACGATTAGAAAAAGGTTCGAAATTAATTTAAACAGTAACAACTTAAATTAAAATAATATGACAACTTTTGAAACTTCCGCGTTACTGCCCGTTTACTTAAATTGGTTGGTTGAATGATTGTTGATTGGTTACGGTACGGCAAAGAAAGTACGGGCACTGAGCTCCATTATCTCCCTGCCATATATATGGCAGGGAGATAATGGAGCTCAGTGGGGAAGCGGTTGTTGCCGCACACGGGAGCCACAAAATGGGCGCATGCGCATTTGAGCTCTGGTTTGTCGTCTGCTCGAAAACATAGCTGGCGTTACAAGTATCTCGCTATACTCTATGCCGTCTGTCTCTGTTTATACATCAGTGTTTAGATCTGATAAAATTATGAAAGTATTTATTTTAAATACTATTGATACGTGTTTTTAAATCCTTGATCACGGATTACATCGTGTACGGAGAAGTTTCTAGCGCAGTAAATCATTATTTTACTGCCAAAAAGCTCATCAGTTTAAGTCTAACTATTGTGTTAGTGAAGAAAGTAATGTGAGTTCATATATAATTATATTTCTTTTTTTATTTTATATGTATGTTTAAAATGTGTTTTTGTAAGCACTTATAATTGAAGTTTGATGTATATATATTTTTAATTACTGCAGTACTGTGGTATCAGCTCAGTGGTGGTATCTAGAAAAAAGTGTTAAAAAAAAGTTTAGTATTGTTCTCAGTGTATAATCAGCAAGTGTAAGCCTGCTTTATATATTATGGAGAATAGAACTCATTTTCTGAGATATAAAAGTGAATCAAAGAGTAACTAACATCTTACACCCCCCCCCCCCCTTCTTTAAAAATTTAAATACTCTTTTTCAAGTATCTTATTTTTTGAGAATACTCTCTCTTTCCAGCTCTAGGTTGTGAGGTGGTCTTTCTGTGAGAGTAGTTCTCAATTTTTATATAAAACAAAAGTATTTATTTTTAAACAGCAAAATTAAATATTTTCAGTTTAAAAATGTATGTATATTTGTTTTAAACAATGAAAATGATAGTACTCATTATAAGTACTGGTTAATTAATTGTCGTACACATTAGATTAACTTCATTTTAATTTAGCAATTATCGATTGCTCTATTTACTTTTATAATTTTTCTTGTATGTAAAACTTTTCTGATACTGGTATAAATGAAAATATTTACTGAAAAACAGAACATTTTAATACTGTTATTATCCAAACATGTACAATTAAAATAACTTTCCAAATCCCAAATGAACTTCAAATATTAACTTAATATATATAAACTAATGCAGTTATTGAAGATGTCATCTTTCGGAGGTGAAGGGGCTGAGTCAAGAAGGATCATTTTGGATTTTGATGACAGCTGGGTGCACTTGCGAGGCAGGATTTTCTTTTGATTTTCTGTCAGTGAGTGTAACTTGCTAGTTCATACTGGCTGTTCTTCCATACCACAAGAATATATATCAAACTTGTTGTCAAAGTCGTACTTGCTGTTTCCAACACAACGTCCACACCACTCTGGCTGATCATCTAGTTTCATTTACAGTTTGTTAATATTAAGTTCATTTGGGGTTTGAAAGTTATTTTATCTGTGCACTTTTGGATAACAGTTCTATTAAAAAGTTCTTTATTTTTATTTAGTGTATTTTTATTAAAATGCAATAAGAATTCTAAAATTTGTAGCAACTAAATTAAAATGAAGTGATTCATATGAGTTTAATATTTTCAATGTTTAATAAAGGAATAAAGCACATGTTGTGAATACCATAAGAAAGTTTTTTTTTTTTAATCTTATCTAACTATCACTAAATAGCAAATTTTATGTATGAAGTTAGTCTCCCTACATTAAAAGTTTTATTAATCCCCCCTCCCCATTTTTTAATCCTCATTCCTTTTTTATTACAGCAAGTGAAAACATCAATTTTAGTATTGTTGCTGTTTAACCCCTTGATGGGCAGTGATGGCATCAACTAATTTTAATCCCTAATTGTCACATTGTCACTTGATTTTGGATTTTTTGATAGCGTTGTCATTTTTGATCCAACCAAAATATTCTCTTTTTATTTGTAATTTGTTCTTTACATTAAATTTTTTTCTTTTTATTTGTAACTTGCTCTTTTCATATTTTTATGAAAATACAAAGTTGTTATTAAAATCATTAAATAATTTGAAATTGTAGCGAAAATAGTTTTTGTATATTAGAGAGAACATATAATTTATTGCAGGGAGGTCCAATCCGCTCAATATGAAAAATATAAATTTTAATTGTATTTAACAGTTATTTTTTAATTATATTTAACAATCATACGAAATTGATATTTTAGCCTTACTTAATTTATTTAACTATCAGAAAAAACAGAACTCCTGTACTGAAAGTTAAATAAATACCTGAATTCAGGTATATTACCTGAACACAATCACCCCTGATGATTATTAAAATGTTTAATTCCGAAATATGTCAATGTTTGGCATTACTATTCTTTTGTCATATGTGTATGTGCATATATGATCCGCTGTTCGAAAAACCAGGTGTGAAATATGTTTGAAATGATAATTGTGTTAGTGTCAGCTGATTGCAACTTCCCTATAGCTCTATCTCAAGAACTAATGTATGGATGTTCATCAAACTTCAGATTCAATTAGTCCTTGATATTAAATGGTGCTGATTACGTTTTGGTGTAGATTGCCCAACAGGTGGCGCTGCTATGCTGCATTTTTCATGATTTTCATAATAGCTGTATCCTAAAAACAAATAAACCGATTTTCATCAAACTTCAGATTCAGTTAGACATTGACATAAGTTAGGCAATTTACACCAAAACCTAATCAGCAACACAGGTGGCACTGCTATGCTGCATTTTGCAAGATTTACATGATTGTAGCAATAGTCATATCTCAAGAACTAATGCACAGAATTTCATATATTCAGAATTTCACATGTTATGATGGGCATAGATTGCCATTTAATTTTGGCACACTAGTGAATTTTAAAGTATTAACGTGTATGAAATAGAAGAAAGTTTAGGGATTGGTACATTCGATTATTTGTTATTTTAAAATTTTCCAAATTTCTACTGCCCCACCCTGAAATTCACCCACCCCCTTTCCTGGCCATTTGAATGTTTAAAACTTGTACTTAAAAAATGAAAGCCTTAAAAAAATGCATAATATCATTAGTTTATTTAATTATATATATTAATTTAATTATATTTATTAGTTTATTTAATTTGTAGGTTGTTACAGCATTCAAAATCCTTGGTAGAGACCATTAAAAATTCAATTGGACCACTAATTTGAAAAATTGAGTGGTCTGCAGGACCCGTAGGTAACTCCCCCCCCCCCTTTCTGACAAGTAAATCAAACAATTTTATTTTATTAAAATAATAATGATAATAATATTAAAATTGCATTAAATCTTACAGCCAGTTGAAATAAATAATTGGAAATAAAATATGTAATTAATAATTTTACAGGTTTTGTTTATGTAGTTTATTTAATTTTTAGAAAATTATAATCTTACATTTTAGTATGCTGAAAATTTTGGATAACTGCAAAGGAAGTTTGTTTTATATTCTATGAGGTAGAGTAAGGGGATCACTCAAAGGATTAAGGGGAGTCTTGACTCACTTGAAAATACCCACTGTAATGTTGGGCAGATTGTTTTCGAATTTCTCATTTAAATTTTAATATTTTTAATTTTTTTGTACCTTTATTGAAAAAATCTGCAACCGAAATCGAAAGAGTAAAAAACAGTCATATTAAAGATCAAGCTCAGCTCTCCTATGCAAAAAAAAAATCATTTAAAAATATTCAAATTTAACCGAGAAATTCAAAAACAACCTGCCGATTGGTTTAACATTAGGTAGCAGGCGTTTTCAAGCGAGTGAAGAATCCCCTTATAGGGACATAACAGAATCTTATGGAGCCCTGGTTAGGTTCAAGAAAACCTCCACAAATGTCAAAACTATCTTCCTATTCATGAAACCATTAATTTGCAGTTTATAATTTTTGTAATTACTAATAATTATCATTTTATTAATTAAAGTGTAAAAACATAGATTATGTTAGCAATTAGTGGTTCATTGTTTTGGAAACCTAAAACTCTTGGTAGCTATTCAGTATATGAACGCTGGGAAAAAAAATCATAAAAATCAGATTTAAATTTTTAAAAAAATCCTATTTTTATTATTGAAAAAAAAAATCATGGTTTTTTTACACCCTAAATTTTATATATTTAACTCCATTTTGTCTGAATTTATATTTTTCTGTGAAAAAATCATGAAAAGTTTTTGATGATATTTTCTTGTTCTTTCATAATTAATTATTCATAAATATTCATAATTAATTGTTTCATTTCATTATTAAAAAGTAAATAATAGTTCTTGGTGTCCAAACATTTTGAAATTTTTATTGGTTTGTTTTTTCATGTTTGATTGTTTCATAATAAATAAATAAATAGTCCTTGTTGTCCATTCTATTTGAAAGGTTTGTTGATTATAATTGTTTTTTCGTGTTTGGTTGTTTCATAATTTAAAATAAAATAAATAAATCTTGTTGTCCAAACTGAAATTTTTATTGGTTATAAATATAACGTTTTTACAGCCAGTGTAAAAATTTTGCATTATATGGATCACATTTCACACATCATTAAATTTACCTTGTAAACATGACCAAATGTGTGACAAATATCAACCGTTAAAGATTGTTATTGAAAAAATATTCCAATTACTTACCAATTTTATTTTTTTATTTATTCATTGTTACCATTGAATGGTGCAGAATTTTTGTTTAAATAATTCTTTAAAATTGTAAACAATACGTTTTATTGATATTCCACATGAGATTTTTTACTAAAAAATCCAAAAATATAGAAAACGGAAATTCTACACAAATCTTTAAATTAAAAATCAAGGACTTTCATTGGCCCAAAACAAAAAAAAATTGAAGCAGCAGTAGAATAGATAAAAAAGGAAAGTCACTGGTCCGCAGTCATCATCACTGGCTGACTACATAAGATTCTATTATGTCCCTGTAAGGGGATTCTTCACTCGCTTGAAAACGCCTGCTACCTAATGTTAAATCAATGGGCAGGTTGTTTTTGAATTTCTCGGTTAAATTTGAATATTTTTAAATGATTTTTTTTGCATAGGAGAGCTGAGCTTGATCTTTAATATGACTGTTTTTTACTCTTTCGATTTCGGTTGCAGATTTTTTCAATAAAGGTACAAAAAAATTAAAAATATTAAAATTTAAATGAGAAATTCGAAAACAATCTGCCCAACATTACAGTGGGTATTTTCAAGTGAGTCAAGACTCCCCTTAATCCTTTGAGTGATCCCCCCACTCTACCTCATAGAATATAAAACAAACTTCCTTTGCAGTTATCCAAAATTTTCAGCATACTAAAATGTAAGATTATAATTTTCTAAAAATTAAATAAACTACATAAACAAAACCTGTAAAATTATTAATTACATATTTTATTTCCAATTATTTATTTCAACTGGCTGTAAGATTTAATGCAATTTTAATATTATTATCATTATTATTTTAATAAAATAAAATTGTTTGATTTACTTGTTAGAAATGGGTGGGTGGGGGGGGGGGGGAGTTACCTACGGGTCCTGCAGACCACTCAATTTTTCAAATTAGTGGTCCGATTGAATTTTTAATGGTCTCTACCAAGGATTTTGAATGCTGTAACAACCTACAAATTAAATAAACTAATAAATATAATTAAATTAATATATATAATTAAATAAACTAATGATATTATGAATTTTTTTAAGGCTTTCATTTTTTAAGTACAAGTTTTAAACATTCAAATGGCCAGGAAAGGGGGTGGGTGAATTTCAGGGTGGGGCAGTAGAAATTTGGAAAATTTTAAAATAACAAATAATCGAATATACCAATCCCTAAACTTTCTTCTATTTCATACACGTTAATACTTTAAAATTCACTAGTGTGCCAAAATTAAATGGCAATCTATGCCCATCATAACATGTGAAATTCTGAATATATGAAATTCTGTGCATTAGTTCTTGAGATATGACTATTGCTACAATCATGTAAATCTTGCAAAATGCAGCATAGCAGTGCCACCTGTGTTGCTGATTAGGTTTTGGTGTAAATTGCCTAACTTATGTCAATGTCTAACTGAATCTGAAGTTTGATGAAAATCGGTTTATTTGTTTTTAGGATACAGCTATTATGAAAATCATGAAAAATGCAGCATAGCAGCGCCACCTGTTGGGCAATCTACACCAAAACGTAATCAGCACCATTTAATATCAAGGACTAATTGAATCTGAAGTTTGATGAACATCCATACATTAGTTCTTGAGATAGAGCTATAGGGAAGTTGCAATCAGCTGACACTAACACAATTATCATTTCAAACATATTTCACACCTGGTTTTTCGAACAGCGGATCATATATGCACATACACATATGACAAAAGAATAGTAATGCCAAACATTGACATATTTCGGAATTAAACATTTTAATAATCATCAGGGGTGATTGTGTTCAGGTAATATACCTGAATTCAGGTATTTATTTAACTTTCAGTACAGGAGTTCTGTTTTTTCTGATAGTTAAATAAATTAAGTAAGGCTAAAATATCAATTTCGTATGATTGTTAAATATAATTAAAAAATAACTGTTAAATACAATTAAAATTTATATTTTTCATATTGAGCGGATTGGACCTCCCTGCAATAAATTATATGTTCTCTCTAATATACAAAAACTATTTTCGCTACAATTTCAAATTATTTAATGATTTTAATAACAACTTTGTATTTTCATAAAAATATGAAAAGAGCAAGTTACAAATAAAAAGAAAAAAATTTAATGTAAAGAACAAATTACAAATAAAAAGAGAATATTTTGGTTGGATCAAAAATGACAACGCTATCAAAAAATCCAAAATCAAGTGACAATGTGACAATTAGGGATTAAAATTAGTTGATGCCATCACTGCCCATCAAGGGGTTAAACAGCAACAATACTAAAATTGATGTTTTCACTTGCTGTAATAAAAAAGGAATGAGGATTAAAAAATGGGGAGGGGGGATTAATAAAACTTTTAATGTAGGGAGACTAACTTCATACATAAAATTTGCTATTTAGTGATAGTTAGATAAGATAAAAAAAAAAAAAACTTTCTTATGGTATTCACAACATGTGCTTTATTCCTTTATTAAACATTGAAAATATTAAACTCATATGAATCACTTCATTTTAATTTAGTTGCTACAAATTTTAGAATTCTTATTGCATTTTAATAAAAATACACTAAATAAAAATAAAGAACTTTTTAATAGAACTGTTATCCAAAAGTGCACAGATAAAATAACTTTCAAACCCCAAATGAACTTAATATTAACAAACTGTAAATGAAACCAGATGATCAGCCAGAGTGGTGTGGACGTTGTGTTGGAAACAGCAAGTACGACTTTGACAACAAGTTTGATATATATTCTTGTGGTATGGAAGAACATCCAGTATGAACTAGCAAGTTACACTCACTGACAGAAAATCAAAAGAAAATCCTGCCTCGCAAGTGCACCCAGCTGTCATCAAAATCCAAAATGATCCTTCTTGACTCAGCCCCTTCACCTCCGAAAGATGACATCTTCAATAACTGCATTAGTTTATACATATTAAGTTAATATTTGAAGTTCATTTGGGATTTGGAAAGTTATTTTAATTGTACATGTTTGGATAATAACAGTATTAAAATGTTCTGTTTTTCAGTAAATATTTTCATTTATACCAGTATCAGAAAAGTTTTACATACAAGAAATTATAAAAGTAAATAGAGCAATCGATAATTGCTAAATTAAAATGAAGTTAATCAAATGTGTACGACAATTAATTAACCAGTACTTATAATGAGTACTATCATTTTCATTGTTTAAAACAAATATACATACATTTTTAAACTGAAAATATTTAATTTTGCTGTTTAAAAATAAATACTTTTGTTTTATATAAAAATTGAGAACTACTCTCACAGAAAGACCACCTCACAACCTAGAGCTGGAAAGAGAGAGTATTCTCAAAAAATAAGATACTTGAAAAAGAGTATTTAAATTTTTAAAGAAGGGGGGGGGGTGTATGATGTTAGTTACTCTTTGATTCACTTTTATATCTCAGAAAATGAGTTCTATTCTCCATAATATATAAAGCAGGCTTACACTTACTGATTATACACTGAGAACAATACTAAACTTTTTTTTTAACACTTTTTTCTAGATACCACCACTGAGCTGATACCACAGTACTGATTTAATTAAAAATATATATACATCAAACTTCAATTATAAGTGCTTACAAAAACACATGGAACAGATGTGTTATTATCCCTCCATCCGCCATCTTGGATTTTTTTGGGGCGTGAATTAAAAACTGTTTTTTAATTAATAGTTATAATTATTATAATCCAGTTTTTTTAATATTATATTAATCTATCAACAATATTTAACCATTGGCGACATTTACTACTTGGCGGAAAAGGAGTTTTCACGCAAGAAAAAAATCCAAGATGGCGGATGGAGGGATAATAACACATCTAAGCCAAACACATTTTAAACATACATATAAAATAAAAAGAGAAATATAATTATATATGAACTCCCATTACTTTCTTCACTAACACAATAGTTAGACTTAAACTGATGAGCTTTTTGGCAGTAAAATAATGATTTACTGCGCTAGAAACTTCTCCGTATACGATGTAATCCGTGATCAAGGATTTAAAAACACGTATCAATAGTATTTAAAATAAATACTTTCATAATTTTATCAGATCTAAACACTGATGTATAAACAGAGACAGACGGCATAGAGTATAACGAGATACTTCTAACGTCAGCTATGTTTTCGAGCAGACGACAAACCAGAGCTCAAATGCGCATGCGCCTATTTTGTGGCTCCCGTGTGCGGCAACAACCGGTCCCCCCATATATAACAGGAGATTCCGTCTGTGATTCCTATTTCCCAACCATAGAAGTACAGTGTCTAGAAGTATATAGTGTGGAAATCAACAAGCGAAACCATATCCAAAAAATTACAATTTCGCCAGAGGGCGCTAAGATCAAGTTCATTGCAACGAATGTGTAGAAATCCTATGTGTATTTGATATTTTTGATGCGGAAAACTTATTTTTTGAAAGATAATTTTTTTGAAAAACAGAGTAAAAAAAAAATTAGCTTGTAATACGTGATATATTAAGAATGAACGAAAATTCAGGCATATATTTTATATGCATTTCACATTTGTACGAACTGCAGAACACTTTACTTTCAGATTGCTCTGTTAAAAACCGATTTAATATTTCCTGTGATCGCCGTGCATACTTTTTTTTTTTTTTTTTTTGTAGCCTATAGATTTATTATAGTACAAGTATTTTATTATATATGTGTTGAAATTATAAAAAATAATTTATGCTTATGTATGTAAATGATATGAAGTAATTTTATCGTTTGCATTTTGAATAAGCTCTTTTTTGTATTAAATATATCTTTGTTTCGATTAGTAAATTATTACTTTCTTCTATCTTTATAAGAAGAAAGTATTGGATTCGTAAAAATTTTCGACTTTCGGTTTTCGACGGATTTACACGTTTTAGGGGTCAGAGTTTCCAAAAAACATGTTTTTACAAAATGTCTGTGTGTGAGTCTGTCTGTCTGTATGTGACACAAATTTTGCGGGCGCTCTATCTCAAGAACTAATGCACAGAATTTAATATAAATTTATATTCAGTTAGTCCCTGTTATAAATTGGTGCTGATTAGGTTTTGGTGTAAATCGCTCAACAGGTGGCGCTGCTGTGCAGCCTTTTTCACGATTTCCACAATAGCTCAATCTCCAGAACTAATGCACGGATTTTCCTCAAACTTCAGATTCGGTTAGTCCTTGTCATGAATTGAAGTTTTGTACATTTTGGTGTAAATCGCTCAATAGGTGGCGCTGCTCTACTGCATTTTTTACGATTTCCGCAATAGCTCTATCTCAACAACTAATGCTTAGATTTTCATCAAACTTCAGATTCAAGTATACTTTGATATGAATTAGTGCTGTTTGTGTTTTGGTGCAAATCGCTCAACAGGTGACGCTGCTATGCTGCACTTTTCAGAATTTCCATTATAGCTGTATCTCAAGAACTTATGCAATAATTTTCACCAAACTTCAGAATCAGTTAATCCTTGAAATGAATTGACATTTTGGTGTAAATCGCTCAACTGGTGGTGCTGCTATGCTGTATTTTTCAGAATTTTCACTATAGGTGTATCTTAAGAACTAATGCACGAATTTTCATCAAACTTTAGAATCAGTTAGTTCTTGACATGAATTAACATTTTATACAGTTTGGTGTAAATCGCTCAATAGGCGGCGCTGCTATGCTTTTTGTAATTTCCGCAATAGCTCTATCTCAAGAACTAATGTTTGGATTTTCAACGAACTTCAGATCCATGTACACCTGGATATCAATTATTGTTGTTTATGTATTGGTGTAAATCACTCAACAGGTGGCGCTGCTATGCTACATTTTTCAGACTTTCCGCTATAGCTCTATCTCAAGAACTAAGGCACGAATTTTCATCAAACTTCAAATTCAGATATACTTTGATATGAATGGGGGCTAAATTGATGTAATTTCTTGTACTATTTAAATGATTTAATTGACGTGATTTATATAGAAGAAAGTTTTGTGATGGCCACAACATACTAGTTATTAGTTAATTATATTAGTTATTTATTTTTCATTTTTCAAAAAGATTTTGATTTTTATGTACACCGAAAATAGACAGCTTGCTGTTCTTGCATTGCGTAACACAGCCGGGAACAAAACAATGATAATCTCATTTTTTCATCATTTTCGATAAATTTTACATATTTTGACATAAATTTGCAATATTTGTAGACGCTATACATAATGCTAAAAGTGTTTATAACAAAAAGAGAACCAAAACAATACCTACTGATTTTTAGGTACACCGAAATTAACCCCTTGGGGACGAGCGACACGTATACGTGCCGCATGAAGCGCTCAGAATTTTTGTTTTCCCTCACCAGTAAAATTTTACTGTAAAATTTGCCTTATTTAATCAGCGCACTTTCTCGATTCAAGAAGACACAAATTTCTGTTTTTTAACAACGGTGAAAAAAGATTAAAAATTTCGTAAAAGGCTCCCGTCCCGAAGGCGGGGTTAAACAAGTTTGCTGTTCTTGTATTATGTAACACAATCGGGAACAAAACTATGAGAATCTCGTTTTCACATCATTTTCGATACATTTACATGTTTTCACATAAATTTCTAATAATTGTAGACGCTGTATATAGCGCTAAAAATGTTTACAACAAAAAGAAAGCCAAAACGAAACCTACGCATTCACGCAATAAATTTGACGGCAGCGCCACCTAAGAAAATGTAATTTTTTGGATGCGTTCAAAAGCTATACCGGTATTAGCGATCTCCACACTATATACTTCTAGACACTGTAATAGAAGTACCAATGGACCTTATGCACGCGACCTGAGGTCGAGGCTAAAATTCGTCTTCTGGCGGTATTTACTGGCGGTGTTTAGCATAGCAGTCTATGGAGTGTGAGTTATTAATGCTCCTTTGTTAAAAATACCGCAAAAAAATTCTTTGATGCAGCAGCATATACTTAATATATTGTAATATAAATTCGAAACGTTGTTCTGTATGCGAGAAAATTCCCTAAGTTTGCAAATTTTCAGTTAAAATGTATGCACTCAACCTGGGTCAAGGCTAAAGTCGTCTGCTAGCGGTGTTTGCGCCTGCGCATACTGGTATTCTCCCAGTGCAGTAACTAGAATAACAGATCATCATACCGCCAGCTCTGGCGTCTGACGTCACCTGAATAGAGTCCATAGGGCAGTCCTATGGACCTTATGCACGCGACCTGAGGTCGAGGCTAAAATTCGTCTGCTGGCGGTATTTACTGGCGGTGTTTAGCATAGCAGTCTATGGAGTGTGAGTTATTAATGCTCGTTTGTTAAAAATACCGCAAAAAAATTCTTTGATGCAGCAGCATATACTTAATATATTGTAATATAAATTCGAAACGTTGTTCTGTATGCGAGAAAATTCCCTAAGTTTGCAAATTTTCAGTTAAAATGTATGCACTCAACCTGGGTCAAGGCTAAAGTCGTCTGCTAGCGGTGTTTGCGCCTGCGCATACTGGTATTCTCCCAGTGCAGTAACTAGAATAACAGATCATCATACCGCCAGCTCTGGCGTCTGACGTCACCTGAATAGAGTCCATAGGGCAGTCCTATGGACCTTATGCACGCGACCTGAGGTCGAGGCTAAAATTCGTCTGCTGGCGGTATTTACTGGCGGTGTTTAGCATAGCAGTCTATGGAGTGTGAGTTATTAATGCTCGTTTGTTAAAAATACCGCAAAAAAATTCTTTGATGCAGCAGCATATACTTAATATATTGTAATATAAATTCGAAACGTTGTTCTGTATGCGAGAAAATTCCCTAAGTTTGCAAATTTTCAGTTAAAATGTATGCACTCAACCAGGGTCAAGGCTAAAGTGGTTGGCAGCCGCAGAAAGGCAAGGGAGAAAATTCTTCGTTCGGAATGGCAGCTGGCCTGAGCCGTTGTCATAGCAGCGCAGACGAAAATGTTTACATTGCGTTTTTGTGTGTTCGAATACGAAGAGTGTCAGAATCGACGTTTATCAATGTTCTACGAATAAAGGTAGTAAAGTGTTTTTAAGTGAGTGATTATATTATACGAGCGACTCACCACAATGGTGACCATGGACTGTTCTTATATAGAGCATCAGCCTTCCTAGATGAGTTGGAATGTTATCCGATCATCTTCATCTTTCAAAGAATACATCGTTCTACAGCGGCTCGATGGAAAGCAGATAAGTTCTTCTGAGTCATTTTCCTGATATTTTTTCTGTTATTTTATTAGAAAAATTTAACTCGCGAATTTATTTTGGTTTGATTGTACTATTTTATATATTTATTACCATAAATCATGTCTAGTGTCGATGCTGTTCAAATTCCATTATATAACAGATCAGATCCTGCGCTATGGTTTGTGATGTGCGAAAGCACATTTGCTTTAGCTACCCCCAAAGCAATATCAGAATCTGTTACAAAATATAATTATATAGTTTCGCATCTTCCACCCGATGTTGCATCAATCATTCGTGATATTTTAATGCAACCAGATGCTACTGACCCTTATGGTGTCTTAAAAAAGGAATTAATTGCGCGCTCAGGTGAATCATCCCAGCAAGAGATACGACAGCTCTTGTCTGGAGAAGAACTAGGAAATCGGAAACCTTCAGATTTATTACGTAGTATGAAACGTCGCGCGGAATCTCTAAATGTTCCAGACAATTTAATGTTAGAATTGTTTTTGCAACGATTACCAAATTCTGTTCAGACAATTTTAGCGGCTGTTTCTGAATTAACCCTTGATAAAGCAGCGGAAATTTCAGATCGTATTTCAGAAGTTACCCCTTCCCCAGCTTCTGCAATTGCCGTGTCCTGCTCGAATGAACAGGCGATAGAGGGTAAATTATTGAAAGAAATCGAAAAATTAAATAAGCGCATCGATCAGCTTGCTGTTTCACGTGGTCGGTCCCCATACCGCAGAAACTGGAGTAAACCTCGAGGGCGAAGTAATAGTGATAATCGGGATTCAAGTATCTGTTGGTATCATAGACGATTTGGAAAAAAAATGTAGGGAAGAAAAATGCATAAAGCCGTGTTCTTGGGCGGGAAACGAAACCAGCAAAGAATAGAGGCGACTTATTCTTTGCCTCAACAGTCACGTCGCCTGTTCATTAGAGACCGGACTACAAATGTTTCTTTTCTGGTCGACACCGGTTCGGACGTGTCAATCCTTCCTGCCAACAATGTACAAAAACGGAATCCACCCGTACAAACGCTTTTGGCTGCTAATTCTTCCCCTATAAATGTTTATGGTCAACAAACCCTTTCTCTAGATTTTAAGTTAAGACGAAAATTTAATTGGACTTTTCTAGTGGCAAATGTTAGTACACCAATTTTGGGAGCAGATTTTCTCCATAATTTCGAATTGGTTCCAGATCTCCGCCACAAATGTCTAAGAGATTTAAAAACAAAATTTGAAACAACAGGTCACATGAAATGTGCATTAATTCATTCAGTAAAAACAATCAATATTGATAATATATATAATGAACTTCTTAAACAATTCCCATCTATTACAAAATTACCAGATCCCAATCGGCCTGTCAAACACAACACAATCCACCTTATTTCAACAAAAGGACCTCCAGTTGTGGCAAAACCCCGCAGGTTGGCTCCGGATCGCCTGAAAATTGCTAAAACAGAATTTCAAAATATGATACAACTCGGACATTTAAGACCTTCACGTAGCAACTATGCATCACCTTTGCACATGGTTCCAAAAAAGGGAACTTTGGAATGGAGACCTGTAGGTGATTATCGTGCCTTGAATGCGCAAACCAAAAAAGACAGATATCCGATACCATGTATAGCTGATTTTACTGCTAATTTACGTGACACTAAAATTTTTAGTCGACTTGACCTCATCAAAGCATATCATCAAATACCAATCAATCCTGATGATATTCCCAAAACAGCGATATGCACACCTTTTGGATTGTTCGAAAGCACACGCATGCAATTTGGCTTATGCAATGCGTCTGCAACATTTCAGAGATTCATAGACGAGGTAATACGTGATTTACCAGGCGTCTATGCTTTCGTCGATGATATACTCATAGCCTCTAAAAATGCCGAGGAGCATTATCATCATTTAAAAGCACTATTTTCCAAATTAGCAGAATATGGTTTGTGCATAAATGTATCCAAGTGCACATTTGGTAAACCTACCATTGATTTCTTAGGATTTCGAATATCTGAACATGGTATTCAACCACTTCCAGATAAAGTTAAATGCATAATCGATTTTCCGCAGCCCACAACCTTATCTCAACTTCGAAGATTTTTGGGTATGTTTAATTTTTATAGGTCTTTCATATATCAAGCTGCACACATACTTGCGCCTTTAGTGAAATTGTTAGAAGGCCATACAAACAAAAAGAAATCTCGTTCCCGTGTTCCTAAAACAGAACCCCTTAATTGGAACGAAGATGCTGAAAAAGCTTTCGTAGCTGCCAAAAATGCAATATCTCAGGCTGCTCTTTTACGACACCCTATTCCAGGCGCTCAGTTGAGTATATGGGTTGACGCCTCAGATGTCGCGATCGGTGGCACCCTTATGCAGTTTTATCAGGAACGTTATGAACCTTTAGCATTTTTTTCCATGAAATTAAACAACAGTCAGCGGAATTGGTCAACATATGACCGGGAATTATTTTCTATTTATTCGGCAATAAAAAAATTTCGGCACATGCTAGAGGGGAGAATTTTTCAAATTTATACTGATCAAAAACCGCTAATTTATGCATTTAAGCAAAATCCCCATAAATGTTCGCCGCGGCAATCACGCCATTTAGATTACATTTCCCAATATTCCACTGACATTAGACATGTACCAGGTTCCGAAAACATTGTTGCAGATTGCCTCTCAAGAATTGAAATTGATTCTATTTCAAAATCTCCAATCTTAAATTTTGAGGAATTCGCAAAAGCTCAGGAAAATGATTCAGAGCTACAGAACCTGCATAATAGTACATTGCTCAAATTGGAATTGAAACCTTGCCTCATTTCTGATTGTAGCCTACTATGTGATACTTCAACAGGTACGCCTCGACCCTTAGTTCCTAGTTTCTTTCGTCGGCTGATATATGAACATTTGCACAACCTAGCCCATCCAGGCATAGCAGCTACCACAAAACTAATTTGTTCCAGATACGTATGGCCAAATATGAAACGAGACATCAAAAACTGGGTTCGTGGCTGTGAGAAGTGTCAAAGATCAAAAATACAGAGGCACACCAAAGCACCTCTTGGCACGTTCTCTCTTCCTGATGCACGTTTTTCCCAAATACATATAGATATCGTAGGTCCCTTGCCTCCATCTGACGGTTTCAGCTATCTTTTAACGATGATTGACCGATTTAGCAGATGGCCAGAAGCCGTACCTATATCTGATACACAAGCTAAAACAATTTGTAGTGCCATATTAAAGCATTGGATATCAAGATTTGGTTGCCCTTCGCTCATAACCACGGATCAAGGCCCACAAATGCGATCAGCAATATTTGATGAATTTACGAAAATGATGGGAACACAGAAGATCCGCACAACGGCATATCATCCGATATCGAATGGCATTATCGAAAGATTTCATCGACATTTAAAGTCATCCATCAAAGCTCACGAAACCAGTAGGTGGACTGAAATATTACCGATAGTTTTACTAGGCATTCGCACAGCAGTGAAGGAAGATATACAAGCTTCTTGCGCTGAGCTTGTCTACGGCACTACGTTGAGATTGCCCTGTGATATGCTGGATGAATACAAGATCCGACCTTTCAACGATAACTTCGTCACGCAACTACGAAACACCATGCGGCAGTTAAGTCCAGTT
The DNA here is from genome assembly GCA_963932465.1 of Maratus speciosus. Taxonomy (NCBI): domain Eukaryota; kingdom Metazoa; phylum Arthropoda; class Arachnida; order Araneae; family Salticidae; genus Maratus; species Maratus speciosus. Next base: position 41,298,914 of record OZ010792.1, read on the forward strand.
GCTACATCATCTCACTGCCAAGAGAAGTTCTATATACACCCTTCCTTGACATCTTGTTCACACATCTTTCTAAGAGTGGATCATGTACAACCTCCATTGTGTCAACCATATACTGGTCCTCACAAAGTCCTAAGTAGAACTGGGAAAACTATAACAATCGAGCTTAATGGTCGTAAGTCTACGGTATCAATAGATCGAGTGAATCCAGCTCATTTGATTTCTACTTCAGACTTGTCCACGAAAACTGTTCCAGAGAACTCTAAATTAAAACTCTCTCTTAAGGCGGACAGTAACCCTGACCAAACAAAAACTGTCACACGTTCGGGCAGACATGTCCATTTTCCTAAAAAACTGGCATCTTATATTACTTACTGAAATTGTTGATAAATTGTTCATTTTGCATACTACACATTATGCCTATATTTTGTTATATATTGCAATTTTATTTCATGTAAATATCCTTGTAATTTTTCTCCACAAGCGTGGATTCTGACACAGATAAAAAAAAAAAAAAAAAAAAAAAAATAGTATACACTTGTATATCGTTTCTTCGGTACCCTACGTCACTGGGGGGATACTCTGTGGCAGCCGCAGAAAGGCAAGGGAGAAAATTCTTCGTTCGGAATGGCAGCTGGCCAGAGCCGTTGTCATAGCAGCGCAGACGAAAATGTTTACATTGCGTTTTTGTGTGTTCGAATACGAAGAGTGTCAGAATCGACGTTTATCAATGTTCTACGAATAAAGGTAGTAAAGTGTTTTTAAGTGAGTGATTATATTATACGAGCGACTCACCACACACTCAACCTGGGTCAAGGCTAAAGTCGTCTGCTAGCGGTGTTTGCGCCTGCGCATACTGGCATTCTCCCAGTGCAGTAACTAGAATAACAGATCATCATACCGCCAGCTCTGGCGTCTGACGTCACCTGAATAGAGTCCATTGGGAATTAAAACGGCCTACAGAGGCGCTGCTCGCAGCCTTCGGTACAGGAAAGTTGTCCCTTTTCTTTATTGCAAATGCATTTGAAAGTTTTAGATATTCAAATTCAGTAATTTTTTACTTTGTCATATAAGACAAAACACAAATGTCACAGGAAATCTTAAATTGTGCAAAAGAATAACCATTCTGAACAAATTTAAAATACATGTAATTGGGAACTAAAACGGCCTATAGAGGCGCTGCTCGCAGCCTTCGGTACAGGAAAATTATCCCTTTAATTTCCCTTTAACTAATGCTAAAGTGCCATTGAAATAATTCTTTATTGTAAATGCATTTGAAAGTTTCAGATATTCAAATTCGGATAATTTTTACTTTGTCATATAAGACAGAACACAAATGTCAGAGGAAATCTGTAATTGTGCAAAAGAATAATCATTCTGAACAAATTAAAAATACATGTAATGCAATGCGCTTGCACTCCAGTATCCTGAAGCGAGAAGTTACATCTTTTCTCCACCAGAAGCGCTTCGAGGCTGAAAAAAGTCACGTAATACCGGTAATTTACCCAAAGAATTTATAACCGATAAGAAGGGAAGATACTACTGCTTTGCCTCATGAACTTTTCCATTGGCTAGCGGGGATTTATATTACACGTCTACGGGACCTTCCCTTCTTTACGCTAGAAGTTTTTACTTTGACCACGTGATCAAAACGAAAATGAAATATCCTGCACCGCACTATCCTGAAGCGAGAAGTTACATCTTTTCTCCACCAGATGGCGTACTCGAGCGGCTGGAATCGTGCTCGAATGCACCAATGAAGGTGTGCGAAAAGAGCATCACATGACTCCAGCGGTCTGTAAAAAAAGAAGAATCGGACCCACCGCGGTAGAAAGAAAAGGCATTTTGGTATGACATCAAAAACATGGACCCCGTAATCTTCTATCTGCGCAACTATCTGCACAGATTCTCGGCATCTTTAAAGTGAATTTATGGTTACCATGAGTGTGTTCAGAAGTGCAGTTCGCGCCACGCGCGCGCTCAGAAGTTTATGCCATGGAGTAGGTGTTATCGAAGAAAGGAATTTTAAAATAATTCAATTATTTCATTATTTTTATGGTTCAAAAAAGGTAAAACCAACGACTATATTTCTTTATCCTGCCAAAACATGGTTTTCGTAACAGAAATGCATGCCTATGTTCGCTCAGATAAAATCTAAAGTAGTCGGGGAAAACATCACGTGACCTTCTTTATCTACTTTAGCCCATTTAGAATTTAAAATTAGTTAACCAACCGCACACAAACTCCGCGCGAGCTGCTCAATAAAATTGTGTGGGCGATTTGATCACGTGATTGTGCGTCTTGTGCTTATGTTTTATTGGTTGTGCTTTGTTTGGTAGGTTGATTTATACAATTTAAGAAAAATAAATTAGTGCTTTTAACTTTAAAAAGAATAAATTAGTGCTCGCGGTTATACATTTAATACGTTTAAAACATGTTATACCGGGTTTCGATTTTGAATTAGTATAATATGGTATTAGCGCTTCACTACGTATATGTTTAAACATCTAGAAACATATAATCGCGAGCACTATAATAAATTTTGGCGTTTAATTACAGAATAATTGCGATTTAAAAATATATGCATTTTTTGCGCAAATCTTTGGACCGGGTTAGATTTTATATATTTTTACACGGACGTCAAGACAATGACTTTCATAGGGCTGGGTTAAGACCGGGAGTGAAAATGTCGACCCGTGGAAATCTAGGAAGAAGCAAGCTCCTGGCTCTGAACTGAGAGAATGAGTTAGTCCGGCCCGGCCCAACCCGACCCGAGTCTTCAGATAAAAGTAAGGCTCGGACCCGGCCAGGTCCGAAAGAGCAAAGACTAGGCTCGGCCCGAGTGCCGTGAATGGAATTAGGCCCGAGCTCAGGCTTCGGGCCAAGGCCCGGCCGGTGCAGATCTCTAGGGAAAATCTGAAATGAATTACTAATTTCATTAAACATTTATGTTTTATATTTTATTAAATTTTTTATCATTTGAATAAATACTTGCTGTTATATAGGTTAATTCTTAAAAACTGTATGATGAAATCGGATAAGCATGGGGGTACATTGTCTTTTCTTCAATTCTACTTCGAAATGGAAAGGAAATTTTCCAAGAAGAGAAGAAAAAAAAGACGAAGAAAAAAAACCCCTTTAAACAAGATCAGAAAATTAATCGTTTACCACTCCTCCCCAGCCCGAGCGGAAAATCTTTTAAAGATCATAATGCATTCCAGTCTGAGTTTAATAAAAGTATTACCATATGTGGGTGGTAAATGATTTTCCCCTTGTAGAGCACACCAGCGTTTGTTAATCATTAGCAAATCCGCATTTAATTACTTACAAAGAATGGGAGAAAAAATCATCGCGCATTACCGCTCAAAGTTTCCCTGACGCTGACAAAGACCCCCTCCCCTTTTCCTCTGTATGAAGCTTGGATTCATTGACGAAGAGACTTCTTCATATGAAACATAGTTTATTAATAACATGAGTTTAAATTTAGTAGCATATTATCTGGACTAATATCACGGCATGCATCGTGATTACAAGAGAGAAGTGAGCGTACTGACAGCTCCCAGCACATAGCATCATAATACTACATTCGTGTTGCCATTGAGCTATATAAAATATAGTGTTGCCATTACATACCAAAAACTTTAATATTTAATGGGTGTTACCACAAGTATACATATATCACACCCTTCCTTTTAATTTTAATGAGACATGGATTATACAATACATTATAATTATAAATAACTTAATACAATCATTACACTACACAAATACAATTATTACAATGTACAAATACAATTATTACTATATACAAATACAATTATTACTGCAGATATTTAATAGCAAACATAATCATTTAAATGTTTCGGACGTCTTATCATGCGACCACATGAAGTTATAAATGGAGCATTATTTTCAATACTTTGTGGTGGAATGTGATGCGATGGGGCTGAATTTGAAACATTCATTTGTTCAGTCTTGACATCTGGTAAAGTGTCAAGCATATCATAACTATAGCCAGAATGTGATGTTTTGGATGTTCTTAGGAATTTTCTATTCCTTATAAATATTCTGCCACTTGCAGTTCTAATTTTATATGATCTTGGATTTCTAGTTTTAGAAATAACCGTTGCTGGCTCCCACACTTTAGTTTTAAAATTTTGAACAGTGATTTTGTCACCTGGCCCTAACTCATTTAACATTTTTGATGACCTATCATAATAGTGCTTTTGAATTTGTTGACGTCTTAACAACTTAGTGTTTACATTGTCAAATATCTCTGGATTAAGCATTTTATTGCTTATAGGTAATTTAGTTCGTAGTCGTCTACCGAACATCATTTGGGCTGGAGATAAACCTAAGCCCGCAATAGGAGTGTTCCTATATTCAAGTAACCCTATTGCAGGTCTTCGGTTGTCCTCAAAGGCTTTTTTGAAAATGGCTTTAGTAATGCCAACTGCCTTTTCTACCATCCCATTACTTTGTGGAAAATTTGGACTAGTGAAAGAAATTTCTATGTCCCATTCCCTCCCAAAGTTTTTAAATTTGTAACTATTGAACGGATTGTTGTCACAAATTATTGTTTCAGGGATACCAAATCTTGAGAAAATAACCTCTAGTTTAAATATAATTTCCTCGCTGGTCTTATTATCAACTTTTACTACCTCTATCCACTTGGAAAAATAGTCAACTACTACTAGGTAATCTGTGTTATGTAAATACATGAGATCAATACCTATTTTTTCGAAAGGCCTATTTGGAATATCATGAGGTTCTAGCGGTTCTTTAGTCTGCGTTTTTTGAAATTTTTCACATACACTACATTTACTGATTAATTCTTCAATATCTCTGGTGATGCCTGGCCAGTACATTATTTCTCGAGCTCTGCTTTTACATTTTGTTATGCCTAAGTGTGATTCATGAATAAGAAATAACATGTCCTGCCTGAGTGCATTTGGGACCACAATTTTATCTTCTAAAAATACTAGTCCATCAGCAACATATATACTGTTTTTAACTTTATAATCGCAAAGAAGATTTTTAGGAATTAATTTTTTACTTTTAGGCCAACCCTCCTTAAAAAATTTGGAAATTAATTTAAGTTCCTCATCTTCAGCAGTTAACTTTTGGAACTGTTTGAATTTGTTTTCACTCATCGGCAAGAGTTTTGCAACAGAGTGTACCACATTTAGCATTTCGGGGTCTTCTTCACCCACATCTTTTAAACTTGCTCTTGACAAAGTGTCAGCAAGGTACATTTTACTACCTGGGACATATTTTATAGTAAAATCATACTTAAGCAATTTAAGCAACATACGTTGCAAGCGAGTGGTAATTTTGCCAATGGGCTTGTGCACAATTGATGTTAGAGGTTTATGATCACTTTCAACTAATACTTTGTGGCCATACAACAAATTATGATATTTTCCGAATGCAAATACAATTGCAAGCAATTCCTTCTCAATTTGAGCATAATTTGTTTCACACTCGCTCAAACTTCTAGATGCAAATGACACTGGGTGTCCCTCTTGTAAGAGACAGGCACCTAGCCCACCTTGTGAACTGTCACACTGAACAGTTATAGGTAATAAGGGATTAAAGACTTTTAAAACAGGAGCTGAACTTATTAGTTTTTTGATATTTTCAAAACTAGTCTCTTGTTCATGGTTCCACTGGAACTCTACATTATTTTTTAACAATTCTCTCATTGGGGCGGTTACAGCTGATACATTGGGTAAAAATTTACTCAAGAAATTAACCATGCCCAATAGCCTTTTGATATCACGTTTACACGATGGCTTCTCAAGCTCATTAATTGCCTTAACATGGCTAGGATCAGCTTTAATCCCATCCTTAGAAATAATTAAACCCATATATTTAACTTCATTTACTCTGAACTGAAATTTGTCAGGATTAAACTTTATGTTATTTGATTGTGCTCTCTCTAAAACTTTCAAAAGAATTTGGTCATGTTCCTCTCTAGTTCTACCTCCTATAATTAAATCATCGAAATATATTTCAACACCCTGTATATCACCAAACAATTTAAAATTAGTTTTTTGGAACACCTCTGGTGCAGAGCAGATTCCGAAAGGTAATCTATGAAAGCGGTAACGCCCAAAAGGAGAATTAAAAGTACACAATTTTGAGCTAGCTTCATCTAACACAATTTGCCAGAATTCCTCCTTTAAGTCGAGCACTGAAAAATACTGTTTTCCTTCAAGTTTACTAATGATTTCATCAGCAGAAGGAATAACATAGTGCTCCCTTTTAATGGCTTTATTTAAGTTTCTAGGGTCAAGACAAATTCTCAACTTGCCGTTTGGCTTTTCAACCACTACCAGGCTACTGACCCAATCTGTTGGTTCATTTACAGGGGATATAATGCCTAACTTTGTCAATTCATCAAGAGTTTTGCCTAGCTCTTTATGAAGGGACTGAGGTACCTTTGCGGTGGATTTATAATGGGTTTCACATCATTTTTCATTTCAATGTGATGTGGCTTGCCAGGAAATTTACCTAAACCCTCAAAGACATTTTGATACTTACTAATTACATTTAATTTAGAATCTAAATTAATTTCATCTATCAATTGTATCAGCTGTAACTCTTGGCATGCCTGTAAACCCAATAAAGGCTTAGCCTTAACATCCACAACAACAAAATTTAACTTTACATTAGAACACTTATCAGTATTACATGTTAGCATAATGCACCCTTCAGGTTTCAGCTTATGATTACCATATGATAATAAAACAATATCAGTAAGGATCAAATTATTTTTAAACTTTAAATCAAAAGATTGAAAAACTGACACAGGAAGAATATTAACTTGAGCACATGTGTCTAGTTTAAAATTTACTTGCTGATCTCCAACTGTTACTGTTTTATACCATTCTTTTTCAGTTGAATTTACAGTATCAACATCAATTAAAACATTATCAATATACAAACAATTAATGTCAGAGCTATTTACCTCATTGACTTTTTGAAAATTATTTCTATGGTGGCTTACCTTATTTGAATTCTTGCAAACAGCTGCAAAATGATGCTTTTTCTTACAAAGATTACACAGTTTGTTGTATGCTGGACATTGTCCTTTCACATGTTTCCTTCACACGATTTACAGTCAATAAAGTTTTTAAAGTTCATGGCTTTTTTCTTTTGATTAACTACGTTAATTTCACTGCATTTAGGGTCATTAATGGTCTTCATCTGTTCTCTACTAACTTCACAGGCTCGAATGCTGTCCACAGCTTTCTTCAGCGTCAGATCAGATTCCCGAAGTAGTCTTTCCTGTAAGCTCTTGTCCCGGATTCCAAGTACGATTCGATCTCGCAGAAGACTCGATTCTTGTTCGCCAAACCCACATGATGAGGCTAATGTCTTTAATTCCGTCAGATATACATCTACGGCTTGTCCGTCTTTCTGAGAGCAGGAAAAGAATTTGAAGCGTTCAAATACCTCGTTACTTTGCGGCAGGCAGTGGTTTTCAAATTTCTTAATGACGTCGTCAAATTTTTCTTTGCTTTCTCCACCTTCAAAGCGAAAAGTGTTGAACACGCTGACTCCTTCATCACCAATAACGTTCAGTAGAATGGCTATTTTGATTTTATCATCTTTTCCATTCTTTTCAGAGGCCAACATGAAGTTGTCAAACTTTTGTTTCCACTTCAACCAGTTGTCGGACAAATTTGGCGCACTGAACGCCAATTCACCAGGGGGCTTGAAACTATCCATAATTATTTAGAACACGAGAGCTCACTGTTATTTACAACGTGATTATAGAACACAAAAGTTCCATTTAAAGCAGTTTCAACCTCCTTCGCCGTCCTTCGCACAACAGCATGATCGCTCAACGTCTTAGAAATCTGTTTCCATCCAAGTCAAAAACGAACTGACACTATGTATGAAGCTTGGATTCATTGACGAAGAGACTTCTTCATATGAAACATAGTTTATTAATAACATGAGTTTAAATTTAGTAGCATATTATCTGGACTAATATCACGGCATGCATCGTGATTACAAGAGAGAAGTGAGCGTACTGACAGCTCCCAGCACATAGCATCATAATACTACATTCGTGTTGCCATTGAGCTATATAAAATATAGTGTTGCCATTACATACCAAAAACTTTAATATTTAATGGGTGTTGCCACAAGTATACATATATCACATCCTCTCTTTCATCTTCATTTATCATCCGCTGACTGACTGAAACACGTTTACGAACGATACGAAACTCTGGCTGCCAGTGAGAAAACACAAACTGCACAAGAGTAACGTACTAAAAAAGCCAAAACTTGTACGTCAAGTTAAAAAAAAATATCCTCAAATACCGCATTCGAAAATACCCCCAAAAATACCCGCAAGAGATCAAAATACCCGCAATTCGGGTAATTACCCGCAGATTGGCAACACTGCTTATGATTCGAGTTGATTCAAAGGTTCACTGCCGGAACCATACTATAGAGCAGTTCACATCACGTGACTTTTACCGGAGAACAATGAAGAAAGCTGTACGACACACAAACACAAAAAGCATTGATAAAGGTAGCGATATCTGTGTTAAGATTCATTCACTAATGATTCATTCTATGTTAAAAGAAAATATTTATGTAAGTTTGTTTTTTTTCTCTTGTGGCAACAGTTGTCAGCCAGTTCAGTTTGTTGTCAACTTGCCGGTTGATGCGGCAGCATGCACTTAACTATTAAAGCATTCTTTTCTCTTTATTTAAGACTATTAAATAAATTATTATGATAACTACATAAAATAATAGGTTATGGGAACAATATCGCTTCCTCCCATGCATTAACTTTATTTAGCGAGCTTATGTTCATGCCGCATTAAGCCTTACTGCACAAGCCTAACCACGTTGTTTTGCCAGTTGAATTCTAAGAAGAAATGGATTTAGCAAAGGTCCAAATTAAACCTTTAGCTGGTGAAAGTTACTGGCAAGTATGGAAATACAGAATAAAGTTTATTTTGAACTGTCATACTGGTGCATTAGAAGTCGTTCAAGGAACTTTAGTTAAGCCTGATGACATCGCCACGGGAGCTGCAGAAGCTGAGCGTACGAAATATGAGAAAGATCTCAAAAGTTATCAGAAAGCCAATACAAGTGCTATGGTAGTCTTAACTAATTCCATGACAGAAGACACTCTTCAAAAGGTAATGCGTTTTGAAACTGCTCGACAAATTTTGATAGAATTGCATAAGTTGTATGAAGCATCTTCTGAAAATCAACTGTATAATATTTGCATGCAGTTTTTTCAATTCAAGTGGAACGAAAATGAAAATATAGCTGCTCATCTCTCGAAATTAAAAAATTTGTGGAACGAATTAAACTCGGGATTACAGAACAAGGATGAGCCCACTTTACCTGAATTGCTGCTAAATTGCAAAATTTTAGATATCTTACCGAAGGAATTTGTTTCATTCAAGTCTAGTTGGTTGCTGCTAGGTGAAGATAAAAGAACAGTTGATGAATTGACAACTCAGTTATGCTCATATGAAAGGGAATTTAAAAATCATGAAAAAGGTACATCTGAACAAGAAGCTCTTTTTGTAAAAGATAAGAAAAATAGAAGTACTTTTTCCCACAGAAAGACAAGCCAGTGTAAATACTGTCACAAGAAAGGTCATTGGGTCAAATGTTGCCCAAAGTGGATTGCAGATGGGAAACCACCTAAGCCTGATTCAAGAAATGCTGGTACTTCCTGTACAGCCACTACCTTAGGTCTAATATCTGTTGAAGAAGAGGTATTTGCTTCAGAAATCCATTCAGATAGTTGGTACATTGATAATGGTGCCTCCAAGCACATAACAATGGATAACAAGAACTTTATTGATTTTGAAAAATTCGAGTCACCTCATGGAATTACAACAGCAAATGGAAAAGTTCTTCCAGCTCTTGGTAAAGGTACACTTCAAATTGTCACCATAGTCAACAATAAGAAGCAATTCAAAGAACTGAAAGATGTGTGGTATGTCCCTGAAATAAGTAAAAACCTATTTTCTGTCTTAGCCACCCATCATAGATATATTAACAGTGTTTTTGAATCTACTGCAACAGAGTGTTGGCTGAAGATCGACAAGATTTGTGTTTTACATGGCACTAGAAATAAAGGAAGAGGACTCTTCAAAGCTGATATGAAAGTCATTACTCCAAAAAGGTCTATTGAAGTAAATTTAGCCATGTCAGATGTATCAATACTTCAACTGTATCATGAACGTTTTGGTCATCAAGATAAACGGCATGTGAAATCTCTCTTAAACTCTGAACTGAACATCAAAGTTAATGTTAAAGATGAATTATGTGAAGCATGCATATATGGGAAAGCCCACAGATTAAGCTTTGGATCTAGAAATAATTGTTCCTCAGCTGGTGAATTAATTTCTGCAGATGTATGTGGTCCCTTCGACAAATCTTTTAGGGGTTTTCAGTATTTTGTTGTTTTCAAGGATCAGTTTACAAAGTTTCGCTGTGTTTTCTTCCTTAAACAGAAATCTGATGTTGCTAATGCTCTTGAAGAATATTTAGCTTATACCAAAAATATGGGTCACACTGTGAAAGAATTAATCACTGATAATGGAGGTGAATTTGATAACAAAGAGGTTAAAATAATTCTGAAAAAGAAAGGTATTATTCCAAGACTCACAGCACCATATACTCCAGAGCAAAATGGCGGTAGTGAAAGAGAGAATAGAACTCCTGTAGAAATGGCCAGAACACTGAAAAATTCTAATCCTGGTGTAGAATTTCCTCCAGCATTATGGGCTGAACTTATCAATACTTCAGTGTACATACTCAATAGAACTGGAAAGTCATTAGTTAAAAATGTAAGTCCTTATGAATTATGGACAGGTAAGAAACCAAGAATAAAACACTTAAGAATTATTGGATCTGTTTGCTATGCCCACATACCCAGACAGAAAAGAAGAAAAATGGATAGTAAAGCTACCAAAGCTTTTCTGATAGGATATGATGGAGATGAAAGGTATCGTCTTTGGGTACAAGAATCAAATACAGTCATATGTTCAAGAGATGTAAAATTTAATGAGGAAATATTAAATTGTGGAAAGACTGTCTATTTTCCCATCGAAGATGAAAATGAAATGGTCTCCAAATCTAAAAATCAGGGAAAGTTAGAAGAAAAACCAGATGAAGAAGAGTTTGAAAATGAATCTGAGGAAGACTACAGTATTAACATTGACTCAAGCAATGAATCGAAGACCAGAAACCTCAGAAATAGGGAAGATTTAAGAAAACCAAAGCGCTACGAGGACTATATCATAGTAGCTGAAGCTTTTATTGCAGATTTTGAAGAACCTGTAACTTTTGAAGAAGCCATTAACTCTCAACAAAACAAGAATTGGAAAGATGCTATGGACTTAGAGATGTCCTCATTAATTGAAAATGAAACATGGACTTTAGAAGAATTACCAAAGAATTCTAAAGCAATTCCATGCAAGTGGGTCTACAAGATTAAGAAAAATCCTGATGGTTCAATTGATAAATACAAAGCCAGGTTAGTTGCCAAAGGATTCACCCAGCGTTATGGAGTGGACTATGAGCAAATTTACAGCCCTGTGACAAGGTTGGGTACTGTTCGCTCAATTCTCAGCATAGCAGCTAATGAAAAAATGCATCTTACCCAATTTGATGTTTGTTCAGCATTTTTGTATGGTAAACTTGATGAAGCTATTTACATGCAGCAGCCAGAGGGATACAGTGATGGTACTAATCAAGTATGTAGATTGAAACGCAGTCTGTATGGACTCAAGCAAGCTTCTCGCTGTTGGAACAGGTACTTTGGAGAATTTTTATCAAAACTTGGATTCAGAATAAGTGAAGGTGATCCATGCTTGTACATAAGAGAACAAAATGGAACAAAACTTATTGTTTGTTTGTATGTTGATGATGGTTTAGTAGCAGCAACTGATTTAAAAGAATCTGAAAAATTCATAAATGATTTGAGTTCAAGATTCAAAATCACAACCAAACAGGCAACCTTTTTTCTTGGTCTTGAAATTCATCATTTTGAGGATGGAAGTATCAAAATTAATCAGCAAGCTTATGCTAAAAGAGTTCTTCAAAAATTTCATATGGAAAATTGTAAAACAGTATCTACTCCCATGCTTAAAGAAAACACAAATGCAGAGCAGAGTGATGAGCATAGCAGTGAGGTCTTCCCTTATAGAGAAGCTGTAGGTACTTTAATGTATTTAATGATAGGCACAAGACCGGATATAGCTTATTCTGTTGGTGTTCTCTCTCGTCATTTAGAAAATCCTTCTAGAGAAGACTGGATGAAAGTAAAACGTGTATTTAGATACATTGAAGGTTCATATGATAAAGGTATTATATATAAACATAATTACAAACCAGGATTACTAGAATGTTTTAGTGATGCAGATTTCGGCGGATGTAAAACATCAGGAAGATCAACTAGTGGTGTTGTGATTTTGTATAGTGGTGGTGCTATATCATGGCTTAGCCAAAGGCAGTCAGTAGTTGCAACCTCTACAACTGAAGCAGAAATAATTGCTGCGAATGAATGTGCCAGAGAAGTAATTTGGTTGAAATGTCTATTTTCTAGTGTTACAAAATTAGATGGAATAGCAGTGCTTCAAATTGATAATACAGCTGCAATTAGATTAGCACAAAATCCAGAATTTCACCATCGTACCAAACATATCAGCATTAAACACTTTTTTATTAGGGAAAAAGTCCTAGAAAAACAATTAGTAGTACAACAGGTATCTACAGAATATCAAATTGCTGATATGATGACAAAACCTCTTTTTAAACCCAGGTTATTGACTCTTTGTTCCAAAGTAGGACTTTTGTAACAATTTTTTCTTAGAACTTTAAGGAGTTTTTTTTTTTTTTTTTATTATTATTATATATTTTTTTAACAAGGGAAAGTGTTAACATTCACTAATGATTCATTCTATGTTAAAAGAAAATATTTATGTAAGTTTGTTTTTTTTCTCTTGTGGCAACAGTTGTCAGCCAGTTCAGTTTGTTGTCAACTTGCCGGTTGATGCGGCAGCATGCACTTAACTATTAAAGCATTCTTTTCTCTTTATTTAAGACTATTAAATAAATTATTATGATAACTACATAAAATAATAATCTGTTCTACAGCAGCCGCAAAAACCTGTTCGTGACGTCACCTTGCACAGCTCTATAGCTCCGGCTGCCGGAGTCGGAATTCTAACCACTCCGTTATAATACAGATGAAATGATGGCGATAGAATAATATTTAGCGTCTTATCACCTGTGCCTGGCTAACATTAAAGTACCAAAATGGCACCTGGAATATAAAAAATGAAATGGTCCGCCCGAAACTACTGATGATTGTCACATGACTTAAGCTATTATTATAGATATTGTTTTCAATTGTAAAACAGCGCAAAGAATAATATTTCCTTACGATTAAAAAATTATTTACATGTGACTGTTAAAAACGAAAAAAAAACAACTTTAAAATTACTATTAAATGAGTACGCGGTTAAAGCAGGAAAATATTGAAAATTATGCCATGAAAACTGTATTTACACTTGAATATTAAAAGAGAAAGGAAACTTTAAAATAATAAATACATTAATATGCGTTTAAAGCAGGAAATGTAGTAATTATGCCCCATTTAAAATGGCCAAATAATAATACTGCCAAACAACTTAAATATATCTATGCGGGACATTAATTTCCTATTTCGAGATGATTTTTTTAACTAATGTTCCAATTCTAAGACACCGCGAATAATAATATTTCCTTTCTAAAAAGAAAAGTATTTTCATGTGAATGCTAAAAAGAAAAAAAAACTTTAGCGAAACTTATGTCCGATTTAAAACGATACCTTTAAAATGTCTGTATTATATTATGCTAATCGTTTTATAGCGCTGTTAAAAAATACCGGGAGGCAAAGACTCTGTTTACTTAATTCATTTTATTTTAGCTTCTTTTCAAATGTTTAAATGATCTTCTTTAATCGAACACGAAAACAACCATTGGATGTCTTAACAGCAACTTATTCGGCCTTAAATTTTCGCAATCAATGGGAATTGAATAGAAAACCGTTTACAGGGAGATCGCCACAGATTTTTTCATTATAATTCCATCTTATCTAATCTTTTTAAAGCCGATTAAATTAGCGTGTTTAGATTCTACGGTGTCTGAACGGGTGTTGGCGAGCATAGCTTGCAGAGGGCAGAGCCCTCTAGTCTAAATATAAAATTTCGTCTAAAAACATTCATAAATTTCCTTATTTCACTACAAAGATACAGAAAATCACTATCAAAGCATCCCCGTTTGGGAGAATATCTCCATTTTCAACTGGGAGCTGTCGTCCATAGTGAAAACGTGCATATGGAGTATGGCTCAATTATATCTATAACTTCATGCATTTACATCAGAAAAGAGCACAAAAATCTCTAACACAGCAGTCCTTCCGGGAAAACATTCTCAATTTCAACTGGAACCTGGCGGCCACAGCTAAAAATCTATCTATGAAGTTTGGTTAATTCTATGCACGATAGACTTTCCGATGTTACAAAGAGGACACGCATACGAACACACGGCCTTAAAAAAAAAAAACGTGTTTTTCAGTATCTCTGACCATTAAATCCTGTAAATCCTTCACAACAGGAAGTCGAAAAAAAATTCGATTACAATACTTTCTTCTATTATAGGTAGAAGGAAGCAATAAATTGGGGAAAAGAAGCAGAAAACTCAGACTTTCTTTTTGAAAGAGACTTCCCTTTTATTTTTTTTATCTTCTTTCTTCTAGAGCTGTTACCATTATAAAAAGTAACATAGCAGTTTAGGAAACATATTGAAGTGAAATAAACTATAATCCCAACAAAAAGTTTTCGGTAAAAAAAAAAAAAAAAAAAAGCGCCAAGTTCTCCTTAATGTTTTGGCCAGAAAAAGTAGTGATATCTGAAGTTCGCAGAAGTTAAAAGCCAAACATCCCAAATCTTTCATTGAAAATGGCTTCCTGCGACTTGGCCGTTAATGCCTTCTACAGCATTTGAAAATTAATGATTAGAAATTACGCATTTATGAATTATTTAAATATTAAAAGTAATATTAAAATGCAAAGAGGCAAATTCACATAAAGACATTATAAGTAAAAGATTTCTGATAAATACCATTCAGTTACAACAAACATTATTTTTAATTACAGATCATTCAGTCCACTTGTGGTTTAATTGCCATTTTGTACGATCTAAAGCTAAACTCATTAACGTAAAACCCAAGAAATAAAACAAAATTTACTTACTTCAAATCTCACAATATGTTATATTAAATTTTATTGTATAATATTGAAATCTTGTGCATTGACGAAAGAGATTTTATTCGTTTGAACATTTATTATAGTTTGTTTGCAGACATTAAGAGGTATTCGATTTATAAACTGTTAAAAGCTGATACTAATTATGTTTTAGCAATTAGGGATATTATCTTCTGAATACAAGTGTTTTGTTATTTTTAACTTCTAAGCATTTAAATAGACTGAAGTGGTTTAAATGCATTTTTTTAATGTGTATTTTATTTCTGTACTTTGTGCCACAAAATGCCTAAAATAATCAAATAATTTTGTTGGCATGTAGCTCATTTGTACATAACTTTAAAATTTGAAAAAACCCTCTCTAAGGCATTAACGGCCAAGTCGCAGGAAGCCATTTTCAATGAAAGATTTGGGATGTTTGGCTTTTAACTTCTGCGAACTTCAGATATCACTACTTTTTCTGGCCGAAACATTAAGGAGAACTTGGCGCTTTTTTTTTTTTTTTTACTGAAAACTTTTGTTGGGATAGCACTACTTTTTGTATGTTTTTTCAAGTTTGTTTTTCTAAACTAAATTAATATATAAAAAAACTTAAATTTCGGTACTTTTATGTTAGCCGGGAGCAAATCTCCTCATTAGCATTTTGTTTTTTCGGCAATAGCAGTTTTCATTTTACACATGTGAAAAATTAGAAATAATGCTTTGATTTTCCAATAAAATATTTTGGTTTATGTTATTATTTCTTATTTATTCATTGATTTATTTCTATGTTAAATATTCTATTAAATAAAATGAGGGAAATGCATCTATTTTGAATGAGATGACTGAAAAGTTTATATTTTTAAATGAAAGGAATGCAATATAAACAATGGAATCGGGAGCAGTATTTGGCGATTTGCCACCTGCGCCCGGCTAACGTAAAAAAAAAAAACCTAAATTTATTTTATTGAGCTTTACAAATTTATACTTTATTTCTTTTTAAATTAAAGTACTAGCCTCCTCTAGCAAGCAGTATTTACTCTATTAATTGCATGTTAAACGTTGTATCATGTTACTGTTATTCATAATTTAATTTAATTGCCCATTCTTTCGCCAAGTCGGAAGATTTTGATAGAGAAATCAAGAACTCTTTACGATCACGGAAGCACATCATATATTTTGTGCTGTTATGTATTTCATCTTTCGTGACAAATATCTCTTAACTCATTTATGCATGTTTCCTTATCATTTACGATTCGTTCTCTAATGCGGAAATTTTAAATCCTATTAAGAAATCTTTTCTTGTTGGGATCACTGCCAATTGTTGTATTTTAACTCATACGATTGGGTACAAGTGAAATGGTTCTTATGAAATCCTTTGACAATATCTGCATTTACATTAAACCATAGCGATGCTAATATATTTTTGTTTCACGTTAACCTTTTCAATAGACTCGATTACGGAAGAATAGAAGGTCTACGGGATCACTGCCATGATCCATTTGAAAATCTATCATTCTTTTCATCTGATCGTGTTGAAGAATTAGCCAATAATGTGCCATGGTTTTAAGATTTTAGCTAATTTTATTCGAAACCTGAAAACTAAAATTCGAGGAACCGGATTATAGAAGATTCATTCTGACGTACATATCGATTAACAGGTTACATATTATAGAATTATAATAATCATAAGGAGAACTGGCAGTTTCGGTGCTTTAATAGTTGCCGTAAATTCTCTTTATATAATACAGAAGTTTTAGAAGAGTAAAGATTAACAACATAGTCACAGTAAGTGTAATAACAGTACAATATAATAACAATAGCAGAGGTTTTGTACAGTGACGAAACTATTGGCACTTTGGAAATATTCATACGTTATTCATACGTTATTCATACGTCTCAATATAACTATTCAGATGATACGCGGAAAATATAAATAGATGGCTCGCATTAATAATTAACTCATTGAAAAATAGCCACTAGCGTCAAATACTCGCAAAGCTTGGCGACATTTAGCGAAGTGTCGCCAAACTTGGTAATATATCATGTCAATTCTCAAATTTGGCGACGAAAATGTTTTCTTTATTCTGACATCATAATGATTGATGCATATGTATTATGTATTTTACACATACTTATAATATGTATGATGCAAATGTATTACGCATTATATGTATATGTATAATATGTATGATGCATATGCCTAAAGTTCATAACATCACTAAAGCGCACTTAACGGAATAGTGTTCCATAAATAGTACGGATATTTGCCAGATTGACCAGAGTGCTATTGAGATTGATTCCGACATTTATAACAGACCGGGAGGCATCTGCACACACCGTCACCTCATCGAGTTTACACCTGAAATTTTAGGATTAGTTAAAACTAGATTAGCATATTAAAATGCAACTGGCCTGATAAGTCATATCTTGGTAGAAACCACCTGAAGACCTCATTTTAGTGGTTGATTGATAGGTTTACAATTGTATTTTCCTGCATCCAAAAGTATGGAAACATGGAGGAATGGGTGCAGGAAAACACAATGGAAAATCAACCAATTAACTGGTAAAATCGGGTCTGTAGATGGTTTCCACAAAGATATGGCTTGGCAGGCGAGTTACATTTTAATACGCTAATCGATTTTTAACTAATCCTAAAATTTCAGCCGTCAACTCGATGGGGTGATGATCTGTGCAGACGCCTCCCGCTCTTTAATAAAATTTGTTTTAAGGATGTAAAAGATAGTAAGACAGACAGATAAACTGAAAGATTTACCTTATTAAGATTTTTGTAAAAGCATATAAAAATTCATTCAGCTTGAAATCATGTAACACCTTTATAACTCAGGCTAATTTTCTGTAATCGGATTTTGGTGACCAACATATCTTATCTATAACTATAATCTTTCTTTTACAGGTTTAAAATTAACAATAAATTAACAGTAAGTAGGCTAATAATACAATATAATAACATTAGCAGCAGACTTCGGACGCCGCATCTCTCGCACATCGTTAACAACAGTTTATTAGTTACATATTTCATTTAATTAAAAGGAGATTTTTAAACTTTCATATGGAATTAGGATATTTTTCCACTATAGGGAACTTGGCATTTAAAAAAAAATCTTGGCACAATTCGGACTTCAGAAACTGAGATATGTTGCCAAATGATATAAACAACTACGAAAACAAATCTGATGAACTTTTATGCTATTTACATATGTATTTATATACATGTAAACATTTTATTTATACATGTATAAAATATTGTTTTTTATATACAAATTATTTATGTTGGTACATAAAAATAAATAAATGGGTTCCTTAGATTAAGTAAATTGTATACATACGGAAAAAATTGCTTGTGTATATGACACAGTAAATAGGTTGCCAGAAAATACGTTATTATCAAATTTATATTTTCTCGTCAAGGCTATTTTCTCTATTTCGCCAAGGCTACTATATCGCAAACGTACCGAATTGCGGTTATATTTTGTTAAATGTTTTATTGTTTTAATATCGTAAATATATCATAACCTATACTGATTAAAATTTTTAGGTATATTCATTTTTTCTATTTAACAAACATCTTTGGAAAAGCATATACATAAAATTTTATTCTGCTTGAAATTACGTGACCCCTTCAAAACTCTGTAATCGTGTTTTGGCGACCAATATTGGCACAATTGAATGTGTTAAGGAACTGTTTACGGCCAAATCAACACCCTCTGTTTGAAGGGTTTAGAGGCAGAAATTCTGTGTTTTCAGATTTTTCTCGTTAATTGTGCTACAAACCCGACTTGCTTGTGAAATTTCAAGATTCTACGACTTTTAGAAGTACATTAGTTATTTGATGATGCGAAGTGAGTCAGTGACAAAAAAGCGCTTTTTCGGAATTTAATATTTCGAAAACTACTAAATATAAAAACATGAAATCGTGGAACCTTAGTTCAGTTTGATCCTACGAACATGTGTATAAAAGAAAAATTTCTATATCTCTCCCTAAAACGACGTTATGAAGGGGTGAAAAGTATGCCGAAATGGTTCAGGAAAAGGTAGCTTACGGCTTGTGCGAACTTGGCGGACGCACTGTCGTGCTCCCAGATTTAACAGCAGCATTTAAGATCAAGTGAATATATATGAAAGTCGAATAATCTTAATCAAAGAATGTGATTAATATGGTATCACTGAGTATTTAGAACAAATGCGGTTTTGTTTAAAAAATGTGTAGGATATTCTGCCTCAAGAAAATTACCGTTTTAGTGTTCTATCTTGGAACAATTGTAGTGAAAATAAGTGTTGGACGATAGATTATTTCTGTCAATTTATATTGGCTCTGTCAATTTAAAGTAGATCGATGATGGAATTTTAAGAGTTGAGAAGATTTTTGATTTGCGATTGTATAGAATTTTATTTAAGTCGTTGTAAATTTTATTTAAGGCGTTGTAAATTATTTTAAAAGCAACAATCCGTGCAATTTGCGGTTCTTTTAAGTTGAAAGAGAAAGTAGAATCAAAAGTTCTTACTTGAATTGCGGAAAGATCTACTGCAGAACAAATTTTAAGAAAGAATTGCATCGATATGATACAAATGAAACTGCAGTAAATATCTTCATTTGGGGGGAGGGGGAAAGAGAGCGGCATTTTAACCTTTTATCGGGCAAGTCAATTCTGTGGCTGAGAAGTTGAAAAGATTCACTGCCACCAGAATCTACGAACAAATTGATTTGAAAATAAAAACTGGCTTTTTCATTAAGTGCCATATAAAAAAAATACTTTACTAAAAATTCTGGTGCGAATCCATCAGTTTTCAATAAAAATTAAGTGGGAAGTATATTCCCATTAGCCGATAAATCAGGCTAACACATTACTTTCAAGACATTCCCATCAGATTCTGACTTAAATTTTAACGTTTCCGAACTTAAATACGAAACAAACCGGGCTTTCGAATTAAAAACAGGTGAAATTTAAAATTATTTGATAAAAGAGAACTACGAGATTTAACAGCCTGAAATAAAAAGATTTTTTAAAGGAGAACGCATTCCAATATGTACATGGCCACTCTTCTTAGAGCGCACATCCACCGCCACCCTCTGAATACTGGACCTACGCGCTGACATAAAAATGAGGGCTGTCGTAGGCGGATGTTTTTAGTACTTATTATTACTTATTATTACTATTATTACTTATTATTACAAATTATTATTATGACTTATTTAAAGCCATGGGGCAAGCAACCTTATTGAGGAACCCCTTCATGAAAGATGTTCATGAATTTATTAAACTCCATGCCTATTGTATGAATACATAAATTTCGTACCCGTTTTCACCGATTCACATCTGTATACAGAGTATCACAAGAAAGATGATCACAACTTAAAAAAAAAAAAAATGATAGTTTGGTTGATGGGGGTATTTGTTTGCAAACTCTACCTTTGCTTATCTGAGTATGTGATAAGATATATATATTAAAAAAAAATGCCTCCAATTGGTAATCATAAATGGTTTTAACTTGCCTCGTTGTGAGGACAACATCAGTAACGAATTTCTCCTGGAAACAATAGAATACTAAGTTGTTATAATAAACTTCTAACCATTAGTTTTCTAATTGCTTTGTTCTTTTTTTGCAGGGGGGCGGGGGGGGAGGGGTACTGGGAGTAGAAAAGGGAAGTGAAAGGACTACAATCTCCTTTCTTAAATTTTTATTAAAATTTAAGAAGTTTGGTCACTCTTGGCCAATTTTAACCATTTGGCACTCTCTTAACAAAGATCCTGATTACCCCACGGGCCCCCTCAAATGGGTGGCCCGGAGCGGCTGCCCCGCACGTCCCTGAATTAGTCAGTACCTGGTCCCTTAAGTTTTAATACCAGTAAATTCTAAAAATTTTCCTCACCTTAATTTTAAAGTTAAATAAAAGTAAAGAAATCTATAAGAAAATACCGATCTCCAATTTCTAGAGACAAACACAAACGCTGAAAAAAAAAACCCGCCAACGACGGCTGCTATTAGGTAGCTTTCATTAAAAAAGCTACCTATTGCAGCCGTTCGGAGGAAAGCGATTTCAAAAAATTTTGGTATATTTTCATCGATCATGACCCCCAGACCCCGAAACCACCCTCCGTTCAAAATTGACATATATATATATATATATATATATATATATATATATATATATATATATATATATATATATATATATATATATATATATATATATATATATATATCCATATATATATATATATATATATCTGACCTATGTCACACTGTAACTCTCGTATTTATGAACCGATTTGGATGTAATTCGGTGTGCACATAGTACATACCAATGTCTCGACCGAGTTCGTTGGCCAGCTTCATCCGCCATTTTGTTTCAAAATGGCGGCCATTTAAAATTTTTAAAAAAATTTAAAATTTGAAATGTGGTACCAAAAAATTGAAAATGGACAAATATTTTTTTCTGATGTATTTGACCTTTATACAAAGATTCCGGAGCAGTTTTTGTTTCGTCTATATCTTAAAAAATGGCTGAGTTATAGCATTTTGAATTTCTAGCGTGGCTGACATTTTGAAACGTCCTGAATTTTGTCACGCGATAAAAGGCGTATTTATGAACCGATTTGGATGTAACTTCGTTTATACATAGTACATACCAATGTCTCGACCGAGTTCGTTGGCCAGCTTCATCCGCCATCTTGTTTAAAAATGGCGGCCATTTAATTTTTTTTTAAAAAATTTAATTTGAAATGTGGTAGCAAAAAATTTAAAATTTAAAAAATATTTTTTTCTTATGTGTTTGATCTTGATAAAAAGATTCGGGAGCAGTTTTTGTTTCGTCTATATCTTAAAAAATGGCTGAGTTATAGCATTTTGAATTTCTAGCGTGGCTGATATTTTGAAACGTCCTGATTTTTGTCACGTGATAACGGGCGTATTTATAACCGATTTGGATGTACCTTGATGTGTGCATAGTACATACAAATGTCTCAACCGAGTTCGTTGTCCAGCTTCATCCGCCATCTTGTTTCAAAATGGCGGTCATTTAAAAAATTAAAAAAAAATTAAATTTAAAATGAGATACCAAAAAATTGGAAAATGAAAATTATTTTTTTCGTATGTGTTTGACCTTAATATACAAAGATTCCGGAACAATTTTTGTTTCGTCTATATCTAAAAAAATGGCTGAGTTATAGCATTTTGAATTTCTATTGTGGCTGATATTTCAAAACGACCTGATTTTTGTCACGCGATAACAGGGGTATTTATGAACCGATTTGGATGTAACTTGGTCTGTACATAGCACATACAAATGTCTCGACCGAGTTCGTTGGCCAGCTTCATTCGCCATCTTGTTCAAAAGGGTTGCCATTTAAAAACAAATTTTTAATTTAAAATGAGTTATTAAAAAATTGGAAAATGAAAAAGATTTTTTTTTATGTGTTTGGCCTTGATACAAAGATTCCGGAGCAGTTTTTGTTTCTGAAAATTTGTTCTTTTGTTTATATCTTAAAAAATGGTTGAATTATCGCACTTTGAATTTCTAGCATGGCTAACATTTTGAAACGATCTTGTATTTGTCACGCGATAACACTCGTATTCGCCTATTTCGATGTAAGAAGGCATGTGGATAGTATACATCAATATCTCGACCAAGTTCGCTGGCCAGCTTCATCAGCCATCTTGTTTCAAAATGGCGGCCATTAAATTTAAAAAAATTATAATTAAAGTGAGGTGCAAAAAAATTAGAAATTAAAAAAGGTTTCTTTCTTAAGTATTTGACTTTGATATAAGGATTCGGGAGCATTTTTTGTTTGTCTTTATCTTAAAAAATGGCTCAGATATAGCAATTTCAATATCTAATGTGGGTGACATTTTGAAAAATCTGATTTTTTGCCTGCGACAGCACTCGTATATATCAATCGATTCCGATGTGAGTGAGCATGTGCACAGCAATTACTAAGGTCTCGACCAACTTCACTGGTTAGCCTCATCCACCCTGTTGTCTTAAAATGGCAGGCACTTTAAGAAATCGCCGAATTTGGCAGCCAAATATAAGTTACTTTAAATAAAAGCAGCTTGGATAAAGCTGACTAATTTCGCGAAATTCTCATTCATAATGATTTAGTATTGATAAAAATTAGTATTGAATCTCCTATATTCGGTTTCCACTAAATTGAGCTTCGTGTGTTTGAATAATATAAGTTGGCTTTTTTAAAATAAGAAATATGAAAGCTACCTCTTCCTCCCGGCACTGGCCGGAAGGACTTTTTTTATGTTAGTGCGTAGACCTTGTATTGAAAGGGCAGTGGCACATTCAGGCACATCACATAAAGACGAAAATTGCCACGCCCTACACACCGAACATACGGGAAACAGCTAAATGCCTGATGCAACACCTGAACCGTGAAAGATGCTTACGTGCACGGCATAAAAAAAGATGACTTGACGGTAAAAGTAGTAGTCTAAGAGCTAGCAAAATTTTCGTCACCTGATTTTATCATGGCTCATTTTTTTATATGTTCTTCCCTTTTATGGTGTAGTACGTTTGCAACCGGTCTGACAGTCGGGAGACGTTGCGTTTACCAGTGGCTAAAGGGGTTATGCAGGTCAAAAAACTTCAAAATTACGTCATTTTATCAAGGCTCATTTTTTTATATGTTCTTCCCTTTTATGGTGTAGTACGTTTGTAACCGGTCTGGCAGTCCGGAGACGTTGCGTTTATCCGTGGCAGAAGGGATTATGCAGGTCAAAATTACGTAATTTTATCAAGGCTAATTTTTTTAAATGTTCTTCTCTTTTATGGAGCAGTACGTTTGCAACCGGTCGTGCAGTCCGGAGACGTTGCGTTTACCTGTGGAAGAAGGTGTTATGCAGGTAAAAAAACTTCGAAATTACGTCATTTTATCAAGTTTCACTTTTTTATATGTTCTTCCCTTTTATGGTATAGTACGTTTACAACCGGTGGCTAGCAGACAACCTACAATTTATTTGCCGGACACAAATGCGGTTGCAAAGTTAATGCCAGACGGCTTTAAATATGGCAACCGAAGTGCCTGTTTCAAGAGTGGTTTATAGTTTAAAAATTATAAGTTATCTTTACGTCATTTTAATAAGCATAATAATTACAAGATATTACTCTTTGGCTAGCAGACAACCTATAATTAATTTGCCAGACAAAAATTCGGTTGCAAAGTTAATACCAGACGGCTTTAAATATGGCAACCGAAGTGCCTGTTTCAAGAGCGGTTTATAGTTTAAAAATTATAAGTTATCTTTACGTCATTTTATCAAGCATAATAATTACAAGATATTACTCTTTGGCTAGCAGACAACCTATAATTAATTTGCCAGACACAAATTCTGTTGCAAAGATAATGCCACACGGCTTTAAATATGGCAACGAAAGTGCCTGTTTCAAGAATGTTTTATAGTTTAGAAATTATAAGTCATCTTTACGTCATTTTATCAACCATAAAAATGACAAGATATTACTCATTGGCTAGCAGACAACCTATAATTAATTTGCCAGACACAAATTCGGTTGCAAAGTTAATGCCAGACGGCTTTAAATATGGCAACGGAAGTGCCTGTTTCAAGAGTGGTTTATAGTTTAAAAATTATAAGTTATCTTTACGTCATTTTATCAAGCATAAAACTTACAAGATGTTACTCTTTGGCTAGCATACAACCTATAATTAATTTTCCAGACACAAATTTGGTCGCAAAGTTAATGCCAGACGGCTTTAAATATGGCAACTAAAGTGCCTGCTCCAAGAGTGTTTTATAGTTTAGAAATTATAAGTCACCTTTACGTCATTTTATCAAGCTTAAAAATTACAAGATATTGGTATTTGGCTAGCAGACAACCTATAATTAATATGCCGGACACAAATGCGGGTGCAAAGTTAATGACAGACGGCTTTAAATATGGCAAACGAAGTGCCTGTTTCAAGAGTAGTTTATAGTTTAAAAATTATGTCATCTTTATGTCATTTCATCAAGCTTAATAATTACAAAATATTACTCTTTAGCTAGCAGACAACATATAATTAATTTGCCAGACAAAAATTCGGTTGCAAAATGTGCCAGACACAAATTCGGTTACAAAGTTAATGCCAGACGATTTTAAAATGTGGCAACGAAAGTACCTGTTTCAAAAGTGTTTTATAGATTCAAAAATACAATTACATAAATTTACATTAATAACACAAAATTAAACATTTTTTTCGGCAAACACTATATATGTATATATATATATTTACAAAGAAACGATTGTTACTATGGTAACAATTAAGGGTTGACTGTCATTAAATGAAGCCAAATCCCTACAAAAGATGATTTTTCTTGAAACAGGCACTTTCGTTGCCATATTTAAAGCCGTCTGGCATTAACTTGGCAACCGAATTTGTGTCTGGCAAATTAATTATATGTTGTCTGCTAGCCAAAGAGTAATATCTTGTAATTATTATGCTTGATTAAATGACGTAAAGATGACTTATAATTTTCAAACTATAAACCACTCTTGAAACAGGCACTTCGGTTGCCGTATTTAAAGCCGTCTGGCATTAACTTTGCAACCGAATTTGTGTCTGGCAATTAATTATAGGTTGTTTGCTAGCCAAAGAGTAATATCTTGTAATTTTTATGCGTGATAAAATGACGTAAAGATAACTTATAATTTTTAAACTATAAACCACTCTTGAAACAGGCACTTTCGTTGCCATATTTAGAGCCGTCTGGCATTAACTTTGCAACCGGATTTGTGTCTGGCAAATTAATTATAGGTTGTTTGCTAGCCAAAGTATCTTGTAAATTTTATGCTTGATAAAATGACGTAAAGATGGCTTATAATTTTCAAACTATAAAACACTCTTGAAACAGGCACTTCGGTTGCCATATTTAAAGCCGTCTGGCATTAACTTTGCAACCGAATTTGTGTCTGGCAAATTAATTATAGGTTGTCTGCTAGCTAGAGAGTAATATCTCATAATTTTTAAGCTTGATAAAATGACGTAAAGATAACTTATAATTTTTAAACTATAAACCACTCTTGAAACAGGCACTTTCGTTACCATATTTAAAGCCGTCTGGCATTAACTTTGCAACCGAATTTGTGTCTGGTAAATTAATTATATGTTGTCTGCTAGCCAAAGAGTAATATCTTGTAATTATTATGCTTGATTAAATGACGTAAAGATGACTTATAATTTTCAAACTATAAACCACTCTTGAAACAGGCACTTCGGTTGCCATATTTAAAGCCGTCTGGCATTAACTTTGCAACCGAATTTGTGTCTGGCAAATTAATTATAGGTTGTCTGCTAGCCAAAGAGTAATATCTTGTAATTTTTATGCGTGATAAAATGACGTAAAGATAACTTATAATTTTTAAACTATAAACCACTCTTGAAACAGGCACTTTCGTTGCCATATTTAGAGCCGTCTGGCATTAACTTTGCAACCGGATTTGTGTCTGGCAAATTAATTATAGGTTGTCTGCTAGCCAAAGAGTAATATCTTGTAAATTTTATGCTTGATAAAATGACGTAAAGATAACTTATAATTTTTAAACTATAAACCACTCTTGAAACAGGCACTTCGGTTGCCATATTTAAAGCCGTCTGGCATTAACTTTGCGACCGAATTTGTGTCTGGGAAATTAATTATAGGTTGCTTGCTAGCCAAAGAATAATATATTGTAATTTTTAAGCTTGATAAAATGACGTAAAGATGACTTAAAATTTTTAAACTATAAACCACTCTTGAAACAGGCACTTTCGTTGCCATATTTAAAGCCGTATGGCATTAACTTTGCAACCGCGTTTGTGTCTGGCAAATTTATTATAGATCGTCTGATAGTCAAAGAGTAATATATTATCTATAAATGTGGATCTGGCAGTGTCTTAGCGACATTGGTAAAGTCTGGCAATAATGGATTAATATCACAAATAGTTAGTATAAACAAATGTTACAAACAAAAATCCTGCTAAAATGACGTAATTTTGAAGGTATTTGACCTGCATAACCCCTCTTGCCACAGGTAAACGCAACGTCTCCGGGCTGCTAGACCGGTTGCAAACGTACTATACCATAAAAGGGAAGAACATATAAAAAAATGAGCCTTGATAAAATGACGTAATTTTGAAGTATTTTGACCTGCATAACCCCTTCTGCCACAGGTAAACGCAACGTCTCCGGACTGCCAAACCGGTTACAAACGTACTCCTCCATAAAAGGGAAGAGCATAAAAAAAATGAGCTTTGATAAAATAACGTAATTTTGAAGCTTTTTTGACCTGCATAACCCCTTCTGCCACAGGTAAACGCAACGTCTCCCGACTGCCAGACCGCTTGCAAACGTACTACACCACAAAAGGGAAGAACATATAAAAAAATATGAACCTTGATAAAATGACGTAATTTTGAAGTTTTTTGACCTGCATAACCCCTTCTGCCACTGGTAAACGCAACGTCTCCTGACTGCCAGACCGGTTGCAAACGTACTACACCATAAAAGGGAAGAACATATAAAAAATGAGCCTTGATAAAATGACGTAATTTTGAAGTTTTTTGACCTGCATAACCCCTTCTGCCACGGATAAACGCAACGCCTCCGGACTGCCAGACCAGTTGCAAACGTACTACACCATAAAAGGGAAGAACATATAAAAAAATGAGCCTTGATAAAATGACCTAATTTTGAAGTTTTTTGACCTGCATATCCCTTCTGCCACTGGTAAACGCAACGTCTCCCGACTGCCAGACCGGTTGTAAACGTACTACACCATAAAACGGAAGAACATATAGAAAAATGATCCTTGATAAAATGACGTGTTTTTTGACGTTGCTAGCTCTTAGACTATAGGAGCGTCTATGCCGGGAAAATAAAAGTTCCGATAAAACGCCGACTCGGGAAATAGAAATAATATGAGATTCTGTTAGGAAAACTTATCCTTGTCTTATCACTTTGATAATACTTTCTAGAGGGTGCGGAGAAAGTATTGCTAGTAAAATCAATCTCTACTACAACACCATAGATACAATTATTTCATTAATTTTTATTGAGTAAGTTTAACAACTAAGTAACAATTGATAGTCCACCATTCATTTTCGATTCGGTCTCCTTTTGCGTTGATACACTCGCCTAAAATGCGCAGGAAGGCATCCACGGTGCGCCGCAAATAGTACGCATCGAGACCGTCCCATTCACCTGTCAGAGCAGCTTTTAAAGAAGCGATATTCTTGTGAAGTTTAGTACAGGCTCTTGCTTGGAACACTCCCCATACTGAGTAATCAAGTGGATTCAAATCCGGACGTGGTCAGTCTTGAGAAGAAATGAAATTAGAAGCAATGGGAAATCCCCTTTAGTCTTTGTTGATGCTGGTGTCAAGATTAATCAGAACAATTATCTCAACGATATTCTGATAAAAAAAAGGTCCTTCCATGGCTAAATTCTCACTTTGGAAGCAATCCATGTGTGTTCCAACAAGATTCAGCATCAGCCCATAAGGCTCGCCAAACGCAACAGTGGTGCCAAGCAAATCTTCGCGATTTCATTTTTTCTCAAGGCTGGCCAGCGAATAGACCGAATTTCAATCCCCTTGATTACTCAGAATGGGGAGTGTTCCAAGCAAGAACCTGTGCTAAACCTCACATGAATATCGGTTCTTTAAAAGCTGCTCTGACACATGAATGGAAAGGTCTCGATGCGGACTATTTGCGGCGCACCTTGGATGCCTTCCTGCGCCTTCTCCGCGAGTGTATGAAGGCAAAAGGAGACCGAATCGAAAATGAATGATAGAATATGAATTGTTACTTTTTTGTTAAGCTTAATAAAAATTATTGGAATAATTATATCTATGGCGTCGTAGTAGAGATTGATTTTACTATCAATACTTTCTCCGCACCTCTATATTTATTGGCATACTTTAAGCATACTTGCCCATAATTATATGTGGCTTGTATAGAGCTGTGCAAGGTGACGTTACGAACAGGTTTTTGCTGCTGCTGTAGAACAGCTATCGCTATCTTTATCAATGCTTTTTCTGTTTGTGTGTCCTATAGCTTTTTTCATTGTTCTCCGGTAAAAGTCACGTGATGTGAACTGCTCTATTGCATATATGCATAAGTATTCCTGCCTCTAACCTTTCCCTTGGAAACCAATGGACTTTACCCATGAATGGCAACAACAAC
This sequence comes from Maratus speciosus, assembly GCA_963932465.1. Lineage (NCBI taxonomy): Eukaryota > Metazoa > Arthropoda > Arachnida > Araneae > Salticidae > Maratus > Maratus speciosus. The sequence continues at coordinate 41,328,386 of OZ010792.1, forward strand.
GTCCCTGCGGAATTTTCCCTCCGAAAAAGACTGCTTATTGGACAAGGGGGAAGCGGTGTGAAAATATTCTTCACGCCTATTGGTGCTTTTCTTCTATTTACCCGCGGCTGACGTCACATGGGTAAAGTCCATTACTTTGTTTATCTTTACTAAGTTTAAGTTATATTTTACCTGTAAAGAAAAATAAACTTACCTTTCACAATAAATCCCTTCCTTTTTCTTTTTATCTAAATATAAGGAAATAGTACTTTTACTTTTCAGTTTCTTTTACCTCTTTACAATGAATGTATCTATCTAATGTATCTATCGAAATTCTATCGATATATCGCCGTAACGTTCACGTTACCAACTCGGTCGCCTATTTTTCTTAGTAGTTACTGTTACTGCTAATAGATGGCGTTGAGATATGACGCAATCGCGGCTTGCCCCACGATTCACGTCGCTCCGCCAGTATTTGCATATGACGTTCTGGAAGCAGATAGAAAATAGTTCGGTCATGCGTATTGGTCGGTTTTCGGACATCGGCGGAGTATAAAAGGATTTACCTTCAGTCCCTGTTAACCAATGATGTCTTTGATTGCCTCGAGACGTTTGTGGATGTTGGTGATGTTCAGTACTCTATGAAATGATGTTGATTTTTCCGAAATCGTCTTTCTTTATTTAAATAGAATGTTTTACTTAGAAAAGAAATACTCTTCGGCGGAATATGCTACGATGTTTTAGGACTGTGTAATTGAGTCGTACTTCTTTGAATAAAGTGCCTGATGTCATGCAGTGTAAGGATAGAGATTGGCATTAAGAGATATGTTCTGCTGAATGGAATTTTTCATCCATATTAATAACATCTCCGATTTTACCTGAAAGTTTCATATATAAAAATCATCTTTTTTGTCTGACTGAGATTTACAAGTAAAGTTTATTCTTTTATAAGAACATGGACATCTTGAACCCAGCCAATTTACCTTTCGAGTTACAGCCCATTATCACCTTTTTACATGAAGTGTCATAACGAGATATTGTATTCATCACGTCATGATTGTCCTAGTCCTACTTACAATCAGATAAGTGTAATGCTATTTCAGTTATCGTTAAGTGAACTTAAAGATATATCTCATTTGTTTTTTAAAAGTTTATTTTCATTTAAAGTATATGTATATTGTTTTTGTCTTTTAAATGTTAATAAAATATGTTAGTTTATTTTAACTATGTCATCTTTACTTTAACACCACCACATTTATTTATTTAAGTTATTTTATTTCTAGTAATAATTTCTTTAACTTTTGCAATAGTAATATCTAATTCGGGGTTATAAATCAGCATTAACGTTTCTACTGCAGTAAATGCAGCTCTGCTAACTCTTAACCCCTGAGAGATACTTTTGTATTTCCCAATAGATTCCTCAAAGCAAACTAACATAGCTGTGAACTTATTTGTATCTGTGGTCTCACATCCGACCATAGATTTTACAAGAGAACTCAGCGGCATCATCAACACTCAAAAACGACTCATTCTTAAAAGAAAAAAGTTCCTAGAGAATTTTTAAATATAAAAATATTTATTGTCAACAAAGTATGCATAAAATACAACAAATCGCGTAAATATCCACAGTACATTTTAAATTGGTTTAGCAGTAATTCTAAATTTTATATCTTCTCATTAGATCACAAAATGTTTAGGCGTGCATGTACCCCTGCATTCCATCGGAACAAACACACTTCTTAGAATCACAATTTCAATACATATATGAAATAATAAAAAAGGATTAAAATTTCTCTTTAGGATGTAAGTATCTAAAAAATATTGCGTTAGTACTTATACTATTTTCTCAGATAATGCTACAACACAGTTTTATATGCAGTGAAATTAGAGCTCTTAAACTTCCCTAATCCACAGAGGATTAACTTGGAATTCCATGAATGAATTACGAGAAACCTTTCATCAAACATGACGAATAAAAGAAAACTGTTATTGTTCCACTAAGTGGTTTTCTCCTGTATATTTTCTCTAAGTTCAAAATGGATTCTTATAGGTTTGAAGTTTTTTAAGATGAGACTTGCCATTGTTTCAACCTGGTCAGAGGGATCAAGAGATGTCACCTTAAATTTTCGAAGAATGTGAGCCAACGCAGTCTTTTCTTCCATAAGTGCAAACCTTTGTCCTAAAAGAAGAAATAAGTATCATAATTTAAGATAGTATTATGATTTAATAACTTCTTGATTACATAAAATACAAATTAAGATAAAAACATTACTTTACCAGATGCCATGCAAGTACGCATGTTTGATACGGAGATACAATCTGCCGGTATGGCGTCTAGGTTAAACTTACAGTTACCACAACTTACAGTTAGCTGTTGCCAATATAAATAATAATACAAAAATATATTACAGTACTTTCCCTTAAAAAGTTTGAATGTCCAGATATTTATAAGTCCAGACGAAGAGGTTTCTTACGAGTGCGTGGTGGGTTACGACGAACATTCATATCAATTTTCTTTTCTAGTTCAACAGCTGGTATGTTTGTGGTTTCATCTGACGGTTTCTCTGCTTGTATGGTGGTTGGTGTTTTCTCGTTCCTTCCATTAGCATCAGTTTCGGAGATTTCAGGATTATCTGGGATGGCAGAGGTATTTCTCTCCACTGGGCGAGTTTCTGCTGGTGTTTCATCTGCATCAACGCTTTCCAGTATGTCAACATTACTGTGACAACTCTGGTTGGCCAAATTATCGAGTTTTGTAGATTCTTGGTCATCTTTACTGTACCCATGACGAAGCTGATCAACATGTGCAAGATACATCTTGTCGTTGATGTTGACAACCCAAGTTTTATTACCTTGTGGTTTGATTAAAGTTCCACTGCTCCATTCTTGGTTTTTATGGGAGCGAACCAAAACTTTTTCATCAGGCATAAAACGCCTATTGCTAGTATGGCTTCTGTCATAATATTTTTTCTGAGAACACTGGTTTTGCTCAACACGAGCCTGAGTGCTGGGATGCACAAGTGCAAGTGGTGTGCGAATTGGTCTCGATAAAAACAATTCAGCAGGAGAAAGTCCAGTCGTAGAGTGAGGCGTTGAGCGATAGCTCATAAGGAAACGAGAAATTTTTCTGTTCAGTGAGCTATGATCTGTAGCATCACTGTTCATTTTGCTTAATGCCTCTTTGAATGTCTGCACACTTCTTTCGGCCAAGCCGTTCGATTGTGGATGGTAGGTTGGAATGGGAGTATGTTTTATTCCGTTAGACTTCAGAAACCATTCAAATTCTTCGGATATTAATTGAGGACCATTGTCAGATACTAACTCTAATGGCAATCCATATCGTGAAAAAATCTGCTGTAGAGCTTCAATGGTGTGTGGAGAAGTCGTGGAAGGCATCTACATGACCTCTAACCATTTTGAGTGACTATCCACAAGTAGTAAGTAGTTCTTCTTGTCTTTCTGTGCATAGTCAATATGCACTCTATCCCAAGGATGTTTAGACCAAGTCCAAGGTTGAAGTGGTGTACCAGGAGGAGAACGACTATTCTTCTGACAGGCAGGACAATGTTTTGCAACTTTTTCAATATCTTCGTCCAATTTTGGCCACCATATATGGCTACGAGCTATAGCTTTCATCTTCGAAATTCCTGAGTGGGTATCATGCAGCTGATCCAAGAGTCTCTTTCTGAATTTTTCTGGTATGATGACTCTCATTCCCCACAGAAGACAATTATTATCAACTGACAGTTGATCTCGACGGTTAAAAAATGGCTTAAGTGCTTCGTTGTCTATCTTCCATGGCCAACCATTTTGAACATACTTCAGAGCTGGTCCTAAAACTGCATCATTACGAGTTGCTTTTGCAATTTCAATGCTGGTTACTGGCAGGTCTTCACAATACGAGATTTTAAATATTTCTGATGATGTTTCAACTTCAGATTCAACAGGAGCACGTGATAAGGCATCAGCATTGCAGTGTTCTGAGCCTTTTTTATACTCAATGCTGTAGTTGAAAGAAGATAATAACACTGCCCATCTTTGAAGTCTAGCTGCTGCAATGGCAGGAACAGCTTTGTTAGGAGCAAAAATACTTATTAATGGTTGATGGTCTGTAACCAATATAAATTTTCTGCCAAAGAGATATTGCTGAAACTTCTTTATTCCATATATTACTGCTGCTGCTTCTTTCTCAATTTGTGAGTAATTTTGTTCATCTTTGGAAAGAGTTCTTGATGCATAAGCAATTGGACGTTCATCGTTGTCAATGATGTGGGATAAAACAACACCAAGACCCACAGGCGATGCATCACAGGATACTCTCAAAGGCAATTTGTCATCGTAGTGCACTAAAACAGCATCTGATGTAAGAAGATTTTTACATTTCTGAAAAGTTTCTTCACATTCTGATGACCACATCCAAGGAGTGTCCTTATGGAGTAATTTGTAAAGGGAAGCAAGCAGCATGGCAGAATTGTGTATAAATTTTGAATAATAATTCAATAGACCCAAAAATGATTTTAGTTCAGTTACATTTGAAGGAGCATTTATTTTCTTAATGCATTGTACTTTCTCATCTGTAGGATGAATGCCCTCACTATCAATTACATGGCCTAAAAATTCTACACTTTTCTGTAAAAAACTACATTTCGATAAGTTGAGCTTAACATTGTACTCACTAAATCGCTGAAATACTTTTTCCAAAGTGCTTAGGTGCTCTTCATATGTGGCACCGGTAATAAGGATATCATCTTGAAAACAAATCACTAATTCTATACCCTGAAGAATTTTTTCAATTGTTGACTGAAAAATTGCTGATGCACTGTTTATGCCATATAATAATCTTAAGGGGCGTACTAAACCAAGATGCGTATTCAGAGTAAGATACTCTTGGGAAGATTCATCTAATTCAATCTGCTGATAAGCATGATGCAAATCTAATTTTGAGAAGTACTGTCCACCATTAAGAGTTGCAAACAAATCTTGTTGAGTCGGCAAAGGGTACTGATTTTGATCAATAAACTTATTAACAGTAACTTTAAAGTCACCACACAGTCTTACATCACCATTTTTCTTGGGAACAATCACAAGTGGAGTTGCCCAACTGGAATGTTGCACAAAGTCCCAAACACCTCTCTGCTTGGAATTTAGAATTTCTTCAGCAACTTTATTTTTTAAAGAATATGGTACTGGACGCGCTTTAAAGAACACAGGTTGGGTTTCCTTTTTCATTTTTAATGAAGCCTTTATATGTTTAATAGGTTCTGAACTTTCCTCAAAAAGTTTGCTATACTTGTTTGTCAATGCATTAATAGAATCAACTTTAACAGACATATCCTTAAGTATTTTATAAAAAAAAATTAAAAAATTAAATTAAAAATAATATTTAAAAACACTCTTTTAAATGAACATGCATTCAATGTTCATCTTGAAAATCACGCCTATTTTTCTTACTGCAATTCATGTTCCCAAAAATTTCCGTGCGGGAGTTATTTAGGATATCTTTTACTGCCTATGTAGATGACGTGTTGCTTTTGGCAAGGGTCGCCAATTGATTGCAGGACCTTCTAAATATCTTGTCTCAATTATTTCCATCCACTGGGTAAAGCATTTGTGACAAATCCTTCACCTTTTCATGGCTGGCTAACAAAAAGCAGAAGAAAATCATTTACGACTATGATGCTAGGTTCTTTGTGGGAGCAACACCTCTTATGCTCGTATTCACCATCTACCTCAACCTATAAAACCTGGGTTGAACGATCAAATGGTATTCATCATTAATCTGATTGGACTTCGACCGCGGTCTGTCCAATCAGGCTAATCGTGAATTTCATTTGAGCGTTCAACCCAGGTTTTCTAGGATGAGGTAGATGGTGAATACGAGCATAAGAGCTCTGAACTTTACTGATGAGTTCCCTTATTTAGGTATTTATCTGACCCCTGGGACGTATTTATAGGCCTCCTCCGGTGGATTGAGGTCTTACCAAACGGAAATCTGCTCCACTTAAGCCTCAGCAAAAACTGTATTTGCTAAGGAACATGCTTTGACCTAAGTACTATCACCTGTTGGTGTTAGGAAAGTTCTATGCAGGAAACCTCAGAAAGATCGACCTGAAGGTGTGCAGGTTCGACCGACAAGTACTCCACCTTCCGCACGACTGCACGACATACCACCGAGTGACTTTCACGCTCGCGTGAAGGATGGCGGTATGGGATCGCCTTGCATAAGGTGGATTGTGCCCCTGATGGCTGTCGATTAACATCCAAAGCCAGGGTCGAATCTTTCTTCAAGAGGGATCTGCATCGCCGATGCGATGGGATCGGCCTGCAGCAATGCAGCGCCGTCCCTACCGCCTTGGCATGGCTGCATGATGGCACTTCAATCTTCCCTGGCAAGGACTTTGTCTCCGCCGTGCATGTTTGTTACAATTGTCTTTTGTGTAAGTCCCGTGCAGCCCGTGGACGTGATACTGAAAAGTTCTGTTCACGTGGCGCCCGGGTTCCAGAGACATTAAACCATATTTCACAACATTGTTTTGCCACTCATGGGTTGTGCATTAAGCGTCACGATGCACTAACCAACTATTTTGGAAATACATTTGGGAAAGTGTAGCATCATTAAAATACACTTCAAACGATTTTCCCCCATTCACTATAATGTAACATAATTCTTTTGAGTGCTCCTGTAAACTAAATATGAAGGCTGCACACTTAATTTTCAATACAAAGCATGCCATGGTAAACCTCAATAACATATATAAATTACATGGCAATCCGAGTATATTGACGCGAGTTAGAGCGGGGACAGACAGACGACCAGACAAACCGAATTCATAAACACTATTTAACATTTTTGGAAAATGTTAAAAAGTACTCACAAAAGATGACTTTTCTTATAAACTAGTATCCGTCAGGCCGAAATGTCGGAGCATGGAGGCGCATAAACTTAAAAGATATTATTTTAAAAAATGTTTTATTTTCTAGATTGCTGTTTAATAGTATAAAAGTAAGTTTGAAATAACAATCGTCGATACCTCATTTTAAAGTGTTTAACTCAGTCGTCAGTTGCCTCGGGTAATGCACAAATTCTAATCTGTCAGCAAGTGCTCCCATACTTCTAATTTGGGTAACGCCTTTCCTTAGCGAAAATTGCTTCCATTAAACTTGATACCTTTATTCATCTGAGTTGTTATATCGTTATTAGGAAAATATTAGGAAGCATCTGGGTTATTTTTATGCGACTTTTCCACATAGAATTAAGCTGAATAACACTATACATTTGAATTACTTTCTTTTAACCGTCATTTTCGAAACTACTGTCTATAACGTTACACATATAAAATATGTATATTTCTTAAAATGTACACTAAATCTAGGCAGCAGATTAAAAAAAATCAGGGATTAATTTATGACTTTTAGTGAACATGATTTCTCACGAATTATCTTTCATTGTTGTATCCATTTCTCCGATCATAAGCATAAGCGATCATAGTCATATACATTAACGTCGCATTTATCGCTAAGCTTCGCGACATTTGGACGAAATGTAGCCAAATTTAGCGACCAAAAATATGTCGTCACAAATTAAGCCAATTTGGCTTTATCTGACTAATTTGGCGAAATTTCCATTGAAATTCAGTGCTGATGATTCTTCTCTAACCGGGTTCTTCGCATTTTAACTTCGTGTTCTCCAGTAAAATTAGCTAAAATCTTAAAACCAAGAAACAGGGAAGCTACCTTTTCCAACCCGTACAGGAATTTTTTATTTTGTAAGCTACATATTTTTGTTTTCTAGTGTACATCTTGATAAAAAAAATGCTTATCTCATTTACTTCAGAATGTTCGCTTGCATTTCAATTGAAATATATTCACTTACGATAAATTAAAAAAAAATGAGTAATCGTCAGTAATTGGGAGATCTACCAAATTGTTAAATTTGCGCATCAAACAATGCTCAGTAAATTATGAATTTGTCTACAAACCCGATTACGAAAATTTCCCAATAGAAACATACATTCGTCTGAATACAAACATATAAGTAATGCATACATGACATTATATTTTTCTCGATTTCTTTGACTATCACTCGTAGCCATTCGACTAATGCCCAAAATCGTATTTTCCGTATTCGATTTTCTTTTCGTTTCTCTTAATTTAAAATTCAAAATGAATTGCATCGATTTGGAAGTTTACAAAGAACGAAAAGTTCGAAAAAAAAGTAGTGGTTGTTACATACTTAGAACGTAAAACTTCTGAAAGGGGGGAGGGGGTAATCTATATCTCAGGTCACCAATGTATGAACATCGACTTCAACATTCGACTCCATAATGATCCGTATGAGGTTAAAATGCATAATTTACAGCAATGGAGCTAATGTTTTAATTAATAACAGGATGAATCTCGTCGAATTTCGATGAAAGAAATTGTTTAAAAACGAACTCATACATAGGTTACTACTTAGTCTCTTCAAACAAATATTATTTTTAACTTAAAGTTACCAAAATACTAATTCCATACACTTCCACTGTTCAAATTATTAAAAAATTAAACTGCATTATTTATTATACCTAATCAAGATATGTAATTTTGATGAAATTACCCATCGAGGCTGTTATGTTTAAAAGGCATAGATGTCATATACGCCCCATATTGGCGCGATTTTTTCCCCACGCCAATTCAGGGAAAACTTCAGCAGCACAAACAATAACATCCGGGCTACCATATCAAGCAAAATAACGACACTTTGGCGCCAGTTAAGTACCCGTTGCGTACAGGGCCGTGCGAAGAGAAAACTGCTCCCGGGGCAGCGTGTCAATTTGGCGCCCCCCCCCCCCCTCCTTCAAAATTGATAAAGGGCAGAAACAGAAATAAATTATATTGAATAAATATTCTGCGTTTATTTTGGAACTTTAAAAGATTTAATTTTAATTCAGAAATTCCAAACAACTAAATAACAGTAAAGAAAATTGCACTTATTTGTTAATGCGAAATGAGTTGTTTTACACGACTACTGTTTACTGGGTGCTGTCAAACCGCTCGCCTAGAAGTAATTTAGAGGTCTCCGCTAGATATAGCCACAAATGAAGCTATAAAACCTGGATCCCTGTTTTTTCCACCTACCCGATTTTGTCCGATTCCCCTATCATATTCTGGTATTTTACTGTTTTTGTTTGATTTGCTATTTTCAGTTATATCTTGACTTCTGTCTGGCCTCCAAAAATGTTATGATTCTACTTATGATTTTCCCGTCATCCGTACAAATTCTATAGTCTTCGCTTCTGTTATCGTAACCTACGAATATTTTCTCTATGGCCGCATTGTCCAATTTTCTTCTATGGATTTTTTGCAACTAGGCAAAGGCACGACAACCGAAGGTATTAGAGAGATTTGGTTTGCGACCAGTCCATCATGATGCTTTGCGACAGATTTTTTTTAATCTTTCTCACATATTTTTCTAGCCATTGTTAGTTGTTGTTAGTCTTTAAGCTGCAGAAAATGGGTAAAATTCGCTAAGAACCCGGTTGGAAACAAGAGGTCCCTTCAACCGATAAGTACTAAAAAAGCAAAACAAACAAAAAACCTGCAGAACATAATTTAAAAGAAAAAAATACAGTGTTTTAATTAACATAAAATAAAATATAATATCAGGTAAATACATTTACTTCCATTTTATTTTTCTTGCGTTTAGGGTAGCAAAATCATTTATTATTTTATATGTAAAGATTGCGTCACACTGAATTTTATAGAAAGTAAACTCTGGTTGCTTAATCTCCTGACTCATAGTAGATCTTAAGTAGTTTTTTACTATTTTATTGTTACTGGAATACTTATAAATTATGAACGCTGTCTCCATGTTTTTGTAATTCCTTGTTCTCCCTAAGTTTTAAAATTATGCAGTAACTAAAGAATTTCTAAATGATCCATTTTATAAAAGTTCTTATCTAATGATAGAAATAATGTTTTCGCATTTAAAACCTCGCTTAACAATTCAAGTCCATTCAAGCCAGCAATAAAGGGAAAGGTCCAGGCAATATTAACTTAACAGATTTTCGGTTGATTTTAGATTCGCGTCAGCCAGAAACTCAAATTCTTGTTATACATTTCTCAGTTTCGTAAACCTCCAGATCAGTTGCACGGTTATAGTGTCTCTGTGTAACACGAAATCTTTCACTTTCATATAAATTTCCACTTTCATCAGGATAGACCGGGAGCCGGCAGCACAGACACATTGTTCGTATGGATACCGTTATTTTTCCAGGAAAACGACCAGTATCTTTTTATAGAAAAATAAATCTAGGTTAAACGCGCAAAATTTCGCCTTCTTTTAAGAAGAGATTTTCTATAAGGTAATACTGGTGCCGAAAAATTTTCTGGTCTGCAAAATTAAAGGAGGCGTACGAACCATGAGACAACCACCTCATCGAGTTGGAGGCTGAAATTCCAGAATTAGCTATAACTCGATTCCCATATTAAAACGCAATCCGTCTGCCAAGTCATATCTTGGTGGAAAACACCTAAAAACCCCATTTTACCGGTTGAATCGTAGGGTCGTAGTACAGCGTCTAGAATACCTAGTGCGGAAATATGCTATCCCAGCGGTTCCCAACCTTTTTAGTTGTGCGGACCACCAATTTTGTAAAAATAACTTTAAGCACCACTAACTACTTAATATACAAGTTAAAAATATGACAAATAAACACCTATATAGCATATACTATATACACATGACGAATATATATATATATATATATATATATATATATATATATATATATATATATATATTATGTCAGTAACTAGTAAAAGATGCTGTACATGAAGAAAAAAATACTTTTTATAAAGAAAATAACATTATTTATTGTATTCACTTAGCTATCACAATTATATTAAAACTAAAAAAAAAACAGTGATAAAAAAGAACCCTTAATGGGATTTTTGACACTGTCTATCCCCGATGAGAGTGCTAATATCTGGATTGAAACTGGATAGTTTTAGTCTCAAATCACTCTCGGCATTCATTTTATTTCTATATTTTTTTTCAAAAAAAAAAAAAAAAAAAAAAAAAAAAAAAAAAAAAACTAAAGTTGAAAAGGCTCGTTCACATAGATAGGTTGTAGAAAAGACCATCAAGTGTCTCAGTGCAATTTTGGCAATAGCTGGATAGTCTTGCCGAACTTTTATCCAAAATCAGACCAGTGGTGTTGTCTTAAAAATCAATTTTAAAGTCTGATCACATGATAGTTCAATTAACGAGTCTTCTTCATTTGAAGATAATTTAAATTTTTTTAAGTAATTTTCTTCAAAGGGGTTTCTGATCCATTGTATTTCATCTTCAATTTTAGGGAAGAAGTTCCTAAAAAGTATGAAAAGGCTTAATTACTGCTTCAGTTAGTGTTGGTAGATTTCTCATTCATATGAATGATTAATAAAAGTATAAGACAAGTAACTAAAATTTATTAATTTTAAAAAAGGTACTATTTGAAAAATTTACTAATTTTAAAAAAAAAGTTACTGTTTTAGGAAAATAAATGTTTTTAATTACGCTTATTGAAAAATAATAGAATAAAATTAAGAAAAATAAATAACTTTAAATTACCCGAGGTTAGAGGCCAAAGATTCGAAGTGTTTTTTTATAGTTGTAGCTGTTGTTTTATCCATTTTGACTTCGTTGGTTTCAAGAAAATCATGTAGTACTGGAAATGCGTCGAAGGAATCTTGCTCCACTTTTTGAGCCCATTGTTGAAGTTTCTTTATCATTTCTTCTATTTTGTCTTGCACAAAGAACTTATGAGTGTCCTTGCCCTGCAGAGTTAAGTTAAGAGCATTGGGAGAACCAAAAATATCCGCCAACTATACCAACCGTTTCAACCAGTTTTCATTGGTCACACAGTCTAAGTAGGAATTTGCAAGTTTTCCATCATAATCTCCCTCCCTCAAGAAAACCGTGAGTTCATCACGGTGTTCGAACAATCTTGCCAACACTTGGCCTCTCGATAGCCACCGAACTTCGCAGTGAGGTAGAAGCTGTTTGTGTTCACTGCCCATTTCATCACACAAAACACCAAACAGTCTGGAGTTTTTAGGTCTTGCTTTGATAAAGTTAACTATTTTTACTGCATCGTCAAGAGTTTTTCTTAAACTCTGGTCCAAACCTTTAACTGCAAGAGCTTCTCTATGTATGCTACAATGTGTTCATTGAACCAAGGGAGAGACTGATTTAACTTTGGCGAATAAACCAATATGAATTCCAGACATAGCACGTGCCCCATCCGTTGTCAAACCTTCACACTTAGTCCAATCTATTTCATTTTCTTTTATAAAATTGTCAATAGATTTGAAAATCTCTTCGCCAGTTGTTTTGTCGGCGAAGATCGACAAAACAACATTTCTTCTTCAATATTGCCATTCAACTCAAAATGACTAAAAGCTAATAAATTAGCTTGTGCAGCAACGTCTGTACTCTCATGAAGTTGCAGCGCAAAATATTCACTTTGTTTCAAAAAGTAATGACAGCTTTTTTCACATTTTCCGACATTTCAGCAATTCTTCTTTTAACGGTTGTATTTGATAATGGAATTTCGTTTATTTTTTTTTGTACATTTTTCATCAAACAAAGCATTACTTATTATTTTTGCTGCGGTTATGAGTTACTCTTTCACGGTGTGAGCTGAACCCTTCATTGCGATTAACAAAGAAAGATCATAAAAAACTCTGGTGCTTAGTTTCTTCTGTTTTGAAGATTTTTCCATGGTAGATTTAGACATACAAAAATTTCTTTTCTTGATTTCAAAGAAATCCAAAGACTTTCCTACACATTCAGGATGTTTAGTAGGTAGATGTGTTTCAAGTTTTGAAAATTTCATACATTCATTGGATAGCATTTCGAGACAAATCACACACTGAGGCATAGGCTCTTCGGCAGAACCAGAAAACACAAACCCACATTTTAAAAAATCAGGGTTATATTTACGAAAATATATGTTAGTTTTCCTTGCTATTTTTTTACAACTTATTTCGCCTTCATTTCAAACTCGCTATTTGTAGAACCAGATGTAGAATTCCCTTCAGCACTTGCCAACTTCGTCTTACGACAAGACCCCGTCCAAAACTAAGTATCCATATTGACGTGAAGTAGTAGTAGCTCACAGTACACGCAACGATATGATACATCAACAGAAAACCACAGCCACTGACAAAGGAGTCAATAATAAAAGTGCGGAATGCGGACGTGGTGGGAGGGAGGGGAGCGTTGACCTTGATGACTGACGAATGTAAGCCCAGCGATCAACAGCCAGCGCTTTTGTAGTGAATCGTCCCGAAAAACCGGTATTAGACCCCAAGATTCTGCGGCCCAGTACAACGGTGCTCGCGGCCCACAAGTGGGCCGCGACCCACGGATTGGGAACCACTGTGCTATCCAAACAACGCTAAAAATTTGTATCCCTTAAATGTGCGACGATACTGCTAAAATCCCAAGTGTCAATCGTAGCGACATCTGCGGGATTTTCGTATTACATTGTATAGACTAGCAATATCTTGCAGATGTAGAAAATATCCTGCAGATGTCACTGCGATCTGTATATTACAGCAGCATCGTTGCACATTTATAGGATACAATTATATTTTAGCACTTTTTTATGTATTACAGGGATAGCCAATTTCCGCTAAAATCGGGTTTTTATGTGTTTTCCCCCCAAAATATGACTTGGCAGATCGATTGCGTTTTAATATGGGAATCGAGTTTCAGCTAATTCTGGAATTTCAGCTTCCAACTCGATGAGGTGGTTGTCTCTGTTGCCAGCTCCCGGTTTAGGAGCTTCGTAGTCAAATTGTTCTGCGAATTTTACGTTTTCTGTTTTGCTCAAATAAGGACTCTACATTTACGGACATAACCAAATCTTCGCTTTCTTGTTCAAAAATTTCCCCTCTTATTGTCTGAAATGTGTTCTTTAGTGTTTCAATTAGTTAGTTGGCGATCAAAACATTGACAGTTTTTTTTTTCTTCTTTTTTTTTCGTGAGAATAATATTAACTTTTCTAATTCATTTAAAATGCTGTGCAAAACTACTAGGCCGTAAATAAAGGGGAATTTATTTATTTGCTTTATTAAACTTTTTGCTCCTGAGTAAGTTTACTCAATTTACTTCATTTCTATAAGGTCTTCCAGAGCTTTTAAAATCTGTGGCAATTGTTTGTAAACTGCAGATATAGCTCTATTTTTTCATGACCACAGAGTATCGCAATGTTACTTTAAATAAACTGATAAGTGGGACATATTCCCATTTTTCAGTAGAAGAGAAGAAAAAAACAAACACATTTTATGCAGTTCCGGACATTTTGGGCATGCACCAGCAGCACGAACTCAAAGTTTAGAGAATGTGCAGAACATGGTAAAAAATAGACGAATTTATTTACTTCGACGATTGGAGCTTACACAACATTATCTTGGGAAGCCATATTTGCACCATATCACAACACTGAGCTCTGTAGGGTTGATATTGGTATTGTTTATGACGGCCAATTATCTACAAGTTGGATGCAGTAGGCCGGAGTGGGGTGGGGGTGTCCTCTGTAAGGTATTTCTAAGGAAACCTAACCCGTATTTACGCAAGGTTCGAAGAAAACTACGGACAATTTCGAACGATTACGCTTACGTGCGCGATTGGGTTGAACTCAGCACCTCCCGTCTACCATCTTTGAGAGCAGAACCTCTCATGCAACTGTGAATGTCGAGATTGTCGGACATTAGCTTATCTTAAATTCTTGCGCTTTTTTTTTTTTTTACTTGATGTAATCAAGAAACCTTTCCACGATTCAAAATTTTCCATTTTCGGTATCGTATAACTTGCATCATTTGTTCTTTGTGACGTGTACTGGATTCCTAAACTGGACTGTGTTTAAAATTCAATAACTTGCAAATGGTGGCAATTATTAAAAGAAATTCTCGCAGGAGAGGTATGTAAGATATCAGAAGTCTTTTTACCGCGGTTCTCGGTTATAGTTCCAAATAGCAGAGATAGGTGGCAAGACATAATCTCTCAATGGAGGTCTAAACTGAAATCCCCTAGCATCATGCGAAGGAAGGAAGCTAAATATATAGAGTAGGCCCCTAAAAATAAGATTGTATTGGAGAATGAGACACACTCTATATATTTAACCTTCTCTTTCCGCATCAGAGTTGGACGATTTTAGTTTTGGCTTTTATTGATCGCCTATGGTGCTAGATGTTGTCTTTATAGTGCTTGTGTGGTTATACATTGCTGGCATAGTTGTCAATTCAGTATAAACTTGATTATTTTCACGAATATAATTTAATAAAGTATACTGCTGTAACCTGAATTTACTATAAACCTGTTTAATTCTTCAACAAATCATCGATATTTATGTTGTAATGTGAAATTGTAAAACTGCAGTATAATAATTCAAAAAGTTATTTGTAACGCGAGCGGCTAGTGGATTTGGGTCTCCCCTCAGGGTTGCACTATCACTTTAAAGCGTAAGCTTAGTTCCCGACATAGTCATCCCTGCTTGCAGCGCCATCTATAGTTGTTATTTGGAACTAAAGCCGGGAATCGAGGTAAAAAAAGGACTACTGACATTTTACATTACTTTCCCGCAGTTTTTTTTTTTTTTTTTTTTTTTTTTTAAATAGCTGTCACCATTTACATGTTATTGAATTTTAAAAACAGTCAGTCCATTTTAGGACACTCGGTATATGGAGTGAGATTGAACGAAATTGGAAAAAAATACCTTGCTCTATGAATTTCTTCTACAATCATTTTTCTAACTTCATTGGCAAGAAGGCTCAAAATTTCATCCTTAATATATTTCACCATTTATCTTTTTCACTTTCAATAATTTTTCCTTTTGCTCTTTTCAAATTTGCTGTCGAATACATGATTTAATTTTAAACGTCTCTCAAGTTCCTTTTAGTGAATGTATGCATTGCTGTGTTCTGGAGCATTTTTATGCTCAGGAATTTTAGGATTTAATTTTTTCCACTTGAAAAACCCACAATCTGGATTGGCTAACTTTGGAGGGTGATCATGATAATTGGTGAATAATAAACAGAGAAAACAAAACATAGTATTATTCCCTTATTTAAGTTATTCAATACTAAGCCGCAATCACCGTTAATAATTTCTCCACTTGGTGTAATTTTCTTTAACGTTAGTTTGAAAATTTTTCGTCCTTGTACAACCGCAGATTTCATGTAATCAGCATTTTTCATCCTGAGATGGACCTTTTTTAAAGAGCAAAGTAATGACCGAATGACTATAAGAATGATCCCATAGTGGAATCAGAATAGGTTAGCAATTCATATTCACTGAGTATAGGAGGTGGCAGAAACTTTCGTATTCGATGTAAAAGGGGCCTGGGAGTGCAAAAGTTTAAGAAACACTGCAATAAGATATCACAAAAACATATTATAAAATCATCAAATCTAAAGAACTCAATGAAAAGTAAATGTGAGCGATGCAATTACTTTGAACTGAAAAATGTACATGCTTTCATTGGGAAAAAAATTCCCGAGATGTAAATATATACTTTTTTTTAACAAAAAAAAAAAAAAAATAGAACATCGAAGAGTGAAAAAAAAATTTCCAATAAAAATGATCAACGACAAAAAAGGGAAAAAAAACGGAAATTAGTAGTACAAATTTGGCGCCCCCTAATTTCCGCGCCCGGGGCGACCGCCCCCTTCGCCCCCCCCCTTCGCACGGTGCTGGTTGCGTATATGACATTGGCGTCAGAAAAAAAATCGCGCCAACATTGCCGATTGAAAATTTAAAAAAATGATTTCACCTTAAGTTAATCATGGAATTATTTTTCGCGTAAAATCTAAACTTTATGTTATTTTCACCATCTCATAATTTGCAAACGCATCTCTTATATTAACATTCACCATTTCAAAAATATTACAATGCGCAATATGTGATTAATACATATATTTCTAAACTTGAAATCAAGTTTGTCAACTACGACTTTGCATGTGAACATTCGCACTCTTGACTTGTGATCCTAATCTCTGTATCGGTGAGTAAAATTCCAGAAATTTATATCTTTTAGAGGCGTTCGTAGTAAAATATTTACTTTTATCAGAGAAAATGATCGTTTTCATTTAAATATGATGTCATTTTGCCTCGTTGAAGCATTTCAACAAGCGTCTCAAATTCAATGAATGAAAAAGAATTGAATTATAACAGCTTTTTGCGGAAAAGATGAGTATTTTATAAAAGCATGACGTCATTTTCTGTTAAATTTTTTCAGAAAGTTTATTTTGAATTTTATGAGAAAATGGCATCAATAAAGATAAGCAAACCTTATTATTTTTCCTTTCTTTATAACAATGGAAGTAATCCAATTGCTACCATTTTGAAATAAATTCATAGAAATTTTTTAAATTTTAAATTTAAATATAACTAGTTGGATGTGCCAATCCCAAAACTTTCTTATATCTTATACATCTTAATATTTCAAAACCTAGTTACACATGTTAATACTTCAATATTATTAGTTCAATACTATACCAACTTTGATTTTCATCTTAAATTTCTGCTCAAGTCAATTAAACGGACTAAAAACGAGTTAATCTATATCATGATATTTGTTAAAATTATTAATTTTTCCTTATTCTGTTGTTATCAGCTGTTTGCGAATAGCCGGCTTAGCAGGAAGCGAGTTATCGCCGTTGCATGAGCCGCCGATGCACAATAGAACTACGAAAAATCCTAAAAGTATACAAAAATCGCTAACACGGAGCCCCTTTACCGCGCAATATTTCCAAATTCAAGGAGGACCTGTTGGCCAAAGCCAAAAACAAGCACAAACATTTTGGTTCAATTGTATGCATAATTTTATACGCTGTTCGATGGTACAATAATGAAAAGGGCACAGAGATCGGAATTATAGCGCCCCCTTCTTTCGGAATTTTTTCAAGTTCAGGGAGGACTTGTTTGCCATAGCCAGAAACATGCACAAAAAATTTGGTTCAATTATATGGATAACTTCATACACTTTTCGATGGTACAATAATGAAAATTGTACAGACATCGCAATTATAGTGCCCCCTACCGGCAGAATTTTTCCAAATTCAGGAAGAACCTTCGTGACATGACCAAAAATAAACACATAAAATTTGGTTCGATTCTATGCATAACTTCATACACTTTTCGACGGTACAATATTCAAAATGGCACAAAAATTGTACAAAAATCGCTATTACAGCGCCCTCTACGAGCGATTTTTTTAAAAATTAAGGGAGGACCTCCTTGCCATAGCCAAGAACTTAATTTTTTTTTTTTTTTTGTTCAATTCTATGCATAACTTCATACACTTTTCGATGGTGCAATATTCAAAATCGCACAAAAATCGCTATTACAGCACCCCCTAACGGCGAATTTTTTTGCAAATTCAGGGAGGACCTGCTTGCCATATCCAAAAACTTAAAATAAAAATTTGGTTTAATTCTATGCATAACTTCATACACTTTTGGACGGTACAATATTAAAAATCGCACAAAAATCGCTATTACAGCGCCCCCTACCGGCGAATTTTTTCCAAATTCAGGGAGGACCTGCTTGCCATAGCCAAAAACTTAAAATAAAAATTTCGTTCAGTTCTATGCATAACTCCATACACTTTTGGATGGTACAATATTCAAAATCGCACAAAAATCGCTATTACAGCGCCCCCTACCGGCGAATTTTTTCCAAATTCCGGGAGGACCTGCTTGCCATAGCCAAAAACTTATAATAAAATTTTGGTTTAATTCTATACATAACTTCATACACTTTTTGATGGTACAATGGCGACAGACAGACGGACAGACGGACACACAGACAGACAGACATTTTCTATAAACATGTTTTTTGGAATCTCTGACCCCTAAAACATGCAAATCCGTCGAAAACCGGAAGTCGAAAAAAATTTCGATTACAATACTTTCTTCTATTGAAGATAGAAGAAAGTAAAAATGGGAATATTTAAAAAACTAGTTGGATGTGCCAATCCCAAAACTTTCTTCTATCTTATACATCTTAATATTTCAAAACCTAGTTAAACATGTTAATACTTCAATATTATTAGTTCAATACTATACCAACTTTGATTTTCATCTTAAATTTCTGCTCAAGTCAATTAAACGGACTAAAAACGAGTTAATCTATATCATGATATTTGTTAAAATTATTAATTTTTCCTTATTCTGTCGTTATCAGCTGTTTGCGAATATCCGGCATAGCAGGAAGCGAGTTCCCGCCGCTGCATGAGCCGCCGATGCACAATAGAACTACGAAAAATGAAGAAAAGTATACAAAAATCGATAGCACGGAGCCCCTTTACCGCGCAATATTTCCAAATTCAAGGAGAACCTGTTGGCCAAAGCCAAAAACAAGCACAAACATTTTGGTTCAATTGTATGCATAATTTTATACGCTGTTCGATGGTACAATAATGAAAATGGCACAGAGATCGGAATTATAGCGCCCCCTTCTTTCGGAATTTTTTCAAGTTCAGGGAGGACTTGTTTGCCATAGCCAAAAACATGCACAAAAAATTTGGTTCAATTATATGGATAACTTCATACACTTTTCGATGGTACAATAATGAAAATGGTACAGACATCGCAATTATAGTGCCCCCTTCCGGCAGAATTTTTCCAAATTCAGGGAGGACCTTCGTGACATGACCAAAAATAAACACATAAAATTTGGTTCAATTCTATGCATAACTTCATACACTTTTCGGCGGTACAATATTCAAAATGGTACAAACATTGTACAAAAATCGCTATTACAGCGCCCTCTACGAGCGATTATTTTACAAATTAAGGGAGGACCTCCTTGCCATAGCCAAGAACTTAATTTTTTTTTTTTTGGTTCAATTCTATGCATAACTTCATACACTTTTCGATGGTGCAATATTCAAAATCGAACAAAAATCGCTATTACAGCGCCCCCTAACGGCGAACTTTTTGAAAATTCATGGAGGACCTGCTTGCCATATCCAAAAACTTAAAATAAAAATTTGGTTTAATTCTATGCATAACTTCATACACTTTTGGACGGTACAATATTCAAAATCGCACAAAAATCGCTATTACAGAGCCCCCTACCGGCGAATTTTTTCCAAATTCAGGGAGGACCTGCTTGCCATAGCCAAAAACTTAAAATAAAAATTTGGTTTAATTCTATGCATAACTTCATACACTTTTGGATGGTACAATATTCAAAATCGCACAAAAATCGCTATTACAGCGCCCCCTACCGGCGAATTTTTTCCAAATTCAGGGAGGACCTGCTTGCCATAGCCAAAAACTTAAAATAAAAATTTGGTTCAATTCTATGCATAACTTCATACACTTTTCGATGGTACAATATTCAAAATCGCACAAAAAACGCATTTACAGCGCCCCCTACCGGCAAATTTTTTCCAAATTCAGGGAGGACCTGCTTGTGATATCCAAAAACTTAAACTAAAAATTTGGTTAAATTCTATGCATAACTCCATACACTTTTGGATGGTACAATATTCAAAATCGCACAAAAATTGTTATATCAGCGCCCCCTACCGGCGAATTTTTTCCAAATTCCGGGAGGACCTGCTTGCCATAGCCAAAACCTTATAATAAAATTTTGGTTTAATTCTATACATAACTTCCTACACTTTTTGATGGTACAATGGCGACAGACAGACGGACGGACGGACGGACGGACAGACGGACAGACGGACACACAGACAGACAGACATTTTCTATAAACATGTTTTTTGGAATCTCTGACCCCTAAAACATGCAAATCCGTCGAAAACCGGAAGTCGAAAAAAATTGCGATTACAATACTTTCTTCTATTGAAGATAGAAGAAAGTAAAAATAGTTAGTGCGGGCAAATCTACAAAGAAACAGCTTTCATTAAAAAAAAGAATTGTTAAAATTGGTGCAAAAAAAAAAAAAAGGCTCAAGGTACATGACTAAAAAAAGAAAGCCTATAGAATTAAACTCGCAATGTTATCTCTATGGGAAAATTTTGAGCCGACATTTCAGGTTGTTAGGGTTGACGAATATTTATGATTTTCAATACGCGCCGAGATTTTGGCCCTACCAACGTCCAGCTCATTTTTTGTGTCGATGAGTCAAATATTTTGGACGCTATCGTGTTAACAATAAGTGTAATTTTTGCAGGGAAGCCGGAGCTGTGCTCCGACAACAAGTATTACATTTTTTTGAATCAATACTTTAGTAAATGCTGAAGACAATATTTATTCTTAAGGCTGTTCTCAAATCAAAAGGGACTACTTTCTGACGCACATTTTAATGCATTTTTGCTCAGAAACGTATGAAATTGGCAGGTATTGTTATTCAGAAACTACGTAATCAAAAGATGTCTTCCTTTTTTTTTGATAAACGCAAAAGATCTTTTAGAAAATACCGTGAGAGTTGGCCTTTTGAACCGAATTCCCAACGCGGTAGTTCAAGAAAGCTGAAAAACATGTTGTCACGTGACCTGAATCGCTTATAGCTCGATAAGTAATTTATTTATCAAAAAATGGAAAAATAATTTCAACTCGAAATCACTTCAATAGCTAGGCCTGTCGATTTTAGGCATTTATGTTTAAAAATAAGTATAAAATGTGTCAGAAAGTTTCGCATTGTTGAGCAGGCAACTTGAGAATCATCTTAAAATAAAAGAAATATGCAAAAATCATTGATCTTTCAAAAGATATGTGAGTTTTTAAATATGGGTAATAATTTTTATTTAAAAAAAAAAGAGAAATTTTTATTTAAAAAAAAGGAGAATTCACATTTAAAATATAATATAAATGTATAAATGTACATTTCAAGAAAGAAGAAAAAAGAAAAAAAAATTATAAATTAAGAAAAATAAATTTCGTGTGCCGGACCGCTTCAAGGGGGCACAGGACTTTTAAATTTTCAAAAACATTAATTTTAGGTTTTTGTTTTATTTTGAATCGTTAAACATTTCTGAACAATATACAAGAACCGCATTAAAAAATCTGCATTATTTCCTGAGTTATAATCATTTATAGGCGGTAACTGACTGGTAAACCGATAACTGAAAGTAAGTGGATATTGTGGTTTTTCATATTAGTAAATTTTGAGTTTGCGCGCACAGTTTTGATCAAAATATATAGATAATGTGCTTGCGACGCCACGCACCCCCAAAAAGACCTATTTCTCAACTTGGTGTAGGCAAAATGTAACAATTATCGTAGAATTAGTAATTTATAATGTATTATTTCATATACATATAATACAATATATTATAACTACGGGAAAATTACGAGCCTTTTAGCATAATTTTAAGCAATTTAGTTCGAATTTTTGCCTACAATAAGTTGAGTAGTCACGCAACAAACATGCACATTATCTATAATATATGTGTGCATGTTGACAAACATGCACATTATCTATAAGTTACAGTTTTAAAAATTTAACCATATGCGCGTTTCTCCATAGTCTACAATTCTACATGCTAAAACCAAAATAATTGACAGATTTTAGTTTGCACTTGATACATTTGCAGTTGATAAATATGAATTTTATATTAAAAATTTAAAAGTTTTTAAATTTTGCGTTAAAATTAAATTTTAAACAATACTTTTTGTGTATATTTTAGTTTTAAACTAGAGGTAAGTGTGTTATGGTACTATTTTGGTCAACAATTATTTTCAAATGAATAATTTTGAAATGAATAGTTTTATCATGCGCGCAGGCAACACTTAATAAATTTCATTCACGCATTAGTGATATGAATTTTTAAAACTGAAATTAAAATATTATTTTTGTATGCACAACGTTTATTTTTTTTGTGTAATATACGTAAGAACATATATTTTAGGCAGAAAGGAGGGGAAAAAATCTCGATCGCATACTATTTGAATTTTAATACTTTGAAAATGGGGTTATTTTTTATCGTTTCGACAAATTAAAGATTCTGTTCCCAGGCCCGATCATGACTAATTGGGGCCCTGGGCGAAGATAAATTAGGGGGCCCCATTCGAATCGTTGCAACATTATTCAAATAGAACTGGTGATCAATCATATGTGTAATGCATAAACAATATTTTCGCACCTTGGATTTTAAATGGAAGAAAATTCTTTTTTTTTTTTTTTTTAGTACAGAACAAAACTCTTAAAAAAACTCTAGCAACTTGTTATATTACTGAGAGGAATTTAATAACTTCAATTTATGGAAGAATGTCATCTACTCTAACATGTAAATATGTGTTAGTCAATTTACTTTCTTTTACATCTTTTTAAGTTGTACTACACACAACATAAGATGAAATCAAATACTGTCTACTTCACAAGCAGAAAATGTTTTTCAATAAATCTAAAAAGATAGCAATTTTGGGTTTGTTTTTCATATTTAACTCTAAATTAAAAGAAAAAACTTGAATACGGAAGAAAATTTATCTCATGATAATTGGAACTGATTATTTTCAACCATTAAAGTTTAGCTATGATTTAATTCCATTGCTAACAGAATATATTAAAATCAAAATATTATTTCTTATTTAATAGTGGTTGAGGTTAGCGCTGCCAGGGGGGTACCATTCGTGCGATGCGCCAACTGTAAAGATTCCTTAACCGCTCGCGCATTACGTCACGTGGCGGACACATTCGCCTCGCTTCGCTCGTTTCAATAGTATCCTGTATGCTGTTCTGCCTTGGATTTTTTTTCTGTGAATGATTTTAATTTTTATATTATTTTAACAGCCTTTAAAAAAAAAAAAAACCTAGTGAATGCACTATATCAACGTGTTCTAATAACACTCGGAGAACACGTATACAGATTTAACAATACAGTACAGAGTCTCAAATCCGGAAGTCGAAATTCCGAATTCTTCAAAATCCGGGCATTTTGTTAACTGGCGATTATTATTCTGAAAAATCGCAAAGAAAAACACTAAAATCGCAAAGGACAAAATTTACTATACTAAGCTACAATTTCAAAACCGAATTGCTTTTACGTGCGTCAAAAAATCCCTGCAGAACGCGAAAATCTCTAAGAACTGCATAAAAGAATCGCGAGAAATTCAGCATAAACTTTAATGAAAGAAAAGAAAAAGAGGACAGCATTTACTATATTAGAATATACAGGGGCGTGTCTAGCGGGGGGGGGGGGGGGGTGTTGGGCGTGTAACCCCCCCCCCACTTATTTGGAAGTGTTGGTAAAATTTAGAATAGTCGGAAAGTTAACCCTCTGACCGCTGAGTAAAAGGGCAAAATTGTAATGCTGTTTTCTCTTTAATTATGTTTTTAATGATAAAAAAAAAAAAGATGTTTTTTCCAACATGATATAAATTTTTTTATTAAGTATAGGTATATGAGCCTTGAAGGTATTAATCATAACCTTATTTTTTTAAACTGGATTATGTCTGTATAATTGTATTAATTTATATAATGCTTCCATTGCAGTGAAACCTGCTGCTTAGTGAACGGATATATCAGTTCGCGGCGGCGATGAGAAGGTTAAGAACACACCCTGCAAAAAGTACCCTCTCCCGTCGTCAGTATCATTTCAATTCTCTGTTGTCCGTCTTTAAAGGGGAAAAGAAAGAACTTTTCAAGGAAGATTGTGTATGATTCTGTGTAGGAGGGAGGGGTTGCCAGATAGTGGAGGCGATAGATATAGAGAGAGAATCGCGTTTCTGAGAATTTGAGACTTTCGTGAAAGGAAGGGGGAGGGGGTGGTTGTTGCAATCTCTATTGTAAGTTTTCCCATGTAGCATCTTTAATTGTTCCCTTCTGCTATGGACTGATTCTTAGAATTTGGTGACCTCTTGGCTCTGGATTTGGCGCTAGTTCTTTGAGGTTGCTGCATTTAAAAGATGAAGTCACGGACACAGAAGAAGAGCGATTTGCAAAAGTTTGTTTTTGTCGCATGATGGCG
Organism: Maratus speciosus; assembly: GCA_963932465.1. Taxonomy (NCBI): domain Eukaryota; kingdom Metazoa; phylum Arthropoda; class Arachnida; order Araneae; family Salticidae; genus Maratus; species Maratus speciosus. Next base: position 41,353,279 of record OZ010792.1, read on the forward strand.
GGTAATTCAGTGAAAATTTTATGCACACACTGTGATCGCGTACACACACATTTCACAGAAAAAAATAAATTTATATCTCCATATAAGAAAATTTCATCCGAATGAAGACATCCACCTCCGGAAAGGGAAACGGATTCAATGTACAATATGCAGATATTTCTGCATTTCTATTAGAGGCCTGCATAGTCATATTTAAACAGATCATCCAGATGTAAAATTATCTTTTGAAAAGGCTCCTGTATAGCCCCTTTCCCCCCACCCCCCCTTCGACAATCAGTTGGAATATCGCTTTCCGAAGCTCATGCACAGTCTTACGACACCACGTCATCAATGTCCGGCCGCATTTTAGACTGGCAATCAAAACTTTCAGAAATAGCTTGTAGATCTATGTTATACATACCCTGCCTCGTGCATAAAGTGAATTTATGTGTTGAACTGGCGTGCGAAGAAAGCAATATAATAAAATATTTCTACGACAGTATTCAGAATCTCTATAACTTCTTTTCGCTGAGTACAAGGCGATTCGGCATACTGAAAGAGAAAATTGAAGTTCTTCAGAAGAGTCTTACCTTAAAATCTTTGTCGAAGACAAGATGGACTATGTGAGCGGATTCAGTCAGAGATATTTTATCGTCCTATGATGCCCTCATCCATACTCTGCAAATTATTTCTGAAGACATGAAGGTTGACAAGGATGCTCGAGCTAAGGTGGCAGGGTCAAGAAGCAAAATGATGTCATACGATTTCATTGTTTCTTTACTTGCAATGAAAACAATTATGTTTAAGACAAAGTTAGCAACAGAGCAATTGCAACGTGAAGACCTGAACATTTTAGAGGGAACCGTCATAATGCAGAAAACTTACGAAAGCATTCAGAAACTCCGGAATGATGACGCGGCGGCAATAATGAACATCATTAAGGAAGCTGATAACATCTGTGAGACACATGGAATAAATCAAGATTATGAGTTCAATTTGCGGCACAGGCGACGGAGGCCTCCATCGAAGATCGACGAAAATCCTGAAACTGCAGTTCTATTTACACGACAGAATTATTTTAAAGCAGAAATTTTGAAGGTGGTAGATTGGCTTACAACTGCATTTGGAGACATTCCTAAGTCGGTATTTGAGAAAGTTAAACCACCGGCCTGTCTCCTTCCATCAAGGATCAAGTATAGCTCTACCGAGGACATTTCTAAACTATGTCAATTATTCCCTGATGATCTCAAAGATATAGATAACTTGGAATGTGAAATTGATCTCATGTCCTCAGAAATAGCTAGTTCTGAATCGGATACAATTGGCGCAGCAGCGCAAAAACTTGTGGGGAAGGCTCATTTGTATCCTAACCTTTTTTTGGCCTACAAGTTGGCCTTAATTATTCCAGTAACATTGGCATGTAATGAAAGAAGTTTCAGCAGGTTAAAGTTAGTAAAAAATTACTTGCGTATCACCATGTCGGAAGAGCGACTGGACGAACTAATGCTATTAACCTGTGAAACAGACATAACTGACATGTTGGATTTAGACAGTGTAGCTGGAAAATGGGATAATCTGAAGGATAGGTGGGAGATAATTTAAAAAATTTGGATAATTTTTAGTCTCTTATACTAATATATATCTTATTTTTAGCAAGCAAGATTTGTCTTTTTTATGTATTTTAAAATTTATACACTTACATTTCACAACAGCATGAGGTTTTATTTATAGAAACATAAATTCCGAAGTACTTCAACATTCTTAAATTGTTACTTTTGAGACCTGGTTAATGTACGGTACATCCGTACACATTTCCTTTTAAATCGTAAGCAGAATCCTAATTAATAACAGGATTCTCAACTCTACTTATATAATAAAATAATTTTAAAAAAATTACACATACTGAATAACAGCATTTAATTTCGACTGTGGTTAAGGAGAATGCAGATGAACACTTAAGACTTTTAGTGATTTTTATAAATTCACAGTATTGTAGAACAGTTGACTCCGTCATTGAGGGAGGGGGGGGCTATTACAAAGCCTTTCTCATACCCCCGATCTTGCAGTCGGCAAAATTCAGTTCATACCCCCCACTAAAACAGCCTTCGGCACGCCCCTGAGAATGTAAGATTAAAACCAGATTTCTTTCACAAATGCAGACAAATCGCCATGAAGTGGGGGAAAAAAGTTCGAAACTCGCAGAGGAGAAAATTTATTATATTTCGCTAAAAGTTGGTTACCAAGTTCCTTTTACAAATCTCAAAATTCTAAAAATCGCATAAAAAATTCGAGAAAAATGCGAAAATCTCTGTACGAACTCCGAATAAACTTTATTGAAAAAAAAAAAATGACAAGATTTAACACAATAGTGGGCTAAAAAAATAAATTCGGATTCCTTTTACTCATATGGAAAAATCGCCGCAAAAATTTAAAAAAGAAAACATCAAAAATTGCATAAAATTTTTTAAAATTTTCTTTTGTTATAGGGATTTTCTTTACCTTAAAAAAAAATTCCCCTATTAAAATATTTGCTTTAGCATTATCTTTTTTTACTTTCTTTTATCTATAACAGAAGAACGTATTGTAGTCGAATTTTTGTTCGACTTCCAGTTTTCGACGGATTTACACGTTTTAAATGTCAGAGATCCCGAAAAACATGTTTTTACAAAATATCTGTCTGTTCGTATATATGTATGTCTCATTATATCATCGGAAAGTATACAAAGTTATGTATTTTTGACTATGGCCAGCATTTCAAGGTTAAATTTGGGGATATTCCGCCGAGAGGGGGCACTGTAATAGCGATTTTTGTTCCATTTTCATTATTGATTCACCGGAAAGCATACAAAGTCAGGCATAGATTTGAACCAAACTTCATACGTATATTTTTTACTATTGACGCCAGATCCCTGTTGAAAATAGATATGTAACCCTGGAAGGGGGCGCTGTGATAACGATTTTTGTGCGATTTTCTTGATTTTTCGTAGTTTTGTTGTACATCGGCTGCTGATGCAGCGACATGCACTTCGTATCTAGCTAACCCAGCGATTCGCAAACAGAATAACGATGATATTTATTTTATTAAATATTACATTCGTGTTACTCTGATCTGATTAATAAAATGAAGCAGAAATTTAAGATGAAAATTAATGTAGGGTTGAATTATTAGCCTATAAGCAGTTCTTAATTATCGTTAATATATTCTGTTTGATTCTCAGCTCCGCTACTTCTTTGTTTTTAGTGGAAATTTAAATATTGGTCTGAATTCACCGGCGCTCACTCCGGAATTTAGCGGAAATAGTGTTACTAAAAAATCAAAGCCTAAATTTTTATTTCTTTCTTTCCCATTTCTAATCTTTTGCGTTCTTTCCTACCAAAGCGCTTACGTATGTGACATAGTGTGTCCTGTGTAGGGTTTTTTTATTCAATGGTTTCAGAATGGCGATGAGGAATGTCAGAATTAGTCGCAACTGTTTCTGCCGTTTTTACTCGTTGCTTTTTGTTCGTGTTTTTAAAATATTCTCTCTGATTAACTTTCTAGCTCTGCACGGTGCTTAATTTGCTCCGAATATCACAGGAGCGCAGCTCCAGTACTTCTTTATTTTTAGTGAATATTTAAATATTACTCAGAACAGACCAGAGTTTATAAATACTGCGCACCAATACAAAGAAGTCCGTGACGAGTAGGATTTTCTGAAAATTTCCAACTCCTGATTTTAATGTTTTTGCTCTGTTCATTTATTAGAATTTATTAGATATTAATGCCTAAAGATATGTCAAAAATATAAATTTCTTTTTGAGGAAGACGAAATTGCTTAAAAATTTGAAATAGTGTATGAAATATAAATATGCGTATGTGGGGGGGGGGGGGCGAGGGCGGTTATAAACTTTGTTGTTATTACGGCAGAATATTAGAGCTCCGGTACTTTTTTTTTTTTTTTTTTTGCTAGAAACTAAGCCTTGTGTATATATATTGTTACAGGTATTTGAATCATATTGATTTTGATCCTGAATAAGCATAGTGACATTCAAAATTTTTTGAAAACTTATATCTAGTAATCGGACAATGGATTATTGTTAAAAGTTTTGATGTGAGTTTTGTTTAATTTATTCCGTTTGATAATTCTAGTCTTTTTATTACTACTGCTGTGTCATCATATTCATATAATTCATCCATTCATTTTATTTCACAATAGTTTAAAAGTTTTCATTTGTACTTTTACGCATTAAAAATTTTAATTTTTTACTGAAGTATTTAAATGAAACAAATGTATCGCGATATTATTTAACCATTATGTATGTTATATTTAACTAACTCCAATCAGTGTTTGAACAAATTATTTTAAGGAAAGTGATTCCGTTCAATTTACTTTCGAGGATCTGTTTTTTAAAAAATTATTTACTTCATATTCCGTTCTTTTACTCATCTATTTACATTGCCACGGCCGGTCTCTCTCCGATCTTGTACGCCACGTGACGTTTCAGTCCTGCTCTACTCTGATTGGCTATCCTTCAAATGGAACAACCTTATCTAGAAGAACCTTGAGCGCTGCGAAACCATTAGCTCTGCGAGTTCAAAATGATTTTTTTTTTCAGAAAGTTTAGTAGAATCTTTAAAATATGAAATTTGTATTTAGTATTTGAAAATTTTCAGAGTTGGAATTGGGGGTAAAAAGTAAATATTTTCTAAATTAATATATAGATTTTGGGGGCCACTGGGCAAAGTCCCGAGTTGCCCATGCGATAATAAGGGCCTGCCTGTTCCCCCTCAAAGAAAAGATGAGAATATTTCTGTTAAATTAAACTCTTCTTACCAATGCAGTTTCTTGGTCCAGCAGAAAAAGGTATGTAAGAGAAAGGATGCCTTTTACTGCTGCTTTCAGGCAAGAACCTGTCTGGATCAAAAAGTTCTGGCCGTCGAAATTGTTCTTCATCCAGGTGTAGCATAAACACCAATATTACACAAGTGCAACCAGGCATCAGAGAATAATCACCTTATAAGAAAAAAATATAACTGAATGAATTTATGACTTAGCACAATTAGGCCATCGAATATGCAAACATACAATTATCCGAATAAAGAGGAAAAAATTATGAGTTATGATCTAACGTTGATTTTTACAAATACGAACCTTCACCGTTTAAAATGTAGCCACGTACTTTTACAGCTCATTAGTTTTGCAGTTATAGGAAAAATATAATATTTTTTGACGTTTTAAGGCAGAGATGGCGATCCTATCGTACGCATGCCCAAGGTGGTACGCACGATAATTTCTCTGCCACGCGAGAAAATTAAATTTCATAATCAATATCGGTAAAAGAAAAATATTTTTGTTACAATAAATGAAATTTTGTTTAAAATGTATAAGCTCACAAATGATGTAATTATTTTGCATTAGTTAGCAGATTAGAGTTTTACTCTCCGAACACATAGTGCAATGGAAGTATCGTAATGATGATGATGATGTGTTTGTGTGTAAGAGAGAGAGTTAATGAACACGATAATTTCAAAATGGTGCTTCTGAATGAGCTCAAATTTGACGAATATGTTATAGATCATTGTCGCAAGAACTGTATAGATGTATAGATGTATATAACTGTATAGATTTTCGCACAAATCGGCCGAAAGATTCGCATCTAATCCATTCTTAAACCATTTTCCAACCATTTTGTGATCGATTCTATAGGAGAAATCACCAAGGAAATGTGACAGAGTATAAGTGATTAATATTACGGCGATGTAATCAAGCATTATGGGCGAAGAGGTAACGACTCCAGTTTCAAAACAGGAGATTTAGCATTCGAATCCAACCGATTCCATTGTAGGCCGCCCTATTCGGTTGAACGCATCAGAATTTATATAAATATTATATTTATGTAGAAATTTAATGCACATTGATTTTGACGAATAAATGTACCTTTACTGTGGTCGGTGTCTAGAAGGAATTAGTCCAGGCAGATTTTTAACTAAATCTTAAACTTTAATATTCTTGATTATGTGGATGAAATATTTACAGATGGGGTATTTACATTTAGATTAAACATGATAATTATAACTGGCCGGCGACATTCTGCTTTAAAACCGAGGTCCGCTGACCCGGTATTCGGTCGACACGACGTTTCACACGTCCGTTCTCGAGAGCAACCAACAGTCATCTCTCTTTCTCACAATAGTTTCTGTAAGTTCAGCAGGTTTTTCGTAGGCTCAGAGGTTGGGGTGGATTGTCCAGAGCCTCATCTCAAGAATTTGCTGGTCTTTGCAGTGCAGAGTTCAAACTCTGTCACCACATTTATAATATTCATTTATTCGACCAATTTATTTACAGACTTTAAATCACGCTAAGACATCGCAATTTAACATACACCAAAAAAATAGTGTAGATGTCAAAAAGTTAATTTTTTATAATGATGATTAAAAAAAAAATTGAACTTTTTGACATCTAGATTATTATTTTTTTTTTTTTTTGGTGTATGTTAAACTGCGATGTTTTAGTGTGATTTAATGTCTGTAAATAAATTGATAGAATAAATTAATATTATGATTAATGTATGATATTATAAAAGAATACAATGATAAAACTACATATTTTACTTTTAGTACATGCCATGGAGTGTTTGGAAAGTCGAGTGGAATCGCTCCAGAATTTTTTCTGTGAATCTGTGCATCGAGATGTAACTATTTTGCCTTTGTATATAAATTTAAACGGTTGTATTTCTCCAAAAGAATCTTATAAGACATCGCTGCAGTAAAATTACCAGTGGACCCAATTTCGCTGATTAAAAACAACTAACAAGATCCTTGTATAAAGCATTCAACATAGAATGTGTGTTTCGGCGTGAATGCCCTTGAAGAAGAAATCAAATTTATTGTTTATAATTTAAGCCTGTTTATCGTTTATATTATGAAACATAATTATAAAACTGATTGATTTCTTCTGACAGAAAATCTAATTTGTTTATAATCCTGGCTCTTGATCAGTGTTTATGAGTAATAATGATTTCAAGGTAATTTAATATAGATTTATTAGCTTTTATAATAATTTTGGATTTTTGATGATGATTTATTTGTAATTTAATGACTTTGGGATTTCTTGATATAAATTTATGAGTTATATTGATTTTGGTATTATTTAAATAGATTTATATTAGTTTTATAATTATTTCATGTCATTTAAATTAATATTATAGCTATTTATAATAATTTATAGCTAATTTTATGTGGTTTATGATATTATAACCAGCATATTGTAATTTTTATTTTGATGTTTTTTGTATAATATGTATCTTTTTGAAAAGGGTAAGTCTTGACTCTGCAACCAAGCAGAGAACATATGTAACTTGACTCTGTTAAATACAGAGAATTTGTAATGATGAAACCCTAGGTTTAATGATTAACTTCTCATGATATGGAATTTACATACTCTATTTCATTTTATTTAATAAACATTTAGTCAACTAATTACTCTCCCAGTCACCTGACTGTTGAATTGTGATTTACTCGACTTTTGAAATATTTGCACAATCAAAGTGCAAAAGCAAATATCTCGTTAATAAACTATTAGTGCATTTTTAAAAATGAAAATTGTCTTACTATATTTAGATGTTGCATTAATGATAAGTTAAAATTACTAAAATAAAAAATATTTTTCTCTCCTTATTGCAATACGCGCCACTTAAATAAATTAAATTTCCGAATCAAAATTTCATTAAATTAACGGCAGATTGCAATGCATAGACGATAACATATTGTTTCTTGTTCTTAGTTATTTATTTATATGCATTAAAGCGACTGGCTCTAGTAACTGGCGTTTCGTATTACACAGTAAATAAATAAATAAATAAATATATATATATATATATATATATACATATGTATGTTGATTTTTCGGAGCCAGTTAAAAGATTGTTTATTTTACGGACATAATATTTATTACGCAAATACAGGCAAAATCTATTAAAATAACTGAAAGTTTGTAATAAATAGTAATTATTTCCGTAAAAGAAACATTTTTTTACTGGCGTCTTGGCTGACAGTTTTTCTATAAAAACAACAATTTTTTAAAAAAGTGTAGCAAGCAGCTTATGCTGTAACACCTACCAGATTTTTCAGATGTACCAATGTACCAATGTACCAATGCAGTTGTTATTTAGTTCCTACAGGAGTCGCTACGCTTCTGTTTATTTCAGTCGAAGTTGATTAGCCGATTTGTCTGAATGCTTCGTTGTTGAAGCAAAAATGGAATTCCTTCGAATTCCTGAGCATTGGGATGGTATAAAGTAAGCCAGGGATCGTGGGAAAAGAAGAAAAGGTCCCAGGGCCATACATTTTTTTTTCTTATATAAATTAGGTATATCAAAATAAATAAGATAGGATTCGAAAAAGTTAATAAAAATGGAAGTTTACAGTTAAAATAACGAATTTTGAAAAGAAAGCGGCAAGGATTTGACGGCTAATTTTTCCAGATTTGTCTGTGAATTTTGGCACGCGTACATAAAAAGTTTCTCCGTCCCTCAGGTTTAAGCGGACCGTCTCTCGAATCGTTTACATACACAGAAAAGGAAGTCTTGGAGAATAACCTGAAAAAACTTCTTTGAAATCATCCTATATAAATAATTAACATTTTTTTAATATGAAGAATTTCTTTATAATTTTTACCGATTACTGGCGAGTGTTCTTGGTGCCTTTCCATGTAAAAACTTAACATTTATTAGGGTTTCGTTCATCTGACGAAACCCTATTCATCTCGCTCCTATGTCTGTCTGTCTGTCCGTCACAGAGCCCATTCTCAGAAACTATATATGTTGGAGACTTGAAATTTTGCATACTTATAGCTGAACACCTCACATCAAACGACGAATCATAAAATTTTGAAAAAGTCATATTTAACCCTCTGGTCTCTAACTTGTGTATTTTAAGCTTTTTTTCTAACTGAGCTCCTAAGTAAGTTGAATACTTGAAATTTTGCATACTTATAGCTGAACATCTCACATCAAACGACAAATCATAAAATTTTGAAATAGTCTTATGTTTTTAACCCCCTGGGCTCTAGCTTGTGTATTTTAAGCTTTTTTTCTAACTGAGCCCCTAATTAAGTTAAGACTTGAAATTTTGCATAATTATAGCTGAACACTTGCGATCACACGACAAATCATAAAAATTTCAAAAACACTCTCAGAAATGAATACTCAGATTTCACGAAATTTCCTTTGTTTATGACGAAATGGATTCCTGGAAAATGCTCCGAGCGAACATTTCGTCTAATTGATGAAATTAGTTTCTTCACTTGCTTGACGATATAAATTTCGTCAATAGTTTCGTCAAAAGAGGGCTGATGGCGCCATCTCTCAAACAGTTTGGAAGCTTCAGTATTTGACACGGGGAAAGAAAAAAAATCACTTCTCTCTCTTTCCTTGGCGTGATTCGAACTCACGACCTTTCGTGTGGGAGGTCGCTGCTCTTCCAACCTGACTGCCGGGGACTTGAAAGTGTCTGCTTTTAGACTGGTGTAATGAATTCTACTTCGTGTTTATATTTTTATAACGTAGATTGCAATTTTATCGGCGCTGCTATATTTTCTGAAAGTTTTAAGAAAGGCTAATTCATTTTTATGGTTTTCTCGTATCAATGAATAATTATAATATAGCTTAATTAAATAATTTACAACTGAAATTTTCTTTGATCAATGGATGATTAGAATATGGTCTGGTTAATTTGTTGCTCACAAATAACGAATTGTGAAGTGCATATTGCGTGAGATTTTATCACTTTGAGTAGGAGGATAAGATTTTAACACTTTACTGTTTATAAAGAGGACAGGGATCAATTATGTTTATTTTTAATTTGATTGAAAACATAATATACTTCTTAAAAAAAAAAAAAAAGATATCCTAGAAGTTTGAAATTTTATTGACCTAATTTTCTTATTGAATGGTTTTGAAGAACACAGGAAATTTATTCTTTTAGAATTAAAACATAACGAACGGCAACATATAAATAAAATAATAATAATAATAATAAGCATTCCTAAAAATTCTAACAGCTAAAAAAATAACTAATGAAGAAACAATAACTACCTATATTTCAGTATTTTCTGAAAAGCACTAAGTGCTGTTTTAAAATAAATTATTACAGGACTAACATAAACAAGCAAATATCTGTTTGCTAAAATCGCAGGATTTGAGGAACTGTTTCCTTAAAATGCATTGAGTCTGACCGTGATTGAGGCAAAACTTTCATCAAATATTTGAGGGTTTACGTTTCGTTAAAAGTCACGTGATGTTAATAAATAAATGATCGTCAAAAACGACGAAATACAGCTCGCGGATTTCTGAATCGTCAAAAGGGAGAGTTTTATTTCTGAGAGTGAAGTCTTATATTTACCCCCCAGGTCTCTAACTTGTGTAATTTAAGCAATTTTTCTAACTTCCCCACATTGCATCCGGTGGGTACTTTTCTAACTTTTGCTGACACCCCTTTGACCACGCTTTCGTATTATGCACATAGCCTTGCATCTTTCAGAACCCTCGAAAACGAAACCCTCTGTGCGATCTGTGATCACACTTACCCACTTGTTTTTATAAATTTATGGGTAAACCGATAACAGATTTCCTTTAATAACTTTACGAAGATTTAAGAAAATATGTATAAACTATATTCTTTAACAATCTGCTTTGATCCAAGGAACTCAGACAAAGTGTCAAAAGCAGGTGTTACTATTTGAAAAATGAAAGTTGATACAATTTTTTTTTTTTATAGAGAGACAACCCATTATGACTAAAACCACCAATTTTATACGAATTAAAACGGTACTTTTCTTTTATTACTGCGTTAAGTAGACCCGAAGTTATCGCCATCGTTTGGATTCTTTTTTTTTTTTTTTTTTTTTTGACATACAGTGCAGTCGCCCAAGATTAATAAAAAAAGAAAGAAAAGAAAAGAATACCCCACACATTTTAACCACCAAATTGGCACAGAGGAAAAAAAGAAAAGAAAGAAAGAAAATAACCATTCGATTCTGAATTATACATCGATTATATATTCGATTCTGAATTTATGTTAACAGAAATTATGCTTCAGGAACTGTTTCCATATTGAAATTGCAACAAACTTCGAAAATTTAAATGCGAACACTAAAATTTCGACACCCTATTTGGATTCTTCGCTTAATTTTATCTTCGGTTACCAAACAGGAAGTTATTCGGTGAAGGAATATATTATGAAATTAGCATTCGAAAAAAAAAAAAAAATCTGTTGTATAGTGAGGGATTTCAAAGAACACAGTCGATTAAAAAGAACTTTACTTCGAATCATTCATATTTCACATCAATTTAATAAATCTGCAGAACGATTTTTACTCATTGGAAGTAAATCAGCACTCAAATAATTAAAAGCTCGAAGAATTGAATATTAATATATTTATTATTATTACCAGGCAATCCTGGTTCAGATCTCATATAGCGGAGATCGCTCGCTTCAGAATTTAAATTACATCTACCTAATAAACAAACTGAAAAATAGTAAAGTAAAAAGGGTTGCCATATTTCTTGGCGATGATTAATTTTCGCCAAGTCAAACAGAAAGAAAGGGGGGTTTTAACATATTAGTAACCTATGAAAATTTGGACAGAAACCAAGTTCTTAAAGCTTAAAATATGTGAATCTAAAATGACAGTTTTTTCTGCCAAGTATTTTTTTATTTACGCTTAAAAAACACCTGCAATGCACTATGTTTTGCGACTATTAACAAGAAAGCAAAATCATGCATTAAGCATGGATTATGAAACACTTTCCAACACTTCCTGAATGCTTTAACAAAACTTCGTTATTTAGGGAAATACGGTAAGTAAGATAACTAAGTAAACGATTTAAAAAACGCATAAAACATTTGAAAATTTGATTTCAGCAGTTACCTTCCATAGCCAAATATGCATTCCAATTCTTTTGAACAGCCCTGTATTTGATCTGTAGGTTTATATATATACTATATAATGGGAAAATTTAGTTTAGAAAGAACACTCATAACAGGTTGAAATTTCTCTTTCAGCAATTTATACTAATAGATGGAAAGATACTTGAATACTTTAGTACAGCCCTGTAGTTTACCCAGTACCTTTATTATACGCCACTATTTAGCTAAAATTTTCATACTAAAACACTTTTAAAACTACTGAAATCACATTTCCAGAAATAATCATCCATAGACGTCCATGTATCCAATTTTTTGCGTGGCCCTGTATAGTATTTTATCTATATTCCATAAACATTTCTTAGTAAACTAAATGCAGTTCAGCGTACAAATGCATAACTCATCCAAATGCTACCTTTAAGAAATTTAAGATCGTACTCAGTAAGCCTTACGAATTCTTTTCTGAAGCCCTGTATATGAACTATAGCATTTATACACACTATATAGTATGCATAAATATACTGAAACTTAAAACCACATATCATAATTAAAAAAGCCTTTCCAGCAATCATTACTAATAACAGTAATTCGGATACAATATAGAATCTGAAATCTTTTGTGTGTCCCGGTAAAGGCTATGCACTTCGTATTATACATGAAATAACTTATAATAAACCTCAGCGACGTATATTAACTTCATTATATATAAAATAGTTCAACATAATTGAAATACCCCGCAAACAATCCCTCCCCCCCCCATACCATTATGTAACGGAACTCTTTTGTTTGGCCCTGTAAATGAATAATAACTATTCTTTGTACCGTATATTCTACAGAATGCATATTTTAGTGCACTTCATAAATGCATATCAATTTTTTTTATGTGGGAAAGGGTGTAACACCATTAAAAATCATTTGAAACGATTTTTTCCTATTGGCCGTAATGTAACGGAATACTTTTGACTGTCCCTGTAAATGAACTAAACATGCTACAAACTTCACTTGAATTAGGGATCGTGCAATGGTAGAGGTAAATAACATCCACAAATTTCAGAACAATCGAAGTATATTTACGAGAATTAGAGCGCGGACAGACAGACAGATGGGCAGACAAACGGAAGTCATAAACACTTTTCAACTTAGTTGGAAAGTTTTAAAAAGGAATTTAGCTATTTAACATTAGGAGTTTTGAGCTTTATGTCTGAGAATTCCTAAAATATTTGAATGAATGACGTATCTCTTTTCGTATCTGAAGATAAAATTTACCGAAGAATCCGAATATGATACCAAAATTGGTAGTTCGTATTAACAATTTCAAAGTTTGTTACAAATTCTATGTAGAGAGATATTTCGCGCAATTTCAGAACCTCCTTGTGGGTGGGGGGTACAGAAATTTTATTTGAGCTGGTTGTGCAGTGCACATATGAGAAGCAATTAATACAGTTTTATTCAGAGCCAGCCTTAAGAGAGGCGAGGCCCGTTTGGAAACGATTTTGGTCGGTCCGAAATTCAGGGTGCGTAGAGGTGCTTATTTTTACAAACCATCATAATCAAATAGTAATCTATGGTCTTTTTTAATCGAATATTTCTGAGATTAATATTCTGAAATAGTGGTACTAAAAATTAAGCACTTCTCTGCACACTGACTTGACCAACTAACATACACCAGTTGTCCATATAATCTTAAATTTATAAAGAAATACATTAGTATCTGTCATAGAATGGAAAACAATCAAAATGTGCGTTTAAAAATTGCGTGCAAGCTGACAGACCAAACGGATGTAAGCTGCATCTTGACATAAAATTTCATGCATGTAAACTTACAAATAGAAAGAGAAATTTTTATACCACTGCTAAAAAGTTAAATTCTTTTAATAGCACTTCTTCGAGTGACTGTGAAGTTATTTATTAAAAATATTTACTCATTTTTGTTTGGGAAAAAATATTAGAATTTAAGTACTGTTTTGGAAATAAACTATTTTTAATGGACTTTTAGAAAAATCACTTAACATTCCAAAAATATAGATGAAAAAGAAGCCATTATGATTACCTTTTGTTATGAGAAAATTCGTTTCTTTGCTCTTCCTCGAAAAAATGTTTTAGAATTATTGTTGAAGTTGAAACTTCTTCTATTTGGAGATTCAACGAACATAATTGCTCAGCTTTCCAACCAGGGTTGGCTTTTTGCCGGCAGAAGAGGGCTTCTGCCGTGCCAGTGGCAGAAAGTGGTTATAACCGGTTTTAACCGGCAGAAATTGGCAACAACTGGCATAAACACATTTCATACATAATCTGAGATTTTTTTTAGTAGTATTGAATTCCTTAAGTACATTTTTTTCAGTATAAATAACAAATGAAATATTGTGGGTAGTTTTAATTAAAAAAAATAAATAGATTTGTATTTGAAAAAATGAGTTATGTAACAGATAAAATTTTTGTTATAATATGATTCTATAATTTTATATGTAAACAATTATTAGAGTATTTTAAAATTTCAGTTTAAAAATCAAATAGAAAACTATATGCAATACTTATTTTAAATTAAACAATGAAAAGAAAAGAAAAATAATCAATACTTACCCAGAATACCTTTCTGTAATTTAACATAATAGTTTAATAATAACAGTAAAAAAATATCTCTCATAGAAATGTTAGTTATATGTGGATCTTGTAATTCTTTGGATTTTAAAAACATTTAAATACAGTATTCAAAGGAACAAATCTGACTTTTTTTTTTTAAATTTAAGACTGTTAGTTGAAAAATTCCCAACCACATTTTGCACTTACAACACGAACAAATACAAAGGTTCAAAGAAGATTTAATACAGCAATAACCGACTACCATATGATAGCTTAATTACTTCATCCTAAGTATATGGGATCGAAATTGACATATGAACATAAAGAAAAGGCAAGGAAATTGCTTTCTGATATTAATCCCAATTTTGTGCCATATGTAATATCCTTTGATGCAAAATCGACTCCTGTCCCAACACATTTCTCGAAGGAAGCCCTAGAAAATGTCTTGTCTTCTGTGTGGTGGTCGTCTTTAAAATTCGAATACTGGTAAAAATGAGGATTTTTCAAATTTTGCATCCCCAATAATGACATTGCTAGCAAGTAATGACAGTCTTGAAAAAATATTTTTGAACTTTTCTTTTATTCAGAACAAATTAAGAAACAGTCTGTGTTCAGAAAGATTAGCAAAATTTGTCCTGTGCTATGAAATGTTCTGTGGAAAAAGTAATAATAGTATTTTTGAGTGGCAATTTTGTTCTTTCAATATTGTAAAATAATTGTACAAGATAGTTCATTAACATTTTTTTCTGTTACTAGGGGGCTCGGCCCCCTACGAGCTACGCTCGCCAACCCCCGTCCAGACACCGCAGACTCTAAATGCACGCTAATTTGATCGGCTTTAAAAAGATTTCGAAAGATTGAATCATAATTTAAAAAACAGTGGCGATCTCCCTATAAACGAATTTCTATTCATTTCTCTTTGATAGGGGAATTTTAACGCCAAATCCGTTGCGGTACTACTTGATTATCCTGTCGACCCATTTCGCCAAATTATATAAATCGCCAAACCACTCGCCAAATTGTACAAATTGATATAATTTTTATTTTAAATAGCGAAAGAACAAATAAATTCGTACAACATTAATAAAAACACAAATAAAACGTCGAAATAAAAATAACTTGATGACGTATACACGTGTAACAACATTTCAAAATAAGCTAATATAAAAGGAATTAAGTAAAGAGAGTCTTTGTCTCCTGGTATTTTTTAACAAAGCGAAAAGAAAGTTCTTTTAAATGAGACATTTTAAATTAATTCTCAAAATATCAAATGTCTAGCGCAATTTCTAAATTTAAACTTTTTTGCAATATTATTTTGTGTTCATTTTATGTAATAACTATAATGTGATGTAAATATGACGTAATTTCTCCTAAGACTTCTAACGCATGTTAATGAATTTATTATTTTACAATATCCTTTCTCTTTTAAAATGCACGTGTATACTTTTTATGACGTAATTTTTAATAAGTTCCTGCTTTTTATACGTAATTATTTAATTCTAATTTGAAAGTTTTTTTCCTGTTTATAATAGTCACGTGTAAATAAATTTTTAATTTGAAGCAAACATTATTGCTTGCGCTTTTTATACAGTTGGCAACAGTTTAAATTAGTACAATTTTCTGAAATCTGTAAAAAATATCTCTAGAAATGCTGAAAATTGGAATTTAAAATAGAAATAAAACCTGAAAAAATGAGTCAAAATAAAAAAATTAATGCAATCTGCACTCCGGCAAATTCTATCGCATAAAATGATCTAAAAATGATTACACTGCCATGTATAGTTTTTGCTGCTATAAAACTTTTTTAGTGGAACGATTTTGTCCAACTTTAGCATTAAATAACTCTTAAAATAATTCTTCGATTTGAAAACTGTCTGCATCAGCGTGTTTATCAAACATTTCTGTATAAAACCACCGATTTTCATATTTTTGTATGCATTATTTTTGTTAATATTAACGAAGAAAGGCCTCCGGTCACAAAAAAATCAAAACCGGCGGCGGCGGCGGCGGTGACAGCGGTAGTTACTTTTTTTTAGAATAGAGAGATTTATTGTGCTTCAATTGTTTACTTACACGTTTTCACAAGAATCATAATCTTTAAACTATTGCATTGCATTATTTATTTAAAAATACTCTGAAAACACATTTGTTAAAATATCATGGAATTTTTTGTAAATTTCTATTTTTTTTTTTACTTTTAAATAGAAATTCAACTCTAAACAATAATATTAATAGTTAAGCTTGTACAACATCAGACTACCATTATGAAAATTTCTGTTTTCAAGTGAAAGAAAATTAGTATTATATAAACAAAGTATATTTATATGATCATTTTGAAACTTTTTTGCAGCTTTGAATAACATTCATAATCTTTAATTTTAAATTTTAACTTAATTGTTTGCATATCAAATACAGATGTGATTGTGTGAATTATGAATAACTGCACATTAAAGTTCTTATTAATATTATTTCTTAGTTTCTGCCAGTTTTTGCCACTTACTGGCAGAAACTAGTTTCTGCCATGCCGGTTTCAACCGGTTTCAACCGCTGCACAGTGGGGTATTTTACAAATCTGGGCGGCCAAAATTATTTTTTTCTTTTAAACTAATTTAAACGTTTAAAGCAGTAAATAAATGCACTTTTCGAAATAAATATTGTTTAATAACTTGAAAATCATGGATGTTTTGCAACTTCGTATTGATATTTATTGATCAAAATTAGTATTATAAAATAAATGATATTTATGATAAGCAGTATTATAAAATAAATGATAATATGATAAATAGTATCATAAAATAAATTATAATTATGATAAATAGTATTATAAAATAAATGATAATTATGATAAATAGTATTATAAAATAAATGATAATCATGATAAATAGTATTATAAAATAAATGATAATCAAGATAAAAAAATGGAATAATATATTGAATAAATTATAAAAACAGATTATTAATGATAAGAACAATTAGTTTGTAAATCACCAAGGTGGGATCTTTTAATCAGATGATAATTCAGAATCGTAATCTGTTTCTTCATAATCAGAATCCTCTGGATCACGAGCTTCAGAAGATTCCATAGGCAGTAACATTTCTAGAGCTTCTTTACGGAACAATTTTGATTTTTTTCTTATCGTGGGTCTTATTCCAGTTAAAACTGGATCTGAACTCAAAAGCAATCTGTTGAGAACATCACGGTTACAAGAAATTCTTGAAAATTTACGCGATAGATTTTGGCGAAATAATCGAAAATGTTTGTTCCGTGCTTCGGCTACT
The DNA here is from genome assembly GCA_963932465.1 of Maratus speciosus. Classification (NCBI taxonomy): domain Eukaryota; kingdom Metazoa; phylum Arthropoda; class Arachnida; order Araneae; family Salticidae; genus Maratus; species Maratus speciosus. Next base: position 41,371,022 of record OZ010792.1, read on the forward strand.
TCTTCAGACAATTGGCCTACTGGTAAAGCTTTTTCTATCACAATGCGTCCATGGATTAATATTTTATGCATTGTGGGTGACATTGGATACCATTTATATAACTGGACGTAGAGCTCAGCTGTTTTTTCTGTATATTCTTAAATTTATCAAGGTGAATTTTGTGGCTACTGGATATGGTTTCAAGAATAACTTTAAATCGATATATTAAATTTTCATCAATGCCGGTAATTTCCGCTGCTAGAGATGGGTCAGTAAAGAATCTTCTGTGTAAAGTATGTGTAAGTACTTCCACATCAGTCGAGCTCCTCAAACTTTCAGACTTTCTCCGCTTTGACCTGTCACTTGATTCAGTGAAAGCTTTTGCTGGCCTTCCTGGTCGATTTATTTTTCTTGAAATTTCTACTGTACCTTCAAGTCATTCTTTATTATTTTTTACAAATTTATCTAACATATAATGGGCTTCGATCCATTTGCTCTTGAACTGAGATTTAAATTGGGAGAAATTGTGCTTGAGGTTTTTAATTTCATCACCATCAAAATTATCGCCATTAAGAAGGTAATTTTCAAGGAAATTTAATCTATGATTAATGTTTGGCAAATTCTGCTGTTGCATAATGTTTAAAAATTCTTTTCGAGTCATTACTCTGACATTCGAAGGCCCTAAATAAAAATAAATACAAAATATGAACAAAAAAGAATGCATAATAATTATATGCAATTTAGATAGATAACATCATTTTATCCCTTATGTTTTAAAAAATCTCACAATCTTTCGCTAACTTTTAACAAAAACATATGAAAATTGCCTCGACTTATCTTTTAGATAAACAAATGTTAATAACGAGCAATAAATTATTTCAATTATCTGAAAAGAGCTTAAAAAGAGATAAAAGGGAATGAATACATTACTTTAAAGCAATTTTTTTTTTTAAATTATATAAATTTAATTTCAATCAGAATAACTGAAAAATAAACAAATCTGATCACTTTCTATTGAATCATAACAATTTTTTTCATATTAAAATTTATATGATAAATATCAGTTAAAAATCAATATATAGTAATTTTGTATGCTTACTCAGAATTTTGGAAGAGCATATTTATATCGCCTTCATTTTAAAAAGGGGACAAAGGTAGAACTACTTTAAATGAAAACACAAATAGAAGGGTGTATATTTATTGGTACAGCAAGTAACTTTGCTTGGAAATGTTTGGAAATATAACTAAACTCTTCGTGAATTGGGAAACAAGGAAAAAAAATAATAGAAAAATATTCGTTATTTGAAATTAATTTTGTAAATACTAAAACTATTTCTTTCTCAATTCAAAGTTAAAAAAAAATAATGATACATACCTGCCTCTTCACTATCCATAACGATTAGATTTTAAATACTTCCAAAACTAAAGTTATTCAAATTCAAAAATAGAAAGTCACAATGAAGAATGATTTGACACTCATGCACTTAACGCAACACTCCAGTTTCAACTGATAACAGGAGGTCATCGTTCACTTAAAGGAGATAAAAATCGCATCACGTGATTCTCCAATGATTCAGTTTCAACTTATATCCATCCATTCGATCCTGCGTTGTACTTTATGAAATCGACTTTTGGCCGCCCAGATTTGTAAAATACCCCACTGTGCGCTGGTTTTAACCACTGTGGCAGAAACTTGCCGACCCTGTTTTCAACCCATCTTATTGATTTGGTGATCTCAGATAATTTTTGAACTTAGAAAAACCCTATTTTCCAAATTACAAGACATTTAAAATGACAAGAAAATCCTGCATGGTATTTTGAATCAGATATTAGAATTGATTTTAGTGTTTCGATTTTCTCACAAAACAGTACATATCTATATCAGACAATTTTTTAATATTTTTTATTGAGCCAGCACTGTTTGCGATGGAGAAAACGAACCAATTTCTTGTTCTGTGCACTTTAATGATCAGATTAATTTTATTTTATCTAACATGTTTAAAATCTGTCTAATCTAAAGGTTATTTTTGAGTGCAAATAGATTATCAATTCGTCCCTCCCCTACTCTCCTAAACCTCTGCAAAGACAATTTAATTTAACAGCTGTTACACTAACATCTTCCTTAACCCACTCGCTGCGTTTGCGGCGATTTCCACGGGCAAGACATTTGTAGAAAAATTTAGATAATATGAAATTTTTGAAGCAATTTTGATTTAAAAATTCCATATTGAAAGTGTAAAAATGCAAAGGATATACTACATATTTTAAATACATGATGAATTGAAATATGTAATAACAGAGGAAGTGCTGGTCGATTATACATTGTTCGAAAGGATTTAAAAAATATATACTCAGTCAGAATGTTAAGACAGTAACACCGAACACTTATGTTAATAAGTAAAAAAGTTACACTTCACTGATGAAAAAGTTATGATTAGACATATCGAGCACTCATTTAAAAGGTAATATACAATTATACAAGAGCCGTAAACAATTATAAAAAGTTGTTATAAAGAAGTAAAAAATCATGCAGAAAAGTTTTAAGGGAGACATGTAAAATCTTTTAATTATAAATAAATGGATAATTTATTAAATACTTTGGTCAAAAAATCGAATCACCTTTACGATGTTCGAAACATTTGTGGATGTTTTGATTAAAAAAAAAATACTTACCAATTTTTATTTTTTCAGTTAATTGTCTACCTATGATTGGTACAGATGGATATAACCTAAGAGACTCCTGCAATTGAAATTTGAATTTTAAAATATTAAGAATTAATAATATATTCTACAGAAGGTATACTAAAAAGCAGATTTTAATACCCTCAATAAAATAATCTTAAGCGTGCTTGTATTGATAGATATTAAATAAAGTTCAAATATTTTTCGCAGGGAGGAGAAAAACTTTTCAAACAATTTTGAAAATAAACAAAATTGATCGAGAATGTGAAATGAAATTATGTAGCTAAAAATCAGTGTTGATACCCCTAATAGATAAAAACGTTGCATTTCAAACCCTTCCCATTTTCTTTCTTGAATTTTATGGATTCATTTTATATTTGTTCACATTTCATTAACATTAGTTTAAACTTTAAACAGAAGTTTTCCAAATTTTAAATTCTGCCTGAAACTCATGACTAAAATCATTCCGCGAGAATTATTTTACATAAATTTCTCAGCAATGTTAAAGGTCATGCAGAAATATACGAGTATATGTATATAATATATACAGGGTGTCCACTCTCAACGGTGTCCAATGGCTAATTCCTAAACCGTTAGTGATAGACATATAATTCTGATTACAAAAATGATTTAAACGAGGTAAAGAAATATTTTAAAAGCGATTTGGGTCAATAAAAACATTTTTAAAAAAATTACGAAATTAAAATTTTTATACGGTCCCCGGGTTCTATAAGTTACATTTAGTAAAATTTTCCTTTTACACTGACTACTTGACTTTTGTCTTACTTGACAAGAAAAAAAAAATCCGGTTATTCTACGTTTAAAATTGACCGAGTAATAGCTGTTTAAAGTTAGAGCATATTTTTTGCTGCAAAGTAGGGGTCATTCACAAATTTAGTAGAAATATAATTTCGTCAGATATATAATAATAATAATAATAATAATAAAAGTTGAGAATAAAATTAACACAGCAATATAAAATTGAAATCTTTAATCATTCTGACATATTAATGCAAAATATACAATTTGTAATAAACATATTAGAAGAAGAAAAAAACAGAATTTTTGTTAAATAAAATGATGAAAATTAACAGCCTCAATTCTTTACAAAATGGTACATATTTTAAAATGTTATTAGATTACACTAGCTTTCAAAAGTTCGGTTATGTCATCTTTTTTAGCTTTTGATGATTGATTCTTATGTATTCTGTACCGCTGAATTCGAAAGTACACCTTCATCTTTTACCATCACGTAAAGATTTTTTGCAAATAGTAAATTTTAAAGTTAATAAAGAAATAAATAGATGTGACTGTTGTGTTTTGAACTTTTGATAATTGATTTTTATATATTTTTTACCGCTGAATCCGAAAATGACCTTCATTTTTAACCATCACGTTAGGGTTTTACGCAAATTGTAAATTTTAAAGTTAAAAAGTTCAAAGTTAAAATTCAATCTTCTCCCCCCACCTCATCGAACACACCAGCTGTTTAGCTATAAGAATCCCAGTCTAAGCCAAAAAATTGAATAAATTATTGAATAAAATAAAATAAGATAAAAAATGTTTTACATCTGTTTTACAGTATCAGATTTTCGCTATATTTTAACTTTGACATTTACGATTTGCAAACAAATTCTAACGTGATGGTTAAAAATGAAGGTCATTTTCAGATTCAGTGCTAAAAAGTATATAAAAATCAATTCTCAAAAGTTAAAAATCACAGCCATCTCCTCTATTTCAAAGTATCCGATTTTTGTATTTTTTTAACTTTGACAATTTACGATTTGCGAAAAATCCTTACATGATGGTTAAAAATTAAAGTAATTTTCGAATTCAGCGCTAAAAAATACATAAAAGTCAAAAAATACAATTGTTGCCTTGTGTTATTAATCTAAAACATTTTCTTAAACTTCTTGGCGGTAATCTATCCAAAATTTTTTGTGTTATCCTGTAAAATCCTGTAAAGTATAAGTGGTAACTACCAAAATTCATAATAATATTAGACTGTCATCGGAGTTACGTCAGTATGTCAAATCTAATCTCGATCGGATATTTGGAAGTGAGTTAAAGTTCGAGTACAAATATTGAACTGGAAAAACATACGTACGATCGTTGAAGTTAAATAAAAACTTATAAAAATAACATATTTTTTTGTTAAAATAAATCATGAAAAGAAAATGTCTCAAATCCTTAGAAAATAAAACATACGTTAAAATGCAATTATTTTTGAAACTTAATTAAAATTAACTCAATCGTAATACTTCTAAGGTTTTTTCAAAGCGCAGATACACATGAAATAAGTTCTTCGAATACTTTAAGCACTTGGTATATGACCCCTCAAACCATGGCCTAGCTGATTTGTCTTCAGATGCGGGAAAGTGGTATAAGTCATGCATTTTTAAAGTTTCATAACTCGGTCAATTTTAGTATTATATGAACGGGACTTTTTTTGGTCTTACTTGTCAGAGTAATAGGGAAAGTTTACTAAATATAACTTATAGGACCGGGGTATCGTATAAAAATTTAACTTTCGTTATTTAAAAAAAATGTTTTTATTGACCCAAATCGCTTTTAAAATGTTTCTTTACCTCATTTAAAACATTTTTGCAATTAGAACTATATGTCTATGACTAACGGTTTAGGAATTAGCCATTGGACACCATTGAGAGTGGCACCCTGTATATGTATGTGGATATCTGTAATGATTTAGATGAGTAATCGGCTATTATTCATATTAGCCAGTTATTAAAATTAACTGAATTTTATTATGCGGAACACGACACACATACACACAAAAAAGAATCAATATATATGTTAATTTTTTTTAAAGTTAAAAAGGTTAAAAAAATATCAAGTACGAATGAAAAAACATGCCCGATAGAAAAATGAGACAAAAATTATATACGTTGCTAGGGGGCTCTGTCCCCCTACGAGCTACGCTCGCGAAACCCCGTTCCGACTCCCCAGATTCTAAAAATAGGATAATTTCATCGGCTTTAAAAATATTTAATTATAATTTTAAAAAACAGTGGCGATCTCCCTGTAAACGGGTTTTCATTCATATTCCTTTGATTGGAGATTTTTAAGGCGAAATCAGCGTTTGTTAAGGGATACAATGGCTGTTTTCGTCTTTGATTAAAAAAAATAGTTAAAAATTTGAAAATAAGCTAATGTAAAATGAATTAAGTAAACAGAGTCTTTGTCTCTCGGTTTTTTAACAGCTTTCTTTTAAGCAAATTCTTTTAAATAACACATTTGAAATGTATTTTTTTTTTTTATATCTGACGTAATTTTCGCCAAAGTTTTCTTTCTCTTTTTAACATAAATATTAAAAAAACTTTTGTTGTTAGAAAGGAAATATTATTTGTGGTGTCTTAGAATTCACGATAACAGTTGAAATAATTATCTCAAAATATGAAATAAATGTCTCGCACAAATATATTTTTAAATTTAAACTGTTTTGACAACTGTCAATTATTTGGCCTTTTTGAATATGACGTAAATTTCCTAAGTTTGCGACTTTTAGCGCATAATAATGAATTTATTATTTAAAATTTTTCTTTCTCTTGTAAAATTCATGTGTAACTATAGTTTTTATGACGTAATTTTCAATACTTTCTTGATTTTTAACGCGCAATAACTTAATTCTCATTTGAAAGTTTTTTTCTGATTATAATAACCACGTGTAGATAAATTTTTAATTTGAAGTAAATATTATTCTTTGCGCTTTTTTAAAAATTGCGCAACAGTTTAAAATAATACCCTTTTCTAAAATATATAAAAAATATCTCTCGAAATGCTGCAAATTTGAATTTAAAATGGAGATAAATCTTCAAAAAATGAGTCAAATTAAAAAAATAAATGCAGTCTGCACACCGGGAACTTCTAAAGTTTTAAATGGTGCAAAAATGTTTACATTCCTATGTATAGTTTTTCCTCAAATAAATTTTTTTATTGAAACAATTTTTACCAACTTTAACATTAAATATCTCTTAAAATAATTATTCGATTTAAAAACTGTCAGCATCAGCGTATTTCTCAAACATTCCTCTATAATAGCACCAATTTTCACATTTTTGTGTGAAACAGTTTTCTTAATATTAACGAAGAAAGACCCCTGTCACAAGAAATATGGATGCCGATCTAGGAGTGTACCGGGAAGATCTACGCAGATTTTTATTGGTCCATTTCCAAACTATTACTTTTTTTTATATATAGAAGGATATGGTCAAAAGTAACGGAGCACTTCGAAATTAGACATTTTGTAGAATATTTAAAGAAATAATTAACGAAATCTTTTGTAACTTCTCGGTTATAAAGAACATGTTTCATCTCATATTTTCATCGGAAGTTAGGTCAGAGGGCAATTAAGAGACCAAGAGAAAAATGAATAACTAGAAAACAGGAATTCTGCTTTTTCAGAATTTAGTGTCGCACCCGATGAAAAAAATATACATATATGTATATAAATATAGATGGTACAAAAGATATTTAAGTTTTAATTTACTAATAATATACTAATAATAATAACCAATTATTTTTCCTTTACTTTCAACAGAAATGGAGTACTTCAGTCGCCAACGTTAAGCAAATAGCGCTAAAAACTACAAACAAATTAATATCTCAAAAATAAATTGAGATGCAGTTTTCAAACAAATTGCATATTTAAAAGTACTTTTTTTCCCCCAAATGCGACTGTATAAAAAAATAAAATGTCAAATAAAATACTCAAAATGATCTGCAGCTTTAACACAAGACTATGTGCGTGCAGTGCAGAAGAATAGCACGTGTATTCATAGAGAAATATAGGTTTCTTAAAAAATAAAATCAAGAAATTTCCGCATCTTTTTTGTTTATAGCATGCAGTATTTTGGAACCAAATTTAACGATACTTTCAGGGAACTTGAGAAAATACTCTAGAAACAATGTATTGCAAATAAAACATAAATTTATTAAATATTTGATGAAATATGAAAATTTGTATGAAATAATTTTTAACTGAGCATGTGCGAACGATAACAAATTGTTTTTCATAATTTAGTAATCAACTATACTCAGCAACTCATATAAACAGGAAAGAAAAAAAAATCATGCGTCAAGCATAGATTATGAAATACTTTTCAACACATTCAGAATAGTGTAGCAAAACTTCACCTTTTAATAAGTTGAAATATGACGTGTAATTGACCCATTTGGATAAGCTTAACACATTTGAAAACCCAATTTCAGCAATTTCCATCTACAGTCCGAAAATTATCCGAATTCTTTGAGCAGACCTGCATATGATATATAGATTTGTATCTATAAACTACATGCATGCCAAAATTTAGTTCAGTTAGGAAATACATACCGCAGTTGAAAATTCCCCTTCAGCAATTTCCGCTAATAAGAAGAATGATGCGCGAATTCATTTGTGCAACACTGTATACCAGGTATAGAATTTATACACAATGAGTAACACGGAAAAAATTAGTTAAATTTAAAAGCGCATACCGAAATTGAAAACATACTTCAAGCAATGATTGCTCAAAGACCGCTATAACCGATTTATTTTGTGTGTCCCTGTAAATGAATGATAAATGCTATGAATGTCCTATCTTATATTAATCATCTTGCAGGGAAATTAATTAATTTATATCAATTTAAGCGCATTTGAAATAGCGTAATGTCATTAAAATACACTGCAAACGATTTTTCCCCATCGACCACAATGTAACGGAATTCTTTTGAGTACCCCTGTAAATGAACTATTTATGCTACACACTTCGTATTTAATACCAATCATGCCATGCTAAACATCATTAGCATATATCAATTGTGTGAAAAATACGAGTATATCTACATGAAGCGTGGACAGGCAGACAGACGGCCGGACAAACCTAATTCATAATCAGTTTTCAATTTTGTTGGAAAGTGTTAAAAAGCCAGTCGAATATTGTGATAATTCAAAAAGATATTTATGATATACTGAGCTTCTTTCTAAAAGTAGCTGATAATAAGGAAGGTCCACAAATTTAAATTATTTATTATCTTTTTTATTGATGTTTAGTTTTTTTTTTTTTTTTTTGAAAGAGCCATCAGAACAAGAACATTCCGACAAAAAAGGAAATTAAAGAGAAAATTAAATTATCAAAATCGAAACATCCATTCAAAAGATACTTACGTTAAATGCTTTTTTAGAAGGCAGTTAATAAATAATGGCAATTTGGGAAAATCTCTCATCAACCAGCTAATTTTAGATAGCAACTGACTATAAATTCAACTCACTATATCATCAATATGCTTCTGATTTTTTACAATACTAGGGAGCTCTGCTCCCTACGAACTACGCTCGCCAACACCCTTTCAGACTCTAAAAATCCGTTAATTTGCTCTGCTTCTAGAAGATTACGGAAGGTTGAATTATAATTAAAAAAGCAGTAGAGATCTCCCTGTAAACGGATTTCCATGCATTTCCCTTTTACTGAGGTATTTTAAGGCCGAATCGGATGCTGTTAATTGCTATTTTCGTGCTTGATTAAATAAGATTAGTTAATCGTCTGAAAATTAGCTAATATAAAATAAACTAAGTCAATTGAGTCTTTGCTTCCCGCTATTTTTTAACAATACGCTATAGGAAAACGATTTTAAATGCAACGTTTTAAATCCGACGTAATTTTCACCAAACCTTTCTTTCTCTTTTTAACATTCAACTGAAAATATTTTTATTTTTAGAAAGGAAATATTAATATTTGCGCTGTTTCAGAATTTTCAACAATAGTTAAAAAAGATAATCTCGAAATATAAAATAAATCTCTCACGCACGTGTAAATATATATTTTAATTTAAACTGTTTGGCAATGTTATTATTTTGAAATTTGCAATAGGACGTATATTTCCCCCCTTTACTGCTTTTAACACATATTAAATAATTAATTATTTTATAGTTTTCTTTCTTTTTCAATATGCTTCTGTAAAAACAATTTTTATGGCGCAATTTTTAATATTTTCCTGATTTTAATACGTAATCATTTAATTCTAATTTGAAAGGATTTTTTCTGTTTAAAATAGTCACATATAAATTTTTAATTTAATAGAAATATTATTCTTTGCGCTATTTTTACCATTTGGAAACAATTTAAAACAATAACCATTTCTAAAATATGTAAAAAAATATCTCTGGAAATGCTGAAAATTTAAATTTAAAATTGAAATAAACCCTCAAAAAGTTAATCAAATTAAAAAATAAATGCAGTCTGCGCCACACCGCGAGTTTCTAATGAATATCCTTAGAAATAAAATACTTTTAACAAGGCAAAAAATACCTTTATTTATTCATATTAGACATGTTTTATTGCTCCGACGGCAGCATTCTCAATAATAAATATGATACAAAACTTTTCGAAAAAAAAAAGTAAATTGAAAACTGGTAAATAAAAATTACGCAAACTCAAACATAATGAAATAAACTGCAATATTAAAAATGGACATTTGTAAAAGGGAATTATACTATTGTTTTCTTTTTCTGTAGAGCATCTCTTTCCAAATTTTAGGGAGCTCGATGGATGCTGAATCTTTGCATATATTCTCACTGCGTAAGAAGATTGCTATTGATTCTCGGATAATGGATGGAAAGTAAAATCTTGAATGATAAATTAATGTGCTATTTTTAAAGTTAATCTGTAAAGGCTCCTTCAAATTATCACAGACTCAGACTTATTTACAACGAACTAAATAAGCATTTTTCGTTTATAAAATATAAATTTTGATTTTTAATCTTTGTTTTATTTTAACCACTTTTCCTGCGCCAGGGCGCTCTTTGTAAGTTTTACTTTTTTTTTTTTTTTGTCATTGTATTTCTTGGGCTATTCCCCAGCTGTGGTTTTGCAGGTCGCAGAGGGTACTTTTCTGTCAGGGGTTCATGCCTATGCCATTTTTGGTTGGCTCCCTGGCAGAGTGATCCTGATCCTGTAAAGGCTCCTTTGCCGTATATGTATAGACTTAGAAAGGTACCGTGTGGTTGAGTTTGTTCCGATCATACGGTGTTACAATTGTCAGACTTTTGGTCATGTTGCTTCTAAGTGTGAGAACCCAGTCAAGTGTGTTAAGTGTGCTGGAGACCATACAATTAAGGATTGTAATGTGCTTACTGAAATGTGTATCAATTGTATGGGTGTTACTGACATTGATTTGGACGCTGATCATAGAGCGGACAGTCCGGACTGTCCACAGTTTAAGGCGTACCGTTCTGATCAACTTGCTAAACGGTTGTGATAGTTGTCTTGGGTTCTTCTTAATCTTGTCTGAACTTAACTTTGTACAGATCAATCTTCACCATTGTTCTGATGCAACCAATGCTCTTATTCACTATATGGTTAACTTTAACATCCACTTTGCTCTCTGTCAAGACCCATATATTTTTAATAGTTCTTTCGTTGGCTTGCCTCCTGAACGGCTTTGTTTTTTGTCTTCTTGTTCTGCTGCTATTGTATGCCCTTTTAAGACCTATGCATGTGTGAAGAGTCTTAGTTTGAAAAACAGTGTGTTTATAAATATTACAGTTGAGAACGGCTACTTTATTATTGGTTCGCTATATTCTGCACCTTCAGGCAATCTTGAAGCTGATTTAAGAACTTGGTGTCATCATTATTCTGATTGTAACAGAGTGCTTATCGGTGGTGATTTTAATGTGCCATTGCTTTCAATGGGTTATTCAAGAGAGTCCGACCACGCGGAGGTCCTTCTGGAGTACTTGATGATTACTAATCTGTCAATTATGAACTCTCCTGATTCAGAACATACTTATGTACAAGATAACAGGAAGGGTCGTCCGGATTTGACCCTGGCGGGTTTGGACGTTCTCTCGTTACTTGATAATTGGACAGTTGACGATAAAAACTTTTCGTACAGTGATCATCGTTATATCCGATTTACCCTCTCTTCTACTCCGTTACAGATTAGTCATGGCAGATTTAAAACAAAAAATAAGAATATGAAAAAAATTAATAGCCTTTTTGCAGACAAATTGTCAGTTCTTTCACATTCATTAGCAAGAATTTTAAATTCTTCTTCATTAGATGTATGGATGGAGGATTTTATTGATTTATTACAAGTACTTATGATGAAGTGTTTTAAGCGCGGTGTTATACAACATACTCCTACTGTAAACTGGTATGACAGTTCTCTTAGAAAAGAACGTAATAGGGTTAATGCCTTGTACAAACGGTATATGAAAAACATTGATAATTTACAGTATAAACAAAAGTATATAGCTGCCAGAAGAATGTATAAACAAAATCTGAGAAAAGCTAAGCGTTCTGCCTGGGTAGGTTTTTGTGAGAAGACAGACAATGTTTACGGAAGTCTATACAAATTTATTTCAAAAAAATCTTTATCTAAGAATGATTTAATTTTTACCACTCTTGAAAACTCTCAAGTCTTTGATTCATATGATGATATTGCGGAAAATCTTATGTCAGAATATTTTGAGGTAAATAATCCTCCTCTGAATACATTTGAATATATCGGTGATGTTAATTTTGAAGATTCTGATGATTTTGTTCCAATTACTGAAAGAGAATTATTTTTTGCTATTAGTCGACAAGGAAATAATAAGGCTCCCGGTTACGATGAGATAGATGCGCTGATTATCAAGAACCTTTGTAAAAATTTTACAGCTTTTATAATTTCTTTATTCAATACCTGTTTGAAGTTTGGTCACTTCCCGAAATGCTAGAAGAAAGGCATTGTAATATTTTTTCGCAAACGTAACCGTGATCCCAAGTTACTGAAATCTTATAGACCAATAACACTTCTTCCTATCATTGCAAAGGTTTTTGAAAGAATAGTTAAGATCCGAACCGTTACAATGTTGGAATCTATGTCATATTTGGATGACGGACAGCATGGTTTTAGAGAATCACGCAGCACAATTTCAGCTCTTGCAGCTCTAAAGAAAATAATTAAGGAAACACTTTCAGAATTCAAATAGTGTTCGCTCATCTCTTTTGGCGTGGTTGGTGCCTTTGATGTGATGGATTGGTTTATCTTGGCTGAATTAATTGATGAACTTCCGATTTATGAGTATTTAAAAACGACTTTAAAGAATTATATCAGTCATCGTCTCATAGGATTCAAGTTTGTTAGAGGCATAAGATGGTTTAGAATCTTCCGGGGCTGCAAGCAGGGTTCCAGTTAGGACCCCTGCTACGGACCATTGTTGCTGATAAGATTATCAAAACTTATAAGCGACACAGTCAAAAAATTATTTCTTATGCTGATGACTCTGTTATTGTTGAAGGCAGTGATTTCCAGACCTGCACTTGAGAATACCGTCAATGCTAGCATTTCCCACTTTGCTGCAGCCTGTAGTGGTTTACATCTGTCAATTATTGTTGAAAAATCTGCTTCAATGCTTTTTGGAAAATATATATCAAGAAAGCGTCGACCTATTTTTAAATTCCAGGTAGGAGCATATCTGTTAAGGATAATTTGCTGTACTTGAGATTTTATCTTGACAGTAGATTCCATTGGTTGGAGCATCTCGATATAGCCCGCGATAAAATAAAAGATTTTACTTGTAATATCCAAAAGACAAGAATTCGTGATAAAGGATTACCACTTGCGTTTCTAAAAATTTGGTACAATTCAGTGCTAAAGAAACAGATTACTTACGGTTACGAAGTTTGGTTTAATGATTTACGGAGCCATGGAATTAAGCGTTTATCCTCATGCCAAAAGCTATGTCTCTTATCTATCATTCGCGCATATCGGTCAATATCAACACAGGCACTTTGTGTACTTTCAGGAGTTCCTCCAATCGAAGTAGAATTAAAACAACTGGCTTTATGCTTTGAAGTTCAGAATAATGATGGTTCAGATTGGATAGAAGATGTTTATGTTTCAACAGATCGTTTGATAAAAAAAGTTTATACTTTTCACTATCCCTACTTTTATTATGATCATCATGTCAATTTCGTAGGTGCTATTACTGAGAAGGTCCCTTTGTACAATCACCCAGTTTTATATACAGATGGTTCTAAGATGCCCACGGGCGTTGGAGCGGCTTTTGTGGTATTTTTGAAAGAAGATATTATCTTTGAGAGGAGAATTAGAATTAAATTATTTAATACGGTATACCAGGCTGAACTTACAGCCTTAGATTCCGCAATTGAGTGGTGTAGAGACTCCTCATACAGTGTATTCCCCATTTATACAGACAGCTTGTCCTCAGTTCAAGCGCTTCAAAATCTTTTTCCAACGGACGAAATTCTTTTTAATATTTATACGAATTTACGACTATTGCATAATAAAACTATTAATATAGGCTGGATTAAATTCCACGTTGATTTCGTCGGAAATGAGCGCGCAGACTACCTTGCCAAATCAGTCACCGAGACTGGTACATTTGATGCTGAAATAAACATTCCTATCCCTGTTTCGTTTGTGAAGCAGTTCTACAAAAGCAATATTATTAAAACTTGGCAGAACGAATGGTCTTATAGTGATAAGGGAAGAGACACGCATAGTATTATTAAAAAAGTGGATACCTCATTTTTGTGTTTCTCGGAAGTCCATGCCTATTTTATAGCTGCACATGGGGCATTTCCTAGTTATCTTTATAAAAGGGGAAAACGCCAGAGTGATAAATGCCTATGTGGAAACATCGGTGATGTCAAACATTATCTGTTTGGTAAATGTCCATTGATGCCTACTTCATTTAACTTTATCCGTAACCGGACACTTAGCTGGAACATGCGTAACATACTGTTCTCGAAATCAAATTATCACAAACTCAGACTTATTTACAACGAACTAAATAAACATTTTTCGTTTATAAAATATAAATTTTGATTTTTAATCTTTGTTTTATTTTAACCATTTTTCAAGCGCCAGGGCGCTCTTTGTGAGTTTTACTTTTATTTTTTGTCATTGTATTTCTTGGGCTATTCCCCAGCTGTGGTTTTGCAGGTCGCAGAGGGTACTTTTCTGTCAGGGGTTCATCCCTATGCCATTTTTGGTTGGCTCCCTGGCAGAGTGATCCTGATCCTGTAAAGGCTCCTTATTATACAGTCTAATTAAAGCTGTAGTTTTTTTTGTTGTATTTGATGTCTGCTATGTGTTCTTTGATTCTAGTTTTAAATTTTCTGTTTGTCATTCCTATATAAAATTGCAGTGTTCCATCTTCTTCGGTAAAGGTATTTCACATGCCTATGATAACAGATTTGGTTCTATTAGGTCGATTTTCTTACATACTGTGTTTTATTTTTATTTTGCAGAAGGTTTTACAAGTATGGAGATATTGTATTTATTAACCATTTAGGAAAATGGTTATTGTTCTCGTCAGAGTAGGAAATCAAAAGCATATCTGAAGCTTTTTATTGGTTTAATCCGCATTTTATTAACCATTTTCCCAAACGGTTATTGTTCTCGTCAGGGTGGGAAATCAAAAGCATATCCGAAGCTTTTTATTGGTTTAATCTGCATTTTATTCGTTTTCTGATTGGTCTATACAGTAATCTGTATTTCCCTTTACTTTCAACAGAGATGGATACCATCTGTTGCCACTATGACAAAAAAGTAATAAAAACTACAAAAAAAAAATTAATAAATCAGAAACAATTGAGATACAGCTTTCAAACAAATTACATTTTAAAAGTACATTTTTTTCTCTGTACGACGGTGTAAAAAGTAATATTGTGGGATGTTTAGAAGTTTAAGAATGAAATTTCATTTAAAATGGGCCGTCAGATTTCCAAGAAATCTGACGATGGAAAAGCCTTTTCCCGATCAGCCAATGAAATGCTTGGATAATACGTAAGTTTCAGGTGGATAATACGTACGACTCGCAGGCGATTTTTGTAGCTTGGAATTTTTACGTGTAATAACACTATTAATGTTTAATTTATGGCGTACGTAATGTATGATCAACTCTGTGCGATTTTTTATGTCTTATATTTTAGTCTTTGAAAAAATCATTTTCCAAATGGTCGTTGTAATTTGTTAAATTGCTTTTTTTTTTTTTTTTTTAAATATTTTAATCTTTCGAAAAACCCAGAAAAATATTGTAAAGAGGATAAGCTGGAATTTTGTGTATTAAAATTACGTTTTTCTTATTTCTCATGCTCTTAATTAATTTATCTATTGTGCTTTCTTTATAGCTATTGTTTCTTGCGATGTCATATATTTTATTTATTTCGTTGTTAAACCCCTTCGGACCTCTTTTACAAAATTTTTAATCTTTTATCACAGGTTTTACAAAACTGAATTTTTTGCCAAATTGAATCGGGAAAATGCTCGAATTAAATAAGGCAAAATTTACAATAAAAATTTACTGGTGAGAATGATCATGGATACTGAACACGTATACCGGTCGCTCGTCCCCAAGGGGTTAACTGCTTCGAGGTACAGACTGTGAAAGCTCTTTTGATACAATGCCTAAATGCAGAAATTTTGTGGGAAACGGTGCTTGAGTTTTATGAGGTATATAGTGGATTGATTGGCTATGGTTTTCTGTAAACAGTACGTTCTATTCCTTTGCACGTTCTGATTAATAATACATCCAAATAAGGTAGTGTGCCATTCTGTTCCGTTTCCAAAGTAAATTTAGTTTTAGAGTCAAGGCTATTAATCTGCGTTAAGAATCTATTGATTAAGATATCCGTATGTTGATACATGATAAATATATCATAGCAGACATCAAATACAACAAGAAAACTAGAGCTTTAGGGGCGATTCTCAAAAGGTGGGCACAGGACACAAGTCATAACTTTAAGCCTTTCAAAGATAACTTTAATTATCATTGACTTTATTTTTTTTTTACATTGAGTTTTTAATTCTATTCAGAGACAGAAAATGACATAATTTATTGTAAAAGCTTTGTATAAATATCTTAAAATTTTATTATTTTATGCTACAGAGGCCAATTTTGGACATTCATAACTTTAACTGCTCCAATGTACCACCAAGAAAAAGAGTTTTAACTTTTTTCCAAGTGGTTCTAATAGTAAACAACGAATGCATAAAGGAAACGGATGATTTTTTGATAATTTCGTTAAGAGATGGCAGGCTGATTTATTGCTTTTTTGGAGATAGAAGGACTTTTCTATAAAGAATTTTTCTGTATTTTGTTATGTCCGAAAGTAACGTACGTAACAAAGTATTTGATTTTATTATTATTATTACTGGATAACAAAAAGTTAATTATACATATATATATGTATACAGACACATTTACTACATTCTTAGTCTTAAGAATTTTTTAAATACTAAGAGCAACGTCTAAAATCTATAACGTACGTGCGAAAGAGTGTCCAAAATTTGTAACGTACGTAACTGCTAATTAAATGCTTTAATCATTAATTTTCCAGAATAGTTGCTGTTTGTGTATAATTTTGTAGACATACTATTAAAAATATTTATATATTATATTTATAGACAAAATACTATACTATTAAAAAAATTGGCCTTAAATTTGAAAATTTGAAAAATTACATATAGTCTACGTTTAATGATCCCACCTTTTGAGAATCTCCCTTAGCTAGACTGTATAATAAAGAACTTTTACAGATAAATTTAAACAGTTTGACAATAAAAGCTATAAACAAAATACTGGATCTCCAATGGGTTCTCCTATATCAGGAAGTTTAGCCGAATTTATACTATGACCTGTAGAAACAGATATATTCAGTAAATTAGATCATACACCCGCCCCCCCCCCCCCCCCCCGCCACACATGGATCAGGTACGTTGATGATATCATATTTCATCAAATAATTTATTTGTGTTCTAATTGCAGTATATTGTTTACATTGTATTTTGACTATTTTCATAAAAATGGCATTAAATTTCATCGAAAACTCTGCAAGCAATAAACAAAACACAACCGGAAATTTCGTAAGCATTTTAAATATCTCCAGAAATATACGTGTTATTCTCACACAAATAGAAACAAATGTTATAAAGGATTCACATAGTCATGTACTACAGCTACAGATCATTCCGAGCATTTTATGTTACAAGGCGATCTCAATTATTACTTTTTTTTTATTCAATGTGTTGTTGATCCCCTAAGAGCCCTCGTGACCAAATCTTCGCTGAAATGTATGAAGCCAAATATGTTCTTTATATTCATGAAATTTCAGATAAATATTCCAGAAGAGTCAAATATTTCTTTAGATATTTGACAAAACGTCTAAAACCGAAAGTGTTCAATGACTTTTGGCCATATAGGACATGTCACATATGAGCATGTATAGCCTTTGCTGAAGAAACCGATTAGAACAACGAAAAATCAAAATGTGAGAAGAACAATTCAGAGAATGGAAATGAACAAGAAAGTATTCGTTTCGCATCCTGCGAAACTTTATGTTTCAAACAAACTCAATTAGAAGGAAGCAGAATATTTATTTAAAAAATGCTTTTTGTTTCTGTGTAGTTATTAATTAACTTCTTTTGTTTACTAAAATTTCTGGTTTAAGTTTCTTTGAAAAAGTAAGGGAAGGTTGTCATCTATGATTTTGGATTGCTAAATACAAGGGGCTTGTTTCTGTAGACTGACTTGCTCATAAAGCAGGCTAATATGCATATTAAAATACTTTGCATGCCTTTAAAGGACAAAATATAGTAACTAGAATTAATAAGTTTTCGAATGTAATGGTCCAACGTAAAATTATTTGATAATTTACGGAATATTTGACATGCAAATACAAATAGAGAGATTTGTGTAATTAAATTTTTTAAATCATCAATTTTAAATGATTTAGAGAGCACGGAGCATTTTAATTAGGGTTATTTCATGTGATACAATTACTTTTTAATTGTTTTTCTCCCATGAAATTAAAATACCATTTGTAAAAGTTGTTGGAAACATAAAAAGTGCTAATTTTTTATCCTATAATATTTGTATAAACTACTATAAATTACTCAGGGTTCTGCCTCTGCGCCCTTCGGAGGCAACCCCTGGACTTTATTGTCTCTTTCTCTTTCTCTCCCTCTCGATCTCTCCCCCTCTTTCTATATATTTTCTCCCTCTCTTTCTGTTTTTCTATGTCTCAAACTCAATTTCTCTCTCAATCTCTCTTTCTCTCTACCTCAATCTCCCCATCTCTGTCTCTCTCTACCTCCATCTCCCCATCTGTCTGTCTCTCCCTCCATTTTCCCACCTCTGTCTCTATCTCTATCTCTATTTCTTTATCTCTATCCTCTATCTCTCTCTCTATCTCTCTGTTTATATCTCTCTATCTCTCTGTTTAGATCTTTCTATTTCTATCTCTCCACCTATCTCTCTCCTGTCTCTCTGTTAAACTCCCCCCTCCCTCTATCTAGTATATCTATCTATCTATATACCAAAATTATACTACAAACCGTGAATTTAAGCGTTTTAAATTTTTGTCTTATATATCCAATTTCATATATTAGTCTTGTCATAAAATCACTATACAAATTCGTTTCATAAAATAGTTTCATTAGTATTTTACATATTATAATGGGTAGATAAAATGATAAATAAAAATTGCTATTGAAATGCTACACTACATGGCCAAAGGTGACCGGTCACTTGCGGTTTTAGACGTTTTGTTAAATATCTAGAAAAATACATAAGGAATTAACCTGAAACTGCAAGTGTGTAAACAGCATAGTATAGGTCATACATTTCCGTGAAGATTTTTTTCCAAAACCCCATAGTGGACCGTAAGCAAATTGAAAAAGAACGAATTTCTTTTGCATAACCCTGTAAAAACTAATGTAGCAAAAGCATTCAAACTCAAGATTATTAATAAGTGGCTTATAATAATATACTATGCTCATTTTTATGAAGATAGCATGTATACTCGCAGAGAAATTAAGGTTTTTTAAAATCAGTCCCAAATTTCGCCAAGTTTTTTGCTTATAATTTGCAGAGTTCTTAATATAAAAAAAAGTTCTTTTCAGAAAATGTGACAAACAAAATTGTACACAATGCTCTGCAATCAGAATTTAAAAATAATAAAAATTGGATGAAAAAGGAGCAGGTTTACTAAAAGATGTTTCACTGCGCATGCGTGAATGCAATCAAAATATTGTATTAGCTAAGTATATAGAGCAACTTTTGTGAAAGTTTCAAAATTATAGCTTGAAAATTCTGAAAATTACCGTTTATAGAATAAGCTCGAAATCGGTTGTTCCCAAAATGAAGCAAAAAGATGAGGGGTTGTATCCAAATATAGTAGTACGTGAATTATTGTGAACAATATCTTGGCACTAATCAACATATATTTGATACAACCCCTCATAATTTTGCTTCTTTTGGGGAACAACGGATTTCGAGCTTATTCTATCGATGATAATTTTCAGAATTTTCAAGCTATGATTTTGAGACTTTCACAAAAGTTGCTCTATTTTGATTGCATTCACGCATGTGCAGTGAAACCTTTTTAAGTAAACCTGCTCATTTTTCATCCAATTTTTATTATTTTTAAATTCTGATTGCAGAGTATTGTGTACAATGTTGTTTGTCATATTGTGTGAAAAAAACTTTTTTTTTATATTAAGAACTCTACAGATTATAAGCAAATAATTTGGCGAAATTTGGGAATGTTTTTATAAAAACCTTAATTTCTCTACGAGTATACATGCTATCCTAATAAAAAAGAACACAGTATATTACAATAAGCCACTTATTAATGATCTCGAGTTTGAACGCTTTTGCTACTCTAGTTTTTACAGGGTTATCCAAAATATATTCGTTCTTTTTCAATTTGTTGATGGTCCCCTACGGGGTTTCGAAAAAAAAAAAAATCTTCGCGGAAATATATGATCAATACTATACTGTTTACACACCTGCAGTTTCAGGTTCATTCTTCATGTATTTTTCTAGATGTTTAACAAAACGTCTAAAATTGCAAGTGACCGGTCACCTTTGGCCATATAGTGTATTTGTGTTCTTAAACTTTATCTGTATTTACAAACCTTTATGGCGCATTCAAGATATTTCATTTTTTTCAGATCATCTGAGGTGGCTTCGCGTTGTTTGTCCTTACCAAATATTTCATCCAATTCCTGGAAGATTTTTTCCTGGACGTCTGGATATCTTCCCAACAAGTACAATGTAAAGCAGATAGACATCGCCGTAGTGTCGTGGCCCTTTGGAAAAAAAAGAACTAACTTTACCGAAATCTATTTAAAACTAGAAAACTAGAAAACAGGAATTCTGCTTTTTCAGAATTTAGTGTCTCCTACGAGGAAAAAAAAATATATGTATATATAAATAGTACAAAACATATTTCAATTTTAAGACTTACAGCACACGCTTTTATTTTAAGTAAAATGACGTCATTCGTAACCGCTTAAGAATTCGACATTTACGATCCACTCTTAAACATCTACAGTAAAGTAGGCATAGGACGTCACTATCACGAAATAATACACAAATACAGCAAAAAGCTGCCGTCATTAAAGAAACTCGACCAAAAAAAAAAAAAAAACAAAAAAAAAAACCCGACTGTCTAATGATTCATATGCCTTCATTTTTTTTGTAACATTAATATAGACACTTAAAATTAAATATAGTTTATAATAGCTCCATGTTGTAAAAGAAATCATTCGTTTATATTTTTCCAAAATAGCACGTATTTTAATTACATTTTCTTTCGGTTGTTATGAAAAATGGCAACAAAAAGATATAATTAATATTTTACAACTATTTTTCCTTTACTTTCTACAGAAATGGAGTACTTCCGTTGCCAATATTAAGCAAATGGCTCCAAAAATTACAAAAAAAAAAAAAAAAATAATATTTCAAAAATAAATGGAGATGCAGTTTTCAAACAAATTGCATTTAAAATTAATTTTTTTTTTTAGCAATACGACGGTATAAAAATGGAAAATGTGCGATACTTAGAAGGTTAAAAAATTGCTATAGAGTTTTTAATCGTACTGCTTTGTTTTACGGCTGGCTTCTGTAAGGTAAAGTTATTTTTTGAAAACGACACAAAATAAGCTGGGAGAAAGAAATAGCATACCGTACCGGGGACTACTAAAAGAGATTTAAATGTGATTTCTAGCAGGTGTACTACGGTCTATAAGTGCGTCCTATAAATAAGCATTGTTGAATTCAGGCATTTTTAAGTCTATGGATGTACAAAAACTCACTATTATGCGGAAGGAGGGGGGGTGGGGGTTAAAACACGCACAAACACGGAGAAGTCATAGCAAGCTGATATAAAATGTTGTTGCAACTTAAGAGCTACACTAGTCACGCGAAGAAACTCTCAAACTCATGTTAATCCTATGGGAGCGTTCTTTTTAAACATCTCGCTTACATTTTAATATTTTTAAGTGATTTTTTTTCTTTCATAGAGTATCTCAGGCCGGAGTTTTACGTTGTGCGTTTGTACTTTTTCAATTTTGGTTGCAGTTTTTTTTTATGAGACTATTTTCTCTTTCGGAACCAGTTCCGAAAACGAAAGTAGCCTGATTAAAAAAACTGCGACCAAAATCAAACAAGAAAGAAAAAAATCATGCGTCAAGCATAGATTATGAAACACTTTCCAACACATTCAGAATTATATAACAAAACTGCACCGTTTAAAAAATTAAAATATTACGTCTAATTCAACCGTACGGAAACACATAACACATTTCAAAACCCTATTTCAGCTGTTCCCATCCATAATTGGAAAATTATCCGAATTTTTTCAGCAGCCCTGTATATGATATATAGATTTGAATCGATTAACTACATGCATGCCAAAATTTAGATCACTTAACAGATACATATACTTCAGTTGAAAATTTATCTTCAGCAATTTCCTCTAATAAGGAGAACGGTACGTGAATACTTTTTTGCAGCCCTGTATTTGAGGTGTAGAATTTATATATAACGAGTAAGATGCAAAAAACTGATTAAATTTAAAAGTGCATATCGAATTTTAAACCGAATTACTGTCCCTAATTACTGTCCAGCAATTATTACTGAAAGACAGTACTGTACTGTAACCGATTTCTTTTGTGTGTCCCTGTAAATAAATAAAAAATGCCATGAATGCCCTGTTCTAACGTGATCGTAGTGAAATTCAGTGATTTATATCAGTTTCAATACATTTGAAAAAACCTAATGTCATTAAAATACTCTGCAAACGATTTTTCCCCATATACCATAAAGCAATGGAATACTTTTGAGTGCCCCTGTAAATGAAAGATTAATTCTACATACTTCATATACAATACCAAACATGTTTTTATGACCCTAAATAACCTTTGTCAATTTCATGAAAATGCGAGTATATTTACGTAGTTAGAGCGTGGGCATACGGACAGGCGGCCAGACAAACCCAATGCATAAACACGTTTCAACTTTGTTGGAAAGTGTTAAAAAGTAAAAACTAGCCTAGTAATTGGTTATAGATTGACCTCAGATATCGTACGCAAAATAAAATAATTTAAAAATATTAAAGTGTAAGCGAGATATTTTAAAAGAAATCTCCCTTAGGTTTAACATTAACGTGCGAGTGGCTTCACGTGTAAGTGTAGACTCTTAAGTGAAAAACGCCCCAACCTATTGCCACTATGTCCATCGAAACGTCATTATTCACATAAAATTTCTCATTCTTTACACAGCTACTATGAAATTATATGAATATAACGAATGTGTCCAGTTTTCTTTATGAATATGGAGATCGTTTTGTACAATTAAAGAGTCAAGGAAAAGAACGATGATAGTCCATTTTTTTCGAAATTTGAAGTCACTGTACCATTTAGCAGCTTGAAAAACTTGCTATTGTTTGGAAACCATGCATCGAGGAAAACTTGGAGGCAGTATGTTGAAAATCAAGAAATAATTCAGAATAGCGACCATCACCTTGTTTTTCATCCCCACTCTTCATTTCCAAAGGATTTATTGCATAAAAACATAGGCAAATGCACTTGATTTAGTACCGTATTCAATTCTTTGCAGTTCACTATATTGTAGTATAGAACGAAAATTGAAACGAAAATAAATTTCCTTTAAATTTTAAGGAGAAAATGTGGTTAATAAAAATATAGAAATTCGCTGTATCTCTTTTTCTTAGTTTTATCAACCACAAGGGAGTGATTTAGTTGCCACCATTACAGGAATGTCGTTAAAAAGTACAAAACATTATATATATATATATATATATATATATATATATATATATATATATCGGAAACTAATTTAAATTTTAAAATTCTGAGAGTTATCCGTGCAAATAACTTCTGTTAATTTCAGCGTCCAATGTTCCATATTCTAGAAGGAGTAGTTGTGAAATACAAACAAACAGTCATATTTTAATGTAACAGATAATAATGAAACAACGACGAGAGTTTATTATTACTTCGAACATAAAGGTGTCGACTTCCTCTCTTATGTTCTCTTCTGTGAAAGAGCTGTCTTTTAAATGAACTTGCAGCAAAAGTTCTAAAAATGCTTTTCTCCGTGGCTTTCCTGATATGATTTCATCGCTTTTACTTCCGGAGTCTTCTTTAAGCATGGATTCCTTTTTTTCCTTTATCACCTTCAAAATAAAAAAAATAAGAAACATGTTATATTTTTCTAATTCCAAAAAATATTTTTAACACTTTCCAACTTGAAAAGTGTTTATGAATTCGGTTTGTCTGTCCCAACTCTAATTCGCGTCAATATAATCGAATTGTCATGTACTTGATATATGTTATTGAGACGTACTACAGCATGGTCGGTATTGAAAATGAAATGTGTAGCATTTATTGTTCGTTTACAGAGACACTCAAAATAATTCCGTTATATTGTGTGTTTATGGAAAAAAGTCGTTTGCAATGTATTTTAATTATTTTACATTGTTTCAAACGTATTGAAGTTCCTATACCTTGCTTATGTGCCCTACATGACGCTTAATGTAGAATAGAGTATGAATAGCATTTTATTGTTTATTTACAGGGACACACAAAATAACTCTAATACAGTACTGTTTATGAGCCATAATTGACGGAAGTGCATTTTCAGTTGGGGTATGCGTTTTTAAATTTAACTGATTTACTGCATATTACTTTGGCGTGTATAAATTCTATAGATCATATAAGGCTACACAACGAATTCGAGTATATTTTCCGTTTATTGGCGGAAATTCCTAAATGGGAAGTTTCAGCTGTGTAATGCGTTTCCTAACTGAACCAAATGTTAACGTACTATAAAGTTATACATACAAATATATAGATATTATACAGGGCTTCACAAAAGAATTTGAATATTTTCCGACTATGGACAGTATTTGTTGAAATTGGGTTTTTAAATGCTTTATGCGGTTTCTTACTGAAAAAAAAAAGTTGAGATTTTTCCTGCACTTTATGATGTAATTTTTCAAGCACCGATGCTGTGTGAAAGCGAATTCAAGCAACAATTGAAATAAAAATCGAATTTTTTTCTGTCACGTGCACCACGCAGCCAATAGCAACGCGACTTTCCCTAAGACATGAGAAATTTTACAGAACTCTTAAAGACAGGTGCTTGTAAATTTTACAGCAATTGTGTTGGCAGCCAAGGTGACAGTACCTTTTGTTGTAAAATACAGTGATTTTTCAAATGAAAATCAAATTTCAAATTAATTGCTTAAAAGACGCAAAGGTCAACCTAATGAAAAAGATTCCATGCCGGGATTCGAACTCGGGTCATCAGTATAGCGCACTGATTTTCTACCGACTAAACCACATGGAACGATACCCAGCCTGGAACTTCTCACTATTACAGGTTGGCAAGGCTACAAACGCAGCACAAGATGAAATATTTTTGCGTGAGCCACCTACATGAAGCAAACACGAAACATAATTAAATCCAGCATCGATTGCAAACACGAAAAGCTGGGTATCGTTCCATGTGGTTTAATCGGTAGAAAATCAGTGCGCTATATTGATGGCCCGGGTTCGAGTACCGGCATGGAATCTTTTTCATTAGATTGGCCTTTGCGTCTCTTAAGCAATTACTTTGAAATTTGATTTTCATTTGAAATATTGTATGCAAGGCGAATGTTTCTCTCTGGAAAAATTTCCAAGTATTAATACAGTGATTTTTTCCTGTCCTTTAGAGTATCATTTTTCAAGCACTGATGCTGTGAAAGCGAATTCAAGCAACAATTGAAACAAAAATCGAATTCTTGCTGTTACGTGCACCACACAGCCAATAGCAACGCGACTTGCCCTAGATATGAGAATTTTTACAGCATTCTTAAAGACAGCAGCATGTCATTTTACAGCAACTGTGTTGGCAGCCAGGGTGCCAGCAATGGTGCCAGCACCTTTTGTTCTAAAATACAATTTTTTTTTACAGTGTAATTGTTTACTTAGGTATCATCTTTCACCTTACTAAAAGGTGAAGTTTTTTTTTTTACAGTATTCTGAATGTAATGCTTTAATATAAGAGAAAGTAGCATTCAAATGAATAGTGTACAATTAAAAATGGTGTTTTCTATCATATGCGATGTAAAAATATAGGCATATTTTAAACTTTGTAAAATTAAAAAAATATAAGTTTAAACATTCAAAGCTTTAAAAAACATAAAATCACCCACTTAAAAAAAAAAAAAAAAAAAAACACAGATTTTGAAAAAGTAACACACATGCACACAATTGTGAAAGAAAAATACATTTTATTTATTTTTAAGTTTACTCTTTTTAAGCTCTAGTGGTTGAATTTCTTCCCACTTAATTTCAATCACTAAATGTCACATTTGCACCAGTATTTTGAAACGCAATGTTTTCTTCTTATGTACACGAATAAATGAACTTATTTATTTGCAAATAAATTTGATCGCAAATTCCGGTCCCATTGTGACACTTGAGGATTAAAATTAATTGGAAAAAAAATTGACCACCAGAGCTTAAAGGGTTAAACAATATATTTCAAATAGTTTCTACGCATAAAAAGACATAATCACCGATACAATCGACTGGGTTTGAAAACATTGGTACAGCAAAATCTAAATTTAAAAGCATTAGCAGCATGTCTCTCATTTGTTAACATTTTTCCATGGTGATTAAGCATAAAGCACCGGTGAAAGCTTTGACTTTGTTGGTTCAGACTGTAGTAATTATGTCCATAAATATGATTTAGTATAGATAATAAGTTTTCCCCTATGGATGAATTGAGTTTAGACATTGTCACAACGAGTGAGTTTAGACATTTTCTGGGGATAAATTACCAGTCGTACATTTGCGCTTAATTAAATAAGGTAAATGCACCTATAGTGGATCACGTACCAGTAGGGGATCACTAATTTTTGAAGTTCAAAAACAAACCCAAAGTGTATTTCTGAAAAACGACTGAAATCCTTAAATGCTAATCTTTTCTATAAATTGTTTGAAAAAATTATTATTTTTTTTCCCCCTGCTGGTACATTTATTTATTTTCTAGAGTGTCTTCAAAAACAAATTTTTTGGCAAATTCTTAGAAATTTCATTAAAAGATAAGGTTTTATTTAAAACATTGTTTCTTTAATATTATGTTTTATTTTGAATTAAACTGCTGTTGATATAGTCTAATACATTGTAAATAACTTGTAAACCAATCACTTAAAAATTCACGTATCAGAAATTTACTGTGCCCACTGGAGCACAAAGGAAGGGATATTTTCTGTTTTTCATTTTCTTTCCGAAGAATATATTTTGAAACTTTGAATGTTTATTCTGATACATGAAAGTTAGAACTAGGCAAGTAAAATATATCTTTTGGAATTCAATAACACTTTAATAATAATTAGATAAATGTCCTTAAATTGACCCACTACGGGTGAATTTACCTTATGGTAAATGTTTTGCATAAATATGATGAATAAGTTAATTTTTCAAATCATAAGCTATTTATTTTAAATTTTCTTACTGATAATCATTTAATTCAATATGAGAATATTTTTAAAAATTAATATGACTATTTGATAATTTTACTAAACTAATTTAATTAATTTAACTTAAACTACTACAGTATTTTTATTTTAAGTAGAATCAAAAGCAAATATTTAAGAAACATCTAATAACAGTCCTCTGTTTTCGAAACGATTTTTTTTTATTATCTTTCGTTATTTCAGGTAACGACTGCAGAATGTCATTCATTACAACAAACTGAAATCGGACGGAAACCCATGTTATTTCACTTGTTGAAGCAAGTAATATGCTAAGCGACTGTTTTTAATAATAATATTTAATTATAATTGTCGTTAATAATTTAATTATCGTTCATAAATTACTTAATTTACATATCTGTATCCTATATAAAACACTTATAATAAATTTAAGTGGACTTGAGAAACATTCCTTTTTATTCCATCTGTTTTAAATAACTTAATGTGACATTACGCTGTTTATTCATTTCATTAACTTAAAATGCCGAAAGATATTCCGTAGAAAATAGTCATTTGGCTGTTTTGATCTGTTTTGACAAATTTTGTTAATTTTGGAGTTACTTAACATTTTTTTTTGCTAATTGAGGATAAAAACTTAATTTTTTAAAGACTAAACTTGTAAAAACACCTGAGTTTTAGAAATTAACTGTCTAAAAACTCAATACTTATTGCTTTTTGACCATTATTTAAGTCTCTATGTTGTTCTAAGCATTAAGTTTGACGAAGGAAAAAAAGAGGTTTATTTTCATTATCTTAACGATTTTTTTTATTCTGTCTCTCTGTTTATAATTCACTTAGGAAGGTGAATTTATTTTCTGCGATATTCTTTTGATATTTTACATTTTAAGCAGGCATATTTGGTCGATTTAACATTGAGGAGTTGTCTCCTGTATAATAATCAGTAAGCGGTCTGATGTTTGATTCTTGTCATCTGTTTGTTTGGTGGGACTAGTATTTCTTTTTATAGCTTGGTTTGTCAGAACAACAGTGGTGTTTGATTATAATAGACTTTACAAGAGTGACAAATCTCATAACTGTGATTACAATGAGAAAGTGACAGAAAACCAAGAAAGAGATAAGACCACCAAGATGGCATCAAACTGCCAAGGTAAAAGGCAAATTCCCATGATAGGGATAAATTCAACCGAAAGAGAAAACTACAAATGAAAAATCTAATAATAGAAAACTACAAGAACCGAAGAGATAAAACTAAAAAGGACAGGGAAGCGGTTTAAATTAGCATAAACGTATAGTAGAAAGGCGTGGTGCCAACTCCCTTTGCAAAAATATATTCTGCCCTGAAATTCGATCTAAAATTGCCCATGTTTCTACTCCCCCCCCCCTTAGTTTCGGCTCTGGGTATGAAGTCTGGCCAGCTTTATATATAGATATAACCATTATATAATAACAAATCTTGATCTATTTCCAATTACTAAAATTAAATTAATAAATTTAGCTACAATTCATAACGCTGACATTATACAAAATAAAGATGGAACCTTTAACTAGTAATACAGAATCAAGCACAATACCACTAATTCACTAGCACATTGCGGACGATTAATCCATATAAACTATATGAAAAACCACCAAATTTTGATAAAAATATCCTATTAAAGACAAAACATACAAATAACCAGCTAAATAATGTTGAACCATTAAAAGACATATCGTAAACAATCAATAGATCAAATGGATGGATGAAGACGGAAGCTTATATAGTATTTCACTTTTTCAAGGGTACATAAAATACATATATAAGCAAAAAACATAGTCGATTTCTGTAATGGAATCCAGCATTAAGCTAAGAATTGAATTCCATTATGTACCCAATCGACTATACACCAAAAAGTATAAATCCACCATGCCAAATAAATTGAATTAAAAAAAATTATTAATCAATGCAATATCCGCAACAATGAACAACATTAAAAAATGAAACAATTTAAATCAAAGACATACCCAGCAAGAGAACGGTCATGACCATATTACAACTCAAACATTTAACCAATTTTAGCACAGCAAAAAACCCCGCCGAAATATATATATATAATAAAGATGAAATCACAAATATATGAACAAATGGTAAAATTCTAATAGATGAACAAAATATGAACATAGGAAACCAGTATGTAAAATAAAAAACTATGAATAGCCCACAGAATCATCAGAGGTGCTTGTTGGTTAATTCATAGTGAAGATGCGTTGTTTCATCCGATTTTGTCGGCATTAAGTCTAAAATGACAAAATTTAGCTCCTAATAGCGTATCAAAAAATAAAATAAAATAACAAGAGATCTAAAGAAAGATACACCTCACACAGGATATTAAAAATTATAAGAGCACAATACCTAAATTACATAAAAGAATCCAAAACATTGTAAAGTTGACTCACAATGTTAAAGCATATAAGGATGGAAACAGATTAAGTTAGGACTATGAGAACATGTGGTCATAAGTTGCTGAGATCAGAACATTACTACCATCGTACCATCTGGTGTGAAAAAGGAAAACTGTATTGTAATTCAGTTTATTAAAAAGAAATGTTTAGTGTTGCCATCTATTCCCATAAAACAGAAATTAAATTAATTTAAGAAATTAAGAAATGTGAAGATTAACATTTATTTAAAGTAGAATTAAAAAATAGGAATAAACTGAATATGTACTGAGTAAATATAAAATAAAATAAGTAAATAGAAGGGCATTGATTAATTTAACTAATTTAAAAACGAATATTATAAAATAAAAAAATGAGTATATAAATAACATTTAAAAAACAATGAGGATTATTTTGAGAAAGTAAAATATGACCTTGTATTATGTACCAATATGTGAAAAATAATGAAAAATAGGATGTTAAATGCATAATACCCCTATGATGATTTCTTTTTTCTCCAAATATATCCATATAATATATAAGCACACATACATACACATATACATGCTCACACACATATAAACATAAAAATTTTTAAACTTTTTTTAGCATTCCCGACCACAGCCCTCCATAATGGTATTTTTATTTTTTATGTGTATGTATTTAAAACATGCATACACATTTTTTTTTTTGGTTAAATTTTTTGTGTATGTTTTATAATTTTTTCAGCAATCCCATCCTACCCTACATAATAGTGTTTTTTCAATGTTTTAATTTTTTTAAAACATATATAAGGCTATCCTGGTAAAAAGTAGAAAAAATGAATATTAAGATTTGAGCCATGCAGAAATAAAAGAGACGGGATATATATATATACTATATATATATATATATATATATATAGTAAGAATGAAAGTAAAAACTTTATCTCTTATTAACTTAAATACTGCATTATTTTCAAAGTTGCATAATTTTATCTCAAAGTTCGTATTCTGACCAAATTTCGTGATAGCTTGAAGAAGGCAGTGCTGATACAACAATTGCTTATAGCTCAAGATGTAATACATCTACCGAAAAAATGAAAAAGGTTCTTCAATTCAAGTGACATCAGTAGTCGTGCCTACAAATTTCATGCTTGCACGCTTGCTACGTAACATTGAAAAGTCACCCCGTGAATGTATCAGAAAGTTTTATGTTCTTGAGAAAAATATTTGCTTGAGAACCACCTTAATAGCATAGCATTCTTTACCTTTCTGGTAAATTCCTGGATATGTTGTACATTTTTCCGAAACCTCCATCCAGTCGGTGAACAGTATAAAAAGCAGAAGTCAGGCCAAAGCCAAGGTCTGAAAGCTCGGTAAAAGAAGGTTTCACTTATCCTTAAAAAGAAAGAAAAAAAGTAGAACCAACAATCAACACCGCAATTTATATACCATCAATTATACAATGGAATTAATCATACTCCTATTATAAAGAGGTAAAAATTGTTTATTTGTCGGAGATAAGCTCAGGAACTACCGAACCGATTCCAAATATAATGGTATCAAAATGATGGTGTTCACCCAACTTAGAACATAGGCTATATCTTATGTCGGTGCCACTACCCCAAAGGGGGTGCAGGAGCAAAAAACGTTCTAAAAATGCGATTTTAGCGTTACTGAAGGGCTTAGAAATATGAAATTTTGAATATTAGTTACTTATAAGATATAAATGGTGTATAAGAACAGTTCTTAAACAATTCGAAATTTAAAAGGGGTGAAAATGCACAAAAAGCGTTCTAAAAAACGTTCTAAATGGTAGTTTCTACATAATCTCAGGAAATACCAAACCGATTTCAAAAGTAATGGTATCAAAATGATGGTGTTAGTCCAACTTAGAACATAGGCTATATTTTATGTCGGTGCCACTACCCCAAAGTGGGTGCAGGAGCAAAAAACGTTCTAAAAATGCGATTTTAGCGTTACTGAAGGGCCTAGAAATATGAAATTTTGAATATTATGAAGACTTCTCCATGTTGTGCTGCGGTAGCAGCCTTACCGACTAATATAAGTGAGAAATGCCAAGCTGGACATCGTCCTTGTGGTTTAGTGGTAGAGCACTGGAGATCTATTCCAGGGACCCGGGTTCGATTCCCGTCTTGGACATTTTTCACTAAGTTGGTTTACGCTTTGTTAGCAGTGTCATTCACATCATTAATATTTTGAATATTAGTTACTTATAAGATATAAATGATATCTAAGAGCAGTTCTTAAACAATTCGAAATTTAAAAAGGGTGAAAATGCACAAAAAGCGTTCTAAAAAACGTTCTAAATGGTAGTTTCTACACAATCTCAGGAAATACCAAACCGATTTAAAAAGTATTGGTGTCAAAATGATGGTGACAACGCTTGCTCCAAGATAGGCTATGTTTTATGTCGGTGCCACTACCCCAAAGGGGGTGCAGGAGCAAAAAACGTTCTAAAAATGCGATTTATGTGTTACTGAAGGGCCTAGAAATATGAAATTTGAAATATTAGCTACTTATTAGATATAAAGGATTTCTAAGAACAGATCTTAAGCAATTCGAAATTTGAAAGGGGTGAAAATGCGCGAAAATCGTTCTAAAAAACGTTCTAAATGGTGGTTTCTACACAATCTCAGGAAATACCAAACCAATTTAAAAAATAATGGTGTCAAAATAAGGGTGTCAAAATGACGTTGACAATCCTTGCTCCAACATAGGTTATGTTTTATGTCGGTGCCACTACCCCAAAGGGGGTGCAGGAGCAAAAAACGTTCTAAAAATCCAATTTTTGCGTTACCGAAGGGCCTAGAAATATTAAATTTGAAATATTAGCTACTTATTACATATAAAGGATTTCTAAGAACAGTTCTTAAAAAATTCGAAATTTAAAAGGAGTGAAAATGCGCGAAAAGCGTTCTAAAAACGTTCTAAATTGCGATTTCTACTCAATCTCAGTAAATACCAATGCTATTTCAAAAGTAATGGTTGCAAATCAATGGTGACAATCCCTGCTATAACATAGGTTATATTTTATGTTGCTGTCACTACCATCTGAGGGTTGCAAAAGCAAAACCTATTCTAATTTGCGTTTTTTGCACAACTGAGGGGTCTAACACTTTGAAGAATGGCATGGTATTTACTTACAAGATGCAACTGCTTTCTAAGTACAGTCGAAAGTAAATTCCAAATTTAAAGAGATGAAGTCAGCGAAAAGCATTCTAAATTACAAATTTTATGCAATCTTACCAAATACCAAACCGATTTAAAAAATAATTGTGACAAATTGTTGATGATGGAACCTGCTCAAACATAAGCTATATTTTATGTCTATGCCACTATCACCAAAGGATTGCAGGAGCAAAAAACTTTCTAAATTGCGAATTCTGTCATACCGAAAAGGCTAGAAACTTTAAATATGGCATGGTAGTTACTTATAAAATATAAATGCCCTCAAAGGACTGCCGAAAATAAATTCTAATTAAAGAGGAGTGAAGCGAAGGGGAGGTGCGAAAAGCATTCTAAAACAGTCCTAAATTACGATTTCTATGCAATTTCAGGGAATATAAGCCAATTATAAAAGTAATAGTTGCTAATCAATGGTAACAGTTTCTGATTCTACACAGGCTATATTTTATGCCGATGGTTCTACCATCTGGGGTTCACAGGAACAACAAATGTTCTAAAAAAGGCCTTTAAAAGCTTTCTAAATTACGTTTCTGTGGAATATGAGGAAATAACAAACCGATTTTAAAATTATTGTTGGCAAATTAATGGTGACAGTTCCTGTTTCAACATAGCCCTTTATGTTGAGAGAGATGGTAGGACTTAGAATTTGACATGATAATTAATTTTAAGATGTAAGAAGATGGTTTCTAAAAAATTCAAAATTTAAAATGAATACTGAAATGACCGTATTAATTGAGCATAAAAGTTTCAAAATATTTTCTAAATTATTATTTATTTAGTTTTATTTCGTTTTATTAATTTAAGTCTCATTTCTGCCTTATGCAGTGTAACAATGATATTTAATCAAACTGTGTTTTAAATAGTAATTTTTTTTTAATTATTCCTAAAAGTAATAAGTACTTTTAATAAAATAAAATATTACCTTTTAATAAAATAATAAAAATTTAGTTAGTAGCTTTTAATAAAAATAAAACATATAAATATCACTTGGCATATTTAAAATATTACGCGAGCAAAGCCGCGGGGTTTGCTAGTCATATTATAAAGAGGAAAAAATTGTTTATTTGTCGGAGATAAGCTCAGGAACTACCGAACCGATTCCAAAAGTAATGGCTTCAAAAAGATGGTGTTCGCCCAACTTAGAACATAGGCTATATCTTATGTCGGTACCACTACCCCAAAGGGGGTGCAGGAGCAAAAAACGTTCTAAAAATGCGATTTTTGCGTTACTGAAGGGCCTAGAAAAATGAAATTTGAAATATTAGTTACTTATTAGATATAAAGGATGTCTAAGAAAACTTCTTAAACAATTCGAAATTTAAAAGGGGTGAAAATGCACAAAAACCGTTCTAAAAAACGTTCTAAATGGTAGTTTCTACATAATCTCAGGAAATACCAAACCGATTTAAAAAGTAACGGTATCAAAATGATGGTGTTAGTCCAACTTAGAACATACGCTACATTTTATGTCGGTGCCACTACCCCAAAGGGAGTGAAGGAGCAAAAAAACGTTCTAAAAATGCGATTTTTGCGTTACTGAAGAGCCTAGAAATATGAAATTTGGAATATTAGTTACTTATAAGATATAAATGATGTCTAAGAACAGTTCTTAAACAATTCGAAATTTAAAAGGGGTGAAAATGCACAAAAAGCGTTCTAAAAAACGTTCTAAATGGTAGTTTCTACATAATCTCAGGAAATATCAAACCGATATTGGTGTCAAAATGATAGTGACAAGGTTTGCTCCAAGATAGGCTATGTTTTATGTCGGTGCCACTACCCCAAAGGGGGTGTAGGAGCAAAAAACGTTCTAAAAATGCGATTTATGTGTTACTCAAGGGCCTAGAAATATGAAATTTCAAGTATCAGCTACTTATTAGATATAAAGAATTTCTAAGAACAGTTCTTAAACAATTCGAAATTTAAAAGGGGTGATAATGCGCGAAAAGCGTTCTAAAAAACGTTCTAAATGGTGATTTCTACACAATCTCAGGAAATACCAAACCGATTTAAAAAATAATGGCGTCAAAATGATGGTGAAAATCCTTGCTCCAATATAGGCTATGTTTTAAGTCGGTGCCACTACCCCAAAGGGGGTGCAGGAGAAAAACGTTCTAAATTGCGGATTTTGCGTGAGGGAAGGGCCTTGAATCGTGAAATTTAGAATGGTAGTTAGTTGTAAGATATCAATGATCTCTAAGGACATTTCCTAAAAAAATCGAAATTTAAAAGGGGGGGTCAAAAGCGCAAAAAGCGTTGTAAAAAACGTTCTAAATTGCAAATTCTATGCAATCTCAGGAAATACTGAACCGATTTCAAATATAATGGTGTTAAAATGATGGTGACAGATCTTGCTCCAAGATAGGCCAAATTTTATATCTGTTTCCACTACCCCAGAGGAGATAGATGCAGGAGCAAAATGAGCGAAAAACGTTCTAAATGCCGATTTGTCACAAATATCTCAGGAAGAATCAAACTGATTTCAAAAATAATGGTAAGAAATTGATGCTGACAGCCTCTGCTCTAACATAGACGCTATTTTAAGTTGGTATCACTATCACCTAAACGTTGCCGGAGCAAAAAAGCGTTCCAAATTTCGATTTTTGTGATCGGTAGGGGCTAGCAACTTAAAATTAGGCAAGGTACATATTTATTACATATAAATGATCTTTAAGAACAGTTTCGAAAAAATTGGAAATTTAAAAAGGGGGCGAAAATGCGCTAAAAGCGTTCTAAAAACGTTCTAAATTGCGATTCTTACTCAATATCAGGAAATTCCAAAGCTATTTCAAAACTAATGGTTGCAAATCAATGGTGACAGTCCCTGCTATAACATAGGTTATATTTTATGTTGCTGTCACTACCATCTGTGGTTTGCAAAAGCAAAACATGTTCTAATTTGCGTTTTTTGCGTAACTGAAGGGTCTAACACTTTGAAGTATGGCATGTTATTTACTTACAAGATGCAACTGCTTTCTATGAACTGTCGAAAGAAAATTTTAAATTTAAAAAGATGAAGTGAGCGAAAAGCGTTATAAATTACAATTTCTATGTAATCTTATCAAATACCAAATCGATTAAAAAAATAATGATAACTAATTGTTGGTGATAGAACCTGCTCAAATATAAGCTATATTTTATGTCTTTGCCACTACCACCAGAGGGTTGCAGTAACTAAAAACTTTCTAAATTGCGATTTCTGTGCACTGAAAAGGCTAGAAACTTTAAATATGGCATGGTAGTTACTTATAATATATAAATGCCCTCGAAGGACTGTCGAAAATAAATTCGAATTAAAAAGGGGTGAAGTGATTACGATTTCTACGCAATTTCAGGGAATATAAACCAAATATAAAAGTAATAGTTGCGAATCAATGGTAACAGTCTCTGATCCTACACAGGCTATATTTTAGGCCGATGATTCTACTACCTGGGATTCACAGGAACAACAAACGCTCTAAAAAAGGCCTTTAAAAGCTTTCTAAATTACGTTTCTGTGGAATATTAGGAAAAAACAAACCAATTTCAAAATTAATGTTGGCAAACTAATGGTGACAGTTCCTATTTCAACATAGCCCTTTATGTTGAGAGAGGTGGTAGGACTTGGAATTTGACATGCTGGTTAATTTTAAGATGTAAGAAGATGGTTTCTAAAAAAAAATCGAAACTTCAAATGAATACTGAAATGAGCGTATTAATTGAGCATAAAAGTTTCAAAATATTTTCTAAATTATTATTTATTTAGTTTTATTTCGTTTTAATAATTTAAGTCTCACTTCTGCCTTATGCAGTGTAACAATGATGTTTAATGAAACTGTGTTTTAAATAGTAATTTTTTTAATTATTCCTAAAAGTATTAAGTACCTTTTAATAAAATAAAATATTACCTTTTAATAAAATAAAATATTACCTTTTAATAAAATAAAAATTTAGTTAGTACCTTTTAATGAAAATTAAACATATAAATATCACTTGGCATATTTCAAATATTACGCGAGCAAAGCCGCGGGGTTTGCTAGTATGCGATAATTGTCTACACCCCAAAAATATAACATATCAATCAGTCGTATTTTAACTGTGAAATACTATGACAACACCTGGACCCCACATCTTTTCTGCAGGCTAGCAATTTAATTTTGTTTAATAAACTATACAGAGATATTATAAAATCTATTATTTTTTTTAATAATCTTTAAAATTATAATTTTATCCTTCCCAGGGCCGAAACTAGCCTTTTTGCACTCGGAGCAAACATGGATTTTAATGCCCCCTCCCCCTCCTCCGCAAAATATATTTACAAATAGAATTTTACTAATTTTCTCTAATTTACTAAGGAGGTTTCAGCCGAATTAAAAAAAAAAAAATAAAATATGTAATACTGAACTACGTAATCTGCTTTGTCAAATATTGATTCATCGAAATCTTGAAAACGGAATCGAAAAGAATCGAAAAAATTTCGCTTTGTACAGGACCTTTATGCCATACCATCCTTAGATTCTTCTATGCTTTGGCATACCCCAGGCAGGACGAATTTAACAATACCGCGCTAAACATAGGCGTGAGAAAAATTAATACACAAAATCTTCATTTGGTAGCCGGGGCCCCTCTGCCCCCCTTTAGTTTCGGCCCTGTTCCTTCCAAACTGCGTTAACCCTTTTTCGTTTACTGAATGTTCACAATAGTCTAAATAAACGATCATTAATATTGTTATCCTGTTTACCATAAATTGCAGACATACAATCTGAAAATCATATAATCTGATGTACTTTAAAAATGCTTACATAAATATGTATGCAGTATTCTTTTAAAAGAATTTTAAGTTTAGGATAATGTTGGTAAATAAATATGGGAATTTTTTTCAGAAACTGAATACGACCGGATCAAGACGGACCAGAAACTGCGAAAAACTAAACAGGTTGGTGTAATAGTACGGGCAGGGCCTAGAAATTTCGACATGTGCGGATAAATAATAACCAGCTTTTCTCCAGCTAGAATTGGAATATCTTTAACGCGCTCACTTGCACTAACAGATTTCTTTTACCTGGTGTCCCAAAAATGACTGATGGTTTTTAAAATTCAATATCTTGCAAACGGTGACAGATATTAAAAAAAATCTTGCAGGAGTGTTATGTAAGATGTCAAGAATTTTTATGCTGCGATTCTCAGTTTTAGTTACATATAGCACCGATAGATGGCTCTGCAAGCAATAACCGCTAAATTCAGGCTCTATTTTTCGGTCTCTCTCTTCTTCCATGCGAAAAACGGAGATTAAAATGCATTGAATGGATCCCGAAGTACAAAAAATCGGGTCTGGACTGACCACCTATTGCTCTCAGCGCCATCTACTGTTTGAAATTCGAACTAAAATCAAGAATCACTGTTAAAAAAAATCTCCTGACATCATACATAACACTCCTGCAAGAATTTTTTTAAATATCTGTTACCGTTTGCAAGCTATTGAATTTTAAAATCCATCAGTCATTTTTGGGACCCCCGGTATGTATTCTTTTACCTTTCGTAATCTCCTTGATGTAATCATATGTTTATTATAGATAATCATAAAAATTTATTGATTTTCACAATATTCTCGATATTCTTATCTAAAAAACAAGTTAATATGCAAAATGTATTTATATTTTCTTATCTAAATTCAATAATTATTTCTTTTTCTCTCATAAAAAGCTTATATTGGTGTAAAGTAATTTATTTTCTCATTTCATATTCATTAATCTATGAAATATCTCATTTAATAATCATTAAGTTTGAAGTGTTGACAGCTTCAATATTATTTTAGTTTTACCCTTAAATGCATAGTATAACTAAGGGATTACATTATCTTTTTTTTGCCATTTGGCGCTTTCTTTTGGTCTTTTGGTGAACTTGTGTACTTATGTGTTACTTGCCTGTGATAACATGCATTTAAGGTTGCAAAGACTGTTTTTGTTCTGATTTGTTATCAAACATTATAAAAAAATATTATATCGTTGAATAGTTGTTATTGCGCAGTGTAAACACTTTAAAGTAAGTATATAATTTCAAATTATCATTTTTTGAGCAATTTTTGTTATGTAACTCAGGACATAACAAATATTATGACATTATATCCAAAAGAAACATAAATAAGATTTTCACTATTTTTGTGGCGGATAATTATTAAAAAAAAATTCTCAAATATAATTTTTCCCGAATAAAATAAAAAATCATTCATTAACGCATTAACCTTTGGGTAAATCTCTTTATCATTTCAATGTAATTATATAAACAATAAAATCATAAGTTGAACGCTTATAATTATTATCTGACATTTACATTTCTTATAGGGATGCCAGTTATATCTATTTTTGCAAAATCACCAAAATTAAATATGCTTGGAAGGATTTTTTTTTTTAATTTAACATCTGCATGAGGCTAATATACTTTTCGCTTGGCGCCATACTCGATACATAACAAGATAAATTGTTAATTAAAAAAATTTTCATTTCCATCCTAACTTTCAGAGCGAAAAGGAATCTAAGTTTATGCGCGGGGATCACCTCACAAGTTCGACTCTCTTTATATATAATAAACAAATTGCCATGAACCGGAGTCTTTCTATTTTTCAACATTAATTTGCATTTTAACAGGGATGAGAAACTGGATACTGCAGCTAACAACGCAACGTAGAAAATTATTTCAGTAGGTATTTATTGATCATACCCTTAATAGTAAGATAGAGGGGAGTATGAAGAGGAAAATACCCTTATGGATACCGCAAAACCTGACTGTGAGCTGATTCCCGAACTTAAAACATCTTCATACCTCCTTTATCTTACTATTTAGATAAAATAAACTTTTTTGGTGAACGTGCATTTCTCCTTCCCCCAGTGGCGTAGCTACATATTCAGCGCCCTGGAGCAAGTGAAGTTTGAGCGCCCTATTGTCACTCGAAAAAGTTCGGTGCATTTTTTGTTTTGAAGTTTAAAATTTATATAATATTCTTAATTCGATTTGAAAATCAAAGTATTTCAACAACGTGTTAAATACAAATAATTAAAAATAATTAATGAATAACGAAATAAATTATTCTGTAAGTACTGAGATATGTTTTGCGAATAGGGCGAGATTTTTGTTTTAAATGCGCCAATGAGCCAGTACAATCTGCCGCCCTTAACCCTCTCGCTGCGTAATTGTTTTATCAAAATAGCTTCAAAAATTGCGTATTTAACTCCTTCGCGACTAGTGTCTTTTAAGAATTTTTATTCTTTTGTCACCAAAATTTTCGTCTGATTTAATCGGGAAAATGCTCCGATTAGATAAGGCAAAATTTACAATAAAATATAAATGGTGGGAATGATCAAGTAGGGTTAATTAGACGGAAAAATGCATCCCCGATGAAATCTCGGGTTGCGCAAATTTTGTGACTTTTACGTTGCCAGAGAAACCCCTCGGGTTGCGCAGCGAGAGGGTTAATATATGTTTTTCTTTTCAAGGATTTCGAAGCATTGTAGAATACTAATAAAAAAACACTTGTCAAGGTTTTATTTACTTTTTACATATGAATGAAATACGTTTTTCTGGTTTTAGTGCTAGAAAATCCAAAATTCAAAGTAACATAACTCGGTAAGTTTCGGTCGTACAAAAAGGAATGTATTATTTTACCTGTTAAAGTACGGAGTAGATTTTTCTGAACCAAGGAACGGAATAAAAATGTAAACATTGTAACTTTTAAAAAATAACTATTTTGACATAAATTACTTTTAAGAGGATGAAGAATAACTTTGAAACTTTTTTTACTATTGGAACCATAATTCTACTGCTAATGGTTTAGAAAATTAGCCAATGAACAACGATAAATGTTGACACCCGGGTTCTCACCGCCTTTTGACTAATCTGAGCAGTTTGGCTAATCGCTAAAGAAAAACTAGCCAAATTCAAATAATCGTAGTAATGGATTTGTTATAAAACACTAAGGATATCAAAACACAATGAATTAGACGGAAAAGGTCTAATCCTACAATAACATCATTGAGAGTGTCGTCGAAACAACAACAACAAAAAAAAACTCTTGCAATTTGACCATTTTCAATCTTTAGTTTTCTCGTCTTGTAAAACAGTTTGGCGCAGTGGCGATCGGCCTGATTGACACCCTTATATTACTCAAGAT
This sequence comes from Maratus speciosus, assembly GCA_963932465.1. NCBI lineage: Eukaryota > Metazoa > Arthropoda > Arachnida > Araneae > Salticidae > Maratus > Maratus speciosus. The sequence continues at coordinate 41,412,238 of OZ010792.1, forward strand.
TCCAGTTTTTACATTCCATAAACATACAATGCAAGGAAGGAAATAGGAAAGCATAGTAATCACAATAAAAATAAATGAAAACAACGGTATATTTTACATTTTCAAATATTCTGAATCATTTCTCACAATTTTTTTCAAATATTCAATAGGTATGCGTGTATGTTAGAATTTACTCACGTTTTCAGATTCCCAGAGCACGATTTGGTGTGTTTTTGATGATGTCGGCAGAAATGTTATAAATCTGTCATTAATTTTCAAAGTTTCGAGTCGCCGCATGGTTTGGTATCTAAACTTTTTATCAATCATTCTGCGACGATAACTGACGAACATTTTCTCTTATATCTCAATCAAATTATTTTTATTGCTCACGTTCAGCTTATATCCATACAACAACATTTCACCATGCAGACAGTGTCTGCTCGATAAGGGGTTCACAATCACTTTACTGCTTTTACTACCAGTAATTTCAGAAAAAAAAATTTCTCCTTGTTTAATCGTAGAAACTCCTACTATTAAAACAGATCAAATTTTATATACCAGTTTCTGATAGAAAAATGATTGTGAAACTCTGAAAATCCGCTACTGCACACAGGGTCGCACTCGGTTACTGTGAAATACGCAGATCTTGCATTTTTGGAGAGCACAACATTTTAGAAACTCATTATTTTACCACCTTGCTAGTAGAAACCAACAATATCCATTAACATTCCAGTTTTTATTTCTGTAAATGCTTTCAATTTCGGAACTGGATCCGAACTTGAAAGCGTCTTTACAGAAAAAAAGAAAATCGAAACAGTGTAAAATAACTGTTTAGACATCGACGTCATATGCTGCGGATAAAAAAAATTAAATGTAAATGAGAAATTTTAAAGAACGCTGACATTGGTTTAACATTAGCTTGAAAATTACTAGTGCAGGATTCTAAGTATTCATAATTTTATTACTAAATTAGAATGTTATGATTAATTAAATCTATTTTAAACTATTTTTGCAGATGGGAGATAAAACGTCTTAATGCTGCTAGAAATATTAATAAACGTGCAAATATTTGATTTTAAAGCCAAATAGCTTTCAAATAGATTTTTATACAGTAAACTGTCTAAAGCTCTGTGCAAGACATATTTTCGTCTTATGCAGAATGCTCTGTAAACCCAAGCAACAGGTTACATTCGAAAAGGCGCAAAAGAACCTTCAAATTGGCTGAAAATTTTTGGAGAAGATCATGCCGCCATTGGTAACGAACAGAATTAGAGAATATAATTATATTTTTAAAGATTTAAATGGTCCTCTGAAACAAAGGAATTTTCAAGAAAAAAAATTGCAATTCTCATAATTTGGAAACAGAAACAAAAATCCTTAATAAAAAACACTTCAAAAAAGTATTTTTTTTTTAAATATTAAATAATTTAAGACTTTTCAAATCTAATGCTTGTAGCAAATTTTGCAACTATTAGCTTCACCTGGGGGTGGTCTCAACTTTATCTGGTTTAGGGCACACCAACCCACAGATCGGTTGCCCAACGGGCCAGTCTGAGCCGACCAGAATATGACTTAATTTAGTAAAGTCCTATTTTTCCTTATTTTTTTTTTAATTTATTGGCCTAATTTCAGCAAATTTGAAAGGGAAATTATGTCATTAAAAATTGTTTAAGTTTTATAAATGAAAGTGCACGCTTTCTTTAAAACTCGAGGTCTTTATTATCACCAGTGAAAATGTTTCACCTTTGTATAAAATTAGGATCTAAGTTTTTATTCATTTTTATACTGTTTTGAACTCACAGTATTTCTATAAACTGTTCGGAAAGTTGAGTGGAGTAATTCCAGATTCATATCGAATTATGGCGGGAAGAGGGAGCAGAGCCTGATTACTGCCTAAGCAAATTCACATTAGTATTTCCGAAAAATATGTTTTGCCTTATTTAACCCCAAAATTCAGCAAATAAATAAGGTTTAATGCTGAAAAATACTTTTCGAAAAAAGTGGTGTAAATTTGTATAGGCGATAATCAGGTCCGAAGGAGCACTAAAATTTTCTCTCTTTTTGAAGGAAAAGACAATTCTGCATTTGAGATTAACCATATTTTCAAAATCTCAAAAACAATACGCACAAAATTTAATTTGCCGTTTACATCCCCCCCCCCCACATCCCAACATCTAAATTTGTTACCGTGGACCGATATGGAATATGCGTAAATCCGGTTCTTGTTATTGTTTTGTAATCTGTATTGATGCCTATGTTTAGTTTCCGCAAAAGAAAACAAAACTTCAAAATTTTCGTTTTCTTGTTGTTTTTTTTTTGTTTGTAAAATGGTCATTGATTTTCTTCAACTTGTCAAACTTTTTTTTTCTAGATCTTAAATTAACTAAATAGGTAAGGCTGTTACATCGTAAATATAGGTTTCTCAGCAATGATTTCTTTGGGTTACATCATTTCCGTACGGTAATCACCGTGATAAATTTCTAAAACATTTTCAAGATAAATGTACCAGGAATTTTGTTTGAAAATGGTGGTTACCAATAAAGTGACCAATGAGAGCCCTATAAATAAGTTTTGATTACTTTAAGATTTGAAAATCTTCAACTGTCGTCTACGGAAAAGTTTCAGAAAAAAAAATTGGGCATGCTGAAACGGTGTTGGAGATGTTACTCGGGGCTACAGTACGGTATGAATTATAATTAAAACTTCGGGAATAGAAGTAATTTCTTTTAACTGTGTATATAAACATGTTTTAAATCGAAATAGTTGAGGTTAAACACAGTAGAAAGTGACACACAAAGACCACAGTAGCAAAAACATAATAGTGAAGTTAAAACAAAGTAAAATAACATAGGAATATGCCTATTGTAACAAGATTTATCTATAATATCTGATTAATAGTGAAAAAAATATGCAGATATTTTTAAAATTTTTATTTTGCTCTTTCTAATTTTGCGCCGTTAGGATTCGGGCGCCTGGAGCAGGTTGCTCCAACTGCTCCACGGTAGCTACGCCCCTGCCTTCCCCACTGAAGTAAAACAATGATTAATTATTCACAAAAATAGAACGGTGTTTTGTCCCAGAGGCTCTATTGGAAATCAAAGAAGGATTTTTATTTACCTTACAATTTATTTACATTATCAAAGAGAGAAAGGACTGCAACAATATTATCTAACGATGCTATATCAATATGTTTTTAAAATTATTATATGTACGTATTACTTTTTAAAGGAAATCTACATTTATGAAATTACATACAAAATTTTTGAATTTTATTAAACCTCCAGTTCTTAATGCACCTTTAAGAGTTCGCGTCATTTTTTGCTTGTTAAAGGCTATCACCACTTTGACAGCCTGGAATGCAAAGCTTTTGGGGGATTTTTTAATGCAAAGTATTTATAAAAATCTATTGGTACTAAATTATTATGCATGTATTAAAGTAGATATTTGTCAGTTGATATATTTGAAAAGTGACGGCTTGATAGCTGATGGGCGGGAGTGCTTCGAAAAAATAGAGTCAAGCGGAGGATACGATAACTATCGTAGACTTAACCTAAAACAATGAGACAAAAAAAATATTTTTTAGACCGAATAGTGAAATGCGTAGTCTTTTTTAAAAATATGCATTTTTGGCTAAATTCCACCAATTCAAAGTGAAATTTAACATTTCAACCAAAAATTTTGCTACTTAGTTTCAAAAAAAGATTTATATAAAAAAAAACTACATATTTCATACAAAACATATGCGACGATTATTTTCAAAAAGATCGAATTTATTGGATAAAAAATGGTGGATTTATATTGTCCACCCAATTTGAAAATACTGTAGCTCACCCTATAGTTGTCCTTTCACTTTCAGTATCATATCTACCCTATCTATCTATCTATATTATAAAGGACAAACATACCTGTGCGTAACGCATACGTCATTTTGCGAATGGCAACATTTTGAAATTTATATTTAAATTTCTGCTTTGAAATTTTCATTACAGCAAATTTTTAAACTTCTAAACATCGCACATTTTCAATTTTTACACCGTCGTATAGGGGAAAAAATTTACTTTTAAACGCAATTTGTTTGAAAGCTGTATCTAAATTAATTTTTTTGTAGTTTTTAATACAAATTTTGTAATTGTGGCAACTGAAGTACTCCATTTCTATTAAAATTAAAGGAAAAATAGTCAAGTAGATTACTGTATCTTTTTGTTGCCATTTTCTCATAAAAACTGAAAAAAAAAATTGAAATTAAAATACGTGCTATGTCAGGGATATTGTCTGTTATAAACCCAGGGAATTTTGGTTTTATTTCGTTTTTATTTATCAATTAAATGATTTTTAGTTCATTGAAACTTACTTTACACACGATACAACACTTTCTTTTTATTTGTGTCCCTTATTTTCTCCGGTTTTACTTAATTCGTATCAAATAGCTGAAAGAATGCAATTTTATTAATCCGTGTGTAATAACATTTTCCGAATTTCGAAAAGATATAAATGAGTGATTTCTGATAAAACATGGAGCTATTATAAACAAACAAATGAAGGCATGTGGATCATTAGACACCCGATTTACTTCTTGAATGACGACATTATGCTTTATTCTGGGTTTGTGCTTATTCACGATAATGACACCATATGCATACTTTTCTGTAGATGTTGTTTAAGAATCGATCATAAAACTGGAATTCTTTAGCGGGTGCAAATGACGTCATTTTATACCGACGAGTTAAAATGATTTTGAAATGATCAAATTAAAATACCATTTTTTTTTTTTAAATCGTGAATACGGATATGAGAGGTGTGTACGTAAATTTTGAGAAGGTGAAAATAATGTCGGGTGTAGATTTCACGGGGAAAAAATTCTATGATCGCGTCATAGTGGAATACATTTTGATGTTTTTCATTCCGGAATACCAAGCACAAGAGCCTCAATTGATAACTTCATCATAATAACGTATCTTTATTATATTTTACTGATTACATACACTGATTACATATCCTGATTACATATACTAATTAGAAATTAAAGTTTAATTTTAATAATGTGGACAACGGAGTTTTATAGAAAGAGTAATTTGTTATCTTTAGATTAAAATAATATTTGTTTGAGAGTTAGACTAGCCAGTATAAGATGCATTTTTTTTTAACTAATTTTGTAGGTTTTTTATAATATAATTAAACGGTTCCTACTTAAACATTTGCTTTCGTCGAAATTCGACGGGTTCCACCTTGTATATATAAAATCCTAATGAAACGAATTTATGAAACGGATATTATGAAATGACTGAAATGAAACGAATTTATGAAACGACTGATTAAACAACTGATTATGTTTCAAGGCGATTTCTCCTAAAATATGGAATACTTTGCGATGAAATTAATACCAAAAATCCGTATTGATCTGCAGATTTCAAAACTGGTATTAGAATTTTTAAATTCGACTTAGTTTTCGAGATATTATTTTTTTTCTAATTTTAAATACTTTTCTCTAATGATGGTAACTCAAATTTTAATCATAACAGATATTTTTTTTTCATACTTTAGAAAAGGTTATTATTTTAAACTAATTTGGCGACTGTTTTGGCCTCACTTAAATGTATGCTAAGAAATGTATCATGTTACTTTTATTCATAATTCAATTTGCTTGAACAATCTTTCGCCAAATCGAAAGATTCCGATAGAGAAATCAAGAACTCGGTATTTTTATGTTAGCGGGACGCAGGTGATAAATCGCTAAACATTTTTCCCGTCGCATTTTTTTTTTTTTTTGTATTTCATTAATTTCCTTTGAAATATAATCATTTCATTCATTTTATTTAAAATATAAAACTGTCATTTAAAACTGAAACATTTAAAATAGATGGCTTTCGCTTCTTTCTTTCTTTTATTTATTTATTTATTTATTTATTTTTTATTTTTTTAAACAAAACGAAAAGAAAAGTATTAGGCACAGATGTCATATACGTACCGGGGTACCTAATTGGCGCCAAAATGGTATTATTTTGATTGACATGGTAACCCGGCTATTGTTGTTTATTTAAGGGGTCTCAGGACTCTTAAAGCTTTAAAATTTTCGAAATTTTAATTTTTTTAGATGTTAAACTCTTATTTTTTCTGAACATTTTGATATAATTGTTTCCTTGAAATTCCTATTAGAACTGAAGTTACGGCTTTTACATTTATACACGTTCAATAGCTGAAGCGTCGTTTTTGAAACTTTGAAGCCATTTTTCTCCAAATGATGTTTTTGGGCATAACGCGCACGATATCTCAAAAACTTATGAATATATTTTTATGAAATTTTCAAAACATGTGTTTCATGTTAGTCTGTATAATCTGAACCTAAAATTTCCTTTTTATTGTTCAAAACAATATTTTTTTAGGTGATTATACTGTTGAAATTTTCTTAATTTTGCATTAGCTAAATACAACTTTGCATTAAAAATATAAAAACGCTTTAAATACAGATTTATTTAGGCTCAGGGTAATTATTACAATCTGAAGTATAAGTAGGTACCAAAATTTTCATTCTAGTTGCAACACTTATTTTGTAATCGTGCACGTAAGCTGTTATGCCGATTTTAGGTAGATTTCGTAAGAAATACTACCTATTGCAGTCGTTACCATGGTGCGACTTTTGAAAAATTCCTTCATAACTTTTCATTATAGGACCCCAGGAACCCAAAACCACACCCACCTAAAAAGTTTATATATATATATATATGTATGTATGTATGTACTAAATTTTGTCCGCACGATAAAAGTCGCAATTATGCACGGATCGTCTTCAAACTCGTCAACAACTTTGAGATGGTTAATATCTCGGCGGGGATTGAAAATGGGTAAAATCGGCCCAAGGGAAGGGGAATGGGGAGGGCTCAAAATTTTGAATACCGTCTTAACATGATTCTGATACTCTTACACAACAATGACAGGAAAAAATAAATATTTTTCATTATAGCAGTTGCCAACAATTAAAAAAAAAGCAATAAAATTCTCACCACAACAATTGCTTTTTGCAAGATTTCACGTGAAAAATTAAATTAAATAAATAGTTTGACGAATTGAAAACAAATTGAATATTACGTCATAAGTTTTCTAAAGCAAGATTTCCGCATGAAAACTTAAAATGAAATAAATAGTTTGACGAATTAAAAAAAAAAAAAAAAAAAAAAAGAATATTGCGTCATATTGGAAATATAATGGACCTCAGCAGGTGAATATGTAACGTCATGTGAGTTTGAAGAAACGTATTAAAACATGATAAAAACCCGACTATGGAAATATTAACTTATTTTAACACTTTGAGGTTCTCTGAATTTGCTTTAGCTATTTTTTAAACCTATTCCATATACATGCATGTGTGTATTCGTGTATATTAGAATTTTCACAAAATGTTTAGCTCCCTAGAGCTCATTCTTAGTGAAGGAACTGGGTTTATCTCTAATCTTGATTTAAGTTTTGTTGGTGAATTTAGCACTTAACTTCGAAATCTACCTCCGCCTGTAGGCCTGAGCCGGCAGGGATTTTTTTGCTCAAAAAATGTCTAACAGTTTGGAGCCCCCTCTAAATGCTAATTCTGCATCTTATAATTTTTTAAATACATGACATGAAAGAACATACTTATATATTTTATTCCAATTAAAATTGTGTCTTAAAATCAAATACATTTTATGATATTAAATGTTGAAAATGGCTCTTTTTTTTTCCATTTTTTCCAATTTTAAGAGTCTTGAGACCCCTTAATAATCAATGTTTATTTACTTTTATTTTCTTTTTTTAAATTATGTAAATTGTTTTGTTCTATAGTTATTAGTTATTTTTTTGGTTATTTTCTTTTAAAAATAATAGAAAGTAATTAAAAAATACGGTACTACTTAGTTATTCCGCCGACCAATTTTGCCAAATTATATAAATCGCCAAACCACTCGCCAAATTATACAAATTGACACAATTTTTATTCTAAATAACGAAACAACAAATAAAATAGTATAACATTGATAAATATACAAATAAAGCGTCGAAATAAAAATCACTTGATGACGTAAACACGTGTAACTTGCTTAAATTCAAGTGAATGTGACATTTACGATCAACCATTATTGGCATTTAATCTTATAGTTTGGTGATAGGTTTTTGGTCGACGGGATAACTAAGTAGTACCAAAAATACATATGTAACTGGTATTCGAAAACGAGGTTTTCGCCAAAATTTCGTAAAAAAAAAATCACGCCAAACCCGCTGCGTATATGACATCTGGCCAAATATTAAATAATGCTAGCGTAACAGTACCAAGAATTCTTTGCGACCATGGCAACTTTTATGTAGTTTTATTCGAAAAAAAATTAGATTTTTTAATCAAAATGGAATACTTTCGGCACAGATGTCATATACGACCCCGTATTGGCACGATTTTTTTCTGACGCCAATGTCATATGCGCAACGGGTGCTTAACGGGCATCAAAGTATCGTTATTTTGCTTGATATGGTAAGCCGGATGTTGTTGTTTATGCTGTTGATGTTTTCCCCAAATTGGCGTCGGAGAAAAATCGCGCCAATATGGGCCCGTATATGATATCTGTGCCAAACTTTCATATGAAAAGCGAAGGGATCAGACCGTATTTATTTATGGCACTTACATGACTTGGACTGTTATAATATAGATGAAATGATGACGATAGAATAATATTTGGCGACTTATCACCTGTGCATGGCAACATTAAAGTTCCAAAATGGCACCTGGAATATAAAAAGCGAAGTGGTCCGCCCGGAACTGTTGATGATAGTCACATGACTTAGGCTATTGTTATAGAAATTGTTTTAAAATACCGACAAAGACTCTGTACACTTAATTAATTTTATTTTAGCTTCTTTTCAAATGTTTAACTGGTCCTCTTTAATCAAACACGAAAACAACAATTGAATGTGTTAGCAGCAACTGATTCGGGCTTAAATTTTTGCAATAAAAGGGAATTGAATGGAAACCCGTTTACAGGGAGATCTGCACAGCTTTTTTAAGTATAATTCAATCTTCTGTAATATTTTTAAAACCGATCAGATTAGCGTGTTTTTAGATTCTGCGGTGTCTGAACGGGGGGGGTTGGCGAGCGTAGCTTGCAGGGGGCAGAGCCCCTAGCATAATAAACGGCAAAGTGCGAGTACTACTCGAGCACAGAGGATTCCGTAGAATAAACATATCAATTTGTAATTGTATTATTAAAAACAATTGTTGCTAAAAGAATATTAAGACTGTAATAAACTATGCAACGTAGGGTTGGGTATAACTGCATTGCATATACTAGAAAAGTGTAAATGGGTATACCATGAAAGTTCAAAGACATATGTAACCTAAATAACATCAAATATAACTATTCTGATAACTCATTTTTTAATATTATCCTAATCTTTTTATGATGAACTTAATTCGGTACTGACAATAAAAGCAGTGAATATTTAACCCTTTCGGCCCTATTTTTTTTCAATTTGGGGTAAAAATCCCTTTTACGCTATAATAAAATTAAAAGCAACTAACCAAATGACAGAGGTCAGGGTTTACTGAAATTTAACTAATATGTTAGTGGTTTTACTGAAATTTAATTAATATGTTAGTTTCTGAAACCTAACGAATGTGGCTATTTCGCGTTCTTTTCATATGACAATAGTCGAAGGAAGAATTTTCGAAGACGTTTGGAAAATGTCGTATTACAAACGGATTTAACTGACAAAAGAAGATACTAGCATTTTTTATCGTTTATCACAAATTATTCATTCGGAAAAGTAGTCCATAATTTAAGTTTAACCTTTTCGGCTCTGACTGTTTTCTTAAAGTCCAAAAAATTAAAACTTTTGGCATTGTTATTTGTACTAATTTGCTATTTGAAAGCTAGATGGCGCTACTTGTCCACTAAAAAGTCAAAATATAGCATGCACATATGTGATTATGAGGTTTTTAGGTATCTGCAAGGCGTTATTTATAGTTTAAAGCATTTTAAAAGTAAGATACGCATTTATGACCGCCAGGGCCGAAAGGGTTAAACTTCATTTGGCATTTCATAAAACTAAATTCAGCGTAATAATAACCTTTCTTTCTACAGTGTAGCTAAAACAAAACCTTTGTTGAAAGTTTAAATTTGGCACTATGCTAAGCGTGCTTCGAAAGGAGGTCGCAAAGTTGCAACGCCGCCTTGGTTCGTGCCGTGTTTTTCCATATAGGTTTTTAATTAACTTTTAAAGTCACTCGAGGCGTATTGAGAGATCCACTCAATGCAAACTAGTAGCGAATCCCATAGTATTTATGTGATTCATTCTAATTAAGTGGTCGCAGGAGTCTTAAAGCTTCAAAATTTCCCAAATTTAAATTTTTTTAGATGTTAAACTCTTATCTTTCCCTTGAAATTTCCATTAGAACAGAAATTTTGGCTTTTAATTATACCCGCTCAACAGCTGAAGCGGCATTTCTGAAACTTTGAAGTCATGTTTCTCCAAATGACGTTTTTGAGCATAACGCGCAGGATACTTCAAAAACTTCTGAATATTTTTTCATGAAATTTTCAAAACATATGTTTCATGTTAGTCTGTATAAACTGAACCTAAAATGTCCTTTTCTTTGTTAAAAAAAATATTTCTTAGGTGATTATACTGTTCAAAAGTTCAAAATTTTGTATTAGATAAACACAACTTTGCATTAAAAATATAAAAATGCTTTAAATACAAATTTATTTAAGTTCAGGGTAATTATTACAATCTGAATAAGCGCAAAAATTTTCATTCTAGTTGCAATATTTATTTTGTAATCCTGCGCGTAAGCCGTTATGCCAATCTGCTCGACAAATGTCTAACAGTTTCGAGCCCCCTATAAATACTAATTTTGCATCTTGCATTTTTTTAAGTACATGAAATGAAAGAACATACTTATCTTTAGGAAGTATCTTTACATAGAATCACAGGAAGAAGATCACATACATAGGAAGTATCTTTCATTCCAATAAAAATTGTGTTGTAATATCACATACATTTTAAGACATTAAATGTTGAAAATAGACTTTTTTTTTCACTTTTTCCAATTTTAAATGTCCTGAGACACGTTAAATTGGTCCGTTTTTAACAATTTGACGTTTATGACTTTTATACTGCTACTGGACATTACATTACGCATAGATATCATTAAATGTTATTAACTAGGCATAGAGTATGCCTCCCCTGTTATGATGTATGTCCAAACTGTCCGTATCTTTAAGGGTTAATATCTGGGCTAATTACTGACGATTTTTTTTTCGAAAATCATTATCAACATTGCTTTTATACTTCTGCTACGATAGGTACCTCCAGCGCTGGCTCAACACTTTTTCTGAATGCCCGTAAATCGAAATTTATGTTTAACAGAAAAATGCGATTTTCTCAAAAACTATGTGACCTAGTGTAATCACTATAATTTTCCTTTAAAGTTTAAATTAACGTCAAATACCTCTAATTTTTTCATAATTTTAGTTTAAGTAGATTCGGAATTAGATGAGGGGGGGGGCATATTTTTGCGCTACGTTTTCGACGATATCTTAGAAAATACAATACCTAAAATTAAAAGAAATGTATTTTTGACTTCAGCGTTACGAAAGCTTTCACACGATATACAAAGAAAATAGTTTTTTTCCAAGTAGCATAATTAGCCCCCTCTACATTTTTACTAGTAATTTGAATTTTCAACATTCCATAGTTCACGAGTAAAATGGCTGTGACAGACAGACACAGGAGTGATCTTATAATGGTTCCGTTTTTACTTTTTAAGAACGGAACCCTAATAAACCGTGATTTTGTGAGAATAAAAAAATAAATTATCCACATTAAACTTACATAAAGATTAAGAATAATTTATTGATTAACGCAGTGGCCATGCCACGTTGTACACACAGTACGAGTAGCCAACTATCAACAACACCGATTACGTTGCCAGATGCATAAATTATTTTCAGTTACGAAGAAAATACATAAAGATTATATTCTTGGTTAATGTGATGGGATAAAGAAGAATTCAAATATTAAATTAAACACACCCTTCAATTGTTACTTGTCAATAAAACGCTTAGCAAAATTAAAAACAAGAAAATGATCAATTTAGCATTTTGTAAGGCAGTTTATCAAAGTTTTAAGTTTCTCAAATTTGCCTCTGGTCAAAGCCTTTGTAAATATATTTCCCAACTGTTCCTTACAGTCAACATAACCAATGTTCACTGTTTTATCCTGGTACTTTTCACGGATGAAGTGATACCTAACATCAATGTACTTTGCGCGTTTATGGTACACTGGATTTATGATTAATTTTATGGCGCTTTGATTATCAATATGCAAAGTGACATTTTTCTCACAAAATGATGTTTCATCTGTGTCACATAACAGTTGGTGTAGCCACACAACTTCTTTCACTGCAGTAGACACTGCTATGTATTCTGATTCTGTGGTTGATGTTGACATTGAAGATTGTCCGCTAGTGTTCCATGTAATGGCACCACTTGACAACATGAAGACATACCCAGTGGTGGACTTTCTGGTGTCCAAGTTACCAGCAAAATCTGCATCAGAATAAGCCACAAGATAACGATTTTCTGATTCGGGTTTATACTATATGCCATGACATGGAGTTCCTTTCAAGTATTTCATTATTCATTTGACAGCATTCCAATGTACTTGGCTGTAGTTGTTTTGAAACCTACTTACAAGGTTTACAGCATACGTGATATCAGGATGTGTGGTAGCAGAAACAAACAATAGTGGCCCAACAGCTTCACAATATGGTACGCCAGTTTCTTCTAAAATTATGTCAGGTTCGGATGATAAAATTACATTGGAATCTGCCGGAACACTAACTGGGTTACGATATTCAAGGTTGAATTGCCTTAAAATTTTCTTAATGTAAGCTTGTAAATGGATGAAAATTAAACCATCTATGATTTGGTCAATCTCAGTTCCAACAAAACAACCTGATTTGCAAATAGTGGCTCCAAAGTTCTTATTCCTATTTTTCGTGATGCCATTCAAAATTCTTTCATCTTCACATAGTAAGAGGACATGATGAAATTCAAAATGAGAAGAACTTTCCTACCCTGAAAAACACCATGGAATGATCAGCCACACTCTGATTAAATCCATAATTCAGCAAGAAATCTGTAAGCGTCTGGTACGAACATCTTGATGACTGTTTTAAGCCATATAAGGGTTTCCTTAACTTGCATACTAAGTGTGAATCGATAAGTAGACCCGGAGGAGGTTGCATGTATATCTCTTCATCAATATCACCATGCACAAATCTTGCTTTTATATTGCTGCAATACCACTGCAATATTTTTAATTTCTTTAGACAAAATAATTGACACCACCTAGTGAAGAAGTTGACTTTGGACCACACAAGTCACTGTGAATTACTTCACCAGGTTTGCTAGATTCGTATTTTCTATGGCTAAAAGAAAGTTTATATTGTTTGCCGTATTTGAAGCCTTCACAGAGGAATTTATCAGCATCTGAAAAGTCAATCTTATCAATGATTTCTTTTTCACTTAACTCTCTTAGGGCCTTAAGACTAATGTCACACATTTTCTCGTGCCATAATTTAATACTATCTGTAGCGGATGTATTAGTTTCAATGGGTTTTATCGTTTTGAATAGTATATCGTATAAGTTGTCCGATGTACGAACAGCCGAGGCAACAAGGTTATCATCACTATTATAAATTTTAGCACTATTACCAGTTTGATAATTTTCATATCCTTATTTGCTACAGTTCCTTCAGAAAATAAATTTTTCTTTAAACCTGGCACATACAGTACATTTTTTATTAAACCCTCAATCCAAGTATTGTTTATGAATGTCAAAGTTCTTACCTCACCTTTTCCTTCAGTTGGGAGCTCTGTGTTATCTAAAAGACGAATTTTATCACTTCCATCTTTCTGGAGATCACATGTCATATGCGCCGATGTTCTATTGTCAAATATCCACTAGTTTTCTTTACAGTCAGGGCCGGCCCAAGACAATTTTGGCGCCCGTGCGAGCATTCTCATGCCCCCCCCCCCCCCAACATCATACCTGTTCAAATTATTGGCTTTTTTTCACACAATTTTTAAAATATTCGTAAACTATTCGTTCATAAACTTTTACACATGTTATTCTTAATTATTTAAGATATTATTTAAAAAGACTATAAAATAGATAAACATATCCATATTTAATTCTATCTTTGAAATCTGAATTTTATAATGAATATCAATCTCAATATGTAACATTGTGATCCAAAAATTAAACGCCATTCATTATACCATGGTATAGGACAACAATAACAATAATTAATTTATTGAAAGAAGAAATTTTATTAGAATAGTTATGTTTATTATTTGAAATATACTCTTAAAAATTGTCTATCTTCTTAGCTTTTAATTTCTCTTTTTCGTGGCTACTAGCCGCGTTTAAACGCTCTTTTAGGTAGCTTTCTTTACAAAAAAGCTACCTATTGCAGCCGTTCGGAGGAAATCGATTTCAAAAAATTTTGGTATATTTTCATCGATCATGACCCCCAGACCCCGAAACCACCCTCCGTTCAAAAATGATATATATATATATATATATATATATATATATATATATCTGAACTATGTCACACTGTAACTCCCGTAATTATGAACCGATTTCGATGTAATTCGGTGTGTACATAGTACATACCAATGTCTCGACCGAGTTCGTTGGCCAGCTTCATCCGCCGTTTTGTTTTAAAATGGCGGCCATTTAAAAATTTAAAAAAAATTTAAAACTTGAAATGTGGTACCAAAAAATTCAAAATGGAAAAATATTTTTTTCTTATGTATTTGACCTTTATACAAAGATTTCGGAGCAGTTTTTGTTTCGTCTATATCTTAAAAAATGGCTGAGTTATAGCATTTTGAATTTCTAGCGTGGCTGACATTTTGAAACGTCCTGAATTTTGTCACGCGATAAAAGGCGTATTTATGAACCGATTTGGATGTAATTCGGTGTGTACATAGTACATACCAATCTCTCGACCGAGTTCGTTGGCCAGCTTCATTCGCCATTTTGTTTCAAAATGGCGGCCATTTAAAATTTTTTTTTAAATTTAAAATTTGAAATGTGGTACCAAAAAATTGAAAATGGAAAAATATTTTTTTCTTATGTATTTGACCTTTATACAAAGATTTCGGAGAAGTTTTTGTTTCGTCTATATCTTAAAAAATGGCTGAGTTATAGCATTTTGAATTTCTAGCGTGGCTGACATTTTGAAACGTCCTGAATTTTGTCACGCGATAAAAGGCGTATTTATGAACCGATTTGGATGTAACTTCGTTTATACATAGTACATACCAATGTCTCGACCGGGTTCTTTGGCCAGCTTCACCCGCCATCTTGTTTAAAAATGGCGGCCATTTAAATTTTTAAGAAAAATTTAAATTTGAAATGTGGTACCAAAAATTGAAAATTGAAAAAATATTTTCTTCTTATGTGTTTGACCTTGATAAAAAGATTCGGGAGCAGTTTTTGTTTTGTCTATATCTTAAGAAATGGGTGAGTTATAGCATTTTGAATTTCTAGCGTGGCTGACATTTTGAAACGTCCTGATTTTTCTCACGTAATAACAGGCGTATTTATGAACTGACTTGGATGTACCTTGGTGTGTACATAGTACATACAAATATCTCGACCGAGTTCGTTGGCCAGCTTCATCGGCCATCTTGTTTCAAAATGGCGGCCATTTAAAAAAATTAAAAAATAAAAAAATTTAATTGAGATACTAAAAAATTGGAAAATGAAAAAGATTTTTTTTGTATGTGTTTGACCTTAATACAAAGATTCCGGAACAGTTTTTATTTCGTCTATATCTAAAAAAAAATGGCTGAGTAATAGCATTTGGAATTTCTCTTGTGGCTGACATTTTAAAACGACCTGATTTTTGTCACGCGATAACAGGCGTATTTATGAACCTATTTGGATGTAACTTGGTCTGTACATAGTACATACCAATGTCTCGACCGAGTTCGTTGGCCAGCTTCATTCGCCATCTTGTTTCAAAAGGGTTGCCATTTAAAAAAATTAAATTTAAAATTCAAAATGAGGTATTAAAAAATTGGAAAATGAAAAAGATTTTTTTTATGTGTTTGGCCTTGATACAAAGATTCCGGAGCAGTTTTTGTTTCTGAAAATTTGTTCTTTTGTTTATATCTTAAAAAATGGTTGAATTACAGCACTTTGAATTTCTAGCATGGCTAACATTTTGAAACGATCTTGTATTTGTCACGCAATAACACACGTATTCGCCTATTTCGATGTAAGAAGGCATGTGGATAGTATACATCAACACCTCGACCAAGTTCGCTGGCCAGATTCATCAGCCATCTTGTTTCAAAATGGCGGCCATTAAATTAAAAAAATATATATATATTTAAAGTGAGGTGAAAAAAAAATTAGAAATTGAAAAAGGTTTCTTTCTTAAGTATTTGATCTTGATATAAGGATTCAGGAGCATTTTTTGTTTGTCTTTACCTTAAAAAATGGCTCAGATATAGCAGTTTCAATTTCTATTGTGGGTGACATTTTGAAAAATCTGATTTTTTGCATGCGACAGCACTCCTATATATTAACCGATTCCGATGTGAGTGAGCATGTGCACAGCAATTACTAAGGTCTCGACCAAGTTTCACTGCTTAGCCTCATCCACCATGTTGTCTTAAAATGACAGGCACTTTAAGAAATTGCCGAATTTGGCAGCCAAATATAAGTTACTTTAAAGAAAAGCAGCTTGGATAAAGCTGACTAATTTCGCGAAATTCTTATTCATTATATTGATAAAAATTAGTATTGAATCTCCTATATTCGGTTTCCACTAAATTGAGCTTCGTGTGTTTGCATGATATAAGTTGGCTTTTTTTAAATAAGGATTATGAAAGCTACCTCTTCCTCCCGGCACTGGCCGGAAGGACTTTTTTCTAAGGCTCCCATTGCGTTGTAACACGATATATTCTTCGCCTGGATGTAAAGTTGCCAAGCAACTAGGGAATCCATACACCTGCTTTATTGTTCCATTGTTCCACAGAGTAGTACTAATAAGTAGCATGTATTAATTTTATATTTGGTGAGTCGTGAGTTTTAAATTCTTTAAAAAAATGATTTATTGTTTTTTATACTCTTTAGAAAATTACATAATTCTGGATCAAGCAAAAAAAAAAAAAAAAAAAAAAAAAAAAACACATAAGAATATTCGAATTATAAACAGATCAATTTGAAATTAAAAATGAGTACTTTAACGCAGACTCCGATTGATAACTCTGGGTATGTTTCCCCAAAACTGTGTTTTTGTTACTTATATACATTGAAAATAATAATAATAACAGTTTGCAGATAGATCATCATTTCTTTGGAATATAGGTATATTATAAAATGATTATACCTACATACTCTAACAATGTTTGTGTCAGTTAAACGAAGCGTTTACTTTTTTTTTTTGTTTTGGTGGGGGGGGGGGGGGGGGGTGTTAGATTGTGCTTTTTAAAGGTGTATCACATACAGAAAACACGTTCTAATTGCAACAAATAAATTTTACGCCTTTTAAGTAGTCAAAAAAGTAGGTAGAAAATTTACTATAATCATTTTATACATATGGGGGATTCTCACAACCTTTTGACTTTCGGGAATAAAAATCTGGTGAAATTAAACTTGCTAAAATAACATTTTAATCTGATAGAGGAATGCCTTAATGATTCAAAATAAAGAAAAAATGATCAGCAGCGAAAATTTTTTTATTTAACTGAAGTTTAAGTTAAACTTGCGAGTTTAATTTTCCTTACCATTTGACCACTAAAACTTTTTATTTTCTTCTAAATTTTTACTTATAATGAATTTGCATAGTACCCACAGAACATTCAAATAAGAAATAATAACAATGTATTAGTTTTAGTACAAAATTTTGGTATAACATTGTCAGAAGGGACGGTAAGGTAAAAAAAGGGGGACGGTATGGGAAAACAGGGACGAAATGGGAAAAAATAGGACGGTGTGGATGGAACGGTAAGGTAAATTACCACCTATTTTAGGCACATCATGTTAAGACTAAGTGGTAGCCACAATGTTCATTGATTTTTAGAAACAATTATTTACATTGGATTAAATTTTAATAAAAATAATAGTTTACCTCGAAAATTGCTGTAATAAACCTTGGGGGCGATGAAACTACCCATAAAGCCACGATGCTTCAAATTGATATTTATATGCTGATTTAAATTCCGCAGTAAATTTCCTGTCAAAGAATTTTAGACCTTCTTTCTCTAGCATACTTCTGCTTGAGAAAAAACTTGAAAATATTCTGTGGTTGCATCCGAAGTGATTTTCTGTATAATTTTACAAGAGGGACGGTAAGGAATCTAAAACCCAGGGACAGAGTTTAAAAAATAATAACAACCCTAAAAATGTGTGCAGGTTAATTTTTTGCTACATATTTATGTAAAAAAAAGAGTTCCAGTTTCGGGAAAAAATTACGTCGAATTATTTTTATTGAAACAATATTACACAGACAGCTCCAAACTTAAAAATCAGCATCAGGAACACGGAACTGTATAGAAGTTTTCTTGGTATTTGGACCCCCAACATCATCTAAAACTTATTTATCTATTTAATATTGTTATGCAATTATGCAATGGGATGTTCCCCAGTATATGAAATAAAAAAAAACCCGCAAGAATATGTACTAAAATAAAAATTATTATTCAGGGACATAAAAGTCAAAAGATTGTGAGAATGCCCCATATATGTTGAAAATAAATTACCTATCTTTCAAAGCGTTTTATTTATTTATTTATTTTTTTACAATGTGTACAAGTAGTAAAAACCCACGCAAAGTTTAAATTCAATTTGAATCTGTGTTAAAGTATGCGTTATCAATTAGCTTCAAATTGGCCCGGTTCTGATTTGAATATTTTCACGCAATCTCTTTTTATAGGTTAAAAAATTAAAAAATATATCGAAAACAAGAAAATCGATTTTTTAAGGTTTAAAACTGATCGTGATCACTACACTAAAATTTTGAATTTTGAAAAGGATTCCCTTATCATAATGAGAATTTTTAGAAAATTCATTAATCTCTATAAAAATTCATTTGAAAAAAAAGAAAAAAAGTCTTGTCTTTAAAATAATTAAGATATGAACACAGAATCTGAAGCACAGTATATAGTATACATTCCGGTTAAGTAGTGATTACAGACACACACACATAAAGGGAAAAAAGGTCTATACAATAGTTGTTTATCTTCAATATATGCGAGATATTTTCGATTTAAAGCTTCCTTAAACATGGCGTAATCATGTAAAGAACAAAATGGGTTTAGAGAAACTCTTTAGTTCTTCATTTTTCGAATATAATAAAATGTTTTACAAATGAATGCCTTCACACACCACACACAAGGTGAAAGAAAGGTCTACAATTCTTGTTTATCTTCAAAATATGTGAGAAAATTCCGATTTAAAGCCTCTCTAAATATGGCGCCTCCCTCTCTCCATTTAATCACTTGGATCCCCTTTTCAGGTACGTAATTATGTAAAGAACAAAATGGGTTTAGACGTTTAGAGAAACTTTTTCTTTCTTCATGTTTCGTATATAATAAAATATTTTACTAAAGAATGCATTCACATACCACATACAAGGGGAGGGGAAAGCCTACAATTCTTGTTTATCTTCAAAATATGTGAGATAATTCCGATTTAAAGCTTCCCTAAATATGCCCCCCCCCCCCCTCCTTCCATTTAGTCATTTGGGTCGTCCTTTCAGGTACGTAATCATGTAAAGAACAAATTGAGTTTAGAGAAACTTTTTCTTTCTTCATTTTTCGCATGTAATAAAATATTTTACTAAAGAATGCATTCAAACACCATACACAAGGGGAATAAAAGGTCTACAATTCTTGCTTATTCTCAAAATATGTGAGATAATTTTGATTTAAAGCCTCCCTAAATATGGCGCGCCCTCTCCTCCATTTAATCAGTTTGAGGGTCCTGTCAGGTACGTAATCATGTAAAGTACAAAATGGATTTGAGCTATCCTTAGTAACATTTAGAGAAATTTTTCTTTCTTCATTTTTCGGACATAATAAAATATTTTACTAAAGAATGCATCCAGACATACACAAGGGGAAAAAATGTCTGCAATGTTTGTTTATCGTCAAAATATGTGAGATAATTTCGATTTAGAGCTTTCCTAAATTTGGCACCCCTCAGCTACGGCGCAATTAATCAGTCAAAAGAAATTTTCACTCCATAAGGAAGCGGAAGAGTTGAATAGGTGTCTTTCCAGATTCAAGGAAGGTAATCTGAGCCTTTAGCTTAAAGGGATTTCTTTAAA
The DNA here is from genome assembly GCA_963932465.1 of Maratus speciosus. Taxonomy (NCBI): domain Eukaryota; kingdom Metazoa; phylum Arthropoda; class Arachnida; order Araneae; family Salticidae; genus Maratus; species Maratus speciosus. Next base: position 41,432,588 of record OZ010792.1, read on the forward strand.
GAACGCATCCTAAAATCCAATCCTCTGATATGTTCATCACAAATTCTTTGTATTTTACTCAAGTAAAGAATACAGAAATCGCTGCATGTGAAAGTTTAGCGCCTTTAACCCTCCGACTGTCTTGGAAAAGGGCAAAATTGTGATGTTGTTTTCTCAGCATTTTGTTTTAAATGCAAAAAAAAAAAATGATTCTTTGAACATTTTATAAAAAAACTTAATAACGAATATGAATGCAATCCTTGGAAGTATTAATCATTGTTCAATGTATTAAAAATACATTAAACAAATAGAAGTATATTACTTTAAATATTGCTTGTATTGCAGTGAAACCTGGAGCTTAGTGAACGTATTAACACGAGCTTGTCAGTGAGGGGGAGCACAAAGAAGGTCCTCTGCTCAGCAGATCTACTTAGACCCAACAGATGATTCAAACCTGGTTTTAGAAAATGTTAAACAAAACAAAAAACGTAGAATCCAAAATTATTTATCGCCACTCTTTACCCCTACCGCCGGTTGGCGCCCCCTGCGACTAGGCGCTCCGTGCGATGGCACACTTCGCACACCCCTTGGGCCTGCCCTGTTTACAGTTCTCCATTTCTTTCACTTCAGGACTAAAGACACTGTAGCCTATGCAATCATTAGAGATAACCGGTTCATTATTGTTGTCTATACCCCTTCCTTGATGTCAGGATCGACATATTCCTTCTTTTAGAAGACAGGAGTAGCATATTAACTTCGAATTGTCTAATTTAGCTTTTGGAGGATTTAACTTTGGCTTGTTGTAGTGGCCTTGGTGTCTGTAATTCGCGACAAATGCCGATTCATCTCGGTCGTTCTAGTTAAAATTTGCTTCCTCATCAATTAACCTGGCTGTTAAATTTGACAGATTATGTCTACTTTCGATAGCCATGCTTGCCGGAATTATGGTATTTTACAGGCAACGTTACCAGAATTTTAGTCATGAGGGTGATATCGCTGATATTTTCGTCAGCGTTTTTAATATGATGAGCTAAGTTTTCTACTCTGGCAATGTATACTACAGCCGTCTCATTCGTGTCCATTTTAAGTTGATGAAATTTGTCCAATAGTAACATCTTGTTGAAGTCCGATTTTTTCTGAAACACTGAATCTAACTTTGTTAACATGCCACACGATGTAGTACATCTTTCGATTAGAGTTATTTGCTTCATTTACATTGCTGCATTAATGGTGAACATGGCAATGGCATCGTCTTTTCCCATTTCTCAATCTCTGCGGCGACGTCAGGCTTAGCTTTCGATCAACTCGCGACGCCGAACACACCTTTTGTTTTCAAGGCACAGTTTATTTGGAAACGCCTTTGGGAATAATTTTTTCCATCGAATTTATTAATGGATGAAAGCTCAGGTCCAGCCATGTTTATCTTATGCTGCATACGATGTCACTGCTCACTTTTTAATCGAATGTCCCATTGGACCTAACAGCCACGAGTTGCGTTACACGCTATAGCAACAAATGCAAGGAAAATAAACTAAACTTTAGTTTCGAATGAAAGTTGATTGCATGGGCGTAAATCCTGAGAGCATAACCTAATAAATTCTCCACATTAAACTTACATAAAGATTAAGTATATTTTATTGGTTAACGCAGTGGCCGTGCCACGTTGTATACACAGTACTGGTAGCCAACAAACAACAACATCGATAACGATGCCAGATGCACAAGCTATTTTCAGTTACGAAGAAAATACATGGAGAATATACAAACACAAATATAAAGATAATATTCTTGGTTAATATAATGGGACAAGGAAGAATTCATATATTAAACTTAACAAAGGTCATATCTGCTAAACACTTTCTTATGTAACCACATGCTTTTTAAAAATTTCCAAACTTCTCCGTTGTGCTAATACTCACCGAACTTCAATATTGCCTAATTTTTGTGTTTAACATGACTCCTAAAAGGTGAATGCTGACTTTTATTTCCGAACATCATAATAGCTTTAAAAGGCTTGTGCATGACTCTGTCAATAAAAAAAAAATTGTTAAGATTGCTCTTGTGAAAAAAGTGCGGTACTATGACAGCTAAGTAAACAAGTTGGAAATTGCACGTCAAACGTGGCAAATAAGGTACGTTCGTGCTATAACTAGTTTTATAAATCTATTTTGCACCGCATATTGTACTGAATGAATATTTTAGTGCACTTCATAAGTGCATATTAATTTCATTCTGTTCGAAGGCTCTAACATCATTAAAATGCACTTGAAATAATTTTTTCCCGTTAGCCGTAATGTAATGGAAAACTTTTGACTGTGCCTGTAATTAAACTATACATCCAAGTTTCATAAAATTTGAAATGACTCGACAAAATTTTGCAACATTTATATATTTAAAATTTCAGACCATTCTGTTGGGTAATTTTTACTCTGTTAGATGTGGACGGACGGACAGATACACAGACGGACTGGACGACGACTACAGGTGCTACGTATTTATATTATAAAGGACAAACATATCTGTGCGTAACGCATACGTCATTCTGCGAATGGCAACACTTTGAAATTTGAAATGAAATTTTGGTTTTGCAATTTTCTCTACTGCAAATTTTTAAACTTCTAAACATGGCACATTTTAAATTTTTGCACCGTCGTATAAGGAAGGAAATGCTCTTTTAAATGCAATTTGTTTGAAAGCTGTATCTCAATTTAATTTTGAGATATTAATTTTTTTGTAGTTTTTAATACATTTTTTGTAATTGTGGCAACTGAAGAACTCCATTTCTGTAGAAAGTTGCGGAGGGTTAAAAGTAAAGAGAAAATAATCACGGAGGAAAGAAAATATTATATTTCTGTAGCTTTTTGTTGCCATTTTCTCATAAAAACTGAAAAAAAAATTGAAATTAAAATACGTGCTGTGCCAGCGATTTTTTAAATTTCTAAATATCGCACATTTTCAATTTTTAAACCGTCAAATAGAGAAAAAAATCTACTTTTAAATGCAGTTTGTTTGAAAATTGTATCTTAATTGACTGGGTTATTATGTTTTTTAAAATAACTAGCCGCCCGGGGCGACCAGTTTGGTCTCCCTTACATGCATGCTAGGCATTGTATCATGTTACTTTTATTCATAATTTAATTTGCTTGCTCAATCCTTCGCCAAATTGGAAAATTCTGATAGAGAAATCGAGAACTCCCTACTTTTATGTTAGTCGGACACAGGTGATAAATCGCCAAACATTGTACCCGTCGCATTTTTTTTTCCATATTTCGTTAATTTAGATTAAAATATAATCCTTTCATTCATTTTATTTAGAATGGATAACTTTAAAAATGAAACCTTTAAAATTCATGACTTTCCCTTAAAAAAATTCTTTAAAAAAGAAAAAGAAAAGAAAAAGAATAAATAATACCATAAACCATTTAATTTCAACATCAAAGCATTGTTTTAATTTACCCCTCGAAAAATAAAAAATGCTGCTGGCGAGTTAAAAAATGCTATTGGCGAAAATATCGCCCAGTTTTTCATAAAAGTAGGAACTCTTTGCGATCATTACAACTTTTATGTAGTTTTATTTGACAAAAATATTTTGATTAAATCGGTTGCCAGAAAAAAATTTCTTTTCTCGCAATGGACCTTTTCTCTATTTTGCCAAGTACCTATGCTGGAAAAGTACCTTCATTTATTTATTTTATTTTAAATTAGATGAATAAAAGACGGCACAGGTGTCATATACGCACTATGTTGGCGCGCCTTTTTTCTGACGCCAATGTCATATACGCACCGGGGTACTTAACTCACGCAAAAGTGTCGTTATTTTGATTGATATGGTAACCCGGATGTTGTTGTTTATTTATAAATAAATTGTTTATTCACTTTTATTTTATTTTTTTAAATTATATAAATTGTTTTGTTCAATATTTATTAATTAAACTTTTTGTTTATTTATTGTTATTCCCTTTTTTAAAATATTACACAATAACCAATGAGATGCTTTTCATTCGGGCGTTGCCATTAAACAATTAACAAATAATCGGGATTTCTGTGCCACATACGATAGCGTAATATATATATAGATTTTCAAGCATAAATTATTTTTAAATTTATCTCTATCACGTGTAGCTGGATTACGAAAGGTTAATCCGCTTGCCCTTAAAACAATGTAAAAAGTTCAGCATTTGTTTTCATCTAATGTTCCATAACAAAATTAAAACTTCCTCTATGGAAAAATAAATAAAATAATGTAAATAAGAAACAAATTTAACAGACATGTGATTGAACCCCGCGCTTAAAGCACCAAAATTATCGGAAAGACTGACTCCTGGCATGCGGTGACGTGTGAAAGTATCGCTTTTAATAAATTTCAAAACTTTATTTGATTGCATCATTGATATTTTTCATATAAAAATTCTTTTTGATGTTTGAGGACAATCTAAAATATATACTATTACATGTAAAAAAATAATTAGAGTTAAAAAAAATGGTTTTCACCTATATTCTGTAACCCGAGGAGCTCGGGTTCGATCCCCTAGTTAATATAATTACGAACGCATCTAAAAACATTTTAATTAGCATAATATTTGTCTTTTAGAGAAAATAAATAACTAAAAACAATTGTAAAAATGAAAATTACTCGAGCAGATCATGTGTAAAAACTGAAGAGTTAAAACCAGTCCAGTTAATAAAGGTATAATGCTATTCCAAAAACAGTATGATACACACACATCAATTTATGACACACACACACACACACACACACACACACACACACACACACATATATATATATATATATATATACTATGGAACTTACTGGTCGATTCTTTCAACGTAATCGCTACAACTGCCGGACTGAATATTCAGATGCACACCCATTGCTGTTTCTAGAAATAACAAATGAAAATTTTCAGTTTGCATGTTTAGAAATATTGTCATAATTACGAGAATCCTATTAGACATTAAAGCAACGATGTTTATTAAAATTTAATCATATAAAATTAATAATTCAACCACTTTAGTAACATGGAACCCTGGGTTCACAGCTTTTAGAAATTCCCTAGAACACTTTTACATAGTTCATTAATTTATTTATTTGACATCATCTCCCCAATGCTTTGCCATAAACCAGGTTCTGTCTAAAAGCAGTTAAATACGCAAAAAGATAGTACATCCGGATTCTTACGTACAATCATGTGCATAATCAGCTTTACTGATGCATAATTCTGTTATAGATATTTCTTCAATAATCAAAAATTTTAGTTAAATACCCCTTTTACTTACCCATCATACGTAGTATAGGGTAAGTCTTGTAAACGTTTATACAAATTGAAAAAAAAAATTTGACGGATTTACGCATTTTAGACACTGGAAATTCCGAAAAACGTATCTCTCTATTCTAAAAAAAAGTAACTACCGCTGTCACCGCCGCCGCCGCCGCCGGTTTTGAATTTTTTGTGACCGGAGGTCTTTCTTCGTTAATATTAAGAAAAATAATGCATACAAAAATACGAAAATCGGTGGTTTTATACAGAAATGTTTGATAAACATGCTGATGCAGACAGTTTTCAAATCGAAGAATTATTTTAAGAGATATTTAATGCTAAAGTTGGACAAAATCGTTCCACTAAAAAAGTTTTATAGCAGCAAAAACTATATATGACAGTGTAATCATTTTTAGATCATTTTATGCGTTAGAATTTGCCGGAGTGCAGATTGCATTATTTTTTTTTATTTTGACTCCTTTTTTCAGGTTTTATTTCTATTTTAAATTCAAATTTTCAGCATTTCTAGAGATATTTTTTACAGATTTCAGAAAATTGTACTAATTTAAACTGTTGCCAACTGTATAAAAAGAGCAAGCAACAATATTTGCTTCACATTAAAAATTTATTTACACGTGACTATTATAAACAGGAGAAAAACTTTCAAATTAAAATTAAATAATTACGTATAAAAAGCAGGAATTTATTAAAAATTATGTCATAAATAGTACACACGTGAATTTTAAAAGAGAAAGGATATTGTAAAATAATAAGTTTATTAACATGCGTTAGAAGTCGTAGGAGAAATTACGTCATATTTACGTCACATTATAGTTATTACATAAAATGAACACAAAATAATATTGCAAAAAAGTTTAAATTTAGAAATTGCGCTAGACATTTATTTAATATTTTGAGAGGATCTTTTCAACTATTTTTGTTAGGAAAGCTCAAATAATATTTCATTTCTAACAAAAGTATCTTCACGTGAATATTTAAAAGAGAAAAAAATAGCTTGGTAAAAATTACGTTAGATTAAAAAAGATTAATTTAAAATGTCTCATTTAAAAGAACTTTCTTTTCGCTTTGTTAAAAAATACCAGGAGACAAAGACTCTGTTTACTTAATTCCTTTTATATTAGCTTATTTTGAAATGTTGTTACACGTATCTACGTCATCAAGTTATTTTTATTCGACGTTTTATTTGTATTTTTATTAATGTTGTACGAATTTATTTGTTCTATTGTTATTCAAAATAAAAAATTATGTCAATTTGTATAATTTGGCGAGTGGTTTGGCGATTTATATAATTTGGCGAAATTGGTCGACGATATAATCAAGCAGTACCGCAGCGGATTTGGCGTTAAAATTCCCCAATCAAAGACAAATGAATAGAAATTCGTTTATAGGGAGATCGCCACTGCTTTTTACATTATAATTCAATCTTTCGAAATCTTTTTAAAGCCGATCAAATCAGCGTGCATTTAGAGTCTGCGATGTCCGGACGGGGGTTGGCGAGCGTAGCTCGTAGGGGGCCGAGCCCCCTAGTTTTAAAAAAAAAATTGCCACCCATCTGTCTGTGTGTCTGTAAACGCTCTATCTCTCGAACAAATTGAGATAGACTTGAAATTTGGTGTGTACTTAGTATGTAATAATGGAAAGAAGCCTATTGATTATCAGTAATCGATTCTCGGGAACTACTTTTTTCGGACTCTCGAAATATTCGTTCTGAAAGAAGATATTTAAAAATTTTCGAAATTGTTTAGTTTAAGGAGTAAATATAAAAGACAATAAAAAAACAATAAAATTTGCATAAAGAATGAAGTGAATCGGATAATTAGTTTATAGGCAAATTATTATTACGGCTTTTGAATTATTTACAACAATGAAGTAAAAAAGTTAAATTTTATTAGAAAATGTCCGTTGATTCTCAATGAAAAAAGCGAAATTTGGAATTATTAAGAAAAATATTTGAATCTCTCTGTTCTAAAAAAAAGTAACTACCGCTGTCACCACCGCTGTCACCGCCGCCGCCGCCGGTTTTGAATTTTTTGTGACCGGAGGTCTTTCTTCGTTAATATTAAGAAAAATAATGCATACAAAAATATGAAAATCGGTAGTATGATACAGAAATGATTGATAAACACGCTGATGCAGGCAGTTTTCAAATTGAAGAAATATTTTAAGAGATATTTAATGCTAAAGTTGGACAAAATCGTTCCACTAAAAAAGTTTATAGGAGCAAAAACTATTCATGGGAATTTAATCATTTTTAGATCATTTTATACGTTTGAAATTCCAGGTGTGCAGACTGTTTTCCTTTTTTTAATTTGACTAATTTTTTGAGGTTTTATTTCTATTTTAAATTCAAATTTTCAGCATTTCTAGAGATATTTTTTACAGATTTTAGAAAGTGATATTAATTTAAACTGTTGCCAACTGTATAAACAGCGGAAAAAATAATGTTTGCTTAAAAAAATATATATTTATACGTGTAGTGACTATTATAAACAAAAAAAATCATTTGGAATTAGAATTAAATAATTATGTACAAAAAGCAGGAACTTATTAAAAATTACGTCATAAAAACTATAATTACACGTGAATTTTAAGAGAGAAAGGAATTTGTAAAACAATAAATTTATTAACATGCGTCAGAAGTCTTAAATAGGAGAAATTACATCATATTTACGTCACATTACAGTTACTACATAAAATGAACGCAAAATAATATTGCAAAACAGTTTATATTTAGAAATTGCGCTAGACATTTATTTGATATTTTGAAAGGATACTTTTCAACTATTTTTATTAGGAAAGCGCAAATAATATTTCATTTCTAACACAAGTATTTTCTCGTGGATATTAAAAAGAGAAAGAATAGTTTGGTCAAAAGTACGCCAGATTAAAAATGATTAATTTAAAATGTCTTATTTAAAAGAACTTTCTTTTCGCTTTGTTAAAAAATACCGGGAGACAAAGATTCTGTTTACTTAATTCCTTTTATATTAGCTTATTTTGAAACGTTAACTTATTATACTTAATCAAAGGGGAAAACAGCGATTGGCATATGTATTTTTGTTACTATTTAGTTATCCCGTCGACCAAAAATCTATCATTCGCCAAACTATAAGATTAAATGCCAATAATGGTTGATCGTAAATGTCACATTCACTTGACTTTAAGCAAGTTACACGTGTCTACGTCATCAAGTTATTTTTATTTCGACGTTTTATTTGTATTTTTATTAATGTTGCACTAATTTATTTGTTCTTTCGTTATTTAAAATAAAAATGATGTCAATTTGTATAATTTGACGTGCTTTGGCGATTTATAAAATTTGGCGAAATTGGTCGACGGGTTAATCAAGTAGTACCGCAGCGGATTTGGCCTTAAAATTCCCCAGTCAAAGAGAAATGAATAGAAATCCGTTTATAGGGAGATCGCCACTGTTTTTTAAATTATAATTCAATCTTCCGAAATCTTTTTAAAGCCAATCAAATTAGCGTACTTTTAGTGTCTGCGGTGTCTGAACGGGGGTTGACGGGCGTAGCTCGTAGGGGGCAGAGCCCCCTAGTAATGTAAATAAAAATTAGCCCATGTTACTGTTTAGATTATAATCCACTTATATGCAAAGGCATTTTATGATCCGTTTTGACCCTGACGTCAGGAAAATGTTTCCACACTTTGAATTTATAATATTATTAGAATTAGCAAAGAATTAAAAATGAGTGGCATCAGGGACAAAAAGGTGGGAAGAAAAAATGAAAAAGTTATCATCTCCATAGGCTTTTCTATGTTAAATTAACATTGAGAAGTGACACTGGAAATAAATAAGTATTGCGCTGCCGCGCAATACTTAAATATATATAAAGCTACCTAACAAGAAAGAAAAAATTATGCGTCAAGCATAGATTATGAAACACTTTCCAACACATTTCAGCTGTTCCCATCTACAATCGGAAAATTATCTAAATTTTTTCACCAGCCCTGTATATGATATATAGATTTGTATCTATTAACTACATACATGCCAGAATTTAGTTCACTTAAGAAATACATATACTCCAGTCGAAAATTCTCCTTCAGCAATTTCCTCTAATAAGGAGAATGGTACATGAATTTTTTTGTGCAGCCCTGTACATGAGATATAGAATTTACATATATCGAGTAATATGAAAAAGATTAATTATATTTAAAAGCGCATACCGAATTTTAAACCGTTACACTCCAGCAAATATAACTCAAAACTGATTTCTGTTACCGATTTCTTTTGTGTATCCCTGTAAATGAATAAAAAATGCTATGAATGCCCTGTTATAATGTGATCGTAATGAAATTCAGTGATTCATATCATCTTCAATACATTTGAAATAGCGTAATGTCATTAAAATATTCTGCAAACGATTTTTCCCCATGTACCATAATGTAATGGAATACTTTTGAGTGCCCCTGTAAATGGGCTATTAATCTTACATACTTCATATTCAATACCAAACATGCTTTGGTAATCCCAAATAACCTTTATCAATTGCATCAAAATCCGAGTATATTTATGGGAATTAGAGCGTGGCCAGACGGAGAATCAACCCGAATGCATTAACTTTAAAAGGAGAAATAATATAATATAATGATATTTTACATGCATTATTTCGATTACTGCTATTTGAATTTGGTACTGGTAAACATCTCATACTAAGTTTGCAGATACATCCTCCGCTTCTTTTATTTTTTATTTGTTAAATGGGGACTATGGAATTAGTGTTACATGAAGCAAAAGTGCGAGTGTTTTCTTTTATATCCTCCCCCCCCCCTCCACCCCCCACACACACATAGATCTTAGTATGAAATCTTGCTAGTATCAAATTGTGTGTTCGGAATATTTTTGTATTTTTAATATACGTTTTTTGAAACTATTATGTTTGTGCTTTCATAATAAAATATTTTGTTTAGTTTAGGTTTTTCAGGTAAATTCTTGAGCATTGGCATAGCCTATTTGTCTATTTTACGTGTTTGGTTTAGACGATTTTAAATAAAAACGAATTATCCAAGCACGTTAACGTTTTCTGACTTATCTCACTCGTCTAATCGAATTTATCCAGATGAATGTAGGTAAGTTTTGAAATAAGAGTTGTCATAGTTTGAAAAAAAATATATCTAGTTGATTTGAAATAGATTATAAAAAAAATTCAACAACATTACGGCATATTGTATCCAGTGTAAACCTAGTAATCATCGGTACGATGTCTGTCCATGGTTTCTCTACTTCAGCTTCCAGCTTTTGTGTCAGCACACTTGATTCCTCATTGAACACTGACAAGAACGTTTCTAGTATTTGGAAATGAAAAGTTGGAGTAAGAAGTTTTCTGTGAGTGCGCCATTTGTCTCCGTCACTGAAAAAGAAAATATACGAAATATTTCAATTAATCAAACAATATATGAACATTTTAAATTGGTATAATCAATAATTAATGGCGAAAATATTCAGTGAAACATAAAATTACATAGCATAACAGTGCAAAATTTCGGTTTAAGGAAAGAAAACAGGGATAGAATAGAGGTATCTATATTTTCGGAATCGCCTTATGGAGGGATTTCAGCGTACTTCGTAAATATATATTGTGCGATGAAATCTCACAGTATTTAAATCATGTTACTTTTTTATTTCTTTTGGCCTCGATGTTCTTTAATCTTAATTCCATATTTATTTTTGCGCGGGCATTTTTGTATCTCGTACATGGGCAAATTCTCCTCCTTTTCATCGCGCCCAAGCTGAGATGCTTCTGCTGAGAGATGCCCCCCTGGAAGATTGGAAATTTTGTGTTTTCAAAGGTCAAAAGTACAATTCCCCCCCCCCCCGGAACTCTATAATGTCCCACCCAGAGCCACAGAAATCCCTCCCGGAGAAAAATATCTGAATGCAGCACTGAATAGGTGGAATGTGTCGTCCTGAAGACATGTGACTGATTTTGAGAAATTGTGGGCAATAGGGAGAATGGAAGCAGGATCGGCACTCTCAGGGGTCTGTAAAGACTTATAGCCAAAAGTGTCATGTCAAGAATCTGGAAATGGTTTAAAGACACTGGTATAATGTCCCCAGACAACCAGGTCAAGGTAAAAAACGTGCCACAATATGCTCTCAGGACCGTTATTTGCGAACGATTTCTGAAAGAAATAGGCAATTGGCAGCAGTTGGTTCACATAGCAAGGGAGCTTGCTGCAGCAACAGGAAACAGTTTTTTCTACAAACGTGCCACAATGTAAATGGAATCTAATATATATCAAATTCGTAACTTGAATAAGTAAACACACTCTGCGGTTCAAATTAAACAACTTCTTCTTAAAAAAAAAACTTATATGTACATTTATTTACAGATATATAGGTATATTAATATTATTATTACTCTCATTTGAGAGTTCCATTATTACCGACAGACCGGTTCAAAACAAACTTTACATCTACACTGAAAAGAAAATCGGAAAACAATAAAAAGGGGGTTGCCACAATGCCGACTAACAGAAAATGGCAAGCATCGTCAAGTTGGCATTCTCAACATCCTGCCCCGGGCTGAACACTTAGTTCAGCATCTATATTAAACAATTTAATAAACATAAGAATATACTTACATACATGACAAATTTTCAGATACATACTTACATACAGCTACAGATATAAAAGCAAAAATAATAAGAATGCTGCAATCTACGAAAGAAAATAAAACACATGAATTGTATGAAAATTAAACAATAATAAGGGTAAATATGAGTAACAAATCAAATTAAATGTTCGATAATAGTTCTTATTTTTAGTGTAAGAGTTTTAGTGTCTTTTAGTCCACTAAGTCCAATTCAAGATTATATAGCAATTGCACAGGTCGTTTAAGATCGCCTTTTGCAGTCTGTAATACACATGATCTGATTTTAGAGTCACGACCAAATATGAGTTCTTTAACACGACCACACTTCCACATATGTTTTGGGAGCTTTTCATCATGAATTATCACTATATCGTTAACTTTGAACTGAGGCGATGAATTTATGTTTTTCACTTGAAAAGCAGATCTAAGTTCTAACAAATATTCGTTTCTCCACCTTTTCCAAAAGTGGTCAGTAATTTGTTGCTTATATTTATATTTTCTCGTCAACAAAATCTTATTGGATTTCTCTTGCGTACAGACTGGTAATCCATAAGAAGGTAAGGACATTAATCGTTTACCAACTAAAAAATGAGATGGCGTTAAAGGTGATGGTTCAGCATTTTCTTCGTAGAGATAACATAAGGGACGTGAATTAATCAGAGCTTCAATTTCTGTAAGTATTGTTTCTAGCTCTTCATAACGGAGACAAGTTTTTCCTAGAACCTTTTTTAAAGGTGTTTTAACTGATCTGACCATCCTTTCCCAGAAGCCGCCCCACCAGGAAGCCCTGGGAATTATAAACTTCCATATTATTTTATTCTTTCTCAAGTAATCAAAAATTTCTTGCTTAGAAATTCTTTCCCAAGCATCTTTTAACACCAAATCAGCCTTAGAAAATGTCTTGGCATTGTCACTGTACATTATTTTGCAGAAACCTCTCCTAGAGAAAAATCTTCGTAGTGCTAAGATAAAGGTTTCAGTACTTAGATTGGTGACTAACTCTAGATGAATCGCTCTGGTTACAGCACATGTGAATACGACAATATAAGCCTTCCCAGTGCCTTCAGAAGTTTTATAATAAATCGGACCGGCAAAATCGACACCAGAGGTTTCAAAAACTGGTGTTTTGATGATTCTATCTTTCGGTAAAGGTGCTATTTCCACCTTTCCAGGAATAGCATTAAGTTTTCGACATATCATACACGATCTTAAGACGGATTTTACAAATCTTCTTCCCTTTAATTAAATTTACCTTTCACGAAGGTGAACTAAAGTGACAGCTACACCAAAATGGTACATTCTTTCATGAGCATCCTTAATTAGTAATTTTACAAAATAAGATTTATTAGGAAGTATCCACGGATGTTTTTCCTGCTCTGTAACTTCAGAAAACTGAAGTCTTCCGGATAAAACAAGTAAGTCATTTTCATCGAATTGTGGATTAAGGTTGTACAAAGAATCTTTATTAAGTGGTTTTTTTTGTTTAAGTGCTTCTATTTCAACTTTAAATGAAGTTTCCTGAGTTTGTTTAATCCAGTATTTTTCTGCTATTTCTATTTCTGAGGTAGTTAAAGGTCCTAAAATTTTAGGATTTTTCGAATTGGCATTATGAATAAAACGCATTATCCAAGCAGTAATATTATACACGCGATTTAAACTACTGAACTTTGCCATATCAAATACTGGCTTAGGAATAGTGTTTGATTCGTTACACAATAATGTTAAATTTGGTTTTGCTTTCATTTCATTAAAAGCTTCGGGAACCATTTCTATAGCCCTTTTTGAAGGCCACATATCTTCTGATAGTGATAACCAAGGTGGGCCGCACCACCATACATTATTACCCATTAACTTCGATAAGTTTTCCCCTCGCGTAAGCAGATCTGCAGGGTTTTCTTTTCCGGGACAATAATTCCAGTCCTTTGGATCTGTCAATGACTGAATTTCGGTTACACGATTGGAAATAAAGGGTTTCCAGTTTGTAGTAGAACCCCTAATCCAACAGATAGTTATTTCTGAGTCCGACCATAACTTTATATTTAAATTCGAAATATGTAATTTTTGTTTTAAATATTTTCACATTCTAGCGGCAACTACTGCACTGATCAATTCCAGCCGTGGAATAGTTAACTTCTTGAGGGGGGCTATTCTACATTTACTCCAAACAAAACTTGTTTGAATTTCGCCAGTTAATGAAATGGAACGCAAATAAGCAACTGCTCCATACCCTTTGGGACTAGCATCACAGAATATGTGAATTTGTGAATTTTCAGAAATGTTTATCATATTAGGAAAATATTTTCGGGTTATTTCAAATGTGCGTAAATGTACAACTTCTGAACACCAAGTGTTCCACTCGCATTTCAAATCTTCAGGTAATTTATTGTCCCACTCTAAACCTCTTTGCCATGTTTCTTGCAACAAGGCTTTAATACGTATTACAAATGGATTCACAAATCCTAATGGATCATAAATTTTCAGTAACATTTTAAGAACTGTTCGCTTCGTGGGATCATCGATGTAATATTCTTCAAAGGGCTGCGCATCTAACATCAAAATATCAGATTCAGTATTCCATATCAGTCCAAGCACTTTTAAGATACTACCTGTGTTTTCCTCACTTATACCTAAGTTACCAGATTCCCACATTTCCCTAAGTTTAATAGAATTTGTTTTTAATTTCCTCAAATTCATCCCAGCTTCTTTAAGAATTTCAGAAGCTGTAACTGATAAATAATAAGCTTCGTTATCTAAATCTGATCCGGAAATTAAATCATCGATATAGAGGGAATTATCTAACATATATACAACATTTGGATGTTGATCTCGATAGTTCTTTATATGATGTTTAATTGTGGCAGCCAAAATAAATGGTGAGCATGTAACGCCAAATAGTACACGTCTAAATCTTAAAATTTTGAAAAAGTTGTTTGCGTCATTATCGAACCAAAGAAATTTAAGGTAATCTCGGTCTTCTTCAGCTACAGAAATTTGAAGAAAGGCCTTTTCAATATCTGCACAAAACGCAGTATTGAATTTTCTGAAATTAATAATAATTTCTAATAAATCGGGGTTCAAATTTGGGCCACCGTACAAATAATCATTTAATGATTTGCTATTTTCTTTTGAGGAAGCATCAAATACCATTCTAACTTTAGTTGTGGGTTTATCATCTCGCAAGACAGGTCGGTGGGGCATAAAATAACTGCTATTTACAGTTTTATTAGAACATGCTTCCACTATGTTATTTAATTCCTGTTCAAATCGAATTTCTTTATATTTCTGCAATAATTCCTTATCTTTAAGCAATTTTCGATTTAAGTTAATAAATCGGTTTCTAGCATTGTTATAATTACTTCCTAAATCTCTTCTATCATCTTTCCATAACAATTTAGCTTCGTATCGGTGCTCAAGAAAATGCAAATTGTTTTCGAATTTTTCGATTATCTCTTTATCTAATTCAGAAATATTTTCTTCAGTGTTCATCCCTAAAGTTTCTAACTCCCACAATGTTTTCAAATAATTTTGAATAGGTTTCATAACCTGAGTGGACAAGACCCCAGCTTGCTTATGGTGTTATTACACGAGGACTCAAAGACGCTTGGAATCCCAGGCGTCTAGCAACAACAGCCGCCTCACGGTCCGTCTTTTCCAAGCATTTCATTGGCTGTTCCGGAAAAGGCTTTTCTATTATCAGATTTCCAAGCATTTGATTGGCTGTTACTGGCGACTCGCCTCGTTTCGGGCGTCAAAGATGCTCCGACAGAAAAAAGACGCTCGCTCTCCAAGCGACTCCCCTGCAGCCATAGGAATAACATGGAGACGCCTGAAATCTGAAGCGTCTTTGACCCCTCGTGTAATAACACCATTACTCTCACTATTTTTATTTACGTCAATTGTCCCGCAGAGGAATGCCCAAATAAATTTTCACAGACGAACAATGATTTATTTATGGGGTATGTTTTGTCATTAATTTGATATAAATAATCAGCTCCTATTAATATATCAACATCACTATTTTCCAAATGTTCCCACCTGTCAAGACGAAATTTGGAAAGTTTTCTCTTAATTTTGATTGGAAGAGGAGGAATTTGTATCAAAGAATTAGTTATTAGCGGTGTGACTAATGCTTCAATTATTATACTACGTTTTCTATTCGTTAAGTGAATTAGCTTTAGCTTAACGACATCATAACATCGTTCTTCAGATTTTCTCGAACCGAAAGTATAGACAATTAATTTTTCCTTTCTAATGACCTCAGGTTTTAATTTTGAAACTAAATTTTCTGTAATAAAAGTTCGATGACTAGCAGAGTCAAATAAACAAAGAGCAGTTTCTGAATTTTCACCCGCTTCCACTTTTACATGAATTGTTTGCAATATTACTTCTCTACTGATATTATTTATATTGCCTTTGCAATGAGATACGGAGGAAATAATACTACCTGAATTTTTTGATTCTTCTGTTTTTTTATTAGAATTACAAAGTATAGTATGATGATATGTTTTACCACACACTTTGCAATTTTTATTCGAAATTTTACAAAAATTCGCGATGTGAAATTTACGGAAGCATTTGAAGCACCTTCCTTCCCTTTTCAATTTTTCTCGCATTTCCGGAATGGTGAAAGACTTACACTTTTCAGTATCGTGATCAGTTTGATTACAAAATATGCAGTTATTTTTAATATTTGTGGTTAAGGCAGAAGCTGATGGAATGAATTTTTTATAATTTTTCTTATAATTTTCCTGCTTCTCAGGGATTTTTTCAAAATGGTTTAATTGGACAGTGGTCTCGCGATATTCAATTTCATCTTTAATGAAATTTATCAGCTCATTAACATCCCAGTCAGTGTTTTTAATTCGTTTTCTATTAAATTCTAGTGCAATATCTGATGGAATAAGTTTCAGAAGAATCGGACATAACAAGTGCCCATATGAACCTGAGGCAACACCTAAAGAATTAAGATTTCTTATTTGAATTTCGCATTCATCATACAAATCTCTAAAAGCCTTAATGTTACTAGAATTTCGTACTGGTTTCAAATTTAGCAGTTTAGTCATGTGACTATTTATTACCAGGTCATTACGACCAAAACGATTTTTCAATAATTCTATAGCATGAGCATAATTTTCCTTAGTCAGCGAAAAGCCTGCTATAGTATTTGCAGCACTTCCGCCCAAAAGTGACTTTAAGTAGGAAAATTTATCAATCGGAGTTAAATGTTCATTATTGTCAATCGCATTCGAAAACTGACTCCAAAATTCGAGCCATAAACACGAATCACCATAATATTTAGATATATTAAGTTTAGGAAGTTTAATCAAATTTTGATTCAGAATTTTCTGACTTTTTAGTAGAGAACTATTGTTGCTACTACTATCACTTTCAATGTCTGAAGAATCTTGTTTAGTTTCAGGAGTAACTGTGTTATCATTTAAAAATTTGGAAATTTTATATTTCCATTCAATAATATTCTCATTATAAGATTCCGATTTCTCGATTTCTTTTTCAAATTCAGTACTTGGAACCAGTGGTTCAATTTCAGAATTTAATGATTTTAAAGTTTTCATTTTGTCATTCAATTGCTGTTTAAAAAGATCCAGCTGTGATTTTCTATTCTCAAGCTCTAATTCTTGTGTATTATCTAATAAATCCCTTATTTTATCAAATATTTTCGTAGTTTGACTACGAATCGTAGCTCTTTTTTTTTCAAAGTTTCGTAATCCATCATAAAATAAAGAATTCAATTTATTCGATACAGTTCAGTTAATAAATATATTCATAATTCTATTTATTCAATATAATTTAATTTGAGGTACTTACCTCAATCGATGATGAAATCCAGACATCCTGGAGCTTTGACGCCAGAAAAATGATACGTTGTCATTCAGACTGCAGGTTCGGTAAATTCAAATTATTCCATAATGCATCGAAGAATAAAAACGTCTTCATAAATTAGTTCTAATATATATCAAATTCGTAACTTGAATAAGTAAACACACTCTGCGGTTCAAATTAAACAACTTCTTCTTAAAAAAAAACTTATATGTACATTTATTTACAGATATATAGGTATATTAATATTATTATTACTCTCATTTGAGAGTTCCATTATTACCGACAGACCGGTTCAAAACAAACTTTACATCTACACTGAAAAGAAAATCGGAAAACAATAAAAAGGGGGTTGCCACAATGCCGACTAACAGAAAATGGCAAGCATCGCCAAGTTGGCATTCTCAACACCCCCCCCCCCCCCCGGAACTCTATAATGTCCCACCCAGAGCCACAGAAATCCCTCCCGGAGAAAAATATCTGAATGCAGCACTGAATAGGTGGAATGTGTCGTCCTGAAGACATGTGACCGATTTTGAGAAATTGTGGGCAATAGGGAGAATGGAAGCAGGATCGGCACTCTCAGGGGTCTGTAAAGACTTATAGCCCAAAGTGTCATGTCAAGAATCTGGAAATGGTTTAAAGACACTGGTATAATGTCCCCAGACAACCAGGTCAAGGTAAAAAACGTGCCACAATATGCTCTCAGGACCGTTATTTGCGAACGATTTCTGAAAGAAATAGGCAATTGGCAGCAGTTGGTTCACATAGCAAGGGAGCTTGCTGCAGCAACAGGAACTCGACTATCCAGGTTTACTGTGAGTGTAAGGCTGCATATAAAAGAGCTGCATGCAAAGAACCCCATGATTTGTATTCCACTAACCCCGGTAGTGAAATGCGCCCGTTTAAAGTGGTGCAGAGATCATCGTCATTGGAGTACCACGGACTGGAGCCGAGTTCTTTTTACCGATGAATCCCGATTTTATTGAGAAAGTTACTACACACGTGTTACCATATGGAGGGAGAAAATCACACGCAATAAGGCTTAGTCCAGGCAATAGGGAATTTTACCTAGCAAAATTAATAGTAGATCTGGAAATCGGCTTCCTTTATGTTTTTTGGGTCGCTGAATCCGAATTTGTAACTTCTCACTAAAATTTCCCCTGCAACCCCCAAAAATTTTGGTAAAAAGCCCCAACAAAAAGGTTTTTATTAAAAAAATCAATTTTTTTTAATTGTTTTAGGAGAAAAGTACCTAGAAATTCAGAAAGTAGACAAAATTTCCAACAAACTAGATATATGACATTATTACTGAGGATGAAGGGGAAGGGGGGATCTGCCTCTGAACATGCACGTGGTGCTGCGTGGACTAAGTTGCGCAATTCCACTTAACCACTCACACGTTTACATTTGCCCTCCCATCTCCCCTCCGAACTTTCCTTATAAGGTTTACTTTAAGTTTTTTGGGTTACTGAATCCGAATTTTTAACTTATCCCCAAAATTTCCCCACCCCCCCAAATAGTTGTTATTAACTTAAATTTTTTATTGTTTTAGGGGAAAAGCATTACAAAATTCAGAAACTAGACAAAATTTGCAACAAATAGGATACATGACATTATGACATAGGATAAACGGGGAGAGAGGGGGCTGCCTCGGAACATTCCCCACGCGCTTTTCTCAAAAACCAATTTTTTTCAAAAAATAAATTTTTTTGGGGGGGTTGCTGGGTGAAATTTTGGTGGGAAGTTACAAATTCGGATTCAGCGACCCAAAAAACATAAAGTGAGTCGAAATCCGGAACTAGTCTTAAAATTTTCAGGCAAAATCCCCTATTGCCTGGACTTCATAACTTAGTGCACGTAGCGCCGCAGTGCAGGTTCAGAGGCAGCCCTCCCCATCCCCGTTCATCCTACGTCATACTGTCATATATCCTATTTTTGGAAAATTTTGTCTAGTTTCTGAATTTCGTAATGCTTTTCACCTAAAACAATAAGAAATTTAAGTTAAAAACAACTATTTGGGGGGGGGGGGGTTCGGGGGGGGAATTTTGGGGGGAAGTTAAAAATTCGGGTTCAGCGACCCAAAAAACTTAAAGTAAACCTCATGCAGAAAGTTCGGAGGGGAGATGGGAGGGCGAATGTAAACGTGTGAGTGGTTAAGTGGAATTGCGCAACTTAGTCCACGCAGCACCGCGGCGCATGTTCCGAGGCAGATCCCCCCGTCTACTTTCTGAATTTCTAGATACTTTTTGCCTAAAACAATAAAAAAATTGATTTTTTTAATAAAAACCTTTTTTGGGGGGCATTTTACCAAAATTTGGGGGGTTGCCGGGGGAAATTTTGGTGGGAAGTTAAAAATTCGGATTCAGCGACCCAAAAGACATATAGTAAGCCTTTTTCCAGAACTACCCTGAATTTTGCTAGGTAGAGCCCCTATACAGTCTCTATTGCCTGGACTAGCTGCAAACATCCATTGAAAGGCATCGATACAAAGGTGGTGGAATCATGGTACGGACGGGCATCACTTTGAATGGCTGCAGTGACCGACACATTTTTACCAGTGCAACTGTGAATGCTGAAATATGCAGAGATGAGGTTCTTGGTCCTCATGTCAAGTTGTTTAAGGGTGCAGTCGGAATATTTGGGATTTTATGCTTATTAATAGTCTAGAAGACTCCAAAGTGTCCCTTCCAGAGCTGCATAAATCCCACGCGGAAAAAAATGTCTGTATTCAACATTATCTTTGACTCCAATTTCTATTTCTGAAAACCTAGTTTAACGTTGCTTCAAGAAATTTCATGGTGGTAATAAGAGTTTTGTGTATGGAGGTGGTCTTGAGTGACATCATGTCTTTAACAACGAGAAATCGAAATCGAGTGACATCATGCTTTTAACAATGAGAAATCGAAATCATAAATTGAAGCTAATCTATGTACCAAAGTCCGAAGCTTACTGCTGAACTTGGAGAATGCTTTAAAACTGTTTCGAAACATCTAAAATGAATTGGTTGGTAAGTGCAATAACAGGAAACCACCATTATTTTTTTACACATCCTAATACTTCCAAAAAAGTGCTAATCCATCACAAATAAACTTATTACAAAAATTTAACTTCCTTACAGACGACCAGATATCGGAAGCAACTATTAGATCGAATATGGTGTCAAAAATGACAAGACATGATACATAGAAAGCCAAAAGGATTATGGCTGACTTAGACAATTGTAACAAAACCACTTTTTCCAGCATGAACTGTATTTGATGTGTGTGCTTCTTACATTACTAGTTTTTGTAGCTGAAAATGCAAGATCTTTTCCTTAAAGTTAAACCCTTATCTCCCATGGGGAATTAGCGGCTTATGCGATCGACACTTATGTGAAACCATTATCCAATATCTATTAACACAAGTTCTTAATTCAATGGTAAGAAATTAAACATAGAAATTGCTGTTTTAAACTTAACCACTTGATCCCAACTTTATTGTAGGCAAATGTTATGTAATATGAAACTTGATTTAATTAAATTTATCCCGAAACTCTTCCGTTTGAGGTAGGATTCCATTATAGAAAGATTCCGCTTTCACAGGTTTCACTAAAGAGCGATAATCCCCTTTCAGACAGGTTTTTAACAAATTTAATTGTATCGCAATTCATATTAAGACCATGTAACACTTCCGTTAAAGACAGGATTCTGTTATAGATAATTACTATTTTGACAAGTTTTATTCTATTCATACGACATAAATAAGTATATATATATATATATATAAATATACAAAACTTGTAAAAAAGGAACTGGCTATAGCGGAATTCTGTCTTAAATAGAAATGTTTCATAGTGCTATCAAAAAGAATACTATACAAATACACCTGATAACACGAAAACCTGTGTAAAACGGAATTGTCACCGATATTTGCGATTTCATGTTGACAGGTTTTACTATATACATAGCCTAAAGGAAAAATTCTGGACCCCCCCCCCCCCTGAAATGAAATCTTGGCTACGCCACTGTTTGCAGAAGTTTAACTTTTGGCTTTACTTTAATATTTTAACTCTATTTTTTTCCCGCTGTCTTTGGCATTCAAAATTTTGTCATCCCGTTTCTGTAAAAGGTTTTTATTTAATTTTACCTTTTATATCACTTGCTCTGCCAAAATTTTACTCGGTAAATTTTAAATATTGTGAGATGAAATCTCACAATGCTTAAATCTTGTTACTTTTTTATTTCTTTTGGCCTTATACATCGATGTTCTTTAATCTTAAATCCATATTTATCTTTGCGCGGGCGTTTTTGTATCCCGTACATCGGCAAATTCACCGCCGTTTCATCGCGCCTGAGCTGAGATGCTTCTGCTCTCAGATCCGCACGTATTGTGATAACGTTATCGGAGCACGTCCCTCGCAACGTAAGCATTGAATGAATGTCGATCTTTCGGAGGTGTGTCTAATTGCCGAGCGTAGAGCAAATAAAAACAAAAGTTTTTAAATGTATTCTTTCGGATTTGTTTATTAAGATATTGCTTAGTTTTTAAAATTCTCTAATAGATTTAAATCTTTTCCTTTCAATACTTTTGAAGTCCCCGTTTTCTTACTATAAATTAAAAATTTCGTTAATTTTAAATTAGAATCTGTTTTATTGGTGGTCTGTCATGACATAGTTTTGTTTTAAAAAGATCGCGGGCTCCGGCCGCGGATGCGGAGTCTAGCGAATGGTATCCGTAGAATGTCTTCGTTTTTCTTAAATCTTGTTTAAATTATTTCTTGATGCCGTGGAAAAGATTTTAATTATGCTTTTCATCAATACTAAATTTGATTTGTGCTGCACTTTAATTTTTAAAAGAAATATCTGCAAGTGGAGTCGATTATTATATTGGCAAAAATTAATTTATAAACGGTGACCAACGGGAAGCCTTTTCTTCTCTTGAAAAAGATGGAATAAAACTAAATTATACTGTTTTCAAGTCTCCTCTTCATTTATTTACAGACGACACGATCCAAGTAAGAAGTTTCCTTTGTTTCATTTTTTTTTTACAATTTCTGACCTCAAAGAACCTAATGGTTTTATTGCAATACTACACAACGCAACCTTTAATTAAAAAGAACCTCAATTTAATTTACCTTTAATTAACGGCTCATTTGTTAGTAATACCACATATATCAGTAAGTGTACGTGAAAAAATACCTCGTTAAAAGTCCTGTTCCAAGCCATGGTTCCAGAAAACGGTATTCAACAGCTTTGGAAATCGTTCTAGAGCTATTCAACAAGGGCTGTAAATGATATTATAGGCACTGTTAATAATATAGTATCGATAAATTATCAGTAATTCATGTAAGAATATACACTCTGTGCATGTTTTTATGATAGCTTTAATTCAATGAGATATTTAGCGTTGCAAGAAATATGCAAAGTTTCTGCAGCTCAGTGTTGAATTCAGGGGTGGTCTGGAGAGGACATTTTCTCCGAAATGTTGAAATGTTCCCCGAAAGAGTTGGGGTTTTATGCTTATTAATAGTCTAGAAGAGCAATTTCCGAATTCCACTGTGTCTTCACCGCCGGAGCTGCAGAATTCCCTCCTCCCCCTCCTAAAGAGAAAGGTCTGAATTCAACACTGCCGCAGTTTGTCATACAATTTTATTATTACTTACCTCTACAGTTTCAGGTTTGAAGAAAACGATGAAAGGCTTGGGACCTATCCAAAACATAACGATTCTTTCTCTTTCGTACCCTTTACACATTGCCTTCGCCATCCTTAATATAACTGGAATTAAAAATTAAAATTTGTAGTAAAACACTTTCTTGAAAAAGTACTTCAAAAGCTGTTTAATAGTCACAATTATTCGCGTGAGTGCACACATATTTAATTATTCATATAACTATCCGCCTCTAGCAACTAGTTTTATGGTCCCCTTCAGATGCATGCTAATCATTGCAACATGTTACTTTTATTCATAATTTTATTAACTTGTTTAATTGTTCGGCAAATAGCAAGATTCTGATTGAGAAATCAAAAATCTTTGCGATCATGGCAGCATTTGGTATGTTTTATTTTTATTGTTATGTAGTTAATAATTCTTGACAAAAATCGCTTAACTCACTTACAAGAAGAGGGTCCGAGGTTGGAGTCACCGAATACGGTGAACGTTTGTGTATCGATACAATATAGTTAGTATATAATTATATGACAACCATAAAGCGCAACACCCAGGGGGGTCGGAGAAAATAAGTCGCAAAGTTTATGCTACAGTTTATAATCGGATAACTTTCCCTCTTTGGCCAGTGGCTCAGTAGCATTGTCATCAGCACACCGGATTTGAGATTTTTCTTTGTCAGTTCAATTCCCGTTTTTTTTTTTTTTTTTTTTTTTTTTTTTTTTTTCTGAAATAAAATTTCTATCAGTTATTTTCGAACCGCAATTGAAAAAATATGTATAATAATTGAAATTTACGAAAAATATAAATTAAATTTACCTTTTGTAGCATATAAGTGCATTTTTAACTATGAACTTTTCCATGTTTAAATATATAATGAAAAGTTTAAAAAAGAAGTAGGCACATTTATATGTTTATAGAAAATAATTTTTGTGTTGTTATTTAAAATTGTTTACAGTTATTTTAATGAATATCTAATATTTTTTACAGAGAAATAAAATACGTGAACAAATATATTATTTTCATTTTGTTTATTTATGCAAATACTTTAAATATTACATAGTTTATTAAAAATATACGTTTATATTTTTAATGTGATTTTTTATAGTCTGGAATTCTTGAGTTTTAATTAGAATGTCTAAGTAGTAGTTTTTTTTTTAGTAATTAAATATTTTTCCCTGTTTAATATCTTTATACAGGGTGCCCGGTCTCAACGGTCTCCAATGGCTAATTCCTAAATGGTTAGTCATAGACATATAGTTCCAATTACAAAAATGTTTTAAATCATGTAAAGAAACATTTTAAAAGCGATTTGGGTCAATAAAAACATTTCTTAAAAAATTACGAAATTTAAATTTTTATACGGTCCACCGGTCCTATAAGTTATATTTAGTAATTTTTTCCTATTATACTGACAAGTAAGACAAAGTCCCATTCATATAACGCTAAAATTGAGCGAGTTATGAAACATTAAAAGTGCATGACTTATGCCACTTTTCTACTCTGAAAACAAATGAATTCGGCTTGGCTTTGAGGGATCATATACCAAATGTTTAAAGTTTTCGAAGATCTTACTTCATGTGTATCAGCGCTTTGAAAAAAAATCCTACAAGTATTATGATTAAGTCTCAAATTGGCTAAAATAACATATGTTTTATTTTGTCAGGATTTGAGACTGTTTCTCTTATGATTTCTTTTAACAAAAATTATGTTTTTTTATAAGTTTTTATGTTACTTCAGCAATCGTATGTATGTTTTTCCAGTTCAAAATTTGTACTCGAACTTTAACCTACTTTTAAATATCCGATCGAAATTGCATTTTACATACTGGCGCAAATCCGATAAAAATCTAATATTATTAAGATTTTCGGTGGTTACCATTTATACTTATTTTACAGGATAACACAAAAAAATTCGGATTGATTTCTGCCTAGGAGTTTAAGAAAAAGTTTTAGATTAGATAATACAAGACTGAGATTGTTGGGTTTTTTAACTTTTATGTATTTTTTAGCACTGTTGTGGTTACTTAGAACCACTGCCATATATTTATTTAATTTCATTTAGAAAATATTTTTATTAATCTTGTATTCATTTAATTTTAATATCCGCATTCCAAAATTATTTTAATTCCCTTTTTTTTTTTCAACTCTCCCCTGTAAGTTTTTCTTTCTGGCATGGCATTTCATTCATTTTAAAATCATAAACGTCGTTTTGAAATCTGTACTTCCGGTAAAAGAATTATCTGGAAAATTCCATATCTTTCTATTTGTGAAGTCATATCCTTTTGTAGCTCCACCCCTTAGCCAATAATATTTAAATCAGTTTAATTCGTAATTTCAAAATTTGTAACTCTTTACTACTGTTTGGCATCTTATCTCAGTGAATTCTATCAAATTTCCTTTTTTTTTTTATAAAGCAGTTTTTATATTCTTTAGCATTGCATTTTATGCCAATGCATGGCGCCTGTATGTTCGTTCGGCCAAAGTTGGCGTGTTTCAAGGATTATAGCAACCCTCCTTTACTCCTCTTCTCGGAGAGCTCGCGCGCATTCAGTAGTGCAGTTGAGTTGGGATTTCAATGCAGAATGGCTGCCTTTTTTTGCCGTTCTGCGAAGAAATTATGTCTGCGCCTGCATGAGTGTTCTATCAACGTACGCAGAGAATGGATGGATGTCTTTTCCCCTTCTACAAAAAATAATAAACGGATTTCGCATCTACAGTAAGAAATATTAAAAAATGCAAGAATATTTCGGCTGCATAGTTTCGTCTTTTTTTGTGCCGAGATGCTTTGATCTGTTACTTCTCGTTCTTCTGTAGGATGTGGATAAAGAATTCTGTCGACGGCATTATTATTATTTTTTTTTATTCAAGTGTTGCTTTTATTTCGAGTCGTAGAATTATGATGCTATAAAAATCATCTAAATGCCTGTGTCTCCATACTCCCCAAAGGAAAGAAATTATTTTATTCTCCTTAGTAAGAATGTAGATATATGTGTCGATCATAAAAAAGAGTACATCTAAAAGAATAAGATGTGTACTCTATGATAATACGCTATGTTCTGCAAAAAATTGCTTCACAAAATAAAAAAAATTGCAAGGAAGATTTTTCATTTGTTTATTTTTCTTTCTGCAAATGTCTCCATCATTCTTCTGTTCTTTCGGGTCAATGCAGGTAATGCTTTTACCTTTTTATTTTTTTGTTCTTAATTTCCAAATGTATGATAAGTAAATTCAGATTTTCCTTAATTAATGACTGTTGTGTCTAAGTGGTCTTTTGTGGCCGCAAAAAAATGTCAAATGCACACTATACGATCGATCCTAAAAAAATGATTTGGAATTTCAATATCCAAAATAATTTTACAATATTATTCTATCACCTCCTGTCTTCCAAACACAACAGTTAAATTTCCTGGTACCGTGAGCCTTTAGAAACCTTTATGACATGACAGTTATTAAGTTATATTTTGATATGAAAATTTGTTTTAGTGTATTATTATTGAAATATTTGATATTTAGAAAAGGTGGCTTCCTTAAATTTTTTATACAATCTTTCTAAGAAAAAGAGAAAGAATTCATGTAATATTTACTGTTTATTATTAAGGAAAAATGATTGCTTATGATATTATTTACAAAAAAAAGATGAGTTAAGAATAATTTTCTTACTCATAAGTAAATGATTGATTTATTGATGCCATTTTGTTTTGATAATATTTCGAGAACAATTATTACATTATTATGTTGAATTGACATTATTTTTAAAAGTTGACTTCATATGAGATTAATTTTTTTTTTTTTTTTTTTTTTTTTTTTTACTTCACCACATTATTTTAAAGTTTATTCGGATTTGTTTTGAAATTTGTTCAACATTGTTTTGAAATTTATCACCATGCCTCCAAAAGCAAATTTAAACCTCTGTATTCAACCATTTGATGGAAATCCTCAGACTGTCGAATTTTTCTTCGACCAGTTATCAGATTTGCAGGAATTATATAATTACTCTGAAAAAGAACTTTTTGCTCTTTTCAAGTCAAAATTACAGGGTACAGCATTACATTTCTTTCTCGAAACACAATTTCAATTCAAAAATTCTAACCTTCTAACCATTCGCAAAGAATTTATTAACTATTTTCTGCCAAGTAAAAAATCTGACACTCTGAAGTCTCTTCAAAATTTAAAATTGGATTCTAATGAGTCAGTTAAAAATTTTTCATATCGTCTGGCTAAACAGCTTCGACTTGCTTATCCTAAATTAGATCCAGCTGCTCTAGATTCTTTGAAATTTACTCATTTTATTCAAGCTTTACCTAAGCAAATTAAAAGGAAAATTCTAGAAGAAAACATTTCCACTTTTGAATTAGCTCTTGAACGAGCACAATTTTTACAAGATATCTATGATTCACCACCTACTCAAAAATCTAATCAACATTATGACCAAGTTTATTCTCTGAATAATGAAAATAATGGTGAATGTTCAAAATTTTCTGATAGTTTTGTTGAACAAGCTCCTATCAGACATAAAAAGGACAGAGTCTATAGAAATTCGCAAATAGCATTCTCGCCATCCGAATCTCATAATGAACATTCTCCTAGACATAGAACTGTTGTTAAAAAAAAGAGTGTAACTTACTCTCCCTCACCAGTTAGACATAAAGTGGCTTCTAGAAATAAAACAAACTTTATTCAGCATAGGCCAGATCCGAAACGATATTTCTTTCGGCCAAAGTTTGACAAGTTTTCTCACAAGAAAAACTCTTCAGAATATTTTCGCAAACAAAATGTTATCCAATGTGCTTTTTGTGGTCGTTTTAATCATCTTATGGAGTCATGTTACAAGTTTAGAAATCTACTTGACTCTTCTAGGCAAAATGCCAATCACACTCAAGACTCTCATTTTTCTTCGAATTCTTCTCAAAGAAAGAAAAACTTTACTTTTTTTTCTAAAAATAAAAATGATGATAAAAATTATCATTTAAACAAGTAAGGGAGATTGGTCCAACTGACCACCATCCCTCCCAATCTTACTCGTTAGGGTCAGTACACTCCTGTGACAATTCAAGCGAATGTTACATTGACAAAAATTCTTCTTCAACTACTTCCTTTTCAAGCGCTGTTACACAGACATCACCAATGGTGCAAAAAATGAACAGACCTTGCTGTTCTGAAAATTCTTTGTCATCAAAGTATTCTTCTCAAATTGAGGATTGTGTACAACAACGACACGTAATTTGCAGCTCTTTTGATAACACTTATTCACTTCCATGTATAATTATGAATGTCCAACATAATGAGATATCAACTCTCATTGATTCAGGTTCAACATTAAGTTTGTTGGATCATGAATGCTTTAATAGCATTAAATCCAAAATCCATTATAAATATTTACCTAGAAATGTTTCTGTATCAACTATAAACTCTAAAGTTTTCTTTAAAGGATGTATCGAGATTGCATTCAAAATAGACAAATTCTTTTTTCATCATGTCTTTTACCTTACTGATATAAAGAATGTTAATTTTGAAGCCATACTTGGTTTTGAGTTTATAAACAAACATTCTATAACCATCTCTCCAACTTTTAAGCCTATATTAATTAAAGATAAACATATACCTTTTAACATTCAAAAAGAGTCTCCTAGCAGTTTTTATTTGAATTCTCAGTATAATAATGACAATATATCAGTGACATATTCTTTTGACACCAATAATGTGCCTATTTGTGAAAATTCTATGTCAGTTAACATAAATAATGGTACTTATTTTGATAATATGAATGGAAATTTTGGTGATAATTATTTGCATTTTGTAAATAATTACGAAAATTATCCTTGCAATTACAGTTTTCCAAATAATAGTTTGTTTATAAATAGTGTTGGTAATACTGCTATGAATTATGATAATTTTTTTATGAATGCTAATCTCAATATCAGAAATTTAGAAGGTCATGCTCAAGTTTTTACTCAGTTTCCTAATTATTTTCCCACTCATACAAACTTTGATTATCCTAATGTTATAAATAATATTTCTAATACCAATACCAAAATTACCTTTGATGACAAAAATGTCATATCTGAAGATGACAATGACATTAGTTATGTTGGTAAAAAGTGCACCAATTTTAAAAATGGTAATGAAAAATTATTGAGTTCTAACATGATACAAACTGTAAATAGAGAATTGATTCCCCCCAATTCTTCTGTTTATTTACATGTCAAATACTTGAATTCTCCCTCTGAATATTTTATTTTTAAGCCTGCTTTGAAAAGTAAAGCTCTTATTTTGCATGAATCATTGCATTCTAAATCTTCAATTGAAAGAGATTTATTCTTAGTTGTATGTCAGAATATATCCAAAGTGGATGTTCATTTAATCAAACATACAATTCTTGGTGAGTGCATTAATGTAGATGAGAATGATATTGAAAAATATTCCTTTGATTTAGATTCAGAAAATGAATATTGTAATTTAATTTTACCATCTGAGGAAATTAAAAGAAAACGAATACAAGAACTATCACCAGATGATTTTGACTTAAAGCACTTGTCCCCACATGAAAGTGACTGTTTACTAAAATTATTGTGCAATAAAGCTCAAGCATTTTCTAAATCCTTAGACACTTTGGGTCATACAGACCTAGTGAATCCTCAATTTTCAATGATGAATTCTCATCCTGTGAAAACCCTACCTTTTCCTGTGCCACAGGCACTAGAGCAAGAAGCTCTTGACCAGATTAATCAAATGCTAAATGCTGGAATTATAGAAAGATCAAATTCTTCTTGGGCTTGCCCCATGCTGTTAGTTAAAAAGAAAAGAACTGACATGTCAAAACCTCAAAAATATCGTTTGGCTTTAGATCTACGATTATTAAATTCTATTATTATTCCTTCTTCATATCCTATACCTCGCATTCAAAACCTATTAGTACAATTGTCAAAATTTAAATACTACAGTACACTGGACTTACCCTCTGCGTACTGGCAGATTGTGGTTCCTAAAGAGAAGCAAGATAAGCTCAGTTTTACCACTCCATGGGGAATGCTTACCCACCTTCGTCTTGTTTTTGGCTTGAAGACGGCTGCAAGTACTTTTCAACAGTTAATTGATTCAGTTATTCAATTATCCGAAATTGACTCTTGTTACGCATACCAGGACGACATAGTTGTTGGCGCTAATTCGTTTGAAGAAATGGTTGCAAAACTCACAAAACTCTTGGATACTCTAATTGCCAACAACATTACACTTTCACCTGAAAAATGTTCTTTTATGCAAACTAGCATTAACTTTTTAGGCTTCCACCTCACTGATCATAAAATTCTTCCAATTACAAGCAATATTTTGAAAATTACTTCTTTTCCAAAGCCAAAAACTAAGAGGCAGACAAAGAGTTTTATTGGCTTATGTTCATTTTACAGGTCAATCATACCTCATTTTGCTAAATTAATTACTCCTCTTATTGAAATCACCAAATCTAAAAATAAATTCTGTTGGAAATCTGAACAAGAAAATGCATTTAATAAATTGCAAGAAATTTTTTTTCCATAAACCCATGCTCAATCTTCCAAATTGGAATGAGACCTTCTATTTTAATACAGATGCCTCAAAGACAGCAATTTCAGCTGTTCTCATGCAAAAAATTCAAGGTGAACTTCGCCCCATTTCTTATTACTCCAAAACTTTGTCTCAATCTGAAAAACAGTACCCAGCCATTAAACTGGAACTTTATGCCATTTATAAAGGTATAACGGCGTTTAAATATTACATTTTCGGCAGACCTTTCATTCTTTTGTCTGAGGCTAAACCTCTCAATAATTACAAAAAATCAACATCTCCTGCTGACATCACTACACGTTGGATGTTAGAACTATCTGAATACTCTTACACATTCCAGCATGTTCCAGGCAAAGATAATGTGTTAGCAGATTTTCTAAGTAGGACACCTCATATTCCTACTGAAGATCTCCATACTAACCCTGATCTCATTTTTGAACAAGAAGTACTGCCTATTGTTGATAATCAAAATGACCTACATAATGAAATTGCTCAGTATCCATGTGGATTAATTGGTAAAAAACATCATAGCTGCCATCTTAAAAGTGACCCTCCATTCTACAAATAATGTTAGTAATGAAGACCCATTGTTAGAAATTTTTGATCAAACCATCCTTTCTGAACAACAAAAAGATCCTCAAATTAAGAAAATTTATGAAGATATTAAATCTAATAAAAAATCTAAAAGTTTAAATGGTTATTACATTAATCCAAGTAATGAGTTGCTTTGTTATAATGGACACTTTTCTTCAGAAGACATTGAATTACATAGAGCTGTTTTACCATCCTCACTTAGAGCTAAAGCTTTAAGAATTGCTCATATTACTCATACTGGTATTCATAAGACCATTGTTAATTTAAAGAAAAGATTCACTTGGAAAACTCTAATTTCTGATACAATTAATTATGTCAACTCTTGTGAAATTTGTTTAGTAAATAAAAATCATAAAAAAACACTGCTCCATATCTTCCAGCACCCATTCCTACAGCTCCCAATCAAAAAGTTTCGATGGATTTACTTGGTCCTTTGAGAAATCACCAGTTTGTTATGACTGTAATCGACCATTTTTCTCGTCATCTTGAATTATATGCCTTGAATAGCATTCATGCTGAGTCGGTGACTAAAGCTCTGTTGAATTACATTTCCACTCATGGAAAACCCGAGTTAACTCTTACAGATCATGGTTCCCAGTTCACTAGTGATTTGATTTCTTATTTCAACAAAAAACTTGGCATAAAGCTAGAGCACAGTACAGTAGCGCATCCACAGGCTAATGGATTGAGTGAGAGATGTAACACTCAAATAAAGTCATCTGTCAATACAATGGCTTCCCAAGGATTTGATGTTCCAACTGCTTTAAAAATTCACCAGTCCATATACAACGCTACACCTCATCCAGCCACAAAATTTACTCCAAATCTTCTTCATTTTGGAAGGGAGGTGAATGATATTTATGCCAATTATAAAACCCATTTTTCCTGGAAAATCCTTAACACTGCATATGAAATCCACAAATTAATGGATGTAATTGAAAAAGTATACTACCAAGCTTTCAAAAATAACGAGTCTTCTAGACAAAAAGTCTATCAAAAATCAAGGGAAAATTAAAATTTGCTAATATCAAAGTTGATGATATTGTTTATGTGAAATTTCCCAGTGTATTTAATAAAAAAGTACAAGGACCTTATATGGTAAAGAAAATAATTTCACCTGTACTTATTCAAATTCAAGATTGCAATAATAATCAAGCATCACCTGTGTTAATTCATACTAACAGAATCTTGAAACTCCAGAAAAGAAATGAAGCATTGCTTCATCCTTCTGATTCATCTAGAAGTGCAACACATGATCAAACGACTGTTGATAGTGCATCTTCTTCTCCTATGAAACGACATATGCCTACTCATACTACTAATTGTGATTCTCCTCAAATTCAGACCACTTCGAAGTGCCAACAAACAACTTTGCATTCACATAGTTCTGTG
Source organism: Maratus speciosus (assembly GCA_963932465.1). NCBI lineage: Eukaryota > Metazoa > Arthropoda > Arachnida > Araneae > Salticidae > Maratus > Maratus speciosus. Next base: position 41,465,478 of record OZ010792.1, read on the forward strand.
CATTCTCAAGCATCTGGTAGTAAAACTTCCACTACAGTTCTAAATAAATCTACTCAATGTAAAAAACATTATGATCTTCGTCCTCGCAGTCATAAACAATATAAAATATAAATTAATCTTTAATTTTATTTAGGATGCCTTTACCATTGTAAAAATCTCATCTATGCTAGCTAGATTGGATTGTCAAATACGAAGACTGACTGTTTATTTTATTTTTTACTTCTACCAAAGCTGCAGGCAGCATTTGTGTATTTTTTATATTTATTTTTTTTAAGTCACCTTCGCCTTGACACTGTGGAATTCTCATCCTGCAAAAGTATGTAAATCTTATTAGGTAGATTTCGTAAGAAATACTACCTATTGCAGTCGTTACCATGGTGCGACTTTTGAAAAATTCCTTCATAACTTTTCATTATAGGACCCCAGGAACCCAAAACCACCCCCACCTAAAAAGTTTATATATATATATATATATATATATGTATGTATGTATGTATGTACTAAATTTTGTCCGCACGATAAAAGTCGCAATTATGCACGAATCATCTTCAAACTCGCCAACAACTTTGAGATGGCTAATATCTCGGCGGGGATTGAAAATGGGCGAAATCGGCCCAAGAGGGTGGAAATAGGGAGGGTTCAAAATTTTGAATACTCTCTTAACATGATTCTGATAAAACCAGCTCACACAACAATGGCAGGAAAAAAATAAAAGTTTTTCGTTATAGCAGTTGCCAACAATTAAAAAAAAAACAAATGATAAAATTCTCACCACAACAATTACTTTTCTTTTGCAAAATTTTCACGTGTAAAATTAAATAGTTTGACAAATTGAAAACAAATTGAATATTACGTCATAAGTTTCCTAGAGCAAGATTTCAGCATGAAAACTCAAAATAAATAGTTTGACGAATTAAAAAAATATGTATATTGCGTTATATTGGAAATATAATGGGCCTCAGCAGGTGAATATGTAACGCCATGTAAGTTTGAAGAAACGTATTAAAACATGATAAAAACCCGACTATGGAAATATTAACATATTTTAACACTCTAAGATTCTCTGAATTTTTTGTTGCCATTTTTTAAACCTATTCCATATATATGTGTGTGTGTATTCGTGTATATTACAATTTTCACAAAAAGTTTAGCTCCCTACAGCTCGCTCTTTGTGAAGAAACTGGGTTTTATCTCTAATCTTGATTTAAGTTTTGTTGGAGAATTTAGTACTTAACATCGAAATCTACCTCCGCCTGTAGGCCCGAGCCGGCAGGGATTTTTTAGGTAGATTTCGTAAGAAATACTACCTATTGCAATCGTTACCATGGTGCGACTTTTGAAAAATTCCTTCATAACTTTTCATTATAGGACCCCAGGAACCCAAAACCACCCCCACCTAAAAAGTTTATACATATATACATATATATATATATATGTATGTATGTACTAAATTTTGTCCGCACGATAAAAGTCGCAATTATGCACGAATCATCTTCAAACTCGCCAACAACTTTGAGATGGCTAATATCTCGGCGGGGATTGAAAATGGGCGAAATCGGCCCAAGAGGGTGGAAATGGGGAGGGTTCAAAATTTTGAATACTGTCTTAACATAATTCTGATAAAACCAACTCTTACACAACAATGGCAGGAAAAAAATAAAAGTTTTTCGTTATAGATGTTGCCAACAATTAAAAAAAACCCAAATAATAAAATTCTCACCACAACAATTACTTTTCTTTTGCAAAATTTTCACGTGTAAAATTAAATAGTTTGACAAATTGAAAACAAATTGAATATTACGTCATAAGTTTCCTAGAGCAAGATTTCAGCATGAAAACTCAAAATAAATAGTTTGACGAATTAAAAAAATATGTATATTGCGTCATATTGGAAATATAATGGACCTCAGCAGGTGAATATGTAACGCCATGTAAGTTTGAAGAAACGTATTAAAACATGATAAAAACCCGACTATGGGAATATTAACATATTTTAACACTTTAAGGTTCTCTGAATTTTTTGTAGCCATTTTTTAAACCTATTCCATATGTATATGTGTGTGCATTCGTGTATATTACAATTTTCACAAACAGTTTAGCTCCCTACAGCTCGCTCTTTGTGAAGAAACTGGGTTTTATCTCTAATCTTGATTTAAGTTTTGTTGGAGAATTTAGTACTTAACATCGAAATCTACCTCCGCCTGTAGGCCCGAGCCGGCAGGGATTTTTTTTGTTTACTATGTTGCTCACTGAAATATTTTCTTCAAAATCTTATTCATTTTTTAGAATGTATATGTATTGTAAAAAAAAAAAAAAAAAAAAATGTGCTGATAACTCAGAATTTTTAATTTCAGTATTTGATTTAAGTAATAAGAAAGATTTAAAAAAAAATCAAATCAAAGTTTTATAATTCATTATTTTAGTTGCAAATGAAATGTCATTGGTTGCCTTATTTTGATATGGTATTTATCTTAAGAAAGTAAAATTCTTATTGATATATAATATGAGTACATATGTCATCCCTTTCCCTATTGTGACTTTTAGAGTAACTCAAAATGTTACTTTGTTCTTAATTATAATTCATGCATGTTCTAACAACTAACCTCTTTCTAACATCTAAAATAATAATAATGATGAAAGTTATGCATGCTAATGCTTCTACTGTTGTTATTGGTGTATTATGTAAAGTGGTTGAAAATATATTAAACTTTTTTAAGTGTTTGAAAATTAACAAATTGGAAAAATATTTGTGTACATGAAAATTTTGTACTTTGGATCCAAAGGTACTCTCCAAAGATACTATCCAAAGGTACTCTCCAAAGATACTATCCAAAGGTACTCTCCAAAGGTACTCTCCAAAGGTACTCTCCAAAGATTATTTTAGGTCTTTACAAAAAAATACTCATGTATTTTATATGAAAAATGTAGTAACATGTTTATACTTACAAAGATTGTTCTAAGTCTTTACAAACAAAAAATACTTATGTATTTTACATAAAAAAAAATAATCACATATTTATTCTTACAGATGTTTGAATTAAACAGAATTCGATAAGCATTTCAGAATATGTAGTATGAATATTTTGTGTGATAATTTTTTGTAAGACAAATGTTATTAAAGTTATGTGGTACTACATTTATGAGAGCTTAAAAATCCACTCTTTGCATTTATTTTCTTTGAAAGTATTATTATTGTGGTTGTAGAATAACACGATACAGTGGCGTAGCTACATATTCAGCGCCCTGGTGCAAGTGAAGTTTGTGCGCCCTATTCTCACTCGAAAACGTTCTGCGCATTTTTTGTTATGAAATTTAAAATTTATATACTATTCTTAATTCGATTTAAAGTTTTACTTTTATTTGAAAGTCAAAGTATTTCAACAACGTGTTAAATACAAATAATTAAAAATAAATAATGAATAACGAAATAAATTATTCTGTAAGTACCGAGATATGTTTTGCGAATAGGGCAGGATTTTTGTTTTAAATGCGCCAATGGGCCAGTACAATCTGCCGCTCTTAATATATGTGTTTCTTTTCAAGGGTTTCGAAGCATTATAAAATACTAATAAAAAAAAAACACTTGTCAAGTTCTTTGTTTACTTTTTTCATATGGATGAAATACGTTTTTCTGGTTTTAGTGCCAGAAAATGCAAAATTCAAAGTAACATAACTCGGTAAGTTTTGGTCATACAAAAAATAATGTATTATTTTACCTGTTAAAGTACGGAGTAGAATTTTCTAAATTTAACGTATAGAACCAAGGAACGGAATACAAATGTAAACCTCGTAACTTTTAAAAAATAACTATTTTGCCATAAACTCATACGACATAAAACATTCTCACTCGAAAACGTTCTGCGCATTTTTTGTTATGAAATTTAAAATTTATATACTATTCTTAATTCGATTTAAAGTTTTACTTTTATTTGAAAGTCAAAGTATTTCAACAACGTGTTAAATATAAATAATTAAAAATAAATAATGAATAACGAAATAAATTATTCTGTAAGTACCGAGATATGTTTTGCGAATAGGGCGGGATTTTTGTTTTAAATGCGCCAATGGGCCAGTACAATTTGCCGCTCTTAATATATGTGTTTCTTTTCAAGGGTTTCGAAGCATTATAAAATACTAATAAAAAAAAACACTTGTCAAGTTCTTTGTTTACTTTTTTCATATGGATGAAATACGTTTTTCTGGTTTTAGTGCCAGAAAATCCAAAATTCAAAGTAACATAACTCGGTAAGTTTTGATCATACAAAAAATAATGTATTATTTTACCTGTTAAAGTACGGAGTAGAATTTTCTAAATTTAACGTATAGAACCAAGGAACGGAATAAAAATGTAAACCTCGTAACTTTTAAAAAATAACTATTTTGACATAAATTACTTTTAAGAGGATGAAGAATAACTTTGAAACTTTTTTACTATTGGAACTATAATTCTACAGCTAATGGTTTAGAAAATTAGCCAATGAAAAACGCCAATAAATATATTAGCTAATAAATGTTGACACCGGGGTTCTCACTGGCTTTTGACTAATCTGAGCAGTTTGGCTAAATCGCTAAAGAAAAACTAGCCAAATTCAAATAATGGTAGTAATAGATTTGTTATAAAACACTAAGGATATCAAAACACAAATAATGAGTTAGACGGAAAAGGCCTAATCGTACAATAACATCATTGAGAGTGTCGCTGAAACAACAACAAAAAAGAACTCTTGCAATTTGACCATTTCAATCTCTAGTTTTCTCGTCTTGTAAAACATTTTGGCGCAGTGGCGATCGGCCTGATTGACACTCTTATATATTACTCAAGATTCCAGTTTTTACATTCCATAAACATACAATGCTAGGAAGGAAATAGGAAAGCATAGTAATCACAAGAAAAATAAATGAAAATAACGGTATATTTTGCATTTCCAAATGCTCTGAATCAGTTCTCACAATTTTTTCAAATATTCAATAGGTATGCGTGTATGTTAGAATTTACTCACGTTTTCAGATTCCCAGAGCACGATTTGGTGTGTTTTTGATGATGTCGGCAGAAACGTTATAAATTTGTCATTAATTTTCGAAGTTTCGAGTGGCCGCATGGTTTGGTATCTAAACTTTTTATCAATCATTTTGCAACGATAACTGATGAACGTTTTCCCTTATATCTCAATCAAATTATTTTTATTGCTCACGTTGAGCTTATATCCATACAACAACATTTCACCATGCAGACAGTGTCTGGTCGATAAGGGTTCACAATCACTTTACTGCTTTTACTACCAGTAATTTCAGAAAAAAAATTCTCCTCGTTTAATCGTAGAAAATCCTACTATTAAAACAGATCAAATTTTATATACTAGTTTCTGATAGGAAAGTGATTGTGAAACTCTGAAGAGCCGCTACTGCACGCATGGTCAGACTCAGTTACTGTGAAATACGCAAACCTTGCATTTTTGGAGAGCACAACATTTTAGAAACTTATAATTTTACCACCTTGCTAGTAGAAACCAACAATATCCATTGACATTCCAGTTTTTCTTTCTGCAAATGCTTTCAATTTCGGAACTGGATCCGAACTTGAAAGCGTCTTTACAGAAAAAAAGAAAATCCGAAACCGTGTAAAATAACTGTTTAGACATCGACGTCATATATGCTACGGGAAAAAAAATTAATGTATATGAGAAATTTTTAAAAAACACCGACAATGGTTTAACATTAGCTTGAGAATTACTGGAGTAGGATTCTAAGTATTCATAATTTTAGTGCTAAATTAGAATGTTATGATTAATTAAATCTATTTTAAGCTATTTTTGCAGCTGGAGGATAAAACGTCTTAATGCTGCTAGAAATATTAAGAAACGTGCAAATAGATTTTTATACAGTAAACTGTCTAAAGCTCCGTGCAACACATATTTTCGTCTTATACAAAATGCTCTGTAAACCCTAGCAACAGAGTATAATCGAAAGGGCGCAAAAGAACCTTCAAATTGGCTGAAAATTCTTGGAGAAGATCATGCCGCCATTGGTAACAAACAGAATTAGAGAATATATACATTATATTTTTTAAGATTTAAATGGTCCTCTGAAACAAAGAAACTTTCAAGAAAAAAAAAATGCAATTCTCCTACTTTGGAAAGAGAAACAAAAATCCTTAATAAAAAAATACTTCAAAAAAGTATTTTTTTTAATTATTAAATAATTTAAGACTTTTCAAATCTAATGGTTGTAGCAAATTTTGTAACTATTAGCTTCACCTGGGGGTGGCCTCAACTTTATCTGGTTTAAGGCACACCAACCCACAGGTTGGTTGCCCGACGGGCCAGTCTGAGCCTACCAGAATATGACTTAATTTTGTAAAGTGCTATTTCTCCTTTTTTTTTTTTTTATTATCCTTATTTCAGCACATTTGAAAGGGAAATTATGTCATTAAAAAGTGTTTAAACTTTATGAATGAAAGTGCACGTTTTCTTTAAAACTCGAGATCTTTATCACGAGTGGAACTGTTTCACCTTTGTATAAAATTGGGATCTAAGTTTTTATTCTGCTTTGAACTCACAGTATTTCTGTAAACTGTTCGGAAAGTTGAGTAGAGTAATTCGAGATTCATATCGAAATGTGGCGAGAAGAGGGAGCAGAGCCTGATTATGGCCTAAGCAAATTCACATTAGTATTTCTGAAAAATATGTTTTGCCTTATTTAATCCCAAAATTCAGCAATTAAATAAGGTTTAATGCTGAAAAATACTTTTAGAAAAAAGTGGTGTAAATTTGTATAGGCGATAATCAGGTCCGAAGGAACACTAAATTTTTCACTCTTTTTGAAGGAAAAGACATCAATTCTGCATTTAAGATTTGCCATATTTTCAAAATCTCAAAAACAATACGCACAAACTTAATTTGCTGCTTACCTCCCCCCCCCTCCCCCCATCTAAATTTGTCACCGTGGACCGATGTGGAATATGCGTAAGTCCGGTTCTTATTATTGTTTTGTAATCTGTATTGATGACCATGTTTAGTTTCTCCAAAACAAAACAAAACTTCAAAATTTTCGTTTTCTTGCTGTTGTTGTTTTTTTGTTTGTAAAATGGTCAATGATTTTCTTCAAATTGTCAAACTTTTTTTAAAATCTTAAATTAACTAAATAGGTGAGGCTGTTACATCGTAAATATAGGTTTCTCAGCAGTGATTTATTTGTCTTACATTATTTCCGTACAGTAATCACCATGATAAATTTCTAATGCATTTTCAAGATAAATGTACCAGGAAGTTTGTTTGAGAATGGTGGTTGCCAATAAAGTGACCAATGACAGCCCTATAAATAAGTTTTGATTAGTTTAAGATTTGAAAATCTTTAACTCTCGTCTACGGAAAAGTTTCAGAAAAAAAAATCGGGCATACTGAAACGGTGTTGGAGAAGTTACTCGGGGCTACAGTACGGTATGAATTACAATTAAAACTTTGCGAATAGAAGTAATTTCGTTTAACTGTTTATAAAAACATATTTTAAATCGAAATAGTTGAGGTTAAACACAGTAGAAAGTAACACACAAACACACAGTAGTAAAAACATAATAGTGATGTTAAAACAAAGTAAAATAACATAGGAATATGCCTATTGTAACAAGATTTATCTATAATATCTGGTTAATAGTGAAAAAAATATTCAAATATTTTTACAAGTTTTTATTTTGCTCTTTCTAATTTTGCGCCCTTAGGATTCGGGCGCCTGGAGCAGTTTGCTCCAACTGCTCCACGGTAGCTACGCCCCTGACGCGATATTGATTTCTTAAAAAGTGCTATATTTATATATAAATATTTTTAATGAGAGTGTAAATATTCTCTCTTGACTATATACTTACATTTTGAATTTTTGTTATGGAAAATTCTCGGATGAGTAATTTATTGAAGAATTGATAAAAAAAAAATTGAAATGTAGTTCATAGACTGTGACTTGAAATAGAATTGTGATTTAAAGGTACTACTTTAAATTATTGCTATTTTCTTTTTATTTAAAAATAGAAAGGTTTTATTACTAATGTTGTATTATACTGAATGATGCAAAGTCATCATTAATATGCATGTCAATTTGTATCATGTAATATTATTTGTCTATGTGTACATTATTACAATTTTTACCCACTCTTTTAATATACACTGATCTTACTTTACAGTGTTGTACTTGCTATTTCGCATATTAGTGAATGAACTTTTAGCAACTGTTTTGAAAGACTTTGTGTACCTTTTGTCAGAAGAATGTAACCGATTTTTATTTTTATTTTGTTTCTCATTATTTGAAGTTACATGCATGTTGTATATGTACATAGTTTAGAAAATATTGGCTCAATGTCAAAATTATTAAATTTCTCCATCTTACCAATATTTTCTTTTGGGGAGGCCGGAGTAATATGTTGTGGTTACTTAGAACCACTGCCATATATTTATTTAATTTCATTTAGAAAATATTTTTATTAATCTTGTATTCATTTAATTTTAATATCCGCATTCCAAAATTATTTTAATTCCCTTTTTTTTCAAATCTCCCCTGTAAGTTTTTCTTTCTGGCATAGCATTTCATTCATTTTAAAATCATAAACGTCGTTTTGAAATCTGTACTTCCGGTAAAAGAATTATCTGGAAAATTCCATATCTTTCTATTTGTGAAGTCATATCCTTTTGTAGCTCCACCCCTTAGCCAATAATATTTAAATCAGTTTAATTCGTAATTTCAAAATTTGTAACTCTTTACTACTGTTTGGCATCTTATCTCAGTGAATTCTATCAAATTTCCTTTTTTTTTTTTTAAAGCAGTTTTTATATTCTTTAGCATTGCATTTTATGCCAATGCATGGCGCCTGTATGTTCGTTCAGCCAAAGTTGGCGTGTTTCAAGGATTATAGCAACCCTCCTTTACTCCTCTTCTCGGAGAGCTCGCGCGCATTCAGTAGTGCAGTTGAGTTGGGATTTCAATGCAGAATGGCTGCCTTTTTTTGCCGTTCTGCGAAGAAATTATGTCTGCGCCTGCATGAGTGTTCTATCAACGTACGCAGAGAATGGATGGATGTCTTTTCCCCTTCTACAAAAAATAATAAACGGATTTCGCATCTACAGTAAGAAATATTAAAAAATGCAATAATATTTCGGCTGCATAGTTTCGTCTTTTTTTGTGCCGAGATGCTTTGATCTGTTACTTCTCGTTCTTCTGTAGGATGTGGATAAAGAATTCTGTCGACGGCATTATTATTATTATTTTTTATTCAAGTGTTGCTTTTATTTCGAGTCGTAGAATTATGATGCTATAAAAATCATCTAAATGCCTGTGTCTCCATACTCCCCAAAGGAAAGAAATTATTTTATTTTCCTTAGTAAGAATGTAGATATATGTGTCGATCATAAAAAAGAGTACATCTAAAAGAATAAGATGTGTACTCTATGATAATACGCTATGTTCTGCAAAAAATTGCTTCACAAAATAAAAAAAATTGCAAGGAAGATTTTTCATTTGTTTATTTTTCTTTCTGCAAATGTCTCCATCATTCTTCTGTTCTTTCGGGTCAATGCAGGTAATGCTTTTACCTTTTTATTTTTTTGTTCTTAATTTCCAAATGTATGATAAGTAAATTCAGATTTTCCTTAATTAATGACTGTTGTGTCTAAGTGGTCTTTTGTGGCCGCAACAAAATGTCAAATGCACACTATACGATCGATCCTAAAAAAAAAATGATTTGGAATTTCAATATCCAAAATAATTTTACAATATTATTCTATTACCTCCTGTCTTCCAAACACAACAAGCACTGAATCCGAAAATTACCTTAATTTTTAACCATCATGTCAGGATATTTGGCAAATCATAAATTTTCAAATTTAAAGAACAACAAAAATCGAATACTATAAAGTAGAGGAGATGGTTATGTTTTTTAACTTTTGATAATTGATTTTTACGCACTTTTTAGCACTGAATCTGAAAATGACCTTCATTTTTAACCATCACGTTAGAATCGTTTTGCAAATCGCAAATGTGTAAGTTAAAATATAGCGAAAATCTCATACTATAAAACATATGTAAAACATTTTTTATTTTATTTTATTTGATTAAAAAATTTATTCGATATTTTTGCTTATCCTGGGATTCTTACAGTTAAACAGCTGAGTGGTCCGATGAGATGGGGGAGGAAATTCAATTTTAACATTGAACTTCTTAACTTTGAAATTTGCGAAAAATCCTGATATGATAGTTAAAAATGAAGGTCAATTTCGGATTCAGCGGTACAGAATATATAAGAATCAATTATCAAAAGCTAAAAAACATGACATAACCCAACTTTTGCAGGCTTGTGCAATCTAATAATATTTTAAAATACGTATCTTTTTATAAAGAATTGAGGCTGTTAATTTAGAATCATTTTATTTAACAAAAATTCTGTTTTTTCTTTCTTCTTAAATGTTTATTACAAATTGTATATTTTCCATTAATATGCCAGAATGATTAAAGATTTAAAATTTATATTGCAATGCTAATTTTACTCCCGAACATTTTTTATATCTGACGAAATTATATTTCGACTAAATTTGTGAATGACCCCCAATTTGCAGCAAAAAATATGCTCCAACTTTAAACAGCTATTACTCGGTCAATTTTAATCATAGAATAACAGGGCTTTTTTTGTATTACTTGTCAGTGTAAAAGGAAAATTTCACTAAATATAACTTATAGGACCGGGGGACCGTATAAAAATTTAAATTTCGTAATTTTTTAAGAAATGTTTTTATTGACCCAAATCGCTTTTAAAATATTTCTTTACCTGATTTAAAACATTTTTGTAATTGGAACTATATGTCTATGACTAACGGTTTAGGAATTAGCCATTGGACACCGTTGAGACCGGACACCCCGTATAATGCAGTTGAATTATATAAATACAACTTTAACTGTGAATCTTTGGATGTTTATATATTTAATGAAAAGTAAAAATAAAGTAAATAATAATAATAATAAAGTAAATTGGAAATTTTACAGAACATAAAATTACGCTAATTAAAAAATTTATTTACTGTTATTTGCATAAATAAGACGTTATTCTTCACATAATGAATTAAAATATGGTGAAATAAATTAAAATACGTTATATAAAATTATAACATGCTGCTTTATTTTTGAAATTGTAATTTTTCGATTATCGTAACTAGGGGATCGTACCCGGGTTTCCCGGTTTAAAGAATATAGGTGAAAACATTTTTTTTTTAATTGAAAACTAATAACTTTTTTATATGCAATAAATTTTTTTGATTGCCCACTTACATTAAAAAAGCATTTTTCATATTGAAAATACGAATTATACACTCAAATAATTTTTTGAAATTTATCAAAAGGATATTTTCTTATTAGCCGCATGCTAATAGTTATTTGACCAAGATTTTGCTACTTATGGCATCCATTTATGTTCTGATAATTTCAGAGCTTATACATGCCTGTTAAATTTGTGTTTTATTTATATTATTTTATTTATTTATTCACAGGGAAGTTTTTTTAAATGGATATTAGCCGTAAGAAAATGATGAACCCTTTATTTTGTTTTAAGAGCAAACGGATTAATCTTTCGTAATCGAGGTCCGCTTGATTTAGATAAATTAAAAAATATTTCATGCTTTATAATTGTTTTTAAAACCGTAGACAATCAGTAAACTCAGATGAACTTTGCAAACAAATTCCATTTGAAAAAAAATCCTATTTGGTGATCTAATAATTTAAATTGTACGATCACAAATATGTTACATTTGTGTTTTTTCAGTATTATTCTTTTATTTGTTTATAAAAGAAGTATTAATTTCGTTAATTTGTCTTTCACAAATATGTTAGATTAGTGGTTTTTTAAATATTATTCTTTGATTTGTTTATAAAGGAAGTATTAATTTCGTTATGCAAAAATAGTCAGAAACAAATGCTGAAAAATGCTTGTTGCTTTATGTGCAAAATGTTTATTATCATTATGTACTGAAACCGGCACGTGATAAGATAAACTTTTTAGAAAATCATGCTTAAAAATTATTTTAGAAAATATAATACATCAGTCAATTAAGATACAGTTTTTAAACAAATTGCATTTGAAAGTAATTTTTTTCCCCTATGCGACGAAAATTGAAAATGTACGATGGTCAGAATATTAAAAAATTGCAGTAGCGAAAATTTCAAGACCGAAATTTGATCGTGAAGTGTTGCCATTCGCAAAATGACGTCAGCGTTACGCACAAGTGCGTTTGTTCTTTATAATATAGATACTTAATCAGTAAAATATAATAAAGATCAGTTATTAGGATGTGGTTATCAATTGAGATTCTTATGCTTCGTATTCCGGAATGCAAAGCAGCAATATTCACCTTCTCAAAATTCGCATACGCACTTCTCATATCCATATTCATCATTTTTTTTTTAATTGTATTTTGTTTGATCATTTAGAAATCATTTTAACTCAAACTTGAAGTCACGATTTCCAGCAACACCTTTTATGTGAACAGACGCACTCTTTACTTGAGATTTAATCTCAATTCCGGAGAGTAAATTTCCGTAATTTATGTTTATAGACGCATTTGTGTTAAAAGGATTAGTTTTATCCAAGAAAATGATCGTTTTTTTAAAATATGACCTCATTTTCACTTAAATAAGCATTTCGCCTAGTGTCTGAAACTTAGTATCGGTACACATGCAGAAGGAAAAACAATATAGAAAATTTATGAGAAAAAAAGAGTGTTTTCAAAAGCAGTATGTCATTTTCCGTTATTATGCCCCTGATATAATATTCTACTCCTAATAGGATTTTGCGACACTAAACCCGATACAACAATTTTTATCAACAATTTTGAATTTTTATCAGAAAATACCATGAATAAAGATAAAAATACCTCATTATTTCTCTTTTGTCTGCAATAATGAAAGCTATCTAATTTTCACCATTTTGAAGAAATTTCATAAAATGCTTTTAAAATTAACATATAAAAGTGGGGATATTTTAAAAAAATAGCTATTGCGATCACATCTACAAATGAACAGCTTTCAGTTAAAAAAAATATTAGTATCATTGGTTCAGCAGAAAGATCAAGGCAGATGACTAAAAAACACACTTGTGTTTAAAATATATAGATTTTATAAAATTATGAAAAAGTAAATTAAGCAAATTATGTTATTTTGATAAAAGGATAGTAGAATGTCCTAAAGAATAGCATTAAAATTTTATTATTCGAGAGAATTTTGGATAAAAACTTCAAAAACATGATATTATTTTAAACCACGAATTATTTGTTTGCTTGTCTAACTTGGCGAAGCAAATCTATCCAGGCGAGAATCATCAATTTCTGTAATATAAATCGCTATAATTTGCATGTCACCTCTCTTTTATAAAGATCTGTAAATTTTTGTAAAACATTGCGTTTTATCAGTGTGTGATTTCGATTACATTATTTTCAAAAGTGAAGCATTTTCACCTGTGAAGAATTTTAAAGCAGCTGGGCTGTGAAAGTGACGCACTTCTGCAAAACATAATTCAGGTTTAAGAATTAAAATACACGCTTTTTTATAAAATGACGTCACTTGCATCCTCTAAAGCAATCCAGTCTTAAGCTTCGTCTATAGAAAAGTATGCGAGGCTAACGAGAAAAACAGGCTTCCGCGGTGCATTTCCAGTATCTTTTTTTACAGACCGTTGGAGTCACGTGATCCTGGAATGCACCAATAAAGGTGTGCGAAAAGAGCATCACGTCACCTTAGCGGTCTGTAAAAAAAGACACCTGAGACGCATCGCGGTAGCCTGTCTTTTTCGTTAGCCTCGAAAAGTATGCATATGACGTCATTATCACGGAATAACAGACAATATTCTTGACGTAGCCCATATTTTAATTTAAACTTTTTTTTCAGGTTTTAAGAGAAAATGGCAACATAAAGATAACGTATCTCTTATTTTTACTATTTCCTGTTTACTTTCAACGACTTTCAATAGAAATGGGTTACTTTTGTTGCCACGATAAGAAAAATGGCATTAAAAACTGAAAAAAAATTAATATCTCAAAAATAAATTGAGATACAGCTTTCAAACAAATCGCATTTAAAAGAGCATTTTTTTCCTTATACGACGGTGTAAAAATTTAAAATGTGCGATGTTTAGAAGTTTAAAAATTTGCAGTAGAGAAAATTGCAAAGCCAAAATTTTATTTCAAATTTTAAAGTGTTGCCATTTGCAAAATGACGTATGCGTTACGCACAGACATGTTTGTCCTTTATAATATAGATAATGTATAGATGTATCGTTTTTAACAATTAGCTTTTTAACTTTTCAATTTTTTAAAATCTTGGATTCTTATGCTTATAGTTAAGATAACTGTCTATGTGCTTAAAAATAAGTTCTAAAAATATATTAAATTTCTGAAAATAGTTATTAAGTAGGCATTAACTACAAAATCAAAAATCCGAAAAAAAAGCATTTTAAAATTCAAAACAATATTTTTACAAAATCATGAAATATTAGCATAATGAAACAAAATAAAAATAATGTATTTATTCACATATTAATATCACGTATTTTTTATTATTTTTCTGTGAAAAACAGTACATTATTTATTAAAACAACTGTAAATAATTTTAAATAACAAAAAATGTCTTATCTATAGACATATGAATTGGCCTTTTTTCCCCTTTTCATTAAATATTTAAACATGCAAAATTTCATAGTTAAAAATATATTTATATGCAAAAAACATACATTTAATTTATATTTTTTGTAAATTTCAATTATAATGCATATCTTTTCAATTGCGGTTCAACAATAATTGATGGAAATTTTTGTTCCGAAAAATAAGTCCGAGAGGGATTCGAAATGACGAGGAAAATTCTCAAAATCGGTATGCTGACGTCGATGCTTCTGAGCTGCTTACCAAAGAAAGAAATTTATCCGATTATAAACTGTGGCGTAAAATTTGAGACTTATTTTCTGGAGAATCCTGGGTGTTGCGCCTTATGACTGTCATCTATCTATACTAATATTATAAAGAGGTAAAAATTGTTTATTTGTAGGAGGTAAGCTCTGGAACTACCGAACCGATTCCAAAAGTAATAGTATCAAAATGATGGTGTCAGTCCAACTTAGAACATATCTATACTAATCTATCTATACTTCTATACTAATATTATAAAGAGGTAAAAATTGTTTATTTGTAGGAGGTAAGCTCTGGAACTACCGAACCGATTCCAAAAGTAATTGTATCAAAATGATGGTGTTAGTCCAACTTAGAACATAGGCTATATCTTAAGTCCGTGCCACTGCCCAAAAGGGGGTGCAGGAGCAAAAAATGTTCTAAAAATGCGATTTTTGTGTTACTGAAGGGCCTAGAAACATGAAATTTGGAATGGTAGTTACTTATACGATACTAATGATCTCCAAGGACATTTCTTAAAAAAAATCAAAATTAAAAGGGGTGAAAATGCGCGAAAAGCGTTCTAAAAAATGTTCTAAATGGTGATTTTTACGAAATTTCAGGAAGTACCAAATCGATTAAAAAAATAATGGTGTCAAAATGATGGTATAACACTTGCTCCAACATAGGCTACATTTTAAGTCGGTGCCACTACCCCTAAAGAGGGTGCAGGAGAAAAAAACGTTCGAAATTGCGATTTTTGTGTTACTGAAGGATTCAGATACATGGAATTTGGCATGGTAGTTACTTATTAGGTATAAATGATCTCTACGGACATTTCTTAAAAAATTCGAAATTTAAAAGGGGTGAAAATGCACAAAAAGCTTACTAAAAAACGTTCTAAATGGCGATTTTTACGCAATCTCAAGAATTACCAAACCGATTTAAAAAATAATGGTGTCAAAATGATGGTGACAACCCTTGCTTCAACATAGGTTACATCTTATGTCGGTGCTATTACCTTTAAAGGGGGTGCAGGAGCAAAAAAAACATTCGAAATTGCGATTTTTGTGTTACTGAAGGGTTCAGATACATGGAATTTGGCATGGTAGTTACTTATTAGGTATAAATGATCTCTACGGACATTTCTTAAAAAATTCGAAATTTAAAAGGGGTGAAAATGCGCAAAAAGCTTACTAAAAAACGTTCTAAATGGCGATTTTTACGCAATCTCAAGAATTACCAAACCGATTTAAAAAATAATGGTGTCAAAATGATGGTGACAACCCTTGCTTCAACATAGGTTACATCTTATGTGTCGGTGCTATTACCTTTAAAGGGGGTGCAGGAGCAAAAAAACATTCGAAATTGCGATTTTTGTGTTACTGAAGGGCCCAGATTCATGGAATTTGGAATGGTAGTTACTTATAAGATATAAATGATCGCTAAGAACATTTCTTAAAAAAATCGATATTTAAAAGGGGTGAAAATGCGCGAAAAGAGTTTTAAAAAACGTTCTAAATGGCGATTTCTACGCAATCTCAGAAAGTACCCAACCTATTTCAAAAATAATGGTTGGAAATTGATGATGACAGCCCTTGCTCCATCATAGGCTCTATTTCATGTCGGTGTCACTACCACCTAGAGGTTGCAGAAGCAAAAAACGTTCTAAATTGCGATTTTTGTGTTACTGAAGGGCCTGGAATCCTGAAATTACGCATGACAGTTATTTATAAGATACAAATGATCTCTAAGAATATTTCCTAAAAAATCGAAATTTAAAGGGGATGAAAAGGAGCGAAAAGCGTTCTAAAAAACTTTCTAAATTGCGATTTCTACTCAATCTCATGAAGTACCGAACCGATTAAAAAGATAATGGTGTGAAAACGATGGTGACAGCCCTCGCTTCAACATAGGCTGTGTTTCATGTCGGTGCCACTACCCCAAAGGGGGTGAAGGAGCAAAATACGATCTAAATTGTGTTTTTTGTAATACTGCAGGGGCTAGCAACTTGAAACTAGGCATGATAGTTACTTATAAGATATAAATGATCTCTAAGAACATTTCCTAAATAATTCGAAATTTAAAAAGGGTGAAAGTGGACGAAAAATGTTCTAAATTGCAATTTCTACGTAATCTCAGGCAGTACCCAACCGATTTCAAAAGTAATGGTTGGAAATAGATGATGACAGCCCTTGCTCCAATATAGGATCTATTTCATGTCGGCGTCACTACCACCTTGCGGTTGCATTTTAAAAAATGTCCTAAATTGTCATTTTTGTTATACTGAAGGGGCTAGCAACTTGAAATCTGGCGTGGTAATTACTTATGAGATGTAAATACTCTCTGAGAAGAGTTCCTTACAAATTTGAAATTTAAAAGGGGTAAAAAGGAACGAAAAGCCTTCGAAAAACGTTCTAAATAGCGATTTCTACGCAATCTCAGGAAATATAAACCGATTTCAGAAGTAATGGTTTCAAATTGATGGGGATAGTTCCCACTCCAACATAGCCTATATTTTACATTGTCACTACCACCTGGTGGTTATAGGAGTAAACAATGTTCTAAATTGCGTTTTTTGCGTTACTGAGGGGGTCTAACATTTTAAAATTGGAATGGTAATTACTTCAAAGATGCAAATGCTTTCTAAGAATTGTCGAAAGAAAATACCAAATTTAAAAGGATGAAGTGAGCGAAAATCGCGCTATAAGCGTTCTAATTTACGATTTTTATGCAATCGTATGAAATACGAAACCGATTTCAAACATAATGGTTGCAAATTGATGGTGATAGAATAGAACCTGCTCAAACATAAGCTATATTTTATGTCGAGGGCTGCAGGAGCAAAAAACTTTCTAATTTGCGGTTTCTGCGGTACTGAAGAGGCTAGAAACTCTAAACATTGCACGGTAGTTACTTATAAAATATAAATGCCCTCTAAGAACAGTCCAAAATAAATTCGAAATTAAAAAGGGTTGAAGAGAAGGGAAGGAGCGAGACGCATTCTAAAAGAGTCCTAAATAACGATTTCTATGGAATCTCAGGAAATAGTAAACCGATTACAGAAGTTATTGGCTGCGAATCAAGAGTGATAGTCCCTGATCCTATACTGGCAATATTTTATGCCGGTGTCATTACCACCTGGTTGGCAGGAACAGCAAGAAAACCTTTAAAAACTTCTAAATTCCGTTTTCTATAGAATATTAGGAAATGCCAACCGATTTCAAGGTTAATGTTGGCAAATTAATGGTGACAGTCTCTGTTTCAACATTTTTTGAGACATTCTATTTCAACTCTGTTTCGGCATTTTATGTTGGTGCCACTAACACCAGAGAGGTGGTAGACTGTTAGACAAGAAGCTTGGAATTTGACATAATGGTTAATTTTAAGATGTAAATGTGTTAAGATGGTTTCTAAAAAATTCAAAACTTCAAATGAATACTGAAATGAGCGTATGAAATGAACATAAAAGTCTCAAAATACTTTCTAAATTATCATTTAATTGGAATTAGTTTTATTTCTTCTTATTAATTAAAATCTCATTTCTGTCTATTGCACTTTTATAATGAAGTCTTGCCAAACTGGGCTTAATTTGTAATTTTTGAATTATTTTAAAAGTGTTCTTCTAATAAAAAATAGCCATACAAATATCACTTGGCATGTTTCAACTATTACGCGAGCAAAGCCGCGGGGTTTGCTAGTATATTTATATACTAACTATACTGTATCGATGCACAAACGCGTTCACCGTATTCGGTGACTCCAACCTCAGACCCTCTCCTTGTTAATCATTTGTGCTTTATCTCAGTTTGCTTAGTCCAGGCAATAGAGACCGTACAGGGGCTCTACCCTGCAAAATTCATGGTAGTTCTGGAAAAAGGCTTACTAGGGGAAAAGTATCCAGAAATTCAGAAAGTAGACAAAATTTGCAACAAATTAGATAGATGACATTATGACTTAGGATGAAGGGGAAGGGGGGATCTGCCTCGGAACATGCGCGCGGTGCTGTGTGAACTAAGTTGCGCAATTCCACTTAACCACTCACACGTTTACATTCGCTCTCCCATCTCCCCTCCGAACTTTCTCTATAAGGTTTACTATAAGTTTTTTGGGTCGCAGAATCCGAATTTTTAACTTCCCCCAAAATGTCCCCCCCCGACCCCCCCCCCCCAAATAGTTGTTTTTAACTTAAATTTCTTATTGTTTTAGGGGAAAAGCATTACGAAATTCAGAAACTAGACAAAATTTGCAACAAATAGGATATATGACATTATGACGTAGGATGAACGGGGAGGAAGAGGGCTGCCCCGGAACGTACACTTCGGCGCTACGTGCACTAAGTTATGAAGTCCAAGTAATAAGGGATTTTACCTGGCAAAATTAATACTAGTTCTGGATTTCGACTCACTTTATGTTTTTTGGGTCGCTGGATCCGAATTTCTAACTTCCCGCCAAAATTTCACCGGGCAACCCCCCAAAAAATTTATTTTTCGAAAAAATTTGGTTTTTCAGAAAAGCGCGCGGGGAATTTTCCGAGGCAGCCCCCTCTCTCCCCGTTTATCCGACATCATAATGTCATATATCCTATTTGTTGCAAATTTTGTCTAGTATATGAATTTCGTAATGCTTTTCCCCTAAAACAATAAGAAATTTAAGTTAATAACAACTATTTTGGAGGGTTTTCGGGGGGGGGGGGATTTTGGGGGTAAGTTAAAAATTCGGATTCAGCGACACAAAAAACTTAAAGTAAACCTTATAAGGAAAGTTCGGAGAGGAGATGAGAGGGCGAATATAAACGTGTGAGTGGTTAAGTGGAATTGCGAAACTTAGTCCACGCAGCACCGCGCGCATGTTCCGAGGCAGATCCCCACTTCCCCTTCATCTTATGTCATAATGTCATATATCTTATTTGTTGCAAATTTTGTCTACTTTCTGAATTTCTGGATACTTTTACCCTAAAAAATAAAAAAAAATTCGGTTTCAGCGACCCAAAAAACATAAAGGAAGCCGGTTTCCAGAACTACCATAATTTTGCTATGTAAAATTCCATATTGCCTGGACTATATCAAATACAATACGTTCGATAACGCGGAGATTATGTATACGAGTTGGAACCCGCCGAATTTCGACGAAAGAAAATGTTTACAAAGGAACTGTTGCATCAAATTTATAATACATCAACAACAATAATTAGAATAAAAAATCCATCTTACACTTGTTAATTTAACTCTCCAAAGATATATTTTAACCTAAGATTAACAAAATACTTTTTCCATAAACTTCAACTGTTAAAATTATTGAATAATTAAACTTAATACGTCATCAGTAAAATATAATCAAGATAAGTAATTTTGATTAAGTTATTATTAATTGATGCTTGGTATTATGAAATGAAAAATCCCCAAAAATGATTTCACCTTGACATAATCATAGAATTTTTCTACCTTCACATCTAAACCAAATCAAGTAATTTTCCACGTTTCACATCCATATTAACCATTTAAAAACATTTTAATGCGCAATAGGTTATTAATAAATATATTTTCAAGCTTGAAGTCACGTTTGTTAACTATTACAACTTTTCATGTTAAAATTTCCACTCGTCATTTGAGGTCTTAGTATAATCTCTGTACCTGCGCGTAAAAATTCCAGAAATTTATAACTTTTAGATGTATTCAAGGAGAAATATCTCCTTTTATCAAATAAAATTATCGTTTACTTTTAAATATGACGTCATTTTCAGTCGCTGAAATATTTTGCCTATTGACTCAAACTCAATATCAGCTAAATGAAAAAATAGTGAAATATAACAGCATCATCAGGGAAATTGTGTCTTTTTTAAAGCGTGACGTCATTTTCTGTTCAAATTTGTAAAAATATATTTTTAATTGTAATGAGAAAATGGCATCAGTAAGAATATAATCAATAAAGATAACTAATCCACTTTTAATAGAAATGAAGTACTTCAGTTGCCACGATTAGAAAATTGGTATTAAAAACTATAAAAAAATTAATATCTCAAAAATAAATTGAAATACAGCTTTCAAACAAATTGCATTTAAAGGTGCATTTTTTTCTGCGTACGACGGTGTAAACATATAAAATGTGGGATGTTTAGTAGTTTAAAAATTTGCTGTAGCAAAAATTGCAAAAGCGAAATTTCATTTCAAATTTCAAAGTGTTGCCATTCAGAATGACGTATGCGTTACGCACAGATATGTTTGTCCTTTATAATATAGATATCTATATTATAAAGGAAAAACATATCTGTGCGTAACGCATACGCCATTTTTCGAATGGCAACATTTTGAAATTTTAAATAAAATTTTGTTTACTTTTGCAGAGGTTTGGAGAGGATACTTTTCAACTATTTTTCTTAGGAAAGCGCAAATAATATTTTATTTCTAACACAAGTATTTTCACGTGAATATTAAAAAGAGAAAGAATAGTTTGGTCAAAATTACGTCAGATTAAAAACGATTAATTTAAAATGTCTCATTTAAAAGAACTTTCTTTTCGCTTTGTTAAAAAATACCGGGAGACAAAGATTCTGTTTACTTAATTCCTTTTATATTAGCTTATTTTGAAATGTTGTTACACGTGTCTACGTCATCAAGTTATTTTTATTTCGACGTTTTATTTGTATTTTTATTAATGTTGTGCTAATTTATTTGTTCTTTCGTTATTTAAAATAAAAATTATGTCAATTTGTATAATTTGGCGAAATTAGTCGACGGGATAATCAAGTAGTACCGCAGCGGATTTGGCGTTAAAATTTCCTCAATCAAAGAGAAATGAATAGAAATCCGTTTATAGGGAGATCGCCACTGTTTTTTAAATTATAATTCAATCTTTCGAAATGTTTTTAAAGCCAATCACATTAGCGTGCATTTAGAGTCTGCGGTGTCTGGACGGGGGTTGGCGAGCGTACCTCGTAGGGGGCCGAGCGACCTAGTATTTTAAATTTTTACACTTTCGTATAAGGAAAAAAATGCTCTTTTAAATGCAATTTGTTTGAAAGCTGTATCTCAATTTCTTTTTGAGATATTAACTTTTTTGTAGTTTTTAATAACATTTTCCCAATCGTGGCAGCAAAAGTACCCCATTTCTATTGAAAGTAATTGAAAGTAAACGGAAAATAGTCAAAAATAGGAGATTACTGTATCTTTTTGTTGGCATTTTCTCATAAAACCTGAAAAAAAGTTGAAATTAAAATACGGGCTATGTCAGGAATACTGTCTGTTATTCCGCGATAACGATGTCATATGCATACTTTTCTATAGACGAAGTTTAAGATTGGATTGTAAAAGTGGGTTGCTTTAGCGGATGCAAATGATGTCATTTTATAAAACAGCGTGTATTTTAATTCTTAAAACTGAATTATGTTTTGTAGAAGTGCGTCATTTTCACAGCCCAGCTACTTTCAAATTCTTCACAGGTGAAAATGTTTCACTTTTGAAAATAATGTAGTCGAAATCACACGCTGATAAAACGCAATGTTTTACAAAAATTTAGAGCGTCTTTATAAAAGAGAGGTGACATGCAAATAATAGCGATTTATATTTCAGAAATTGATGATTCTCGCCTGGATGGATTTGCTTCGCCGAGTTAGACAAGCAAACAAATAACTCGAGGTTTAAAATAATATTATGTTCCTGAGGTGAAATTAAAATACGGGCTATGTCAGAAATACTGTCTGTTATTTCGCGATAACGATGTCATATGCATACTTTTCTATAGACGAAGTTTAAGATTGGATTGTAAAAGTGGATTGCTTTAACGGATGCAAATGATGTCATTTTATATAACAGCGTGTATTTTAATTCTTAAAACTGAATTATGTTTTGTAGAAGCGCGTCATTTTCACAGTCCAGCTGCTTTCAAATTCTTCACATGTGAAAATGTTTCACTTTTGAAAATAATGCTGTCGAAATCACACGCTGATAAAACGCAATGTTTTACAAAAATTTAGAGCGTCTTTATAAAAGAGAGGTGACATGCAAATAATAGCGATTTATATTTCAGAAATTGATGATTCTCGCCTGGATGGATTTGCTTCGCCGAGTTAGAAGAGCAAACAAATAACTCGAGGTTTAAAATAATATTATGTTTCTGAAGTTATTGTCCAAAATTCTCTCGAATAATAAAACTTTAATGCTATTCTTTAGGACATCTACCCTATATATATAAAATCCTAATGAATCGAATTGAAACGAATTTATGTAACGATTCTATAAAACGACTGATTAAACAACTGATTACGTTTCACGGCGATTTCTCCTAAAATATGGAATACTTTGCGATGAAATTAACACCAAAAATCCGTATTGATCCACAGATCTCAAAACTGGTATTAGAATTTTAAAATTAGAATTAGCTTTCGAAATATTAATTTTTTTCTAATTTTAAATACTTTTTTTCTAATGATGGCAACTCAAATTTTAATCATAACATATTTTTTTTTCATATTTTAGAAAAGGTTATTTTAAATTAATTTGGCGACGAGTTTGGCCTCCCTTAAATGTATGCTAAGAAATGCATCATGTTACTTTTATTCAGAATTCAATGTGTATTTCATTATCATTTTATTTAATACAAAACTTTCATTTAAAATTGAAACCTTTAAAATAAATGGCTTTTACTTCATTCTTTTTTTTAAACGAAACGAAAAGAAAAATATTAGACACAGATGTCATATACGCAGCGGGGTACCTAATTGGCGCCAAAATGGCGTTATTTTGCCTGACATGGTAACACGGCTATTGTTGCTTATTTATAAATAGATGTTTATTTGAATTTATTTTCTTTTTATTTACAAAAAATGTTGTAAATTGTTTTGTTCTATAGTTATTTTATAAGTTATAGTTATTTTATAGTTATTTATAGTTAATCAATTTTTTTTTATTTATTGTTATTTCATTTTAAAAATAACAGAAAATAATTTAAAAACACATATGTAACAGGTATTGGAAAACGAGGTTTTCGCCAAATTGTCGTAAAAAAAAAAATCACGCCAAACGTATGTGACAATGTAACAAATCATGAGATTTAATTTCCACTTCAAAGCAACGTTTTAATGTTATTACTTCTCCCGTCGACCAAATTCGTCAAATTATATAAATAGCCAAATTATACAAATTGACATATTTTTTTTATTTTAAATAACAAAAGAACAAATAAATTCGTATAACATTAATAAAAATACAAATAAAACGTCGAAATAAAAATCACTTGATGGCGTGAACATGTGCAACTTCCTTAAAGTCAAGTGAATGTGACATTTACGATCAACCATTATTGGCATTTAATCTTATAGTTTGGCGACAAATTTTTGGTCGATGGGATAACGAAGTAGCACCGTTTTAATTTACCACTCGAAAAATAAAAAAAATGCTAACTGGCGAGTTTAAAAAAAAAGCTATTGGCGAGATTTTCACCCGGCTAACATAAAAGTACCAGGAATTCTTTATGATCATGAGAACTTTTATGTAGTTTTATTCGAAAAAATAATTTTGATTCTTTAATCAAAATGGAAACTTTTCTTATGAAAAGCGAAGGAATCAGCCCGTTGTTTATTGCAGTTACATGACTTGGACTATTATAATATAAACTAAATAATGGGGATAGAATAATATTCGGCGACTTATCACACTTGTGGCTGGCTAACATTAAAGTATCAAAATGGCCACCTGGAATATAAAAAGCGAAGGGGCCTGGAGCTGTTGATGATAGCCACATGACTTAGGCTGTTTATTTATTTATTTATTGAATAACAAACATACGACTTGTGTGCTTGACATGAGAGCCCGCTTATAAGTCGGAGACAAGATAGCACAAGGAAATATTTCAACACAAGAGAAATACACCCTGGGAGTTCCACACAAAGTGTGTGTGCAATGGAACCAGCGGGAATCGAACCCACAAACTCTTACGCACAAGCGATTAGCTGACTGGTGCTTTGATTGTTTTCAATTTTAAAAACAGCGCAAAGAATAATATTTCCTAACGATTAAAAATTTATTTTCACGTGACTATTAAAAACAGAAAAAAAAACTTTAAAATTACTATTAAATGAGTACGTGTTAAACGCAGGAAAATATTGAAAATTATGTCCTGAAAATTGTATTTACATGTGAATATTCAAGGAGAAAGGAAACATTAAAATAATAAATACATTAATATGCGTTTAACCCTTTCACGGACAACGCACTTCTATTCGTAAAATCTTGAAATCAGTGAATGGCACCAGAATTTATAAACAAATTTCGAAATAAAAGAATTCTTTTGTTCACTTATTTAATAAAAGGGAAATTTTAATCCCAATATTTTGATGCTAATGTGGCATTTAAGAATTGAAATTAAGTGGTCTAAAAATGAACCACCGCCCTTGCAGGGGTTAAAGCAGCAAATTTTAGTAATTGTATTATGTCAATCGTTTTATAACGCTGTTAAAAAATGCCGAGAGACAAAGACTCTGTTTACTTAATTCATTTTATTTTAGCTTCTTTTGAAATGTTTAACTGATTTTCTTTAACCAAGCACGAAAACAACCGTTGAATGTCTTAACAGCAACTGATTCTACCGGAAATTTTGGCAATTAAAGGGAATTGAATGGAAACCCGTTTACAGGGAGATCGCTACAGGTTTTTTCAGTATAAGTCAATCTTCTCTAATCTTTTTAAAACCGATCAGATTAGCGTGCTTTTCGATTCTACAGTGTCTAAACGGGGGTTGGCGAGCGTAGCTTGAAGGGGGCAGAGCCCCCTAGTTCTACTATAATTTTATTAAAATAACATAGTTTGCTCAATTTAATTTTTCACAATTTTATATAATCTATATATTTAAAACACAAGTGTGTTTTTTAGTCAACTGTCCTGATCTTTCTGCCGAACCAATTTTAATAATTTTTTTTTTCAACTGAAAGCTGTTCAGTGATTGCACTATCTTTTTCTTTAATATCACTACTTTTATATTTTTATTTTAAAAGCATTTTATAAAATTTCTCCAAAATGATGAAAATTAGATAGCTTTCATTATTGCAGACAAGAGAGAAAAAAAAGAGGTATTTTTATTTTTATTCAAGCCATTTTCTGATGAAAATTCAAAATTGTTTATAAAAATTGTATAGAGTTTAGTTGCGCAAAATCCCATTAGGAGCATAATATTATATTAGGGGAATAATAACAGAAAGTGACATACTGCTTTTGAAAACCCGCATTTTTCCTCATAACTTTTCTATATTGTTTTTCCTTCAGCATGTGTACTGATACTAAGTTTCAGACACTACGCGAAATGCTTATTTAAGCCAACATGAAGTCGTATTTAAAAGAAAACGATCATTTTCTTAGATGAAACTAAGCATTTTAACATAAATTTGCCTAAAAAACATAAATTACGGTAATTTTTACTCTCCGGAATTGAGATTAGAATCTCAAGTAAAGGGTGCGTCTATTCACATAAAAAATGTTTCTGACAATGGTGACTTCAAGTTTTGAGTTAAAATGATTTTACAATGATCAAACAAAATACAATACAAATTTTTAAAAAGTGATGAATAAGGATATCAGAAGTGCGTATGCAAATTTGAAGAAGGTGAAAATTGCTGTTTTTCGTTCCGGAATACCAAGCATAAGAGCTTCAATTGATAACCACATCCTAATAACTGATCTTTATTATATTTTACTGATTACGTATCTATATTATAAAGAACAAACGTATCTGTGCGTAACGCTGACATCATTTTACAAATGGAAACACTTCACGATCTAATTTCGGTCTTAAAATTTTCGCTACTATATTTTTCTAATCTTCTGTGCATTGTACATTTTCAATTTTCGTCGCATAGGGAAAAAATTTACTTTTAAAACTTACTTTAAAAACTGTATCTTAATTGAGTGATGTATTATGTTTTAAAAAATAATTTTTAAGTATGACTTTTTAAAAGTTTATCTTATCACGTGCCGGTTTCAATACATAATAATAATATTAAACATTTTGCACATAAAGCAACAAACATTGTTCAGCATTTGTTTCTGACTATTTTTGCATAACGAAATTAATACTTCCTTTAAAAACAAATAAAAGAATAATACTAAAACAACCCAATCTAACATATTTGTGAAAGACAGATCTAACATATTTGTGAAAGACAAATTAACGAAATTCATACTTTTTTTTATAAACAAATAAAAGAATATTAAAATAAATAAATAAGAAAAAAAACACAAATCTAACATATTCGTAATCATAGAATTTAAATTTTTAGATCATCAAATAGGATTTTTTTCTTCAAATGGAATTTGATTGCAAAGTTCATCTCAATTTACTGATTGTCTGTGGTTTTAAAAACAATTTTAATGCATGAAATATATTTTAATTTATCTATATCGCGCGGAGCTCGATTACGAAAGATTAATCCGTTTGTCCTTAAAACAAAATAAAGAGTTCATCATTTGCTTACGGCTAATATCCATTTAAAAAAATGTGAATAAATAAATAACTGTGAATAAATAAATAAAATAATATAAATAAAATACAAATTTAACAGACATATATAAGCTCTGAAATTATCAGAATATAAAAGGTTGCCGTAAGTAGCAAAATCTTGGTCAAATAACTCTTAGCACGCGGCTAATAAGAAAATATCGCTTTTGATAAATTTAAAAAAAAATATTTGATTGTATAATTCGTATTTTTCATATGAAAAATGCTTTTTTAATGTAAGTGGGTAATCGAAAAAATGTATTGCATATAAAAAATTATTAGTTTTCAATTAAAAAAATGTTTTCACCTATATTCTGTAACCCGGGAAGCCCGGGGACGATTCCCTGTTATATATATATATATATATGTATATATATATATATATAATCCGTAATTGATCCACTGCCAATTGGCCTGTTTGAATTAATATGATTTGGTTCAGTGAAGAGTTTTTCTTGTAAAAAGCCTGTAATGATATCCACATTTACATTAAACCATATTGTTTCTAATACGTTTTCTGTTCCAAGATAACATTGGCGGTAGACACGAATAACAAAACTAGAGAACAGGAATTCTGATATTTCAGAATTTACTGTCGCCCCCGACATTTCCATTACTTCATTTTCTTCTGGTGGACTGGTGGTTTCTATTATTAAGAAACAGCCATTCTAAATAAAGCGTTAGGTGAAGATGAAAGAGCAGTCGTAAAAAGTTAGAACTCTGATTTTCTAGTCAGAATGGGAAAAAAAATGGCCATAATTTTTTTTAGAGTTCTAACTTTTTACGGCTGCTCTTTAATCTTCACCTAACGCTTCATTTATAATGGCTGTTTCATAATAATAGAAGTCATCAGTCCATCAGAAGAAAATAACTGGGTTAAGCGGGACTCGGATAATTGGGTCTTTCCTGCAAAACATATTTAAATTTTAAGACTTAAAGCACACGCTTTTATTTTATGTAAAATGACGTCATTTGTACTAATATAGATACTTAAAATTAAATGTAGTTTATAATAGTTCCATGTTTTATCACAAATCCTTCATTTATATTTTTCTCAAAATAGCGCGTATTTTAATTTTTTGTTTCAATTTTTATGAGAAAATGGCAATAAAAAGATATATAATTGCTATTTTTCAACAATTTTTTCTTTACTTTCTACAGAAATGGAGTACTTGAGTTGCCAAAATGAAACAAATGTCGCTAAAAACTACAAAAAAATTAATATTTCAAAAACAAATGGATATGCAGTTTTCAAACAAATTGTATTAAAAAGTACTTTTTCCCCCAATACGACGGTATAAACATTGAAAATGTGCAATGCTTAGAAGTTTTTTAAAATGCTGTAGAGTATTTAATCGCACAACGAGACACCGGCTTTTGTTTTACGGCTGGCGTACACAAGGTAACGTTATTTATTGGCGGCAAAATAAGCTGGGAGAAAGAAATAGGGTGCAAAAAAAAAAAAAAAAAAAAAAAAAAAAAAAAAATGTGCAGCTTCTGATTATTGTACGTCTTGGCCGAAAAAGACACAGTTATAAAATACTACATGCGTGGCAACACGTTATATTGCATTTAAATTGCATGAGGTCTTTCGATTGTTTTGGAGGAAAAGAAATCTAGTAGTTTTATTATACATTTCAAGTTTCTAACCGTAACAGTTCCAAATACATTTGTAATTCAGAACGTTTTTAAAACGTATTTATAATGTTTTCCGCTCATTTCACCTTTTTAAATTTCGAATCTTTTAGAAACCGTTTTAAAGAACACTTAAATCTTAAAAGTAAACATTAAAAAAACAGGGCGAAATTGCAAGATTTTAGCCTTAGCAGTATCGCAGAAATTGCAATTTTAGAACGTTTTTTTGTTCCTGCACCCTTGTACATTTCGACTTTTTTAGAAACTATTTTATTTTTTTAGAAATTATTGGCGCAAGTATTTATTTCTTAAAACTAAAAGCCAAATTTCAAGTTTTTAGCCAGGAGAGCAGGGCTTTACAAAGAGACTGCGATCCCGGTAATAATTCCAGTATGGAGACCCCACCATAAGTATGATACAGTAAAACCTGGTTAGACGAAGATGCAAACGACCAGTGAAATATTTTCGTTTTATAAAAGTTGTTTTCCTCTAAGAAAGTATAATTGCGTAATTTCGTTTGGAGTGCTGGGGGTGAACCATGTTTGTTTCCTCACTAGCAGAATTCCGTTATAAACAGGCTTTACTCTATTGGAAAATTAATTTGCTGGGTAGTATAATTTTTTTTAAAGATATGCATAGTATTTGCATAACATTTTGTCATTTTTCTTTTAGAGTATTAAGGACTCGAAATGTACCGGAGCACACCGGAACGATATTACGGTTCGTGAAATTATGATAAATATTGTTCCGGTTTGTGAAAGTATGGTAAATAGCGTTACGGTTCGTGCAATTATTAAAACATATTATTACAGTTCCTGAAAAACTGTAATATTTCCATTAAGGTTCACGTTCATACTAAAGAATGGAACCCACGTGTGGTGGCGAACTTAACATCAATGGGATAAACCACCACTCATGCCTATGGCTGTGAAGCGATTGTGATAATTCCTACTCCAAGTGAACGATTGACGAGGCAGCTGACTATTAAGTTATAGCGACTAAATAAATATGTCAGGCCACACATCCAAACTTTTTAATTTTAAATTTTTGATATAACGAAGATTGAAGCACACTGAATTTAGGCCTTATCGGAGATACTTTATGGCTTATTGCGATCTCTGTAACTTTCTTTTTAATATTTAGAATCTTGAATCCAATTTTGAAAGGGTTTTTGTATGGTTAGAAATAAATTTGTCCATTTTTTCAAAAAGAAAAAAAAGTCAGCAATAATTTTGAAATAGCGTTCCTTTTCGTGGATTTTTCCTTCTCGAGCACTGACAATATTACAGTTTATGATGCATTTATAACACTTTTTCGTCTGAAGCTTTGAAATAAAAATTTTAAATACGGAATAATTAAATTTTAATTGAATTCATCAATTAATTTTGAATGAAACAGTTAAAAATGTGAAAGAAATAAAATGCGAAACCTTAACCTGTGAATTTACCTAACTTTCCACCCGATTCTTGTTCGCGCGTCTGAAATCAGCCACGTCATTAAAATACGTGCCATTTCAAAACTTTCTTGATAGCAAATAAACTTTCAAATATTTTATACATACATAGGAGTACGGATCCTGAGCACGGCCGTAAAGACTTTCTAGCAAATTCTTACTTTTAAATTTTATTATTTCTTATACTTTTTCTGGTATGTACCGGAGCCCTGGAAAAAGTATTTTCTTTATACTTTTTCTGGTATTTAAAAAAAAATCAGGACAGAAGCCGGGTCCTGGTAATTTATACCAGATCTATACCCCCCTCCCTCCCCCAAGGGCCTTTCTGAGAGTTCCGAATAAATCGTAATTTAGAACGTTTTTAAAATATGTTCGGCTCATTTCACAATTTTAAGTACGAAATTTTCAGATACCTTTCATAGCGAGTATTTACATCTTAAATGTAACCAACATACCAAATTTAAAGTCTCTAGCCGTAACAGTACCAGAAAAATAGTGATTTTAAAACCATATTTGCTTCTGCATTTTTTTCAAAATTCGAATTTTTTAGAAAGTGTTCTGTGCGAGCATTTAAATCTTAAAAATTAGAACCAAAGCAAATTTCAAGTTTATAGCCCTAACAATCCCATATAAATCGTAATTTAGCACCGCGTTCTCTCTAGATTTGGAGGCGTGCCAAATGACATTACTGTATGTCGTAATAGTGTTGCCATGTGTCCCGCGTCTGGGACAGCAAATGTTCTGGACACCAGTATTTTAAAGTAATTTTTTTCGCCCTTTCTAATGGCAGAATTATCTGCGATTAAAGATGGCGAAATAAACCGTCAGAAATTAGTGGTGTCCAGAGGATTTTTTAGACCTGATTTACGTGGGACACCTGGTAACACTAGTCGTATATCTTATTTACTTATCAAAAAAATATTCCCTGGTTTCGAATTCAAATTAGATTCGATTTCTGGTATTTGTCGTTGTCCAACTTTTGAGAAATAATTTTAAAAATAATTTTTTATCACTTCTGAAAGCCTTGTTGATCTCATTTTTATAGTTGGACAGAAAAAATTTAAAAGCGTTATTGTTTTGATGGGTTGTCGAGAAGTCGTGTTGAAGTCGTCGTAACAAAAATTATGAATATGTCGGTAAATGGTCCTTCGAAATGCAAGTTTTTCGGAGCTCTTATATTAATTAATCCAATAGGATCTCTTGTTAAAAATTTGTTCGTTTAAAATAACGAGTGTCCACCTTAGATTCTTCCTTTCTTCAATATGTTCAAGATTAAATAAAGAAGATTCGCTTCAATGTTAAAAAGTTGCCTTCATTTTTAGAGTTCCGTACTTAAAAAGTAACAAGAAAGAAAAATCATGCGTTAAGCATAGATTATGAAACACTTTTCAACACTTCCTGAATGTTTTAACAAAGCTTCATTATTTAGGGAAATACGGTAAATAAGATAATTAAGTAAACATTTTAGAAAACGCATAAAACAATTGAAAAACTGATTTCAGCAGTTACCGTCCATAGCCAAATATGCATTCCAATTGATCTGTAGGTTGATATATATATACTATATAATGGGAAAATTTAGTTTAGCAAGAAAGCGCATAACAGGTTGAAATTTCTCTTTCAGTAATTTATACTAACTAGGGGATCGTACCCGGGCTTCCCGGGTTAAAGAATATAGGTGAAAACATTTTTTTTAATTGAAAACTAATAACTTTTTTATATGCAATAATTTTTTTAGATTGACCACTTACATTAAAAAAGCATTTCTCATATGGAAAATACGAATTATGCAATCAAATAAATTTTTGAAATTTATCAAAAGCAATATTTTCTTATTAGCCGCATGCTAAGAGTTATTTGACCACGATTTTTCTACTTATGGTTTCCTTTTATATTCTGATAATTTCAGAGCTTATACATGTCAGGTAATTTGTGTTTTATTTATATTATTTTATTTATTTATTCATAGGAAAGTTTTTTTTTAATGGATATTAGCCGTAAGAAAATGATGAACTCTTCATTTTGTTTTAAGGGCAAACGGATTAATCTTTCGTAATCGAGCTCCGCGCGATATAAATTAAAAAAATTTTCATGCTTTAAAATTGTTTTTAAAACCATAGACAATCAGTAAACTTAGATGAACTTTGCAAACAAATTCCATTTGAAAAACAAATCCTATTTGGTGATCTAAAAATTTAAATTATACGATTAGAAATATGTTAGATTTGTGTTTTTTTAACATTATTCTTTAATTTGTTTATAACGGAAGTATTAATTATGTTATGCAAAAATAGTCAGAAACAAATGCTGAAAAATGTTTGTTGCTTTATGCGCAAAATGTTTATTATTATTATTATGTATTGAAACTGGCACGTAATAGATAAACTTTAAAAAAAATCGTGCTTAAAAACTATTTTAGAAATATAATACATCAGTCAATAAATACATTTTTAAAACAAATTGCATTTGAAAGTAAATTTTTTCCCTATGCGTCGAAAGTTAAAAATGTACGATGGTCAGAAAATTAAAAAATTGCAGTAGCGAAAATTTCAAGACCGAAATTTGATCGTGAAGTGCTGCCATTCGCAAAATGACGTCAGCGTTACGCATAGATACGTTTGTTCTTTGTAATATAGATACTTAATCAGTAAAATATAATAAAGATCAGTTATTAGGATGTGGTTATCAATTGAGGCTCTTATGCTTGGATTTCCGGAATGGAAACAGCAATTTTCACCTTCTCAAAATTTGCATACGCAATTCTCATATCCATGTTCATCATTAAAAAAAAATATATGTATTTTGTTCGATCATTTAAAAATCATTTTAACTCACAACTTAAAGTCACGATTGTCAGCAACATCTTTTATGTAAACAGACGCACGTTTTACTTGAGATCCTAATCTCAATTCCGGAGAGTAAAAATTTCCGTAAATTATGTTTTTTAGGCGCATTTGTGTTAAAATGTTTCGTTTTATCTAAGAAAATGATCGTTTTCTTTTAAATATGACCTCATTTTCACTTAAATAAGCATTTCGCCTAGTGTTTGAAACTTACTATCAGTACACATGCAGAAGGAAAAACAATATAGAAAAGTTATGAGGAAAAATGCGGGTTTTCAAAAGCAGTATGTCATTTTCTGTTATTATGCGCCTAATATAATATTCTGCTCTTAATGGGATTTTGCGCCACTAAACCCTATGCAACAATTTTTATCAACAATTTTGAATTTTTATCAGAAAATAGCATGAATAAAGTGAAAAATACCTCATTATTTCTCTCTTGTCTGCAATAATGAAAGCTATCTAATTTTCATCATTTTGAAGAAATTTCATAAAATGCTTTTAAAATTAAAATATAAAAGTGGGGATATTAAAAAAAAAAAACAACACATAGTGCGATCATATCTACAAAGGAAGAGCTTTCAGTTAAATAGAAAGTATCAGTAAAATTGGTTCAGCAGAAAGATCAGGGCAGGTGACTAAAAAACACACTTGTGTTCTAAATATATAGATTATATAAAATTGGGAAAAATTAAATTAAACAAATTATGTTATTTCGATAAATTTATAGTAGAATGTCCTAAAATGCATTAAAATTTTATTTTTCGAGAGAGTTTTCGACAAAAACTTCAGAAACACGATATTATTTTAAACCACGAATTATTTGTTTGCTTGTCTAACTCAGTGTAGCAAATCCATCTAGGCGGGAATCATCCATTTCTGTAATATAAATCGCTGTTATTTGCACGCCACCTCTCATTTATAAAGACACTCTAAGTTTTTGTAATACATTGCTTTTATCAGTGTGATTTCGATTACGTTATTTTCAAAAGTGAAGCATTTTCACCTGTGCCGAATTTCAAAGCAGCTGGGCTGTGAAAATGACGCACTTCTACAAAATGTAATTCAGGTTTAAGAATTAAAATCCACGCTTTTTTATAAAATGACGTCATTTGCATCCACAAAAACAATCCGCTTTTTAACCCAGTTTTAAACTTCGTCTATAGAAAAGTTTGCATATGACGTCATTATCAGGGAATAACACATTATTCTTGACATAGCCCATATTTTAATTTCAACTTTTTTTTTCAGTTTTTAGGAAAAAATGGCAACAAAAAGATACATTATCTCATATTTTCGACTATATTCCGTTTACTTTCAATGACTTTCAATAGAAATAAGGTACTTTTGTTGCCACGATAAGAAAAATGGTATTAAAAACTACAAAAAAATTAATATCTCAAAAATAAATTAAGATACAGATTTCAAACAAATTGCATTTAAAAGAACATTTTTTTCCTTATACCTTAAAAGTTTAAAATGTGCGATGTTTAGAAGTTTAAAAATTGGCAGTAGAGAAAATTGCAAAACCAAAGTTTTATTTCAAATTTCAAAGTGTTTCCATTCGCAAAATGACGTATGCGTTACGCACAGATATGTTTATCCTTTATAATATAGATAGATAGAAACATACTTGAATACTTTTGTACAACCCTCATTACACGCAACTATTTACAGCTCATATTCAAAATATTAGAATAATTGAGAAAAAGTAATAAGAAAAAATTATTTTTCATTTATTTATTTTTGATATTAAGTAAATGGAATTAAATTTCTTATAAATTAAATCTGGAATGTTTAGATAAGATTTACAAACACATTACAAGATGCAATTTGCATATTTATAATAACATTTACAAAATATAAAATATAGTATAATAAATTAGGTATACAGCTTTCTGAAACGCATCAAAATATTACAATAAAATTTAGATTGGTTCAAAATATTAGAATATTTTATTTTACGCAACACTATTACCTTATAAATATGAACTAAATGGTAGTTAATATTTTGTAGCATCCTCTTTAGCTTTCATAGCAACGTATAATCGATCTTGCATACTATATATAAGGTGCTTACAAACATTTCTATCATATTAGCCCAAATAGACTTTATACGCGCCACTAACTCAGTTTTACTTGAAGGAGGATTTTCTTGGAGTTTTTCCTTCATTATACACCATAAGTTTTCGATAAGATTAAGGTCTGGTGAAATTGGTGGCCAAGGAAGTACTTTAATTTTGCGTTGGCGGAACCAATTCTTAGTTGACAGCGAGGTATGCGGTGACGCTAAATCTTGTTGAAAGATGAAATCATCTTCAAATAAATCTTCTGATGATGTAATCATGTAATATTCCAAAATTTCTTGATGTATCCGAGAGTTAACCTTTTCGTAGACGATGCATAGCTTTCCAGGTCCTTCTGCTCTCATGCAACCCCAAACCATGACACTAGCAGCAAATTTTACGGAACGTTTAAGACATTCTTTATCAAATGCTTCTTGCTTCATTCTCCAAACTCGAATACCTTGATTACCATATGAAACAAAAAACATACTTTCATCATTAAATAATATATTTTTCTAATCTTCTTCGTTCCATAAACGTCTTGATTTGCACCAATTCAATCTTATACGCTTTTGTTTTGTAGTCATGAGAGGCTTTGTTTTCAGTACACGAGATTCAAACTTAAATTTGTGGAGACGTCTTAATGTTGTCGATGTAGAAACTTCAACTCCTTTCCATTTTCGGTGCAAGAATCGCTCACTTTTAAAACGATTTTTCTTAACTATAAGCTTCAGTTTCCTATCATCTCTAGCAGATGTTTTTGGTTTTCGGTGAACTGGTGATAATTAAAGAAGAATTAATGTGAAATATTCTAATATTTTGAACCACTTGAATAAATGTTCTACTATTTTGACTTTTCAAAATAATTTTTTTTTCAATTAATCACTTCAAAAATTATATTAATTTTAAGATAATAAATAAGTTTAAACAACAATAAGTTCTTAATAAAATTATCGTTTGCATATTTTCATTAAAAGACATTAAATTACCAAATGATATTTTCAATTTGTAAAAAAAAAGTAATTATTCTAATATTTTGAATATGAGCTGTAGCTGAAATTTAATTCAAACTAAAACACTCTTAAAACTACTGAAATCACATTTCCAGAAATTATCATTTATAGACGGCCATGTATCCAATTCTATGCGTGACCCTGTACATCATTTTGCCTATATTCTACAAATATTTCTTAGTAAACTAAATGCAGTTCAGTGTAAAAATGCATAACTCATTTCAAAACCAAGTTTAAGCAATTTTCGCTCATACCCAGTAATCCTTACGAATTCTTTTGTGTAGCCCTGTATATAAATTATAGCATTTATACACAGCATATAGTATACATAAATATAGTAAAACACAAAGCGGATATCATAATTAAAATTGTATTTCCAGCAATCATCGCTAATGTACAGTACTTGGGATACAATATAGTAACTAAAATCTTTTGTGTGTGATTCTGTAGGCCTTTCATAATTGACACGGGCGAAGCCGGATAGTTCTGTCGGTTTCACATATTTAAGAAGCGAACAAAAATTTATTTTACAGGATTATCCATCAGGCCATGCGGAATCTGATGGTGATGAAAATAATGCATTTTTTATTTAAGAATTTTGATAAGTTTTTTAATGCATAATTACATTTAAATAAACGATCAAATGAGAGTATTACTCGCTCATAGAGGGTTCCGTAGAATAAATATGTTGATTTGTAATCGTATTATTTAAAAAACTGTTGCTAAAAGAATACTAAGACTTTATAAAAAACTATACAACGTAGGCTTGGGCTTGCGTATAACTGTATATACTAGAAAAGTGTAAATGGATATACCATGAAAGTTCAAAGAGATATGGAACCTAAATAATATGAAACATAGTTATTCTGTATAACTCATTTTTTAATACAGTGAAATCTCCCTCAAAGACCACCTCTATAAGGAGACCACCTCTCATAAAGACAGTTTATTTCAATACTATAATTTTTCGCTATAGACTCAACGTTAATTTTCTTCCATTAAAGGACCACTATTTTCCGTCTCCCTCCCTGAAAGACCACTTTTCAACTTTTTAGTCGAAGAGTAGGGTTATATTCCTATGAATGGGAAAATCTCGAAATTCCACTTCTCTCTTGAAAACATGCTCAGATAAGTCTACTTCCTTAGACATCGCGAATAAAGGTCGTCTCTTTAAAAATCATCTCTGAAATTTTTATATTAAAAAATAAATTCCACGATCGTTTATAAAAATGAATGATACTACAATCGAGATTTTTAAAAATCTATTTTAGGAGCTCATTCTGATTCAGACAAAAAGCTTCCATCCGTTAAAGCTTCTATTTCATGTCAAGAAACACTTTTTGAAATTGATAGATTGATAGAAAGCTCGATACATATTAGAGATGATACTAAAATAAATAATTTGTTAAAAGAGATCAAAGAATGTTTAGAGACAAAAAAATGTTAATATCAAAGCAAACTTCAATTAATTCCTTCTTTAAAGCTGTATAGATGTGAAATATAATAAACTAATTTAACATATATATTTTTTTGTAGCATGTATTTCATGAAACTTTGATTTACCCATCACCTCTATTCAGAGACCACCTCTCTGAAAGATCGATTTGTTATGGTCTAATGAGTGGTCTCCTTAGAGAGGTTTCACTGTATTATCCTAATCTGTTTATGATGAACTTAATTCGATACTGACAATAAAAGCAGTGCATATTTAAACTCCATTTGGCATTTCATATAAGAGATATAAAACTTACAGGCTCGTACAGATTCCTGGCGGTATACTCGAATTAACCATTCCCAATAGGACAGAATAGGTCTCGTTTTGAAGGAAGGAATGTTGTCGTAACATTTCACGGATTCCAAAGAGCCATGCATCCAATAAAGAGATACAATTACTAGTATCGCTGTAAAAATGAAAAGCAATGTACCCACGATGAGATACAAAAGGACTGACAATATTCCATCAAACATTTCGTCGACTTGAAATAATAAACAAACCTAATAATATTAAAAAATGTAAATATTCTCCCCCTTTTTGTTTGAAATATTATCTACAACAGATAAGAGTAAATAAAAGTATAAAAAAGCGATAATAATTATATTCTCCCGACACAGATAAAACCTTGATTTAAAAAAAGGGCAACGCTATCGTACTTTATAATTTTACACACAAACATTGCGAAATAGATTGTTTGTCTGCGTTGTAAATAAAAAGTAAATGAACTTGATGGAGATGTGACGCATTAAAAAGTTTTATTATTAGCCCCCGGTATCTTATTTCTTTCTCCCAGCTTATTTTGTCTCCAATAAATAACGTTACCTTGTATACCCCAGCCGTAAAACAAAAGCCGATGTTTCATTGTGCGATTAAATACTCTACAGCATATTTTAAAACTTCAAAGCATTTCACATTTTCAATGTTTATACCGTCGTATTGGGAAAAAAAGTACTGAAAAGTACTTTTTTTCCCAATTGCAAAATGCAATTTGTTTGAGTTGTTGATTTTTGACGGCCAATTATCTACACGAGGGATATAGGCCCGTGGGGAGCGCCCTCCGTGGGGTCTTTCTAAGGGAACCTAATCCGTTGCAATTTGTTTGAAAACTGCATTTCCATTTGTTTTTGAAATATTAATTTTTTTGTAGTTTTTAGCGACATTTGTTTCATTTTGGCAACTCAAGTACTCCATTTCAGAAAGAAAATAAAGAAAAAATTGTTAAAAAACAGCAATTATATCTTTTTGTTGCCATTTTCTCATAAAAATTGAAAAAAAAAATTAAAATACGTGCTATTTTGAGAAAAATATATATGAAGGATTTATTATAAAACATGGAGCTATTATAAACTATATTTAATTTTAAGTATCTATATTAATGCAAATGACGTCATTTTACATAAAATAAAAGCGTGTGCTTTAAGTCTTAAAATTGAAATATGTTTTGCAGTAGAGACCCGATTATCCGAGTCCCGCTTAATCGAGTTATTTTCTTCTGATGGACTGGTGGCTTCTATTATTAGGAAACAGCCATTATAAATGAAGCGTTAGGTGAAGATGAAAGAGCAGCCGTAAAACGTTAGAACTCTGATTTTCTGCTCAGAATGGGAAAAAATGGCCATATTTTTTTGAAAAAAAAAAAAAAAAGAATTTTTTTCCACAATTTTTTTTTTCAAAAAACTTATGGAAAAAAAAATGGCCATAGGCCATTTTTTCCTCCATTCTGACCAGAAAATCAGAGTTCTAACTTTTTACGACTTCATCATCTATTATAAATATTATTTATAATAGAAACCACCAGTCCACCAGAAGAAAATGAAGTAATGGAAATGCCGGGGGTGACACTAAATTCTGAAAAAGCAGAATTCTTGTTATTTCATGTATTACAATTTTACGGTTATTTCTTAGTAACTGACTCCTATTGTGAAGGAACACATTTAAATATACATAAATATAATTTTAAATGTTATTAAATATACTAGGTGTTGATAAACTGTCTTTACAAAATAAGAGAAGTGGTAAGTCGTAATGACGAATAAGTTTTCTATAGGGAACAACGGTCGCAAACCACTTATTCTGTCAAGAATACAGAGTATCTCGTTCCAACCCAAACCCGAATTTTCATTCATAACTTTAGCGATATCAAATATATCTCAGCGAAGTTTTCATCAGACTAACTTTGTTTTGTGCGAAATGTGAGGCCTTCACGAGAAGTGCACCATAATTCAATCAGTGTCCACTCAACAACATTCTATTTCAGCGTTGTAGTTGTATGGGTGCGAATGAGGCTCATTTACATTTCTCGTGATGTCACCATGTTTCACATATACCAAACTTATTCTACGGGAAATATCGCTATAATATTTTCATTATTGTTAAAGTTATTGGTGAAAATGCTTGAGGCAAGACACCCTGTATTTTTGACAGAAGAAGTGGTTTGCGAATATAGTGGTTCCTACATAAAAAAAAAAAAAATGTCTTCTTGTGTAAAATTACCTCTGTATTTTGTAAAGACAGCTTACAAGCACGCCACATATTCAGACCTGGGAGATAAAGGTCCTTATGCTATTTCTTCAACAAACTGTCGCAGAGAGATGTGAGTAATACCGGAGGACTTGGAATTGTATCTATGTTTTGAATATGAATGTAGTTTGCGAAATAGGGGTAGTCTACCTGTTAAGAATTGTACTAATTTAAATTTTCAAATGGTAACACCCACTTTTGATACCTGATTTCACTTTCTTAGATCAAGGCAACGCTTGAAAAGACATAGTTAATATGATTTTTCTTATATCTTCATAGAATTATAGAAGAAAATGTGTTAAGAGTTTTTACATAATTTTTGAAAAATTAAGTAAGGATCTTAATGTAAAATATGTGGAACACCAGATATTTACCATTTATCAGACAAAATTATAATTTTGTTTTCAAATACAAAATAAATTACTTAAATAAAAGAAAGTAAAAGAAAAAAAAATCCGGTTACTTTTTAGGATTTTCTTTGGTGTAAAAAGTCAAATTTATATCTATATCACCGAAAAATAATGATTGGAATCAGCTGTAAACTAACATCCCCATGTATATGGGGATTGTAGCGTGTTTTATGTAAAAATTAATGCAGATCATCACTCGTATTTTTTAAATATGAATTTATTAAAAATAAATTTCGTATTTAAAATATAGTTAAAATTAATTTTCATACAGCTTTTGAACCGAAAAAGTCTGATTATATTTGAGTCTATTTCATCGCATCTTGTTAAGAAAATAAACAATCTGGTAATTTTTCGGGATGATATCCTTCTATATATAAAAAAAGTAACGATTTGGAAATGGACCAATGAAAATCTGCGTAGATACTGCGAAACGCATCTGATTGGTCAGAGCTTTATGATGATATAAGGGTGGTTACCCTTATAGGGGGCTCTGTCGCCAAACGTCGCCAAGTTTGTCGCCAAGTTTGCGATAAATCACCAAATTTGGCGACCAAAATTAGTCACCAAATGCGACGCCAACTTGGCGCTATTTCCAGTATTTCGCCAAATTTCCATAGACTCATGGGCGTACCCAAGGGGGGGGGGGTGATGGGGCTACAGCACCCCCCCCCCTGAAATTTTCGTAAGTGATATGAAAAAATGCTGACCTTTTTTTGGAATTTTTTTTAATTTTTTTCAATCATACTGCGGACTATCCATTCTCATTAGTTCCATATTATTCCACATTGACACCAAAGAAGATAAAGGGGGTTGATGAGGTTACAGCCCCTCCCCCCCTCCCTCCTCCCAAAATAGCCGAAAAATTAAATGAAAAAGTGTTTTTCCTTACTTTTTTGATAAATTTGTAATTTTCTCTTCTGTCATACAGCAAAACCATCCTCGTTAACACCATACTAGTCCACTCTGACATCACAGCATACCTAAAGATGGGGAGGGGGGGGGTGATGGAATTGCAGCCCCCTCCTCACAAAATAGTGGAAAATGAATTTAAAAAATAGTGCTGATTCTTTCGTTTCTGTTTCAGATAAATTTGCAATTTTATCCCTATCATTCAACAGTCTAGCCGCTCAGTTCGCTTTAGTTCCACACTGACACCAAAGAAGAGAAAGGGGGCTGTAACCCCATCAGCCCCCCTCTTCCCGAAATAGTCGAAAAATTAAATGAAAAATGTGGTTTTTCTTTACTTTTTTAGATAAATCTGTAATTTTCTCTTCTGTCATACAGCAAATAGCCATTCTCGTTCACCCCATTTTAGTCCACACTGACATCACAGCATGTTCAAAGATGGGGAGGGGGCTAATGGAATTACAGACCCCTCCTCCCGAAACAGTCAAAAATGGAATGAAAAAGTGTTGTTTTTTTTCTTTTTGTTTGAGGTAAATTTGTATTTTTCCCCCTATCATTCAAGAGACTAGCCGGTCTATTCTCTTTAGTTCCATATTAGTGCACAGTGACACCACATTATACCTAAAGAAGTGGAAAGGGGGTAATGGGGTTACAGCCCAAAATAGTCGGAAATGAAATGAAAAAAAAGCTGATTTTTTTTTCTTCTTGTTTGAGATAAATTTGTAATTTTGTTTTCTGCAATTCTTATTATTTTTTTTAGATAAATCTGTAATTTCTTTTCTGTTATATAGTGAAATAGCTATTCTCGTTAACCCCATATTAGTCCACATTGACATCACAGCATGCCGAAAGAAGGGGAGGCTCTGCTGGGATTACAGCCCCCTCTCACGAAATAGTCGAAAACGAAATGAAAAATATTGCTTTTTTCTGTTTCAAATAAATTTGCATTTTTTTCTCCTATGATTCAGCAGACTAGCCGCTCTATTCTCTTTAGTTCCATATTAGTGTACAGTGACACCACATTATACCTAAAGAAGTGGAAAGGGGGGTAAAGGGGTTACAGCCCAAAATAGTCGGAAATGAAATGAAAAAACAATGCTGATTTTTTTTCCTTTTTGTTTGAGATAAGTTTGTAATTTTGCTTCCTACAATACAACTATACAACGAACTAGCCATTCTGGTTAGTCTCATATTAGCGCACAGTTACACCACAGTATACCCAACGAGGGAAAGGGGGCTGATGGGGTTACAGGTCCCCTTTAGAAATAATCAAAAATGAAATGAAAAAAAAACTGCCAATTTTTTTTCTTTTTTTTAATGTAAATTTGTATTTTTTTTCTGCCATGCAGCTATTCTCGTTGGTCCCATATATTAGTGCGCAGTGATGCCCCAGCATACAATACCGAAAGAAGTCGATGGAGACGGGGGTTATGAGGTTGCCACTCCATTCCCCCTCCGAAGAGATCGCAGTGAAAAGAATAAAAAATACTAATATTTTTTCTTTCTTTTTGAGATAAATTTGTTTTATTTTTCGGCATGCCACGAATTTGACTTTTTCATTAATCCAATATCCTTCTCAGTCCTGCGACCAAATTTACTTGAGACCACAAAATCTATTTTCAAATGACTGGAAAATAGCTTCATCCCTGTTTTACTGGATAAATGAATATATATATGCTCAATTCAAGAGATCTACAAGCAGAGTTGTATAAGATAGATGCACGCACGTACGCCATACGTGGAAAATTTTCTGCAAAATTCGGAATTTTGCGAAAAAAATTTTACAAAAAAGAAAAACATAATTTTTGTTTTTGTAACACTTTTTTTTATATACCAAAAAATTAAAAACATTCCCTAATTTTATGTACGATTTATTTACTACTCGCGCACAATTAAAAGTAGTCTTTCGAATTTTCCGAAAATTTCAGACATTCAGTTCCGAAAATTAAAAAAAATTTATCAGTCCGAAAAGTTGGATACAGAAAAGTCGCGAATTTTGACAAATGGTCGCCATAAAACGTCAATTTCCTCACTCGTTCGCAGAAAAAATCTCCAATTTCGCCGAAGTACCGCGGAAAAATGCGGATTTAGTCAAAGTATCGCGAAAAAAAAACGCGAATTTCGTCGAAGGGCCACGAAAAAAAACACGAATTTCATCAAAGGGCCGCGGAAAAACACTAATTTTCTCAAGGGGCAGCAGAAAAAAACTCTAATTCTTTCGAAGGATCGCGGGAAACATGCAAATTTCGCCAAAAGGCTACGAAAAAAGCATATTTCGTAAAAAAGGCTACGAATTTCGGCAAATAATTGCGGAAAAAACGCGAATTTCGTCAAAGGATCGCGAAAAAAACGCAAATTTCTATGACCACGAAAAAAACGCGAATTTCGTCAAAGGGCAACGGAAAAACACTATTTTTCTCAAAGGGCCGCTGAAAAAACATCAATTTCTTAAAAGGATCGCGAAAAGAACCAAAATTTCGTCAAACGATCGCTGGAAAAACGCGTATTTTGTCAAATAATTGCGGAG
The DNA here is from genome assembly GCA_963932465.1 of Maratus speciosus. Lineage (NCBI taxonomy): Eukaryota > Metazoa > Arthropoda > Arachnida > Araneae > Salticidae > Maratus > Maratus speciosus. Next base: position 41,509,726 of record OZ010792.1, read on the forward strand.
AAAACGCAAATTTCGCCAAAGGATCGCGAAAAAAGCTCAAATTTCGTTAAAGGGTTGCGGAGAAAAACGAGAATTCATCAAAGGGCTGTGAGAAAAAACACAAATTTCGAAAAAGGACCGCGAAAAATGGCTCTGCCCCACTTATCTTCCTATTCCGTCTTAACTTTGCAGCCAGTATTTTTCACCTGCAACGGTTTAAAGTCATTATTATTACTTGTGCAATGCACGAATAACAAACAGTCGCTATTTTATATATGTGTATAAAAATATTTTGTATATACAAAAAATATTTTGTGTTTGTTGTAATATTAATTTATTGTTAAACAAGAACCGTAGCTAGAATTTAGTTTCGGAGGTGGGAAGAATAATTTTATAGATTTTAAGCTACAATGACTTTCTTTTAAATGAAAGTATAAAAAACCCCACTAATACTTTTCAACGTATTTCGACGTGGGACGGCCTCAAAATCAAACCCGTGCCTCCCCGACCCCTATGGTTGATTCTGCGTAAAAAAACATATTCTGAAATTCACAGCAAATTTTCTGAAAGGTTACAGCAGAGGGGGGAAGGGGAGGAAATCCCTTCACGGCGCTAATTACTTTTATTGGAGGCTGGGTTAACTCTGTTTTCATTTCAGGTCAATATTAGGTTGAGTGTAGATTCCTGCAAGTTGGGTTCGGTTTAACCAGATTTTTAAAAAGTTAGTTCAGCATATTATTTCGGTTTTAAACTATACTTATAATAGTAATCACAGATGTTTATATGCGCTTTTTTCCGCGACCCTTTGATGAAAATCAGTTTTTTTTATCAAGACGCTTTGACGAAATTAGCATTTTCCCCGAGATATTTTAACGAAATTCGCGTTTTTTCCGTGGGCGTTTGACAAAATTTGCATTTTTTCTGAGGCTATTTGACGAAATTTGCGTTTTTTTGTGATTCTTTGACAAAATTCGTTTTTTTCTGCGGCACTTTGACGAAATACGCATTTTTTTTGCAATCCTTTGTCGAAATTTGAGATTTGTTGCTGCTTTTTGATGAAATTTCCATCTTTTGCGACCCTTTGACGGAATTCACATTTTTTCTGCGGCTCTTTGACGAAATTCGCGTTTTTTCTGTGACCCTTTGACGAAAGTCGCGTTTTTTGGATCCTTTGACGAAATTTGCTTTTTTCCGCGGGTTTTTGACGAAATTCGCGTATTTTTCGCTGTTTTCTGTCGAAATTCACTTTTTTCTGCAGCCTTTTGACGAAACTCAGGTTTTTTACCGTGACCCTTTCACGAAATTCTTGGGGGTTTTGCGATCTTTTGACGGAATGCGTGTTTTTTCAGAGATCCTTTGTTGAAATTTGCGTTTTTTCTTCGCAATTCTTCGTCGAAATTTTGTTTTTTTCGCTGCCTTTCGACGAAATTCACGTTTTTTTGTGTTTCCCTTTGACGAAATTTGCAGCTTTTTTAGCGATCCTTTAACGAAATTTGCGTTTTTTCGCAGCCCTTTGATGGAGTGCGCGTTTTTTAGCGATCGTTTTTCGCAATTCGCGTTTTTTTCCGTGGCCTTTTGATGAAATTCGCGTTTTCACTGCTACCCTTTGACAAAATTCGGGTTTTTTCTGTGCTAATTTGACGAAATTCGCATTTCCTCCGGGATCATTTGACGTAATTCGCGTTTTCTCCGGGATCATTTGATGAAATTTGACTTTTTTTCACGATTCGTTGACAAAATTATCATTTTATCTTCGGCTCTTTGACAAAATTCAGCCTTTTTGCTCGATCCTTTAACGAAATTTATTTTTTTCGGCGATCATTTGTCAAAAATTGCGATACTTTTTTAAGTTGGAATTTTCGGAAGAGTCGGAACAAACCCCCCCCCCCCCCCATGGCTACGGCCTTATTTTCAAAAATGATTTCTGTTTACAACACAAGATCGCAAGATTTTTCGTAAGATTTAGAACATTATAGAAATTTAAGTCCCCCCCCCCCCCCCGAAATAAAATCCTGGGTACGCCACTGCATAGACTTCCATTGAAATCAAATAGGGTTTACTTTTTTGCAGAAAATCAACAAATTGAGATATTTCAATACAACAAAAACTAATATTAGCTTATGAATAGAGCTTAATTGAACTATTTACATTATTTTTAAGTACAAACACTAACTATTTACAATATTCGTAACATTATATATATAATTATATATTTGATAATTCTTATAATTATAGCGATCCAGAATGGAAACGCGAAAGAATTACGTGTGGGGTTGGCTGGAAAATAAGGATTGCTTCGCGATACCGAATGGAATCGCGAAGCGATTACGCGGGGGGTTGGTGAGCGTAGCGAGCAGGGGGCAGAGTGCCCCTAGTAAGCTAAAGAACATTAACATCTTCAAATAGCTGATCTCTTCTAACTTCATGAAGATTTAATAAAAATCATAAAAACTGTATCTGTTTCTGGTCTGTCTTGATCCAAGGAACTCAAATATTGTGTCAAAAAGTTAAAGTGTTACCTTTAATTTGCGTATTCAATACTTTGTAAAACGATACTACTTGAGAATATTCGACAAGTTTTTGTGTCCGGGAGGAAGGGCGATATTTTGGTGAGTTATAATAATCAAACCGATGTTGTAACTGTGAAAGTATCGAAGGAAAAAATTGGAATAAGGTGATTTGTGATATTCATCTTCGCGTACAAATATTTTTGTTCAAAAGTAATTTAAAAATACGAAATTATTCCCAGCGATAAATGCCCTGCTCATACGCATTTGCAATCACTAAGGTGTTCAAATATATGAAGGTTTGAGTTTAAATTTTTATCAAAGGTAACATCAGAACCATCTAATTATTGCCATCCATGAGCTTTTAACTAAACTGTTTAAAAAAATGATGCGAAATAACATAGAATCTTTTTGTAATCATTTATATCAGGTCTTGTAAATTTATAGAGAGCTGAAAATTGAGATTCTATTAAAAAACCGAGAAACTGTTCTATAAATTTACCATATATTCTACAAATTCACATCTATAAAAATGTCCAGGACTATGTCGATTTACGTGCAGCATAAACATACTGAAAACTTTAATTATATCCATGATTAGTAGCTATCACAGTCCTTCTTCTATATCATTTTAACATATTACTTAGAATAGCGTCAATAATTATCAGTATAAAGCATAGTGCATTTCTTTGAATTTATCACGGAATTGTATTGATCAGTGAATTGAAAAAAAATCACAGAACAACAGCACTGCCTGTTAGGTAATAAAATTTAAAATTTTATGAACATACACAAGACACAGCTAGCAGCTATAGTATTCATCTCAAAAAGTATAGAGCTAATATTCTTTAATAGGGTACACAGCCAAAGTTGGAGTAAAAAACGTTGATTCTGGCAATAAAATTATTAAATGGTTATGAAAGTTACAAGAAAGGAGTTATTAATACAAGAAATCACACTCGCTAAATTTCGTCAATTGACTGTGGATCTTTCCCCAAGCATAGGAGAGCACAGACAGATTCCCCTATTTAGTGATCAAAACCAGAATTGAATCAACATAGATTTTCAGATAAATCATCTTTTAGCACATAAAAAAATTGGGTGAAACTCCATCCCCAATAGACTCCGAGATATAGATTTCACGGTAGTCCGGAAAAACACAACATAGAAGTGGCACCTCAAAGGCGATATACATCAAAATGTCACCAGTTCTAATTTATGTCAAGATCTAACTGCATATGAAGTTTGATAAAATTTAGTGCATTAGTTCTTGAGATATAGCGAACAGAGTAATTATAAACCTGGCATATATAATATAACAGTACCACCTGTTAAATGACAAACACCAAAATGTAATCAGCACTAATATATGTCGAGGTCTAACAGAATATGAAAATTTATGAAAAAGAGGCCACAAAAATTGTCACACACAGACAGACAGGCATTTTCCGAAAAACGTCAAATCGCGTTCAGGAAATATCAAAACGTGTAAGCCTATCAAAATACGACAATTTTCACAATTTTAATATATATTTTTTCTTCTTATGTATGTAAAATAAAAGTACAAAAACCGAAGACTATAGTGATCACTGATCATGTTACTGAAATCGTGAGTAAATTAATCATTTATTTTTAATTTCTTCTATGTACATTCTATATATTTTCTTAAGTACTGGAATCGTGAAAATTTCTGACTTGTGTTTTTTGATGGACTTAAACGTTTTGGAAGTTCCGAACACTTTTTTGGAAAATGTCTGTCTGTCTCTCTGTTAATGACACAGATTTTGTGCCCGCTCTCTCTCAGGAATTAATGCACGGAATTAATTCCAACTTCAGATTTAGTTAGACTTTAACATATATTGATGATGATTAGGTTTCAACGTATACGACCCAATAGGTGGCGCTGTTGTGTTGTATTTTTCACGATTTCAATGATAGCTATATCTCGATATCCATGAGATGAAATTTCAAATTTCGTTTTTAGTTAGACCTTGACATACATTGGTACAGGTTAAAGTTGGATGCAATTTTTTTAAAAGGTGGCGCCACTGTGCTATGTTTTCCACGATTCCCATGATAGTTATAACTATAAGATCTATTTTGGGATGAATTTTCGGCAATTTTAATATGATATTCATTAAAAATCATGTTGATTAAAATTTACTTTGCTTACTCAACAGGCGGCGCTGCGTGCTATAGTTTTACGATGGACTTTTTAGCTCCAACTTGGACATTATAGCAGTTTCTATTGAGTAAAAATGCACCAAAGTTTATAAGGAAAGGTCAACCGACATCACTGTTGGATAAATCACAGTTGTCTAAATACTGGATCAGGCTGTTTATAAATTATGCGGGGAAGCAAGAAATACATGTCAATCTTTATGACTAATACTGCACACATGACTATGGTGTTTAGAAGTACATATTATGGAAATCGCGTATACTTGCATTACTTTAGAATATATCCAAAATATTACATTTCCTTAGACGGCGCTGCAATCGAATTTATTGCTTGAAAGTGCAAAAAACTATTATCTTTAAGTTTTTTTCCCTGATTTTGTATGAGCCCAACAAATTTATGTAAACAAAGATAAATATTTCATAAAACGATCTTTATCAAGATTTTAATCAACATTAGTTATACTTTTGTAATTCAGGATCACAAGCTTCTTTATCAGTTATCTTCTTTTTCTGTTTTGGGCTTGGTTAAAATTTACAATCATCTTTCGAACTGTAACATAGTTGGTGAAATTCTGATAAACCCTTTTCAGACAGTAAATAAAGAAAATATATACAAATAATTTAGATTATCACAATAGATAAAGCAAGTATAAGTGTACCGAATGAAACAATGAGAAGAGAGTAATACTGAGTACAATACAACATTGAATATCGCATGCATTTCAACATTGCTGATTCTTTTCGTTCATTTAATTGTCTTTATTCGAAGATATAAATTGCGCATCAAATAACAACACACTCATGTTAAAAAAAAAAAAATCGCTTTTTTTCTATAATAAACTCAACTGATATATATATAATTTCGGCATAGTTTTTTGAAAAAGATTGCCATTTATTTATCTAAAACCTTGCAAGCAGTTTTCCAATTGATTTGGTAACATATCTAATAACTGTATTTTATTTTCTCAAATATTTACTTGTTAGCTTTACATAACTTGATTAAAAATCTTGAAAGATAAATACACAGCAAACTTTTTCATTATCATTATTATCAGTAACAGAAAGTTCAAATGAATTAATGTTTATGCTATTTAATATGTTAACAAAATGCCAGATTCTTGATCCATGGACTTTATTTTTTCATATTTACTAGCTGACCCACCCGGCGTTGCACGGTCCCCGCGATGAATGACCCTTAAATGAACCTCAAATTTGCATAATTTTATATCTTTAGCTCCATTTCGTCAAAATTTATATTTTTACATAAAAAAATAGCGAACAAATATTGAATTGAAGCTATATATGCTATTTAGTATTTTATTTTCTGCGTAATTTGAATTTTGGAGTCTATGAGTATCGAAAGCGAGCGAAACCGCGACGAAACACTCTTTTTACCGATTTCGTCGAAATTTTCACACATTTTATTTTGTAAAAAATATTTCTACCAGTCCGAACGTTTCAAAATTTTTGTAGGTGATATAAATCTGGTATTGAGATACTCTAAAAAGATTGTGTTAAAATATGAACGTTTAGTTACCGTACTTTCAGCGTAGAAAAAATATCGTCTCTTGAGGCACGAAGTGACCTGCCTTCTCCGGTGTTTTTGAAAGAGTAAAAATTCAAATTTATAAAAACCGAGTGCACCATCGATTATAAGAAGGTTTCAGCTTTAAGATCATATTTTTGGTTTATCGGTACCTCTAAAATTGCACCCTGGAGGAGCGTTGCAATAAGGGGGGAAAAGGTTTTTCGGAAAAACGGCCCTTTTTGAAATTTTTTTTTCAAAGGCGACATTTTTTCGAATTGATTACGACATTTGGGATTTAAGAGTATGATCTTTTGAAATATGTCTTTCTATTTTAACCGTATCGAGCGGTTTGGTCGATTTAGCTTAAAACAATACTATCAAAAAACACAAATAAAATCGAAAGTCGGCTCTTCGCTAGCTTCAGATGCGTAAATGGATTTGTGCGACAGCGCAAGCGTTTCTTTTGACTGAGGATCAAATAGATGACTTTTTGATGAAAGTGAGTTGCGCTATTTAATTAATAACTCAACTAATTATAATAAATTTAAAATTGTAAGACTCAAGTGCATCAGGAAACACTTTGGGCTACCCTCACAAAACTTTTCAGCCTCGTACATGTCGTATATTTTGCTAGCCATCTCAAACACACAGAGCGAAACTTTCTTTTATTAGTATATATACATATATGTAAACCGGGTGGAATCAAAATTTGAAGGAGATGGTTCTTTAAGGGGTTACATAAAATCATAATTTTTTTTAACCATTTGGAAAAATGGTTATTGTCCTCGGTCAGGGTAGGAAATCAAAAACATATCTGAAGCGTTTTATTAGTTGAATCCCGCATATTATTGGTTTTCTGATTGGTCTATACAGTAATCTGTATTTTCCCTTTACTTTCAACAGAGATGGATACTTCTGTTACCACTATGACAAAAAAGTAATAAAAACTACAAAAAAAAAGTTAATAGAAACAAATTGAGATACAGCTTTCAAACAAATTACAATTAAAAATGCATTTTTTTCTCTATACGACGGTGCAAAAAGTAATATTGCGGGATGTTTAGAAGTTTAAAAATGAAATTTCATTTAAAATTGGTCCAGGATATTAATGTTTAATCCATGGCGTACGTAATGTATGACCAGCTCCGTAGAAGTTAAAAAATTTACAGTACCGAAAAATGTAATCCACGGCGTACGGAATGTATGATAAACTCCGTGCGATTTCTTATATCTTAAATTTTAGTCTTTGAAAAAATCATTTTCTAAATGGTCGTTGTAATTTGTTAAATTGCATTTTTTTTTCACGTTGCAGTTTTACAGGCTTTATTACCTGAAGAGGGCTACTTTATCGTGTTATTACAGACTAATATGATTCTATCTAAGTAAAAAAATAATAAATATCCTTCTCTGACACTATAATACAAACGTTAAATAAATGTTTCTCAAAAATACATGCTTCAAATCAGTGATCAGGATTGGTCAAAAAATACTGAATCGACTCACTTCTAATTCTGCCAGTTCTTAACTGATATATAATTATGTAGAGGCTGAGTAAAGGATTTGTCGTTGTTGTTTTTTAAGATAAAAATTTAACAATCTCTTTAGGCAATCGACATTTTAATAAAAAATCGATTTTTCATAAATTCTTTTGTTCTTCCAGTTTCTAGAATAAACCTTATTTAATTAATAAACACATAAAAAAAATAATTCAGATAAACAAAATTTAATCTACATCAGACCCCACAATGTAGCCCCTCCACCCCCCCCCCAAAAAAAAAAATAAATAAATAAAATAAAATAAAAAATAAATAAAATAAATAAATAAAAATAAAAATATATTACCCATCAGAATAGCGGCAATAACTTTAAATATATTTAATTTGAGCTAAAGAAAACAAGAACGAAAAATCACGCCTTCAGCATAGAGTATATAATACACTTTCTAACATATTCCGAATACTGTAACAAAACTTTTCAATTTATTTAGGTGAAAGATGTCTAACTAAAAAATTCAGAAAATACATAAAGCATTTGAAAACCCAATTTCTGCAATTACCCTGAATAGTATCCGAAGTATTGGAAGAAAAATATCCGAATTTTTTTGTGCAAAATATATACCAGATAACTCCAGATAATCGGGGAAGCGGTTAATATCATTATGGGAAAGGACAATGAAAATTTAAGGGGAGAATTAGATGATTATTTAATTATTGTTTCTACAAAATAACTATAGCTTAAATAAAAAAGTTTTAAAGTTTGTATGCTGGAGTGAGAAGCGGAATTTTTTTGAGTGGGGGGGGGGGAGTAATTTAGATGATTATTTAATTACTATTTCAGAGACTTTATAAATAGAGAAAAAACTAGTCGGATGTACCAATCCCAAAACTTTCTTCTATCGAACTTATGTTAATACTCCGAAATTCGCTATCACACTGCCAAAATTAAAGGGCAATCTATGCCCATCATGAGGATTCTGAAGGCATGAAATTATGTGCAATAGTTCTTGAGAAATTCCACATTGCTATTACTTTTAAGATTGCCAATTAGTTAAAAAAAAAAAAAGAACCGAAAATCAAAAGAATACACTATAGAAAAAGATCTAATCTGAAATTTCTGTGATACTGTTGTGTTTAGAAACTTAAAATTTGGCATGGTAGTAACTTATAAGATGAAAATGCTCGTTATAGAACGAATTCAAACTGCAATTTCTGCATACTGTTGAGGACAGAAAATTAAAATATGGCATGGTAATAACATTGAATGTACTTTTTGCTTTCCATTAGACGTTGAAAAAATCGAATGTGTGATGTTTAGAGGTTAAAAAAATTGCAGTAAAAGCAAAATTTATGAGTTAGGTCATTTCCACCAAAAATATGATGCCAGCGTTACTCATGGACATGGAGATCATTAATATTGCATTCAGACCAAATGAGTTCTTTTTCCGTAATTTTGGGTTGCAAATTTTAAGAAGATCCCTGCGTGAAAATTAATTTAAAATCGATTAAATTCAGAAAATTGTATCTCATTTTTATGATTTTTAATGATCAGTATTGAAATCAGAACCAGTTAAAAGCTGAAAATTGAGATACATTTTTAAAATAAATTTCATTTGAAAGTATGTTTTTCTATTTAGTGTAAGAAATGAAATTGTGCGTGTTTAGAAGTTAAGAAAAATCACAATAAAGCACAATTTATGGATTAGGTCGTTGATAACATCAGTACGATTTAAAAAAATTACGTTTCTCACAAACATAAATTTTACATTATAATGTATATATATGCTATACCAACGAGAATTTTACTAAATACTACGCCAATTGGTTGATTTTTTTCCTTCGGCTTATCGGGAAAATAATATATTTTTCTGTTACACCAGCCAAGAAAACGAGCATTCTGATATTTAAAGCTGAGGGATTTTACTGTGGTTGCGATACAAACGTCGCGATTTCTGAGCATTTTTATAATGATTTGTGGACGAAAATACACAAATATCGGTTATTATTGCTCTATTATTTCATTTTATTATACCCGGAAGGACCCTCATAATTGACACGGGCAACGCCGGGTAGTTCTGCTAGTATTGAATAAATGCCGGTATGAAACAGCGAATAGCTTGCCCGAAAGTACTTGTCAAAATGTTCCTTCTCTAGGCATTATCTCTCGCATTATCGGTATTATCTCTAAGCATTATCATAATATATCTCGCCAAAGCCCCTAATAGAGGAAAATGTCTGTTTAAATTTGATATGAATTTTTTTTTTCAGCTTCACTAATCTAGAGATTTTATCATCAGGTCATTTTCTCAATTGTCATTAGACGATTTTTAGGTAGCTTTCATTACAAAAAGCTACCTATTGCAGTCGTTCGGAGGAAAGCGATTTCAAAAAATTTTGGTATATTTTCATCGATCATGACCCCCAGACCCCGAAACCACCCTCCGTTCAAAAGTTGACATATCTGGGAGCACGGCAGTGCGTCCGCCAAGTTCGCACAAGCCGTAAGCTACCTTTTCCTGGGCCATTTCGGCATACTTTTCACCCCCTCATAACGTCGTTTTAGGGAGAGATATAGAAATTTTTCTTCTATACACATGTTCGTATGGTCAAACTGAACTAAGGTTCCACGATTTCATGTTTCTATATTTAGTAGTTTTCGAAATATTAAGTTCCGAAAAAGCGCTTTTTTGTCACTGACTCACTTCGCATCATCAAATAACTAAGGTACTTCTAAAAGTCGTAGAATAACGAAATTTCACAAGTAAGTTGGGTTTGTAGCACAATTAACCAGAAAAATCTGAAAACACAGAATTTCCGCCTCTAAGCCCTTCAAACAGGGGTGTTCATTTGGCCGTAAACAGTTCCTGAATACATACAATTGTGCCAAGGTTGGTCGCCAAAACTTGATTCCAGAGTTTTGAAGAGAGTCACGTGATTTCAAGCAGAATAACATTTTATATATATGCTTTTCCAAAGATGTTCGTTAAGTAGAAAAAATGAATATACCTAAAAGTTTTAATCAGTATAGGTTATGATATATTTACGATATTAAAACAATAAAACATTTAACAAAATATAAACCGCAATTCGGTATGTTTCCGATATAGTAGCCTTGGCGAAATACAGAAAATAGCCTTGACGAGAAAAGAAATTTGATAATAACGTATTTTCTGGAAACCTATTTACTGTGTGACACAGTTGTTGCACAAAATTGCAAAAAATTGCTTGTTTATATATGACACAGTGTCATATATAAACAAGCAATTTTTTCCATATGCATACAATTTATTTAATGTAAGGAACCCGTTTATTTATTTTTATATACCAACATAAATAATTTGTATATAAAAAATAATATTTTATACCTGTATAAATAAAATTTTTATATGTATATTAATACATATATAAATATCATAAAAGTTCGACAGGTTTGTTTTCATAGTTGTTTATATCATTTGGCAACATATCTCAGTTTCTGAAGTCCGAATTGCGCCAAGATTTTAAAAAAATGCCAAGGTCCCTATAGTGGAAAAATATCCTAATTCCATATGAAAATTTAAAAATCTCCTTTTAATTAAATGAAATGTGTAACTAATAAACTGTCTTTAAGGATGTGCAACAGATGCGGCGTCCGAAGTCCGCTTCTAATGTTATTATATTGTATTATTAGCCTACTAACTGTTAATTTATTGTTAATTTGAAATCTGTAAAAGAAAGATTATAGTTATAGATAAGATATGTTGGTCGCCAAAACCCGATTACAGAAAATTAGCCTGAGTTATAAAGGTGTTACATGATTTCAAGCTGAATGAATTTTTATATGCTTTTACAAAAATCTTAATAAGGCAAATCTTTCAGTTTATCTGTCCATCTTTCTATCTTTTACTTCCTTAAAAAAAAATTGGTGCTTGTTAGTTATCCCGTCGCCCAAATTGCTGTCGCCAAATTATAAGATTAAATGCCAATAATGATTGATCGTAAATGCCACATTCACTTGACTAACACGTGTTTACGTCATCAAGTGATTTTTATTTCGACGTTTTATTAGTATTTTTATTAATGTTATACTAATTTAATTGTTCTTTCATTATTTAAAATAAAAATTTATGTTAATTTGTACAATTTGGCGAGTGGTTTGGAAATTTATATAATTTGGCGAAATTGGTCGACGGGATAACTAACAAGTACCACAAATTTTATTAAAGACCGGGAGGCGTCAGCACAGATCATCACCTTATCGAGTTGACGGCTGAAATTTTAGGATTAGTTAAATATCGATTAGCGTATGGAAATGTGACTGATCTGCCAAGTCATATCTTTGTGTAAACCACCCAACAGACCCGATTTTACGGGTTAATTGGTGGATTTTCCATTGCGTTTTCCTGCACCCATTCCTCCATGTTTCCAAACTTTTGGATGCAGGAAAATACAATAGTAAACCTATCAGTTAACCACTAAAATTAGGTCTTCAGGTGGTTTCTACAAAGATATGACTTAACATACTAGTTGCATTTAAATATGCTAATCTAGTTTTAACTAATCCTAAAATTTCAGCTGTGAACTCGATGAGGTGATGGTGTGTACAGACGCCTCCCGGTCTATTATAAATGTCGGAATTCTAATCTCAATAGCACTCTGACCAATCTGGCAATTATTCCTACTATTTATGGAAAAATATTTCTTTAAGAGCATTTTAGTGATGTTAATGAACTTATGCATATGCATCATACATATTATACATATGCATATAATACGTAATACATTTGATTCATACATATTATAGATATGTGTATAATACATAATACATATGCATCATTATGACGTCAGAATAAACATAACATTTTTCGTCGCCAGATTTGAGACATGGTATATTACCAAATTTGGCGACACTTCGCTAAATGTCACCAAGTTTGGCGAATATTTGAGCTAGTGGCTATTTTTCAATGAGTTAATTATTAATGCGAGCCATCTATTTTTATTTTCCCGCATATCATCTGAATAGTTAAATGGTATAACGTACTAATATTTCCAAAGTGCTAATAGTTTCGTCACTGCCAAAACCTCTGCTATTGTTATTATATTGTACTTTTTGTTGAATTTTTATTGTGAAATCACGGCAGTTAAATAACTGAGCTTCTCTTCATGAATTATATTTAGAAAATAATGTTTTCCCTTTTAACATCTTCACAAAAAAGGAGAAAGATAAAATTGGCATGCTCCTACCTTTATTTTCAGCGTTGATCAAATCCGCGTAAGGTAATCCAACCTGCTATAAAAATCCAAAGTGAATCAGCATGAAAATGTTCCACTCAGTAACAAAAGAGGGCACAGGATCACAGGACTACACTATTTAATTAAATGAAGATAGATAAAGTTAAAATTAAATTTACATTCAAAGTTATATATTTAATTAACACATTATTTCTTTAAGGTTTTTCAGAGCGCAGACACACTGCGTGTTTTGCTTAGGGCATATATTTAGAGACTGACTAAAAAAAGAAAGAAAAGTTTTCAGTTCATTAGTCTTTCTTATTGCATCTCGTTGTGCAACACATTTATGTATACCAGATGTTGGAAATTCCTCCTTTTTTTTTTCTCTGCACGTGAAAAGAGGGAAAAATGGGTAGTTGGTTTCCACTCAGATAAAAACGATTTCATCTTTCAAATGCAATCTTGAAACACAGCTGTAATTATTTCACCATGTCTTGCAATTTCGGTAAATCATTATTCACTTTCTAACACCCCTGCTTGATTTCTGAAGTTGCAATAGTTCTTAAGTTCAAGTTGTCTCTGTGTTTGATAAAGTCAGGTTTGGGAAGGGGCTTCGTAAAGATGTCTGCAGTCATTTCCTTACTGGGACAATATTCTAATTCTACGATTCCCTTCTCTCGTAAATCTTTAATTGAATTAAATTTGATATCCACGTGCTTTGTTTTTGAATGATGTTTATAATTTTGAGTCATCTTGATGCATGACACATTATCCTCATACAGAATAATTGGTAGGTTTTGGTTTAAATCTAGATCCTTTAATAGCTTTATCAACCATATGGTTTCTTGTGCTGATGTGGCTGCGGAAATATACTCAGCCTCAGCAGATGATAATGCAACTGAGTTTTGCTTTTTTGTTGACCAGGAAATCGCTGCATTTCCTAATTTACTTAAATTTCCTGTGGTTGATTTTCGATCACTTTTATCTCCTGCCCAATCTGAATCTGCAAATGTCGTCAGAATCGGATCATATTCGTTGCTTATAACTAATTTTAATTCTTGTGTTGTTTTTAAATATCTTATAACCCTCTTGACTGCCCTCCAGTCTTTTTCTCTTGGTTTCTCATTTCTGCGACTAAGGATGTTAATAGCCGCTGAAATATCTGGACGAGTTATCGTAGCTATGTATAGCAATGCCCCTATGGCTTGTCTATACTTATGATTATTAGGTAGTACATTTTCATCGTCATCTAAGTTTAAGTAACCTGCCTCCATCGGAGTATCACAAGGTTTAGAGTCCTTTAAATTAAATTTTTCAATCAGTTCTTTTATTTTATTTTCCTGATCGAGTGCATAAGTTCCTTCTTTAATTCTTTTTATGTTTATGCCTAAGTAGTAATTTACCATACCTAAATTTTTCACTTCGTATTCTTTACTAAGTTGTTTCATTATTTCATTTATTTCCTTAGTATCTCCTGAAATTAACAGATCGTCGACATAAATGATGATATAAGTTTTATTTCCGTTAGTTTCTCGTGTGAAGAGACATGGATCAGCGGTGCTTTGCACAAAACCTAGTTTGTTTAAACTTTCAGCTAATTTAATATTCCATGCTCTTGCTGCTTGTTTTAGGCCATATATAGCCTTTCTTAGCTTACATACTTTATTTTCTTCACCCGGTTTAATATGTCCTTCTGGTTGCGACATATAAACAACTTCTTCTAAATTTCCATGGAGAAACGCGGTTTTAATATCTAAATGGTTTACATTTAAGTTTTTGTGAGCTGCACACGCTAGAAATGCTCTTAGCGTTGTATAGGCTACTACTGGTGCAAAGGTTTCATAATAGTCACTACCAAATTTTTGAGAATAGCCTTTCGCTACCAAACGCGCTTTGTATTTATTAATTTCTCCATTTGAATTATATTTAACCGTAAAAACCCACTTATTTCCAAGTACTTTTACGCCTGGTGGAGGATCAACTAGATCCCAAGTGTTATTTTTTATTAATGAAGCAATTTCTTCACTAGTTGCTTCGTACCATTGGTTTTTCTCATGTGGATTGTTTAGATTTTTAATATCTTCGAAATTTTTCGGCTCTATAATTTTATTTTCTTTAGTAATGTATGCGAGTCTGTCTGGTGGAACACCTCTATTCGATCTTTGTGATCTTCTAGGTTCATTTGTTGTATTTTCCTCACTGTCTGTTTGTTTTTCTTCCTGCATACTTATTATAATTTCTGAGGAATTTTCCCCTGCTTTTTCGGGTTGTTTCTGAACTTCGCTATCATTTTTCAGATTTAAATTTGGTGTTGTGTTTGAATTAAAGTTTTCTAGAAATCTGACGGTTCTTGCTCGTATAATTTTATTATTACCAGTATAGATCCTATAACTTTTAGATCTATTGTCGTAACCGACAAAAATTCCTTCAATCGCTTTATCATCAAGTTTTCCTCTTTGGGATTTGTCGAGATAAGCGTAAGCTTTGCAGCCAAACATTCTAATGTTGCTTAAATCCGGTATTTTATTTGTCCATAATTGGTATGGAGTAGAATTGTGAGCTTTCGTGGGGAGTCGATTAGTTAAGTATACCGCTGTATTTAGAGCTTCACCCCAAAACTTCTGAGGTAGTTTCGCTTCCGATAACAGGCATCGCGTCATTTCAACTAGTGTACGATTCTTCCTCTCCGAAACACCGTTTTGAGCTGGAGAATTTGGCACGGTTAGCTGATGGTGTATACCTGCTTCTTTTAAGTAATTTTCTATCTCATCACTGGTATATTCCCCGCCGTTGTCAGTTCTTAATTCCTTTATATTGCGACCGAATTTATTTTTCGTTATGGCTACGTACTCTTTTAGTTTAGTGATGACTTCACTTTTCTTTGATAAAAGAAATACCATTGTAAATCTACTGAAATCATCAGTAAATGTGAGAAAGAATTTCTTTCCTCCCATACTTTCTGTTGGCATCGGGCGACATACATCAGAATGAACCAAATCGAGAATTTTACTAGCTTTGTTTGTAGCTTGTTTAGGATACGGAGCATTTGTTAATTTACATTTTATGCAACTTTCGCATATTACTTCATGTTTACAATTTTCCATATTAAAATTTGTTGCTAAACTTTTAGTTTGCAGTTGCTTTAAAGCATTTATATCTCTGTGTCCGAATCTCCTATGCATGAGTTCAATACAGTTTTTATTCTTGCATTGATGAGCTAAATTCGCATAGTTTACTTGTTTATGTTTGTAAAGGTCTACTTCATATAAATTACCTTTAATTTTCCCTTCTATAAAGGTTATGCCGTTTTGGATTAATTTACAGGTTTCGTTTTCAAAAATGAGTTTACACCCATGCTTCACTGCTTTATTAACAGACATTAAATTTGACTGTATTTCTGGCACGTACTAAACTTCATTTAAAGTAATGTCGTTTGATTGTGTTTGTAATTTTATTGTGCCTGTCCCGTGTGAAGCAAGAATTTTTCCGTTTGCAATCGTGACTGTGTTCTTATTATTTGTATCAATGTCACTGAATAGGTTTATGTCGTTACAAAGGTGTGAAGAGCTCCCTGAATCAATTATCCAGGTAGATTTATTTTCAATGTTCGCGTAAAAGGAACAATTGTTTTTAGACACCTTTGTATCTAAAGTGGTTTTGTTTTCTTTGCTACTATTCCCCAGAGTCTGTGTGTTTGTTTGTACTTCTACTTCCGGAGTGATTTTGTTCGTTTCAGAACATAATGCAGCATTCTGTCTCCCTTTATTCATTGTTTGGTTTTTAGAATTTGAATTTTTATTCTTAAGGAACCAACAATTTAATTTTATGTGATTTCGTCTTTTACAATATGTACAAAACATATTTTGTTCTTGTTTGCGATATTGTGGTTTAGTATTATTTTTTTCTGCTTTGTACGCATTTTCGCGCGACGTATTATTCGAGCTATCTTGTCTCCTTTGATACTCATCGGTCAATTTTCCTTTTATAAATTCAGAGTTTAACTCCTCTTCATTTCTCGCTTCAAGTGCGATAATCAAAGTATCATAACTCGGTGGGAGGGAGCATAAAAGTAACGCGGATAAATGCGTGTCCTTAATTTCTTCCCCTATCGCCTTTAATCTGTCGGCTGTTTCTAGTATTTTTACGATATGACTTATCATATCTCCGTTTTCCCCGAGTTTTATACTGTATAACTTTCTGAGTAAATATAATTTGCTCGAAAGGTTTGCGCGCTCGTGTATAGTTTTTAAAACATTCCAAGTTGTCTTGGCTGTCGTTTCATTTTTCACATAAATAAGTTGTGAGTCTTCTAAAGTTAATATTATTGTAGCCCTAGCACGATTATCTCGCTTAGTCCACTCAGTAGTTAGTGGTGTTGGGGGGTCATCCTGTGTATAATTAAATAAATCTTCCCTCATTAGGAGCATCTGAGTTTTAAAACTCCATTGGGCATAGTTATGCGGATTTAATTTTTCGATATTAAAGGTTTCTTTTAGGGAGGAGGTCATTGTTTTATCTTTAAAAGGTTTCTTTTATTTTAGTTTCTTAACTTTCAAGAGTTTTCGTTTATTTTCATTTATTGTCACAATAGTTTAAATAGAAGAGAGCGGTAACTTGCCGTGTTCACAGCCTTCAGTCTGTTCTCATAATCTGTTGAATTTTTATTGTGAAATCACGGCAGTTAAATAACTGAGCTTCTCTTCATGAATTATATTTAGAAAATAATGTTTTCCCTTTTAACATCTTCACAAAAAAGGAGAAAGATAAAATTGGCATGCTCCTACCTTTATTTTTAGCGTTGATCAAATCCGCGTAAGGTAATCCAACCTGCTATAAAAATCCAAAGTGAATCAGCATGAAAATATTCCACTCAGTAACAAAAGAGGGCACAGGATCACAGGACTACACTATTTAATTAAATGAAGATAGATAAAGTTAAAATTAAATTTACATTCAAAGTTATATATTTAATTAACACATTATTTCTTTAAGGTTTTTCAGAGCGCAGACACACTGCGTGTTTTGCTTAGGGCATATATTTAGAGACTGACTAAAAAAAGAAAGAAAAGTTTTCAGTTCATTAGTCTTTCTTATTGCATCTCGTTGTGCAACACTTTTATGTATACCAGATGTTGGAAATTCCTCCTTTTTTTTTTTTTCTCTGCACGTGAAAAGAGGGAAAAATGGGTAGTTGGTTTCCACTCAGATAAAAACGATTTCATCTTTCAAATGCAATCTTGAAACACAGCTGTAATTATTTCACCATGTCTTGCAATTTCGGTAAATCATTATTCACTTTCTAACACTTTTATTATACTTACTGTGACTATGTTGTTAATCTTTACACCGCTAAAACTTCTGTATTATATAAAGAGAATTTACGGAAACTATTAAAGCATTGAAACTGCCAGTTCTCCTTATGATTATTATAATTCTATATTATGTAACCTGTTAATCGATATGTGCGTTAGAATGAATCTTCTATAATCCGGTTTCTCGCATTTTAGTTTTCAGGTTTCGAATAAAATTAGCTAAAATCTTAAAAACATGCACATTGACCAATTCTTCAACACGATCAGATGAGAAGAATGATATATTTTCAAATGGATCATGGCAGTGAGCCGGTAGACCTTCTATTCTTCCGTAATCGACTCTATTGAAAAGGTTAACGTGAAACAAAATTATATTAGCACCATTATGGTTTAATGCAAATGCAGATATTGTCAAAGGATTTCATAAGAGCCACTTCACTTGTACCCAGTCGTATCAGTTAAAATACAACAATTGGCAGTGAACAATTAGAAAATATTACTTAATAGGATTAAAAATTTCCGCATTAGAGAACGAATCGTAACTGTTATGGAAACAAGCATAAGTGAGTTAAGAGACATTTGTCACGAAAGATGAAATACATAATAACACAAAATATATCATGTGCTTCCATGATCGTAAAGAGTTCTTGATTTCTCTATCAAAAGCTTCCGACTTGGCGAAAGAATGGGCAAGTAAATTAAATTATGAATCACAGTAACATGATGCAACGTTTAACATGGAATTAATACGGCAAATACTGCTTGCTAGATGCGGCTAGTACTTTAATATAAAAAGAAATAAAGTATAAATTTGTAAAGCTCAATAAAATAAATTTAGGCATTTTTATGTTAGCCGGGCGCAAGTGGCAAATCGCCAAATACTGTTCCCAACTCCGTTGTTTATATTGCATTCATTTCATTTAAAGATATATACTTTTCAGTCATCTCATTTAAAATAGATGCATTTCCCTCATTTTATTTAATAGAATATTTAACATAGAAATAAATAAATAAGAAATAATAACATAAACCAAAATATTTTATTTGAAAATCAAAGCATTGTTTCTAATTTACACATATGAAAAATGAAAACTGCTATTGGCGAAAAAACAAAAGGCTAATGAGGAGATTTGCTCCCGGCTAACATAAAAGTACCGAAATTTAAGTTTTTTCATATTAAAATAGTTTAGAATAACAAAACATACAAAAAGTAGTGATATCCCAACAAAAAGTTTTCGGTAAAAAAAAAAAGCGCCAAGTTCTCCTTAACGTTTCGGCCAGAAAAAGTAGTGATATCTGAAGTTCGCACAAGTTAAAAGCCAAACATCCCAAATCTTTCATTGAAAATGGCTTCCTGCGACTTGGCCGTTAATGCCTTCGGGAAAGTTTTTCAAAATTTAAAATATGTACAAATGAGCTACATGCCAACTACTATTTTTGATTATTTTAGGCATTTTGTGACACAGAGTACAGAAATAAAATACACATTTGAAAAAAGCATTTAAACAAATTCAGTCTATTTAAATGCTCAGAAGTTAAAAATAACAAAATACTTGTATTCAGGAGATAATATCCCTAATTGCTAAAACATAATTAGTATCAGCTTTTAACAGTTTATAAATCGAATACCTCTTAATGTATGCAAACAAACTATAATAAATGTTCAAACGAAAAAAATCTCTTTCGTCAATACACAAGATTTCAATATTATACAATAAAATATAATGTAACATATTGTGAGATTTGAAGTAAGTAAATTTTGTTTTATTTCTTGGGTTTTATGTTAATGACTTTAGCTTTAGACCGTACAAAATGGCAATTAAACCACAAGTGAACTAAATGATCTCTAATCAAAACTAATGTTTGTTGAAACTGAATGGTAGTTATCAGAAATCTTTTACTTATAATGTCTTTATGTGAATTTGCCTCTTTG
This sequence comes from Maratus speciosus, assembly GCA_963932465.1. NCBI lineage: Eukaryota > Metazoa > Arthropoda > Arachnida > Araneae > Salticidae > Maratus > Maratus speciosus. Next base: position 41,529,873 of record OZ010792.1, read on the forward strand.
CATTCTAATATTACTTTTAATATTTAAATAATTCATAAATGCGTAATTTCCAATCATTAATTCTGAAATACTGTAGAAGGCATTAACGGCCAAGTCGCAGGAAGCCATTTTCAATGAAAGATTTGGGATGTTTGGCTTTTAACTTGTGCGAACTTCAGATATCACTACTTTTTCTGGCCGAAACGTTAAGGAGAACTTGGCGCTTTTTTTTTTTACCGAAAACTTTTTGTTGGGATATATATATATATATATATATATATATCCATATATATATATGATCTTTGTCACACTGTAACTCTCGTATTTATGAACCAATTTGGATGAAACTCGGTGTGTTCATAGTACATACAAATGTCTCAACCGAGTTCGTTGCCCAGCTTCATCCGCCATCTTCTTTCAAAATGGCGGCCGTTTAAAATTTTAAAAAAAATTTAAAATTTGAAATGTGGTACCAAAAAATTTAAAATTGAAAAATATTTTTTTCTTATGTGTTTGACCTTGATACAAAGATTCCGGAGCAGTTTTTGTTTCGTCTATATCTTTAAAAATGGCGGAGTTATAGCACTTTGAATTTCTACCGTGGCTGACATTTTGAAACGTCCTGCTTTTTGTCACGCGATAACAGGCGTATTCATGAACCGATATGGATTTATCTTGGTATGTACAAAGTACATACCAATGTCTCGACCGAGTTCGTTGGCCAGCTTCATCCGCCATCTTGTTCCAAAATGGCGGCCATTTAAAAAAAATTAAATTTAAAATTTAAAATGAGGTATCAAAAAATTGGAAAATGAAAAAGATTTTTTTCTTATGTGTTTGACCTTAATACAAAGATTCCGGAACAGTTTTTGTTTCGTCTATATCAAAAAAATTGGCTGAGTTATAGCATTTTGAATTTCTATTGTGGCTGACATTTTGAAACGACCTGATTTTTGTCACGCGATAACAGGTGTATTTATGAGCCGATTTGGATGTAACTTGATGTGTACATAGTACATACCAATGCCTCGATCGAGTTCGTAGGCAAGCTTCATTCACCATCTTGTTTCAAAAGGGAACATTTAAATTTTTTAAATTTAAAATTTAAAATGAGGTATCAAAAAATTGGAAAATGAAAAAGGTTTTTTTTTATGTGTTTGATCTTGATACTGATTGAAGATTTTGGGGCAGTTTTTGTTTCGTCTATATCTTAAAAAATGGGTGAGCTATATCACTTTGAATTTCTAGCATGGCTGACATTTTGAAACGATCTGATATTTGCCACGCGATAACCAACGTATTTTTTAACCTATTTGGATGTAAGAAGGCATGTGGATAGTATATAGCAATGTCTCGACCAAGTTCACTGGCCAGCTTCATCCGCCATCTTGTTTCAAAATGGCGGCCATTAAATTAAAAAAAAAATTATATTTAAAGTGAGGTGCAAAAAAATTAGAAATTGAAAAAGGTTTCTTTCTTAAGTATTTGACTTTGATATAAGGATTCCGGAGCATTTTTTGTTTTGACTTTATCTTTAAAAATGGCTCAGATGTAGCAGTTTGAATTTCTTTATGTGGGTAACATTTTGAAAAATCTGATTTTTGCCTGCGACAGCACTCGTATATATCAACCGATTCCGATGTGAGTGAGCATGTGCACAGGAATCACTAAGGTCTCGACCAAATTCACTGGTTAGCCTCATCCACCACGTTGTCTTAAAAGGGCAGGCACTTCAAGATATCGCCGAATTTGGAAACCAAATATAATTTACTTTAAATAAAATCAGCTTGGATAAAGCTGACTAATTTCGCGAAATTCTCATTCATAATGATTTAGTATTGATAAAAATTACTATTGAATCTTCTATAATCGGTTTCCACTAGATTGAGCTTCGTGTTTGAATAATATAAGCTAGCATTTTAAAAATAAGGAATATGAAAGCTACCTCTTCCTCCCGGCACTGGCCGGAAGGACTTTTTATATATTAACTTATTCCAGAGTTCGTACTGTTATTTTCAAGGCCAAATATCAGAATTTTTTCAGAGAAAAATAAATCTAGTTTAAACGGACAAAATTTCCCCTTATTTAACCCCCTTAACGGTCGCTTGATATTTGGAAAAACCATCAAAAATGTACCTATTTTTTTATTACAGAAATTGAATAATTAAAAAGTTTCTATATAAAATATACAATTAGTTTCTTTTAAGGCGAAGAAAAAAAAGATTTTATAGAACAAATTCACACTTGTGGAAAAGCCATCATGCGAGAATTCCGTGTTTTAATGTTTTACACCATACAAATGAATGCGAAAAAGACCTTTATTTATCATCATAAAAAAAAAATTACAAATAATATTTGAAATAATATAACATACATTAAATTTTGATTATTAATAATTTTTTTTTTTAGTGTGATATATTTCGAGACATACAATACGAAGTCCAACATCACAATCAGCGCCAAAAGCCAAATCTAAATGCTACTATTCAAAGACTTCACACGAAAATGCCAGTTAAATTTTTCTGGTTTCAGAAGTTTTTACCAGCAGTAAATCTCCAGCCAGGAAATATGACAAACACGAAAAATAACGGAAGACACCTCAACCCGTGACATTGACGGGAGCGAGAATTAAGGGGTATAGGAGATATTTTCCATAAGAAAATACTAGTACCGAAGAATTTCTTATTCTGGAAATTCGAGGATCCGTACGAACCCTGTTATTCGAGTAAAATTTTTTAATTCCCTAAGACCATATATTAGCGTATTTTAGCTTGCATGATTTGTTGAAAAAATACGCACGGATTTGTAAATTACTCGAAATGACTCTTTCACAGCTGAATGGTTATGCAGACAAGATATTCAGATCTCGTGTCATAACTTATGCTGCAGTTATTGCCGATTTGTTTTATTTAATGAATGCTAACGCGTAATACAGCTCACCTTATCAAGAATATGTTTGAAAACAAAACAGTACAGCGTATGTAGTGGCCAGCATGCACTCCTCATTTAAATCAGATTAAGCATATCTGGAACACATGTGAACGACGCATTGCAGGACTCTGTTGACGTTTTCGGGACTTTGATGTATCACTTTTTTTAAGAGCCAATTGACTAAACCCTTATCGACGACCTCATTGTATGCATGAAAAGCAGATATTCAAGAGTATTAACTATTCGAGTGGGCCACAGACCATATAAAAGTCCTTCATTCTCTTCAAACATCTTTTTTTTTGTCATTTAGAAGTACTCAAATTGGTGGGGATTTATGTTTTTGACATCATTTTAAGGAGTAAAAATTCCAATATAAGATATGTTAATGTTTTATTTTCTCTATTAATTTTCATGTATTGCGTTCTTTCAATTTTATACCCATGGACGGCTGTCTTGCAGGTTTACTTTGCCATTTTTTAACAGTGTATATTGTATAGAGTATTTTGTAATTCTACGATTCAATTTGCTCATTTTCATTTGAATTTGTGAAAGTATACGAGTTCTGTCTGATAAGTTTCAAACTTCTTTTTTCGCGCGCAGTAGTGATTCTAAGGTGGCGCTACTGTGCACATTGGAAGGAGATAGCTTAATGCCGATGCCTCAATTTTTTTTACGATTTCCAGTGAGCCAGTCGTTGCCTGTTGGCTACCAAGTGAGGTGCTGTCATACGTGTGCGTCGGATTTTGATTTCTCTCAAGGTGACTGAACGGGTTGAACAAAGGTGCTGCATCAAATTTTTTCAAAGCTTGGTGATTCTCGAAGCGAAACAATTCATAACATTAATCAGTTGTCGTAAGATTCATCAAATTCTCCAGCTCATTCATCGCACCTGATTCAGACTTTCTTGGCAAAATAAGGAATTCCAATCGTTCGTCAAATTCCATACTTTTCAGGCATGGCTCCTTGCGACTTCTGGTTGCTTCCGAAATTGAAGCCGCTATCGAATCTCGTTTTATGAATAGAGATCAGATATAGAGAATGCGACAGCGGAGTTTAACACCATTCCAAAAAAAGCCTTCCAGAAGTATTTTCTGCAGTGATTTTTGCAGCAGATATTCTCTACTTTGAAGGAGATTAGGGTACCAATCCCGGCAGATGACATATATTTTCAATAATAGAAATGTGGTGGAAAATTCTAAAATCAGTTGAACCCGATTATGAAAGTTTAGCATTTTTAAAAATTTCTACCGAACGTATTTTGATAGGAATTCCATTATTAGTTAGATACCTATTCAGATATGGTTTTAGTATTTTGCATATTGTTCTACGTTACTTAGTCATAAAGTAATGGCGGAAAGTTCCATAATCATGTGAAACCGATTATGAATGATTAGACTTTTCAAAAAGTTCTAGATGGTGGATACTGATAATACTTGCTTTGTTTATTAGACACTGTTTGGGATGTTTTAGTTTATTGCGTATAATTGTACGTTGCTTAATTATAGAATTATGGGCATGTTGCATTCTTCCTTAACCACACGCTGATGAATATTCCCGGATCCATGATTACCACTTGTACAGACTTCGAAAAAATTTTCTTTTATTCGATAGGCTGCTAACACCGAAATAAATACGTGATGTGGGACACGATGTGAGAAGGATTATCAAAAATGCTAAACTTATTCAATTAATATGACAGGACAATTTATTTACATTGAAACAAAACATTATTTACATTTAAGAGTTCTGAAGTAGACGATGCGGCCCGATATTAAATTATATACACTGCTCAAAACAATTAAAGGATATTGCAGTTTTAGGTGGATTTTGTATCTGGTAAACTGTTTAGCTGATTGATACATGGTCGACAGACATAGTAGGTTATATGAGAATAAATTACACATGTTTGGCAGAAAAAAATGCATTTTATTGCGCATTTGTGTACTAAAGGGAAAAAAAACACAATTTGTGCATATGAGAAAAAAAGAATAAGAAAAGGTGTTTACTTCAAAGAAAATCATTTTCAGTAGGGGGTATGGTTTCCACGGGCGGCCAGCAACGTTGAACACCTTTGAGGCATGGACTCAATGAGGCTATTAATGACGAGTTGGGGTATTCTGCCCCACTCTTCCAGAAGAGCTCTTTCCAGTTCTTGGAGAGTTTGTGGGGGTTGTTGGCGGCCAGAAACTCGTCTTCCTAGAGCGTCCCAAACGTGCTCGATTGGATTCATGTCTGGAGAACACGCTAGCCATTCCATTCGAACGATTCCTTCCTCGAAAAGGAAATCCTCCATCAGGTTTGCACGATGTGGCCTGCAGTTATCGTCCATTAAAATGAAGTTATCTCCGATTGCTGCAGCGTAAGGGACTACAATAGGTCTGAGGATCTCATCCCTATATCGGCGACCAGTCAGAGCTCCATCTCGAATGATGTAGAGGTCAGTGCGCCCGTCAATGGAGATGCCACCATACACCAACACTCCTCCACCGCCAAATCTGACACTTTCGTGCACGAACGCAGGATTATTCCTACAGCCACGGTCCCTCCAGATGAAAATACGCCTATTATCCGGATGCACAGAAAAACGGGACTCGTCAGAAAACAAAATATTGCTCCATTCATTTCTCCTCCAGTTGACATGCTCGGTTGCCCACTCCCTGCGGTCGCGACGATGCCTTGATGTTAATCTAACACATACCACCGGTCGGCGAGCATACAGACCTACAGCATGGAGCCGGTTTCGGACAGTCTGAGTTGAAATCGTGGTGCCTGTAGCCGAGCGAAGGTGTTGTTGGAGAAGAGTAGCGTTCATGGTTCGGGGTCTCCGAGCTGTTAACGCTAAATACCGATCTTCATTGGGCGTTGTTGCCCGTCTACGACCTTGCCCTGGTCTTCGGCCTGCACATCCACTCTCCAAAAAACGGTTCCAGATCCTGGAAATGACACTTTGTGACACTCCAATGGCTTGCGCTACTTCGGCTTGAGTTTGGCCCCCTTCTAACCTACCAACAATTCTCAAAGCTTCTGAATCTGTCAAATGACTTCGCTGAGACATCGTACTCATCGAAACAAAGCAATCACTGAATGGCCGATCATCCTTGTCTTCATTCTCTTTTATCCAGTTGAAAGTCAAATTTCATTCTCTGCCGCCGAAGCGACGTTTTTGACGTCGAACTCAAAATTTGCATACTTCACAGTTTGAAAACCAGAAAAATTTGCATTTGTGATTCTCTTCTTCTATTTTCGGCAAAAAAAAATTGCGTTTATATCTTTATTTTATATAAAACTTCAAATATCCTTTAATTGTTTTGAGCAGTGTATATAACAAGAACTTTCTGCGCACTGGGGCAACTTATTAAAATACCCTCTTTTTTTTACCCTACGGTATCTCATTAGGTTTCTCCGACAATCCTCTAGGACCTCCCGTTGCGTATACTTTCTCTGCTCAAGATTCACGCCTTTTCCCGGAACACACTGCACTTAACACCCGAAAACTCAACAACAACAACAAAAAAACACTGCAACTTCACCTTCACGAGGTCTACGTTAGGATTCCCATTTCTCTATGACCGATTCCTTCCAAACCCAGCATAAGGGGTTCACTTCGTCTCAACACGGACCTTTTTCTTATCTAAAAAACTATCTCCTCCCAAGTATTTCACAACTCACTAGATAGTTGGGGAACTTCTTTATTTTCCTTATCTATGGTATGCGTTCTTGAATAGAGAGAGAAGTTGGATACAATGAAGCTTATGCATACAATACTATCTAACTAAAATAACTCGGATCAACTTTAAGATAAGGAAAAATATTACTTTAAAACTCGCGTACGCAAAAAGTGATACATATGAAATACAATAAATAAATAAAAAGATAATATCAGATAACAGTAATCTTAATTAGTTACCTGCTCATTCGCGCCAGAAACCTGACAGTGGGAAAGTTTTATAATCAGATGGACCCCAATATGAAAGATTAGCCTTTAAAAAAAGTTTTACTGGATAGATTTTGTCAGTTTGTTTGCATTATTAGTTAAATAATTTTTCAGGAGTTGTTTAGTTATATTGCATATTGTACTATCATTCTGTACCAAATCCTACTGTGATTGGTCAACTAAAAGAGTTGGACCTTAACAGCTGAAATTTTGCCTGCAAATTAGAAAATATAATAGCAAAATTACGTTCATATCGTTTTCAGAAATGAGAAAAGATATTCTAAGTAAGGGTTCATATTCCTTTAAATCACAATGTTAAATTCACTGATATATTTTGTTTGATTCAAGATTCGTTTGGATAAACAGACCAGCGTAGCGGGCGAAGCCTGCTAGTGTATCCATAAAATGCTGAATTAACATTTAACTTTTAAAAGTTTCCTACAGAAAATTACACCAAAAAGTCGCTTTATTAGTCTAAAATCACTAAAATAATTCAGTAGATTTACCCTTCTCAGGAAACTCATCCCATGATTTGCAAAATTCTTATCATAATTATATAACAAAGGACATATTTAAATTTCCATAACTGAGATAAATTCCCTGAGAATTAATTGTATTTATGCAAGTTGCAGTATCCCGTGGTCAGCGTTTTTTTATTCAAAAGACCTACCATTACTTTCTGTATAGCAATCATCGCTTCACTTACTGATAGAATTTTCCGTGTTAAACATTTTTTATTCATACTAAAATTTCCTGTTACCTCTTTAAACACGGAAAGTCTGTCATTCAGGCTGTTCTAAAATACAAAGAAGCTACTTTCTGACACATTTTTAAATTCATTTTTGTTCGGATACGCATGAAATTGGCAGGTGTTCTTATTCAAAAACTATGTAATATAAAGACGTTTTCCTTTTTTGTAAAGGCAGAAGATCTTTTACAAAGTCAGCCAAAGTGGGCGTTTTGAACTAAATTCCCGACGCGGCAGCGCGAGAAAGGGGAAAACTTGTTCTCATGTGGCAAGAATCGCTTATTATTCGATAAGTAATTTATTTATCAAAAATTGGAGAACTCATTTCGATTCTAAATCGCTTCAATAGTCAGACCAGCAAATTTTATGCATTTACATTTCAAGATGAGCCAGACAATGTGTTAGAAACTTTCGCGTTGTTGAACAGGGGATTTTATAACCGCTTTAATTAAGCGAAGATTACTAACCGAAAATTATGGCGTAAATTTTGTGAATGGCAAAACGCTGGCCGCGGGATTCCACAGCTTACAGGAATTTAATCCAGAAGTGTCATCAAGTTTGTATTCCTCAAGAAAGATCGTGTTTTTCATCAACAACAAAGTCTGCACAAAAACTTTTTTGCTTTCTAATATTTATCTCTTTCTTTTCTCAAGTTGTTTTTAAAAAGCAAGGTTTCAATTATATGTGCATTGAGGGCCGATTTAAAAAATGGGGTGGGAGGAAGGTAATAATAAATATGAATTATTTTTATGTATTACTTATACATAGAGATATACATATACTGGAAAACAGGAGTACTGCTCTTTCAGAATTTAGTGTCGCATCCGATGAAAAAAAATATATGTATATATAAATAGTATAAAACATATTTCAATATTAAGACTTAAAGCACATGCTTTTATTTTATGTATAATGACGTCATTCGCATCCGCTTAAAAATTCCGCACTTACGTTCAACTCTTAAATAGCTACAGTAAAGTATGCATAGGGCGTCACTATCGCGAAATAATCGGAAATAATACACAAATGAAACAAAAAGATGCCGTCATTAAAAAAACTCCACAAAAAAAAGGCTGTCTAATGATTCAAATGCTTTCATCATTAATATAGATACTTAAAATTAAATATAGTTTATAATAGCTCCATGTTTCAACAGAAATCATTTGATTATATTTTTACTTTCTTCTATCTTTACAAGAAGAAAGTATTGGTTTCATGAAAATTTTCGAATTCCAGTTTTCGACGGATTTACACGTTTTATGGGTCAGAGATTCCAAAAAATATGTTTTTACAAAATGTCTGTCTGTGAGTCTGTCTGTCTGTCCGTCTGTCTGTCTGTATGTGACACAAATTTTGTGGGCGCTCTATCTCAAGAACTAATACACGGAATTTAATAAAAATTTATATTCGAGTAGTCCCTGATATAGATTGGGGCTGATTAGTTTTTGCTGTAAATCGCCCTGCAGGTGGCGCTGCTATGCAGCATTTTGCAGGATTTCCGCAAAAGCTATATCTCAAGAACTAATACACGGATTTTTATAAAACTTCAGATTCCGTTAGTCCTTGAGATGAATGGATGCTGTTTATGTTTTGATGTAAATCTCCCAACAGGTGGCGCTGCTATGCTGCATTTTGCAGGATTTACACTATTTTCGCAGTAGCTCTATCTCAAGAACTAATGCACACATTTTCATCAAACTTCGGATTTAAATAGTTCTTCATATAAAATGATGCTGACTAGGTGTTGGTGTAAATTGCCCAATAGGTGGCGCTGCTGAGCTGCAATTTGAACTATTTTCTCAATAGAATAGCTCTATCTCAAGAACTAATGCACGAATTTTCATCAAACTTCAGATTTAAGTATTACTTGATTAATATTGCTGCTGATTATGTGTTGTTGAAAATCGCTCAACAGATGGTGCTTCTATGCTGCATTTGTCATGATTTGCGCAATACCTCTATCTCAAGAACTAATGCGCGAATTTTCCTCAAACTTCATATACAGTTAGACGTTGACATAAGTTGGTGATAATTAGGTTCTGGTGTAAATAACCCAATAGGTGGCGCTGCTATGCTGCATTATGCTGGATTTATACGATTTCAGCGACAGTCATACCTCGAGAACTAATGCACGGAATTTCATATTTTTAGAATTCTCATGATGAACACAGATTGCCATTTAATTTGACACTGAGATAGTGAATTTTGAAGTATTGACATGTATGAGATCGAAGAAAGTTTTGTGATGGCCACAACATACTAGTTTGAAAATAGTACGTATTTTAATTACATTTTTTTTCCGTTGTTATGAGAAAATGGCAAGAAAAATATATAATAACTATTTTACCACTATTTTTCCTTTACTTTCTACAGAAATAGAGTACTTCCGTTGCCAACATTAAGCAAATAGCTCTAAAAACTATCAGTTTCTTCGTAATTTTTTTTGGTCAATTAGATTTTTTTAAAATACTAGGGGGCTCGGCCCCCTACGAGCTACGCTCGCCAACCCCCCGTTCAGACACTGCAGTCTCTAAAAGCACGCTAATTTGATCGGCTTTAATTGAATTTTTTTGGAAGATTGAATTATAATTAAAAAAACAAAGGCGATCGCCCTATAAACGGATTTCTATTCATTTCTCTTTGATTGGGGAATTTTACGGAAAAATCAGCTGCTGTTAAAAGATACAATGGCATTTCAAAATCATCTAATATAAAATGAATTAAGTAAACAGAGTCTTTGTCTCCCGGTATTTTTTAACAAAGCGAAAAGAAAGTCCTTTTAAATAAAACATTTTAAATATATCGTTTTTAATCTGACGTAATTTTCACCAAACTTTTCTTTCCCTTTTTAATATTCACGTGAAAATGCTTTTATTAGAAATGAAATATTATTTGCGCTGTCAAAAAAAAAAAAAAAAAAAAAAAAAAAAAAGTTGAAAAGTTCATCTCAAAATATCAAGTAAATGTCTCGCGCTATTTTTAAATTTAAACTACTATTTTGCAATATTATTTTTTGTTCATTTTACGTAATAAGTGTAATGTGACGTAAATGTGATGTAATTTCTCCTATTTAAGACTTCTAACGCATGTTAATGAATTTATTACTTTACAATATCCTTTCTCTGTTAAAATTCACGTGTAATTATAGATGAAGTAATTTTCAATAAGTTCCTGCTTTTTATACGTAATTATTTAATTCTAATTTGAAAGTTTTTCTTTTCTGTTTATAATAGTCACGCGTAAATAAATTTTTAATTTGAAGCAAACATTATTGTTTCCGTTGTTTATACAGTTTGGCAACAGGTTAAATTAGTACAATTTTCTGAAATAAGTAAAAAAATATCTCCCGAAATGCTGAAAATTTGAATTTAAAATAGAAATGAAACCTCGAAAAATGAGTCAAATTAAAAAAATAAATTATTTCTGCACACCGGGAAATTATAACGTATAAAATGATCTAAAAAGTATTAAATTCCGATGTATAGTTTTTGCTCCTATAAAACTTTTTTAATGGAACGATTTTGTCCAACTTTAGCATTAAATATCTCTTAAAATAATTCTTCGATTTGAAAACTGTCTACATCAGCGTGTTTATCAAACATTTCTGTATAATACTACCAATTTTCATATTTTTGTATGCATTATTTTTCTTAATATTAACGAAGAAAGACCTCCGGTCACAAAAAATTCAAAACCGGCGGCGGCGGCGGCGGCGGCGGCGGTGACAGCGGGAGTTACTTTTTTTTAGAATAGAGAGAAATTTAAATAATTAAATTAAAAAATTCATTTAATCTATTTTTTAATAATTAAAGTAAACATTTATTAAAATGCAATAATAAATTTCCTAGGCTTAGATTAAAAGTATTTTCATGTTAGAACTTTATAAAGTTCTGATCAATTTAAATTTATCTGTTACTATAGTAACAGATAAATGTAAAATTATCAGAATTAATATCTTAAAGGTTTTTTATTTTAAAATTGTCCTTGAGACATAAAAATCTTTATTAATTTATGAAAGGTTACTTTATAAATTTTTTTATTGTAAACACTATACAACTAATTAAATTAAATTTTAAAATTCATATGCCTTATAGGGCATTTTTCTAATAAATAAATTTCTTTAATAATTAAAGTGTAATAATAATATTTTCTTAAGTCAGTTAGTTAAAATCAGTTGATCTTTATTACCAGTTCCTTTGTATTTTTTAAAAATAAATTTAAATAATTAAATTAAAATATTCATTTAATCTATTTTTTAATAATAATGCAATAATAATATATTCTTACATTACATTAAAAATACTTTTTGTTGGAATTTTAGTAATTTATATATATATATGTATATATATATATAAAGTGAATTCTCGATAAGTCGAATTCGAAGGGACCGGCAAAAATATTCGAGTTATCGTAAGTTCGACTTATCGGAAATTCTTAAATACATACTGAAAAAATATAAAAAATACTTCAATCTTATAGGTAGGAATTACAATTATACTGTAATAACGGAGTCTGGCAAAATAAGCACTAAAGAAAATACAGTTTAATAGTACATAATATAAAGTACTTACAAACTCAAATTTTGTGAAAAAAACTTGTTAATGATGACTGCTTGAAGGAACGTTTTTGCCTTTCAGCCTCTACTTTCTAGATATTGTTGTAGTGTCGTCATTGCCGCATGTGCTTCTTGATTATTTGGTGGTGAAACGCAATTTACTTCTTCCTCATCTTCTTCAGGTTCAGAATTGTTCTCCACCTTTTTTTATTGCTTCAGCTATATCTGAATCACTAAGTTCTCCGCAAACTGCAAAATTTTCGTCAATATTCAAAAACTCAGTATCATCATCTTCAGAAATAACTTGATCTTGTAGATTTTCATTCACAACACATGAGTCCGCTTTGCTTGCAAAGAAGCCACATCTACTAAAGCAATTTTTGGCAGTGATTTGTTTCACATCGTTGTTCCAGGCACTCGAAATTAGTCTAATTGCTTCTAACCCATCACACTTTTGATTTATTCCATTTTCGTCATCTCGATTGCCTTCCGCACTAGACGTTCTGTGTAGGAATGCTTTAAACGTTTAATTATTCCCTGGTCTGCTGGTTGTAGCTTAGAAGTTGTGTTAGAAGGGAGAAATTTTAACTTGATAGATTTCAAATTCAAAAGTTGACTGTGAGCTGTACACTGATCAACGAAGATCGACACTTTACGCTTTTTTGCATGAAACATCACATCCACATTTCTGATGTATTTATTCCTCGAACAACATTAGCGACATCCAAGCTTTGTGATTAGATCTGTACTATACGGGAAGTGACTTTTTATGTTTGAAACAGTGAGGATTTTTGTATTTACCGATGACCAGTAAAAGTAATTTTTCTGTTCGAGAAGCATCTGCTCCGACTAGGACAGTTAAACGTTCTTTACTTAGCTTTCCAACCGGAACATGATTTCCCCTTAGACATCATCGTCATGTTAGGAAAACATTTGTAAAAAAGTCCCATTTCATCCATATTGAAAACGTCGTCCGCACTATAACCTGCAAGAAGTTTGGGTAATGAAACTGTCTTCCATTCATCACACAGTGCATCAGACACATATTTTGCTTCACCGTGTAATGCTTGAAACACAATGTTGTGTCTGGCTTGAAACTTTTGAAGCCATCCCGTGCTTGCAGTGAAGTTTTCCACATTCAATAATTTTGCGAAAAGCTTTCTCACGTAACATCGTACCACTTAAAGGAATTACACTCTTCTGTGTCCTGTAATATGTAAACTATCTTACAATGGCTGTTTCGATATCTAGGGAAGCACACGTCTTCATCTTTTAGCACTTTGGGTTGACACTTGGCTTGTGTCTTTTTAAAATGCTTTCTTTATCTTTCAGTATGGTACCTAGCGTGTTGGGAGGGATACCATATTTCAGGGCTACATCTTTTTTTTAGGTAGCTTTCTTTACAAAAAGCTACCTATTGCAGCCGTTCGGAGGAAAGCGATTTCAAAAAATTTTGGTATATTTTCATCGATCATGACCCCCAGACCCCGAAACCACCCTCCGTTCAAAATTGATATATATATATATATATATATATATATATATATATATCAATATATATATATATATATATATATATATCTGACATATGTCACACTGTAACTCTCGTATTTATGAACCGATTTGGATGTAATTCGGTGTGTACATAGTACATACCAATGTCTCGACCGAGTTCGTCGGCCAGCTTCATCCGCCATTTTGTTTCAAAATGGCGGCCATTTAAAAATTTTAAAAAAATTTAAAATTTGAAATGTGGTACCAAAAAATTGAAAATGGAAAAATATTTTTTTCTTATGTATTTGACCTTTATACAAAGACTCCGTAGCAGTTTTTGTTTCGTCTATATCTTAAAAAATGGCTGAGTTATGGCATTTTGAATTTCTGACGAAGCTGACATTTTGAAACGTCCTGAATTTTGTCACGCGATAAAAGGCGTATTTATGAACCGATTTGGATGTAACTTCGTTTATACATAGTACAGACCAATGTCTCGACCGAGTTCGTTGGCCAGCTTCATCCGCCATTTTGGTTAAAAATGGCGGCCATTTAAAATTTTAAGAAAAATTTAAATTTGAAATGTGGTACCAAAAAATTGAAAATTGAAAAAATATTTTTTTCTTATGTGTTTGACCTCGATAAAAAGATTCGGGAGCAGTTTTTGTTTCGTCTATACCTTAAAAAATGGCAGAGTTATAGCATTTTGAATTTCTAGTGTGGCTGGCATTTTGAAACGCCCTGATTTTTGCCACGTGATAACAGACGTATTTATGAACCGATTTGGATGTACCTTGGTGTGTACATAGTACATACAAATAACTCAATCGAGTTCGTTGGCCAGCTTCATCCGCCATCTTGTTTCAAAATGGCGGCCATTTAAAAAAATTTAAAAAAAATTAAATTTAAAATGAGATACCAAAAAATTGGAAAATGAAAAAGAGTTGTTTCGTATGTGTTTGACCTTAATACAAAGATTCCGGAACAGGTTTTGTTTCGTCTATATCTAAAAATATGGCTGAGTTATAACATTTTGAATTTCTATTGTGGCTGACATTTTAAAACGACCTGATTTTTTGTCACGCGATAACAGGCGTATTTATGAACCGATTTGAATGTAACTTGGTCTGTACATAGTACATACCAATGTCTCGACCGAGTTCGTTGGCCAGCTTCATTCGCCATCTTGTTTCAAAAGGGTTGCCATTTAAAAAAAAATGTAATTTAAAATTTAAAATGAGGTATTAAAAAATTGGAAAATGAAAAAGATTTCTTTTATGTGTTTGGCCTTGATACAAAGATTTTGGAGCAGTTTTTGTTTCTGAAAATTTGTTCTTTTGCTTATATCTTAAAAAGTGGTTGAATTATAGCACTTTGAATTTCTATCATGGATAACACTTTGAAACGATCTTGTATTTGTCTCGCGATACCACACGTAATCACCTATTTCGATGTAAAAAGGCATGTGGACAGTATACATCAATATCTCGACCAAGTTCGCTGGTCAGCTTCATCAGCCATCTTGTTTCAAAATGGCGGTCATTAAATTAAAAAAATATATATTTAAAGTGAGGTGCAAAAAAATTAGAAATTGAAAACGGTTTCTTTCTTAAGTATTTGACCTTGATATAAGGATTCAGGAGCATTTTTTGTTTGTCTTTATCTTAAAAAATGGCTCAGATATAGCAGTTTCAATTTCTAACGTGGGTGACTTATTGAAAAATCTGATTTTTTGCCTGCGACAGCACTCGTATATATCAACCGATTCCGATGTGAGTGAGCATGTGCACAGCAATTACTAAGGTCTCGACCAAGTTCACTGGTTAGCCTCATCCACCATGTTGTCTTAAAATGGCAGGCACTTTAAGAAATCGCCGAATTATGCAGCCAAATATAAGTTACTTTAAATAAAAGCAGCTTGGATAAAGCTGACTAATTTCGCGAAATTCTCATTCATAATGATGTAGTATTGATAAAAATTAGTATTGAATCTCCTACATTCGGTTTCCACTTAATTGAGCTTCGTGTGTTTGAATAATATAAGTTGGCTTTTTTTAAATAAGGAATATGAAAGCTACCTCTTCCTCCCGGCACTGGCCGGAAGGACTTTCTTTAAATTAGGATTGTCTTCAATATCTTTTATCAAATTTACTTTTTGTTCTAAAGTAAGAATTTGTAATTTCCGCTTCGACATTTTCAAAGACCCAACTGAAAGCGTACCACGATGTGAAAGCAATAAGGCTAATGTCAGACGAACGTCTTTTTGCACGCTTTTTTCCTTACGTATTATCCCTACACAATGCTGCTATCATTGTGTAGGGATAATACTTAAGGAAAAAAGCGTGCAAAAAGACGTCCGTCTGACATTAGCGTAAACACTAAAATAACATTAAAGTAATGAACTTCAATAAAATCTCAATAGAATCGAAAAAAAAAAATCATTGCATAAAAGCGTGGGAAATTTGACCATTTAGAATTCACTTAGTAATCTGCTCTGTTTCCAAAGAATACCTGTTGAGAGAAGGGAATGCGTAAAAGAGAAATGAATGGGGTGGGGTAGGGATGTGGGGATGGGATGATTTCAGCTGAAATTTCAAACTCGCAGGGGCTCCACACTGACCGACATAGGAAGTAAAAATAGCCTTCAAAGCCAGGGAAGGAGTGCAGAAAAGTTTTATCTAACAGAAAGTGCCAGTATTTTTGAGCTATGGCTGAAAAATTAAGAAATTAGTCGAATTACTGTTTTTTCTCTATCGGAAAAAAATCGGCTTAAAAGATGTAGACCTTCGGCAGAACGAGAAAGTTTAATATTGAATTTTAATAAAGGGGCTGGGACTTCGTGTGAACTTCGACTTAAACGAATATTCGACTTATCGAGAATTCACTGTATATACACAATTAGCAGAAGTAATTTATTCAAGTGTTCATTTTTTAAAAATAAGTATTATCTTTCATATATAAAAATATTTATCAATTTATCAGCTACTTTCTAATTTTTTTTATTGTACATTCAATACTACTAAATTCTTATCCCTTATAAACTGTATGTTTAAAACGAATATTTATTAAAATTTAATTGTAATATCTTCTAAACTTTCATGAAAAGTACTTTTATGTTAGAACTCAAGTAACTTATAAATAGTAATTAACAGAATTAATTTATTAAAATATTCATCTTTAAAAATTAATTATTTATCCTTTATATATAAATTACATTAATAATATATGTTTTAATGATAATTTAACCATTAAATACAATAAATTACTATACTTTAAGGGTGTTCTCAAATCCAAAAGGGCAGCTTTATGACATAAGTTTTAATTTATTTTTATTCGGAAATGCATGAAACTAGCAGGTGTTGTTCAGAAACTATGTAATCGAGCTATTTTTTTCCGTTTTTTTGCAAATGTAATAGATCTTTCAGAAAATAGAGTTAAAGTTAACGTTTTGAACCGAAGTTCCTGAAGAAAGCAGAAAAACCTGTCAACGATTGGCGAAAAACGTGAAAAACCGTGGCAGACTTGCGT
This sequence comes from Maratus speciosus, assembly GCA_963932465.1. Classification (NCBI taxonomy): domain Eukaryota; kingdom Metazoa; phylum Arthropoda; class Arachnida; order Araneae; family Salticidae; genus Maratus; species Maratus speciosus. The sequence goes on from OZ010792.1 coordinate 41,547,042, forward strand.
TTTACGAAATATAACAAAACGTAAAGTGAGATAGAGTTTAAACTACCAGAACTACATGTGATACAAAGCTGAGAATCCCGGAATTCAAGAACTAACAAACGAGAGTCTGAACATTATTTCGATACTATAGACAATCTCTGTAATCATTGTAATTCTCTTTATTTCAGTAGTGCAGAGATTAGAGAACATTTTGATACCTGTTGTTATAACGGCTTCATTTTCCTACTAAATCCAACTGAAATTGATAACTAAAATTTTGTCGAACACATTAGAAAAAATAGTAGTGGCGTTCACATCGTTTTCCGAAATGCGAAAATACGTTCCATGTATGGATCCATGTAACCTTAAAATACAAGGTCATATTCACCGTTATATTTTCGTTTGATTCAATATTCATTTGGAAAATGGACCAGCGTAGCTTGCGCAGCCTACTAGTTTCTTTTATAAACGTGAATTTATTTTATATTTAGACTATGGGGCTCAGCGGTGCTCAGCCCCCTGTGAGTTCCGCCCGCCAACTCCCGTTCAGGCTTCGAATCCTCTAAAAACATAGCAATATGCCATGTTTAAAAAATACCGTTTGAATGCGGCATTTTTCGGTTACCATGACCCCAACCATCACTGTCGTAACAACTGACGGTTGTTATCAGAATTGATAAGTTAGATCAATTACACATTTGAAAATAAGCTAGTATAAAATGATTAAGTTAAAAGTATCGCTATCTTTCTGACTTTTATAACGACGCTATGGACAGCATTCTTCCTTTAGGTTCAAGGTTAAAAACTCCGTCTGCTTATGAGAACAGCTTTCAGAATCACTGTACCGTAAAGCATTGTGTTAGAAAATTTTACGGTTATATTTTATGTTTTGATCCAGTTTCAGATATTTTCAGGAACAGGTTACAGGTATAGCGAATTCATGAATGCTTTTCTCTATTTTAACATACCATCATGCATATTTTCATGTTATTTTTACAATGTATATTGTTTATATTAATTAATAAGAATATCCGAAAATTTTTAATATATATTTATCGAATAGTAATTCGTACAAAATAAATCGAAAGCATTTTGCGCTAACAATTACCTATATCTATGCTGCATCAAGTGATATAATGAAAAAGAGTTCCGCCCCCTGTTCTGGTTGGTGCGATTGGCGAAGTGATCCAAAATGGCGCCAAAAGGCGTTTTAGCATAGTGCATAAATTTTGAAGAGCATTTAAAATTTTTATAAACATATATTTTTAAATTATAAACATCATATTTGTATTATTTATATCCTAATGAAACGAATTTATGAAACGACTTTATGAAATGATTTTATGAAACGACTGACTAAACGACCGATTATGTTTCATGGCGATTTCTCCTAAAATATTGAATATTATGCGGTGAAATTAACAACAAAAATCCGTATTGATCTGCAGATTTCAAAACTGGTATTAGAATTTCAAAATTTGAATTAGTTTCCTAGATATTAATTTTTTTTCTAATTTTAAACGCTTTTCTTTAATGATGGCAACTCAAATTTTAATCATAACATACATTTTTTTCATTTAGAAAAGGTTATTATTTTAAACTAATTTGGCGATCAGTTTGGTTTCGCTTAAATGTATGCTAAGATTTGTATCATATTACTTTTATTGATAACTCTCAATTTACTTGAAAAATCTTTCGCCAAATCGGAAGATTCTTATAGAGAAATCAAGAACTCGCCAAACATTTTTCCCGTATTCCCTTTTTTTTTTTTTTTTTTTTTTTTTGTATTTAATTAATTTTATTTAAAATATAGTCCTCTCATTCATTTTATTTAAAATACAAAACTTTCATTTAAAACTAAAACATTTAAAATGAATGGCTTTCACGTCTTTCTATTTTTTAACGAAACGAAAAGAAAAATATTAGGCCTAGTGATATACGCACCGGGGTACCTAATTGGAGACAAAATGGCGTTATTTTGCTTGACATGGTAAACCAGCTATTGTTGTTTATTAATAAACGTTTATTTACTTTTATTTTCTTTTTAAAATTTATATAAAGTAGGGGATCATACCCGGGCTTCCCGGTTTAAAGAATATAGGTGAAAACATTTTTTAAATTGAAATTTAATATTTTTTTTATATGCAATAAATTTTTTAGATTGAAATCTTACATTAAAAAAGCATTTTTCATATGGAAAATACGAATTATAAAATCAAATAAATTTTTGAAATTTATCAAAAGCGATATTTTTTTATTAGCCGCATGCTAAGAGTTATTTGTTAAGATTTTGCTACTTATGGCATCCTTTTATATTCTGATAATTTCAGAGATTATACATATCTGGTAAATTGTGCTTTATCTATATTATTTTATTTATTTATTCATAGGGAATTTTTTTAATGGATATTAGCCGTAGGAAAACGATGAACTCTTTATTTTGTTTTAAGGGCAAACGGATTAATCATTCGTAATCGAGCGCCGCGCGATATAGATAAATTAAAAAATATTTCATGCTTTAAAATTGTTTTTAAAACCATAGATCATCAGTAAACTGAGATGAACTTTGCAAACAAATTCCATTTGAAAAAAAAAATCCCATTTGGTAATCTAAAAATTTTAATTGTACGATTACAAATATGTTAGATTTGTGTTTTTTTTTTTCAATATTATTCTTTTACTTGTTTATAAAAGAAGTATTAATTTCATTAATTTGTCTTTCACAAATATGTTAGATTGGTGGCTTTTTTAAAATTATTCTTTTATTTGTTTATAAAGGAAGTATTAATTTCGTTCTGCAAAAATAATCAAAAACAAATGCTGAAAAATGTTTGTTGCTTTATGTGCAAATTGTTTATTATTATTATTATGTATTGAAACCGGCACGTGATAAGATAAAAAAAATCATGCTTAAAAGTTATTTTAGAAAATATAATACATCAGTCAATGAATACAGTTTTTAAACAAATTGCATTTGAAAGTAAATCTTTTCCCCTATGCGACGAAAATTGAAACTGTTGATGGTCAGAAGAGTAAAAAATTGCAGTAGCGAAAATTTCAAGACCGAAATCTGATCGTGAATTTTTACCATTCCCAAAATGACGTCAGCGATACGCACAGATACGTTTGTTCTTTATAATATAGATACTTAATCAGTAAAATATAATAAAGATCAGTTATTAGGATGTGGTTATCAATTGAGGCTCGGATTTCCGGAATGAAAACAGCAATTTTCACCTTCTCAAAATTTGCATACGCACTTCTCATATCCATATTTATCACTTTTTAACAAATTTGTATTTTGTTTGTTCATTTAAAAATCATTTTAACTCAAAACTTGAAGTCACGATTCTCAGCAACATCTTTTATGTGGACAGACGCACTCTTTACTTGAGATTCTAATCCCGATTCCGGAGAGTAAACATTTCCGTAATTTATGTTTTTCAGGCGCATTTGTGTTAAAAATGTTTACTTTTATCTAAGAAAATGATCGTTTTCTTTTAAATATGACTTCAATTTCACTTAAATAAGCATTTCACCTAGTGTCTGCAACTTAGTATCAGTACACATGCAGAAGGAAAACAATATAGAAAATTTATGAGGAAAAATGCGTGTTTTCAAAAGCAGCATGTCATTTTCCGTTATTATGTCCCAATTATAATATTCTGCTCCTAATGGGATTTTGCGCCACTAAACTCTATACAGCAATTTTTATCAGAAAATGTCATGAATAAAAATAAAAATACCTCATTATTTCTCTCTTGTCTGTAATACTGAAAGCTATCTAATTTTCATCATTTTGAAGAAATTTCATAAAATGTTTTTAAAATTAAAATATAAAAGTGGGGATGTTTAAAAAAAAAACAGATAGTGCGATCACATCTATAAAGGAAGAGCTTTCAGTTTAATAAAATATTAGTAAAATTGGTTCAGCAGAAAGCTCAGGGCAGATGACTAAAAAACACACTTGTGTTTTAAATATATAGATTAAATAAAATTAAGAAAAATTAAATTAAGTAAATTATGTTATTTTGATAAAATTATAGTAGAATGTTCTAAAGAATAGCATTAAAATTTTATTATTCGAGAGAATTTTCGACAAAAACTTCAGGAACACGATATTATTTAAACCACGAATTATTTGTTCGCTTGTCTAACTCGGCGGAACAAATCCATCCAGGCGAGAATCATCAATTTCTGAAATATAAATCGCTATTATTTGCATGTCACCTCTCTTTTATAAAGACACTCTAAATTTTTGTAAAACATTGCGTGTTATCAGTGTGTGATTTCGATTACATTATTTTCAAACGTGAAGCATTTTCACCTGTGAAGAATTTCAAAGCAGCTGGGCTGTGAAAATGACCCACTTCTATACAAAACATAATTCAGGTTTAAGAATTAAAATACACGCTTTTTTATAAAATGACGTCATTTACATCCGCTAAAGCAATCCAATTTTACAATCCAGTCTTAAACTTCCTCTATAGAATAGTGTGCATCTGACGTCATTATCACGGAATAACAGACAATATTCTTGACATAGCCCATATTTTAATTTCAACTTTTTTTTCAGGTTTTATGAGAAAATGGCAATAAAAAGATACATTATCTCCTATACATTATTTTCCGTTTACTTTCAAAGACTTTCAATATAAATGAGGTACTCTTGTTGCCACGATAAGAAAATGGTATTAAAAACTACAAAAGAATTAATATATCAAAAATAAATTGAGATACAGCTTTCAAACAAATTGCATTTAAAAGAGCATTTTTTTCCTTATACGACGATGTAAAAATTTAAAATGTGCAATGTTTAGAAGTTTAAAAATTTGCAGTAGAGAAAATTGCAAAACCAAAATTTATTTTAAATTTCAAAGTGTTGCCATTCGCAGAATGACGTATGCGTTACGCACAGATATGTTTGTCCTTTATAATATAGATTGTTTTGTTCTATAGTTATTAATTAATTTTTTATCATTTATTGTTATTTCATTTTAAAAATAATAGAAAATAATTTAAAAATGCACATGTAACTAATATTCGAAAACGAGGTTTTCACCAAATTGTCGTAAAAAAAATCATACCAAACCCGGTGCGTATATGACATCTGTGCGAAATATTAAATAATGCAAAAAAACCATGACATTTAATTTCAACATGAAAGAAATGTTTTTGTTTACCACTCAAAAAATAAGAAAAATGCCAATTGGCGAGTTAAAAAAAGCTATTGGCGAGATGTCCACCCGGCTAACATAAAAGTTCCAAGAATTCTTTGCGATCATGGCAACTTTTATGTGGTTTTATTCGAAAAAAAATTGATTCTTTAATCAGGGGCTGTGCATATATAACGTTATCATTTTAGGGGGGAGGGGGGGTCTGGCAAATGATATCGTTAGATATCCCTAGGGGGAGGGGGGTTCGTCTTTTGATATCGTTATTTTTGATCCAACCAAAATTTTTTTCTTTATTTTTAATTTGGCCTTTACATCAAAATAGAATGTTATCTTTTTTTAGTCTGTTATCTAATTTTATGAAAATACAAAGTTATTATTAAAACCATTAAATGATTATAAAATTATTTAATTCCAAATTTCCTATTTCTTCTGTCATATGTGTATGCATATATAATTCGCTGTTCGAAAAACCATATGCGAAGTATGTTTCAAATGATACCTGTGTTTAATAGTAAATAAAGGAGAAAAAATGTTGTCCACATGTTTTGGTGATAAGACGCTCTGTCTACCCCCTCCCCCCCCCCCCCCCTCTGCGGGGCAAGTGCAAGAAAACATTATTACTGTTGAATGTATTATGTAACAAAAAGCTATTATAAAATACTTTTAAATAGTAACTATTTTTTTTTTAAGTGTTATTTGATAAAAAGTTATTTCATATATAAAGTGATATTTTATTGGGTTCTCTTCATTTGAATCAATGAAGTATGCAAAAAATAAATGTAACCATATTTGTATATCACTCCAAGCAAAAGAAAAAAAAAATTACACATGGAAAGAATTTTTAGACATTGATAACGATATCATTACGGGGGGGGGGGGGGGGGGGGGTTCGAGGGATGACAACGTATGATATCGTATGGGGGGGAGGGGGTCAAAAATTGTCAAAAAAGTGATAACGTTATATATGCACAGTCCCTCAGAATGGAAACCTATCTGTACTTGTTAGTTATCCCGTCGACCAAATTACTGTCGCCAAATTGTAAGATTAAATGCCAATCATGGTTGATCGTAAATGTCATATTCACTTGACAACACCTGTTTAAGTCATCAAGTGAGTTTTTATTTCGACGTTTTATTAGTTTTTTTATTAATGTTATACTAATTTATTTGTTCTTTCGTAAATAAAATTTTCTATATAAAATAAAAATTATGTCGATTTGTATAATTTGGCGAGTGGTTTGGCAATTTATATAATTTGGCAAAATTGGTCGATGGGATAACTAACAAGTACCAACCTTTTATAAGAAACGCGAAGGGATCTGCCCGTAATTGTTCTTGGCAGTAACATGACTTGGACTATTATAATATATAGATGAAATGATGGCGATGGAATAATATTTGGCGACTGATCACCTGTGCCCAGGGTCCGCTTAACACTTGGAAGAAAGGGAAGCCCGACGTCCCACAGGGGGCCTTCTATTATTCTACAAATTGCTTTTTCATTTACTAAATCCCTTTTTCGTATGACTAAATAATTTGAAATTTTACCATCAACGTTTAGAGTAAACAATACTTTTAATATTAAACTAAAGCTAACTACCTATATATACATGTGAAAAAGTATTTTATTATATGTTTAATTATAAATAACCACTTCATTTTGTAAATGACAAATATGGAGCTACAGTTGAGAATATTTGAACTTCAAAATATCTTTTGTGATTTACAAATTGCCACATAATAAGAAAAAAAAAGTATCATAAGAAAAAAATTCATTTTTTACCCTGATTGAGGTTTTTTTCTAAAAATTAGTTTTGAAAAATAAAATTGTGGGCCTTTTATATTTCAGTGGGTAAGTACGAGTTTCACGGGCCTATTCCGTAAACAGGCCCTGCCTGTGTCTGGCTAACATTAAAGTATTAAAATGGCACCTGGAATATAAAAAGCGAAGTGGTCTGCCCGGAACTATTGATAATAGTCACATGACGTAGTCTATTGTTATAAATACCGTTTTCAATTGTAAAAACAGTGCAAAGAATAATATTGTAGGAACAACCGAAAACAATGTTTTACACCGCTTTACGGGTCGAATTGCATTCAGGGCTCGCACCGTTCCTAAAATTTTCGTACTTTTCTACCAGTATTTTAAATAAGAATTCTTCGTGGCAGATTCCTTTAACATCTATACTAGAATTATATAACAAAGATTGTCGTTTTAATTTAGTGGTAGCAAAGTGCGAAAATTTTAGGAACGGTGCGAGCCCTGTGCATTCAAAACATACTAAGGATTCTTTGGCGGATATCTACCCGATATATTATAGCTGTCTTAAAAATAATAAAGACCTTCACTTTTAAATAAAGGCCATTTAATTCACGATCACAGAAAAAAACATATTACAGCATCCAAACAAAACAATAGAATAACAGAAAAATTTCAGTTTCTTTTTCGAGGAAAACATCAGTTCAGTTCAGTTCATGTCACTGACGCAACATATCCTCTCCCCTTTTGAGTCGGTGAATGCTGGCTGAAAACCACTTTGCTGGAGAGAAGCAGCACCAAGGAAGGGAACAATCAGTATTGGATTCGAACCTGAGGTCTTTTCTAATTCACTTTTTAAATTTGATTTAAACTGAGCCTTTTCTTTTTGAATTTGCTCCTTCATTTTATTCAACTTCTTTTCATAAGCAAGCCGTATTTCTCTTTCAATTTCTTCTCGCTCTTTTATTTGCGACATTGAATCAATTTTTAACTTGAGTGTTTTATTTTCTTCAGAAATTTTGACAAACCCAGATCTAACGTTATACAACTCATCATGTAAATTCTGTATTTCATTTTCTAAATCTTCAATTTTATTTTCGTAGTTATAACAAGTAACTTTCCCTTCAGATTCAGCTTAAGAAGTAAATTCTTCTTTTAATTTTGTAATAACATTTTAATGAGTTTCTAGAAATCTTTATTGGAAACCTTGAGCTATCTTTATCTTTTTCTTCCTTATGCCTTTTTAACATTTCATCAGTATTTTAAACTTTCATTGTGTCTTTTTTCTTTTCCTATCAAGGAGTAGACGAACGTTGTTTCTATTACCAACAAACTCGATTTCAATTTAATTGATTTTCCAGTAAGCAAATGTTCTGTTACATCAGCTGCTAGAAGAAAATCTATTTCATAATCAGGCTTTTTTTAAATCATCTACCTCAATTCCCATTTCCTTTAGCGCCCGTGTTGTCGTACTGTCAGATACTCTTGGTATAAAACCTAAAATTTTATCTTCAGATAACACTTCAATTGGAAAGGAAAAGATTCAAAGGTTCAAATTACAAATCTTTACATCAAAAGCTTCATGTGAACGGGGTTCGGCTACTCTCCCCCCAAAGAGACCATGAATCAGTTTTATTTTACGTTTAGGTTTCATATTCAAATCTTTAATAACTCTACTAGTCGAATATGAATTCTGAGATCCTGTATCGAAAAGAGCTTTGATTTTTAGTTCATGCTTATGAGTTTTCACTTTTACAATTAATGTCATCAAATATACATTATCAAGTTTACAACTATTTCCCAAGGCATTGAAACTCTCTGCAGTAGTCTAGTTTGCCTTTTTCGTGGCCTTATCTCGATCTGGACACATCAACAGGTAATGATTCTTATCATATAAATTGCACTTAGGCTTAAACTTACAAAATCTAAATGTGTGACCGCATTTAAGACAAGAAAAACAAGCACCTTTCTTAAGCAAAATATTCCGCTTGTCATCTAATGGTATCTTTTCAGATGAAAAACAGTCTTGAATTGCATGCCGCCCCTCACAAAATAAACCATGTAAAATACTCTTACCTTGTCTGCTGTTTTCATTAACCGTATTTACAAGGGTAGAAGCTGGAAATTTCTATTTTTTCACAAGTCTTTCTTTTGTGTAGTTCCAAACCCGGTACGGGCAAGCGCAACCATTTCTTGACCCTGTACATCCTTTTGGAGAAAAGTCATTGGTTTTTCCAACGAACGTTTTCCGAAATCTTCAGCACTGCGCTGCCTTTCCCAAATGATCAAAGTTCCTTCTGGTAAACAAGATTCAACTAAATGAGTCAAAAAATCACCATATTTGTCTTGGGTGCGGTGCACCCTAAACTATCTAACGCTCTCGGATTCAAGCTCATCATACAGTCCAACCAAGTCAATCCTTGTCCAATTCGAAACAGCATTTTTAATAACCATAGATAAAAGTTCTCAAACGTATATCTGGATCACCAGGTCATCTCTTCCAAATCTATTTTTTAGCTGTTCAATGGCTTTAGGGTGATTTGTCGCTATTGAGGGAAAGCTTTCTACTACCCTTGCAGCCTTCGAATGAGGAACTATTGCTGATAATAAATACTGGAACTTATCTTCGTCAGGCAAAGTTTCATCCAAATGAATTTTCTCGAATTGTGACCAAAAGGCTAAATAATTTTTCACTTCACCATTAAACTTCTTCAGCTCTATCTTAGGTAATTTAAACTTTCTCTTTTCCGGAATTATCGTCTGTGCTAATTTCATTTCTTCCATCAAACTTTCAGTCTTAATTGTTATTTCGGAATATCGATCGCGATACTCTTCTGCAGCAATAAAATCTTCTTTATATTCTTTTTCAGTACCTTCTATTTGCAAAATATTATCTTCGATTTCCTTTTGGTTATCTCCAAGTCGTTTAAACTTTTCTATTAGCTGTAGGGGAGACTGGGGCACATGTGAACAGTTCACATAAATATACCTTTTTCTCATAACTGGATTAATTTCTATAAACAAAAATTACTCAATATAGTAAACAGAGTTTGTTTTTTTTTACACATGGTATTTTTTTAAAAATCATCTTTATAGTTTGTCTTACTTTTTTAAAGAGTTTTATAAATTCCAAAAATTATTCACATGTGCCCCAACGGTGGGGTAGCTGTGAACACACGTGCGGCACATGTGAACACAAGGAAAAAATATCCTTTGACATGCTTTTTATTCTGTTATTCATTTGCGTCATAATCATTAGTTATATTATTTGTTAAATTCCCCATAAAGAAATATATATATGTTACATAAAAATTTTACTTTTATTATTCATTTAAATTGTTCTAAATTGCCGGCGTATTCATTATTTTCCTATTTCTTAATACTCTCTATTATATACTCTGTATTATATAATACTCTCTATTTCTCTTTAAATTCCTATAAAATTAAAACGCGTATCTTAATAATAGTCTTATTCAAAAACCTAATCTAAACTTTCAATCCCTTCATTAGTTTTTATCAGCTACCAAACTGTAAAATTTTGAGTGTTCCAAAAATTCTTTATTTTTCGAATGTTTATAAAAGAAATTTTTATTTTATTCCATCTCATTTTCCCGCCAGCATGGCTAGCGTCAGCCGTATCAAATCGGAATCCCTCCGTCTGCAGAACCGGGACTCATTTCTATGACGTTCCTCGCTTGCTCTCCATTGGTTGAGTCACGGATCGCAGTTTCTTTCGTGTCTTGCTCATGAATTTGTTTGGTTAATCTGAAGTATACATTTCAATTGGTATTCCTCCGCGTATTCTAATAAAACGCTCGAGCATGAGCTCAGAAGAGATTTTTGTGCTGTGTGATTGTTTATCTAATCCATTACTTGGTGTCCAAAATCACATAGAATATTTAAACCGTTCTTTAACATATTTTTCGCATGAATAATTAGTCCGTGATCAAGCATGATGGCTCTGATAAATTCTCACCCTGTGGGAAATTTTCACGTTGATATGTTGTGATGAAATAAACAGTTTCCAATGGCTTCAGCCTATATTTTATTGGGAAAACCCTGGATTTCTTCATCCTTTATTCCCCACTCATGCAGCCTAATCTGCCTTGACTGTATAATGAATCAACGGTTCTTCGACTGGATTTCGCCCATCTCATCACTATCAACAATCGATAGAGTTGATTAAATAAGTCAATGGGAGTATTTTATCTGTCCACATCTTCTAAAATTCCACAGTGTTGACAACTCTAATAGCGATGTTTGCAGTAAGTGGTACGACTGTTATACAACGTCACCAATGGCTGATTAATATATTGTACTAATCCAGCAAGATGTCCTAAAAAGCACGATGTGATTGTTCGACTTAACAAGTAGATTTGGGGAGAAAGGAGGCTTAGATGACTGATTCAATAACGTTGGTAGTAAAATAAAAAAATAAAGAAGTAAATTTGAAAAAAAAATTAAAGCTTTTAAATTTTGCTTAGGAGTTTTTGTTTTGGGAAGATTTTAGGGAGGGGGAATTTAGATAATGGTTATCTGAAATCTGCCGAAATACGAAAGATTCTCCCTCCCGTATTTGCCTTACTTACTTCTAAATAAATGATATAGAAAGGTTTTTTCATGATTTAAAAAAAAATCTCGATTATAAGCCCCCCCCCCCCCTCCCCCCTCAGAAATTTAACTTATTTTGCTTTTGAAAAAGAGGGGGGGAGGGTTGTGCTTATAATCCAGATTTTACGGTAGTTATCATTTTAAAAATTTTACTTTCTTATACTGGTATTTGTCTCTATTCAAAGCATCATTTAAAATTTTGTAATAGATTTTATAATATAAAGCTATAATAGATATTTCAGGAATATTATAGATATAATAGATTTTACGGTAGTTGTCACTTTAAAAATTTTACTGTCTTAAAATATTACTGGTCTCTATTATCTCTATTCAAAACATCATATGCACAGCTGTTTTAGAGATGGAAGTAAGCCATCATTGCAAGTTTGGAACAAAAGAAATAGAAAAAAAATTCAAAGTTGTTTAGCGTAATACTTTTTCTGTTAACAATCTATAAAACATATTGTTGTAAACCTTTAAGTAAAATAATACATAACACTTGTTGCATTTTACAAAACATTAAATTTATTTAAATTACAATTAAACTTAAACGAGCTTGCTGCTCTTTATGTACTTGCTTAGAGATTTGCTTGTGGAAGTTTCAATAGAAAATCAATTTTGTGTGACGGAATTGTCTTCTATTTCAGAAATGTTATAGACATTGGAGCTGACATTATTTCTCGTGAAGTTAACTGAAAGGAACAGAGTCACAGAACGATTATTGGGGAACTTATGAAATGTTCATATCTGCCTCAACTAGTCTGTTCACATTTCACAAGTGCCCCACATGGCTGTTACAGTTTAATTGATAAATCATTAACATTTCTCAATTTTAAAAGAAAAAAAAACTTTACAAAAAATGCCTATTAGTATTCATAGTATATGTTAAAACATTAAGAAAAAAAATGAATAAATAAATATAGTTATTCGCTTATGAAGTTAGAACTGAGATTTTACTTTTGTGATCTATAAACAGTGTTTTGGCTACTGAGGACAAACAAAATATCAAAGAGCTTTAAAAAAATTTTATCATATGCCTGCAGGTGCTATCTTCTTTGGTATTTTTTTTTTCAAATAAAAAAACATATAATAACTAGGGAAAAATTGCGACGTTCACACCTGCCCCATGTTCACATGTGCCCAGTCTCCCATACTTCTAATACAGAAATAACCTTCAAGTCGGAATCATTTTTTTCAATTCAGTTTCTATTTCATTACAACAAGTACTAAATGCAATTCTCAAACCTTAAACCTTTTCGTTTAACCTTCAGTGGCTCCATTTTAAAAGCTACCCTGATCTATTCAGCTATAATCCGTCGAGTTCCACATATGGGCGTCAAATATTGCAGGAACAACCGAAAACAATATTTTACAGCTCTTTACGGGTCGAATTGTATACAAAATATACTAAGGATTCTTTGACGGATATCTACCCGATATATTACAGTTGTCTTAAAAATAGAAAAGACCTTCACTTTAAAATAAAGGACATTTAATTCATAATCACAGAAAACAAGACATTACAACATAAAAAAAAAAGAATAACAGAAAAGTTTCAGTTTCTTTCTCAAGGAAAACATCAGTGCAGTTCAGTTCATGTCATTGACACAACAAATAATATTTCCTTATAACTAAAAATTTATTTACACGTGACTATTGAAAACGGAAAAAGACTTTAAAATTTCTATTAAATGAGTAATTTTCAAAAGCAGGAAAATATTGAAAATTATGTCATGAAAATTGTATTTACAAGTGCATATTAAAAGAGAAAGGAAACTTTAAAATAATAAATACATTAATATGCGTTTAAAGCAGTAAATTGTAGTATTTACGTCACATTTAAAATGACCAAATAATAATACTGCCAAACAATTTAAATATATCTATGCAGGACATTAATTTCATATTTCGAAATGATCATTTTAATTCCCAATTCTGAGATACTGTGAATAATAATATTTCCTTTCTAAAAACAAAAGTATTTTCATGCGAATGCTAAAAAAAGAAAGAAAACCTTAGTGAAACTTAGGTCAGATTTAAAACGATACATTTAAAATGTCTATATTGTATTATGTTAATCGTTTTATAAAGATGTTAAAAAATACCGGGAGGCAAAGACTCTGTTTAGTTAATTCGTTTTATTTTAGCTTCTTTTCAAATATTTAACTGATCTCCTTTAATAAAACACGAAAACGACCATCGGATATCTTAACAGCAACTGATTCGGCCTTAAATTTTCGCAATCAATGGCAATTGAATGAAAACTCGTTTACAGGGAGATCGCCACATGTTTTTTCATTATAATTCAATCTTCTCTAATCTTTTTAAAGCCGATCAAATTAGAGTGTTTTTAGATTCTGCGGTGTCTGAACTGGGGTTTGCGAGCGTAGCTAGCAGGGAGAAGAGTCCCTTAGTACTAATATTTTTTTCATATTTTATATATTTACTAGCAAAAGCCGCGGCTTTCCTCGCGTAATAGTTGAAATATGCTAAGTGATATTTGTATACAAAATGAATATATGAATAAATATATATCGCTGTAAATGTCACAGTCACCTTGAACCATAGCGAAATAAAATTAAAACTTTTAAACTAACTATTTAAACTTTCTTAAAAGGTGCATTTAATATAAAAGATGTTATTACACTTTTTAAAAACTTAAAAACGTTCACAATATTCGCGCCGAGCGCTTTCGATCAAACCTTGATCGTCATCAGGGCAGCTTTGCGTACAGACACTTTTTAATCGCACTTTCGTCCTCGACTGGATAACTAGGCTAGGCCATACTATAGTGGAGGGGTAGGGTAGACAGTAAAAGAGCCAAATTTACAGTGGAGGGGGGAAGAGGCACAATAAATTGAACATTTCTATCCAAGCCTAACAATACATCTTCTATTTTAAAAACTTTAACCATATATTCGGAATGTTATATGACATATTATCATTAGGGTTGCCTTTTATGTTTTTACAAACGACCAATAGATGGCGCTACTGAAATTCGTCTTCAGGATATTCGTAAAATTCATATTTTTTTTAATCTTGGAATCAATGGCATCTTAGAAATCGTCTGCGTATTTTATTTACAGCGAGTGTTCTAAAGAAACAAGTGAATGAAAAAAATGAAAATAACTCGTGAAGGTTTCCGTTGGATGATTTTTTATGATTTTAAGAAAGGCCTCACTCGAGAAGAATGCTTAGTATCGCTTCGTCAAACTTTTGGTAATGAAGCACCATCAGAAAGGACTGTTTACAATTGGTTTGCAGAATTTCGTCGTGGTCGTGCGTCCGTCAGGGATGAATCTCGTGAAGGACGACGAAAATCGGTAGTGATTCCAAACAACATCGATTCTGTACCCAAGATGATTGAAGAAGATCGGCATGTCACGTATCGTGAGATAGAAGCATCCCTTGGCATATCACAGACGGCAATACATTCAATTTTGCACGAACAATTTGCTCTTAAAAAGATTTGTTCCAGATGGATTCCGCGCAATTTGACAGAAGTTCAAAAAGAGGCTCTTGCAAATTAGTGTAAAGAAATGCTAAGAAAATTCAAATTTGGAACTGAAAAATCCATATATAACATCGCTATAGGGGACGAAACTTAGATAGTTCGTGTGAGCCGGAAACTAAACAACAATCCACTGTTTGGGTGTTTCCAGATGAATTCTACGATGATGATCCTACGAAAGTTGTTTGTTCACGAAGCAGTTCCGAGAAAATGATTGCTTGTTTATTCGGCCATACAGGACATATCGCGACCATTCCTTTAGAGGATCGAAAAACTGTTAACGCTAAATGGTATACAGAAATTCTTTTGCCAAAAATCATCAACGAAATCAGGAAAAACAACAAAAAGCGCAGCATCATTCTTCATCACGACAACGCCAGCTCCTACACAGCACGTAAAACAATTGATTATTTGAAGGATAAAAAACCCCTGCCGGCTCGGGCCTACAGGCGGAGGTAGATTTCGAAGTTAAGTACTAAATTCACCAACAAAACTTAAATCAAGATTAAAGATAAACCCAGTTCCTTCGCTAAGAATGAGCTCTAGGGAGCTAAACATTTTGTGAAAATTCTAATATACACGCACGCATGTATATGGAATAGGTTTAAAAATGGCTAAATCAAATTCAGAGAACCTCAAAGTGTTAAAATATGTTAATATTTCCATACTCGGGTTTTTATCATGTTTTAATACGTTTCTTCAAACTCAATGACGTTACATATTCACCTGCTGTGGTCCATTACATTTTCAATATGACGCAATATTTTGTTGTTTTTTTTAATTCGTCAAACTATTTATTTAATTTTGAATTTTCATGCAGAAATCTTGCTCTAGAAAACTTATGACGTAATATTCAATTAGTTTTCAATTCGTCAAACTATTTATTTCATTTTGAATTTTCATGCAGAAATCTTGCTCTAGAAAACTTATGACGTAATATTCAATTTGTTTTCAATTCGTCAAACTGTTTATCTAATTTAATTTTTCACGTGAAAACTTTGCATTAGAAAAACAATTGTTGTGGTGAGAATTTTATTGCTTTTTTTTTAATTGTTGGCAACAGCTATAACGAAAAATATTTATTTTTTCCTGCCATTGTTGTGTAAAAGCTGGTTTTATCAGAATCATGTTAAGACGGTATTCAAAATTTTAAACCTTCCCGATTCCCATTCCCTTGGACCGATTTTACTCATTTTCAATCCCCGCTGAGAAATTAGCCATCTTAAAGTTGTTGGCGAGTTTGAAGACGTTCGGTGCATAATTGCGACTTTTATCGTGCGGACAAAATTTAGTACATACATACATACATACATACATATATATATATATATATATATATATATATATAAACTTTTTAGGTGGGGGTGGTTTTGGGTTCCTGGGGTCATGTAATGAAAAGTTATGAAGGAATTTTTCAAAAGTCGCACCATGGTAACGACTGCAATAGGTAGTATTTCTTACGAAATCTACCTAAAAATATCGAAATAATGTCTCATTGCCTACTCCTGACTTGTCGCCTAACGGCTTTTTCTTGTTCCCGTATGTCAAACAAAAAAATGCCTGGGCAGCGATTTTCATCACCTCAAGAAGCTGTTCATGTCTTCCAAAATTATGTTTCTGAGATATCAACTTCAAAGTGGAAAAATTGTTTCAAGAACTGATTTGAACGGATGGAAAAGTGTATAAATCTTAAAAACGAATATTTTGAAAAGCAATGAAATATTTTATTCCCAAAAAATTCTTTTTCTTCCTACTTTTGCAGAAACTTAAAAGGCAACCCAGCCTTATTATTTTTTAATAAAATTTCTGTGGATTCTTTTATTAACGACATATGATAATGGGATGAAGGGATAATTATTCTTGCTTCCTTAAAACGGATACTTAAATTTTGCTCTAAGTTAAGTCTTGCTAACGCTGTGGTTGTTCTATTAAACTTAATGTCACTTACGTGTTCTTTCAATCTGTCCTTGAATTTTTTTCCGGTCATTCCGATATATACCCTTTCTTCTTGTGTTTCAGTTAACAATGGAATTATGTAAATACCTGCGATTTCATCATTAGGAATAGGGTTAATCTTGCTATGGATTAAGTCTTTGAGTTTTCTTGTTGTTTTAGCTACCAGATTATTATTAAACTTCTTTACCGCATATCTTAGCTTCTCATATAAACCAGGAATATAAAAGTTACAAAAGTTACAAAATTTACAAAAGTTACAAAATTTAAGTTTATTAACTGGATTTCATAAGGAATGGTGTGATTGACCTATTGAGTTTCCTATATACATTTCTATCTAGTTTTCCATCATTCCTCGTCAGTTCAACGTCTAAATACGGTAAGGTCTTTACATTATCTATTTCTAAAGTAAATTTTTTGTTTTCGTCTATTGCATTAATATTCTGTAGAAATCCATTTAGTTCATTAATATTGTAATCCCATACAATAAACATATTATCGCTCTATAATCAGCCATACTGCAGGCTTTAACTTACAGGAATTTAAAATTTGATGCTCTAAAGGCCTTAGTTTAATTTCTGTTAATAACCCCGATATAGGTGACCCCATTGGGGCGCCTTTTATTTGCTTATAGAATATTTGGTGAAATAAAAATACGTTATTTTCTGTGATCAAATTGAATGCAGATTTTAAAGTTGTTTTTATATCCATGTTAAATATACTATTGACTTCTATGAAATCTATAACAAACTTCTTCACTTCGTTTAAATCAATTGAGGGGTATAAAGATACAATATCCAAACTTGCCAGTTAATAAACTTAAAACTTTTGCTATGTTCCTGGTTTATATGGAAAGCTAAGATATGCGGTAAAGAAGTTTAATATTAATCTGGTAGCTGAAGCAACAATAAAACTGAAAGACTTAATCCACAGCAAGATTGACCCTATTCCTAATAATGAAATCGCAGGTATTTACATAATTCCATTGTTAACTGAAACACAAGAATAAAAGGTATATATCGGAATGTCCGGACGGAAATTCAAGGACAGATTGAAAGAACACGTAAGTGACATTAAGTTTAACAGAAACACCACAGCGTTAGCAAGACTTAACTTACCGCAAAATTTAAATATACATTTTAATGAAGCAAGAATAATTATCCCTTCATCCCATTATCATATGTTGTTAATAAAAGAATCAATATAAATTTTAATAAAAATAATAAGGTTATTAATGATAATATGTCATATAACATTCCGAATATATGGTTAAATTTTTTAAAATAGAAGATGTATTGTTATGCTTGGATAGAAATGTTCAATTTATTGTCCCTCTTCCCCCTCCCTCCTACACTGTAAATTTGACTCTTTTACTGTCTCCCTTCTTCCTCTGCTGTAGTATGGATTAGCCTGATTGTCCAGCCGAGACAGAAAGTACGATTAAGAAGCGCGCAAAGTGTACGCAAAGCTGCCCTGGTGACGATCAAGATTTAATCGAAAGCACTGTGCGCGATTGTTGGGAACGTTTTTAAGTTTTTTGGAAAGTTTAATAACATCTTTTATATTAAATGCACCTTTTAAGGAAATTTTTCGTTAATTTTGACTAAATTCCATTGTTACACTGCATTAGGCAGAAATGAGACTTAAATTAATAAAATGAACTAAAACTAATTCTAAATAAATGATAATTTAGAAAGTATTTTGAAGCTTTTATGCTCATGTCATTCACTCATTTCAGTATTCATTTGAAGTTTTGAATTCTTTTGAAACCATTCTTAGTACGCAATTAAATCTTAAAATTAGCCATCATGTCAAATTCCAAGCTTCTTGTCTAACAGTCTACGTCCTATCTGGTTGTAGTAGCACTAACGCAAAACGTCTGTGTGGAAACAGAGACTGTCATCATTAATTTGCCAAAATAATTTTGAAATTGGTTTGGTATTTCCTAATATTCCATAGAAAACGTAATTTAGAAAGATTTTAAAGGCCTTTTTTAGAACGTTTGTTGTTCCTGCCTAACCCACGTGGTAGTAGCACTGGCATAAAATATAGCCTATGCAGGATCAAAAACTGTCACCATTGATTCGCAACCATTACTTTTGTAATTGGTTTATTATTTCACACAGATTGCATATAAATCGTAATTTAGGACTTTTTTAGAACGCTTTTCGCTCCTTGCCTTCGCTTCACCCCTTTTACATTTCGAATTTATTTTCGACTGTTCTTAGAGGGCATTTATATTTTATAATTAACATGCCATATTTAAAGTTTCAGTATCACAGAAATCGCAATTTAGAACGTTTTTTGCTCCTGCAAGCCACTAGTGGTAGTGGCACCCACATAAAATATAGCATATGTTTGAGCAAGTTCTATCAGCAAAAATTTGCAACCATTATTTTTTAAATCGGTTTGGCATTTTATAAGATTGCATAAAAATCGTAATTTAGAGCGTTTTTAGAAGGCTTTTCGCTCACTTCATCCTTTTAAATTTGGAATTTTCTTCCAACGCACAGTATAAGATTCTGCAAATCTAGCTGGAAAAAAGCCCAAAAATTGACTTGCAGTAATTTCACTTTTAGACATTTCAACTAGCATCTAACACATTAGAGAAAAAAAAGGTAAAGTGATAACAGCCTAACTCCACAACACCATCAAAAATCGGCTCAAAAACCAAATTTTCTTTTAACCTTTATAGAATGACGATTGCTGTATTTGTGATTGCAATTGATATTTTTGACTAAAAACATACTTATTTTGTAAATATTTTTTAAAGACAGTATGGAATCTTTACAACAATGTAGATACTTTGTATTTTACAGTTACGATAGTTATTTAGAAATGTTATATTTAAAAAAAAATTTTTAAGCCAATATAAAAATTATTTGAAAATTTAATAACATATGATAAATTTTAAAAAGCTGCCAAAAATTTTGTACACGTTGGTACATTGTAATATAATTTTTTTTTTGTAATTATGTATGCATATAGATATGAAATAAATTAATTTCAGCTGCAACTATTTGCAACTCTTGAATATAAGTAATTTTTATTCAGGTACAGAAGTGTAAATTTCGAAAAGAGGATTGTATGAGATTTTGCAAAATTATGTTACTGGACATGAATCATTCCCTGTGAATTCTATATATATCCTGAAAGACTATGAATTACACAAATATAATCGTCAGCATTACTCATCTGTTATGTTCGACCAGATTAAGCGGCTGATCCATTCATTCATAATTGACAATAATCGAAAATGGAGAAAATCCCATTGCTTAAAGAACATTTTTTGAAGTAAAATAAGAGATGGTCAGATCCGAATATTAAAATAATTGTAAAATAACCCTGTAAAAATAATAAATATATTTTACAGGCCAAAAGTAATAATGAATCCCGAGAAAAAAGCTGGACGACCAAAGAAATTTTTTATTTAATTGGAACGAAATCAGAAGACAAAAGGTGCATTCACTATTCTCGGAACACAAATGAATTAACACGTGTTTGAAACTGAGACAGTCTGGACGAAAGGATGCGGCGGGTGTGTTAAAGAAAATATCAGAAAGCCCTAAAAGAGCAACGACATTTTAAAAAAATGTTCAAAAAACCCGAAGCCCGTCATATTAAAAAGGGTTTTAATGAAGAAAATCAAAATTTTATAACGGCTAAATCCACATCCGTCATCTACTTCTTACTCTAGACCCATAAAGTTAAAGTTCATCATGGAAACTGATCAGCCAATAACAGAAGAATTTGAAACTGTCAGAAATTAAATATTTACAGCTCTTGTACTAACTATAGTAGAATTCCATGTTCAGACATATGACATAGAGCGCAAATTTGAAGACGCAGTGGTAGGTAACAAAATGTGTAGCATTCTATGTTCAAATAAAGCCAATTAAAAATGCAATGTCTGTAACGGAAAATCCAAGGTGATGAATGACTTTAAAATGATTCAATTATATGAAAACAGTACTCACAAGTTTTCTAGGGGCTTATCGGCACAACATGCACAATTAAGATCTATGGAATACCTAGATTTCATGTAAAGAAATAGCAGTTCCGACAACCTAAAAAAATGAAGTATATCGCAGAAAGAAAAAATATAATTGAAATATTTAGATGTGAAAGAGAATTATTATTAAAAAATCCAAAACAAGGACAAGCTAATAGTACTGTAGGATATAAAAAAAGAAGATTCCTTTAGTATATCTGCAGCTAGCATAATAGGTATTGATAAGCTCTTTATTGGGCGAGTTTGTATAATTTTACATGACATGTGAATACGAGATAAATATATCTGCCTTTAAGCAGTCTACTCCTCGGGATTGCACTAACACTCTAAAGCGAAAGCTGAGTTCCCGAGGTGGTCATCGCTGTCATAGCTGCCTTTAAGCATTACTAATCACGACGCTAAAATACTCTCAGTAAAATTATACAACGGCTGAAATTCTCTCTGAAGTTTTAACATTTATACGGTCACCGAATATACAAATAAGAAAAGAAGCAAAGAACGAAAAATGACATTGATTCACTTTATGATAACAGTGATAGCTATGGAGTATGTAATAAATTGATTACTATTTTTTAATACAAGAAAACTGTTCTTGTTGAAAATAAGTATGTACTACATTTTAAAAATCTGTACTGAATACAATAACACTACGCAAATGTCAACGTATGAAAATGACAAAACACCTTTATATTATGATTATGATGATGGAATAGTGTTGCCAGATTGTGGACTTTTTAAATTCAGATTATTTTACTGTCACCACTTTTTTTAAATAGTATAATTCGCCTTATTTTTCAGAATTTTTAATCTATTTTTAAATAAGCCGAATATTTCTATTTAAAAAAAGCGGTGACAATCAACAATCAGGGGACAAAAAAGTCTCCAATCTAGCAATACTGTGATGGAATAACAATAACTTATGAGTAAAGATATATTTTTTCATGATACAGAACCATTTTATATCTAGTAAGATTAGTTTTATTACTTTAATATCGATAATTTTCATAAATCGAATTTTGGCCCGTTAGATTCGCAAAATCTTACACTGTGCATCGGTTCGTAGAAAGCAATTGCATCTTTTAAGTAATTACCATGCCAAATCTCAAAATGTTAGACCCTCGGTATCACAAAAAACGTAATTTAGAGCATTTTTTGCTCATGCAACCACCCAAATGGTAGTGACAACAACATAAAATATAGGCTACGTTGGAGCAGGTACTGTCGCCATCAATTTGCAACCATTTTTTTCAATTCCTACTATTAGTTCACACTCTCCCTATATTTATTTATTTATTTATTTATATATCTTGTTCAAATTTTCAATCGTTAATAAAATACTTATTATTCATCCTATCAAGTTGAAATAATTTTTTTAAAACTTGTACTGGATGACAGGTGATGTTAATACAGTTTTTTCAAATATTAATTCAATAATTAAATTTTAATTAACTAGGGGGCTCTGCCCCAAACCCCGTTCAGACACCGCAGATTCTAAAAGCATGCTAATTTCATCGGCCTTAAAAAGATTGAATTATAATTTAAACAAGTGGGTAAGTGTGATCACAGATCGCACAGAGGGTTTCGTTTAATATTCCTTTCAAAACATTTTTTCCTTTTGAAAAATCTGTTAGTTCCACATTTCACAACCAGGGAAGCACTTGATTCTAAACAAACCTGTATCCGAACGAAAATCCGTTTTACATACTATCCATAGATATATTAGTCGAGGGGATTGGGCCCATAACACCCGAGATAAGTGAGCGAACCTGGCGGAAAAAATGGAATTAAAATATATAAGGCTATGGTGCATAATATGAAAGAACAGTCAAAGGGGTGTCGGCTAAAGTTGGAAAATTTCGCCCCGGGTTAAATGGGCGGGGGTTAGAAAAATTGCTTAAAATACACAAGTTAGATCCCAGAGGGGTAAATAATATAAGACTTTTTGAAAATTTTATGATTTGTCGTGTGGTCTGAGACATTCAGTTATACGTATGCAAAATTTCATGTCTCCAACTGAATTAGGGACTCTCTTATAAAGAATTGCTTAAAATATATATGTGGTAGCTTAAAGGGTTAAGCGTACGACTTTTTCAAGATTTTATGATTTGTTGCCTGGTCTCAGGTGTTCTGCAATAAGTATGCAAAATTTCAAATTTCCAGTTTAATTAGGGGCTCAGTTAGAAAGAATTGCTTAAAATACACAAGCTGGAGTTGAAGGGGTTATTGCGACTATCTCGTTATATATGTTTGCGTTTCATTTCCACCCCCCCCCCCCCCCACCAGCAGTTTCAATTAAAATTCTGTTTAATAATTTATTTATTTTAGTGCACTGTAGTCAAACAGTGCAGCCCCTAAATTAAATTCATCATTTAAAAAACTAAAGCGATTGTATTAATAGCCCTTCACATTTAAATTAAATTATTCTAGTTACTCATATCTCTTTAATAAAATAAAATCAGTGATTCAATCTTCATTTTTACTTTGTGAGTTTCTCACACATACGATTTAACCTTGTAGAAAAACGTTAATGCTGACTGTTAGGAACAAAAGCATTTTAACTTCGGGCATTTCCTTATTTGGGCATGAATATAACTCATCATTTAAAATCACTTAACATGCAATCTATTCATTAGAATTATCTACGCAATACACTTTAACATTCACACCCTTTTGATCATATGTATGTCAATTCTGCATTTTTGTGGCAATGCACGTTACATTCTCATGCCCTTTTCGCCTAACGAATTCGGTCTGTTACTATGCCTTACTCAGAAACATTTTTTTTTTACACTTAACCGCAGCTGTATCAAAGTACAGATTAGACTGCACCTATCATGATTCAGGAATTTTAGAAACCCACAATCTGGCGCCCCTACACAATTAATATATGGTAGAAACATACCGTATGTATCTGGCGAATCCATACCAGCTAATGTTTTTCTCGACCTCTTGTGCAGGGCGCAGAATATTTGTAGATTGGCGATATTGTAGTCCGCCAAGCAAGAAAGTTGTAACTGTATATAAACCCCACTCCTGCGCTGTCTCTAGCCTCGTGATATCATTTTAAGAAGAGGCTCCTTTCTCTTCCCCATTGTACCTCTCCCTGCTGCTTTCATCATGGAATAAAAACATCTTCGTTTTCCCGATTGGAGTTTTTTTTAGTAAGTCCTGGTTGTGCAATCACTATACTTAATCTAAAAACGGCCACCTCTGTATGTAACGAAATCGTCTTCACAAACTTTGGTCGCCTGACCAGTTTTTTTTTCTCCTAAAAAAATGTAAGGGAAAGGTACTTGCTTCCAATCTTCATCGGGATTTTTCTGCATGGACGGCGTGGAGCGATGGATACCTCCCGGCTGACGCACCACTCTGTTGCAGTGATCTTCGAGTAAACTCGCCCCCCCCCCCCGTCACCTAAGGAAATGTCATCCTTGAATCATCGGCTCGCCACCCCGTCAAAAGATGGAGGATTTCATCCTGGAGTGAACTTCGCGCCCTGGACACCTGCCCCTCGCCGAAGAAATATCTTTGCCTGCTTTCTATTCTGCCTTCCCCCTTTGCCAACCCGTGGAGTTTTGGAATCAACTGCTCGCACCCCATCACCGAAGGAGTTTTTTCAACTACTCGCCCCTGACGCTGCCCGTAGCCGAAGAAATCTGTCTGCGTTCTATCCTGTCTCTCGGAACATTCCCCCCTGCCCTTTTCATTGCATCGACTTTACGTTCTCTTATCCACCGGAAAGTGCATCAACCGGCTGATAATTCATCCCTACTAATGAAACAGCTTTCAACTCAATCACATAAAAGTGATTCTTCAAATAATTCTGTGCTGTTTGTGTCGACTGTGGTGTGCGCGTGTCTTCTGTTTAATCATACGGCAAAATGTCTACAAAATTCCAACAAAAATGATGTGCAATTAGAGTTTTTTTCAAATCGCAATACTTGTGTTTTCACAAGTCCTACAAGTTCTACAATCCTACAGCGCGTCGAGAAACCTTTCCTGTTTGTGAAAATGCTACAAATTTCGTGTGATTTTCTGGTTTCAGTGAAGCACTGATTTCAAAGCAAAAAGAAAAAAAAAACCTGCGCTACCCCCCTCATGTGTAAAGAAAAATGTGATAAGAGAATACTCGGCTCAGCGTGTCCTAAAATTCCCTTGTTTACTTTCTGTTTACGAAAATGAAAGGAACGTCCGAGCGAGTCAGCGATTGAATCACGGAATCTCGCTTTCATTTCTATTATGCAGCCAGCCTCCTCAAAATTCTCAAAAGTGTGTCGTTTTTTTTCTTTCCTCCAATTTGGAACAATTTAAGGCTTATACTACAGCGAGTTTGTGAGATTCAAGTGCTCCAACAAAATCGTAATGTACTTTTGTGAGGTTTTATAAGTCATTCATCCTTTTATTCAAGAGGCATTTTGTGATAAAAAAAATCTTCAAAATGTTATTTGCTGCCAAAGAATCGTTTTAATGATTCATTCACACGCATACATAGATTTCTAGCAAATTTTTATGATATTGACAAAGAGGTCATAAATGTGCATAGATAAAAGGCAAGCGTAAAAAAAAGTGCACCTAAAAAAAAAAGTTTCACAAATCAGATACAAAAGAAGTGAAAATATATAGTGCTCCCTTCCCTTAAATAACACATTTTAGAGTATGAAAGCATATGTTTTTATTCCCCCCATTTGTTTGTTTTCTTTCGACTAATTTCCTTTCAGTTAATTCTGGAAACATTTTTTTAAAAATTTTTAAAATTGTTTCATTCCATTTTTATACTTTCATACTCCATAAGTACTCACAAGTACTTAAGAATTGATTTTATTAATATTATTGTGTTTTTGTACAGAATACGAAAACACAGTGATATTGCTATTTTTAATATTTTGTGAAGTTATTTTGTGCAGTTTACTATAATATTTTTAAATATAATATATATGTTTTTCGCATTGCATGGAATTTTCCAATATTTTTAGTTAATATCAAATACATCCTCCTCTGCTTAACTCTTAATGGATATTAAAATATGTTGATTTTTTTTTCCTCTCAAAAAGAGTTAACGAGGATTATAATTTGTCCCGTTTTCTATTATCTACGAAGGTTAAAATAAGATTTTTCTAGTTTGCCTTTCGGCTTGAAAATATCTTAATTTGAGAGAATTTTAATTTCTATCCTTTTAGAGAAACAAGGACAGATAGCAATTTTTTTTTCTCTGTTAAAAAAGATAAGTATTTATTTCAGTTGTTTACTCCTAGTAGTTTTGTTTGAAAGACGTACATGTTCCATCCATTAAAAAAATAGGAGCTATTGTGAATTTTTTTTTGTTTCTCTTTCTTTTGCTTAAAATAAGCAATGATATTATTTTTACTTTGAGAAACACAATTTTATCCCCGGATAATTTTTTTCCCATTTTTTTCTATAAAAGGTTTAAAGAAGGCCTTTTGTTTTTTTAAGTTGTGTGTTATTTTTTTTAATGTGATTATTATGCTATTTTATTCCATTACTTTATTTTCCTTTACATTTTTATCTGTTATATGTATGTTATATTTATATATGTATGCAGAATCTCAGTAACAATTTTGAATTGGAATTTGGTACAATAATCGTTGACCACGTCCGCTAAACAAATTCCAATTAATATATTACAATTTGATGGAGATCCGGATTTTCTTAAATTTTTTTTAAATCAAATTCGATCTGTGGCTGAAATTAACAAATACAGCCCTCAGACTACCATTGCTATACTTGTAGGGAAGTTAAGTGGTCCCGCTCAAAAATTTTATGCACAAAATCCGGAACTTCAAAAAATCAACGATCTAGATACGCTTGAAAAAGAATTTGCGGCGTTTTTCTCACCTCCGAGCAAGTGCGTGGCTAGTGTTGAACTTTCCAATTTATCTCTTCTACCAGCGGAATCAATTAAAAATCTGGCACACCGATTAAACGTGTTAGCCGCAACTGTGTATGCTGATATTAATAACGAAAATGCCCGTAACACAATTAAACTTATGAAATTCATGGAGGCTGTGCCAGCTAACATACGAATAAAGTTACAAGAAGAAGGTATCACAGAATATCACGCTGCTGTCGCAAGAGCACAGACGTTACATGAAATTCTGCATAATGAAAAGATTCTACATTCTTTGCCCTCTGTCAGTAAATCTCAAAATAACGTGGAAGAACAACTGAAGGAACTCTCTGAAAAAATAAATGCGTTAACACTTGCACCGCCTGGACCTAAAACAGAAACTGAAAAAAATGAAATGCAGGGTAGGCCAAAATATAACTCAAATGCGATGCGCTACAGGAAAAAATTCAAAACTCGAAATTTCCCAAAACGTTTTTCCCCTCACAAATTTCCGCAAAGAAAAGTTGTCACATGTCAACTCTGTTTCCCCAATGGCCACCAGGCCCAACAGTGTTTTAAATGGAAAAGAGTTAATACACAGAGAAGGGAAAATTTTAACAGACGCAACAATTACCATGTTCAGGAAAACTAGAACAGAGACACAATTTTTATGCTGATGATTTTGTGTCTCAACCATGTGACTTAACATCAGCAACATTTCCTATTGACCCTACATTACCAAAAATCTCTAAAGAAAGGTTAGTGAATTCAACCGGGTCACAGACTTCTGATCGCATTAAAATCGCAAATAATATCACTACTCAAACAGAAAATGAAGACTATAACAATGTTTACATCATTTGTAGTGTTAATACGCATTCTCCATCACTCCCTCTTGTAAAGGCCACTATTGCAAACCATAATATAACCTTATTGGCTGATTCTGGAAGTAGCATTTCGTTACTTTCACAAAAATTATTTAATGAACTTAAACCTACATTAGAATACAAGAGACTATCAACAGCCATAAATATTAAAACCGTCAATTCGGATGTTTCTTTTTCTTCATGTATTAGAGCATCTATTAAGTTAGAAAAAAAATCCTTCTCGCACCACTTTTATATAGTGGATATTCCTGAATCCTCCAGTTTTGAGGGCATTCTTGGTTTTGATTTCATTAGTAAATTTAACATTATCATTGATACTTTCAATAAATGCATTCACATTAACAACAGCTTGACTATCCCACTAGAAACATCACACACTAAGTGAAAACTCAGTGAAAGTAATCAATGTAACACCTTATGTGATGTGGTGACAAATCAAACAGTTTTCTTAACCCATAAAATAATTCTAGAACCCCAAGAGCAAACATGGTGCTCAGTTTACACAAACAATAATATCAAACATGACATAAATTATCTATTTGAATATTTGGCAGATAAAAAAGAATTAATAGGTCATGATGCCATTATTCAAATGGATAAGAAGCCTAAACGCAAAAAGAAGCCTGTACAATTAAATCATTCCTTTTCTATTTCACTTAAAAATAATTCTGACACTACCATTCATCTCCCTAAACACACACAAATTGGACATTTATCTGAGGTTGAGGAAATTCTTGAGTACCCCTCTGATAATTTGGACAAGCATCATAACTCAGAACAACAATTCCTAAATTTTATCCAGGCATCTAATGAAACATTAAAAAAGAGGAAAGAGGATTTGTCAGCTAGTGATTTCAACCTTACACATTTAAGTTCTAATGAAGCAAATACATTGGCTAAACTGTTACTTAATTATTACCCTGCCTTTTCAAAATCATTAAATACACTTGGACATATTGATAAGATTGTACCTGATTTGAAATTTATTAATGACTACCCTATAAAAACACTTCCATTCCCCCTTCCTCAATCTTTGCAAAAAGGTGCTTTGGAACAAATTAAAGATCTGCTTGATGCCAAAGTTATTGAACGCCACTGTTCAGAATGGGCTTGCCCCATGCTATTAATCAAAAAGAAGCCAGACGGAACTGGTAAACAAAAATTCCGTCTCGCGTTAGATCTTCGAATGATCAATACTGTAATTCAAGGATCATCTTACCCTCTACCTAAAATTCAAACCATCATTTGAAATCTTTCTCAGTACCGCTACTTTTCTTCTCTCGACTTTCATCAGGCATATTATCAAATTGATTTGCCAGCAAAATTCCAAAATCAGTTGACATTTACTTCTATATTTGGTTCTTTTAGATACAAGAGATTAGTGTTCGGATTAAAAAACAGCGCTTCTATTTTCCAAGCTTTAATGGACTCTTTGCTTGATGAATTACAATTAGATGGTGTATATACATATCAGGATGATTTCATTGTAGGTGCAAACTCTTTTGATGAAATGTGTAATAAATTTAAAAAAATTCTCTCTATCTTAACCAAATATAACCTGACCCTGTCTCCTAGCAAATGTACTTTTCATAAATCTAGCATTGACTATTTGGGATTTCATGTAGAAAATCAGTCTGTTTCCCCAATTCAGTCAAATATCATAAAAATAACATCTTTTCCCACACCCACAACTAAACGTCAACTAAAAAGACTCACTGGTGTTATAACGTTTTATAAGTCTCTAATTCCATCATTTTCTGAGTTAGTACAGCCACTGATAAACCTAACTACTCCAAAAGTTAAATTTAAATGGACAGTTAAACATCAAGAAATCATGGACAGAATACAGAAAATTTTCTTTAATTCTCCCATGGTTAGATTACCTGATTGGAACAAGACATTTTATTTAAACACAGATGCGTCAAATATTGCTATTTCTGGTGTTTTATTACAAGAGCATGATCAACAACTTTTACCAGTAGCATATTTTTCTAAATCTCTTAAGGCGTCAGAAAAAAAATACCCTGCACTTAAATTAGAACTCATGGCAATTTATAAATATGTTACCGCTTTCAAATATTATTTATATAACAGGCAATTTGTAATCCTTTCTGACAGTAAACCATTAGAAAAATATAACAAGACTACTAATCTAGCTGATATTATCTCTCGTTGGCTCATGGAGCTTTCAGAGTACTCATACACTTTTAAACATATCCCTGGTAAAAAAAAAAAATGTTCTTGCTGACTATTTATCTCGCTGTACTTTTGAAAACAATCAACAAACTCTACCTCTGTATGTAACGAAATCGTCTTCACAGGGGTTAAACATAAAACTCTTTCAAAATTTATTATTTGACGTGTGATCTGAGGTGTTGAGCTATAAATATGCAAAATTTCACGTCTCCAACCTAAATAGGGGCTCACTTAGCAAGAATTGTTTAAAATACACATGTGGGACCCCAAAGGGTTAAACGTACGACATTTTCAAAATTTTATTATTTGTCTTTTGATGTGAGGTATTCAGCTTTAAGTATGCAAAATTTCACGCCTCCAAACTAATTAGGAGCTCACAACTAACTCTGTCTAAAACATTGTCAGTACAAATGTTGTAGAGCTTAAAATTCTGAGTAAAATGAGCACCTACACTTAATATTTTTGTTGAACACTAGGAGGCTCTGCCCCCTACGAGCTACGCTCGTCAAGCCCCGTTCAGACACCGCAGACTCTAACAGCACGCTAATTTGATCGGTTTTAAAAAGATTTCGGAAGATTGAATTATAATTTGAATCTGACAATTATAATCCGACGTAATTTTCACCAAACTTTTCTTTCTCTTTTTAATATTCAAGTAAAAATACTTTTGTTAGAAATGAAATATTATGATCATCTTAAAATATCAAATAAATGTCTCGCGCGATTTTTAAATTTAAACTGTTTTGCAATATTATTTTTTGTTCATTTTACGTAATAAGTGTAATGTGACGTAACTGTGACGTAAATTTTCCTATTTAAGACTTCTAACGCATGTTAATGAATTTATTATTTTACAATATGCTTTCTCTTTTAAAATTCAAGTGTAATTATAGTTTTTATGACGTAATTTTCAATGAGTTCCTGCTTTTTATATTTTCTGTTTATAATAGTCACGTGTAAAATAAATTTTTAATTTGAAGCAAATATTATTGTTTGGGCTGTTTATACAGCTGGCAACAGTTTAAATTAATACATTTTTCTAAAATCTCTCTCTCTCTATTCTAAAAAAAAGTAACTACCGCTGTCACCGCCGCCGCCGCCGGTTTTGAATTTTTTGTGACCGGAGGTCTTTCTTCGTTAATATTAAGAAAAATAATGCATACAAAAATATGAAAATCGGTAGTGTCATACAGAAATGTTTGATAAACACGCTGATGCAGACAGTTTTCAAATTGAAGAATTATTTTAAGAGATATTTAATGCTAAAGTTGGACAAAATCGTTCCACTAAAAAAGTTTTATAGTAACAAAAACTATACATCGGAATTTAATAATTTTTAGTTCATTTTATACATTATAATTTCCCGGTGTGCAGAATTGATTTATTGTTTTAATTTGACTCATTTTTCGAGGTTTTATATCTATTTTAAATTCAAATTTTCAGCATTTCGAGAGATATTTTTTACAGATTTTAGAAAGTGATATTAATTTAAACTGTTGCCAACTGTATAAACAGCGGAAACAATAATGTTTGCTTAAATATATATATATATATATATATATATTTATACGTGTAATAAATTAAAAATTTATTTACACGTGACTATTATAAACAGAAAAAAACATTTGGAATTAGAATTAAATAATTATGTACAAAAAGCAAGAACTTGTTAAAAATTACGTCATAAAAACTATAATTACACGTGAATTTTAAGAGAGAAAGGAATTTGTAAAATAATAAATTTATTAACATGCGTTAGAAGTCTTAAATAGGAGAAATTACATCATATTTACGTCACATTACAGTTATTACATAAAATGAACACAAAATAATATTGCAAAACGGTTTAAATTTACAAATTGCGCTAGACATTTATTTGATATTTTGAGAGGATACTTTTCAACTATTTTTCTTAGGAAAGCGCAAATAATATTTTATTTCTAACACAAGTATTTTCACGTGATTATTAAAAAGAGAAAGAATAGTTTGGTCAAAATTACGTCAGATTAAAAACGATTAATTTAAAATGTCTCATTTAAAAGAACTTTCTTTTGGCTTTGTTAAAAAATACCGGGAGACAAAGATTCTGTTTACTTAATTCCTTTTATATTAGCTTATTTTGAAATGTTGTTACACGTGTCTACGTCATCAAGTTATTTTTATTTCGACATTTTATTTGTATTTTTATTAATGTTGTACTAATTTATTTGTTCTTTCGTTATTTAAAATAAAAATTATGTCAATTTGTATAATTTGGCGAGTGGTTTGGCGATTTATATAATTTGGCGAAATTAGTCGACGGGATAATCAAGTAGTACCTGAGCGGATTTGGCGTTAAAATTTCCTTAATCAAAGAGAAATGAATAGAAATCCGTTTATAGGGAGATCGCCACTGTTTTTTAAATTATAATTCAATCTTTCGAAATCTTTTTAAAGCCGATCACATTAGCTTGCATTTAGAGTCTGCAGTGTCTGGACGGGGGTTGGCGAGCGTAGCTCGTAGGGGGCCGAGCCCCCTAGTATCTAAAAAATATCTCTCGCAACGCTGAGAATTTGAATTTAAAATAGTAATAAAACCTCAAAAAGTGAGTCAAATTAAAAAACTAAATGCAATCTGCACACCGGCAAATTCTAACGCATAAAATGATCTAAAAATGATTAAATTCCTATGTACAGTTTTTGCTCCTATAAAACTTTTTAATGGAACGATTTTGTTCAAATTTGGCGTTAAATATCTCTTAAAATAATTCTTCGATTTGAAAACTGTCTGCATCAGCATGTTTATCAAACATTTCTCTATAATACTACCGTTTTTCATATTTTTGTATGCAACAGTTTTTTTAATATTAACAAAGAAAGGCCATGCTTAAGCATTCAAATTGGATGCCGATCTTCCCGGAATATCTACGCAGATTTTCATTGGTCCATTTTCACATCAAAACTTTTTTATATGTATAGAAGGATTAAGATCACAATTCCAGTTTAAAGTTTTAGACCCATGGTCAGGGGGTTGAACTCAGAATTAATTAGGAGAAAACTGGAAATTGTTTTAATCCCTTCAGTTTAGGCTTAAAATGAACGTACTATGTTTTCTTCCTCGTACTTGGGTGAATGTTAGAAAATATGTACATATTTATTTTCGAAAAACACGTTTTTTTTAATTACCATTAAAACATTAAAAAAAACTTGGCGTGTGTTTTTTTTTTCTTTTTTTTTTTTTTTTTTAAATAGAACTAGGGGGCTCTGCCCCCTACGAGCTATGCTCGTGAACCCCCGTTCAGACACCGCAGATTCTAAAAGTACGCTAATTTGATAGGCTTTAAAAAGATTTCGGAAGATTGAATTATCTCTCTATTCTAAAAAAAAAGTAACTACCGTTGTCACGGCCGCCGCCGTCCCCGGTTTTGAATTTTTTGTGACCGGAGGTCTTTCTTTGTTAATATTAAACAAAATATTGCATACAAAAATATGAAAATCGGTGGAATTATAGAGAAATATTTGATAAACACGCTGATGCAGACAGTTTTCAAATCGAAGAAATATTTAAAGAGATATTTAATGCTAAAGTTGGACAAAATCGTTCCATTAAAAAAGTTTTATAGGAGCAAAAACTGTACATCGGAATTTAATAATTTTTAGATCATTTTATGCGTCAGAATTTTTCGGTGTGCAGACTGCACTCAGTTTATTAATTTGACTCATTTTTTGAGGTTTTATTTCTATTTTAAATTCAAATTTTCAGCATTTCGAGAGACATTTTTTACATATTTTAGAAAATTGTATTAATTTAAACTGTTGCCAACTGTATAAAAAGCGCAAACAGTAATGCTTGCTTCAAATTAAAAAAATATTTTACACGTGACTATTATAAACAAGAAAATATAAAAAGCAGGAACTCATTGAGAATTATCATAAAAACCATGTTACACGTGAATTTTAAAGTGAAAGAATGTTGTAAAATAATAAATTCATTAACATGCGTTAGAAGTCTTAAATAGAAGAAATTACGTCACATTTACGTCACATTACACATTATGTAAAATGAACAAATAATAATATTGCAAAACAGTTTAAATTTAAAAATTGCGCGAGACATTTATGTAATACTTTAAGATGATATTTTCAACTATTTTTATTAGGATAGCGCAAATAATATTTCATTTCTAACAAAATTATTTTCACGTGAATAGTAAAAGGAGAAAGAAAAGTTTAGTGAAAATTACGTCAGATTAAAAACGATACATTTAATGTGTCATTAAAAAAAAAACCTTTCTTTTCGCTTTGCTAAAAAATACCGGGACACAAAGACTCTGTTTATTTAATTCATTTTATATTAGCTTATTTTGAAATGTCAACTGATTTTATTTAATCAAAGACGGAAACAGCCATTGTATCATTTAACAGCCGCTGATTTGGCTTTAAAATTCCCCAATCAAAGAGAAATGAATCCCGTTTATAGGGAGATCGCCACTATTTTTAAACTTATAATTCAATTTTCCAAAATATTTTTTAAACCGATCAAATTAGAGTGCTTTTAGAATCTGCGGTGTATGAATGGGGGTTGACGAGCGTAGCTCGTACGGGGAAGCGCCCCTAGTAATTTAAAAAATAGTGGCGATCTCCCTATAAATGGATTCCTATTCATTTCTCTTTGACTGGGGAATTTTAAGGCCAAATCCGCTGCGGTACTGCTTGATTAATCTGTCGACCAATTTCGCCAAATTATATAAATCGCCAAAGTATTCGCCAAATTATACAAATTGACATCATTTTTATTTTAAATAACGAAAGAAATATAAATTAGTGCAACATTAATAAAAATACAAATAAAACGTCGAAATAAAAATAACTTGATGACGTAGACACGTGTAACTTGCTTAAAGTCAAGTTAATGTGACATTTACGATCAACCATTATTGGCATTTAATCTTATAGTTTGGCGAATGATAGATTTTTGGTCGACGGGATAACTAAGTAGTACCAAAAATACATATGTCAATCGCTGTTTTCGTCTTTGATTAAGTAAAATAAGTTAAACGTTTCAAAATAAGCTAATATAAAAGGAATTAAGTAAACAGAATCTTTGTCTCCCGGTATTTTTTAACAAAGCGAAAAGAAAGTTCTTTTAAACTAGAGAACAGGAATTCTGCTTTTTCAGAATTTAGTGTCGCCCCGGCATTTCCATTACTTCAAATTTTCTTCTGGTGGACTGGTGGCTTCTATTATTATGAAACAGACATTATAAATGAAGCGTTAAAAAAAAATTATGGCCATTTTTTTTCCCATTGTGAACAGAAAATCAGAGTTTTAACTTTTTACGGCAGCTCTTTCATCTTCACCTAACGCTTCATTTATAATGGCTGTTTCATAATAATAGAAGCCACCAGTCCATCAGAAGAAAATAACTCGGTTAAGTGTGACTCGGATACTGCAAAACATATTTCAGTTTTAAGACTTAAAGCACACGCTTTTATGTTATGTAAAATGACGTCATTTGCATTAATATAGAAACTTAAAATTAAATATAGTTTATAATAGCTCCCTGTTTTATCATAAATCCTTCATTTATATTTTTCACAAAGTAGCACGTATTTTAATTAATTTTTTTTTCAATTTAATTTTTTAATTAAATTTTTTAATGAGAAAATGGCAACAAAAAGATATAATTGCTATTTTTCAGCATTTTTTTCTTTACTTTCTACAGAAATGGCGTACTTGAGTTACCAAAATGAAACAAATGTCGCTAAAAACTACAAAAAAATTAATATTTCAAAAACAAATAGAGATGCAGTTTTCAAACAAATTGCATTAAAAAGTACTTTTTTGTCCAATACGATGGTATAAAAACTGAAAATGTGCGATGTTTAAAAATTTTTAAAAATGCTATAGAGCATTTAATTGTACAATGATACATCTACTTTGTTTATTGCTAGCGTCTGTAAGCTAACGTTATTTTTTGGACACAAAATAAGCTGGAAGAAAGAAATAGCATACCGTACCGGGGCTAATAAGACATTTTAAATTAATCGTTTTTAATCTGAGGTAATTTTGACAAAACTATTCTTTCTCTTTTTAATATTCAAGTGAAAATACTTGTGTTAGAAATGAAATATTATTTGAGCTTTCCTAACAAAAAGAATTGAAAAGTATCCTCTCAAAATATCAAATAAATGTCTAGCGCAATTTCTAAATTTAAACCGTTTAGCAATATTATTTTGTGTTCATTTTATGTAATAACTGTAATGTGACGTAAATATGACGTAATTTCTCTTATTTAAGACTTCTAACGCATGTTAATAAATTTATTATTTTACAAATTCCTTTCTCTCTTAAAATTCACGTGTAATTATAGTTTTTATGACGTAATTTTTAATAAGTTCCTGCTTTTTGTACATAATTATTTAATTCTAATTCCAAATGTTTTTTTCTGTTCATAATAGTCACGTGTAAACAAATTTTTAATATATTTACACGTATAAATATTTTTTTTTCTTTTTTTTGAAGCAAACATTTTTGTTTCCGCTGTTTATACAGTCGGCAACAGTTTAAATTAATATCACTTTCTAAAATCTGTAAAAAATATCTCTAGAAATGCTGAAAATTTGATTTTAAAATAGAAATAAAACCTCAAAAAATTAGTCAAATTAAAAATAGAAAAACAGTCTGCACACCGGGAACTTCAAACGTATAAAATGATCTAAAAATGATTAAATTCCCATGAATAGTTTTTGCTCCTATAAAACTTTTTTAGTGGAACGATTTTGTCTAACTTTAGCTTTAAATATCTCTTAAAATCATTCTTCGATTTGAAAACTGTCTGCATCAGCTTGTTTATCAAACATTTCTGTATCATACTACCTATTTTCATATTTTTGTATGCATTATTTTTCTTAATATTAACGAAGAAAGACCTCCGGTCACAAAAAATTCAAAACCGGCGGCGGCGGTGACAGCGGTAGTTACTTTTTTTTTTAGAATAGAGAGAAACTTTTTGTTCAGATTGTTTTTTTTTCTGAAGCACAAACTTGAAAACAAATCAGATTACAGAAAATTACTTTACAAGAGAAAGTTCCAAAACTAGGTGACCCGATTGTGAAAGATTACCTTTTATTTAATGTGTTTATGTCTGAACGTATTTTGATTCGAGTTGCACAGTTAGGTAATATTTCAGGTATTGTTTCAATATTTATCGTATCATTATACATTTTAAGTTATGGAGCTATGAGGAAAGTTCTTTGAGGTGTAGTTGTAAAAAAACGTAGGATAAAATCTACAGGCAGAGAGTATATACTACAGAGTATATATGTTATAGCTATGGAGGGTGTGCAGAGTTTCTAAAAAAATCCTGAAGGTCTATGGCGTATAGCCTACGCTACATTCCTCAAAGTTCTACAATCACGCGTTTACTTGATTATGAAAGATATATTTAATTATCTACTTCACATATAAAATACAAAGAGCATTTTCGGTCCGACCACTTATAACTTGAGTTCTTCTGAATGGATTTTGAGAAGACTTGCATTGTTAGTTAGAAAATTTTCAAGAAAGTTTTTCGTATATAACATATATCATTGTAGGTTGCTTAGTTATAGAATTATGTGCGAAAGTTCTTTAATCAGTGAACCCTATTTTGAAAGATTAGCCTTTTTAAAAGGTTCTACTGAGTTGAGTTCGATGAAATTAACACTGGTTGTTAGATATTTTTTCAAGAAAGATTTTAGTATATAACACATATTGTTCTACATTACTTTGCTATATAATTATAGGTGAATGTTCTATAATCTGGTGAACCCGATTATGAAAAATTAGTCTTATTAGAAAGTTCTCCGGAACGGATTTTGATGAGATTTCCCTCGGGAAATAGTTCTATTAACTAGTTAATAGAACTATTTCCCGGGTTTCTTTGAACATATAAAAAATCATTTAAGAAATTTTGGCTTATGTTTGATCGCGAAGCCGCCTCCGAAATTAAAGATGCTTTTAAATACTAAAATTGATCCGATTAACAGAGATGACCTCTCAGGAGTTTATATGATTCCATTTATTAGGGAGGAATCAAAAATCATTATATAGGTATAACCCAATGAAAATTCAATATCAGATGTAACGAACACATAGCGGACATAAAATACAATAGAGGTAATACTGCTTTATCCCGTCTAAATCAAATAGAGCATTAATATACTTTTTAACGAGAATAAAATCATCTGCAGGTCTAATTTTCATTTACAATTATTCATAAGAGAGTCCATTGAAATTTATTTAAGGGGTTCAGGAGTTTGTAACGATACATTATCTTTTCGTATCTCGAATTTATGGGTTGAATGGTTGGATAAATTACGGCATCGCGACATAGAGAGAACACGAGCAATCGCGAAAATATAGGACGCGTTACATGATTACTTGTTTATTTTCGATGATTTTTTTCCATTTTTCATTATGCATTTGTAATTTTCTATTATACATTCTGACGACGACTCAGAAAATGAGTTAAAACATGTAAATAAAGAGTTTTTAATTTACTTTTAATGTGTTTTTAAAACGTCTTTTAAGCAAATAAATATTTTAATATTATGATATGATTAGAAATGGACGTAATTTTGACTTACTACTCGCACTTATTTACATTTGTTTCCCAAACCTTTATAAATATAGTCTTGATTCTTGGGGGGGGGGGGGGAAATGAAAAAGAAATGTAAATTCGTGAAAAGCCCTTCATGATAACCTTTTCTCTTGTAAAAGCCATGCATTAACCATATATTCGTTTTAAATGTGAGGTCATGCATAAATTAACCTATCATACTAACAACTAAAAAGAAATGGCGCTTCTAGTATTTTAGCCCAGTCGTTAAGGGGTTGAATTCGGAATTAATTAGGGGAAAGCTGGAAATGGTTTTAATCCCTCCAGTTTTGGTCTAGAATGAATATGCTATGTTTTCCCCCTCGTAGTAGGTGAGCGTTAGGAAATAGGTATAGATTTATAGTCAAAAAACACGTTTTTTAACAGTAATTCGAACCATAAAAGTAACCACTCGAAGTAACCATAACAGTATCTCGAAACAGCTAACTCTGTCAAAAACATTATCAACGCAAATGTTTTGGAGTTTAAAATTCTGAGTAAAATGAATACCTACACTTAATATTTTTGTTAAATGTTAATGTCACAATTCTATTTTAAAGTTTTAGACCCGTGGTCAGGGGGTTGAACTCAGAATTAATTAGAAGGAAACTGGAAATTGTTTTAATCCCTCCAGTTTAGGTCTAAAATGAACGTACTATGTTTTCTTCCTCGTATTTGAGTGAATGTTAGAAAATATGTACATATTTATTGTCGAAAAACGCGTTTTTTTTTAATTACCTTAACAATATCTCAAAACAGCTAATTCTACAAAAAAACATTGTCAATGCAAATGTTGTAGAGCTTAAAATTCTGAATAAAACGAGTACCATCATTAATAATTTTGTTCAATATTAAGGTCGCAATTTTATTTCAAAATTTTGCCTTAATCGCTAATCAAGAACTTGAAGCCAGGAGAGTCCAAGTTAACTTAAAAATATCTCAAAACAGCTAAATCTATCAACAACATTGTCAGTACAAAAGTTGTAGAGACTAAAATTCTGAATAAAATGAGTACCTACACTAAATATTTTTGTTCAATATTAAGGCCACAATTTTGAGATATTGTTAAGTTAACTTGGTCTCTCCTGGCTTCAAGCAACTGATTTAAAACGTTTTGAAGTAGAATTGCAACCGTAACTTTGAACAAAAATATTAATGATGGTACTAATTTTATTCAGAATTTTAAGCGCTACAACATTTGTATTGACAATGTTTTTTATAGAGTTAGCTGTTTTGAGATATTGTTAAGGTAATTGAAAAAAAAAGTGTTTTTCGAAAATATACATGCACATATTTTCTAACATTCACTCAAATAAGAGGATGAAAACATAATACGTTCATTTTAGACCTAAACTGAAGGGATTAAAACAATTTCCAGTTTTCTCCTAATTAATTCTGAGTTCAAACCCCTGACCATGGGTCTAAAATTTTGAAGTAGACTTGTGACCTTAATGTTCAACAAAAATATTAAGTATAGGTACTCATTTCACTCAGAATTTTAAGCTCTACAACATTTGTATTGACAATGCTTTTGACAGAGTTAGCTGTTTTGAGATACTGTTATGGTATCTGAAAAAACGTGTTTTTTTTTAACTATAATTCTGTACATATTTTCTAACGCTCACCTACTACGAGGGGAAAACTTAGATGTTCATTCTAGACTTAAACTAAATGGATTAAAACAATTTCCAGCTTAAATTTCAGTTTATAACTACTATAAAATATAATGGTAAATCTACCCTATCTATCTATATTATACAGGACAAACATATCTGTGCGTAACGCATACGTCATTTTGCGAATGGCAACACTTTGAAATTTGAAATAAAATTTTGGTTTTGCAATTTTCTCTACTGCAAATTTTTAAACTTCTAAACATCGCACATTTTAAATTTTTACACCGTCGTATAAGGAATATGCTCTTTTAAATGCAATTTGTTTGAAAGCTGTATCTCCATTTATTTTTGAGATATTAATTTTTTTGTAATTTTTAATACCATTTTTCTTATTGTGGCAACAAAAGTACCTCATTTCTATTGAAAGTCATTGAAAGTAAACGGAAAATAGTCGAAAATAAGAGATACTGTATCTTTTTGTTGCCATTTTATCATAAAACTTGAAAAAAAAGTTGAAATTAAAATATGGGCTATGTTAAGAATATTGTCTGTTATTCCGTGATAATGGCGTCATATGCACACTTTTCTACAGACGAAGTTTAAGACTGTATTGTAAAAGTGGATTGCGTTAGCGAATGCAAGTGACGTCATTTTATAAAAAAGCGTGTATTTTAATTCTTAAACCTGAATTATGTTTTGTGGAAGTGCGTCACTTTCACAGCTCAGCTGCTTTGAAATTCTTCACAGGTGAAAAGGATTCACTTTTGAACATAATGTAATCAAAATCACTCACTGATAAAACGAATGTTTTACAAAAATTTAGAGTGTCTTTATAAAAGAGAGTTGACATGTAAATAATAGCGATTTATATTACAGAAATTGATGATTCTCGCCTGGATGGATTTGCTTCGCCGAGTTACACAAGCAAACAAATAATTCGTGGTTTAAAAAAATATCGTGCCCTTGAAGTTTTTGCCGAAAATTCTGTCGAATAATAAAACTTTAATGCTATTCTTTAGGACATTCTAGTATAATTTTATCAAAATAACATAATTTGCTTAATTTAATTTTTCCTAATTTTATATAATCTATATATTTAAAACACAAGTGTGTTTTTTAGTCACCTGCCCTGGTCTTTCTACTGAACCAATTTTACTGATATTTTTTTTTTTTTTAAGCAGAAAGCTCTTCCTTTGTAGACGTGATCGCACTATCTGTTTTTTTTTTTTTTTTTTTTTTTTTTTTTTTTTTTTTTTTTTTTAAACTATCCCCACTTTTATATTTTAATTTTAAAAGCATTTTATGAAATTTCTTCAAAAGGATGAAAATTAGATAGCTTTCATTATTGCAGACAAGAGAGAGATAATGAGGTATTTTAAACTTTATTCATGCTATTTTCTGATAAAAATTCAAAATTATTGATAAAAATTGTTCTATAGGGTTTAGTGGCGCAAAATCAAATTAGGAGCAAAATATTATATTAGGGGCATAATAACAGAAAATGACATACTGCTTTTAAAAACACGCATTTTTCCTCATAAATTTTCTATATTGTTTTTCCTTCTGTATGTGTTTTTCCTTCTGCATACTAAGTTTCAGACACTAGGCGAAATGCTTATTTAAAGGAAAATGAAGTCATATTTAAAAGAAAACGATCATTTTCTTAGATAAAACTAAACACTTTAACACAAATGAGTCTAAAAAACATAAATTATGGACAATTTTACCCTCCGGAATTGAGATTAGAACCTCAAGTAAAGAGTGCGTCTGTTCACATAAAAGATTTGGCTGACAATCGTGACATCAAGATTTGAATTAAAATGATTTTTAAATGATCAAACAAAATAAAATTTTTTAAAAAAAATGATGAATATGGATATTTGAAGTGCGTATGCAAATTTTGAGAAGGTGAAAATTGCTGTTTTCATTCCGGAAATCCAAGCATAAGAGCCTCAATTGATAACCACATCCTAATAACTGATCTTTATTATATTTTACTGATTAAGTATATATATTATAAAGAACAAACCTATCTGTGCGTAACGCTGATGTCATTTTGCGAATGGCAACACTTCACGATCAAATTTCGGTCTAAAATTTTCGCTACTGCAATTTTTTAATCTTCTGACCATCGTGCATTTTCAATTTTCATCGCACAGGGAAAAAAAATTACTTTCAAATGCAATTTGTTTAAAAACTGCATTCATTGTCTGATGTATTATATTTTCTAAAATAATTTTTAAGCATGATTTTTTTAAGTTTATCTTAACACGTGCCGGTTTCAATACATAATAATAATAAACATTTTGCACATAAAGCAACAAACATTTTTCGGCATTTGTTTCTGACTATTTTTGCATAACGAAATTAATATTTCCTTTATAAACAAAAATAAAAGAATAATATTAAAAGAACCACCAATCTAACATATTTGTGAAAGATAAATTAACGAAATTAATACTTGTATATATAAAATCCTAATGAAACGCATTTTATGAAACGGAAGTATGAAACGCAAGAATGAATCGACTGATTAAACAACTGATTATGTTTCACGGCGATTTCTCCTAAAATATGGAATACTTTGCGATGAAATTAACACCAAAAATCAATATTGATCCGCAGATTTCAAAACTGGTATTAGAATTTTTAAATTCGAAATAGTTTTCGAAATATGAATTTTTTTTCTAATTTTATATACATTTTTCTAATGATGGCAACTAAAATTTTAATCATAACTGATATACTGATATTTCTTTTCGTATTTCAGAAAGGCTTATTATTTTTAATTAATTTGTGACCAGTTTGGCCTCACTTGAATCTATGCTAAGAACAATGTTTTTTTTTTTTTCATTATCATTTTATTTAATATAAAGCTTTCATTTCAAACTGAAAAATTTAAAATCAATGGCTTTAACTTCTTTCTCTTTTTAAAACGAAACGAAAAGAAAAATATGTCATATACGCACCGGGTTACCTAAATAGTGCTAAAGGGCGTTGTTTTGCCTGACATGGTAACCCGGCTACTGTTGCTTATTTATTAATAAATGTTTATTTACCTTTATTTTCTTTTTATTTAAAACAAGAAAAAAGTTATAAATTGCTTTGTTCTATAGTTATTAATTAATTA
Source organism: Maratus speciosus (assembly GCA_963932465.1). Lineage (NCBI taxonomy): Eukaryota > Metazoa > Arthropoda > Arachnida > Araneae > Salticidae > Maratus > Maratus speciosus. The sequence goes on from OZ010792.1 coordinate 41,590,338, forward strand.
TTTTTATTTATTATTAGTTCATTTTAAAAACAATAGAAAATAATTTAAATATACAATATACATATGTAACTGGTATTCGAAAACGAGGTTTTCGCCAAATTGTCGTAAAAAAAACCCACGTCAAACCCGATTAAATATTGCAAGAAATCCTGACATTTAATTTCAGATTCAAAGCAACGTTTTAAATGTATTCTTAGTTATCCAGTCGACCAATTTCGCCGAATTATATAAATCGCCAAAGCACTCACCAAATTATACAAATTGACGTAATTTTTATTTTAAATTACGAAAGAACAAATAAAGGCACAGATGTCATATACATATTGGCGCGGTAAAAAAAAAAAAAAAAAAAAAAAAAAAACGTTTAATTTCGAAACGCGCGCATCAACGCTTAAAGAACTAAATTTAAAAAAAATGTATAATTTCAAGATATATATGAATAAAAGTTGATTTATATAGTACATGAAACTTTTTTCAATGCGCTTATAACCCCTCTAAGTGGTAATTTCATATCTCTCTATTCTAAAAAAAAGTAACTACCGCTGTCACCGCCGCCGCCGCCGGTTTTGAATTTTTTGTCACCGGAGGTCTTTCTTCGTTAATATTAAGAAAAATAACGCATACAAAAATATGAAAATCGGTAGTATTATACAGAAATGTTTGATAAACACGCTGCTGCAGACAGTTTTCAGATCGAAGAATTATTTTAAGAGATATTTAATGCTAAAGTTGGACAAAATCGTTCCACTAAAAAAGTTTTATAGGAGCAATCATTTTTAGATCATTTTATGCGTTAGAATTTGCCGGAGTGCAGATTGTATTAAATTTTTTATTTTGACTAATTTTTTGAGGTTTTATTTCTATTTTAAATTCAGATTTTCAGCATTTCTAGAGATATTTTTAACAGATTTTAGAAAGTGATATTAATTTAAACTGTTGCCAACAGTATAAAAAGCGGAAACAATAATGTTTGCTTCAAAAAAAATATATACGTGTAAATAAATTAAAAATTTATTTACACGTGACTATTATAAACAGAAAAAAACATTTGGAATTAGAATTAAATAATTATGTACAAAAAGCAGGAACTTATTAAAAATTACGTCATAAAAACTATAATTACACGTGAATTTTAAGAGAGAAAGGAATTTGTAAAACAATAAATTTATTAACATGCGTTAGAAGTCTTAAATAGGAGAAATTGCGTCATATTTACGTCACATTACAGTTATTACATAAAATGAACACAAAATAATATTGCAAAACGGTTTAAATTTAGAAATTGCGCTAGACATTTATTTGATATTTTAAGAGTATACTTTTCCCCTATTTTTGTTAGGAAAGCGCAAATAATATTTCATTTCTAACACAAGTACATTCACGTGAAATTAAAAAGAGAAAGAATAGTTTGGTCAAAATTACGTCAGATTAAAAACGATTAATTTAAAATGTCTCATTTAAAAGAACTTTCTTTTCACTTTGTTAAAAAATACCAGGAGATAAAGACTCTGTTTACTTAATTCCTTTTATATTAGCTTATTTTTAAATGTTGTTACACGTATCTACGTCATCAAGTTATTTTCATTTCGACGTTTTATTTGTATTTTTATTAATGTTGTACTAATTTATTTGTTTTTTCGTTATTTAAAATAAAAATTATGTCAATTTGTATAATTTGGCGAGTGGTTTGGCGATTTATATAATTTGGCGAAATGGGTCGACGGCATAATCAAGTAGTACCGCAACGGATTTGGCGTTAAAATTCCCCAATCAAAGAGAAATGAATAGAAATCCGTTTATAGAGAGATCGCCACTGTTTTTTAAATTATAATTCAATCTTTCGAAATCTTTTTAAAGCCGATCAAATTAGCGTGCATTTAGAGTCTACGGTGTCTGGACGGGGGTTGGCGAGCGTAGCTCGTAGGGGGCCGAGCCCCCTAGTATATTAGAAAATAACTTGGATTTTAATTAAAGGGTCCTTTTGGACATAAGATTCCACTAATGTGGAACAATTTAGCGATTCCGGTTAAAGGTTAACTGACGCCAAAGTATAGTTATTTTGCTTGATATGGTAATTCGGATGTTGCTGTTTATGGTAGTGATGTTTTCGCTAAAATGGCGTCGGAAAAAAACCGCGCCAATATGGGGAGTATATGACATCTGTGCCGAAATAAATTAGTATAGCATTGGGCACAGATGTCATATACGTCCCATATTGGCGCGATTTTTTTTTACGCCAATGTCATATATGCAACGGGTACTTAACTGGCGCCAAAGTGCCGTTATTTTGCTTGATATGGTAACCCGGACGTTGTTGTTTATGCTGTTGATGTTTTCGCCAAATTGCCATCGGAAAAAAGTTGCGCCAATATGGGGCGTATATGACATCTGTGCCTAGCATTGATAAAAATAAAAATAAAACGTCGAAATAAAAATCCCTTGATGGCGTGAACACGCGTAACTTCCTTACAGTCAAGTGAATGTGACATTTACGATCAACCATTATCGGCATTTAATCTTATATTCTGGCGATAGATTTTTGGTCGATGGGATAACCAAGTAGTACCGTTTTAATTTACTACTCGAAAAATAAGAAAATGCTAACTGGCGAGTTAAAAAAAGATATTGGCGAGATTTTCACCCGGCTAACATAAAAGTATCAAGAATTCTTTGTGATCATGGCATCTTCTATGTAGTTTTATTCGAAAAAATAACTTTGATTCTTTAATCAAAATGGAAACCTTTCTTAGGAAAAGTGAAGTGTTGTAATTGTTTATGGCAGTTACATGACTTGGACTATTGTAATATAAGTGAAATCATGGCGATAGAATAATATCTGGCGACTTATCGCCTGTGTCTGGCTAACATTAAAGTACCAAAATGACCGCCTGGAATATAAAAAGCGAAGGAATCCGCCCAGATTTGTTGATAATAGTCACATGATTTAGGATATTATTATAGAGATTATTTTCAATTCTAAAAACAGCGCAAAGAATAATATTTCCTAACGATTAAAAATTTATTTACACGTGACTATTAAAAACAGAACCCCCCCCCCCCCCCCCTTTAAAATTACTATTAAATGAGTACGTGTTACAAGCAGGAAAATGTTGAAAATTATGTCTTGAAAATTGTATTTACACGTGAATATTAAAAGAGAAAGGAAACTTTAAAATAATAAATACATTAATATGCGTTTAACTCTTTCAGGGGCAAGGTACTTCTATTCGTAAAATGTTGAAATCAGTAAATGGCACCAGAATTTACAAACAAATTTCGAAATACGAAAATGCTTTTGTTCACTTAATAATAAAAGGAAAATTTTCATTACAATATTCTGGTGCATTTAAGAATTAAAATTAAGTGGTCCAAAAATGAACTACCGCCCTTGCAGGGGTTAAAGCGGTAAATTGTAGTAATTGTAGTAAATTTTATTATGTCAATCGTTTTATAACGCTGTTAAAAAATACCGGGAAGCAAAGACTCTGTTTACTTAATTCATTTTATTTTACCTTCCTTTCAAATGTTTAACTGGTCTTCTTTAATCAAACGCGAAAACAACCGTTGGATGTCTTAATAGCAAATGATTCGGCCTTAAATGTTTGCAATCAAAGGGAATTGAATGGAACCCGTTTACAGGGAGATCACTATAGGTTTTTTCAATTATAATTCAGTCTTCTCTAATCTTTTTAAAACCGATCAAATTAGCATGCTTTTAGATTCTGCGGTGTCTGAATGGGGGGTTGGCGAGCGTAGCTTGCAGGGGGCAGAGCCCCCTAGTTGAATATAAAAAATATTATGTATCGATTTTATTTTAAAGTAGAAATTTGTAATGTATATTAATAATGTTATTAATTTAATAAATTTAGGATACATTAAATTTAAAAAATATTAATTTAATTTTTATACTAAAATTAGTAACAGTTTTGAGAATTAATTAATAGCAATTATTCATCACTTAAAGCTTTCATTCAAAATTTCCGATTTATTATTTTCAAAAAAAATAAAATAGAAATTTTTGAAAAATCAGCCAAAAACATAAAGTCTAAGTAATAATTAATTAATTAAACTTAATAATAATAACAATAATAATAATGCAACATTGTACAAATACATAAAAATTATTTTTAACAGTGTTAGGTGACATTATTGTCCAGATGCAGATTTTAATTTTTTTAAGCACAGTTATAGTTTACAATTCGCAAAAAGCAAGATATTAATTAATTATAATTAAAGAGCAAGAAAAATATTATAAATTAACTAATAAATAAATAAACAACATATTTATCTTATCTTCAGAATCCTTATCATTTTTATACATCCCAATGAAGTTAATAACATTACAATAACCGAAAAATTAAAAAATATATTTGCATTTACCCTAAAATAACTATTACATAGTTCATGTAATAGTTTTTAAACAAGCAACTGATAAGTTAATTATGTAAACAATTAAAAATTTAAATTATTTTGAATTGTTATTAATAAATACCTTTAATAAAAACAATTTAATTATTGAGAATTTTTTTATTTAACAATTTAACTATGAATATTTTCAATTTTTCTAAGATGATATTAACCAATTAATAAAATATAGTATGAATTTAATCAAATAGCAAATCAAAACCTGGTGCCGCGATTTTTTAAAACTTTTTTATGATGGTGTTGGCACATTATTTGAAATACTAATAAAGTAGCATCTAAATACTATTATCCCCTTCTTCACGAAAATTCTGCATGCCAATCAATTGTGAACGCCTGTCTTAACAGTTTGTCATCTTTATACAAATGTCAGATGCAAATCCCCTTTCCATACAATAGCCTTTTCGTTCCCGAGTTCAACCGTGGACCTGACCTCCCTCATAGTTAATTTCATTCTTTGAAGAAATATGAATGTTTTGAATAGAATAGCATTTCTCGATGTTTTTTATAATTTTCACCCTGTTATCTTGATTTCAGGAATAACTGAAATGCCATTCTACATAAATTTAGAATATGTGCAGTTCATGGGCATTTTCATATGAAAATTAAAGCTCGACTTATAAATGTTTTAAATTGTCTGGACTTTATATTTATTATAGGCTAAAATATGAGGAGCTTCTATAAAGAATCCACAGAACTCCCCCTTCCACCTAATCCTAAAAACGATTTCTTCTACCGTATGAAATTTGCATGGGGTGCTACAATTTGTATCCGAGTTATAAGTGTTTGCGGTTTTCGGGCTCTTATATTCGGGTTATACTAAAATTTCGAGAGTTCAGTTAAAGAATCCGATAATGTCCCTCCTTTTATAAAGATTACGTTTACCATACAAAATATGAGTGTTTTGCGATAATTATAGATCGAGTTATAAATGTTTTAATTTATCAGGACCTTATACTTATGATACACTAAAATATAGAAAAGGTCAACAGAGCCCCCCCCCCCCTGCTTTTTAAAACGATTACGTTTATCATACGAAATTTGTGTGAGCTGTGACAATTTTGATCTGTGTTATAAGTGTTTGCGTTTTCGAGTCCTTATATTCGGGTTATACTAAAATTTAAGGAGTTCAGTTAAAACATCCGATAACGTCCCTCCTTTTATAAAGTTTATGTTTACCATACAAAATATGAGTGTTTTGCAATAATTTAATTAGCGAGTTATAAGTGTTTTAATTTATCAGGACCTTATACTTATAATACACTAAAATATAGAAAATGTCAACCCCCCTCTGCTTTTTAAAATAATTACCATACGAAATTTGTGCGAGCTGTTACTAAAATTTTAAGGCCTTTATTTAAAAAACTCTACAATGTCTCCTTTATAGGGGACATAGTAGAGTTTTTTAAATTTTTTAAAATTATGTCACCTATTTCAAGTGCATAAAATTTCAGCTTGCTGGAGAAGGGACCGAAATGGCAAGGGATAGAAATGGTTAGGAACCGAAATGTCTCGGGGCCGAAATGTCTCGGGACCGAAATATCTTGGGACCGAAATGGCCAGGGACCGAAATGACTTGGCACCGAATTGTCTCGGGACCGAAATGACTTGGGACCGAATTGTCTTGGGACCGAAATGCCTCGGGACCGAAATGCCTCGGGACCGAAATGTCTCGGGACCGAAATGCCTCAGGAACGAAACGACGGGATCGAAGTGTCGGGACCGAAACGTCCTGCTTCCGCCGAAAATGTAATCCTAAAATCCTTTTCATTCGGCCCAGGCCCAAACACAGCCACTTGCTTTGACGCGCTTGTCAATTCAAACCTGTATTTCTTTGCTTTTGCTTTTACCGTTGCAAATTTATATTCATAAATCGCGTATTGAGCGTAGGTATGATCAAAATTTCGATAAAAAATGAGAATATGGGCAGTTATAGGATGAAATATCTGCTCCCTGTTCCACGTGCTTCTCTTGTTTGGGTCGAATGAGGGCTTTTAAATTTGAGTGATAACCGCTTTCATTTTGCAAACCGTTTTTAAGGCATGCTGCATCTCTACCTATCTCTTTCCTCTATGGCCGTTACCATTATCTTTTTACACGTGAAGTTTTTGCTACGGCACTCCATTGTGAAATTTGGTAATTTTTGAAACTCAATATTTGAATAACGACATAATCATTAGATTTGAAATTTATATCAAGAAAAAAACATTTTTTAACCTTTCTAACGCAGTTTGTCCAACCTTTTTTCGACAAATACTTTTAAGGTTTTTAGTAACTTCAAATGTTTCATTTTCCAAGATTAATCTGTGACAACGATTAGCGAAAAAGTCAGTCGCCAGCAACACATAACATTTTATTAAAGAGGATTATTTCTTGCCAACATGACCACTTCACTCACCTAATACGTTTCGACTATTGCTATATACGGATAAAATCCTCTTCAAAATTCATTTTATAATGTTTACAATGTTATGTTCGCATGGTTTATATTCTAATTTATTTGAAGCACTAAAACTAAATCTATGTTAAAAAGATATCAGAGTAACTTTGCATTCGTTATTATCCTTTGGCATAGGATTAATAATTATATTATTAAACTTAGTCTGTTATTTACAATAAATTCATTAATGCCGATTGCAAGAAAACTAGCCTATCAGAAAATCTTAAAAAAAGCATGTAATTTAAAAAAAAAATTAGCCTGTGTATTCGAATAGATCTAAATCCCAACAAAAAGTTTTCGGTAAAAAAAAAAAAGCGCCAAGTTCTCCTTAATGTTTCGGCCAGAAAAAGTAGTGATATCTGAAGTTCGCACAAGTTAAAAGCCAAATATCCCAAATCTTTCATTGAAAATGGCTTCCTGCGACTTGGCCGTTAATGCCTTCTACAGCATTTCAAAATTAATGATTGGGAAATTACACATTTATGAATTATTTAAATATTAAAAGTAATATGAGAATGCAAAGAGGCAAATTCACATAAAGACATTATAAGTAAAAGATTTCTGATAACTACCATTCAGTTTCAACAAACATTAGTTTTGATTACAGATCATTTAGTCCACTTGTGCTTTAATTGCCATTTTGTACGGTCTAAAGCTAAAGTCATTAACGTAAAACCCAAGAAATAAAATAAAATTTACTTACTTCAAATCTTACAATATGTTACATTATATTTTATTGTATAATATAGAAATCATGTGTATTGACGAAAGAGATTTATTTCGTTTGAACATTTAATACACTTTGTTTGCATACATTAAGAGGTATTTGATTTATAAACTGATAAAAACTGATACTAATTATGTTTTAGCAATTAGGGCTCCTGAATACAAGTATTTTGTTATTTTTAATTTCTAAGCATTTAAATAGACTGAAGTTGTTTAAATGCTTTTTTCAAATGTGTATTTTATTTCTGTACTCTGTGCCACAAAATGCCTAAAATAATCAAAAAATGTAGTTGGCATGCAGCTCATTGGTACATATTTTAAAATTTGAAAAACTCTCTCGAAGGCATTAACGGCCAAGTCGCAGGAAGCCATTTTCAATGAAAGATTTGGGATGTTTGGCTTTTAACTTGTGCGAACTTCAGATATCACTACTTTTTCTGGCCGAAACATTAAGGAGAACTTGGCGCTTTTTTTTTTTTTTACCGAAAACTTTTTGTTGGGATATCACTACTTTTTGTATGTTTTTTCAAATTTGTTATTCTAAACTATACTAATATGAAAAAACTTAAATTTCTTTACTTTTATGCTAGCCGGGAGCAAATCTCCTCATTAGACTTTTGTTTTTTCGCCAATAGCAGTTTTCATTTTTCACATGTCTAAATTAGAAACAATGCTTTGATTTTCAAATAAAATATTTTGGTTTACGTTATTATTTCTTATTTATTTATTTATTTATTTCTATGTTAAATATTCTATTAAATAAAATGAGGGAAATGCATCTATTTTAAATGAGATGACTGAAAAGTATATATCTTTAAATGAAATGAATGCAATATGAACAATGGAGTTGGGAACATTATTTGGCGATTTGCCACTTACGCCCGGCTAACATAAAAATAACTAAATTTATTTTATTGAGCTATACAAATTTATACTTTATTTCTCTTTATATTAAAGTACTAGCCGCCTCTAGCAAGCAGTATTGACCGTATTAATTCCATGTTAAACATTGCATCATGTGTCTGTTATTCATAATTTAATTTACTTGTCCATTCTTTTGCCAAGTCGGTAGCTTTTGATAGAGAAATCAAGAACTCTTTACAATCATGGAAGCACATCATATATTTTGTGTTGTTATGTATTTCATCTTTGGTGACAAATATCGCTTAACTCACTTATGCATGTTTCCTTAGCAGTTACGATTCGTTCTCTAATGCGGAAATTTTTAATCCTATTAAGTAATCTTTTCTAATTGGGATCACTGCCAATTGTTGTATTTTAACTGATACGACTGGGTACAAGTGAAATGGTTCTTATGAAATCCTTTGACAATATCTGCATTTGTATTAAACCATATTGATGGTAATATCTTTTTTTTCACGTTAACCTTTTCAATAGACTCGATTATGGAAGAATAGAAGGTCTACCGGCTCACTGCCATGATCCTTTTGAAAATCTATCATTCTTCTCATCTGATCGTGTTGAACAATTAGTCAATGTGCCATGGTTTTAAGATTTTAGCTAATTTTATTTGAAACCTGAAAACTAAAATGCGAGGAACCGGATTATAGAAGATTCATTCTAACGTACATATCGATTAACATGTTACATATTATAGAATTATAATAATCATAAGAAGAACTGGCAGTTTCAATGCTTTAATAGTTTCCGTAAATTTTCTTTACATACTACAGAAGTTTTAGCGGTGTAAAAATTAACAATATAGTCAGAGTAAGTATAATAACAGTACAATATAATAACAATAGCAGGGGCTTTGGGCAGTGACGAAACTATTAGAACTTTTGAAATATTAGTACGTTATATCATATAACTATTCAGATCTCAGATGATATGCGGAAAAATAAAAATAGATGGCTCGCATTAATAATTAACTCATTTAAAAATATCCACTAGCGTCAAATATTCGCCAAGCTTGGCGACATTTAGTGAAGTTTCGCAAAATTTTGTAATATATCATGTCAATTCTCAAATTTGGCGACAAAAAATGTTTTGTTTATTCTGACGTCATAATGATGCATATGTATTATGTATTACACACATACCTATAATATGTATGATGCAAATGTATTATGTATTATATGTATATGTATAATATGTATGATGCATATGCATAAGTTCATTAACATCATTAAAACGCACTTAAAGGAATAGTGTTCCATAAATAGTAGGGATAATTGCCAGATTGACCAGAGTGCTATTGAGATTAGAATTCCGACATTTATAATAGACCGGGAGGCGTCTGTACACGCCATAACCTCATCGAGTTTACAGCTGAAATTTTAGAATTAGTTAAAACTAGATTAGCATATTTAAATGCAACAGGTCTGTTAAGTCATATCTTGGTAGAAACCACTTGAAGACCTAATTTTAGTGGTTAACTGATAGGTTTACTATTGTATTTCCCTGCATCCAAAAGTTTGGAAACATGGAGGAATGGGTGTAGGAAAACACAGTGGAAAATCCACCAATTAACCCGTAAAATCGGGTCTGTAAGTGGTTTCCACAAAGATATGACTTGGCAGACCAGTTACATTTCAATACGCTAATCAATATTTAACTAATCCTAAAATTTCAGCTGTCAACTCGATGAGGTGGTGATCTGTGCAGACGCCTCCCGGTCTTTAATAAAATTTCTTTTAAGGAAGTGAAAGATAGAAAGATGGACAGATAAATTGAAAGATTTGCCTTATTGAGATTTTTGTAAAAGCATATAAAAATTCATTCAGCTTGAAATCATGTAACACCTTTATAACTCAGGATAATTTTCTGTAATCGGGTTTTGGAAACTAACATATCTTATCTATAACTATAATCTTTCTTTTAAAGATTTAAAATTAACAATAAATTAACAGTAAGTAGGCTAATAATACAATATAATAACATTAGCAGCGGACTTCGGACGCCGCATCTGTCGCACATCGTTAAAGACAGTTTATTAGTTACACATTTCATTTAATTAAAATGAGATTTTTAAACATTCATATGGAATTAGGATATTTTTCCACTATAGGGACCTTGGCATTTTTTTTTAAATCTTGGCGCAATTCGGACTTCAGAAACTGAGATATGTTGCCAAATTATATAAACAACTATGAAAACAAACCTGATGAACTTTTATGTTGTCCATATATGTATGTATACATATAAACATTTTATTTATACATGTATAAAATATAGTTTTTTATGTACAAATTATTTCTGTCTGTCTATAAAAATAAATAAACGGGTTCCTTACATCAAATGAATTGTATACATATGGAAAAAATTGCTTGTGGATATGAAACAGTAAATAGGTTGCCAGAAAATGCGTTATTACTAAATTTCTTTTCTCGTCAAGTTAATTTTTTCTATTTCGCCAAGGCTACTATATCGGAAAAGTACCGAACTGCGATTATATTTTGTTAAATGTGCTATTGTTTTAATATTGTGAATATATCATAACCTATACTGATTAAAATTTTTAGGTATATTAATTTTTTCTATTTAACAAACATCTTTGGAAAAGCATATATATAAAATGTTATTCTGATTGAAATCACGTGACCCCCTTCAAAACTCTGTAATCGAGTTTTGGCGACCAACATTGGCACAAGGAACTGTTTACGGCCAAATGAACACCCCTTGTTTGAAGGGTTTAGAGGCGAAAATTCTGTGTTTTCAGATTTTTCTGGTTAATTGTGCTACAAACCCGACTTACTTGTGAAATTTCATGATTCTACGACTTTTAGAAGTACCTTAGTTATTTGATGATGCGAAGTGAGTCAGTGACAAAAAAGCGCTTTTTCGAAATTTAATATTTCGAAAACTACTAAATATAGAAACATGAAATCGTGGAATCTTAGTTCAGTTTGACCATACGAGCATGTGTATAAAAGAAAAATTTCTATATCTCTCCCTAAAACGACGTTATGAGGGGGTGAAAAGTATGCCGAAATGGTTCAAGAAAAGGTAGCTTACGGCTTGTGCGAACTTGGCGGACGCACTACCGTGCTCCCAGATAAGCAAGTTATAGAAGAAAAAGTTTAATTATTTAAAGCTCGTTATTAATGGGTTAAAAACTGAACATCGATACTATTGTTAAAGACTAAGACTTCCTTCAGAGGGATTAGTCTGAACGATGTTAGTGAGAACATAGATTAGATAATAACACGTGACAAGAATAGAAAATGTGATGCTATATTTAATTGACAATACGTGGTCTGTCTTACAAATATTCAACCTTTGTCCGAAAAAAATACATAAGCTACTGACAGGATTGCTACCCTTATTCCTTTCGAGGTAGGCCCCTTGCGCCTCCACAAAAAACAAATCGGCATTGACTGCAGCGTAAGTTATGACACGAGATCTGGAATATCTCGTCTGTATACCCTTTGAGCAGTGAAAATGTCATTTCGAGTAATTTACAAATCCATACATATTTTTCCAACAAATCATGCAAGCTAAAATACGTCAATAACAACCCGATTAAAAAAAATTACCAGAATAAGTTAATATATAAAAAATCGTCTAATGACAATTGAGAAAATGACCTTATGATTACATTTCTAGATTAGTGAAGATGAAAAAAAAATGCATATCAAGTTTAAACAGACACTTTTGCCCAGAGAAGTAATATTTTGACAAGTACTTTAGTACAAACTATTCGCTGATTCATACCGACGTTTATTAAATGTTAACACAACTTATTCAATGCTAGATAAGCACCTACCCGTTTTGTTGCATTTAAGTTGCATGTTTTTTTTTTGGGGGGGGGGGATGTGGTTTTATTAAATATTTAAAGTTTCTATACCTAACAATGCAAATGAATGGTAATTTAGAACGTTTTCCGTTCATTTCATCTTTTTAAATTTTGTATTTTTTAGAAGCCATTCTTAGAGAGCATTTAAATCTTAAAAGTATCCCGTCCAAAAGTTTCAACCCGTTAAAAAGTTTTTAGGTCAGCAGTAGCACAGAAATTAAAAAAATATCCAAAGTTTTTCGTTCCTGCATCATTTTACATATCGAAATTTTTAGAAATTGTTCTATTGCCAATATTTACGTCTTAAAAGCAACATTCATGCAAATTTTCATCTTTATATTCCCAATAATTCCATGTACTTCGTTATTTAGATCATCTTTAGAACTTTGTCCGCTTTATTTAGTCTTCTTATTTTCGATTTTTTTAGAATTCGTTCTAATGCGTGCTTTGCAGTTTGAATTTTTTCTATAACGAGCATTTAAATCTTATAAATTACTACCATGTCAAATTTTAAGTTTCGAGACCCAACAGTATCACAGAAGTTGCAGATTAGATCTTTTTTTATGGTGCACCCTTTTTTGTAATCATGTGAAATTTCAAAAATTTTTTCTCTAACAATTCCAAATAAATCGTGATTTAGAAACTTTCCAGAACGTTTTCCGTTTATTTCTACCTTTAAAATGTCGAACCTTGTAGAAAGAGTTCATAACGAGTATTTACATTTTAAAAGTAACCACCGTACAAAATTTCAAATTTCTAGCACAAACAATATCCCAGAATTCGCAATTTTAGAACTTGTCTGCTCCTGCACTCATGGAGGTTGTTGTACCGACATAAAATATAGTCTTTGTTAAAGCAGAGATCCAGCTTTTCACCAGCTTTTTCAAACCATTATTTATTAAATCGGCTAGGTAGTTTCTGAGATTGCATTCCACAAACGTTACTAAATTATAATATTAGCATACACGTAGATAAAGGAGTCGTTTAACTTTTATCATATAAAAACATAAATAATTTATTTAATACGTATTGGCAGATGTATTTCTTAAAATATATACATAAATCAATTTAATACTTCTTCATTATTATTTTCATAGTTGCTTATATCATTTGGCAAAAACACTTTCTTAAACCTGAATTGGGTCAAACTTTTTAAAAAAGCGCTAAGGCCCATATAACAACGAAGTATCGTGAAGGGTATTATACACATGGTAATAAGGCACTTAGACCCCATGCATAGGATATAAATCGCTAACTTTCGTAATGCATTCTTTTCATTTGAAATACATAAATTAAATTCATTTAAAAAACAAGATTTAGATTCATTTCTTTTAAAATACAAATAAGTAAAAATGATAATAAGAGATAATAAGTGAAAACATTTTCTTTCAACATAAAAGAATTATTTCTAAATTACACATGGGAAAAAAAAAGTTGCTCGTTGCGGAAAAAAAAAGTGCTTTTGTCTAAATTTTAACCCGGTTAAAAATAAAGTACCGTGATTACTGCAAATGTTATAGGAATGTTCCGTAATCTGGTTTGCAACCAATGTCGTATTTTAAAAAGCGTCGCTTAACGCCAAATTAATTTCATTGCGGTAACATTTTTGTGTGTAAGGGGGGGGGGGTAGAGGTTGCAAACATTTACATTTGAATTTAAACTTTTGTTTATATATCTGTTGCTTATATAATAAATTAGAAGCTTGATGTTCGAGCTTCACTCGAAACTCCTTCTGCGGTTGTTTGCTCAACGCCAATTTTATATCACTATTATAACTCTCATTTATAAACTAACAATATTGTTGTTGGTATTTTTCTTCTTTGACAGCAACCTTACCCGTGTATCTGAATGCGGATTATTGGCCATTTTTCTTGTACGAAGAGTGGCAATAACATATTCGTTTCATTTCGCATACCATGAGCCCATTGCTGCACAGATGTCAAATACGCACCATATTTGCACGATATTTTCTGACGCTAATGTCATATAAGCACGGAGGTACTTAACTGGCGCCAAAGTGTCGTTATTTTGCTTGATATGGTAACCGGGATGTTGTTGTTTATCTACCCTATATATATAAAACCCTAATGAATCGAATTGAAACGAATTTATGTAACGATTCTATGAAACGACTGATTAAACAACTGATTACGTTTCACGGCGATTTTTCCTAAAATATAGAATACTTTGCGATGAAATTAACACCAAAAATCCGTATTGATCCACAGATCTCAAAACTGGTATTAGAATTTTAAAATTAGAATTAGTTTTCGAAATATTAATTTTTTTTCTAATTTTAAATACATTTTTTCTAATGATGGCAACTCAAATTTTAATCATAACAGATATTTTTATTTCATATTTTAGAAAAGGTTATTTTAAATTAATTTTGCGACGAGTTTCCTTAAATGTATGCTAAGAAATGCATCATGTTACTTTTATTCAGAATTCAATTTGTATTTCATTATCATTTTATTTAATACAAAACTTTCATTTAAAATTGAAACCTTTAAAATAAATATCTTTTACTTCATTCTTTTTTTTAAACGAAACAAAAAGAAAAATATTAGACACAGATGTCATATACGCAACGGGGTACCTAATTGGCGCCAAAATGGCATTATTTTGCCTGACATGGTAACCCGGCTATTGTTGCTTATTTATTAATAAATTTTATTTGAATTTATTTTCTTTTTATTTACAAAAAATGTTATAAATTGTTTTGTTCTATAGTTATTAATTATTTTTTTCTTTATTGTTATTTCATTTTAAAAATAACAGAAAATAATTTAAAAATACATATGTAACAGGTATTTGAAAACGAGGTTTTCGCCAAATTGTCGTGTAAAAAAAAAAAAAAAAAAAAAAAAAAAAAAAAATCACGCCAAACCCGGTGCGTATGTGACAGTGTAACAAATCATGAGATTTAATTTCCACTTCAAAGCAACGTTTTAATGTTAATACTTCTCCCGTCGACCAATTTCGCCAAATTATATAAATAGCCAAATTATACAAATTGACATATTTCTTTATTTTAAATAACAAAAGAGCAAAAAAAATTAGTATAACATTAATAAAAATACAAATAAAATGACGAAATAAAAATCACTTGATGGCGTGAACATGTGTAACTTCCTTAAAGTCAAGTGAATGTGACATTTACGATCAACTATTATTGGCATGTAATCTTATAGTTTGGCGACAGATTTTTGGTCGAAGGGATAACCAAGTAGCACCGTTTTAATTTACCACTCGAAAAATAAAAACATGCTAACTGGCGAGTTAAAAAAAAAGCTATTGGCGAGATTTTCACCCGGCTAACATAAAAGTACCAGGAATTTTTTGTGATCATGGCAACTTTTATGTAGTTTTATTCGAAAAAATAATTTTGATTCTTTAATCAAAATGGAAACCTTTCTTATGAAAAGAGAAGGAATCACCCCTTTGTTTATTGCAGTTACATGACTTGGAATATTATAATATAAACGAAATAATGGGGATAGAATAATATTCGGGAACTTATCACACCTCTGACTGGCTAACATTAAAGTACCAAAATGGCCGCCTGGACTATAAAAAGCGAAGGGATTCGCCTGGAGCTCTTGATGTTGATGATAGTCACATGACTCAGGCTATTATTATAAAGATTGTTTCCAATTTTAAAAACAGCGCAAAGAATAATATTTCCTAACGATTAAAAAATTATTTACACGTGACTATTAAAAACAGAAAAAAACCCCTTTAAAATTACTATTAAATGAGTACGCGTTACAGGCAGGAAAATATTGAAAATTATGTCCTGAAAATTGTATTTACACGTGAATATTAAAAGGGAAAGGAAACTTTAAAATAATAAATACATTAATATGCGTTTAACCCTTTCATGGTCAAGGCACTTCTATTCGTAAAATCTTGAAATCAGTGAATGGCACCAGAATTTACAAACAAATTTCGAAATACAAAAATGCTTTTGTTCACTTACATAATAAAAGGGAAATTTTCATCCCAATACTCTGATGCTAATGTGGCATTTAAGAATTATAATAAAGTGGTCCAAAAATGAACCACCGCCCTTGAAGGGGTTAAAGCAGCAAATTTTAGCAATTCTATTATGTCTCAATCGTTTTATAACGCTGTTAAAAATATTTTGAGACAAAGACTCTGTTTACTTAATTCATTTTTTTTAGCTTCTTTTCAAATGTTTAACTGATCTTCTTTAACCAAACACGAAAACAACCATTGGATGTCTTAACAGCAACTGATTCTACCTTAAATTTTTGCAATCAAAGGGAATTGAATGGAAACCCGTTTACAGGGAGATCGCTACAGGTTTTTTCAGTATAAGTCAATCTTCTCTAATCTTTTTAAAACCGATCAGATTAGCGTGCTTTTAGATTCTACAGTGTCTGAACGGGGGTTGGCAAGCGTAGCTTGCAGGGGGCAGAGCCCCCTAGTTTATTAATAAATTGTTTATTTACTTTTATTTTATTTTCTATAATTATATAAATTTTTTATTCTAAAGTTATTAATTAAACTTTTTTTTTATTTATTGTTATTCCCCTTTTAAAAATGTATATGTAACTGGTATTCGAAAACGAGGTTTTCGAAAAATTGGTGTTAGAAAAGAATCGTGCCAACGTGGTGCGTATATGACATCTGTGTCCCAATGGCAATATTGATACTTTTATGTTAGCCAAACGCAGGTGATAAATGGCCAAAAAAGTTTCCCATACCATATTCATATTGCATTCATTTCACTCAAAACGTAATCATTTCATTTAAAACTATTGTGACTAGGTTAGCTGATAGGCACTAAATAAAATACTTGATTAAATATAATTATAATAAACACTGGATTAATATATCATGACAAAATCTAATGCAGCAGTTGTACAAAGCACACCGCGTTAAAGTAAAAAGCATCAGAACTAGAAGTTTAGTTGTATAACAACTACTGCAGCAAGTACATTTTTTGCATTTCAATACTTCCTCTAAAAATATACTTATTTAACCCTTTCAGGGGCAAGGCACTTATATTCGTAAAATATTTAGATAATTTAATGACACCAGTATTAACAAGAGATTTTATTTGTAAACAAGTAAAAGTAAATTTTCGCGTATTTAATAAAGATAGCATTTTCATCATAGAATTCCGGTGCCAATGTGGCAATTTGGGATTAAAATTATGTGATGCCGTGACGGCATCACCGCCCTTTAAAGGGTTAAATGAACACATTATACATACATTGACATAAAAAACAGAAAAAAAACACTGAAAAATAATTTCAATCAACAGTCTTCAGTCCTAAATAAGGTCTAAGCTTTTCAAAAAGAACTCTAGCAAGAGGTTTTGTCATAATGTCAGCAGCCTGATTTTGGCCGTCAATATGTTCAATGTTCATTATCTTTTCATGAAAATTTTCACGAACGAAATGATGTCTCACTTCGATATGCTTTGAACGCTTATGAAATTCAGGATTCTTTACTAGTTTGATAGCACTAGCATTATCCACAAACGGGGTTGAATATCTTCAAGCACTGAAATTTCTCAAAACAGGCGTGCCAATCAAATAATTTCTTTCGTGGCTTCACTGGGTGCCACATATTCAGATTCGGTTGTCGAAAGCACTACGCTTTTTTTGTTTTTTGCTAGTCCATGTAATAGCACAACCAGAATAGAAACCCAAGATTCCAGTTCTTGACTTTCTAGTAATTTCATCACCAGCAAAATCAACATCACTGAAATTTTTAAGATCACCAACTAGATAATTTTCTTTATAAAGCAATTCATGCTCAGAGGTTCCTTTTAAATATTTAAAAATTCTTTTGACTGCTTGCCAATGACACAACAAAGGTGAGTCCAAATTTTCCGACACAACATAAACTGCATAGGCAATATCAGGACGCGTGGCTGTACACAGATACATCAAACTTCCCACAGCTTCCCGATAAGGAACTTTTGCATCAAGAGTTTGATAACTTGTTTCATACTTTTCAGATGGAGTTGCAACAGCATTAGCATCAATCATTGCAAATTTTTCAAGAATTTTCTTGATATAATTACCTTGACTTATAAAGACTGAATCATCATTCAGTTTGGTAATTTGCATTCCCAGAAAAGAATCTAAGGAGCCAACTGTAATTTTAAATTCAGCTTTTAGCTTTTCCACAAATTTGAAAATTTCACTTTTGCCAGAACCCGCTATCAAGCCATCATCTACGTAAATGGCTACAATGAGCTTCTTCTCTTTATTTTTATAGAAGAATAAACATGGATCAGCTTGACTACAATTTAATCCTTGATTTTGAATAAAGCTTACAAAGCGTTTGCTTCAGTACCTAGGAGATTGTTTCAAACCATATAAACTTCTATCAAGTTTGCATACATGACTTGATCCATCATTATAGCCTTCTGGCTGTTTCATAAAAATTTTCTCATGAAGCTTTCCATACAAAAAATCTGTTTTACATCGAATTGCAAAAGATGAAGATTTTCTGATGCTGCGACACTCAGTACCTACTGTTCTAACGGTATCAAACCTGCCACAGGACTGAAAGTTTCATCATAGTCTATACCATATTTCTGACTATAACCTTTTACCACCAACCTTGCTTTATATCTGTCAATGCTGCCGTCAGCTTTAGTCTTTACTCTTAGCACCCAGCGATTTGATATCAGTTTTTCTTCAGAGGGTAAATCCACAAGAATCCAAACTTTATTTTCTGCCAAAGAAGCCATTTCTTCATCCATAGCTTGCTTCCATCTTTCGGCATCGATGGATTGCATTGCTGAGGCATAGGAGTTAGGGACATCATGCTCTGCCAATAAAACATAGTCCTGTAAATGGGAAGGTGTTTTGATCATTCTTCCATTGCGACTTTGCACTGTTATGTTATTTACAAAGTCTTTTGTAACAGATTCCAAACTTTCAGCAGGATCAATTAAATTCTCTTCATTTTCAGGGTCAACATTTTCATTTGGACTGAGTGTACAGTCCAAAGTTTTATTTTGATCTGTGATACTCAGATCTGATGGAAATTCAGGTGTATTTTTAGAAATGAAGACTTTTTCTTCTTTGAATATGACATCACGGCTCAGAATAACTTTACCCTCAGCTGGAATCCAAATTCGGTAACCATCTTTCTCACCACAGTATCCTACAAAGTTGCCCTTCTCACTCTTCTTGTCCCACTTTTTTCTTTTTTGTTTAGGTATATGCACAAAACATTCTGTGCCAAAAGCATGGAAATGATCTGCTGATCTTAGGAGCTTATTTCTTGAACCATATTTCATACGGAGTTTTTCCTTCTAATGTTGTGGGTCTAGTTCTATTTAATGTATACACAACAGTGTTGACTGCTTCAGCCCACGGTCTGACAGAGAGATTGTTCGCATGCATCAAGGATCTTGCACTTTCAACCAGTATGCGATTTTCTCTTTCCGCGGAACCATTCTGTTCTGGAGTATATGGCATGGCAATATTTGGAGTTATTCCCTTCGTGAACTTTAGAATTATCAAATTCCTTGCCACCATCACATCTGAATGCATTGATCCTGTTACAAGTAGTTTCTGCTTCGTTTATGAAGGTTTTTAAACAGTTTGCAACTTCAGAATTATGTTCAATAAACAAAACTCTGCGATATCTTGAAAAGTCATCTTTAAAGGAGACAAAATATCTCGACTCTCCAATGGATCTCTGTTGCATGGGACCACAAACATCTGCATGAATAGTCTCTCCAGCACACATTGGCCTATTCTTTCTAGTGCCAAAACTTTTTCGTTGTTGTTTGCCAAGCACACAACCTTTAAAAACCTCTTCACTACCTTCAACACGGATACCTTTTTTCTCTAAAATATATTTCGTATGGCGCTTATTTTGGTGACATAATCTTTCATGCTACAACTGTAATGTATCTTCTTGTGAGGCAATGTAAACATCAGCAGATTTATCAGGCTTTCCCACTCTCATTTTGAGTGCGTACAGGCCTCGAGATGTTCGTTTGCCTGTCATTCGCGCATCACCATTTTTCAAAAAAGCACAACCATTTGTATAAACTTTAAATTTTAAACCCTTGTCAACAGTTTTACTAATAGAAAATAAATTTATGCTTACTTCTGGGACTTACCACACATACATCCTTCAGGTGATTTCTTTCCCACTTTTTGTTGACTAGCATTTCTACGTTGATTATACCTTCTCCATATGCTAAAATAACTTCATTATTCCCTATTCTTACTTCTTTGGGGTGTGAAAAAGGCTTGTATGATAAGAAATGTTTCTCATTGCTTGTCATGTGTGCTGAAGCACCCGAGTCAGCTAGCCATAGGTCTGTTTCTGGAACACCAGCATTACACACAAAGGCAGGTTGCTTTTTTCCACTATTATTCTTGTAGCAATATTTCGCAACATGACCAGTCTTGTGACAAGAAAAACACTTCTTCATAGTTTTGAATTTTCCTTTTTTCTTTATTGAAGATTTAGCAAGAAGAGCTGCCCCTCACTCTGCTTTGATGGCATGTCTTATTTCACTAAGTCAAAGGCGCTCCGTTAATTTGTTAATTGTCCTTTCGTGCACTGGAACAGATTCCCACACACTTTTAAATTCAAAATATTCTGCCGGTAGTGTTGACATAATTCGACTCATAAGCAGCAAATCAGGTAACTCTGTTTTCACCAGCCTTTTGAGTTCATCATTCGCCTCACGGAAGTTCCGTTGCAAACGTGCTATGCGTGTTATGACATCTTCTGCAACATCTTTTTCTGAGCTAAACAACTGCTACATTAAGCGATCCCCCCGCTGACCCAAACTCTGTTAGTACACAAAAAGCAACTTTTCCCAAACGCATTTTGTTGTATCGCAAGTTGCCATTAATTCAATATTTGCATCGTCCATGCTATCAACAGGAATTAACTGAGCCAATGCATCGCTCCTAAGAAAAGTTTTACCTTTTGTTTCATAGGATTTTCTTGCATCCTCAGCAGCGGAATCTGCGGGATCAATCGGCACTTCACGATCTGCATCTAAAACACCGTGATGGCGCAACAACAGTTCGATTTGACGCTGCCATTTTGTCCAGTTTTTTGACACCTTCCAGCTTCTCAGTTTGCTCTTTGTAATCCATTGCAAAGGCAGTACGTATAAAAGCGTTCGCAAAATGAGTCCTTATCAAAAAATATTCAATCACGTGAACCGTTCGTCACGTTGTACTTAGGCTTAGCAGCCGCGATCAGTCCTGGCAAGATGCGGATTTAATATCGCAGTTGACAGCGTGAGAGCCCATAACCTATTGTGACGAGGTTAACTAATAGGCCCTAAATAAATCATACTTGATTAAATATAATTATAATAAACACTGGATTAATATCATGACAAAATCTAATACAGGAATTGTGCAAAGCACACCGCGTCAAAGTAAAAAAACATCAGAACTAGAAGTTTAGTTGTATAACAATTACTGCAGCAACTATATTTTTTGCATTTCAACAAAAACATGACATCAACATAAAATATAACCTATGTTGGAGGAGCGACTGTCACCTAGAGGTCTGCACGGGCCGGAATTTCCAGGCCCGGGCCCGGCCCGGCCTGAACGAAGACTATCTTGGCCCGGCCCGGCCCGGCCCGGCCCGACACAATTTCTACAAAAAAATCCGTTTTTTCTCGACATACATTTAAGACTCTTTTAGTGAATACTACATACATATTTATGGGGAAATTTTACAATATATTTTAGATTACTGTGATGTTCGCTAAACAGAAAACACACAATAGTTAACATTAACGACTACTTACAGTGTTTTAGTCATCGTGTCTACAGACATTTCAGAATTCAAATAAGGATTCATTAAAAGATTAATGTAGTTCAGAATAAAGGATTAAAAACATGATAACTTTTGAAGCTGTATAATAAAAAGTAGATTTGTGAAAATATTTCTCTCATTTTTAAGGCTTTTCTTAAATCCAAAGGAGCTACATTTCGACACATTTATGAATTCATTTCTTTTCGAAAACGCGTAAGATTGGCAGGTATTGTTATTCAGAATCTATGTAAATGTCGTTTTTTTTTCATAGATAAAAGCAATATATCTTTCTGAAAATACTGCCAAAGTTAGCGTTTTGAGCCAAAGTTACTGCCAAAGTTAACGGCACGAGCCTGCTGAAAAAAATTAAACTCGGAATCAGACATCTTGTAACTGTACGATGCCGATCTCTACGATGGACATGTTACTTTTCTGTATTGATGTTGTTAAACTCGCATCGGCTCGTGACGCACATTTAGACTTCTCGAGAAAATCATATTCATTGAAAATAGCTCGCATTTTATCTGCTTCGCTTGAATTCTTATATCGGGCCGATAGGCCCGATTAATTTTTTTATCGGCCCTGCAGGCCCGTTCAATTTTTTTGCCGGCCCGGCCCGTTTATTTTGTCTGTCGGCCCGGCCCGGCCCGTTGAAAAAATTGTCCTAATTCTGCCGGCCCGGCCCGTTTGAAAATTCGCCATCATTCCGCCGGCTCGGCCCGGCCCGCGGGCCGGGCCGGGTACGGGCCTCGGGCCAAGCCCGGGCCCGTGCAGACCTCTACTGTCACCATCAATTTGCAACCATTACTTTAGAAATCGGTTTGATATTTCCTGAGATTGTGTAGAAATCGCAGTTTAGAACGTTTTTTGCGCATTTTTACGCCTTTTAAATTTCACATTTTTTTCGAACCTGTCCTTAAAGTTCATTTATATCAAATAATATGTACCATGATTAATTTCAAGTTGCTATCCCCTACCGATCACAAAAATAGCAATTTAGAACGTTTTTTTTTTTGCTTCTGGAACTCCCAGATGGTAGTGGCATCGATATAAAAGAGCGTCTATGTTAGAGCAGAGGCTGTCAGTATCAATTTCCTACCATTACTTTTGAAATCAGTTTCATTCTTCCTCAGACTGATCTCAAATCGGCATTTAGAACGTTTTTAGAACGCTTTTCGCTCATTTTCACCCCTTTAAAATTCCAAATTTTTAAACAAATGTTTTTAGAGATCATTTATATCTAATAAGTATATACCATGCCAGATTTCATGAATCTAGGTCCTTCAATAACACAAAAATCGCTTTTTTAGAAAGTTTTTTGTTCCTGCACTCTCTTTTTGGCACAGGAAACAAACATAAAATACAGCCTATCTTGCAGCAAAAGCTGTCACAATTTTTTTTTTACACCACTATGTTTGAAATCGGTTCAGTACTTCCTGAGTTTGCATAGAAATTGCAATTTAGAACGTTTTTTAGAACGCTTTTCGCTCATTTTCACCCCTTTTAAATCTGTGTTTTTTTTTTTTTAGGAAAAGTTCGTAAAGATTATTGATGTCTTGTAAGTAACTACCATTCCAAATTTCATGATTCTAGGACCTATCATAACACAAAAACCGCAGCTTAGAACGTTTTCTTATTCTGCAACCCCTAGGTGATAGTGGGACAAACATAAATAGAGTCTATGTTAGAGCAAGGGCAGTCACCACCAATTTACAACCATTACTTTAGAAATCGATTTGATACTTCCTAAAATTGCGTAGAAATTGCTATTTAAAACGTTTTTTACAGCGCTTTTCGCACATTTTCACCCTTTTTAAATTTCGATTTTTTTAGGATATGTTCTTAGAGATCATTGATATCTTATAAGTAACTACCATTCCAAATTTCATGATTCTAGGCCCTTCCATAACACAAAAACCGCAATTTAGAACGTTTTTTGCTCCTGCAAGCCCCAGGTGGTAGTGGCACAAACATAAAATAGGGCCTGTGTTAGTGCAAGGGCTATCACCATCAATTTACAACCATTACTTTTCAAATCGATTTGATACTTCGTAAAATTGCGTAGAAATCCCCATTTAGAACGGTTTTCAGGACACTCTTCGCGCATTATCAGCCCTTTTAAATTTCGAATTTTTTAAGAAGTGTTCTTATAAATTTTTTAGTAACTAATATTACAATTTTCATATTTCTAGGCTCTTCAGTAACGCAAAAATCGCATTTTTAGAACGTTTTTGCTCCTAGACCCCCTTTGGGGTAGTGGCATCGACATAAAATATAGCCTATTTTGGAGCAAGTTTTCTCACCATTATTTTTAAAATCAGTTTTGTATTTCCTAAGATTGCGTAGAAACCACCATTTAAAATGTTTTTTTAGATTGCTTTTTGCGCATTTTCACCACTTTTAAATTTCAAATTGTTTAGGAAATGTTCTTAGTTATCTTTTATATCTAATAAGTAACTAATATTCCAAATTTCATATTTCTAGGCCCTTTAGTAACACAAAAACCGCATTTTTAGAACGTTTTTGCGCCTACACCCCCTTTGGCATAGTGGCATCGACTTAATATATAGCTTTATATTCGAACGTGAACTAAGACAATCATTTTGATAGCATTACTTTTGAAATCGGTTCCGTAGTTCCAGAGATTACCTTCTATAAACAAACAAACAAACAAACAGACTTTACTGCTTTATAATATTAGTATAGACTAAGGTATTTTGGCTTTTTTCTTTTAAATAGAAAAATAATCCATATTTATTTTCCTGTTTAAATAGGTTTTATTGTACTTTAATATTAGTGCGTGCATATTTTCTTTGCTCCATGTGCTGTAATACGATTTTCTACGAAAACATACAGCCAGTGAAAATGACGTACACTAAATTTTCGTGACATATGTAGATAAAGTGTGCTTTTTTATCAGTTTTTTTAATATAATTTTTAAACGGATTGGAACTTATTTTTGATAGTAGGTGCATTCAGTAGGTTACCCTCATAGGTACCTTCTGGTGCAATCAGAAACTAAATCCGACAAATATTTTTTGAGTTATGCTTGACGAAAGATTTTTATTAGGCATTCTTTTAGCAGGCCATGGCTTTAATATCCATCGTAGCTGTATGTATCCGGAAAGTAATATTGCGGTGTGTGTTAGCCTTCGCTTCGCTCAGACAATTACAATTTTTCATTGCGATACAAAAGTTAGTAAAAGATTAAATTAGCATTTAAAAATAAAAATCGAATATTTTATCTTAAGGACATTCGGTGTAATATTGTAGACAATTTAACAAGATTTGAGTAAATTGAATTAATAAGTATAATTATCTCAATGACTACATTGTGTATATAATAATGGTTTAAATGATGAAAAATATTTTTGACCAAAGTTCTTTTGGTATAAAAAGATAAGAATTATGTTAATCATTTGACGTAAATACATTATCGGCATCTATTTATAAAGAACAAAAAACATTTCACGCGTCCTTACATTTTGTAGAATACATTGAAATGAATAATTTTACACAATCAAATTAGGTTTGCTCTCTAAAATTTGATGTCAATCTGATATTAACAGTTTCTTTCATCAAAATTAAACATAAACCAAACGCAAACATGGCTACAAGGACAAACTAGTCCACATAAACTTAAAAATCACCAGTGGCAGCAACTTGCTATCAACATTTTAAAACACTGAAATTTAACTAGATAAAAAAATACGATTACACAAAATAAGAAAAATTATTTCATATGATAGATCTTTAACAAAGAGTAGCAGAAAAATATGAGCAGATTAGTACGCAAAAAATGAAATGGAAAAAACCTCCACCCCTTACTAATAAGCCACATGTTGTTCTTAAATTAAAATAAAGGTTGAGAAATCTGTTAATATGATGTATATCAACCATTTTTATGAGAAACATCTTGCAATCTCCATGCCATTGATTCAATGAGACTGTTACCGATATGAGGATCTCTTTGAATAATTTGACAAACACATGAACGTAGAAAGGAATCAGGGTAGCGTAAGATCGTGAAGCACTGAAATACGGTTTACGCTTTGTTTACATCGTAAGACAGACTTGCGCTCTAAGTTGATCTAAAGTGAGGCACCGTAATCCTAGCCCAAATGTTTCAATGAAATTAGTAAAATATTTTTTCAAATTATGCTTTTCTGCACATCATAGACGGCCCTTTAAACCAGCATCTTGACTTTTTTAAACACAATTCGAAAACTACTTGGAAGAAAAATTTGAAATTTTGGATCAGGGTCGAAACTAGCCTTTTTTACACCCGGGGCAAACATGGATTCTGGCGCCCCCCCCCCCCCTCTTCTGCAAAGTATATTTAAAAAGAGAATTTTACTAATTTTCTAATAGCCGACTTATTTTAAAATTTAAAATATGTAATCATAAAATATGCAATACTGAACTACGTAATCTACAGTGGCGGATCCAAGGGGGAGGTCATGGGGGTCATGACTCCCCTCTTAACACCAACAAAAATATTCTAAAGATCCTTTTTAAACTGAAATATACAGTAGAGTCCCGATTATCCGAGTTTCCGCTTTCACCGAGTAATTTTCTTCTGATGGGCTGATGGCTTCCATTATTATGAAACAGCCATTATAAATAAAGTGTTAGGTGAAGATGAAAGAGCAGTCGTAAAAAGTTAGAACTCGGATTTTCTGGCCAGAATGGAGGAAAAAAATGGCCATAATTAAAAAAAAAAAAAGACATTTTTTTCCCTTATGGCTATATATATATATTTTTTTTAAATTATGGCCATTTTTTCCCCCATTCTGACCACAAAATCAGAGTTCTAACTTTTTACGACTGCTCTTTCATCTTCACCTAACACTTCATTTGTAATGGCTGTGAAGCCACCAGCCCATCAGAAGTACATGATGCATTCCAAAGGTATAATCCTTCATTTGGCGCCCCTTCGTTCTGCTGCCAGGGGCACATGCCCCCTCTGCCCCCAGTTAGTTTCGGCCCTGTTTTGGATTCGCATCCGGCATGACTTAATAAATATAAATCCATAAAAAAATTGTAGATTGCAATTCACAATTATAATTTTTTTAATATTAATTTCATAGTTTGTATTATAATTTTTTTTAATTACAGATTCAATGTATTTATGTTTGGGTTTTTAATATTATAACTACACAAAACAAATCATCACATTAGGATTATAATTTCAGAAGATATTAATAAAAATAGAAAAATGTAATTTAACATTAGAAGCTCTACATTTTGGATGTTTGTAATTCAAAAATTTATCATCCAAATGACTTGAAATTTCGTATCTAAGCATAGTTTGAACCATAGATTTAAAATATCTTATCAAATTTGGGTGTTGATATTGAAAAAAAATATTTGGGCTGGTTTTGATTTATAGATGGCCCCCTAAACAAATATTTTATACATTATTTAAAAGTACACTTTATTTCCAATGGATTACTAGCAGTAACTTTTTTCTACGATAGCTTGTTGCAGAGTTAGTAGGGGGTGTTTACTTTTTTTTTTCCACGACTGTACTAGCTTTTTTAGAGTGTGATAAAACACAACTAGACAAGCAGAAATCTCCATACAATTCATGTTGGAAAGTCAAGTGGCTAAATGCTAAATGTCACTTCACAGGGGACTCAATCGATTTTCTGTTCACAACAGCAGTTGTCATTCGTGATGTTCATTGCAGTATACGAGTAAGGAAAATGCTATGAGATGCATGCATGGCGCTGTCAACAGTAATGCAATGCAAGCTAAAGCGTGTACTAAAATCGTTTATCGACAGCATATTAGCAAACCATACACAAAGTCATAGTTTGAATTTTTAACTATAAAAATCTTTATTGTCCACAAACTATTCATAAAATTCAACAATTTGCATAAATATACACAATACCTTTAAGTTTGATTAGCGGGTATTCTAAATTTTCATTTTTTTTTTCTCATTAGGTTCGCACAAGGTTTAGGCTTGCGCGTACTCCTGCATTCCATCAGAACGAATGCGCTTCTTATAATCATAATTTCAATGCATATGAAAGTAAAAATAATAATAAAATTTCTCTTCGTGATATATTGATTTAGTACTTTTGCCATTTTCTCCGGTAATTCCACAACACAGTTTCATATGAGGTCATATCGGAGCTCTTTCACGCGTTCAATTCACAGAGCTTAGAATTCCATGCGTGAATTACAAGAAACCTTTCACCAAGTCACATACAAAACAAACAAAACAAAACTGTTATTGTTCCACTAAGAAGTTTTCTCCTATAGGTTTTCTCTAAGCTCAAAATGGATTCTTATAGGTTTGACGCTTTTTAAGGTGAGACCTATCATTGTTTCAACCTGGTCAGAGGGATCTAGAGATGTCACCTTAAATTTTCGAAGAATGTGAGCCAATACAGTCTTTTCTTCCATAAGTGCAAATCTTTGACCTAAAAGAAGAAATATGTATAAAATTAAAAATAGTTTTTAAAAATACTTTTTCATAAGCATTCAATGTTCATCTTGAAAATCACGCCTAGTTTTATGACTCGAAAAATTCCGTTACAATACATTAAATTCGTGTGGGCACCGAACTCGATTATGAAAAATTCACTACTTTTTTACGCTTGTTAGAAAGCGCAATCAAGTGAATTTATTTTTAAAATATGTAATTTTTGCTCTGTTTCGTTGTTACGATATGGCAACAAGAAAGCAAAAAAATTAAACATTATTTAAAATATCTTTTTAGGATTCCTAAATTGATTTTTCAACTTATAATACTAGTAACTTAATTAATGTTAAATTATTAATTGATAAAAGCATAATTTATTAAATATTATTTTCTGTTTATAATTTATTTTCTACGTTTTAATCTTTAAAACATTTCATTGTAAAAGTTTTACAATCATTTGGCACATTTTGGAGAGCGGGCAGACATTGGCGCATCATTAAAACCATTGTTGTTTCATCCCGTATACAATTGTACGAGTTACAGAGAATATGGACCATGTATCACCTATGCCGGCTAACGGGAAAATGCCTTACAGTTAATGCAGTAATTTATATATATGAGTTCTAAAAATATTAAATGTTGCATTGTCATCGAAAACACACCTTTCAACGCAATTTTATTATTCTAGCATATCAGGAATAGGGTTAAAAATCGATTACGAACTTTCATCTTTACATACAAAGACCAGGTTGAGTTAGATAAAAGAGTGAAATATATATATATATATATATTCATTTAAATAAGATTATAAAGAATCTCTCTCCATACACTGTTAAAAATTTCTGTAAAATCACAAAAAAAAAAAAAAAAAAAAAATCGCGACTCTTTGTAAATTTACACTAGTTCTTGGTTAAATGCATTCGATCGAGTTTCTCGGTCAAGACTCTCTGTAAATTTACACCAGTTTTCGGTTAAATGCATTCGATCGAGTTTCTCGGTCAAGGCTCTCTGTAAATTTACACTAGTTCTCGGTTAAATGCATTCGATTGAGTTTCTCGGTCATCGAATTACAGACATTTCCCTGATCTTGTATCTAATTCCCTGTAGGAATTTCCATGTCTTTATTTAAAAATACTTTCAGCTTTGTTAAAACTTGTAATTCAAATACACACGTTTAAAATTCTTCTGCAATTTTATTAGAATTATTAAAGAAAAAAAAATTAGTTTCAATTATTTCATTTTTTTTCATTCATTTAGTTAGAATCATAATACATTTAAATACATTGCTTTTATAAGAATTGTGATATAACCTTAAAAGTAATTTTGGTTAATTAATCTGATTATTTTTGTAAATATTTTACAAAAAATGTTATAATTATCAATATATTTAATCAGTTTTAATGAAAAAATACAACTAAATTTCACATTATTATTATTTAAAAATTCCAGTATATCTTCAGATATTAAAGAAGATAATTATTGATAAGAAGCAATATCTTGATAAATAATTCCGTAAATAAAGGATTAAAAAATTAAATTTGATTTAAAAAAATAATAGGTATTATATTTCGGCCCAAACTAAATTAAAATAAGCCGTTTAAGAAATTTTCTAACGAATTTATTTAAAGTGAAATCTTTGAAAAGCAAAAGTACAATAGATTTTTCCGCGCTTTATTATTAAGGACATCATTTATGCACCGCAGCAATTGCTCCTATTGCGCAGTCAGTAAGATGTTCTTCTCCTGCCCAGAGGTCTCGGGTTCAAACCCCAAGCCGACCAGAAGCAAGTTTTGTAACAAAATTAAATGGCACAGCAGTTCAAATTTGCTTGAATAACTTTGATACTTCGAAGTTCTAAATTACACTGATTTCAAAAACTAAGTTAAATTATTTTAATTAAAAAAATAAATTGATTTACAGAGTCTTGCGTATTTTTAACGATGTTAACTTACAGTCTTGTGTATTTTTAACGATGTTAATTTACAGAGTATTTTGTAAATTTACCAAATAACTTCTCTGTTATTTAAGAGAATCTCTGTAATTTTATATAAGACTTAAGATAATGGATTACCCGTAGATTCTCTGTAATTTCACAGGAAAATTTTTAACAGTGTATATATATTACGCTATCGTACGTGGCACAGAAATTGCGATTACTTTTTAATTGTTTAATGGCAATGCCCGAATTAAACGCATCTCATTGGTTATTGAACAGCATTTCATGCATCTCCATACCTATAAGGGGGTTACCATAGGGGGGAACCCCGTTCTGTCGCCAAACGCCGCCAAGTTTGTCGCCAACTATCTCTAATATTTCGCCAAATTCCCATAGTCTTCCATTGTAAACCAATAGGGTTTACTTGCTTACAGAAAATCAACAAATTGAAATATTTTAATGCTACAAAACTAATATTAGCTTAAGGGATTATATTAATTATATTTAAGGCAGTCCAAGTAAATTAAATTATGAATAAAAGTAACATGATGCAATGCTTAACATGCTTTCGCAGGCCCGTAGCTAGACCATACTTCCAGGTAGGGCAAAGATTTTTCCAGGGGTGGCAGATTATTTCTTCATTTATTTTTTCTATCTCTTATTCATAGTTCTTCAAAAATACGCATTGCGATTTTAGGGATTTTTTTTTTTTCATTTAAAATATAAGATATTTCTAAAGTCAGTACGAAATTTTTAAAGTTTCTTCAGAGACATAAATATATTAAAGTTAAATAAGATATTTGGCATAACCAGGGCCGTAGGAACCGTCTCCCATACCCGCCCCCCATTTGGGGGGGGGGGTGAGCAAAGTCAGGGTCCCAGTAATAAGTCATTGTATCTTTTAGCCGAATAACGTTTTTTAACTTTTATAATTATTTTTAATGTATTTTTTAACAACATTTTAATTTGTTTTATCCAAATTCCTTTTTTGTCAAAGATCTTGGTCAGATTTAGAAAACAGATATGCGCTTTCCTTCTATATCCACTATTCTTTATAAAGGTGCCCAGATGGAAAAGCTTTTGAAGGCTTATAGGGGCTCTCTTAGAAAGAATTGCTTAAAATACATATGTGGTAGCTCAAAGGGTTAAACGTAAGACTTTTTCAAGATTTTATAATTTGTCGCCTGGCCTCAGGTGTTCTGCTATAATAAGCATGCAAAATTTCAAATCTCCAATTTAATAAGGGGCTCAGTTAGGAAGAATTGCTTAAAACACGCAAGTGGGAGCCCAAAGGGTTAAATGTACGACTTTTTCAAATTTTTATGATTTGTCGCATGATGGTGTTCAGCTAGTATGCAAAATTTCACGCCTCCAACCTAAATAGAGTGTCACTTAGAAAGAATTGTTTAAAATACACATGCAGGAACCCAAAAGCTTAAATGTACGACTTTATCAAAATTTTATGATTTGCCGTTTGATGTGTGATGCTCAGCTATAAGTATGCAGAATTTCACGCCTCCAACCTAATTAAGGGTCACTTAGAAAGAATTGTTTAAAATACACATGTTGGAGATCAAAGGATTAAATGTACGACTTTTTGAAAATTTTATGATTTGTCGTTTGATGCGAGGTCCTCAGCTATAAGTATGCAAAATTTCACGCCTCCAACCTAATTAGGAGCTCACTTAGAAAGAATTGTTTAAAATACACATGTGGGAGCCCAAGGGGTAAAATATATGACTTTTCAAAATTTTATGGTTTGTCATTTGATGTGAGGTGTTCAGCTATAAGTATGCCAAATTTCACACCTCCAACGTAAATAGGGTGTCACTTAGAAAGAATTGTTTAAAGTACACATGTGGGAGCCCAAAAGGTTAAATGTACGACTTTTGCAAAATTTTATGGTTTGTCTTTTGATGTGAGGTGTTCAGCTATAATTATGCAAAATTTCACACCTCCAACCTAAATAGGGGCTCACTTAAAAAGAATTGTTTAAAATACACTTGTGGGAGCCCAAAGGGTTAAATGTACGACTTTTTGAAAATTGATGATTTGTCGTTTGATGTGAGGTATTCAACTATAAGTATGCAAAATTTCACGCCTCCAACCTAATTAGGGTTCAATTAGAAAGAATTGTTTAAAATACATATGTGGGAGCCCAAAGGGTTAAATGTTCGACCTTTTCAAAATTTTATGATTTGTCGTTTGATGTGGGGTACTCAGCTATAAGTATGCAAAATTTCACACCTCCAACCTAAATAGGGGCTGAGTTAGAAAAATTGTTTAAGATACACAATTTAGAGCCCAGAGGGTTAAATATTAGACCTTTTTCAAAATTTTGTTATTTGTCGTTTGATGTGAGGTGTTCAGCTATAGGTATGCAAAATTTCATGTCTCTAACTTAATTAGGGGCTGAGTTAGAAAAATTGTTTAAAATACACAAGTTAGAGCCTAGAGGGTTAAATATTAGACTTTTTCAAAATTTTATGATTTGTTGTTTGATGTGAGGTATTCAGCTATAAGTATGCAATATTTGCACTCCTCCAACCTAATTAGGGTTCACTTAGAAAGAATTGTTTAAAATACACATGTGGGAGCCCAAAGTACGACTTTTTCAAAATTTTATAGTTTGTCGTTTGATGTGAGGTGTTCAGCTATAAGTTTGTATAATTTCACGCCTCCAATCTAATTAGAGGTTCACATAGAAAGAATTGTTTAATATACACATGTGGGAGCCCAAAGGGTTAAATGTACGACTTTTTCAAAATTTTATGATTTGTCCTTTGATGTGAGGTATTCAGCTATAAGTATGCAAAATTTCACGCCTCCAATGTAATTAGAGGTTCACATAGAAAGAATTGTTTAAAATACACATGTGGGAACCCAAAGGTTTAAATGAATGACTTTTTCGAAATTTTATGATTTGTCGTTTGATCGGAGGTGTCCATCTATAAGTACGCAAAATTTCATGCCTGCAACCTAATTAGGGACTCACTTAGAAAGAATTGTTTAAAATACACATGTGGGAGCCCAAAAGGTTAAATGTACGACTTTTTCAAAATTTTATGATTTGTCGTATGATGTGTGGTGGTCATCTATAAGTATGCAAAATTTCAAATCTCCAACATGTGTAGTTTCTGAGAACGGGCTCTGTGACGGACAGACAGAGGATCGAGACGAATAGGGTTTCGTCAGATGAACGAAACCCTAAAAATGGTGGCTAGAGAGGAAGCACATTATATGTTTTGGTTGAAGGAAGTAATTGTATTAGAGCAGAGGTTACCAAACTGTGCTCTACGGAGCCCTAGGGGCTCCTTTTGAACTTTCCAGGGGCTCCGCCGCGCTTTAGGAAAAAAATGAAAATTTGAACGAAACCAACACATTTAAAAAGCAAAGTTTTTTTCAAAAATGGGAACAGATTCTTTTGTTACAAAAGCATTATGCCTTGATGATCACTATCTTCAACAATCTGAATTCTTTTAATTAACTAAATTATAATTTAAGTTGGAGACATGAATTTTTGCGTACGTATAGCTGAATACCTCAGACCACACGACAAATCATAAAATTTTCAAAAAGTCCTATATTATTTACTCCTCCGGGCTCTAACGTATATTTTAAGCAATTTTTCTAACCTCCGCCCTTTTCACGTGGGGGAGCACTTTTCCAACTTTTGCCGACACCCCTTTGACCATTCTTTCATATTATGCACCATAGCCTTACATATTTGAGTTCCACTTTTTACCGCCAGGGGCGCCTACTTATCTCGGGTGCTATGGGCCCAATCCCTTCGACTAATATATATACGGATAGTATGTAAAACGGAGTTTCGTTCGGATAGAGATTTGTTTAGAATAGAGTACGCCCCTGGTTGCGAAATGTGGAACTGACAGATTTTTCAAAAGGATAAAGTGTTTTGAAATGAATATTAAACGAAACCCTCTGTGCGATCTGTGATCACACTTACCCACTTGTTTTTAAAGGTGCCCAGATGAAAGAAATTTTGCATGCTCTAATTTTTTTTAAATTGTCTTTTTTTTTGGGGGGGGGGGGCTTTAAAATTAAGTAAAAGTTGGAACCCAGGATTAAAAACTTGTAGCTGCGACTTTTTTATTCAAATGTTTAAAAAATGTACTTTTTAATCTCGTTGGGGGGGGGGGGGGTTCAGGTTCAAAACTTTCTTAATAGTATTACTTTCTTCAACCAAAACAGGCATGGGCTTCTTTCTATAGCCACCATTCTTTTTAAAGGCACCCAGATGAAAGAAATTTTGCAGATTCTAAATACTTCTTAAAATGTCTTTTTTAGGGTCCCTATTAAATGGAAGAAAAGTTGGAATCCACGATTCAAAACTTTTAAGCCTCATTATTGTTATTCATTTTTTTTTTTTATGTAGTTTTTAATCTCGTTGGGAGTCCCAATAAACAGACATCTGTATACCATGCCTTTGCCACCTATCCCCTTACGTTCGACCTGTTTCTTTTTTAACGTTTCATTTCTCTTCTCTCGATAAATTACTAATGTTAATTATGCATAAATTATATATTCTGTAATTATATAATCTGCTAGCGAAGCTTCGCTTGCTTTGCCGGTTGGTTTTTCGAAAAAAGGACCTTTTTTTGGGGGGGGGGGTCCCCCTTGGGGGCCCCACTGCCTTCCGCAGCATAAACCCGTTCCGAATACACCAATCTGATTTTGAATTAGACAATCCTTGAATTATTGTATTTTTTCTTTCGATAAAAATTATAGTCTCCTGTTAAAAGTTAAATTTTCCAGCATCGTCGTTCACCTTGCTACAGGAGCCAATTTGTTATTTTCCCACCTTCAGCTTAATCATGACAGCAGCAAAATCTACTGGATAATTTATCGGTTTCAGAAAAACTTGTCAAAAGGTCTTCGCAAAACGTGAAGAAAAGGGTATAAATAGTATAAAATATTGGTCAAAAATTCCGAAATAGCCGAGAGCAAAATTTGCCTATATCGAGCCAAAAGATTGAATGTGGAACTTTAAAAAATACGCTAAAAATCACATAAAATGTTCGTAAAAAATTCAGAAATTGCAAAGGATAAACTTTCTATATTGAACTAATAGACAAACTTGATTCCTTTTCGGGTTGTTACAAAAAAAAAAAAAAAAAAAAAAAAAAAACACCGCGGAGGGCGAAAAAAACGCTGCACAGGGCAAAACTTAATATATTGGGATAAAATATTGAAACCGGATTCCTTTTACATTTTCAAAAAAATAAAATAAAATAAATAAATCAGTGGATTGAAGTTTTTTTCCGTTCAAACACACACACGCAAAAAAAAAAAAAAAAAAAAATGCTTTGATTTGCCAATTTTTCGCAAAAATATGGAAAGTCACCAGTCTAACGTAAAAAATACCCAACATCCTTCAATATAAAGATGCATTTTCGTCAAATCAAATCCCAATAGTGCTCCGTCAACTGTGTTGCATTGTACTTTTCATAATTAGAAACTGAACTTACGCATGAAAATTTTTTCCTTCAGAACACGAAAAAGTCGCGAAGATCAAAATTTCTAGAAATTTTCCGTACAAAAGACGAAAATTTCTTCAAATATGAGAAAAAATCTCTTCTAATCACAGGAGCTTAAAAACGGGAAAAACGTTTAAAATAGCATAAAAAGTTTGCGAAAAATTCAAAAATTGCAGAGGACAAAATTTTGTACTTGTGGCTAAAAGATTGAAACCCGATTCCTTTTACTAATGTCAAAAAATCCCGTCAGAACGCGAAAGTGACTTCGTGAAATATTCAACAATCGCAGAAGACCACTTTACTATATTCGGCTAAAATGGAAAGATAGATTGAAAATGGATTCCTTTTATGAATGTGGGGAAAAAAGCACAAAACTAAAAAAACACTAAAAATAGTACAAAAAATTAAAATTAAAAATGTGATTAAAAAAACCAAAACCTGTTTTGATGGGCATAATTTAAGGCATACAGGTATCCTTCCTGTCAAATCTTGTTCTGAACAGAAAAACATGTGGTCAGACGAAAAAAGAAAAAAAACTGGACAGAG
Source organism: Maratus speciosus (assembly GCA_963932465.1). Classification (NCBI taxonomy): domain Eukaryota; kingdom Metazoa; phylum Arthropoda; class Arachnida; order Araneae; family Salticidae; genus Maratus; species Maratus speciosus. The sequence goes on from OZ010792.1 coordinate 41,626,905, forward strand.
AGTTTCTGTCTGTCTTTATTATTATCTTGTAAGAAGCCAATTTTTGTTGCCCACAGAAAGGTACTGTCTATCCGAAGTCTTTCTTTTCAATTTCTATCCGGAACACTTGGGTGACAATTTTAAATTAGAGAAAACTGAAAAATATGAAAACGTCATCCCAAAGGTAATTTTTTTTCGAATTAGTAAATCTCTAAATATATATATATTTTTAATAAAAGGCACCGTTCAAAGCAGAAAAAAATTATTATAAGTATGCGGAAAAAAACAGAAAATACGAAAAGACTTCCATATTTTTTTTTTATTTATGTGCAGTATTTAGCGGTTTTTGTGGCGGTTCTTAACATTTGCAAAGGAAATTCAGTTTAAATTTCTTTTTTTTTTTTTTTTGCCAAATTTTGTTCTCTGCTATTTTTGAATTTTTCGGAGAATTTTTAGCTGTTTTTCTGGTAATTTTTTTAACATTCATAAATAAAAAATCCGGTTTCAATCTTTTAGCACAATATAGTAAATTTTGCTCCCTATGAACTCCGAAATACCTTTATCAATTTTTGGCATTCTTTCGCATTTTGCAGCGATTTTTTTTTTCTAAATGGGGGAATTCTCAGTTAAATTTTGTTAGTGCTTTGATTAAATTCAAGTTGTAAGAATATCAGATCTGTTCCTATAGCGCCAGGAACAAAATGTTGAAAATTTTAATTTAATCCGGGTCGAAATAAAAATTTACAATAATTCAAGGTTTGTTTGATTCGAGATCTGAGCGGCCATAGCCCCGATGGGTATACGTTGCGAAAGCAGTTCAACCCAGCTCTAAATTCGTTTAATTTGAGTTTCATTTTGGAAAAATCAGCTAGTGAAGCTCCGCTGGTGTTGTTATAAATATGGAACTCTGATAGCAAAATTAAATATAGTTATTTCTCCAAAATCTTAGAGGGGGGGGGGGGGGGTGAAATAAATGTTTGTGGGTGGCCACAAAAGACCTTCCTACGGCCCTGGGCATAACGTAAATAAAATGTTTTTCTTTCAATTAGGAATTAGAATCGAATACCGTTTTTCACTTTTCAATAAATGCATTACACTTTGAGTTGTAATTGATTTCTATCTTATGATGATCTGTATCAGGCGTCACCTTGCAAAAATTGGCTTATAATGGCAACTTTGACGACCACTTTGGAAACTGATTTGCTTTTAAGAAAAAGTGAAAAACAATTTCATTAAACAGTGCATTTTTGAATTTAAGAATAAAAATGACTTTATGAATGTGTCAGTAAGTGATAAATTTGGATTTGTAAAATCGTAAGTAACCCGACATATTGTATTGCTTAAATTTGAAATAATGATAGGTTTATTTTAGAAGAAGAAGCGACATTAAAAAAAAAAAAAAAAAAAAAAAAAAAAAAACAGTGGAATGGGAGACAGTCGAAGAGATGAAGGAACAGACCTTCCATTATCTATTTTGTATTTTCAATAGAGGAGGGGGGGGGCTGTCGCTTGGAATTTGTTGGAATCGTACTAAGTTTCTACGACCACGAAACAACCATTTAACTGTCATGTACAGCAAATTCAAGTTAAGGAAACAGTATTGCGGCTGTGGGCTGCTTCAACGTTAGTTTCAGAAGCCTTTGGTTTCAACCCCGCCTCCTAACAATAAATTTCGTATGGTGACAATTGTATAAAGAAAGCAGGTTTTAGGGGTTTAAGGTAAACCCGATTTGTTGTTGAAGCGGTATGGGATAATTTCTACAAAGCGAAAAAGCGAGGCATGCACAATGGAGCAATTTTCGACAGGTCTGCTGGGTCTGTGTCAAGAGGGAGAGAAAAAAAGCTATATAGATGAAATTTTGCTACTTTTGTTTCCAGTCTAGAAAGGAAATTTAGGGGTAGAGAGCAAGGTCTGGCATGAAGGAAGAAAAATGGAAATTTGATGTATTACATAATTTTTTTAAAGGGAAATACTGAGTGAAAGAAATGATCAGAATGTCGAGCTTCATTCTAGGTTGGACAAGAAGCGGGGGAAAACTGGAAATTTAATGTTCTTATTGGAATGCGCTAGGTCGGGCAAAACATTTTCCAGGTCGGGCTTTGCCCGACCTGGCCCCCACCTGGCTACAGACCTGTGCTTTCGCAAACATAAATTTTAAGGGAGACCAAATTGGTCGCCAAAAGCTGCTAGTAATACTTAGTAAGTAAACTGATTCAAATACTTTTTCAACATTTAAATCTTAACATCGGATTTATGTTTCAATCAGAGGTTGAATATCAGTATTGAATATTATGGCAAAAGATATTTCGAATACATTTTTGACAAGCAGTGTATTTAGAAATAATCTGAACTTCAAATATATGTACATTTTTCAACTTTATTGGAAGACCAACTGCCAATAATTTGCAAATACAGCGTTATAAATATTTTGTAAAAAAAATTGAAAAGTACAGGTGATGCAAAATAAATGGGATTGCCTATTGATTTCGCATTACCTGTACTTGAAGTAAAAAGTACAGTTTTGTTCTCCAGGAATTTTTATTTTACAATTACTTCAAGGTGCTCCCATTTTTTCTCCTTTTCCCTGCTGAATAACGAGAAATTTTATGATATTATTCATAGGGTTATTGCCTGTGGGCTTGGCAACATTTAGGAGACTCGTGGCCTGAGAAAATCAATCATATCAGAACTACCCGATCAAGTTTCAGTCTGTGTTTTATAAGAAAACTAGCAGGCTGTGCCCGCTTCGCTGGTCTGCTTATCCAAATGAACCTTGAATTAAACAAAATGTATCATTGAATTTGACATTGTGATTTAAAGCAATATGGAACCTTACCTGGAATGTCCTTTCGCACTGCTGAAAACGATAAAAATACCAATGTGCTATTATATTTTCTAATGTGTAGACAATTTTCCAGCTATTAAGGTCTTAACCCTTTTAGCTGATCAATAACAGTAGAATTGGTAAAGAAAGATAGTACAATTCGCAATACAATAAAACAAACCCTGAAAAATTATATAACTACTTGTAACAATGCAAACAAACAAACGGACAAAATCCATCCAGTAAAACTTTTTTTAAAGGTTGATCTTTCATAAGGGGTCCATCTGATTATGGAACTTTCCCCCATAATTCTGTAACTAAGCAACGTAGAATGATACGCAATAAACTGAAACCTCCGCAAACATTGTCTTATCATCAAAGAAAGTATTATCAATATCCGCCATCTAGAACTTTTTAAAAAGTCTAATCTTTCATAATCGGTTTCATATGATTATGGAACTTTCCGCCATTACTTTATGACTAAGCAACGTAGAACAATATACAAAATACTAAAACCATGTCTGAATAGATATCTAACTAATATGAAATTCCTATCAAAATCCGTTCTGTAGAACTTTAAAAAATGTTACACTTTCATAATCGGGTTCAACTGATTATAGAACTTTCCACCACACCTCTATTATTAAGCAATGCAGAAGGGTATAGTATATACTAAAATTCTGCCTGAAAAATTATTTAACTAACAGTGAAAATTCAATCGTAATCAATTCGGCTGAATCTTTTAAAAAGGTTAATCTTTCATGATCGGGTTCGTCTGATTATATAACTTTAAAACATAATTGTATGTATAAGCAACGTAGAACGATATTTTATATACTAAAATCTTCCGTGGAAAGTTATCTAACTATCATTACGATCAAAATCCATTCAGGTGAGCTCAAGTTATATGCAACCGGGACGAATTTCCCATTTACATTTTACTCTAGTATATATAGTAGAAGCAGAAGTAGATAGATAGATAGATAGATAAGAATATTGATTATTAAAATTTATGAAACTGCAAGTTATTTCTCGTTGTCTCTGTTGAATAATTTTAAAGACTTTTCAATCGGCGAGTATTGAGATTTACTATTATGTCTACAACAAATGTATTTCATTTTGTACCAAAACATTGTCGTTAAAATGAGTCAGTTTTCTGTGGGTTCCGATATTATAAATTTTTTTTTTTTCCAAAATCGCCAACTACGCGCATGACATTTTAAGTGTCTGTTGGCACTGCAGTAAACATTTCCATGTTTTATTCAGCGAAAAATGGAGTTATAACTTAATTTTACTTGATAATAAAAAATACTTCCACCTTCAAAAAATAGTAAATTAAAATTTTTTGCAGTGTTACGAATAAATAATAATTAAAGTCAAAAGAAATTCGCGTTCAATAAATATCAAGCCCCAAAGTTTGGCATCGTTTGCAATAAAATTTGGTACTTTTATTTTCCACTACAGGCGCCTTTGCGTTTTTTAAAAAGCTTGGCGCTATTCGGGCATCAGAAAGTGAGATTTATTACCAATTGATATAAACAGTTAAGAAACAAACTTGATGAAATTTTTTGTTTGTTTATATATGTATATTATAAATGTTTTTTATATACAAATTACTTCTGTTTCTAATTAAAATTAGATAAATCGTATCTTTATGTTAAATAAATTGTATAAACAGAAAAAAAATGCTTGTTTATATGAAATGAAACAGTGAATAGATTGCCAGAAAATATGTTTCCAAATTTTCTCTCCGCCAAGGCTATTTTCTCTGTTTCGCCAAGATCCCTATACTGTAAATTACCAAAAAATTTTGCACATTTAGGATTGAAATATATGGCGCAATAGCATACAATTTGGTATGGTGTTGGTATAACGTAAAAATAGGAAAAGGTCGCCAAAAAGTTTTCTTTCAAATCACGCCAATTCTGTGTTAATTCGGTTATAGAATACCTCCGCTTTAAAGACACAGAATCAGTTTAAACCTTTTCCTAAGTTAATTATGCGCCAAACCACGCCAGGTAACATACGCCAATTGTCAGTAGACTCAATTATGTAACTTATCGGTACCAAATATGCCAATTGTCTATGGATTCGATAACGTAATTTATCTCCTTAATTTATGCATACTTTACAAACTACATCTACTTTCCAATTTTCCTGATTTTAAGATCAATGGGTACTGTTAGATGTTAAAAAGCTTCGCGCAATTCGGGCTTAAGAAAGTGAGATTTGTGGCCAAATGATATGAACAGCTGTAAAAACAAATAAAACGAACTTTAAGCTTTTTAAAATATGTATTCATATATATATTCCTATATAAATTTTTATTTATGAATATTAATATTTTTGTTATTTATATACAATTTACTTCTGTTTTTATATAAAAAAGAGATAAATGTATTCTTTATAGTAAATAAATTATCTAATTACTGAACATAAAATATGGATGAAAACTTTCCTTGTCTCGCCAAGCCCATTTTTTCCAACTCGCAGCTATATTGGAAAATTACAGAATTTAACCCATTGCTCTATGACTAAACAGTGTTGAACAATATATTATATACTAAAACTATCTCTGAAAAATTGTCAAACTATTAATGCAAATTCTATCAAAAACCGTTTATTTTAATTTTTAAAAAAGCTATTGTAATAATTGCGTACACCAGACTACAGAATTTTCCCAAAAACGGTATGGCTGAACAATATAGAAGGGCATGTTGTATACTGAAAACGCCCCTGGAAAATTGTCTAATTAACAGTCCAAGTTCCATCGAAATACACTGGGTAGAATCATTTAAAGAGGCTAATTTTCCATTATCAGGTTCATCTCATTAAAGATCTTTAAACCATAATTCAATACCAAGAAACGTAGAACGACGTGTTATGTACTAAAAAATTTCCCGAAAAATTACCTATCTAACAGTGTACGTTCAGCAGAACTCGAGTTATAAGCAGCGGGAATGAAATTTCTATTTGAATTATATATATATATATATATATATAAGTAGAAATGGGTATTTCCAGAAAATGCTGTCGTTTATTGAGAAATAACCAATATTGTGAACGTCGCTCAAACCAATGGCACGCTCATGCATTTTTGGCTTAAAATTAAATCGTCTGGCGATAAAATGAAATCGCAAAAAACATACAATATGTAATTCACAAGTATCGTCATTTTTATAATTACATCTGCTAGTTTCTTCTGTATGTCACATGATGGTCGAGTTAAATAAAAATAAAAAAGTAAATTTAAAAGAAATCAAAAACAAAAACAAAATTGTCACTCAGATATTATTTTATAAAATTTTCTGATGCATTTTTTTTTAACCGGACGCAAGAGATAAATTGCCAAATATAGTTTAAAACTGCAATCTTTCATATTGAATAAATTTTTAAGCATTACGAACATTATCTTTCATTTAAAGGTATATATAAATATTATACAGACATACAAACAATAAATACAATAAACCCAACTGGAGTGAAAAATTAGCCAGAGCCAGGAATCGAACCCGGGACCACAGTATACTGTGGTCCCGGGTAACTGGGTACTGTGTGGGAGGTACTGTGGTCCCTCTGGCTAATTTTTCACTCCAGTTGGGTTTATTGTATTTATTGTTTGTATGTCTGTATAATATTTATATATACCTTTAACTGATGAATGCAGGCGTTATTTATGTGTGTATGTGTGTTTTAATATATATTGTAGTATGAGTGTTTTATTATAATTATCTTTCATGTTTAAATTCGATATTTTCGTTTTCCAATATTACCACTCGTCATTTTTTTTTTCATTTTCTCTCTTCTTTTCTTTTTTTTTTCCTTTTAAATAAAATTAGTACAGTTTTTTTTCGCGATGTACAGCCATTTCAATTCATTTATCAAAAAATTCATCGCCAATAAAATAATGGTAACCCTTTCGCCCAAAATAACAGAATTCTCCGTCATAATTCTATAACTAACATACGTAGAACGATGTGTCATAGCTTAAAACCTTCCCTAAAACAATACCTATCTAACAGTATAAGTTCCGTCAAAACCCATGTAGTAAAATTCGAAATCTAGGCGTTCGGAACGAAATTTTCGTTTGGATTTTATATATATAATAGAAGATATAATAGATAGAATAGATAATAGACTGTGTGTTATGAACTATCTCAAAGTTTAAAACAGATCGCATTGTTAGATTTCCTAATTTTAACAATATCACGTTATGTTAGTTCCACATTCCACCACCAGGGAGCGCACTCTATTCTTAACGAAAGCGTATCTGAACGAAACTCCTTCATGCAACCTTTCCGTAGATACATGAATCGGGAGGGTCGCGGTCTTAACCAATAATTTAAGATAATTGCTGAAATTACTACGAAAAATATTTTAAAGGGGCCCTACGCGGGCCCCTAATAGAGTTAGAGGAAATCGGAAGACGGCAAAATAATCGCGAGGAAAAGTTTGCTTGGGTGCATCGGAGCTACTTTTGGCGCGAGATCTAAGCTCTACGACCAATAGGAGCCCAGATATTTAAGGAAATATGAAGTAACAAAGTCCAAAATAATAGAATTATCCGTAATAATTCTATAACTAATCTAGGTAGAATGATGTGTTATAGCTTAAAACCTTCCCTGGAACGATACCTATCTAACGGTATAAGTTCCGTAAAAATCCATGCGGTAGAACTCGAAATCTCGGCGTTCGGAACGAAATTTCCGTTTGGATTTTATATATATAATAGAATAGATAGATATCCTAATAGTCAAGTATAGTTATAGGTAAAAAACGGAAGTATAATTTTTATCTAGTTTTAATGTCTTGAAGTCTTAGAAATCTGTTCGGATTAATTTTAAACAGATGATAGAGATGTTTGTGTGTGTGTGTGTGTTTGTGTGTGTGTGTGTGTGTGTGTGTGTGTGTGTGTGTGTGTTCCGCCCTCAGAGCCCGATTGAAGTTGTGTGGGGCCCAAGGCGCAGAAGGTGTTCGGGGCCCTCGTAACAAAATAGTTGCTATATTTCGGCGGAGGGGGGTGGGGGGGAGGGAGCATAGGGGAGGGGCTTATTATTAGACATTACGATAAGGTTGCAAAGTTAATCAAAATATATTTTGGTTTTTGAGACAATAATTGCGGAAACTGAAATGTTAAGAATTATTTTTCTAAATCATTTTATTCAATTTGGAGTCCCCAGCAGTAGTGGGCCCAAGATCACAGCCTAGTTGACCTGTGATGTAACCAGGCCCTGCCCGCCCTCACACACACCAACACCTTCTCCCTCTTCAAAATGATTCGCAATAAAATTTATTTCCCCCCCTTTTTTTTCTCTCCTTTTTTAGGTGCTTTCGTAATTATAAAAATACGTAGCACCTATAGTCGTCGTTCAGTCCGTCTGTCTGTCTGTCCGTCCATCCGCAAGTAACAGCGCAAGAACTACCCAAGCGAATGGTCTGAGATTTTAAATATATAACTGCTGCAAAATTTTGTCGGGTCATTTCAAATTTTATGAAAATCGGATGTATAGTTTAATTACAGAGACAGTCAAAAGTTTTAAAATTATTCCAAGCGCATTTTAATGATGTTACAGCCTTTCGATTAGAATGAAAGTGATATGCACTTATGAAGTCCATAAAAATATACATTCAGTACAATATGCGGTGCAAAAATAGTTATAAAACTAGTTATAGTACGAACGCACCTCATTTGTCGCGTTTGACATGCAATTTCCAACTTGTTTTTTTTTCTTTTGTCCTAATATGGGTTACTTGAAAACTTAATACGTAAAAAGAAAACAAAAGTCGTTGAAATTTAAAGTTTGATTTTGAAAGTCGGTGAAGAGAAGAAAAGGCTTAGCGACACGAATTACCTACGGGTTTTTAGATGGCATTATCCGGCATTGCTTATCTTCAAAAGCATGAAATTTGCAAATATTACTGTTTCAGTGCCACAGAATCCGACAGCATTTCCTCTAAATTTCACACATCTCGATTAAAGTCGAATGCTTCTAGAAGACGACCATTCCGTGACTGTAATGTTCCACGAATTGGCTTAAAGTGTCAAATTTGATATCATTTCTTGAAAGACATTTAAACACGATCTAAATTTTTGATATCTAAAAAAAATATTTGCTTTCCAACATTTCTGAATGAAAGTTACTTTAAGAATGTGTCAAAAGATAACGAATTTGTATTTAATAACAACCTTAAGTGTTCAACTGATAAAAATAAGCATGAAATCGTTATCTATATATTATTATTATTAGTAGTAGTAGTAGTAGTAGTAGAAGTAGTAGTAGTAGTAATAGTAGAAGTAGTAGTATTTTGTGGATTCGAGATTCTTAATCTGGGAAATATCGTTTTTCACATTTTGGCCTACACTAGACAAATCAATATTTATTTTTTAAATGAAAAAGTATTGAAAAAGCGTTGATCTTTCATAAGATATGAGAGTTTTAAATGTAGTTAAAATTAATGATTTATATAATTTTTAATTAAATTTGTAGTTTAAAAAATAAAATTCACATTTAAAATATAATATATACGTATAAATATACATTTCAAGAAAAGAAAAAGAGCAAAAACTTATATAAATAAAACAAATATATGCCCCGGACCTCCTTAAAAAAAAAGATGGGGATATTTCTATTCAATTAAACTCTTCTTACCAATGCAGTTTCTTGGTCCAGCTGAAAAGGGTATATAAGAGAAAGGATGCCTTTTACTGCTGTTTTCAGGCAAGAACCTGTCTGGATCAAAAAGTTCTGGACGTCGAAATTGTTCTTCATCCAGGTGTAGCATAGGCACCAATATTGCACAAGTACAACCAGGCGTCAGAGAGTAATCCCCTAAGACAAAAACATATAATTGGTTGAATTTATGACTTAGCACAATAGCAGGGGGGGGGGGATATGACTTATGACTATTTTTGCCAGGTCTCCCGCGTCCAAATGCTCTGGACATCACTAATTTCTAACAGTTTATTTCGCCATCTTTAATCGCAGATATTCTGCGATTAAAGATGAAAAATGCGAAGAAAATTATTTTAAAATACGTTGCCCAGAGCATTTGGAGCCCAGACTTACGCGGGTCACCTGGCAAGGCTATTTATGACCTTCATTCATTTTATCATTAAAAGAACTGGCGTTGTCGAAAATATAGCTAAGTGCTTTTACAGCTCATAAATTTTCGAGTTTTATTTATTTATTTATTTTTTTAGACGATTTAAGGCAGGGATGGTGAACCAATCGCACACGTGGTACATACGACCTGTGACTGTAAAAACCCGAAGTCTGGTAAATCCTAGGTTTTATCGGTAAATCTTAGTATTTACCAAAGTGAGTTGGTAAAAGCACGAAATATGCTTTTAAAAGCTTCTTCTTCTGATTTTTACTGAGCCGTTTGGGTAAATGCTAGGATTTGCCGATTCCTTTTGGTAAAAGTCTGAAATGATTGCTAAGCTAAGCATAAAATTCGGTAAATGACTGTTTAACATACTGTATGTAACATACTGCGCTGAAAATTTAGCATGCCTTATACCTTGCTGAAGCATACCTCATGAAGATTTGTGGTATAATTCGCACATTTGTTTATTTTTATTTATGTAAAGACTACGGCGGTTGATTAATAAATTAAAGAGCGACAACAGTTTAGGTTTATTTTCTTGGGAACACGATTTCAATACATATTTTAATAGTTTTGGCAGTACATAAACTATAAAGCAAAAGCCATGCTTTGTTTGGATTCGCGAAGCATTATTTAATAAGACAAATATTTGAAAGTAACAATATTTTTTTATATTATTTTTGCATCTTTATTAAAGAAAAACGTTATTTTATGCTTTGGCGCATTTTTAATTTTAGAAATGTAAATTCAGCGAAATAACTAAGAATTGGAATATTTTATTTATGATATAATGAATTGTTGTTGTTGTTTTTAACCCTATCGGGCCCGGTGAGCAGCTTTCTATTTCTGTATAGCTGTCTAACTCCACAACCATGATAAACTACAAGAGACAGATACGACTGAAACCAAATAAACCGGCACTACGAAGTACCACCACTGACAAGATTAACTCCTATGCGGCAGCATCAATCCAACTCCGACAGTGACTATAAATCTCATTCAATAACTGAGAAAATAGAACCAACTCTTCACCACCCTTACTCCCCAATATAATGAATTTAACAATTAATTTTATTTGTTTACAATTCTTTTGTTGCCACTTTACACACAAAAAAAAAAACCCGTAACAAAATTCCTTTAAAATGCGCAAGTATCGCTTGCGTAAATGATTTCACATAATAAGAATAAATTGCGTATTGGAATTCTAAACACTGAAAAATACTTTTATAATTGAATGTAAATAATTGAATTTTCACAAATTTTAATTCATTAAAAATATGCTATAATTTTCATAAAAAAGTGTATTTTAAAAATTTCATAAAATAAATCGTGAAACTATTTAATTAATCATGATTCTATCTATAATGACTAACTCCATGATTTATTTTTTTTCTTCTGAAAATATACGTGTTTCATTTTTTATTTGCAAAAATGCGTTCGTAATGGAAAAGCATGTAAAATAAATGAAATAAAATAATAAATTTTTTAAGGTTATTCTATAAAAAAATAATATTGTGCAAATCTACAGATCATAATTTATTTTTATGTTTAATTTCAAGTCAAAATACTGAATAGTTTTTTTTTTTTTTTTTTTTTTTTTGTAAAGTGTACGACAAAATGTAATTTGTGTAGCCTAGTAGAGGTTCGCTTCGCTCATCCGAATTAATATTTCGTCAAAGAAAAAACTAGTTACACATTTTTGAAAACATTGTGACATTGCTTTTTTTTTAAAGAATGGCAAATTTACAATTTATTTACTGCCAAAACTATAAAAAAACAAACATAGAAATCATTTCAGTAGTTCTCGAGAGAGAGATCTGCAACAATGTCAGATTCTTACATGTGATTTTGCAACTGTATTCGACAATTTACAACAAATTTATTTTCGGTTAGACTCTTGACTTTCTTCATTAAAACTCGAATCACTTGATTTTTCAAAATTAATTTAAACAAAGCCTAGAATAACGATAAACTTAACTTTATGTAACATGAAATTTAGCTTTACATAACATTAAATATAACTCTTTATATTTTGCAGCATTTAACTAATTTATTAATAAATTTGACCAATTACGAAAAATACGACCAAACTTTATTGGAACGGAACGTGGTCCCTTTCGGGAGGTTTTACTGTATTTACAAGAAATCATACATCAAATACGAACCTAGTTTTTCTTACAAATGTTCAATTTGTGCTTCTTTAGTTATACGGCACGCATCCAACCTAAAGTCCAATTGTACCCATACTTCGGATAACTAGTCCGGTTTCGGAGTAATGGAAGCAATTGCCTCTCCAGCTCTGTGTCTCAACTTTCGCAAATCATTAAGTAGCGGCGGAAGGTAGACACGATCTTTTATAAAGTCCCAAAGGAAAAAAATCCCTTCCGGCTCGGACCTACAGGCGGAGGTAGATTTCGAAGTTAGGTACTAAATTCACCAACAAAACTTAAATCAGGATTAGAGATAAATCCAGTTCCTTCAGTAAGAATGAGCTCTAGGTAGCTAAACATTTTTTGAAAATTCTAATATACACGAATACACACACGCATGTATATGGAATAGGTTTAAAAAATAGCTAAAACAAATTCAAAGAGCCTCAAAGTGTTAAAATATGTTAATATTTCCATAATCGGGTTTTTCTCATGTTTTAATGCGTTTCTTAAACTCACATGACGTTATATATTCATCTGCTGACGTCCATTATATTTCCAATATGACGCAATATATATATGTTTTTTAATTCGCCAAACTATTTATTTCATTTTGAGTTTTCATGAGGAAATCTTGCTCTAGAAAACTTATGACGTAATATTCAATTTGTTTTCAAACGTCAAAGTATTTTTTCACATGAAAACTTGCAATAGAAAAGCAATTGTTGTGGTGAGAATTTTATTGTTTTTTTTTTTTATTATTGGCAACAGCTATAACGAAAAATATTTATTTTTCCTGTCATTGTTGTGTAAGAGCTGGTTTTATCAGAATCTTGTTAAGACGGTATTCAAAATTTTGAACCCTCCCCATTTCCATTCCCTTGGGCCGATTTCGCCCATTTTCAATCCCCGCCGAGATATTAGATATCTCAAAGTTGTTGGCGAGTTTGAAGACGATCCGTGCATAATTGCGACTTTCATCGTGTGGACAAAATTTAGTACATACATACACATATATATATATATATATATATATATATATATATATATTTCATATATATATATATCATATATATATATATATATTATATATATAACCATTGATTAAACATAACCATCCACCGTCAATTATTATGAATTAAAGCTGTAAGTATTAAAAAAAAAAAAAAAAAAAAAAAAAAAAATAATAATATAAGAATTATTATGGAAGAAAAAGAAAAAAGTGGAAACCGACAAAAATTGAAAAGCTTATACATTGAATTACGTTATCAAGGGCACAGAATTCAATGATATAAGCAAAATGGTGGTTTTCTGTGGGAAAAATAAGCTAAAGCTAAAAGTTATTTTCCCCTGTGCCCAAACAACCAAAAAATCAAGTGAATTGATTAAAAATGAAAGCAGAATAGAAACAAATATTATGAAATGGAAGAATCAATAAAACGTATTTAAATATTTATAGGATATAAAATATAAACAATAAACACCATACCGATTAATATTTCAGTATTTTACAAAAATCCACGCGCACATGGCTGCCAGTATATCAAAAAGATTAAGGTGAATAAAACAGTTAAGAAATCACAGTAAATGATACCAAAGGATGCAGTTAATACAATTTGAAATAAAATTTGAAATACCTTGTTAAACACATTTAATCTAATATAAAATAAATAGATATTAATTACATTATTTAAAATGCACTATTAAATTAATTAATAACAGTTTAACAATATCGTCAAAATTTAGCTAAAAATACCCCCTGGTGTATTAAATTATAACTGAAATGGAGCTAGAAAAATTAAAAATAGGAGCTATCTTATAGAGACAAATTTAGTGCTGCCATCTAGTATTACTTCTATTAAACAACTAACGCAAGATAAATATTTGTAAGCATTTGAATGTAAATAACTGTATAAACCAAACATATCTTTATATATAGAGAATTATAAACCGAATATAAACCACACAATGTATTTAAAAACTATTGTAAATAAAATTTAAAAGCATACAATATATTCTATTAGCTAACTTATTTAAACTAAACTAAGAATTTAAATAATTCTAGAACATTGATAATATATAGCATATAGCTATATGCTATAAAACAAAATAAATTCAGTAATAATTAATATAAATAATTATTAAATTTAAAAATTATTTTTTAATGAATTATATATCAGATATTTATAAAATGAACAGGAAATAAAAAACATGTGGAAGTAAATAGAAGGTTAAATGATACTGAAATACCCATTACTTAAAAAGCACAAATATAGAGTGTGGATTATTTTCAGACATCCATAAAAAACCATAAAGTATGAATGTGGGACATTCAAAAACATTAAACCGATAATAAATATTAAAAAGAATAGAGTAATAATAATAAAAATAATTACACAATTTTAATGCATACAGTATAACTATATTTATATTAAACATATTTATATGTATATTATTCACTATAAGAATGACATACTATTAGTAATTAATATGATATTGTCCTTAGTAAATTTAAAATTTAATAACAAATAATTGTAAATTAGATTGATCAATAATTAGGCTAATTATAATATTAATGAAATTCTCCAATTACATATAAAATATCAAATCAACATCCATATAAAATACGTAACAAAAATATAGTAATAATACAAGATCCCCCAATTTTTTTTTATAATTAACCATTGCGTATTATCCAGACAACACCACCCTCCTCCGTACTCTAACATCTAACCATCCAACCAACCTATAATATTTTTTTTATATTATTTTACATTTTTTAATTTTTTATTGATATTTTTTTATTTTATAATTTTTTTGTAATTTTGTTTACGCATGTGTTAATTTGTTTTAATAGATCATGTAAGAAAAGTACTAATTGTATATTAATGAATATATGAATTTTTTTGGAAAACCATGATTTAATGCATCATAAATTAGTTTTTTAATATTATTGTTAATTAGAGGAGAAGAACATAAACATTTTATTCCATATAAATGATTAAGTATTATATTCCGAAATACAGAATGATGTAGACAAGATTTAAAATTTGTAATTGTATTAACTTTATATATATATATATATATATATATATATATATGTGTGTATTACATATATATATATATGTATTACATATATATATATATATATATATATATATATATATATGTAAACTTTTTAGGTGACGATGGTTTTGGGTTCCTGGGGTCATATAATGAAAAGTTATGAAGGAATTTTTCAAAAGTCGCACCATGGTAACGACTGCAATAGGTAGTATTTCTTACGAAATCTACCTAAAATCGCATGGCTCTAACAGCTTTTAAATCTTCAGTCCAATAGTGACACTTTACGCTCAGGAGTCGCCATTTTGCATATGTGTCACCGCAAGCCAGTCAATAACAAAGCAGTACTCGCGTATGTTCTTATCTAAAACTGTTTGAGTTACTTTCATTCACGACCTTGAACCAACACTCTACAACGCTTACAATTGATACTATTAAAATTTACAACTTGGGCATTCATTTATAGGCACCCTGTAGATTAACTGATTAGCAGAATTTCGTGGTACACTTCTTTGAACAGTTGCGTTTTCTGCGTCCCAGCTAAAGAAAGCTTTCCATAGATTTGGCGCACCAAAAATTGTAAAAATATCCAAAAGATGATATGCCACTTCATCAGTTGTTTTACAGCGCAAGAATAGAGAAGGTCGAATTTTGTAAGGTGATCATGATACACGAAAACTAGAGAACAGGAATTCTGCTTTTTCAGAATTTAGTGTCGCCACCGATGAAGAAAAAAATATATGTATATAAATATAGATACAATAGAGCCCCGAACTTATACCTTTGGAATGGATCATTTTCTTCTGATAGACTGATGGCTTCTATTATTAAGAAACAGCCATTATAAATGAAGTGTTAGGTGAAGATGAAAAAGCAGTTGTAAAAAGTTAGAACTCGGATTTTCTGGTCAGAATGGGGGGAAAAAATGGCAATTTTTTTTTTTTTTTTTTTTTTTTCAAAATTGATACTATTAAAATTTACAACTAGGACATTCATTTATAGACACCCTGTAGATTAACTGATTAGCACAATCTCGTGGTACACTTCTTTGAACAGTTGCGTTTTCTGCGTCCCAGCTAAAGAAAGCGTTCCATAGATTTGGCGCACCAAAAATTGTAAAAATATCCAAAAGTTGATATGCCACTTCATCAGATGTTTTACTACGCAAGAATAGAGAAGGTCGAATTTTGTAAGGTGATCATGATACACGAAAACTAGAGAACAGGAATTCTGCTTTTTCAGAATTTAGTGTCGCCTCCGATGAAGAAAAAAATATATGTATATAAACATAGATACAACAGAGCCCCGAACTTATACCTTTGGAATGGATCATTTTCTTCTGATGGACTGATGGCTTCTATTATTAAGAAACAGCCATTATAAATGAAGTGTTAGGTGAAGATGAAAAAGCAGTTGTAAAAAGTTAGAACTCGGATTTTCTGGTCAGAATGGGGTGGGGGCGGGGGGGAAATGGCCATTTTTTTTTCAAAATTGATACTATTAAAATTTACAACTGGGACATTCATTTATAGACACCCTGTAGATTAACTGATTAGCACAATTTCGTGGTACACTTCTTTGAAGAGTTGCGTTTCCTGCGTCCCAGCTAAAGAAAACGTTCCATAGATTTGGCGCACCAAAAATTGTAAAAATATCCAAAAGATGATATGCCACTTCATTAGTTGTTTTACAGCGCAAGAATAGAGAAGGTCGAATTTTGTAAGGTGATCATGATACAAGAAAACTAGAGAACAGGAATTCTGCTTTTTTAGAATTTAGTGTCGCCCCCGATGAAGAAAAAAATATATGTGTATAAACATAGATATAATAGAGCCCCGAACTTATACCTTTGGAATGGATCATTTTCTTCTGATGGACTGATGGCTTCTATTATTAAGAAACAGCCATTATAAATGAAGTGTTAGGTGAAGATGAACAAGCAGTCGTAAAAAGTTAGAACTCTGATTTTCTGGTCAGAATGGGGGAAAAAATGGTCATTTTCTTTTTCAAAATTGATACTATTAAAATTTACATCTGGGACATTTATTTATAGACACCCTGTAGATTAACTGATTAGCACAATTTCGTGGTACACTTCTTTGAAAAGTTACGTTTTCTGCGTCCCAGCGAAAGAAAGCGTTCCATAGATTTGGCGCACCTAAAATTGTAAAAATATCCAAAAGTTGATATGACACTTCATCAATTGTTTTACTACGCAAGAATAGAGAAGGTCGAATTTTGTAAGGTGATCATGATACACGAAAACTAGAGAACAGGAATTCTGCTTTTTCAGAATTTAGTGTCGCCACCGATGAAGAAAAAAATATATGTATATAAATATAGATGCAATATAGTCCCGAACTTATACCTTTGGAATGGATCATTTTCTTCTGATGGACTGATGGCTTCTATTATTGAGAAACTGCCATTATAAATGAAGTGTTAGGTGAAGATGAAAAAGCAGTTGTAAAAAGTTAGAACTCGGATTTTCTGGTCAGAATGAGGGGGGAAAATGGCCATTTTTTTTTTTCCAAAATTGATACTATTAAAATTTACAACTGGGACATTCATTTATAGACACCTGTAGATTAACTGATTAGCACAATTTTCTGGTACACTTCTTTGAACAGTTGCGTTTTCTGTGTCCCAGCTAAGGAAAGCGTTCCATAGATTTGGCGCACCAAAAATTGTAAAAATATTCAAAAGAGATATGCCACTTCATCAGTTGTTTTACTACGCAAGAATAGAGAAGGTCGAATTTTGTAAGGTGATCATGATATACGAAAACTAGAGAACAGGAATTCTGCTTTTTCAGAATTTAGTGTCGCCACCGATGAAGGAAAAAATATATGTATGTTAAATATAGATACAATAGAGTCCCGAACTTATACCTTTGGAATGGATCATTTTCTTCTGATGGACTGATGGCTTCTATTATTAAGAAACTGCCATTATAAATGAAGTGTTAGGTGAAGATGAAAAAGCAGTTGTAAAAAGTTAGAACTCACTCGGATTTTCTGGTCAGAATGGGGGGGGGGGGGGGGAATGGCCATATTTTTTTTTTTTTTTCCAAAATTGATACTATTAAAATTTACAACTGGGACATTCATTTATAGACACCTGTAGATTTACTGATTAGCACAATTTTGTGGTACATTTCTTTGAACAGTTGCGTTTTCTGTGTCCTAGCTAAGGAAAGCGTTCCAT
Organism: Maratus speciosus; assembly: GCA_963932465.1. Taxonomy (NCBI): domain Eukaryota; kingdom Metazoa; phylum Arthropoda; class Arachnida; order Araneae; family Salticidae; genus Maratus; species Maratus speciosus. The sequence continues at coordinate 41,645,236 of OZ010792.1, forward strand.
AGATTTGGCGCACCAAAAATTGTAAAAATATCCAAAAGATGATATGCCACTTCATCAGTTGTTTTACTACGCAAGAATAGAGAAGGTCGAATTTTGTAAGGTGATCATGATACACGAAAACTAGAGAACAGGAATTCTGCTTTTTCAGAATTTAGTGTCGCCCCCGATGAAGAAAAAAATATATGTATATAAACATAGATACAATAGAGCCCCGAACTTATACCTTTGGAATGGATCATTTTCTTCTGATGGACTGATGGCTTCTATTATTAAGAAACAGCCATTATAAATGAAGTGTTAGGTGAAGATGAACAAGCAGTTGTAAAAAGTTAGAACTCGGATTTCCTGGTCAGAATGGGGGAAAAAATGGCCTGCCTTTTTTTTTTTTTTTTCAAAATTGATACTATTAAAATTTACAACTAGGACATTTTCATTTATAGACACCCTGTAGATTAACTGATTAGCACAATCTCGTGGTACACTTCTTTGAACAGTTGCGTTTTCTGCGTCCCAGCTAAAGAAAGCGTTCCATAGATTTGGCGCACCAAAAATTGTAAAAATATCCAAAAGTTGATATGCCACTTCATCAGTTGTTTTACTACGCAAGGATAGAGAAGGTCGAATTTTGTAAGGTGATCATGATACACGAAAACTAGAGAACAGGAATTCTGCTTTTTTCAGAATTTAGTGTCGCCACCGATGAAGAAAAAAATATATGTATATAAACATATATACAATAGAGCCCCGAACTTATACCATTGGAATGGATCATTTTCTTCTGATGGACTGATGGCTTCTATTATTAAGAAACAGCCATTATAAATGAAGTGTTAGGTGAAGATGAAAAAGCAGTCGTAAAAAGTTAGAACTCGGAATTTCTGGTCAGAATGGGGGGAAAAAATGGCCATATTTTTTTTTTTTCAAAATTGATACTATTGAAATTTACAACTGGGACATTCATTTATAGACACCCTGTAGATTAACTGATTAGCACAATTTTGTGGTACACTTCTTTGAACAGTTGCGTTTTCTGTGTCCCAGCTAAAGAAAGCATTCCATAGATTCGGCGCACCAAAAATTGTAAAAATATCCAAAAGATGATATGCCACTTCATCAGTATTTATGGCCAATTATGGCCATAAAAAAAAATTTCGGCCAATTATGGCCGTAAAAAAATTATGGCCAATTTTTCATCATATGGCCATCAGAAGAAAATAACTCGGTTAAAGCGGAAACTTGATTAAGCGGTACTCGGATAATCGGGACTGTTCTGTAGTGCCGTTTTAAGACTTAAAACACACGATTTCATTTTATGTAAAACGATGCCATCCAAATCCGCTGAAGAATTTCTCATTTACGATCCAGTCATAAACAACATCTACAATAAAGTATGCATAGGACGTCATTATCTCAGAAAAATAGACAAATACAGCTAAAAGAAATCAGCAAGAATCTCGACAAAAAAATCGGCTATCTCATGATTCATAGGCTTTCATTTGTTTGTAATATTAATATAGATACTTAAAATTTAATGTAGTTTATAATAGCTCCATGTTTTATCAGAAATTATTCATTTATATTTTTCTCAAAATAGCACGTATTTTAATTACATTTTTTTCGGTTGTCATGAGAAAATAGCAACAAAAATATATAATTACTATTTTTCAACTATTTTTCCTTTACTTTCTACAGAAATGGAGTACTTGAGTTGCCAATATTAAAAAAATTTCGCTAAAAACTGCAAAAAGATTAATATCTCAAAAATAAATGGAGATACAGTTTTCAAACAAATTGCATTTAAAAGTACTTTTTTCCCCTAATACGACGGTATAAAAATTGAAAATGTGCGATGCTTAGAAGTTTAAAAAATTGTTATAGAGTATTTAATCCTTCAATGATAAATCTACTTTGTTTGACGGCTGGCTTATGGGTCATTCCATGAAAATGAGCACATCAGCTGTGGCAGACATGTCAGAGATTTTAATGAAAATCAGTCTATAAGTAGATCATATCTATTTATGAGTAAATGTAAAATAATAGATTTCAGGATTGTTTATTTAAGTATTAAAATTTACATTAAAAGTGGATGCAAAATCGAGGTTTTGTCTACATGCTTAAAATTTCAAATTTGATTATTAGCCTTAGGATTGGAAAGACTATATTAAAAATTATTTATAATTAGGAATGAATAATAAGTAACAAATTAGCATAAGTTATAAATTGTACTTTTGTTCCGTAATGAGAAGAAAATTATTTTTCAAAAATTTTGAGGTAAAAATGCAATATTTCTATTGCTCTTTTACACATGAAGGACAGCTCTGACAAGTTTAATTTTTTTTAACATTATAGCTAAAAGTATATATTTTAAATATCGAAAATTTCATTCTAACCTTTTTATTCCTTAATGAGAAAGAAAAATAAATAGTAAAAAATGTTGAGGGTAAAATGCTTTCAGTGTTTTTTTACATGAAGAATATATTTAAATAAAGTAGAAAAAAATGATTCAGTTTGGACAAAAAATTATATATTGATCCTAAGTCCAGATACAAAAAATAGATAGCAGCACCTCATTTTTTTCACCTTGAAATCGTGCAATATTTTAAGAAATGAGCGCGAATTCAAAGGATTAATGTATGGAATGTAACAGATATTACCTATTGGAACCTATTTTTGCTATGTTAGTAATCAAAAGGCAATCTTGAATTTTTTTGAGCATATCATGGACTTATTGATCTTTATGTCTGTGCAATATTGTTAATGTCGGACCTTTCCTTTATTTATATTTTTACTCATACATAAGAGGAAAAATTATGATTTTGTAATTTTTTTTAAGTTTCTAAGTTTTTTTTTTTTTTTTTTTTTTTTTGAAGATGAAGGAAATAAATGGCAACTTTCAAACTTGGGAAATTTGATCCTCATATGTGTAATACTACATCAGACATCAATTTCACAGATGTTTTTGAATTCCTTTGATTTTTATAACGTTTCTAATTTTCTCAAACTTCACAATTTTTCAGTTTTTACAACCAATTAAAGATTAATTATGGTGTTACTAGATTATTATTACTCAATAAATAGGAAGATAATTTTTCAGAGGTTATAATATTGAAAAAAAAAATCATTTCTGTTAAATAGCTTTTAAGATACTGAACTTCAAACTTGCAACTTTAGACGATTGCACACATGACATTCTTTATTACAAGTTTTTTAAATGTCCAAAACTGCTAAAATAATTTATTTTTTGTGAAGATATTTTGCATAGCTCTATTTTAATATGAATTGAACCTGTGTACAAAATTTTATTAAAATCGGTTACTACGTGGCCACGACTTTTTTTAAATTTTTGCTCATTTTACGTGGAATTACCCTTATGCAAAGTAGCGTTATTTGTTGGAGACGACATAAAATAAGCTGGGAGAAAGAAATACCATACCGGGGGCTAATGAATTTCATATCACGATGAGGACTCCCCTGTATATCTATCAGGATGACTTGGCATGCAAAATGCATTTCACTATGTAAAATTGGCTTGGATAGAAGTACCTTTTTCAGAATTTTTTCTTTTTCTGGCATAGGTCACATAGTCTCAAACATGTGACAATAGATTTTACAGCCACGTTGTTCTATTTACGATTCAGTTACTTAATCTTTAAGTTTCTTACACCTAAGTCAATACCGATATGAAGTTCGTGTACGACGTTGAAAAATTCGTTAAAAATTATACAATATAGCTTTTCTATTTTTTTCTATACAGATAATAGCGCTATAAGTTTCTCTTCCATAGGCGTAACCAGCCTTTTGAACGGGGGGGTGCCCAGACTTCTTAACCTGAACATGTTGGATACAAACAATATCTTATATGGTAAAACCTGCTAAAACGAAACCTCATAAAACTGGTCGAATTTCCGCTTTAGACAGGTTTTCATCTTAGAAGGTATAGTTGTGTGATATTTCTTTTAAAAAGGGCTCAAACGCGATTTTTGTTTCCGTGAGGAGGGATGAGAAGGGGTTCAAAACATCAAAACTAAATCTAATGGTTTAAAAAAAAAAAAAAAAAAAAAAAAATGTAAATCTCCTTGCAGCAGTAACATAACTCTAACAGTGAGTAAAAGTGGTCACAAGTGTAAAATCTTTTGGCACCCTAACTTCTTATAAAGATTAAAAAAGGCCTTTAATCATGCTGGAAACTTCTATAGTCACAGGGGAACACTGCAGGAGCCGGCAGCACAGACACATGGTTCGTACGGATACCGTTATTTCTCCAGGAAAACTGCCAGTATCTTTTTATAGAAAAGGAAATCTAAGTTAAACGTGCAAAATTTCGCCTTCTTTTAAGAAGAGAATTTCTATAAGACAATACTGGGGTTGAAACTTTTTCTGGTCTGCAAAATTCAAGGAGGCGTACGAACCATGAGACAACCACCTCATCGAGTTCGAGGCTACAATTCCAGAATTACCTAAAACTCGATTCCCATATTAAAACGCAATCGATCTGCCAAGTCATATCTTGGTGGAAAGCATCTAAAAACCGATTTTACCGGTTGACTCGTAGGTTAACCGTTGTGTATTCCTGCTCCCAGTCCGCCATTGCTTTCATGTCTTTGGGTGCAGGAAAACGCAATGGTAAACCTACGAGTCGACTGCTAAGATCGGGTTTTTAGGTGTTTTCTACTAAGATATGACTTGGCAGACCGAATGCGTTTTAATATGGAAATCGAGTTTTAGCTAATTCTAGTATTTCAGCTTCCAACTCGATGAGGTGGTTGTCTGTGCTGCCGGCTCCCGGTCGAAAAGTCTCGTAGATGAAATTTTGCGGGATCATAAATCTCAAATAATGCATGCGGTACACCAGTACATACGTACGAAAGTTTTTCAGAATGTGACTCCATGACTTCTTAGGGATCACCGGAGGAACCCAAGAAATTTTGGAGGAAAATCTATATAAATAATTATTTTATTATTATAAATAATTATAATATTCATCAATTCCGTAATTTCCTGCCTATAATCCACGGATCAAACAATCATGTTTCGATCCAAAAATTTTATTTTATTATTGAAGTTAAATATTTATCGCGATTTAACAAGTTACATTTTATGAAACAAGATTTCTGGGTCCGAACATAATTGTTTGATCCACGAATTATAGGCCGGAAATTACGGTAATTCATGTTTTTACCTCAGAATGTGTCGAATATATTAAGTAAAGCAAATCATGATAATATACACTAAATTTTATCAAGATGATAAAAATTATACAGTCGACGCTCGTTTTTACGAACTCGTAGGGAACACTAAAATAGTTCGTAAAATAGAAAACACCAAAAATAATATGAATACGTACATTATTTTTGTCTATTTTTATCAAACTGCCCCCTGTTCACAAATGAAGCGGTATTTCAAGATTATTTATTATTTAATAAATTTATACGTGTCTTTTTAAATATACAAGAATAAATGCAAGTTTATGCACAAAAAATAATTTTAGCACACAGAAACATACGTTACTATGCCTTAAAAACATTACATATGAAAATACAAACTGGATTAGTACTTAATAGGTGAAAATACATAGATGAAAACATAAATAAAAAATTAGGAATGAAAATAATCATTTACCTTTTTTTTTTAAATCACATTTTGGAAAATATATATTTCCATTTTATCTATGCTCGAAAACCTTTCACAGTTATTGCTCCCTTCAAAAAAGTGCCTTAGTCATTACAACCACTACTTGAAATTGTTGCTATGCCCCCTCCCTCCGAAAGAGATTAGGGAAAACAACACGTTCTTGGAATGCATCTGATGTCTCATTGTACTTGTTGAGAGTTTAATTGACGTGACACTGCTTTCCGATATTTAAAAAAAATGCAGAAGTATCAAAACTGAGTTCGCAAAAAAGAGATTTTCATAATTCGTAGTTCGTAAATGGGAGCGAAAAATTACATTGTTTCTATGGGAGTGTATTCGGGACCACTCTATAGTTCGTAAAATCGCAAGTGTTCGTGAAAAAGAGGCTCGTAAAAACGAGCGTCTACTGTACTATCATGATGTAACTGTAATAATAAAGATAGGTACTTGTCTGTCTCTGTGTGTGTGTACGCGAGCGCGCTAAACTCTGTAAAAACAATGCAGGCCGCACAGCCGTAAGATTTGACAGGACCTGTATGCCTGAAGTCATGCATATCGAAGACAATTTCTGGAATTTTTTAATTAATGTTTCATGCGAATTTTTTCGCATTTAGCGGCATTTTTTCTCCAAATTAGTAAAAAAGAATCAGATTGCAATATTTTATCCAGTATAAACTTTGTCTTATTTTCAATAAAGTGTTTTCGAGATTCTTACAAGGATTTTTGAATTTTTAACAATTTTTTTATGTTATTTTTAGAGGGTTTTTTCCCCTCATTTCGTAATGATTTTTTTATATTCCTAAAAGGAATACGATTTAAATCTTTTACCCAATTACTTAATTTCGTTCCCTGTGGTTTTTTAATCTTTTCCGAATTTTTAATGCAATTTTTAGCGGTGGTTTTCGTGCTTTGAGGCAATTTTTGGACTTTTTTTGAGACAGAAAAAACTCTACGGTAATTTTTGTAATTGTCGTGATTAAATTGGAAGAATGTCAAATCAGTTCTTATAAGGAAGCTAAAAGTTTAATTTGGCTCGAAATAAAAAACGCAATAATTCAACATTCGCTTCTTTCGAGACAGAATAGGTCGTAGCTTGTTCGGGAGTACGTTGCCGAAGGCAGTCCCCACCTAAATCCTAGAATTGTTTAATTCTACGTTCGTTAAAAAAAACCCCAACCAACGAAACTCCACTACTAATGAAGTTTTCTTTGAGGGACAGGTTTAGAAATAACGTGCGGGATCGCGCGATTTGCACACAGAAGAGGAAAGTCCCGCATAATAAAAAATACTGTGCAGTATTTCCCCCCTCCAAATTCTTTCACAGAACTGTGATTCTTCAGTGACTATTTTATTTTATTTTATTTATTTATTTATTTTATTTTTTTATTTTTTTTAAGTCCGCGATTTTTATTTCTTTTTTGGAATTTTTCAAAGTCAATTCGTGAAGCGCTGTCGGGAAAATTTGAGAATTTCTTCAAACGATCGCGGAAAAATATTGGAAAATTCGATAAAAGAGGTCAGAAAATAATCGCGAATTTCGTCAAATGATTGCGCAAAAAATTACGAATTTCGATAAACGACTGACGAAAATTTTTTCCAAATTTCATCAAAATGTCGCGGAAAAGAGTAGAGAATTTTGTTAATTGGTATGGAAAGATATCGAGAATTTTTCCGATCGGTCGCGCAAAACTATCGCGAATTTAGACAAATTACTCCTGTAAAAAAATCAGTTTCGTCAATCGACCGCAACAGAAAATAAATTTCATCAAAGTATAGCGGTTAAAACGAGAATTTCGTCAAAGGATAGCAGAATGAAAAAGCGAATTCCATCAAAAGATTGCAGAAAGAAAATACGAATTTCATCGAAGGATCGTGCTAAAGAAATGTCAATTTCGTCAAAATATCGCGGTAAAAAATGCTAATTTCGTCAAAAGATCGAGGTAAATAACACGAATTTTGTCAAAGGTTAGTGGTGAAAAGTGCGGATTTCGACAAAAATCGCGTAGAAAGACGTGAATTTCGTCACATGATTAAAAAAAAAATTGTAAATATCATAAAATGATCGCAGAATAAAATTGCGAATTTGGTCAAAATTTACTGCACTGGAATAAAGATTCAAACCGGTTCCTTTTACTACTTTCAAAAGAACGCCGCTAAACGAGAAGAAACTTTAAAAATCGTATAAAAATTTTCAGAGGAAAAAAAATACTATATTGACTTGAAAGACTGGAACCATATTCCCTTTACGAATGTCAAAAAATGATCGCGAAACACGAAATTCAACCAACCAACCAACCTCCAGATTAATTTGAATTTTCTGTGCTATTACTTTTCATTTTCAAAGGAGTCGGGGTCTGTGCACTCCCTCCTCTTTCCCTCGGCTAATCGCATTTTTGAATTACCGTTTCACATCTGCATTCCCTTTCAAATTTTTTTGCTTCTTTCTAGATTTTAAACTACGAAAGCAAAGAGACAAATAGTTTCTATCCTCGTCAAAAACTTGCGTTAATTTCTCATGAAATTGCAGGAACATGAAAGAACGGCGTTAAAAAAAAAAATCTCCCCCAAACAAAAGATGTCAAAGTGAGATTATAAAGCTAGCCTTTTGACTTACTACGACTAATACAGATTCTTGTAAATATTCTAGTTTTAAAAAAGATAAACAACATAATTTTCTTAAAAAAAGAAAGAAGGAAAAAAAGAACGTAGGTTTCTTTTTTATTATATTTCAAAATTTAGGCTGTAAGTTTTCTGAATTAAACTAATTTGCTCAACTAATTGAACTCTGCTTTCACTTCTTCTTTTTTCTTTTGTAAATTTCGATTTTTTAAAAGTAATTGTGCTCGAGTCTGCGCAAGCGGGGGGGTGCCCGGGCACCCAGGGCACCCCCCCCCCCTGGTTACGCCTATGTCTTCACCTCCTATGTTCAGAATATCATAGCGTTCCAATAATCTATGATGAGATGTTTGTTTTTCCTTCACACAGTTGGCTTATTTCACTTCATTTATTAAAAATTATATCTCTCACTAGTAAATAAAAGCTGTTATCCTACTTATTATTTACTGATTCATAGAAAAAATCAAATTTTTCCCGCATAATATCGCTCATTTTTTCAAGAAAACACAAAAATCTTTTTCTAGATTGTAGCCGTTCGCACTTACTTATACTTACTCCAAGTGAGTCTGGGTTGCCATTTTGGCCTCTACTTTCAATTTAAAAACTTTGAATTGACATCAGAAATTCTGAAAGAAGAATTTTCCCTTTAGTTAATCGCGAAACGTCTGTCATTAAATAAAGGAAACAATACTATACAGAATTTCTGGTGTGAATGTAACATTTCAAAATAAAAAAAAGGCCAAATCTGGCAACCCTGAAGTGAGGCTGCAATTAGAGTCCTGCGCAGCCATTTGAAGTCCAACGGCAACCCGACCCGAACCCGAAATGTAAGGAAAGCAAATCATGTTTTAATGCAACTATAAAAAGTAATCTACAATTATATCTTTTATATAGAAAAATGAACATATTTATGTTTAATATCCAAATACAGTAGAACCTCTGAATGATACCTCGGGGTCGTTGAATAGAGTCCTGCATTGGGTCGTGTAGTCCCTAATTTTCTTTTTTCGGGTCGGGGTTACTAATTTTCTTTCTGTGGATTGGATTTATCCTAGAATAATTCTTACGCGTCAGCTTTAGTTTTTTTGCAAGTCGGGCTACTGGGATTTTCACAAAAAGTTTGAGCAGAACTATGTTCCAGATGAAAATAAATACGTATTTGAATATGAATGAGTATATATTCAATTTATGAAAAAAATTTCTTACCAACATTTCGTTTTTCAAACACATATATCTTATTTGTGATAGTTTATGCGCACATACACATATTGCGTGTGAAGATTGTGAAATGTCCTCTATTCAGTGGTAAAAGCATTCAATGGCATATGTGTATTACGAATAGAAAAGCGTTCGCTAAATAGAGGAGCTCATTTTCAAGAAGTGTCCGTTATAAAGGTCTTGTTGTATAAGTTTTTAAGAAGAAAAAATATTTTAGACATTCTTTTGAAATATCGGGTTATTCCGAACCCGATAAGCAAAAGTCAAAACCCAACCCGAAGCCAAACCGCAACGAAAAAATATAGCGCCAACCCTACCCTATGCTGAGTTACGAATAAATTACAGTTTATCTGCTCTCGCAGATAAGTAGGTGGCTGTTCACTCATTTCGGCCTTTTACCAAAAGACAGGGCCTGATTACCACACAGGCCAACTAGGCTGTGACCTTGGGCCCACTGCTGAATTAAATAAAATGATTTAGATTTTTTTTTTTTTTTATTAAAGTTTCTTGCAATTATTTTCTGAAAAACCAAAAACGATTTTGGTTAATCGTATGATAATCTAATGATAACCTCTCGAATACTCCTGGGAAAATAAAAAATCTAGCTAGTATTTTGGTGCGAGGGATCCCTGAAAAGGTGCTGGGTCGTGGTCCCCTCTACCACCTTAATCCGGCTCTGCCAAAAAGTATAGGTAAATCCTAGCATTTACCCAAAAAGTATAGGTAAATCCTAGCATTTACCCAAAAAGTATAGGTAAATCCTAGCATTTACCGACATTGTTCGGTAAAAGCCCGAAGTAGAAGTGTTTAAAAGCATATTTCGGACTTTCCCTTTGGTAAATGCTAAATTTTAGTGCTAAAACCCGCTAAAGATTTCCACGAAATACGTTTCCCATAACATATGTATTAAAGCGACTGTCTCTTAGTAACTAGTGTTTCGTATTACACCATTGAAAAAAAAAAGTCTGTTGATTTTACGGTAAAAAAACAACGATATTTCATAGTGGAACAGTGATATTTCATATCCCATCTTGAAAATGAATCTTAGCTAATGCACCTAGTGAATGAATTTCTACATTTCTTACTTTATAGAAAATAGAAAATAAGTTATCTTGAATTTCATAAGGACCTCTTTATATGTGCAAGGAATTTCCAGACCATTTTTGAAATCAAGCGTTTTAGAATGAAGCAGTGTTTTTCTTTTTTCTATCAGAGTTTTTACATCTTGAGTTGTAATATATCATTCTCTAATGAAGGCATTTCCTTGACAATTGAATCTTCAATTTGGACACCATTTTCTAAAATATCCCTAAATTTTATGGGAAATGCAGAAAGGCTGTCAATTTTTTAGTATCTGAATAACTGTACATTTTGTGAAAGTAAGAATGAAAATAACTACTTCATGAATGCGGCAGAAAGTAACCAATTTGGATTAAAGAAAAAAATTCCAAAAAACGCAAAAAAAAAAAAAAAAAAAAAAAAAAAAAAAAAAATCCCTGAATTTATTTTTCAAGATATCGTTCAATATTCGGCGAGATTTTAGCAATCTTCGGCAAGATATCTCGAAATATTCGGCTGCAGTTATTCGGCCAACAAGCCCTCAATATTCGGCCAACCGAATATTCGGAAAAAGGGCCGAATAGGCCAAATACCGAATAGTGGCCCAATATTCGTTCCATCCCTACTACATAGCATAGAGCTTTTGCAAATTAATTTTAAGAATACTTATATAATTTAACTAAAAATATTTGATTCCCCACCCTTTATCCGAGAATCAATAAAAATCTATATGCTGCGCAAAGAGAATATATGAAATTACTCAGCCTCCTTTGAGATACCTAAACTTCGGCGAGAGATGCTTTATAGAACAAAAAAAAAAAAAAAAAAAAAAAAACAGCAATAAGTTAAAACACTAAGAAGATAATAAGATAAGATTTCACGTTCACAGTTACCCGCTTTAAAACCAACTGCTTTCATTATACATGCGGCCTCGTGGTTTTTGTTTACTAAGTTCATTTTCAAAACATTTTGCGAAAATAGTTTATCATTATTGATCTTGATAATGTCGCCAACTGAGCGTACGAAAAATGTTCATCTGTTTATTAAAAGGTATTTATAAGCCTTTATTGTGTACTGTTTATAACTTTAAGGATACGAGGTGGATCCCGTCGAATTTCGACGAAAGAAAATGTTTACAAAGGAACTGTCGCATCAAATTTACAATACATCGACAATTAAATAATTATAATAAAAAAACCATCTTACACTTGTTAATTTAACTCTCCAAAGACATATTTTAACCTAAGAGTAATAAAATACTTTTTTCATAAACTTCAACTATTAAAATTATTGAAAAATTAAACTTTATTCACATACGTAATAAGTAACACATAATCAAGATAAGTAATTTTGATTAAGTTATCAATTATTGCTTGGTATTACGTAATGAAAAATCAGCAAAAATGATTTCACCTTGATATAATCATAGAATTTTTCTACCTTTAAATCAAAACCGAATCAAGTCATTATTCACGTTTTACACCCATATTAACCATTTTAAAACAGTTTAAAGCGGAATAGGTTATTAATAAATATATTTTCAAGCTTGAAATCACGTTTGTCAACTATTACAACTTTCCATGTGAAAATTCCCACTCGTGATTTGAGGTCTTAGTATAATCTCTGTACCTGCGCGCAAAAAATCCAGAATTTTATAACTTTTAGACGTATTCAAGGGGAAATATCTCGTTTTATCAAATAAAATTATCATTTTCTTTTAAATATGACGTCATTTTCAGTCGCTGAAATATTTTGCCTATTGTTTCAAACTCAATATCAGCGGAATGAAAAAAAATATTTTTAATTGTAATGAGAAAATGGCATCAGTAAGAATATAATCAATAAAGATAACTAAACCAATTTTAATAGAAATGAAGTACTTCAGTTGCCACGAATAGAAAAGAGATATTAAAAACGATAAAAAAATTAATATCTCAAAAATAAATTGAGATACAGCTTTCAAACAAATTGCATTTAAAAGTAAATTTTTGCGTTACGTACAGATATGTTTGTCCTTTATAATATAGATATAATTTTAGTTTCTTTTTTAGTCAAATCTGACAAGTTAACTTTTGTACTATTTCTTATTTTTCTTCTTCTCTCTCTTTTTTTTTTCTTTTTTACTTTCTTTATCTTTACAAGAAGAAAGTATTGGATTCGTGAAAATTTTCGACATCCGGTTTTCGACGGATTTATACGTTTTAGAATGTCCTGAACACGATTTGATGGTTTTTAGAAAATGTCTGTCTGTCACTCTGTGAGTCTGTATGTAACAAAAATTTTGTGGGCGCTTTATCTCTGTATGTGACAAAAATTTTGTGGGCGCTCTATCTCAAGAACTAATGCACGGAATTTCACTAAACTTTAGATTTAGTTAGACCTTAATATAAACTGGACCTGATTAGATTTTGGTGAAAATCTCCCAACAGGTGGCGCTGCTATGCTGCATTATTCATGATTATTGCAATAGCTCTAACTCAAGAAAAAATGCACGAATTTTCTTCAAACTTTAGATTTGAATAGTTCCTGTTATAAATTAATGCTGTTTAATTTTTAGTGTGAATCGCCCAGCGCTGCTGTGCTGCATTTTTCACGATTTCCGCAATAGCTGTATCTCAAGAACAAATGCATGGATTTTCATCAAGCTTCAGATTCAATTAAACTGGTGCTAATTAGATGGCCTATTTTTGGTCTAAATTGCTCATCTGGTGGCGCTGCTATGTGGAATTTTTTACGATTTCCGCAATAGCTCTATCTTAAAAACTAATGAACGGATTTTCATCAAACTTCGGATTCAGTTACACGTTAACATAAGTTGTTGATTATTAGATTTTGGTGTAAATCCGGTGGCACTGATATGCTGCATTTCGCATGATTTATACGATTTTAGAGATAGTCCTATCTCAAGAACTAATGCACAGAATTTCATGTCTTTAGAATCCTCATTATGGGCATAGATTGCCATTTAAATTTGGCTCTGTACTAGAGAATTTTGAAGTATTAACATGTATGAGATAGAAGAAAGTTTTGGGATTGGCATATCCGACTAGTTTGAATTTGAAATGTGGTGCCTGATATAGCATTTTGAAATATCAGATTCCTTGTGGAGACAGACAACTGCTCACCTTCTAGCCTCACCCAAATGTCGCCCCTATGTACAACAAACAAAAATGCGGTTGGAAGTTTTTGCAATATTGATCTGGTAAATTGACGAATTTCGTTCATCAATTGACTACATCAAGGTTACAGAAATTTATATAACTACAAAAAGTTTACATTATCCATATTTTGTTTCGACGTAGCTGTGAAATTTTTAATAGTGTAATGCTATTATTTTAATGTACTGTTTATTTACGAAGCTTTATGCACTCACAGTTTTTCACGGCATATTTGTTTTATAAATTGTATTTTTACATTGAAAATACACCTATCATAAAGTAAAAAGTATCGTCCATCAAATACAATAAATAAGAATGAGTTATAGATCATGTTAAATGAAATTGTTTAAGAAAGGAGGGGAGGGGGGAGGTTGTTACGGTGTAAAACTTCAGCATGATGATCAAGACAGCTTAAAGCTCAAGTGAATGCCATTGAAAAATAAAGTGATCTTTATGGTCCTTCAATAGATTCTGATTGGAAAGTGCTAGCTATATCTATGATTTCTAAAACTTTTAAATGTGTGAATTTCAATATGGTTTTTTGTGGTGAGTATTGCAGAAAAGTTAATAATTAAGCTATCAATATAAAACCTAGAGAGAAAATCTATATCCCTTTAAGACCGGACGATCGTGCGAGTTAGGCAATAACTCAAATTCTATCTTCCTGGGTTATCTATTCCATAAATGCCGGAGTCGAGTGATTGTGCTGGTTAACAGAAACTATATTATATGGATTTTATCAACAGATAGTGAATTATCAGTTACAAATTTCAGTTATTTACATTGTCTTTAAAAAAATCTCAAAAAGCTGCCCGGTTTTAAAGGGATATAAGAAATGCACTTAGCTTGTAAAAGCATCAAATTTGCCTTTATAATTCCTATTTTTTAACAAACGTGACCTCTAAGAAAATCTTTCGCATTCATTTTCCAAAATTTCACTTTAAAATAAAAATAGATAATAATGATGTATATTTTTCTGAGAAAATAAATGCTTTTCAAGATTTCTACATTCAAGACACGAATCGGGAATTTCTGAAACATCCAATGGTTTCAGAACCAAAGTTACAAAAAAGTCCCACCAATTAGGAAGGTCTTGTGATGAAAAAACGAACCAGTTTCTTCTTGCCGCCTCTTTAATGATCTAATTAGTTTTATTTTTATCTAGCGTGTTGTTTAAAAAATTTTCTAATCTGATGGCGATTTTTGAATGCAAATAAATTGCCAATACGTTCCCCCCCCCCCCCCACATCCTAAACTTCTACAAAAATATCTTAATTTAACAAGTTTTACCCCTTCATCTTCCTTAAGGCTGTTCTCAAATCCAAAAGGGCAACTTCCTGACATAAGTTTTAATTTATTTTTGTTCAAAAATGCATGAAACTAGCTGGTGTTGTTGTTCAGAAACTATGTCATCAAGCTGTTTCTCTCATTTTTTTTTTTTGCAAACGCAACAGATCTTTCAGAAAATAATGTCAAAGTGGACATTTTGAACTGAATTTCCGCGCGAAAGTAGAAAAATCACTCAAGAGCGGGCGAAAAGCAGGGTTGTCACGTGATCGATATCGCTTATAACTCAATGGGTAATTGATGGATCAAAAAATGGAAAAAACAGTTCGATTCCAAATCGCTTCCATGGCCAGGCTTTCCAATTTTATATCTTTCCGTTAAAAAATGCATTTGTAAATGTGTCAGAACGTTTTGCACTTGCTCAGCGGAGAACAGCCTTAATAGAACCTAACTAACCACTGAACCTAACATAAATGAAAAAGTTAATCTTCACTGATGAAAAAGTTACTATGATTAGTCATATCGAGCAATCACACAAAAAGTAATCCAAAATTTCGTATCCAATAAATAGCTATAAAAAGTTATTGTAAAGAAGATAAAAGCATGGAGAAATGAATTTTTTTTAATTATGAATATAAATGGTTATGAAATACTTCTGTCAAAAAATCGAATCACCTTTAAGATGTTCGAATCGCTTTCTGGTGTTTTGAAAAAAAAAAAAAAATACTTACCAATTTTAAAATTTTCAGTTAGTTTTCTAGCGATGAGTGGTACAGATGGATATAACCGAAGAGACTCCTGTAATTGAAATTTAATTTTAAAATATTAAGAATTAATAATGTATTCTACAACTGGTATGTTAAAAGAAAGATTTCAATACTCTCAATATAATAATTCTTAAGCGTGCTTGTATTGACGGATATTAACTAATGTTCAAATATTTGTCAGAGGAAAGGGAGAAATTTTAAAGTTACATATAATTTCGGAAATAAATAAAATCGATTCGGTATGTAAAATGAAACTATATGCGGGAAGATGGGGAAAAATGACGAAGTTAAGCTTCTACAGTTTTTCCTAGCGACTGTGAGTGGATTTATGAACTAATATTTGCATGAAAACTTCGTCCATATCTTGCCTGATACCATGAACATTTTCACTTGCCTCTTTTAATTTTAAAAAGCAAACCACGGGATTATCAAAAAAAAGGTTAATTTTTATCATCTTTCCACCAGCCATGGAGTAAGATGACAAAAGCAACCTTTTTTTAACCAGTATCCAAGACTATTGCAAAATAAATGGATTTCCTTACGAATTTGTAGGTCTTGAGTTCTGCTTTCAAACCTAGTTAAAAAATTCAAAAGCTTACAGTAGACTGATGATTCTTACGTTGTGATGGTCCAAAATTGATAGAGAAACACACTAAAAATGAATTAATGCACATAACTTCCCTCAAAGTCGGAATACGAATGTAACCCTGGTGATGCTCATTTCCCGCCTCCAGCGGACTCTTTTGGGGGCCGCTACGTGCAGCGTCTGTGATTAACTGTGAGAAATACTGAATTCGTTTCTTACCCCATTCGTCATCTTGCCCCATTTTTCCCTACTAAAAAATCAGTGTTGATGCCCCTAACAGGTAAAACGTCAAATCCCCCCCTTTTATTTCACCCCCTTGATTTTTCTGGATACATTTTACATTTGTTCAAATTTCATTAATATTCTATTAAAAGTTAAACCAAATTTTCGGATTTTAAATTTCGACTATGTAACAGATGACTCAAAACATTCTGCACGAATTAGTATTTTTCGTAATTACTCAATAATGTTATTGGTCATACACACACATATCTATATATGTATGTAATAACTGATGCCTGTAATGATTTAATTAATTAATTGGTTATTATTACTCATATTATTAGGCAGTTATAAAAATTAACTGTTTTTTGTTATATGGAACACGACACACATATACACAAAAAAGAATCAATATATGCGAAGACAATTCATTTTTTCAAAAGTTAAAAGGTTAAAAGGAATGCCGAATGCGAAGTAAAAAACATGTCTAAATGATAGAAAAATGAGAAACAAATTATATACGTTATATGGCCAAAAGAAACTGAACACTTCGACTTTAGACGTTTTGCAGAATATTTAGTGCAGCGTTTAAATTTGATGAATTCTTTTGAAACTTCAGAGTTAAAAAAAAAAAAAAAAATGTCTGATTTCACATTGCTCATCGAAGGCTTGGTTAGAGAGTAATTAAGAGATCAACAACAAATTGAATAAAATATAATCTAACAAAAACATAATTGTGGAAAAAAGAAACCAAGTTCTGTAAGAAGAAAAAAAAAAAAAAAAAAAAAAAGCCAAGAAAAGAAGTAATATGTAAGTGGGTGCCAAGTTAAAATAAAATTCACTTAAACTTACCGACTGAAGTATTACGAGTTTAAATTGTTTAAATCATTGTTTAAATTGTTTAAAAATAAAAATTATTGATAGCATATTAATAATAAATCTAGAACTTGGCAAGTTTTAACCTACCAGTCATTTATTTTTATTAATGGCATTATTATATCAAAACTTGTTATTTCATGTTTGTAGGTCTTAATTTGTGTGTATTCATTTGTGTGTATTCCTGAAAAGGATGGAGTCTCTAGAGTGATGACCAAGGACAAGAGTAGGTGTATCTGTCTCTTTGTCAGACCTTAGTCTGATAGTATTGAGGTTTCCGGGGAGGGGGTGGAGTCGCTATCTTGATAACCAAAGACGAGTGGAAGTGTATCTGTGTGTGTTTATTTGTTTATCAAATCTTTAACACGAGTAATTTGTTTATAATAATAACAATATTAAAAATTATTATAATGGCATTGTTATTAATATTATCAAAATATTATCATCATCATTTTGTTAAGACATGAAAATGATAGGCATAACATTTATCAAAAACTTGCCACGTTCTAGTTTTATTATAAATATGCTATCAATATTTTTTATTTTTAAACAATTTAAACAATGGTATAATACTTCAGTAAGTTATAAACATAGAACAATCACTTTGTGTGAATTTTAATACATAAGCGAAAAACTTTAACAACGTTTAAACGCATAAATACGTATAATACCATAACACAAAAATTCACATACGACCGTTTCGAGGATTCTTGGGGGGGGAGGGGGGAATTAAAAATTGAATTGGGTTAGTAGATAAATCTCAGCGAATTTTATTTCAACTTGGCACCCACTTACATACATATATCTTTTTTTTTCCCACAGTTATGTTTTTGTTAGATATCATTACTTTTTGTACAGTTAGAATATACTTAGACACTTACTTAACTTAATGGTTTTTAATGTGTTTACAAATGACTATTTTATTCAGCAGGCAACATTCATTTTAATTTAAATTTCCCACAACAAAATATTTGGCTGTCCATTTGCGGCAGAAATCTATATTTTAATATTGCTGTATTAAATGTATGTTTTGAAACGAAATGTATTGATTCGAAATTTTTATTGTTTCTGAAACAACAATAATCATATTGACAATATTTACAGAAGTCAAAATTTAAAATTATTTATATTTCTTTATTTATTTATTTATTTATTTATTTTTTTTAAGTTTAGAACTGTCAATAAAATAGTACAGGCGTGTACAACCTCGTAGGTCAAATAGATTTTCATTAGAAAATTGGCGAAAACAGCTCAAAATTGTTCGTAATATGTAACACTCGTCTGCCAGTATTTTTTTATACTAACAATTCACATTTTTTTTTTTTTTTTTTTTTTTTTTTTTTTTTTGACACACAGCATATAAACTTGAAAGTAAACAGACAGTAATTATTCGAATTCGAATTCGTCCACCGAAACCACAGCATAGCAAGAATTTGCATCTTCAAAACCCTCCGTATCAATGGAGGAAAGAGATAGATTAAGATGCAGTAAGGTGGCTGGTGGTGACGCCAAAAAAGTAACCCTAAAATCAGCTACAGTTGGCCGAAACACAAGCACGTTATTTCACGAAAAAAAGAAGAAAACTTTTAGTAATACAGTTTTTAATTCATAATACAATGGAATGCTGCTTTAGAATGCTTAAAAATAAGCAGATCACTTTCATTTAAAGAAAAAATGCACGGTTGGTATCAAAGAATTAGGTCCCTGTTTCAGGTGCTTGTTTTGTGCCGAGTGAGAGCATATAACCCATTTATGCCTAGCGTCCCATTTTTGGGACGCTTCGAATTTTAATAAATTTGTATAATTTTCTTCTTTATAACGTGAAAATTGCATGAAATAATTATCGATAAATGCCTTTATCTGTTACCGAAAGATGACAGCATAAGATGGATTTTTATTAGCTTAAATGAAGGCTTTTTCCGGAGTTTATAGATTTTCCATTTTTCAAGGTGGCAAAATGTAAAAAGCATGTTTATTTGTATTTTTTCTGTCAAAAATCGAAATAAATAAGTCGTAATCTTATCTTGTAGACTTCTTTGAAATACGTATTTTTTGAAATTGTGAAATTATATGCCTATTTTTTATGCATTTTTGTAACGTACAAAATATAGGGCGCTAGGCACGAATGGATAACAATTTTTATTAGCCATTTAGAGGACAGTTGTTTATGTAAAGTCCTTTTCAAGTTGATTATGAAATAAATTGTTTTTAAGCCTCGAATACTATTATTCTTAATTTATTATTAATAATACTTATAATGTTATTAGTCTCTGTAAAGAAATATATATACATATTTAGTATGTTCTTAAAAATACTAAATACAGTATATAATATACAATGTAAAAGCTTATCATCATCATATCATATCATATCATATCATATCATATATATTATAAAGCAGTAAGCTCTAAAAGTTCCGCTCGAGTGTTTTCAAAAACTACCCGGTGGATTTTTTTCCAGAATGTATCATTCGACGGAGAATATTCCTGCAGTGGTTTGTGAGTAAAATATACAGGGATAACTATGATTTTTGGTAATAAATTTCGTAATTTATTGATATTTTTGACGACAGGGTTGCCAGTGGTCATTTTGGCGAAAATTAGAGTTGATAAATGAATTGAAATAGCTGTATTAGAAAATAATATAAACATAGAAAATAATATAAACTGTTACTTATTTAATTTAAAATAAAGAAAGAAATGAGAAATAATATTATGAAATGAAAATATTTAATTTAAACATGAAAGGAATATTCGTAATGTTTAAAAAATAATTAAGAAAGTTTTGAGTTGATACCATATTTGGCGATTTTATCTTTTGCGCGTCAAGTTAAAGTAAAAATGCATCTCAAAAATTTCATTAGATAAAATCTGAATAACTTTATTTTACTTTTTTTTAAATAGTTTTATTTAGATTTTTATCTATTCTCTCATTATGTTTCTTACAGCAGAAATTAGCAGATTTTTTTTTTTTTTAAAGGCTGTAACTGTGGATTGTACGTTGTTTAATTGGGAATTTAAATTTATTTTTGGTGACAAACAATGCGATTTTAAGCCAAAAAGGCATAAGCCGGAGCGATTTTCGCAATAATTACGTTTTTCTTTTAAGTGTACGGGAGCATTTTTAGAATAAATTTTTACATTTAAATCTACCCTATATATATAAAATCCTAATGAAACGAATTTATGAAACGAATATATGAAACGGCTGAAATGTGTATCGATTCTTTGAATCGACTGATTAAACAACTGATTATGTTTCACGGCGATTTCTCCTAAAATATGGAATACTTTGCGATGAAATTAACACCAAAAATTTGTATTGATCCACAGATCTCAAAACTGGTATTAGAATTTTTAAATTCGAAATAGTTTTCGAAATATTAATTTTTTTCTAATTTTAAATACATTTTTCTAATGATGGCAACTCAAATTTTATCATAACAGATATTTTTTTTTTTCATAATTCAAAAAAGTTTACTATTTTAAATTAATTTCGCGACCAGTTTGGCCTCCTTTAAATCTATGCTAAGAACAATGCTTTTTTTTGTATTTCGTTATCATTTTATTTTATACAAAACTTTCATTTAACAAGTGGGTAAGTGTGATCACAGATCGCACAGAGGGTTTCGTTTAATATTCCTTTAAAACACTTTATCCTTTTGCGAAATCTGTTAGTTCCACATTTCGCAACCAGGGGGCGCACTCTATTCTACACAAACCTCTATCCAAAGGAAACTCCGTTTTACAACCTATCCGTAGGTATATTAGTCGAGGGGATCGGGTCTATAGCACCCGAGATAGGTAGGCGCCCCAGAAAATTGCACGGAACATTCTTTTATAAGCTTTTTATTATGTGTTATGAACTATGTCAAAGTTTCCAGCAGATCGACTTGTTAGATTTCATAATTTTAATAAAATTGCGTTATGTTAGTTGCAAATTCCACCACCAGGGAGCGCAGACTATTCATAACAAAAGTGTATCAGATCGAAACTCTATTAAACAACCTATCAGTGGATGTGTTACTCGAGTTGGTGGCGGCCTTAAGCGAGAAATTAAGAAATTTGCTGAAAGTACTATTCGGAAATAGTGGTAACTAAAATTTTGACATTTTTATATTTCATAAGCAGCACGTGTCTGAGTATATCATAGTACTCAAAAAACGACATCTAAAAAGGTCGTAAACGCTAATTTTTAAAAAAGAAATCCAGCGCCCCTCCCCCGTCCTCCATTCACAAGAAATTGCATGCACCATTATTTTATAAGCTTTTTATTATGTGTCATGAAGTATCTTAAAGTTGCAAACGGATCGCCTTGTTATATTTCCTAATTTTAACAAAATCGCGTTACGTTAGTTCCGCATTCCACCACCAGGGAGCGCACTCTATTCTTAACAAAAGCATATCTGAACGAAACTCCTTTGCGCAATCTCTCCGTAGATACATGGTCGGGAGGGTGGCGATGCAGTCTTAACCAACAATTTAAAACATTTTCTGCGATAACAAACGCTAAGATTTAATGAATAAATCTAGTCCCCCCCCCCTCTCCACTCCTCGAAATATCACACTCCATTCTTTTTTACACTTTTTCTTATGTGTTATAAAGTATCTTAAAGTTTCGAACACATCGAGTGGCGGTCTTAAATAATAATTTAAGATATTTCCTGAAATTGCTATTCGGAAATAGTGGGATGAACACTTATAAATCTATAAACTTTTTCATATTGAATAATTAATACTTATCTCATAGCGCGCCGTCGAAACACTCCACGCAAATTGTTAGATTTCCTAATTTAAATGAAATCTCCGTTAAAAAAGCACGTGCCTCCATCTTAATCTGGCATTTGATGGAAATAAAAGGAATTAATAAAATAATAATTAATATCTCAGCTCGTAATGAAGCATCTCTTTGAACCGGGTATGTATGAAATCTGCGAGAAATTTCCAGCCCGGATGTCAAAAAATTTAATCGAAAAATTTAATATTTAAAAAGTTTAAATTTTGTATTAGACTTTCCTCTCCTTAAATTTCTCCCGCGCCGATATGTCGAGAGATGACGACAGCTGCCTTCCGGTGAATGGAAATCTGTTTTCATTGTCTTTAAAAACACAGAAATTAAATTTTTATCGATCGATTTTTAGTGGATTTTTTGCGTTCTGTCCTACGCAGAAATTTGAAATTTATACCAAAATAAAGTAGAATTTTTTCCGCGTATTTCTACACATGTTACGAATTTGTACGACCGATATTTCAGCAGATCCGATTTTGCTTTTTAAAGGTCCACTTCATTTATTGCTTAAAGTACTCCGTGGTGACCCTGCACCGGCTGATTTGACGGAGCATCCGCCGAATTTACTGGCAACCCTTAGGAGAAACTGGGGAGGATTTCGATTTTGCTCGCACCTGCATTCAAAAGGTTGATTGGTTAATTTTAGAATTTAATTAGCCCGTAATTAGGTTAATTACCAACTTTTTCAAAATTTTATGATTTGTTGTTTGATGTGAGGTGTTCAGCTATAAGTATCCAAAATTTCAAGTCTCTAACATGTATAGTTTCTGAGAACGGGCTCTGTGACGGACAGACAGACAGACAGACGGACAGACAGACAGACAAAGGAGCGAGACGAATAGGGTTTCGTCAGATGAACGAAACCCTTAAAATGAAACATTTAAATTGATGGCTTTCACTTCTTTCTTTTAAAAAAAAAAAAAAAAAACGAAAAGAAAAATATTAGGCACAGATGTCATATACCCACTAGGGTATCTAATTGCCTCGAAAATGGCATTATTTTGATTGACATGGCTATTGTCGTTTATTTAATAATAAATGTTTATTTACTTTTTTTTATATATAAATTATTTTGTTCTATAGTTATTAATTATTTTTTTTGCTATTTCCTTTTGAAAATAATAGAAAATAATTAAAAAATACGGTACAACGTAGTTATTCCGTCAACCAATTTCGCAAATTATATAAATCGCCAAACCACTCGCCAAATTGTACAGATTGAAAAAATTTTTATTTTAAATAACGAAAGAACAAATAAATTAGTATAACATTGATAAATATAAAAATAAAACGTCGAAATAAATATCACTTGATGATGTAAACATGTGTAACTTGCTAAAAGTCAAGTGAATGTGACATTTTCGATCAACCGTTATTGGCATTTAATCTTATAGTTCGCGATAGATTTTTGCTTGACGGGATAACTAAGTAGTACCAAAAATACATATGTAACTGGTATTCGAAAAAGAGGTTTTCGCCAAATTTTCGTAAAAAAAAAAAAAAAAGAAAAAATCATGCCAAACATGCGGTATATGACATCTGGCGAAATATTAAATTATGTAACAAACCATGACATTTAATTTCAACTTCAAATCAATGTTTTAATTTACCACTCGAAGAATAAAAAAATTCTAACTGGCGAGTTGCAAAAAAGATATTGGCGAGATTTGCACCCGGCTTTTTTTTCTTTCAGCACAGATGTCATATACGGCCCCATATTGGCGCGATTTTTTTCTGACGTCAATGTCATATACGCAACGGGTACTTAACTGGCGCCAAAGTATCGTTATTTTGCTTGATATGGTAAGCCGGATGTTGTTATTTATGCAGTTGATGCGTTCCCCAAATTGGCGTTGGAAACAAAATCGCGCCAATATGGGGCCGTATATGACATTTGTGCCAAACCTTCATATGAAAGGCGAAGGGATCAGACTGTATTTGTTTATGGCATTTGATGACATGAACTATTATAATATAGATGAAATGATGGGTATAATAATATTTGGCGACTTATCACCTGTGCCTGGATAACATTAAAGTATCAAAATGGCACCTACAGTATAAAAAAACGAAGTGTTCCGCCGGGAACTGTTGATGATAGTTACATGATTTAGGCTATTGTTATACAGATTGTTTTAAAATATCGGGAGACAAAGACTCTGAATACTTAATTCATTTTATTTTAGCTTTTTTTCAAATGTTTAACTGATCATCTTTAATCAAAAACGAAAACAACGATTTGATGTCTTAACAGCAACTGATTCGCCCTTAAATTTTTGCAATCAAAGGGAATTGAATGGAAACCCGTTTACAGGGAGATATGCACAGCTTTTTTTTCAGTATAATTTAATCGTCTCTAATATTTTTAAAACCCATCAGATTAGCATGTTTTTTTAATTTTTAGATTCTGCGGTGTCTGAACGGGGGTTGGCGAGCGTAGCTTGCAGGGGGCAGAGCCCCCTAGTGTAAATATGTAAATAACAGTTAATAGCATAAAAATTGAGTAAAAATTTAAATTTTAATGTAAATGCTTCCACATACACACATATTGTAAAATAATTTACTTGCAAGCATTAAAAAAAAATTTCACTATATTTCAATAGGGAAACCTGCCATATAAATACCGATTATTGTTTTCTCTAAACATGGGAGTTTTTTGCGAAATATGATATATTTAAATGTAAATTGTATAAATAATAGTTAATATTTTTAAAATGGAGTCAAATAATTGAATTTCAGTGCAAATGCACACACACATACAATAAAGAAATTAATTTCACACATTAAAAAAAAAAAAAAAAAAAAAAAAAAAAAAAAAAAAATTCACCTTAAATTTCTAAGTCAAACTGCCAGTTTGTTTTTCTCCGAAACAAATGATTTTTGCGGGCTACAAATTATATTACCGAATATTGGCCATTCTTTTCTTTTCTTTTTTTCTTTTTATTTTATAATACTATCGCCAATTGCGTATATAGAAATATTCACTGCTTCAAAAGTTTGGAACTAAAGTTTATTCTTAAGAATATTTGGAACAGATGATGTATATTCCCGCGGCCGCCATCTTTGATTTTTTCTTGGTGTGAAATCCCCTTTTCCGCCGAGTAGTAAATGTCGCCAAGCAGCGATTTATGCGCATGTCAGACTTAACGAAAATAAAATGTAAATAATAAAATATAAACCTTGGGGTTGCTTTATCAATAAACGCCAACAAAAAATCGCCAAGAAATCCGAGATGGCGGCCGCGGGAATATACAACATCTAAGCCGAATATTTATGCAATTATGCTTTATTATTATATATATGTATATACAAAAACATTCTGCAATAATAATTGCTTACTGAAATAAATTTTGTGAAGTATTCCATATACTTTTCTGGTTTTTATGGCGAGCTTCTTTTGGCGATAGATGTTTGAATGTGGATGTTGCGATCTTCAGCATTTGGGGTTGATATTTTTTATTACTTGATGCCACTGGTGGATAAATAATAATTTTGCATACATATTCTTGCTATAAATATTTTTTTTTCTCCGTGATTTTTTAAACGTTTTAAACAATATTTGTCTGTAGATGTAATATTATAAACATATCATAACCTTTGTTATATATTTTTATGTTTTAATTTAGCATGTATAATAAATATATAAAATATGAAATATAAAAAATTATAAAAACATGTATGAGTATATATTATATTTATTTGATACTACTTGGTTATCCCGTCTACCAAAAATCTATTGCCAAATTATAAGATTTAGCCAATAATGGTTAATCGTAAATGTCACATTCACTTGACTTTAAGCCAGTTACACGTGGATACGTCATCAGGTTATTTTTATTTCGCCGTTTGGGAAGAGTTCCATACCGTGTGCTGGTTGACGTAATTGGCGAAGGAATCCAAAATGGCGCCAAAACGCCTTTTTAGCATCTTATAAATTTTTTCAAGATGGCGAAAAACATGGTCTTTAAATATTTATAAAGTTATATACATTTAATAAATAGGTATTACTTAGTTATCCCGTCAACCTTTTTCGTCATATTATATAAATTGCCACCCCACTCGCCAAATTATACAAATTGACATAATTTTTATTTTAAATAACGAAAGAACAAATAAATTAGTATAATATTAATAAAAATACAAATAAAACGTCGAAATAAATATCCCTAGATGATGTAAACACGTGTAACTTGCTTAAAGCCAAGTGAATGTGACATTTACGATCAAGCATTATTGGCATTTAATCTTATAGTTTGGCGATAGATTGTTGGTCGACGGGATAACTAAGTAGTACCAATAAATATTATATGAGTCACATGTTAAAAAAATACGATTTTTATACAGTTAGTTTTATTTTTATGTATACATATTACATATAGAGATATACCTTATACAGATGTCATATTCGCCCCATATTGGCGCGATTTTTTTCTGTCGCCAATATCATATAGGCAACAGGTACTTAACTTGCGTCAAAGTGTTGTTATTTTGTTTGATGTGGTAACCCAGATTATGTTGTTTATGCTGTTGATGTTTTCGCCAAATTGGCAACCGAAAAAAATCGCGCCAATATGGGGCGAATATGACATCTGTACCATAAATAATATATGGCACAGATGTCATATACAGCATATCAGCGCGATTTTTTCTGACGCCAATTTGTCGAAAACATCAACAGCATGAACAACAATGTCCGGGTAACCATATCAAGCAAAATAACGACACATTGGCGTCAGTTAAGTATCCGTTGCATTGATGACATTGGTGTCAGAAAAAAATCGCGCCAATATGCCGTATATGACATCTGTGCCTAATATATACACCTATAAATAAATATTATGTACTTATATATAATTTTACATATTTATGTATTTCAAATTAAAACAAAAGGGTACAGATGTCATATTCACCCCATATTGGCGCGATTTTTTTCTGTCGCCAATATCATATAGGCAATAGGTATTTAACTTGCGCCAAAGTGTCGTTATTTTGCTTGATGTGGTAACCCGGATTATGTTGTTTATACTGTTGATATTTTCGCCAAATTGGCAACCGAAAAAAACGCGCCAATATGGGGCGAATATGACATCTGTACCAACAAAAGTTATAAAATTTTCCAAAATAAAATATGCTAAATGCAAAAAATTACACAAAAAACATACGAATAAAGTCCATCCCAGAAAAAAAGCAACCCCAAAGGTTGAAGATCGCAACCACATCGATTCATTTAATGCCAAAAAAGCTCGCCAGAAAAAAAGGCACAAGATATGGAACTCTTCCCCGCCGTTTTATTTGTATTTTTTTATTAATGTTATACTAATTCATTTGTTCTTTCGTTATTTAAAATAAAAATTATGTCAATTTGTATAATTTGGCAAGTGGTTTCGCGATTTATATAATTTGGCGAAATTGGTCGACGGGATAACTAAGTAGTACCATTTATTTATATGCGTATATAGTATGTATTTATATGTCTATCTCTTTCTCTGTATATATATATATAGGTATATATATATATTTATTTAAAACCATGTTTTTCCGTCTCTTAAAAAAATTGCTAAAACGGTCTTTCGGTGCCATTTTGGATTTCTTAGCCAATTGCGCCAACCAGAACTGGATACGGATCTCTTCCCTAAACTTTTTATATTGTTTTTAATTCATCATTTCTTTTTAATTTTTTCTGCATATCCTCTGTTCTTTTAGGAAGATATTTAAAATATAGTGAACTAATTTTCCATAATCTTCTGGTCACCAGCCAATAGTGATTTTTCTATATTAAGTTTTATTTGAATTTGAAGATTACAGAAGTCAAAAACTATCAAATGAAAATGAATCACCTAAAAATTATTTAAACTCAATGTTTAATCTCTGCAACCATTATAATATTCTTTATTTTAGTTGTAATTGGAGAATATTTAAACTCCTGTTGTCATAACTGCCTCATTTCTCCACCAAACTCTACTAAAAATGATCAACGGAAAGATTTGTGTCAAAAAAGTCCAAATTTTGCCCAACGCATAAGATAATGCAACAGCGCAATGGCGTTATTGTCGTTTTCAGCAATGCAAAAGGGCATTCGAGGTGAAGGTCCATATTGCTTTAAAATACAAATTCAAATTCAAGATTTCATGTTTGATTCATGTTTTGTTTTGAAAAATAGACCAGCGCAGCGGGCTTAGCCTGCTAGTACATTATAAAGCAGTAAGCTCTAAAAGTTCCGCACGAGTGTTTTCAAAAACTACCCGGTGGATTTTTTTCCAAATTGTATCATTCGATGGGAAATATTCCCGGGGTGGTTTATGAGAAAATATACAGGGATAGCTATGATTTTTGATAATAAATTTCGTATTTTACTGCTATTTTGAACGAAAAAGTTGGTAATGATTATCTTTTGGAGAAAGGTTTGTTGATTAAAGAATTAAGATGGCTATATATGTTAGAAAATAATATAAAGAGCTCGCGAATAAATGAAAAAAACACTGATATTTAATTTAAACAACAACAACAAAAAAAAGTTTTAATAAGACATAATATTATAAAACGAAAATATTTAATTTAAACATGGAATAAACATTTGTAATGCTTAAAGTATAAATTATTGTGAAATTTTACAATTGGTACAATATTTGGCGAATTATCGCTTGCGATAGGTTAAAAAAATGAATCTGAAAATTTGATTTGACAATTTTGAATGGCAATTTTTTTTCCTTTTTAACTCTTTTATCGCTTGCGCCAGATTAATAAAATGTGTCTGAAAACTTGATGAAATAATATTAGGTTACATTCTTTAGTCTTTTTCGTTTTTTTTTTTTTTTTTTTTTTTTTTTTTTTTTTTTTGTCAATTTAATTATTATTTTTATATAATTTTCCTATCATATGATTTACAGGAAAAACTAGAAGTATTTGTAAAAATGGCTGTATTAGTGAGTTACATGCTATTTATTTATTACCTTCGTCGCCAAACAATGCAATTTTAAGCCAAATAAAACAAAAATGTGAAATAAGTCTTGAGAAGAACATTTCGGAGTACATTTTTATATTCAAGCGTAAATTACATAAAAAGCAGTTAAAATTATAATTATGCAGTCAATCATTTAAATTTTAGTGTAAATGTCTTCCATATACAGACATATTCTAAAATAATTTACTTTCAAATATTTAAAATATTTTTCACCATACTATGGAAACATGCGTTTTGTTTTCCTCAAGCATGTGATTTTTATATCCTCGAACTCGGATCATTACTTATTAATTGAATATTGTGTATTATGTTATTTTTTTTAACATGCCGAACATATTGTCGATTTCGCTTATAGGAATAATCACTGCTTGAAAAGTTAGGATATAAGAATATTGTTAAAAAGATTTCTTCAATTATACGTTATTACTATTAAAAAAATTAAATAAACATTTTGAAATAAATATTGTTTGCTAATTTGTCATTTCTTTTTAGCTTTTTCTGCATAACTTTCTTTTGCTTAGCCATTGTTTAAAAAATGTTTTATTGAACATATTGGACTAATCTTACGGAATCGTGTCACCCGCTAATTAGCATATTGGATGGCGTATCAAAATTCAAAAGACTAGACAGATTTTGAAATTAGCGATTACTAAATGGTGGCTAACGGAATAATGCCCGTGGATTTATCATTTCAGCCTAGATAGGATTAAATTACCTGGAATTTCGATCAATATAAAGCGAATTGTCCTGACGCACACTCTAGCAGCTAAACACAGCAACAAATTAAGAGTTATTTTCATAATCTGGTTTATTTACACAACAGACGGAAGATTAATTTACTCTTAAATATAAAGAAAATAGCAGGCTTTTTTGTTTGTCCGTGTTATTATGTTCTTTAGAAAAATGCAAAATAAATCTTCGGTTCAGGTATTCACCAAATTAATGCAATAAATGCATATTGCTAAAACTAACTTTATTTATCATTGTCAGCTCTTAACCCTGGTACACGTGCAACAATATTGTTGCATCAGTTTTAATGTTTGACGTGAACCCTCACAATGACGTCGATTACGGATATGATTATAAAGATTTTATTGAATGCATGAGGTTTAGTTTTCTACAAGATTAAGTCATCGAGTTTTTTCCTGGGTTAACGGTTACATGATTTCAGCTGGTCTACAAAATGAAAAGACAGTAAAATGACAGTAACTTAAAAACACGCATTTTTATGTTTTACTTTTCTTTTAAATATGAAAGTTATACAATCTTCTTTGTCTGCAAATAATTTATTACTTTTTTGACAGTATTTACTCTGTTAGAATCCAAAGTGGGAAAACAGTTGTAGCACAAGAGGATGTTTATTAAGAAATATAACTAACATCCAGTGAGATTGTATTTAAGCTACCAGAATCACATATTGCGCGAGCTGAGAGGCCAGGAGATCAAGGACAAACAAACGAAAATAAACCACTCGAGCATTAATCAAGTTCAATGGTAAATTTCTGCAATCATTGTAATGCATCTCTAATTTAATATTGTCAGATATGAGAACATTTTAATTTCTATTGTCATAGCAGCCTCATTTCCCTAACAGAAGTGCACAGTGAATAATCAACTAAAAGAACTGCTTCTTAATAGCCAAATTTTGTCCAACGCATAAGGTAATATAATATCGCAATGGCGTTCGCATCTTTTCAGCAACACGGAAGGACATTCAAGCTAAAGGTCCATTTAAAAAATATATATACAAGTTCGAATTCACCATTTCGCTTAATTCAAGGTTTATTTGGAAATACTGATCAGCGCAGCGGGGCCCTGCTAGTTTTATATAAATTTAAACAAAACATCGAATTATGCATATTATACTATTATAAATGTTATGCATATTCCCATACTTAGTAAGATTTAATTTTTATTAATTTAACCTTTTATTAATTTTAATATTTAATACGTTTACATTTTATTAAATAAATACAAAAATTATTAGGTAGCTTTGATTACAAAAAGCTACCTATTGCAGCCGTTCGGAGGAAAGCGATTTCAAAAAATTTTGGTATATTTTCATCGATCATGACCCCCAGACCCCGAAACCACCCTCCGTTCAAAGTTGATATATATATATATATATATCTGACCTACGTCACACTGTAACTCTCGTATTTATGAACCGATTTGGATGTAATTCGGTGTGTACATAGTACATACCAATGTCTCGACCGAGTTCGTTGGCCAGCTTCATCCGCCATTTTGTTTCAAAATGGCGGCCATTTAAAATTTTTTAAAAAATTTAAAATTTAAATGTGGTACCAAAAAATTGAAAATGGAAACATATTTTTTTCTTATGTATTTGACCTTTATACAAAGACTCCGGAGCAGTTTTTGTTTCGTCTATATCTTAAAAAATGGCTGAGTTATAGCATTTTGAATTTCTAGCGTGGCTCACATTTTGAAATGTCCTGAATTTTGTCACGCAATAAAAGGCGTATTTATGAACCGATTTGGATATAACTTCGTTTATACATAGTACATACCAATATCTCGACCGAGTTCGTTCGCCAGCTTCATCCACCATCTTGTTTAAAAATGGCGGCCATTTAAAATTTTAAGAAAAATTTAAATTTGAAATGTGGTACCAAAAAAATTGAAAATTGAAACAATATTTCTTTCTTATGTGTTTGACCTTGATAAAAAGATTCGGGATCAGTTTTTGTTTCGTCTATATCTTAAAAAATGGCTGATTTATAGCATTTTAAATTTCTAGCGTGGCTGACATTTTGAAACGTCCTGATTTTTGTCACGTGATAACAGACGTATTTATGAACCGATTTGGATGTACCTTGGTGTGTACATAGTACATACAAATATCTCGACCGAGTTCGTTGGCCAGCTTCATCCGCCATCTTGTTTCAAAATGGCGGCCATTTAAAAAAAAATTAAAAAATTTAAAATTTAAAATGAGATACCAAAAAATGGAAAAATGAAAAAGATTTTTTTTCGTATGTATTTGACCTTAATACAAAGATTCCGGAACAGGTTTTGTTTCGTCTATATCTAAAAAAATGGCTGAGTTATAGCATTTTGAATTTCTATTGTGGCTGACATTTTAAAACGACCTGATTTTTGTCACGCGATAACAGGCGTATTTATGAACCGATTTGGATGTAACTTGGCCTGTACATAATACATACCAATGTCTCGACCGAGTTCGTTGGTCATCTTCATTCGCCATCTTGTTAGAAAAGGGTTGCGATTAAAAAAAAAAATGTAATTTAAAACTTAAAATGAGGTATTAAAAAATTGGAAAGTGAAAAAGATTTTTTTATGTGTTTGGCCTTGATACAAAGATTCTGGAGCAGTTTTTGTTTCTGAAAATTTGTTCTTTTGTTTATATCTTAAAAAATGGTTGAATTATTGCACTTTGAATTTCTAGCATGGCTAACACTTTGACACGATCTTGTATTTGTCACGCGATAACACACGTAATCGCCTATTTCGATGGAAGAAGGCATGTGGACATTATACATCAATATCTCGATCAAGTTCCCTGGCCAGCTTCATCAGCCATCTTGTTTCAAAATGGCGGCCATTAAATTAAAAATATATATATATTTAAAGTGAGGTGCAAAAAAAATTAAAAATTGAAAAAGGTTTCTTTCTTAAGTATTTGACCTTGATATAAGGATTCAGGAGCATTTTTTGTTTGTCTTTATCTTAAAAAATGGCTCAGATATAGCAGTTTCAATTTCTAATGTTTGTGACACTTTGAAAAATCTGATTTTTTGCCTGCGACAGCACTCGTATATATCAACCGATTCCGATATGAGTGAGCATGTACACAGCAATTACTAAGGTCTCGACCAAGTTCACTGTTTAGCCTCATCCACCATGTTGTCCTAAAATGGCAGGCACTTTAAGAAATCGCCAAATTTGGCAGCCAAATATAAGTTACTTTAAATAAAAGCAGCTTGAATAAAGCTGACTAATTGCGCGAAATTCTCATTCATAATGATTTAGTATTGATAAAAATTAGTATTGAATCTCCTATATTCGGTTTCCACTAAATTGAGCTTCGTGTGTTTGAATAATATAAGTTGGCTTTTTTTAAAATAAGGAATGTGAAAGCTACCTCTTCCTCCCGGCACTGGCCGGAAGGACTTTTTTTTAGCATTTTTCCAGTTTATTTTGCAACAATTTAAAGTGATTTTACCAACAAATTTGAGAAAAGAAAAATTCAGGCATAAATGGGTTAAATTTGAGCGATAACGCGCATCATATTGCAAACTGTTTATACGGCATACTGCATCTCCATCTATCTCTTTCCTCCATGCTCCGTATCCATCCGTGACCGACGACATACAAGGCAAGTTCATGACTTTTATGATGTCAAATGGACTGGATCATCTTAGCTGAGTAAAGCATTAAAAAAATGGATAATCTTTTTAAAAAAGGATATTTAAAGCAGATTTCAGGTCTCTAATCGATACATATTGCTCTTATTTATAATCTGTAGAATTTCATGATCACTTAGAGGTATTATTTTGTGTATTTGGTGAATTTTTTATTAGTTGAATTTATTATTATTTTTTATCTGTCATCTTTGTGCTTCATATGAGTGTTTAAGCCTAACGATAAACTGATATATAGTTTCATGCTTTCATAACTAAATTTGCTTCATTGCTTATCTTATGCTATAATCTATTTATTTTATAGATCGAGTACGATGTTTATAGGATTTTTCCTTTCGTCATAGAATTAAATGTTTTAAATTGTGTATTTTATTAAATGTATTATTTTGTTAGTTAGTTAGTTATTTAAGCTATGAGGTATTCGCTACGGCTTTTGCCGGCATGACCTCAAATGATCACAAAAATGGCGTTATTAATATAATACAACCACAGTTGTATATAACCATATATGGTTATGTAGCACATAACCATAAGTTGTAATATAATACAACCACAGGTACAACCTTCCTCCACGAGGAAAAAAGGCAGAACCATTATTTTGTACATTTGTTTAGCATGTAGCTTATGTTTACTTTAATTTTCTACCTAAAAATTTTTACAGGGTAATCTAACGAAGTAAAATTTTTTTTCTAAACATATTTTTAGTTTCTCATTTTAAAAAGATTTAGTGGCAATTTATAATTTGAGAAAAATCCTGACATGATGGTTAAAAATTAGGATAATTTTCGGATTCAGTGCTAAAAAGTACATAAAAGATAAAAAACACAACCATCGTAGTCTTGTGTTATCTAGTCTAAAACTTTTTCTTAAACTTCTTGACGGTAATCTATCCGAAATGTTTTGCATTTTCTTGTAAAATAAGTATAAATGGTAACCACCAAAAATCGTAATAATAGTAGATTGTCATCGGATTTACGTCAGTATGTAAAATTTAATCTCGATCGGATATTTGAAAGTGAGTTAAAGTTCGAGTACAAATTTTGAACTAAAAAAATAGTTTCATACATAGTTTCATAGATAGTTTCAAACCAGTGGCGTGGCGTCGGGTCATCGCTGGATGCGGCGATGACCAAGCAATATTTTAAAACTCTTAATAAGCTTTTAAAACTCTACGATCCAGTTTTAGCAGAACATTTGGAGTTCATGTATAAGTGAAAGTAAGATTTAAAGTTTCTTTTTTGAACATTCAACCATTGAATTTTAGAGTTAATAATTTTTCACCACAAACTTAAATAATTGCGATGACCACCGAAAATTTTCACGCCACGCCACTGTTTCAAACATAGATCGTTGAAGTTAAATATAAAATAAGATATTTTTTGTTAAAAGAAATCATGAAAAGAAACAGTC
Organism: Maratus speciosus; assembly: GCA_963932465.1. Classification (NCBI taxonomy): domain Eukaryota; kingdom Metazoa; phylum Arthropoda; class Arachnida; order Araneae; family Salticidae; genus Maratus; species Maratus speciosus. Next base: position 41,680,221 of record OZ010792.1, read on the forward strand.
TCAAATCCTTACAAAATAAAACATATGTTAAAATACAATTATTTTAGACTATTTGAAACTTTATAAAAGTTAACTCAATCGTAATACTTGCACGATTTTTTTCAAAGCACAGATACACATGAAATAAATTCTTCAAACACTTTAAGCACTTGGTATATGACCCCTCAAAATATAGCCGAACTCATTTGTGCTCAGGTGCAGAAAAGTGGTATAAGTCATGCATTTTTAAATTTTCATAACTTGGTCAATTTTAGTGTTATATGAACGGGACTTTTTTGTCTTACTTGTCAGTGTAATAGGAAAATTTTACTAAATATAACTTATATGACTGGGGTACCGTATAAAAATTTAAATTTCGTAATTTTTCGAAAAATGTTTTTATTGACCCAAATCACTTTAAAAATATTTCTTTATCTCATTTAAAACATTTTTGTAATTGGAACTATATGTCTATGACTAACGGTTTAGGAATTAGCCATTGGACACCGTTGAGAGTGGACACCCTGTATAACGTATTAACTATATGATTTCGTTGGTCGCGCTCCGACCAAGTGATCTCATGGTCGTGACGTCATTACCTTAACGTCACACAGTGGATTAACCCATGACCAACGAAATACCGAGGCTATTTCACGGTGTGACGCCAAGTTAATGACGTCACGACCATGAGAGTGACCAACCAAAATATATAGTTAATACGTTATGTATAGTTAATATGAAATCATAAAATCATATAGTTAAGATTCTGATAAGAAAACATAAATATTTCAAACAAAACAGACAAATTTTAGAGCTAGGTTTAAGATGAAAGAGTTATACAACATTCTAAGGAATTATTTATAAATGCACACAAACTAAATCTTATTTTGCACATAGTCTACAGGGGCGCCATTTGAGAGGGGCCGGGGGGGTCAATAGCACCCCCCCAAGGAATTTGATATTTCAGAAAATTTATGAACCATCAAATGTAGGGATGCACCGAATAGTGATTTTGGCTGAATACCGAAAATTTAGCCTGTAGGTAAACCAAATACCGAATATTCGGCCAGCCGAATAGCAACTGTTAGGCTGAATACCGAATATTAGGCTGGCCAAATACTTTCATATCTCAGTGTTTAACGTTAAAAAGTTTAAACAATTTTAAACATTTTTTTATAATATTTAGCACAGATACTTCCATTTTGAGAAACAAGACTATTTTTATAAGTAAATTTTGTATTAAAAAAAAGTATGTTTTGAGTTATTATTTAAGAAGAGGATGGTTTAAAAAAAATTTAAATAACAAAATTTAAATTCCACGTTTTCAATTAATTCACACAAATGAGAAGAATTCTCTCGAAGCAATATATCATTCCACTTCTTTCATCAAAAATGAAAGGTGTACAAGCCGTAGCAGAATTTTCGTTTATCATATCATCATATCATATCATATATATTATAAAGCAGTAAGCTCTTAAAGTTCCGCTCGAGTGTTTTCAAAAACTACCCGGTGGATTTTTTTTCCAAATTATATCAATCGATAGGAAATATTCCCGGGGTGGTTTATGAGAAAATATGCAGGGATAGCTATGATTTTTTATAATAAATTTCCTATATACAATCTATAGAATTTATACATACCACGTAGTATGCACGTAGTTTTAAAACGCATACCATAATATAAACACATTTCCGGCAATTACCGTTAAGAGACTGCACTTTAACCGAAATCTTTTGTGTTTCCCTGTAAATGAACGATAACTGTTGTACACGTCATATTCTAACGTTGGCATGTTGCTGTGCACCTCAATAATGTATATAAATTTTATTATATTTGAAATAGTGTAACATAATTAAAGTAAATCACAAACGTTTATTTACCCATTAAGAGTAATATAACGCGATTCTTTTGAGTAAATGGCCTATATATGCTAGACGCCCCGTTTTTAGTACCGGACATGCCATAGTGAACCTTCAAAAACATAAATAAGTTATATGGCAAACCGAGTATATTTACGAGAGTTAGAGCACGGTAATACGACAGAAAAGTAAACCAAAAGTCCTATAAACTTTTTAACGATAAAAAAATCTTAAATAAGGGGATTGCCCCTTTATCTATCCCCACGTTCGGGAGAACATTTGCAATTATTGTATTAAGAGGGCCTATTATGATTTCCTTAAAAGTCATTTGTTCCAACTTTTTCTAATGGGGGATTAAATAAATCAAAGATCTGTACTCGAAAATAGTGGTAGAAAGCGGCCCATGAGTTTCTTAGAATAAATATTGCAAAGACTACTATTTATAATTAAGGGTATGAAGTGCCTGTTGTTGTCCACCTCATTATTTGAGATATTTTTGTTTTCCTATATTTTGTGAAATTAACAGAATGTTTAAAAATAAGCTTTTTCTTAAAATTAATTCACTGTGTATTAGTTATTAAAATTATTAAAGAAAATTCTTAAGAGTTTTATATTGAATATGTAAATATCAAAATTTTTACAAGTTAAATTATTGAATAATACACATTTGCTACTATGAAACGGCGAATCTGGAAAAAGCATAAAATTTTTACAAGTTAAACTATCCAATATGACATATTCGCTACTATGAAAGGGCGAACCTGGGAAATGCACAAACTTTTTACAAGTGAAACTATCCAATGTGGCATATTGGATAGTTTGAAGCTGAAAAAATTCAACGAAGTTGAAAACGTACAAATAAGCATACTGTATCAACCTATCCAATGTGATTTTTAGGAGAGTAAAATTATTAAAATGATTTATCTCAATAGCATGCTTAAATAGGATATAAAACAGCATCCGAAAAATATAATAATTGTTTACTGATGCTTGGCGCTGATTTTGAATCCACAATTAAAACAGTTTTTTTGCCCTCCTGAAAAGTGGCTATTTTCACATTGGATAGTTTGACATGGTACCGACGATATATATCATTAAAAGTTGTTAACTAGCCTTTAAAAGCCGATGGTACAGTCGTGGAAAAAAAAAAAGTAAACACCCTCTACTAACTCCTCAACAAATCATCGTAGAAGAAAGTTACTGGTACCGAACGATTGGAAATAAAGTCTACTTTTAAATGATGTATATAAAATTTTCTTAGGGGTCATCTACATATTAAAGCGAATCCAAACTTCATTTTTTTCAATGGCAATACCCAATTTTAACGAGATATTTCAAATCTTCTGTTCAAACTATGCCTAGACACCAAATTTCAAGTCTTTTGAATTATAAACATTCAAAAGTTGGTGCTTCTAATGTTAAATTACATTTTCATATTTTTATTTATATCTCCCGAAATTATGCTCCTAATGGGCTATTTTTTTTTGTAGTAATAATACTAATGTACCCAAACATAAATAAGCTGAATTTGCAATTTTTATAATTTTATGATATGAATTATGAATTATGAAATTAATATTCGAAAAAATTATGAATTGCAACCTACAATTTTTTTGATGGATTTAGATTTATTAAGTCCTGCTTTACGGAAATTCAAAAATTTCACATTTTTTTTCCAAGTAGTTTTCAAATTATGCTTAAAAAACGGCAAAATGATGGTTTAAGGGGCCGTCTATGATGGAAGTGAGTAGACATTTTGAAATTTATTCTCCTGTACTGTAATCTAACACGCTTCATTGACTCCTTGAGTGGCGCTTAAGGTGCCTTGATCAAGGAAGCGGCTCTCTCGGTTAACAATCCGGTACGGAACTTCAATTTGGATACAGCCCTTAAAATACGCTCGTTTTAAAATAATTAATTTCTCGGAAACTTATGGCACTAATTGCATAAAAATTCGTTTTTAGGCTAATTGAAGGGTGTAGAGTTCATTTATGCTCTCAAAATTGTGTATTGCTATTGAAAAAAACAAAGTTATGGTTCGTTTTAATATGTAGATGGCCCCCTAAGCAAATTTTATATACATCATTTAAAAGTAGACTTTATTTCCAATCGTTCGGTACCAGTAACTTTCTTCTACGATAATTTGTTGAGGAGTTAGTAGGGGATGTTTACTTTTTTTTTCCACGACTGTACATAGAATACGCCGCATCTGTCATTATGTATGTCCAAACCGTCCATATCTTTAAGGATTAATATCTCGGCTAATTACTGGCAATTTTTTTTTTCGAAAATCATTAACAACAATGCTTTTATACTTCTACTACGATAGGTACCTCCAGCGCTGCTCAACACTTTCGCTGATAGGCCGTAATCAAAATTTGTAATTGAAAAACATAGAACTCAAATGAGCTCAGAGTGGAATGACAAGTTCACCTTGCGTTAAAATAACTAAAATTAAACTGTTTACTAAAAAGGTGCATAAAAATTTATTAAAATATACCGGTACGAAATGAACTGGTCTTTAAAACTTAAAAACCATTGATGTTAAAATCATAATGAAACAGAAAAAGATGATTCCTGAGATCTTTCGATCGCTAACGCGATCATTTTCAAAGGATACTTTCACCTGAAATTGGTAGTTTCACATGGTTTGAAAGTATCCTTTGAAAATGATCGCGTTAGCGATCAAAAGATCTCAGGAATCATCTTTTTCTGTTTCATTATGATTTTAACATCAATGGTTTTTAAGTTTTTAAAGACCAGTTCATTTTGTAACGGTATATTTTAATAAATTTTTATGCACCTTTTTAGTAAACAGTTTAATTTTAGATATCAAAATTTGTGTGTAACGGAAAAATGCGAGTTTTTCAAAAACTATGTGATCTAGGAGAATCGCTATAATTGTCCTTCAAGGTTTAAATTAACGTCTACTACCTCTATTTTTTTTATAACTTTAGTTTCGGTTGATTTGGAATTAGGTGTGGGGAGGGTACATATTTTTGCGCTGCATTTTTGGCGACATCTTTGAAAATATAATACCTAAAATTAAAAGGTATGTGTTTTTGAGTTCAGCGTTACGAAAACTTTCACACGATACCCCATACGATATACAAAGAAAATAGTTTTTTTTTTTCAAGTAGCTTAATTAGCCCCTATACATTTTAATTAAATACATTTAAGAATGTTTAATAATCTGAAAATATGTGGGTTAATAGTCTTTATTACTTCCCACAATTTGAACTTTCCATGTTCCATAGTTTATGAGTAAAATGTATATGTTAAATACTTTTTTGGAAGTTATTTCATACAGATTTCAAATTTCATCAAATATTTAATGTAAGATCACTGTGCCTAAATGCGACGCGATTTTCCATAGTTTTGTCGAATTTAGGTTATGCGATTTTCCATAGTTTTGTCGAATTTAGGTTATATTTTGCATTTTATTAAATAAATAGACATTTTATTAAGCAGAAAATTATTGAATACAAGCAAAACTGGCGGATTTGCTCGCGCAATATTTGAAATATGCCAAGTGGTATATTTATGTTTAATTTTTCTTAGAAGAAATTATACTTTTATAAATAATTCAAAAATTACTAATCAACCCATAGCTTGCTAAATTTCATTATTACACTGCATTAAGCCGAAATGAGACTTACATTAATAAGAACTAAACCTAATTCTAAATTAATGATAATCTAGAAAGTATTTTGAAGCTTTATGCGCATTTCATATTCTTATTTGAGTATTCATTTGAAGTTTGGAATTTTTTAGAAACCGTTCTTAGACATGCATTTACATCTTAATATTAGCCATCATTTCAAATTCCAAGCTTCTTGTCTAACGGTCTACCATATCTCTGGTGTCAGTGACACCACCATAAAACGCCTATGTTGAATAAAGAAATGTTGCCATCAATTTGTCAAATTAATTTTGAAATTGGTTTTGTATTCCTTAATATACCACAGAAAAAGTAATTTAGAAAGTTTTTAAAAGGCTTTTCACTTATTTTACCCTTTTAAATTTAGAAACTTTAAAAAACTGCTTTTAGAGAGCATTTACATCTTATCTCCTAATATCGTATCATTATCTATACTAATATTATAAAGAAGTAAAGTTTGTTTGTTTGTAGGGTATAATCTCTGGAACTACCGAATCGATTTCAAAAGTAGTGGTTTCAAAATGATGGTGTTAGTCCCTGTTCCAACAAAGGCTACATCTTATGTCAACGCTACTGACACAAAGGGAAAACAGGAGCAAAAAAGTTCCAAAAATACGATTTTTGTGTAAATGAAAGGCATAAGAAACATGGAATTATGCATGGTAGTTATTTACAAGATATAAATGACCACTAAAAACACTTCCTATAAACTTCGAAAGTTAAAAGTGGTGAAAATACGCCAAAAGCGTTCTAAATTGCGATTTCTACGCAATCTCAGGAGGTACCGAATCGATTTCAAAAAGTAATGGTGTCAAAATGATGGTGATAGCATTTGCTCTAACATAGGCTATATTTTACGTCGGTGCCACTATCCTAAATGGGGTGCAGAAGCGAAAACCGTTCTAAAAATGCGAATTTTGTGTTTCTGAAGGATCTAGAAACAGGAAATTTGGCATGGTAGTTACTTATAAGGTATAAATGATCTCTAAGAACATTTCTTAAAAAAATTCGAAATTTAAAAAGGGTAAAAATTCGCGAAAAGCGTTCTAAAAATGCTCTAAATGCCGATTTGTAAGCAATCTCAGGAAGTATAAAACCAATTTCAAAAGTAATGGTTCGAAATTGATGTGCTGACAGCTGTTGCTCTAACATAGGCTCTATTTTATGTCAGTATCTCTTACCACCTGAGTACTGTAGGAGCAAAAAACGTTCTAAATTGCGTTTCTTTGTGATACTGCAGAGGCTAGCAACTTTAAATTAGGCATGGTAGTTACTTATAAGATAGAAATTATCTTCAAGAACATTTTCTAAAAAATACGGAATTTAAAAGGGATGAAAATGCGTGGAAAAATTCTAAATGACGATTTCTACGCAATCTCGTGAACTATCAAACCAATTTTAAAAGTAATGGTTGGAAATTGATGGTGACAGTCCTTGCTCTGACATAGGTTCTATTTTACGTCGCTGTCACTACCACCTGGGGGTTACAGGAGCAAAATACGTTTTAATTGCGATGTTTGTGATACTGCAGGGACTAGCAATTTGAAATTATGCATGGTAGTTACTTATAAAATATAAATGATCTCTAAGAACATTTCCTAAAAAATTCAAAGTTTAAAAGGAGTGAAAAGGTGCGAAAAGTGTTCTAAAGATGTACTAAATTGAGATTTCTACGTAATCTCATTAAGCACCAAACCAATTTCAAACGTGGTGGTTGGAAATTGATGGTGACAGCCTTTCTCCAGCACAGCCCTTTTTCCAACATAGGCATTATTTCATGTCGGTGGCACTACCACCTGGGGGTTGCATGAGCAAAAACCTTTCTAAATTGTGATTTTTGTGATACTGCAGGGGCTAGCAACTTGAAATTTGTCATGGTAATTACTTATAAGATGTAAATGTTCTGTTTGATTAATTTCTAAAAAATTCGAAATTTAAAACAGGGGAAAATGCGCGAAAAGCGTTCTAAAATCGTTCTAAATTGTGATTTCTACGCAGTTTCAGGAAATATCAAACTGATTTCAAAAGTAATGATTGCAAATTGATGGTGATAGTCCTTGCTCCAGCATAGGCTATAGTTTATGTTGTTGTCACAACTACCTTGGTGTTGCAGGAGCAAAAAACGTTCTAAATTACGTTTTTGTGATACTGGTGGGTCTAACATTTTGAAATTTGGCATGGTAATTACTTAAAAGATGCAAATGCTTTTTAAGAACAGTAGAAAGATAATTCCAAATTTAACAGGATGAATTGAGCAAAAAAGTTTTAGAAACGTTCTAAATTACTATTTTTATGCAATCTTATGAAATACCAAACCGATTAAAAAAATTGTGGTTGCAAATTGGTGGTGGTAGAACCTGCTCAAACCTAAGCTTTATTTTATGTCGGTGCTACTAGAGGATTGCAGGTGCAAAAAACTTTCTAGATTATGACTTCTGTGATATTGAAGAGGCTAGAAACTTGAAATATGGCATAGTAGTTACTTGTAAAATATAAATGCCCACACAGTCAAAAACAAATTAAAATTGTAAAAGGTGTGAAGCGAAGGAAAGGAGTAAAAAGCGTTCTAAAAAAGTCCTAAAGTACGATTTCTATGCAATCTAAAAAAATAATGAACCTATTCCAAAAGTAATGGTTGCGAATCAATGGTGACAGTTTCTGATCCCAAACAGGCTATATTTTATGCTGGTGCCACAACCACATCGGGTTGGCAGGAACAACAAACGTTCTAAAAAAGCCTTTAAAGTTTTTTTTAATTATATTCTCTATCAGGAACAATTCAATTCGCAAATCATTGTTAGCAGCTAAATTCTTATCAGTCAATTCATTGTGGGGGAAATTACTATAATGCCGGATTTTTGAAGTTGCTAAATTTCCGAATGCCGCATTTTCGAGGTCACATTGCATAAACTTCGCTGAAGAGACCGATTAGAAAAACGAAAAATCAAAATGTGAGAAGAGCAATTCAGAGGAGGGAAATGGACAAAATATACATCTTGCATACCTACCAACATTTCCGTTTTCAAACAAACATAATTTAAACTAGAGTATTTATTTTTAAAACTTTTTTTGTTTTATTTAGCTATTAATTAACTTATTTTATTTAGTAAAATTTCTAGTCTTACTTTATTTGAAAAATAAGGGAAGGTTGGCAGCTATGGTTTTTTGGTTATATAAATAGAAGAGGCCTGTTTATGCAGATTGACTTACCAATAAAGCACACTAATATGCATATGGAAATCTTTTGCATTCCTTTAAAAAGCAAAAAGTAAGAACTAGAATGATTTGGTTTATCGAATGTTAGGATATAATGTACAATTATTTGTTAATTTACACAATAATTGATGGATGCAAATACAAATACAGAAATATGCGTACTTGCCTGAAAGTAATTTAAAGTTTTAAAAATCGTCAATTTTAAATGTTTTAGAATGGGAAAGAACAGAGCATTTTCAATTAAGGTTGTCTCATGTGATATAATTTACTAGGACTTCCCTCAGAGGGATTAGTCTGGGCGATATTGCTGGGAACATAGATTTAATAATAACATGTGGAAGCAAAGAAAATGAGATGTTATCTTTAATTGTCCATATACTGCGATAAATTGAAATTATGAAAATAAACGAATCCTAGAATTACAAAATCTTATATATAAATTCGTATACATTGTTTAAAAAAATGGGAAATCAAACCATGCAAGACAGCCATGCATGGATATAAAATTGAAAGTACGCGATATATTAAAAGTAAAATAGAAAATGAAACACAAAATTATCTAACACCGGAATTTTAACTGTATAAAATGATGTCAAGAACATAATCAGACGCTCCGCACCAATTTGAGTAACTTTAAATGGCAAATATATGATGTTTAAAAAGAATGGACTATAATTTATAAGGTGTGTGCTCCCCCGGAATAGTTAATATTTTACAATATCTGTTTTCCCCGGATGCAACGAGGTTGTTGATAACATTTAAGGAACATTCCTCAAAATATGATATAGTAACAAAGTACCGAATACATCAACAGTGGCATGCAATGCTTCGTTAGAGTGTGTTTTAGATATGCTCGATCAGATTTAAATGATGAGTGTGTGCTGGCCACTACATACGCTGTATTGTTTTGTTTTCAAACATATTCTGCACAAGTTTAGCTGTATTTAGCATGTATTAAATAAGAGAAATCGGCAATGATTGCAACATAAAATATGACACAAGATCTGAATATATCGTCTGCATAACTTTTGAGCTGTCAAAGTGTCATTTAAAGTAATTTACAAATCCATACATATTTATTCATCAAATCATGCAAGCTAACATATGCCAATATGAACTCGATTATGAAATTTCACCAGAATAAGTTAATATATAAAAAATCTACTAATGATAATTGAGAATATGACCTTATGATAAAATCTAGAAAAATGAATCAGATAAAAATTTCATATCACGTTTAAAACGGCACTTCCCTCTGTTAGTGACCTTGGCGAGAGAGAAAAAAGCCTAGAGAAGGAACACTTTAACAAGTACTTTCGGGTAACCTACTCACTGTTTTCATGCAGGTCTTTATTCAGTATTCAAACAATTTATTTAATGCTAGGTGGGTATCTATCAGTTTTGTTACATTTAAATTGCATGTTTTGCGAAGGAAATGCAGCATTATGAAATATTTAAAGTTGCTATACCTAATAATTCTAAATTAATGGTAATTGAGATCGCTTTCCGTTAATTTCATCTTTTTAAATTTTAAATTTTTTAGAAACCATTCATAGAGACAATTGTATATTTTAAAACTAACCCGAAGCAAACTATCAAGATTTTGGGCTCAGCAGTAACACAGAAATAAAAAAATTTGAGTATTTTGTTTCTGCACTGTTTTATATAGCGACATTTTTAGAAATTGTTCTATTGCGAGAATTTACGTCATGATAAATACAGCCATGTCAATTTTCATGTTTATATTCATAACAATTCCATGTACTTCGTTACTTAAATCATCTTAAGATCTTTTTCCGCTTTGTTTAGACTTTCGATTTTTTAGAATTCGTTCTACAACGAGCATTTACATCTTATAAATTACAACCATGCCAAAGTTCTAGTTTCTAATCCCAACAGTATCCCAAAAATTTCAGTATTCCAAATAAATCATAGTTTAGAACCTTTCTAGAAATTTTTACGTTTATCCGTCAAATTGAACCTTTTAGAGAGCGTTCATTACGAGTATTTACGTTTTAAAAGTAACTACCGCACCAAATTTAAAGTTTCTAACCCAATCAATATCGCAGAAATCGCAATTTTAGAACTTTTTTGCTCCTGCAGCGATGTAGGTTCTTGCACTGACATAAAATACAGCCTTGTTTTCGGAGCGGAGATGGTCACCAACATTTTTTTTTAAGTTGGCTATGTAGTTCCAGAGATAAAACCTCACAAACGTACAAGCATTAATAATATTATACACTTTATAATATTATAACGCTTTATAATATTAGCATTAGATGTACAGATACAAAAGTCATTTATCTGTTACAAACTAAAGTGCCCGACGTTGCCCAGAAATTGAAGGATGTTTGTTCTGAAAAATCAATTTCAAAATTTAACATACAACACAAAACAATCATTAAAAAAGCAGTCGAAATGTTGTATGAATGAATCATATGAAAACGCTACATAAAAATGTATAAATGTATATAACAGACGCAAAAGAATACAGCTATAAATGAACTTATTTCAATTTATAATTGGAGCAATAATGTTAAAATACGCCAATATTTCCCTAATCGGGTTTTATCATGCTTCAATACATTTTTGACACTCATATGACGTTATACTATATCCACCACGTCCTTTATATTTCCAATATGTCGTAATATTTTCCTCTTTCACGTGGAAACCTTGAAAAAGAAAAGTTATGAAGTTATATTCACTTTCATTTAAATTCGTCAAACTATTTATTTCATTTTCATTTTTCACGTGAATATCTTGCAATAGAAAAGTTATGATGTAATATTCACCTTTTTTTTTTATTCGGCAAACTATTTATTTCATTTTCATTTTTCATGTGGAAATCTTGCAGTAGAAAATTAATTGTTGTAGTAATAATTTTATTGTGTATTTTAATTGTTGGCAACTGCTATAACGAAAAATGTTTAAATTTGATAAGAAATTGCTGTTAAATTGGTGGTTTTTTATTAATTAAACATTAACTATAAATTATTTCGATTCCAGATTACTTTAGTTGCCTCGACCATGTTTTAATACACATGTACAGTACATATCTTTTCACAATTTTGGCTTCCAAATTGTGGATTTTTATAGAATTACAAACAGACAGATACACAAGTTTTCATTTTTATATATCTCTCTATTCTAAAAAAAAGTAACTAACGCTGTCACCGTCGCCGCCGGTTTTGAATTTTTTGTGACCGGAGGTCTTTCTTCGTTAATATTAAGAAAACCATTGCATACAAAAATATAAAAATCGGTGGTATTATAGAGAAATGCTCGATCAACACGCTGTTCAGAGTTTACAATACAGTTTTCAAATCGAAGAATTATTTTAAGAGATATTTAATGCTAAAGTTGGACAAAATCGGTCCATTAAAAAAGTTTTATAGGAGCAAAAACTATACATGGGAGTTTACAGTCTGTTTCAAAAGTATAAGACCACAACATATTTTGCTATTTAGGTAATTATAAAAATATTTCAATCAAAATAAAGAATATTTTATGTTAGTACATCAAGTTTTTAGTAAAATGTAGCAACTTACACAAATGAAATTAATTCGAAAAAAGTAAAACCTCAATAACAGAAAAATGTCAAAAAGAACTGTTACAAAATTATAGGACTACCTGTGGAAAAGAACAGTTTTCTCTAATTTAATAAGATGTTGCTCCACCATTTCTTTGAGTAACTTCAAACACACGATTTGGCATAGAGTTAATTAATTTTTTAAGGAACGATTCGGGAATGTTGTCCCATTTCTCCATAATGGCCATTTCTAATTCATATGTTGAATGATATTGTTTGTTATTTTCATACACTTGGCGGGACAAATAACCCCAGAAGTTTTCTATGGGTTTTAGGTCAAGGCTTCGACTTGGCCAAGATAAAACATAAATCTTTTCTCTTTTAAGCCACTCTTTTGTTGATTTCGATGAATGCCTGGGAGCATTACCTTCTTGAGACTTCCATTTTGCACCTCCTAAAAGTGGTCCGAAGTGTATCAGACTTTGAAATAGCATTCATTGGTGACTGCCTGAGTTCATTTTCTCTTCAACTCTTTGGAGATCACTTTTTCCTGCATATGAAAATGCGCCCCACACCCTAACGGAACCACCTCCCATCTGCCTACTGAAGAACTGATCTTTGCCTTAAATCATGCCAGTAGTAATTATTGCCGTCTGGACCATCAAGATTGAATTTTTTCTCGTCTAAAAACAATATATTTCTCCATGCAGAGTTCCAGGACATGACATTTTTTGACCACTTAAGACGAGCTTCTTTGTGACATTTCAGTAGTAGTGGTTTACTATTTAATTGGCGACGAATAACACCAGCATTAGATTTCAAACTTCGCCACACGGTTGCATGTGATACCTTTTTAGTTATCTGTTGTGCTATTTTACGAGTCGACTTGTATTTTTTCGTTGCCAGTTCGACAATCCGCCTATTATCACGATCTGATAACTTCTTTTTACGACCAGATCGTTTATGCGTTCCATACAATTCTTTTTTACTTAAAACATTATGAATCGCAGTTTTAGAACGATTAAGAATCTTACTTATTTCGCGTTCAGACTTTCCTTTTCCTTTGTAGAATCACGCTCTTCTCACTTCTATTTCAGACAGCTCACTCCGACGAGGCATTTTACTAATAAATTCAAAGAATCAGACACAATTCAGAATTTTTCCATTTTATTCTTCTTTTAAAGTTTTACAGATTATTTAGGTTACAGTTAAACTCTGAGTTCAAAATAAAATCGTCTGCTTTATTAATAATATAAGAGTGGTCTTATATTTATGAAACAGCGGGTTTGCGTAAAGTCGTTTGGCAAAAAAAATATTCAAACTTTTTTTTCCCTGAGCTAAATAAACATTATAGAGATATTTCTTTTCATTCAACTACTTTTAAATTAAAACTAATATTTTCTTTGTTGAAAAAAGGGTGAAATTCTAAGTGGTCTTATAATTTTGACAGACTGTAATCATTTTTAGATCATTTTATTCAATAGAAGATCCCGGTGTGCATATTCCATTAATTTTTTTAATTTGACTCATTTTTTGAGGTTTTATTTCTATTTTAAATTCAAATATTGAGAATTTCGAGAGTAAATAATTAGGTATAAAAAGCAGGCGCTTATTGGAAATTACGCCATAAAAACTATATTTACATGTGAACTTTAAAAGAGAAAGGATATTGTAAAATAAATTCATTGACTTGCGTTAGAAGTCTTAAATAGAAGAAATTTCATCACATTACACTTATTATGCAAAATGAACAAAAAATAATATTGCAAAACAGTTTAAATTTAAAAATTGCGTGAGACAAAATATTAGAGGTTAAATATTAGACTTTTTCAAAATTTTATTATTTCTCGTTTCATGTGAGGTGTTCAGCTATAAGTATGCAAACTTTCGTATCTCCAACTTAATTAGAGGCTGAGTTAGAAAAATTGTTTAAGATACACAAGTTAGAGCCCAGAGGGTTAAATATTAGACCTTTTTCAAAATTTTATTATTTGTCGTTTGATGTGAGGTGTTCAGCTATAAGTATGCAAAATTTCATGTCTCCAAATTAATTAGGGGCTGAGTTAGAAAAATTGCTTAAAATACAAAAGTTAGAGACTGGAGGGTTAAATATGACTTTTTCAAAATTTTATTATTTCTCGTTTCATGTGAGGTGTTCAGCTATAAGTATGCAAACTTTCGTGTCTCCAACTTAATTAGAGGCTGAGTAAGAAAAATTGTTTAAGATACACAATTTAGAGCACAGAGGGTTAAATATTAGACCTTTTTCAAAATTTTGTTATTTGTCGTTTGATGTGAGGTGTTCAGCTATAGGTATGCAAAATTTCATGTCTCTAACTTAATTAGGGGCTGAGTTAGAAAAATTGTTTAAAATACACAAGTTAGAGCCTAGAGGGTTAAATATTAGACTTTTTCAAAATTTTATTATTTGTCGTTTGATGTGAGGTGTTCAGCTATAAGTTTGCAAAATTTCATGTCTCCAACTTAGTTAGGGGCTGAGTTAGAAAAATTGCTTAAAATACAGAAGTTAGAGTGCGGAGGGTTAAATATGACTTTTTCAAAATTTTATTATTTGTCGTTTCATGTGAGCTGTTCAGCTATAAGTATGCAAACTTTCATGTCTCCAACTTAATTAGGGGCTGAGTTAGGAAAATTGCTTAAAATACACAAGTTAGAGCCCAGAGGGTTAAATATTAGACTTTTTCAAAATTTTATTATTTGCCGTTTGATGTGTGGTGTTCAGCTATAAGTATGCAAATTTTCAAGTCTCCGACGTATATAGTTTCTGAGAACGGGCTCTGTGACAGACGGACAGACAGACAGACAGACAAAGGAGTGAGACATGTAGGGTTTGTTTAGATGAACGAAACTCTAAAAACATGCTGCGGATGACTGTAACAACATCCTAAAATTACATTACCATCAGCGATCTACCAATCCCGAATGTAGGTTATATTCGTTTCATATATTCTTATTCTTTTGTGCGGCCCTGTAAAATAACTATCAATAATGTATACAGTAAAACCTCTGAATAGCGGTCACCTCGAGAATGCAGAATTTGTCCTCTTTTTGGAGGTGTCCACTACTGAGAGTAAAAAATGTACAGTTATTTAAGGGTTGGTAATCGAAAAAAATGCCCGCTAAATAGAGGTGTCTACTAATCGGGTGTGTCCGTTATGGAGGTTTTAATGCATAATAATATCATCCTTTACAAGGAAATTGCATGCTGTAGGATAGACAGACAGACATCCAGAGAAAGATTATCTAAAGGAGAAATGAACACTCATGCCTTTTCTTTTAATCATCCACAATCGTTTCTAAATTTCGTTATACGAGTATTAAAAAAATCTGTTATTTTCCAGTTGATAGACTGACAACTATCTTTTAGCCTGAGTTTTTAGCCGGATTTAGTGTGTTGTGTGTCATACAACAGGCCAGATTTTATACAACAGGCTAAAAACGGTCACCGTGGTACGGAGTACTGTATTATTATTTGTTTGCCCACCAAAACTGGTTGCCACGGGTTGTTGCAAGGTTTGTGTCCACGTGGTTGAAACTGATCTATTCAATATTACTGCGTGCGTATTTTTTTTATTTTCTCCATGTGTTCAAACCAGTTGTCTACGAAAACATCAACCGGTGAAAGTGACGCACACGAAATTTCTGTAACGTATGCAGATAAATTGTGCTTTTTTATCATTTTTTTAATATAATTTTTAAACGGTTTGGAACCTATTTTTCATAGTAGGTGCATTCAGTAGGTGGCCCTCATAGGTACCTTCTGGTGCAATCAGAAACGAAATCCGACAAATATTTTTTGAGTTATGCTTGACGAAAGGTTTTTATTAGGCTTTTTTTTAGTAGGACATGGCGTTAATATCCATCGTAGCTGTAATGTGTCCGGATAGTAATATTTCGCTGAGTATTAGCCTTCGCTTCGCTCAGACAATTATTTTTCGCCTATAAAACTACCATAACATGCATAAAAGTTGCTATAAACATATAAAATGCTCATTTTTTATACTATAGTATTTTTTTAATAGTACTATACATTATAAATAAAAAATGTTGTTGTTGTTGTTGGAAAGCTGCTTGCTCTCTTAAATTGTAACTGTATTTACAAACCTTTATGGCGCATTCAAGATATTTCATCCTTTTTAGATCATCTGAGGTGATTTCACGTTCTTTGTCTTTACCAAATATCACATCCAACTCCTGGAAGACTTTTTCCTGAACGTCTGGATATCTTCCCAACAAGTACAATGTAAAGCTGAGAGACGTTGCCGTAGTGTCGTGACCCTTTGGGAAAAAGAAAAAAAAAGAAATAACTTTATCAAAATGCATTTAAAATAAAAATATTACAATTTAAGTGTGGTTTCTAACAAGTGCACCGTAACATATAAATGTATCCTGAGTGCTGTTAAATTCATACATTTCTCCTCGAGAAAAATTTCTGCATTGTGTACGGACATTATGAAACTGTAGAAAAGAATTTGTAAATCTCGAATTTTCCGGGGGAAGGTTACTTTGATGCTCTTGGGAGGAGCATGGGGGGGGGGGGTGCCACCTGGCTTACCTACTGAATTCCTCACTGATCATCACTAAGAATCTTAACTGTGTCTAAAAAGAAGTGCACAGAATTGTGACGCGGCACACTGTTGTGTTCCAAAAGAATTTTAAGTGTGTCTAAGTGAATGGATGTACAAAAACCAGCTGTTGTGCAGTTTTTTTTTTTTTTTCAAACTTTCACCTATTTCAACTTTTCTTTTCATCCACTTACAAAATCAGATAAATTCATAGCAAATTGACTGATATAAAATACTGCCGCAACTTAAGAGCCTATACTATTCACGCAAAGGATTTATCAAGCTAAAGTTAATCCTATGGGAGTGTTCTTTTTAAATTTCTCGTTTATATTTTAAGATTTTTTAAGATTTTTTCGCATAGGGTATTTTAGGTCAATGTCTTACTTTGTGCGGTTGTGTTTTTTAGATTTTAGTTGGAGTTTTCCTTAATGAGACTACTTTACGTTTCGGTTCCGGTTCCGAAAGTGAAAATAAATATTAAAACTCGATCGAAAAATTTGAAAAGAACGCTCTCAAATGATTAACAGTATCTTATGAGTTCTTTCGCGCGACTCGTATAGGCTCTTAAGTGTAAAACGCCTCCATCTGAAGTATTCACATACAATGCCTCATTCCTTACACGGATCCTATGCAATTATGAATACAATGAATGTGTTAAGTTTTCGCTGTATGAAGATGGAGCTCATTATAGATGGAGCTCATTTGAAAGGTTAAGAGAAAAAACGACGATAGTCCACTTTTGTGAAATTTAAAATAACTGTGTCATCTCACAGATTGAAAGACTTACAGCTCATATTCAAAATATTAGAATAATTGAGAAAAAAGTAATAAGAGAAAATTATTTTTCATTTATTTATTTTTGCTACTAAGTAAATGCAATTAAATTTCTTATAAATTAAATCTGGAATGTTTAGATAAGATTTTAACATTTGCAAAATATAAAATACAGTACAATAAATTAGGTATACAGCTTTCTGGAACACATCAAAATACTGGAATAAAATTTAGATTGGTTCAAAATATTAGAATATTTTATTTTACGAAACAATATTACCTTATGAATATGAAGTAAATGGTTGTTAATATTTTTTAGCATCCCCTTTAGCTTTCATAACAGCGTACAATCGATCTTGCATACTATAATACAAGGTGTTTACAAACATTTCTATCAATATTAGCCCAAAAGTATTCGCCATTGACTCAGTTTTACTTGAAGGAGGGTTTTCTTGGAGTTTTTTCTTCATTATATACCATAAGTTTTCGATGGGATTAAGGTTTGGTGAGTTTGGTGGCCAAGGAAGTACCTTAATGTTGCGTTGGTGGAACAAATTCATAATTGACACCGATGTATACGTTGACGCTAAATCTTGTTGAAAGATGAAATCATCTTCAAATAAATCTTCTTATGATGGAATCATGTAATATTTCAAAATTTCTTGATATATCTTAGAGTTAACCTTTTCGTAGACGATGCACAAATTTCCAGGTCCAAGCACTCATGCAACCTCAAACCATGACACTAGCAGCAAATTTTACGGAACGTTTAAAGCATTCTTTATCAAATGGTTCTTTCTTCATTCTCCAAACTCGAATACCTTGATTACCATATGAAACACAAAACATACTTTCATCACTAAATAATATATTTTCCAATTTTCATCGCTCCATAAACGTCTAGATTTATACCAATTCAATCTTATACGCTTTTGTTTTGCAGTCATGAGAGGTTTTGTTTTCGGTACACGAGATTCAAGCCTAAAATTATGCAGACGTCTTAATGTTGTCGATGTAAAAACTTCAACTCCTTCTTCTTTCCATTTTCGGTGCAAGAATCGCAAACTTTTAAAACGGTTTTTCTTAACTATACGCTTCAGTATCCTGTCATCTCTAGCAGATGTTTTTGGTTTTCGGCCGCTATTTCGGTGATTATTTTGAAATTTTCCATTTTTTGAATATTGTGTTAGTATCTTACTAACGCCTGATTGCGAACAATGTAAATAATTCTCTATATAACATTGATTTTTACCGTGCCGATACAAATCATCCATTCGAAGTTTAATAGATTCAGGAATATCACTCACAAGTCCCATTTTAAGACGGAAAAGCAAACAAACTGCAAAAAGAATACTGATTTTAAATAAAATAGTCTGAATTTAATCAATGATGCCACTAGTTATGAATTGGTGATAATTAAAGGAGAATTAATGTGAAACATTCTAATGTTTTGAACCACTTGAATAAATATTCTAATATTTTGACTTTTCGAAATAATATTTTTTTCAATTAAGTATTTCAAAAATGATATTAATTTTAAGAATAAATAAGTTTAATCAACAATAAGTTCTTAAGGGGTCTTGTACCTTTTAAACACGTCGAAAATTAACGAAAAACTTCAAAGTTTGAATTAGTCTATCATCAAAACCTTTTTATGTATAAACATGAAATTTTGGATATTGAATAAACAGATTGTGCTTTGTAATACACTACCAACAGAAATTTATTAACCCTTTACAGAATTTGTGTATTGTTGAAATCAAAATAGCTCTTTTTTTACCCCATAAGTCATTGCGCGCAAGATGTCTTGAGAATGTATGTATGGATTGTCATGAAATTTGGTAAATATACTAAACAAATACGTGTGTTTAAAATGACCTACTTTTAAGTATTTACAATGGTAATATTTTTAGTTATGACTATTTTTATTCATTAAAAATACAAAATTTTTATTTTTTTTTTACGAAAATATTTTTTTTATATAGTTAATGAAATAATTTTAGCCTAAGAGTAGATCATTTTAAACACACATATATGATTAGTATCTTTACCGAATATCATGCAATTTCATATATACTTTCTCAAGATATCATGCGCGCTATGACTTATGGGGTAAAAAAAAGTGCTATATTTATTTCAACAATACACGAATTCTTTAAAGGGTAATAAATTTCTAATGGTAGCATATTACAAAGCACAATCTGTTTAATCAATATCCAAAATTTCATGTTTGCACATAAAAAGGCTTTGAATATAGACTAATTCAAACTTTGTAGTTTTTCGTTAATTTTCGACGCGTTTAAAAGGTACAAGACCCCTTAATAAAAATATCGTTCGCATATTTGCATTAAAAGACATTAAATTACCAAACGATATTTTCAATTTGTAAAAAAAAAAAAAAAAAAAAAAAAAAAAGTAATTATTCGAATATTTTGAATATGAGCTGTACTATCGTTGTAAATCAAGGATCGATGAAAACCTGGAGGTAGTCGTTTGAAAAACACAGTTTCAAATAGGGCGGTACACAGCTGAAGATCAGACAGTCACGTGCACAACGAGAAATAATTCAGAATAACTAGTTTTTGACTATCACCTTGTTTTTCACCCCCACCCATTCACTTGCAAAGATAACAAGTTGGAAATTGCTCGTGAAACGTGGCAAATGAGGTGCGTTCGTACTATAACTAGTTTTATAATTATTTTTTGCACCCCATATTGTACTGAATGTATATTTTTTTGCACTTCATAAGTGCATAGTCTGTAACATCATTAAAATGCACTTGCAATAATTTTTTTTCCATTCCCCGCAATTTAACGGAAACTTTTGACAGTCCCTGTAATTAAACTATACATCCGAATTTCATAAAATTAGAAATGGTTCGACAGAATTTTGCAACAATTATATATTTAAAATTTCAGACCATACGAAAGGCTGTAACATCATTAAAATGCACTTTTAACAATTTTTCCCATTGGCCGTAATGTAAAGAAAAACTTTTGACTGTCCCTGTAATTAAACTATACATCCGATTTTCATAGAATTTTTAATGGCTCGACAAAATTTTGCAACAATCATTTATTTAAAATTTCAGACCATTCGGTTGGGTAGTTTTTGCTCTGTTATATGCAGACAGACAGACGGGCGGACGGACAGACGGACTGAACGACGACTATAGGTGCTACATATTTATGTAATTACGAACGCACCTAAAAAAGATTCTCCAACATTTTGTGGCATTGTAACATAGATCAGAGGTCCCCAAACTGTGCTCCGCGGGAACTTTCCAGAGGCTCCGCCGCGCTTTAGGGAAATAATGAAAATGTAAACGAAACCAACACATTTAAAGGAAGGTTTACCCCCTCAAAAATGGGAACAGATTCCTTTGTTACAAAAGCATTTATACCTTGACAATAACTGTCTTCAACAATCTGAACTCTTTTAATTAACTAAATTTTATTTTATTAACCATTTGGAAAAATGGTTATTGTCCTCGTCAGGGTAGGAAATCAAAAGCATATCTGAAGCTTTTTATTGGTTTAATCTCATTTTATTCGTTTTCTGATTGGTCTATACAGTAATCTGTATTTCCCTTTAATTTCAACAGAGATTGATACCTTCTGTTGCCACTATAATAAAAGAGTAATAAAAACTACAAAAAAAAATTAATAACCCAGAAACAAATTGAGATACAGCTTTCTAACAAATTGCATTTAAAAGTACATTTTTTTCCTCTGTATGACGGAGCAAAAAGTAATATTATGGGATATTTAGAAGTTTAAGAATGAAATTTCATTTAAAATGGGTCGTCAAATTTCTTGGAAATCTGACGATGGAAAAGCCTTTTCCCGAACAGCCAATGAAATGCTTGGATAATACGTAACTTTCAGGTGGATAATACGTACGAGTCGCAGGCGATTTCTGTCGCTTGCAATTTTTACGTGTAATAACACTATTAATGTTTAATTTATGGTGTACGTAATGTATGATCAACTGCGTGCTATTTTTTATGTCTTAAATTTTAGTCTTTGAAAAAATCCTTTTCCAAATGGTCGTTTTAATTTGTTAAATTGCATTTTTTTTATTTAAAATTTCCGGTCTATTTTTACGTTTTCTGATTAAAAATGCGATAAATGGAGAAACAAACGTATATTTACTACAAGAAAGCCAGAAATTGTATTCCGAAGGAAAATTTGCGGATATTTGAATTTCTCAACTCCTCCTCTAAATGTGACTTGAGGTGAAGTGTCATCCCAGGATTCCACATTTCATACTCAACTACGTCATCATTCTGAAAGAAATCAGTCTGATTTGAAAGTTAAACCACCTATTTTTTTTCAATATAAAGGGCAAAGTAATATCAAACACTTGTTAAAACAAGTATGAACGGTTAGCAGTATGTAACGGTTAAGTATGAACAAGTCCTGGACATAGGTACAGACTTCACGGGTGCGAAATAGGCAATAAGAAATACATCTACAACTAATTTAAGTTTTTCCTTTTGTCCTGTTTAATTACTGTGATTATTTGGGACAAAAACAATGTTCTGTAATTAGTGATAGAATTTTGCCTTGTTAAACCCCGTCGCCACCGTTAAGTCGACGCTTATGACCCCCATGGCGCTTACCTGATATTTTAATGAGTCGTTTGTGTTTGTAAAGATCATATAATTGCAAAGATCCTTAATAAAACTTGTAAAATTGATATTGTCATGAATTTACTTTACAAAAATGTTGTTAATTTAGTGTCAATATTTCCTTGTCAAATAGATCTTTTCTTTTTAAATTAACTGTATAACCGGTGACGTAAAAGAACACTTCAGCCTCTTCGGATGTACAAAATTTGCACTACAAATGAATAAATCTACTGACGTTACTGGATTAGCAGTTTTGTTAGTATTTTTCAGTTACATATAGTAATATCCCGTTCAGACCAGGAAAATTAAAAGTCTTAACAGGCTTTTTCGAAATAGGCACCCGGAACTTAACTTGACTTTTCTATTATTATGGTGTTTGAGAACATTAACTTCATGAAAATTAAGCACATTACTAACGCTAATCTTAAAGAGGTTTCACAAAACTACCAGGATCATATTTTTTATAGATCACTACAAACCAACACACTAAGGGACGAAATATTTTTTGATTAATACATAGAAAAACATATATGAACCAGTAGGCACTTATGATGTGAAAGCAATGATGGGTCACAATGCTATTGCAAAAATTAAAGATGATAAAGCACCATAGCACCATCTCTTGCGTTTTTTATAGATACACGCTATCCCCGGAAAAATGTCTCCTGAACTTATGAAGAGGTTAAATGCTGCAATTAAAATAATTAACTATATAAAATCACGAACACTTAAAAGCAAACTTTTTAAGCTTATATATGAAGTAATTGGATGCCGGCATACCCCTCCCCTCCTACTTACATACCGAAGTAAGATGGTATTGTCTATGAAGAGCGTTTACACGATTATTGCAACTGTACAGGTGATATTAGAAGAACCTTAACTCTAAACTGGCAAAACTTTTAACTAATGAAGATTGTGGATTCCAACAGCATATTTTTTCGATATGTTTAGCAAAAGGAAATAAATGTATCTATCATTGCAATGAAAATCTGTCATAATTTCCGATTCATTTACCAACTTGTCTTCTTTTAAGGTGTATTGGTCTGATTCTGAGTCAAACGATGATATCAATTACGCCCCTCTTTTTAAATAGGAATGCAAACACCAGATAAAAAAAAAATAGTATATAAACTGGAGAACAGGAATTCTGCTTTTTCAGAATTTAGTGTCGCCCCGGATGAAAAAAATATATATATGCATATAAATATACAGTAGAGTCCCGATTATCCGAGTTAATCGAACTTGTACCTTTGGAATGGATCATTTTCTTCTGATGGACTGATGGCCTCTATTATTATGAAACAGTCATTATAAATGAAGTGTTAGGTGAAGATAAAAGAGCAGTCGTAAAAAGTTAGAACTCTGATTTTCTGGTCAGAATGGGAAAAAAATGACCATAATTTTTTTTCTCATTAATGGCTGTTTCAAAATAATAGAAGCCATCAGTCAATCAGAAGAAAATAACTTGGTTAAAGCGGAAACTCGGTTAAGCGGGACTCGGATAACCGGGACTCTACTGTAGCTCAGTTTTAAGACTTCAAACACGCGATTTTATTTATATAAAATGACGTCATCCGAATCCGCTGAAGAATTCCTCATTTACGATCCAATCATAAACATCTACAATAAAGTATGGGTAGGACGTCGCTATCTCAGAATAATACACAAATGCAGCAAGAAGACATCAATTCATTTTTTTTTTCAAAATAGCACGCATTTTAATTACTTTTTTTTTCAGTTTTTATGAGAAAGTGGCAACAAGAAGATATAATTGCTGTTTATTTATTTATTTATTTATTGAACAACATACATACGACTTGTGTGCTTGACATGAGAGCCCGCTTATAAGTCGGAGACAAGATAGCATAAGGAAATATTACAACACAATAGAAATACATCCTGGGAGTTCCACATGAAGAGTGTGTGCAATGGAACCAGCGGGAATCGAACCCACAATCTCTTACGCTCGCAAGCGATTAGCAGCGTGGTGCTTTGACCACTCAGCCACAGAGACCCCATAATCGCTCTTTTTCAACTATTTTCCCTTTACTGTCAACAGAAAATGAGTACTTGAGTTGCCAAAATTAAACAAATGCTGCTAAAAACTACAAAAAAAATTAATATCTCAAAAATAAATGGAGATGCAGTTTTCAAACAAATTGCATTTAAAAGTACTTTTTTTTCCCAATACGACGGTATAAAAATTGAAAATGTGCGATGTTTAGAAGTTAAAAAAATTGCTGTAGCGTATTTAATCGTACTGCTCTTTTTTACGGCTAGCGTCTGTAAGGTAACGTTTTGTTTTTTTTTGGAGAAGGCACAAAATAAGCTGGGAGAAAGAAATAGCATACCGTATCGGGGGCTAATAAATATTCAGGGTCATCCTACAGCTTTGATAAACTCTTTCAAACAATATTTTTCAACAGCTGAATAGAAAAGGCTTTGGACTACTCTAAATGTGCTCAGCGATATAAAAAATACATCCAGCTTAACCCTAGAACTACCGAAAATTTTACTCAAGTTTTATAAAAACATTCTACACCAGAATTTTTACTTAAAACTATTTAATTTGTTTATTTAACTTATTATTGTCTGATTTATAAATTTAGTTTGTTTTGAAGAAATTTCTGGTTTGAATAAATATTTTGAATGTACATGTCGGGTCCATTGGACCCTTCTGGTAGACAGAGGGTTAAACTCAATGAAATACTGAAGTCTTCGTTGATTTGACATCTCATAGCAAGTTACACTAAATATACCAACAACAATCGGTTATTTGGTGGCACCAAATGAAAATATTTCGATTTTAAGCAAAAAGTTTTTATAAAATACAGTCGAACCTCTATTTAACGAAGTCGCTAAATCCCGGAAAAAAGTTCGTTATATGGAAAATTCGTTAAATAGAGATTCACCTTTTAAAATACTTTAAACTACATAAAACAGATTTTAAATTCATAAACACTAAATATTTTTAGTAAAAGTAATTAATCACATTTTTTTTTTATAAATTATATCGATTTGTTTTATTCATTTTACCCACCAATATCCGTCATCAATTCATTTTTTCTATGTGTTTAAATCTTTGAAATCTGCAAGAAAAATAAAACATTGTCCGGAAATACACTGTATTTTCTGTTAAAGTAAATAGTTTTACATTAAAATTAACGAATTTTAATGATCTTCTCGTATTTATTATTATTATAATAAATGATTTTAACCATACATTAACATATGCGTCCTTAAATTTAGTTTCTGAAAATCTCTGTTAATTTTGGTCTCAGTTTTTTCTTTTAAAAAGTGCTCTCTCT
Source organism: Maratus speciosus (assembly GCA_963932465.1). Classification (NCBI taxonomy): domain Eukaryota; kingdom Metazoa; phylum Arthropoda; class Arachnida; order Araneae; family Salticidae; genus Maratus; species Maratus speciosus. Next base: position 41,705,771 of record OZ010792.1, read on the forward strand.
CATAATAAGTCTCGCATCTTTGCAATGCACCAAAAAACCCTTCATGCGTATTTTCTTCTAACTATAATCCGCGTCGGATTGTTTCAAATAATTTTAGCATTTCATCATACGAAGTTTTGTTAATTTCTGCATCATGATCATTTCCATCATCAGCATATTCGTCTTCATCGCAATTCATTGCTGTATTGTTTTTATTTTTCACACTGTCAAAAATATCCAATTCGAATAGTGTTTCCGAGGTCTCAGTTTCAGAATTAAGTGAAATACAATCATCAATTAGCACATCATGGTTAATTTCTTCTTTTTTTCTCATCTGTATCCACATTTTTTTAAATTTACTCTAAAGGATTATCGTGTTCATCCTCCGTGCTTACCGAATTCTCACTGCTGACAAAGAAGGTGCCTGGTAAAACGAGTTCAAGGCTATTGAACATTATAAAATGTGTTTAAAGAAAGAATAAGTTTGAAATGTCTAGAAATATTTTGAGAAATGGGCAGAAAAAAAAATTTAGATCAGAAGAAAAAGTTCGTTAAATAGAGAATGCACTTCGCTATTTGGAGGTTATTTTACGAAGAAATTCGCAAAATGTTCTTGGTTCCAAGGAAAAGTTCGCAAAATAGAGAAATTCACAAAATAGAGGTTCGTTAAATAGAGGTCCGACTGTAAATATATATAAATCAAACAGAAATATGTTAAATAGTATTAAATAAAAATTATTGGTCTAAAATATTTTTATAAAACTTGAGTAGAATTCCTGGTATATGTAGTAATGTTAAAGATCTTACTTTAAAATCAATTCGAAATACAGAAGTTTTAAATGCAGAACAAAACATTCGACTGCAATTATTATCAACTGGGTCTGAACTCAGACATTTGTACAAAACAATCGAATTACATTAAGCATTTATGCGTTAGTGTTCGTCACTCTAATTATGTAAAATTTATTGTAAATCAAATGTTACGATTTCTTGAGTTTGAGGTTTTTTAATTGTAGGTTTGAAAACTTTTGGCATTTCCATCTGTATTGATGATAATTGGAAATAAATCTAGTATTACAGTAACAGTTTCAAAATGTAATTTTATTTCTGCGACAATGCACAATTGTTTAGATTACTATTAATTCCCTCTTTCTGTGCTCAGTAGCAATGCACATAAAAAAAACGTTACCTTGTAACACAGGGTACGGTGGGCTTCAAGGGCTCCGCCATTGAAATTCATTCTAAAAAGGGCTCCGCCAGTCAAAAAGTTTGGGAACCACTGACATAGATTAATGCACTTTATTTAGCATTTTATTCTATTCTTTGCTGCTGTTCACTATATTATCAGGGCTGCCACGGGCAACTATTTTTTTATTCTATTTCGCCCCACTTTTTCAAAGCAAAAATATTTTACTTACGCTATGACAACATTTGCAAGAGGAATATACTTCAAAATGTATTTTTTAAAAATAGTAGTGCGAGCAGATTATAAAAATAGTCGCCTGTGCCAGCCCTGTATTATGGAATAGAGCAAAAATTGTAATGAAAAAAAATCTTTTCAATTTTAATGAGAAAATGAAGTTAATAAAATATAGAATTTTGCTGTATTTCTCTTTTTCCCAATTTTGTCAACAACAATGAAATGATTTAGCTGCCACCATTAACCAAATGTCGTTAAAAATACAAAACATTTTATATAAACTAGCAACAATAATTGTTCAAATATAATAAATGCAATGTTTTAAAATGTTTTTTGCAATTTTATAATTACGTCTTAATTTAAAAAAGGTAAATGATTAAATATATTATCTATATAAGCATCTTTCGTTTAAAACAATTACTTTTTCATCTCAAATGGTATTTTTCATGTACTACTGCATGAATAAATAATTAAATAAAATAATGTACTAATTAAATGTACAAACATTTTAAACTGCAATATAAAGTAGAATGTGACATAATGTATGAAAGTATATACAGAAAGAAGGAAAATATTAAAATTGGTGAACAAGTTTTTCAAAATTTTGTCACCATTGAAGCATTTTTCAAGAATTCGATTTCTTAGTTTACATTCATAAATTGATCGCAGATTACCGGCGTTCGTTGATAACAGGTTCGTGGATTAGCAGTACTCTACTCAGTAATGAATACATAAAAAATGCAATTTAAGGATAAATTAAAGTTTGGTTACAAAACTTCAGGATATACGATGATTTTTGTAAAAACTCTTGCATTATTTAAAAGCTGACCTTGCTCTTCAGTATCTTCGACATAAATTTCTAACTGCCCTTCCTCTTTACATCTTGAAATACTACTTACACATATCCATGAGGAAAAACTGGCTCTTTTAAATACAGTCCTACTGTAGAAAATGTTTGGTCTTGTGACTGATTTATTGTCATATCAAATGCCAATATAACTGGAAATATCATTCATTCGATTCATTTCATTCATTACTCATTCATTGCAAATAAAATAAATGTAATCTTTTTAAGACATGCTTTCGTTAATATTCTCAAAAATGTACAATATATCTATCTATCTATCTATCTATATATATATATATATATATATATATATATATATGTGTGTGTGTTCAGACCACGCAGAATCTAAAAGCACTCTAATCTAATCGGTTTTAAAACGGTTAGAGAAGATTGAATTATAATGAAAAAACCTGTAGCTATCTTCCCTGTAAACGGGTTTCCATTCAATTACCTTTAATTGCGAAAATTTAAGGCAGAATCAGTTGCTGTCAAGACATCCAATGGTTGTTTTCGTATTTGATTCAGGAAGATCAGTGAAACATTTGAAAATAATCTAAAATAAAATGAATTAAGTAAACAGAGTATTTGCCTCCCGGTATTCTTTAACAGCGTCATAAAACGATTGACATAAAGCAATTTACCCCAATTACTACAATTTACTGCTTTAACCCTTGGGCGGTGGTTCATTTTTGGACCACTTAATTTTAATTCTTAAATGCCACATTGGCACCAAAATATTGGAATGAAAATTTTCCTTATTAAGTGAACAAAAGCATTTTCGTATTTCGAAATAAATTTGTTAGTAAATTCTGGTGCCATTCACTGATTTCAACATTTTACGAATAGAAGTACCTTGCCCCTGAAAGGGTTAAACGCACATTAATCTATTTATTATTTTATAGTTTCCTTTCGCTTTTAATATTCACGTGTAAATACAATTTTCAAGACATATAATTTTCAATATTTTCCTGCTTTTCACACGTGCTCATTTAATAGTAATTTTCAAGGGTTTTTTTTTTCTGCTTTTAATAGTCACGTGTAAATAAATTTTTAATCGTAAGGAAATATTATTCTTTGCACTGTTGTTAGAATTGAAAACAATCCCTATAATAATAGCCTAAGTCATGTGACTATCATCAACAGTTCCGGTGGATCCCTTCGCTTTTTATATTCCAGGCGGCCATGTTGGTACTTTAATGTTAGCCAGCCACAGGTCATAAGTCGCAAAATATTATTCTATCGCCATCATTTCACTTATATTATAATAGTCCAAGTCATTTAACTGCAATAAACAATTACGGGCATTCACATGACTTGACTATTATAATATAGATGAAATAATGGCGATGGGACAATATTTGGCGATTTATCACCTGCGCCCGGCTAACATTAAAGTACCAAAATGATCGCCTGGCATATAAAAAGCGAAGCGGTCAACCCGGAACTTTTGATGAAAGTCACAGATTTAGGCTATTATTACAGTGATTTGGGACAGATGTCATATATGCACCGGGTTTGGCGTGATTTTTTTTTTCACGACAATTTGGTGAAAACCTCGTTTTCGAATACCAGTTACATATGTATTTTTAAATTATTTTCTACTATTTTTAAAATGAAATAACAATAAATAGAAAAAAAAAGTTTAAATAATAACTATAGAACAAAACAATTTATAATTTTTTTTAAAATAAAACGAAAATAAATGTAAATAAACAACAATAGCCGGGTTACCATGTCATGCAAAATAATGCCATTTGGCGCCAATTAGGCACCCCGGTGCGTATATGACATCTGTGCTCAATATTTTTCTTTTCGTTTCGTTAAAAAAAAAAGAAAGAAGTGAAAGCCATTAATTTAAAAAGTTTCAGTTTTAAATGAAAGTTTTGTATTTTAAGTACATGACAATGAAATACAGAAAAAAAAGGTGACGGGAGAATTTCTTGGCGATTTATCACACCTGCATCGCGTTAACATACAAAGACCGAGTTCTTGATTTTTCTATCAGAATCTTTCGATTTAGCGAAAGATTGTTCAAGTAAATTGAATTATGAATAAAAGTAATTCTTAACATATTTCTTAGCATACATTTAGGGCGGCCAAACTAGTCGCCAAATTAGTTTAAAATAATAACCTTTTTTTATCTCATTATGACTAGAGTTGATCTTTTCAACTTTAATTTAAAAAAAAAAACATAAAATTCAAAACACGAATACTCAAATGATAATAACTTTTTCAAATCAAATATTTAATAAAATTAATATTAATTCTATAATTAATGATAAAACTGTTATTTTCTTATTAATAATCTCCAGATATTTAAATCCCCAGATATTTTAATCTCCAGATATTATTTTTATTACCCTTTAAATGTCCGAATACAATCGGTAGAAAGATTTTTAACTATAATACATTTTCAAAAAATACATCTGTAGTAAGTAGTTTTCTGTGTAAATGCAGTGACCCCGCTCTAAAAAAATACATAAATAATGATCATGGACATATAATCACTGGAAATCTTAATATTGTTGATGATTTTAAATTGAAAAAACTAATGGGTTATGGTACTAAATATAGACTTCCATCTAAATTCAACGTAAAATCTATTATAAAACAGCTTACATATGATATAGATATTTTTATTTATAAAATTTCAATCTCATACAATAAACCTATTGAATATTTTAATCAAAGGAAAATGCTAGTTATTGAAAAATTAACTAAGGCTTTAAAATATAATATTTCCGATTTGGTTACTATTAACACAAAGCATTTTTTCCAGCAGATTACTAAATTACAAAAAAAACTACGTTATTACATATGTAGACAAATCTCCTAATAATTATGCAGTCATATGTAAATCTTATTATTACCAACTTTTTACATCTTGTATTTCTTCTAATAAATCTTTAAAAAAAAACTATTGAAAATGTAATAGTAAACAATCGTAAAATTCAAAGTTATTATAAACTATTAAATATTTTCTCTACTAACTTTAATTATCCTTATTTAGTTCCTATACCCAAATTTCATAAGAAACCAATTAAATTTAGAACTGTAACTATTGGATGCAATACATATAATAATATAGCCAATAAACTTCTATTAAAAATTATCAATCAAATATATATATTGACTACAACCACTGATAATACACATTGTATAAAAAATAGCTATCAACTAGTCAATATTATGAAAAATCTTAAATGTGTGTATCCTAAAACCTCCTATCTAACAATGCAATTAACTCTTTAGATCTTAAAATTACAATAAAAGAAAACAAAACAATAACTTATCTATATGATAAACGTAAAGAATTTAAATTGAAAGTTAATACATTTACTAATTTTAAATCTTGTCTTCATAATTTTGTATATCGTAATATAATCCTTAATCATTTATATATAATAAAGTGTTTATGTTCTTCACATCTAATTAAGAATAATATTAGAAAACTAATTTATGATGCATTAAATCATGGTTTTCCAAAAACATTCATATATTCTTTAATATATAATTAGTACTTAAATGGTCTTAAAAACAAATTAACACATGCGTACATAAAATTACAATATATAAAATAAGAAAATAATTATAAAAAATAAAAAATTGTAAAATAATAATAAAAAATTATTATAGGACGGTTGGGTGGGTAGATGTTAGAGTACGGAGGAGGGTGGCGTTGTCTGGATAATATGCAATGGTTAATTTAAAAAAAATGGAGCATCTGATTTATAACTACGTTGCTAATACACATTTTATAATGGTTGTTGATTCGATATTTTTATATGTATAATGGTGTAGTTATATTTATATATTTATCAATTCATATAAAATTTATTCATATTCATTAATATTTAATAAAGTTAACGATTAACTTGTATTTAAATTTTAGCCTATTCAGGACAATATCACATATATTTCTAATAGTATACAATCTTAAATGAGAATAAAATACATAATGAGTGTGTAGTCCCAAATTCATATTCTTTAGCTAATTTATGGCTAACATGAAGATGAAACGACACATTTTATTTGTGGAACTTAAGGCATTTGGAACCCGATGATTCTGTCTCAGTTCTACAAATTTCCATCATCCCATTTATGTTATTCAATTTCTGCTGTTTTCTACTATGTTTTTGAATCTAAGTTAAGTGTGTTGGGGGAACTGTATTGTTCATGTCATTTTATTCATAATTTCACTGTTTTTGTTGGTGGTCGGTAATGTTTATTTAATGGTTATATATATAATGTTATAAATGTGTGTGCGAGAAAATAAAACAATCTCTTTACTAGCCCAAAAATTATTTCCTACTTTTTAGTGCATTTAAATATCTACTCTCCCTATACAAAATCCTAATGAAACGAATTTATGAAGCGATTTTATGAAACGACTGATTAAATGACTGATTATGTTTTACAGCTATTTCTCCTAAAGTATAAAACATTTGGCGGTGAAATTAACTTTAATTATCCTTATTAATACACACTTTTCAAAAATGGTATTAGAATTTTAAAATTTGAATTATTTTTCGATATATTATTTTTTTTTTCTAATTTTAATGATATTTGTATATGATTACAACTAGACTGCTCCATTTTTGTGGAAGAAAGGGGAAAACACAGGGATTATTAAATTTCTTTTTCGTCATTTTTGAATTGAAACTGAAATTATCTTTTATTTCATTCGATAGTGAAGACAATATTGTAATTAAATTATGTTTTTCAGGAAAAAAAATGAATAAAAACATTTTTTCACATTTCGATCATCCAGAATCAGTTTATTTTAGAAACCAAAAAATCGTCTGTCACTTTCAAATTCCATAGACGTAAAAAAAAAAAAAAAAAAAAAAAAAAAGATTTTCTTTTCAATTTTAAAGAGGAAATGACACCAATAATCTTAAAAATAGAAAGTAAATTTTAAAATAAGAATTAAATGATCAAGTGTTAAAAGCTGAAAATAAGGAAAGTTGCGTCAAAACATTTACACACAAATATTAAAAAAGTTCGAAAACTTTAAAATAAAATTATTACAGGCGAAACACATTTAAAGATGATAATTACGTCATATGTAAAAGGCCCAAACATTAAATATCGTAATATTTAAAGTGCCTAAAATAATTAAATTATTACACGTGGGAAACTTTTAATGGTGAATATTAGGTCAAATTTAAAAAGCTCAAATAATATTTCCAAATACTTTTAAGTTAACGGGAGCCTTTTACGAAATTTTTAATCTTTTGTCACCGTTTTTTAAAAACAGAAATTTGTGTCTTCTTGAATCGAGAAAATGCGCTGATTAAATAAGGCAAATTTTACAGTAAAATTTTACTGGTGAGGAAAAACAAGGATTCTGAGCGCTTCATGCGGCACGTATACGTGTCGCTCGTCCCCAAGGGGTTAAATAATATACCGGGTGTCCCAAAAAGGACTGACTGATTTTAAAATTCAATAACTTCCAAACGGTGACAGATATTAAAAAAATTCTTGCAGGAGGGTTATGCATAAAGTCAAAAGTTTTTTTACAGTGATTTTCGATTTTAGTTCGAATTACAATCAATAGATGGCGCTGCGATCAATAGAGGTTAAATTCAGGCTCGATTTTTGGTTCTTCGTGGCCCGGATAATACATTTCCATCTCCTTTTTCTGCATGGAACAACAAAAAGGACCAAAAATCGAGCCTGTATTTAGCGACTATTGCTTACAGCGCCATCTATTGTTTGTAATTCGAACTAAAATCAGAAAATCACTGTAATAAAACTTTTGACTTTATGCATAACCCTCCTGCAAGAATTTTTTTTAATATCTGTCACCGTTTGGTTGTTATTGAATTTTAAAATCAGTCAGTCCTTTTTGGGACACCCGGTATATACCAGTGAATCTTAAAAGTGAAAAAATAATTAAAATAAATAAATTATTGCATGAGAAATGCAATTAATAGTGAAAAATTCGTCATATATTAAAACGATACATTTAAAACGATTTTCATTCTGGAGACTTAATCTGACGTCACATGGTATAAAAGCAGTGCGGCAAACAAATTTGTTTGTGCTTTATTACATCACTTGATGCAGCATAAATATTGGTAAATGTATGCGAAAATACTTTCGATTTATTTTCTACGACTTACTATCAAATAAATACGTATTAGAAAATTCGATTATTCTTATTAATTAATACAAACAATATACATTTTTAAAATAACCTGAAAATATGTATGATGGCCTGTTAAAATAGAGAAAAGAATTCATGAATAAGCTGTACCTGTTCTTGAAATACCTAAAACTCGATCAAGACATAAAATATAAGCCTAAAATTTCAAAACAGAATGCTAACTGCGTGGATCTGAAATCTATTCCAGTTTTTTAACCTCAGACCTAAAGGAAGAATATGGTCCATAGCGTCGTTTATAAAACTCAGGGAGATAGCGTCATTTTTTAACCGACTTTAAAAAGAAGGAGGTTATCAATTCGACCTGTATGTATGTTTTGCCCATGTTCACGCATAACTTCTGCAAATATGAACCGATTTTGATAATTCTTTTTTTGTTTGAAAGTGTAAGTCACCCATTTGGTCCCATTCCAATTTCATCAAAATCTGATGATTAGAACATTTAAAAAAAATAAAAACTTTAAAATTCAAATCCTTTTTGAAGCAGTCGCCCATAAGCGATCATTTTTCATGATGTTACTCTTACAGAGATACGTGATCTTTTCAAGTGCGAAAACTTAGCTGGACAAGGATCGAGATCCAGATAGATTTTTCGCTGTTACCGAAACGATATTGACCAATAAGAAGTTTGCAGTTTTGCGAACTTTTTGCTGTTTGATAAAATGCAGGCTTCTACTTGGTCGATCTCGTTTCGCTAAGAGCAAAAAATCTATCTGGATCCCGATCAAGTTCTGTCATCCACCAAACCGGAAGGACCACATAGATACAAACCGATATCGGAAGCAGGTGTCGAAAAGTTGAAAATCAACCTTTAAAGTTCCTAATATCTCAGAGCACAAGTACAGCGCCTAGAATAAATAGTATGGAAATCTACTATCGAAACAGCACTAAAAAATTGTATCAATTAAATGTGCAATGATGCTGAAATCCAATGTGCCGATCACAGCGACATCTGCGTTATATTTTCAAATTTCTATGTAAACATTGTATTAAAACAGCGTCTAGACCAAATGGTCTTGGAGTTTTAGAAAATATCCTCAGATATCGCTGCGATCGACTCTTTGGATTTCAACATCGTTTGACATTTAAGGGATACAATCTAAGTACTACTGCTAATATGCAATGACGCTGAAATCAAGGGTGACGATCGCAGCGACATGTCGTTGTCATCAACTCATTGGATTTCAGCATCGTTTTACATTTAAGGTATCCAATATTTCAGCACTTTTTTAAGTATTACGGGGATACAGCGCCTAGAATACTTAGTGTGGAAATATGCTATCCAAACAGTGCTAAAAATTTGTATCCCTTAAATGTGCGACGGTACTGCTAAAATTTCAAGTGTCGATCGCAGCGACATCTGCGGGATTTTCGCATTACTAGTATTACATTGTACAGACTAGCAATGTTTTGCAGTTGTAGAAAATATCCTGCAGAGGTCGCTGCGATCTGTATATTGCAGCAGTATCATTGCACATTTAAGGGATACAGTATTTTAGCGCTTTTTTAAGTATTACAGGGATAGCCGATTTCAACACTATATATTCTAGGCGCTATAACGGGGATAGCCGATTTCCACACTATATATTCTGGACGCTGTAACCAAATTGTCTTGGAGTTTTAAAAAATATCCTGCAGATGTCGCTGTGATCGACTCATTGGATTTCAGCATTGTTTGACATTTAATGGATAAAAAATTTTAGCACTTTTTTAAGTATTACTGGGATAGCCGATTTCGACGCTATATATTCTAGGCGCTGTAGTTATGTAATAGAAAATGCCTAGGTTTGCTATAGTTTGGATATTATTTTCTCTTAAAGCACTCTCTGCCGCGCTCTGATGTGTAAACTTTATTGGTGGATTGTCAGCTTTTCCACACCCAATGGAGGATATTCCATCTCCGTTTTGATCACGTGGTCAAGGTAAAAACGTCTAACGTAAAGAAGGGAAGGCTCCGTAGACGTGTAATGTAAATCCCCGCTAGCCAATGAAACAGTTCATGAGGCAAAGCAGTAGTACCTTCCCTTCTTATCAGTTAGACGTTATTTGGGTAAATTACCGGTATCACGTGACTTTTTTCAGCCTCGAACCCATATTTGGAATATCCTCCATTTCAATGTCCTTAGGTATCGATGTGGACCTTATAGTTTATTGGATGCAGTAACTTTCCGAAGTGCGAGATCTTGCCTAGAAAAGATGCCGCATTCAGAAAAAACCAAATGTCTAAAACGATGCTAACCGTCATCGGAAGTGGGTATCAAAAAGCTTACAATTCAACAGCAAAGTGGCTATATACATCAGAGTTCAGCAAAGTGTCTCCATTAGTCGGTGCACTGCAAAGTGCATCCATATACAGTACACATAAAAGTGCCTTCTTATGTGTAGCAGCATTATCTTCGATTATCAGATTCAGACTAAACACCTAATCATTGGCGCTCATTTCTGATATCTTTACTGCCTAAGGATCGGGAGTATTGGTATATACCAATACTCATATGAGAATGGTGACATACGGAAAACAATTATTGATTGATTGATAGATTCTGGACAAAAGTTATCGCCATGAATCTTGAAGAGCTTGCCATTATTGCCAAACTAATGCTTCTTAAATTGTCCGCCACTCGTATAATCAAACTTGTCCAAGCGAGTATCGCCAAGTTACAGCGTCTAGAATAGTCCAAGAGCTGTTAAACATTTTAGGGAAGGTATTTGAGGCACCCTGAAAATTTGTGCAACACTTCTTTTGTAATGGCTGAATACAAAATCGAATTTCTGGCTGAAGGATCGTGGCCCAAAAACTGTGCCAGACACGTGTCAAGTGCCATTTTTTGACTACCCCCCAAAAAAGGTATTTGAGGCACGCTGAGATTGAGACAGAATAACATTTATACTTAGAAAAAACTATTTTGAAAACGACAGACACTTTAGTCGGCCCAAAAACTGTGCCAGACACGTGTCAAGTGCCATTTTTTGACTACCCAAAAAAGGTATTTGAGGCACGCTGAGATTGAGACAGAATAATATTTATGCTTAGAAAAAAATATTTTGAAAATGACAGACACTTTAGTCGGCACAAAAACTGTGCCAGACACATGTCAAGTGCCAAATGGCACTTGACACGTGTCTGGCACAGTTTTTGGGCCACGATCCTTCAGCCAGACATCCGATTTTGTATTCAGGCATTACAAAAGAAGTGTTGCACAAATTTTCAGGGTGCCTCAAATACCTACTCAAAAATGTTCAACAGCTCTCCTACTAGAATACTTAGTGTGGAAATATTCTATCCAAACAGTGCTAAAAAATTTTATCCCTTAAATGTGGGGCCTCCGTGGCCGAGTGGTTAGGACACCACGCTGCTAATTGCTTTAGAGCGTAGGAGGCTCGTCGGGTTCGACTCCCGCTGGCTCCATTGCACACTCATTGTGGAGCTTCCGGATGTAAAAATTCTCTGTGTTGTAAGTTTCATTGTGCTATCTCCTCCCTGTATATCGACGATGACTTATAAGCGGGTCTTGTTGTCAAGCACACAAGTCTGATGTATGTGTTCAATAAAACAAACAAACAAAACCCTGTTTGTTCAATAAAACAAACAGGGTTTCTTAATGAGGTTAAAACCTCATTAACAAACAAACTTAAATGTGCGATGATACTGCTAAAATGCCAAGTGTCGATCGCAACGACATCTGCGGGATTTTCGCATTACTAGTATTACATTGTACAGACTAGCAATACTTTGCAGTTGTAGAAAATATCCTGCAGAGGTCGCTGCGATCTGTATATTGCAGCAGAATCGTTGCATATTTAAGGGATACAATATTTTAGCGCTTTTTTAAGTATTAAAGGGATAGCCAAGTTCTGGAATAGAAAATGTCTAGTTTTGCCCTAGTGTAGGTAAACACATATGTACAAACAGAGTCTGAGCATTGTATGTCACCACTCTCAAATAGAGGCGCATTACACGAGGAAACAATTAATGGAGATTATCGGAAAAGAATAATGTAGAATTATGGACCACATGATTGGTTTATTGAATACATACATATATCTGACCTGTGTACTCGGCGTCAAGCGCCCGCTTATAAGTCATCGTCAATATACAGGAACGAGATAGCACAAGGAAATTTACAGCATCACAGAATTATCTCCGAGAGCTCCACAAAGAGTGTGCAACGGCGCCAGCGAGATTTGAACCCACAGCCACCTATGCTCTCAAGCGATTAGCGGTGTGATGCCTTGACCACTCAGCCACAGTGGGCCATGGACCACATTTTCAAACCTGCCAGCTTTTTATATGCCAGTATTTTAGTACAGAAAATTTTGTTTTATTTGATAGAAGAATTTTTGAAATTTAAAAGGATACACTCTATAAAAATTACAAGTTCGCAAAAAGGCAGGCTTTTGATTGGTCAATCTCATTTCGCTAACAGCGAAAAATATATCTGGGTCCTGGTCAATATACTTGAAGAGTCAATACAAATATTGCTACATAGTCTGCATTTTATTTCTTGACAACGGAGTCCTACAAAAAATAATTGTTGAATGTAGACCGTGGCTGAATGGTTAAGGCACCACACCACTAATCGCTTGAGAGCGTAATTGGACTGCGGGTTCAACTTCCGCTGGCTCCGTTGTACATCTTTGTTGAGCTCCCAGATGTAATTCTCTGGTGTTGTAAATTTCCTTGTGTTATTTAGACCCCCCATCCCTTCAAAGCTCAAAATCCTTATGCTATTTCGTCATTGTATATTAACAATGACTTATAAGAGGGCCCCTTATGTCAAGCACACAAGTCAGCTGTATGTGATCAATAAATAAATGAATGTAGATTGTTGTGAATACAATGTACTTGTTTTTAAAAATATCACAAGTATTAAATGCTAATAAAATCAATACTTCTAATGAAATTATAAAGAATTTATTAAAAACTATTTGTTTAATAAATAATTTTTGTAAATTATAATTTATTTGACAAATAATTTACTTATCCAGGAGATGTTGAAATCCGGATAATTATGTGTTACGGTATAAATAACTAAAAAGTAGGAAATAAAATAATATTTTCAAAAAAAAAAATAATAACCGACTTCCCAAAAAGTACTAAAAATAATTAAATAATTCTTTAAACTTCTCTAATGACGAAACGTTATCCATTAACTGCACATCGGACATCATGTATCGGCATAAAAACGTTAAATTTAATATATAGAATTTAATATCTACCAAACATGGATTTTCTAGAGAATATTTTTTACAAGAGATTAATTTACATATTTATGATTTAATTTACGAATATATACATATGAAAAGTAATCAATTACTTTTTGACGTTGGTGCCAAACATTCACAATCGATAATGATTAACGAAATAATTTTCTGAAGAAATAGAGAATTTTTTTAATTTTGTATCATATTTTCCATCATCACTTTATTCATGGTAATAGCTACAATATATTCACAATTTTACTATACTTAAAATAGGTTGGCACCAACTTAAAAAAGTAATTGATTACTTTTTATATTTATATACTCGTAAATTAAATCATAAATATGTAAATTAATCTCTTCTAAAAAATATTCTCTAGAAAATCCATGTTTGGTAGATATTAAATTCTATATATTAAATTTAACGTTTTTATGCCGATACATGATGTCCGATGTGCAGTTAATGGATAACGTTTCGTCATTAGAGAAGTTTAAAGAATTATTTAATTATTTTCAGTGCTTTTTTTGAAGTCGGTTATTATTTTTTTTTCCTTGAAAATATTATTTTATTTGCCTAACCATTTTATACAAGCTGATTTTCAAATGCGTAATTGATCTTACTTATCAATCCCTAAAACTAATGTCATTTATTACGAAAACGATGGATGAGGCAAAGGTAATTGAAAAATGCTCATTCAAACTGAAAAACATGGCAACGCGATTACAGAAGTTAGCCGCGCTGTTATAGTAATAATATCATTCAATCTTCCGTAACCTGGTAATATTTTTTAAACAGGGTACATTAGAATGTTTTCAGAGGCTGCCAAGCCTTTGAACGGGGTTGATGGGCGTAGCTCGCAAGGGCTGAGCCCCCTAGTATATATATATTATTATTTTTCCACATTTTTGTGAATGTCAACAAAAGCTTTTTTTTTTTTTTTTTACATTTATTACTTTCTTCTATCTTTACAAGAAGAAAGTATTGGATTCGTGAAAAATTTCGACTTTTGGTTTTCGAAGGTCCTGAACACGATTTGATGGTTTTTTGAAAATGTCTGTCTGTCACTCTGTATGTCACAAAACTTTTGTGGGAGTTCTATCTCAAGAACTAATTCACGGAATTTAATAAAAAATTATACTCAGTTAGTCCTTGATATGAATTGATGCTGATTAGTTTTTGGTGCAAATCGCCCAACAGGTGGCGCTGCTATGTTGCATTATTCATGATTTCCACAATAGCTATATCTCAAGAAGTAACGCACGGATTTTCAGAAAACTTCAGATTCTGTTAGTCCTTGATATCATTTGTTGCTGATAACTTTTTGGTATAAATCGCCCAATAGGTGGTGCTGCTATACTGCATTTTGCAGGATTTACGCGATTTCCACAATAGATCTACCTCAAAAACTAATGCACGGATTTTCATCAAACTTCAGATTCAGTTAGTCCTTGATATGATTTGGTGCTGATTGCGTGTTGGTATAAATCGCCCAACAGGTAGCGCTGCTGTGCTGTCTTTTTTACGATTCCCGCAATAGCTCTATCTCAAGAACTAATGTACGAATTTTCACCAAACTTTAGTTTTAGTTAGACGTTGACACATGTTGTTGCTGATTAAGTTTCGGTGTTAATCGCCCAATAGGTGGCGCTGCTATGCTGCAATTTTCACGATTTTTGCAATAGCTGCATCTCAAAACTAATGCACGGATTTTCTCCAAACATGAGATTATTCAGTCAGACGTTGACAGAAGATATTCCTGGTTATGTTTTGGTATAAATTGCCCAATAGGTGGCACTGTTAGGCTGCAATTTGCTGGATTTACATGATTTCAGCGATAGTCATATCTCAAGAATTAAAGCACGGAATTCAATATCTCTAGAATCCTCATGAGGGACATAGATTACCATTTAATTTTGGCAGTATGCTAGCGAATTTTGAAGTATTAACATGTATCAGATAGAAGAAAGTTTTGGGATTGGTACATCCGACTAGTTTTATTTTTAATTTTATAGTCATGAGCTCTATTTTAGTCTTATTTTACATTTACTTTAATCTTAAATTTTTAGTCTTATAGTTCTTTATGGAAATTACTAGCTGTACCCGGCCACGCGTTGCTGTGGCTCAATCTGGCTAAATGGAAAAGAAAGAAAAGAGAAAGTGCACGTTTCTAATATGTTTAATTTCACAATACTTGTGGGTATACAATATTTTTTGTTATTACAGTGTCTGTGCAGATATAGAGATTGTCTGATTTGCCGATTCTAGAACTCGAAACATATAATAGCTCGTGTGAGAAGCAATTCATGTCTAGATCTAAACCGCATAATTTTAAAGCTTAGTCCTCAGCTTTGTTGATGGAGATTACAAACGCCAATCAAATAGGTAATTGCAATCTCTTAAATTGAAATTGTGCATCCATTAGAATCAAAGGAATGCGAGGAATGAGGACATCTTCACCTTTGAAAGACCCTGTCAAGATTGATGCTTCTACGAAGTTGCTCATTACTTTTTTACTGCAAGCCGCGCACCGTTGCAAAGATTTGGCTTGTGAATATTTCGCAACACCATAACTGGCAGGCCGATTGTCAATTGCAGTACGTGCGGTGCACAGCCCTTGCAGATCAAGTGAATTAAAAAGATATGTGCCGAGTTAAACTTATGACATTGAGCTCACAGGCTATTATACTCTTATTTCAAAGAATAATGCCCATTGAAAAATAAATTAAGGGGGTTACCCCCCGTTTCCCCCTTTATACTTAACCAATGAACCTCCAAATCTAATCAGGGAAACGCGTTATCAGAATAAACTGGTACATCAAATTTGAAGCAAATCCGATAATTCTGCATGAAAAACCCATGTATATAAATTAAGGTAAGATTAGTCCCCGTTCACCCCTTTATACTTAATCAATGATCCCCCAAACAAATCAGGGAAGCGCCTTATCAGATAGAACCTATTCACAAAATTTGAAGCTAATCGAATAATTCTACATGAAAAACCAAGTTATCCAAATTAAGAGGGTGAATTAGCTCCCCGTTCCCTTTTGCACAACCAATAAAACACCAAAACTAATCAGGGAAGCGCTTTAACAGAATGAAACTATTTACGAAATTTGAAGCAAATCAGATAATTCTGCATGAAAAACACATTTATCTAAATTAAGAGGAGAACCTTTTATGCTTAACCAATGAACTCACAAAACTAATCAGGGAAGCACCTTATCAGATTGAACGTATTTACAAAGTTTGAAGCAAATCGAAAAATTCTGCATGAAAGAACCATTTATCTAAATTAAGGGAGGATTAGACACACCCTTTCACCTTTTATGCTTAACCAATGACCTCCCAAAACAAATCAGGGAAACGCCTTATCAGGATGAAACTATTTACAAAATTTGAAGCAAATGGGATATTTCTATCAAGAGTTATCGCGTTGTATACATACGTACATACAGAACCTGCGGGCACATTAGCTCTCAGGCTTTAATAGCCTGTGAGCTAAAAAGAAAAAAAACACGAAGTAAAAAAACAAAAAAAAAACAAATATCATAAAAAAATATTGACGAAATATTTCAGTAATGTAACTGGAGCGCATAGTGAGGGGAGATGCATAATATTAAAGAGTGCTCAAAGGGCTTTCTAATGATATACCACATAATGGGTGTCGAAAAATATTTAAAAAAGTGCACGGGGAATGAAATTGGGGGAGGCGGGATACGAGGTTCATAATAGTAATATAAAAACACGCGCGCATTCAAATGCAACGCAATCGGTGAATTTCAAAGAAATCGGTGAAGAACTTTCGAAGGTTTAAGTTTCGTACAAACGAACATTTCCGCTTTTTTATCATAGAAATGTGCCCCCACGGAGAGAAAGTGGGATGACGGGTATGGTAGGTGCATAATATGAAAGTAGTCAAAGGGCTTTCTAATGATATGTCACATGACGTGTGTCTGAAAAAATTTAAAAAGCGCCCCAGGTGGTGGAGAGGAAATTGGAGGAGGGAGGAGCGAGGTTCGTGATAGGTATATAAAAACTCGCACGTATTCGAATGCAACGCAAACCATGAATCTCAAAGCAATCGTTGCAGAACTTTCGGAGGTTTAAGATTTTGTACAAACGAACATTTATATTTTTATTTATACAGAAATGTGCCCTTACGTGGGCAAAGTGAGGGGAGCGAGATGCGAGGCGCATAATATGAAACAGTAGTCCAAGGGCTTTCCAATGATATATAATATGATGGGTTTTGGAAAAAAAATTAAAAAGCGCCCCCTGGTAAAGATGTAGGCAAATGAGGGGTGAGGGAGCAATTTTCACAATAAGTATATAACAACACTTCCGTATTCGAATGCAACTCAACCCGTGAATTTCAAAGCAATCGATGAGTAACTTTCGGAGATTAGCGAATTTGAACAAACGAACGTTTACATTTTTGTTTATATAGATTTATACAAAAATGTGCCCCCACGTGGGGAAAGTAAAGGGAGCGAGATGCGAGGCGCATAATATGAAACAGTAGTCCAAGGGCTTTCTAATGATATATCACATGATGGGTTTTGGAAAAAAATTAAAAAGTGCCTTCTGGTGGGGATGGTTGCAAATGGGGGGTGGGGGAGCGAGGTTCATAATAAGTATATAACAACACTTCCGTATTCGAATGCAACTCAACCCGTAAATTTCAAAGCAATCTTTGAATAACTTTTGGAGATTAGCGATTTTGAACAAAGGAACATTTACATTTTTATTTATATAGATTGTGCAGATAGTGCAAAATAATAGAGAATTTGGTACTTTTCCATTATAGAGGCCAATGATATAAACAGCCAAATGATATAAACAGCTATGAAAACAAACTTGAAATTTTTTGTTTGTTTATTTATGTATTTTAATTAAATGTCTATTATCATTGTTTTTTATGTGCAAATTATTTCTGTTTCTGAATAAAATTAGACAAATGGCTTCTCTATGTTAAATAAATTGTATAAATATTGGAAAAAATCTGTGTGTACATAAAATGAAGCCGTGAATAGGTTGCCAGAAAATATGTTGCCAAATCTCTTTCTTCCACGTAGGCAGTTTTCTCTATTTCGCAAAGGCTCTTATAATGGAAAAGTACCGAGAATTTAATTTCTGTAACCGGCTATGTAAAGCACATTAAAATCGGGCAGTTAGAAGCTCAGATAATACAGCGCTGTCTAGTTCGGGTTACTTTATTAGTAACAATAGGGTGAAGATGTAAAGACGTACATTTTCGTACATTACACTTTAAATTCTGACCCATAGATTTTGAAAAAAAAAACCTTTACATGCACGGAGTTAAATTAAATCGTGATGAGCTCGATTAGGAAAGATTAATAGGTTTCAATGCAAATTAGCCAGCTATCGCCAAGTTGGCTTCATATATGGCAACATATTTTTATCTCCAAATTTGGCAATATTTTGCCAAGTTGGTCTAAATTATGCGCTATTGTGGTAACTCTGCCACTAGTATTTTTCAACATTTAGCCATTGTTGAAGCTGATACTGATTTCGCCATATGAAGCCTAACATGGCCGCGATCAATCAGGCAGTCCGACCGGAATTCTGAGGGACACCCAGAGACTTGGTTTTTTATATTAACAAATAACTCGGAAAGTAATTCAAATTTTAAAATTCGGAGAGTTATCTGTGAGAATAACTGCTGTTGATTTCATCGCCCAGTGCTCCGTATTGTAGGAGGAGTAGTTGTGAAAAGTCAAACAAACAGTTATATTTTAATATTAGATAATAATGAAATAACGGTGAAAGTTTAGTATTACTCCAAGCATAAAGGTGTCGACTTCCTCTCTTATGTTCTCTTCTGTGAAAGAGCTGTCTTTTAAATGGACTTGCAGCAAAAGTTCTAAAAATGCTTTTCTCTGTCGCTTTTCTGAGATGATTTCACCGTTTTTGCTTTCGGAGTCTTCTTTTAGCATGCGCTCCTTTTTTTCCTGAATCACCTTCAAAATAAAAAAAATAAGAAGCATGTTATATTTTTCTAATTCCAAAAATATATTTTTTTCTTTTTTAAAGCAATTTTTTGCATTAACTTATTTATTAATTAATGCATTAAAATTAATACATGGAAATTATTCCAGAGAGAAACATTCGCCTTGCATACAATATTTCAAATGAAAATCAAATTTCAAAGTGATTGCTTAAAAGGCGTAAAGGCCAACATAGTGAAAAAGGTTCCAAGCCGGGACTCGAACCCGGGCCATCAGTATAGCGCACTGATGCTCTACCGACTAAACCACTTGGAACGATACCTAGCTCGGAAAATTTCTGATTATTATATGTTGGCAAGGCTACAAACGTAGCACAAGATGGAATATTTATCGTGAGCCACCGACCTGGGGCGAGCACGAAACATAATTAAATCCAGCATCGATAGAATCTATATTAATACATGGAAATTATTCCAGAGAGAAACATTCGCCTTGCATACAATATTTCAAATGAAAATCAAATTTCAAAGTGATTGCTTAAAAGGCGTAAAGGCCAACATAGTGAAAAAGATTCCAAGCCGGGACTCGAACCCGGGCCATCAGTATAGCGCACTGACGTTCTACCGACTAAACCACTTGGAACGATACCTAGCTCGGAAAATTTCTCACTATTATATGTTGGCAAGGCTACAAACGTAGCACAAGATGGAATATTTATCGTGAGCCACCGACCTGGGGCGAGCACGAAACATAATTAAATCCAGCATCGATAGAATCTATATTAATACATGAAAATTATTCCAGAGAGAAACATTCGCCTTGCATACAATATTTCAAATGAAAATCAAATTTGAAAGTGATTGCTTAAAAGGCGTAAAGGCCAACGTAGTGAAAAAGATTCCAAGCCGGGACTCGAACCCGGGCCATCAGTATAGCGCACTGACGTTCTACCGATTAAACCACTTGGAACGATACCTAGCTCGGAAAATTTCTGTGAGAAATTTTTCGAGCTAGGTATCGTTCCAAGTGGTTTAGTCGGTAGAGCATCAGTGCGCTATACTGATGGCCGGGTTCGAGTTCCGGCTTGGAATCTTTTTCACTATGTTGGCCTTTACGCCTTTTAAGCAATCACTTTGAAATTTGATTTTCATTTGAAATAATGCATTAAAATTCTAAATTATTTTTAACATCTTTTGACAACAGTTAATTAACCAGTTATTGAGATGATTTACATGTTGATTCATTCTGTAAAAAATACTTAAAATATTTCCATAAATATTTTGTGGTTTCCAAAATGTATTCCTCACTTTTGAAATATCTAAAATAGCTATTTCACGACGCAGTTGTCTACTTTATATCACTTATATGGTTCATGGCATACAGATATTTATTATGCATAAAATAAAGAAATTTTAAACATTCGCGTGCTTATGCGTATGAGTTCATTCAATTTATAATTTTCAAGACAAGTACATTTCTGTCAAGAGTTTATTTTTATGATAAAATAAACGCGTCATGAACCTTTACTTTGCATTGCGTGCAAAATGAAAAGTTAGAGAAAGTTGTTGCATTTTGTTGTTTTTGAAATACAATTTTTGAGAATGAAGTAAAAAATTTAATTTTCAATACAAATATTTTATACTAGGATTTCCCTCTGAGGGATTAGTCTGAGCGATATTGCTCTGAGAACATAGATTTAATAATAACATGTGGAAGCAAAGAAAATGAGATATTATCTTTAATTGTCCGTATACTGCGATAAATTGAAATGACGAAAATAAACGAATCGTAGAATTAGAAAATCTTATATATAAATTCGTATACACTGTTTAAAAAAATGGGAAATCAAACCATGCAAGACAGCCATGCATGGATATAAAATTGAAAGTACGCAATATATTAAAAATAAAATAGAAAATGAAACACTAAATTATCTTATATCGGAATTTTAACTGTATAAAATGATGTCAAGAGCATAATCAAATGCTCCGCACCAATTTGAGTAACTTTAAATGACAAATATATGATGTTTAAAAAGAATGGACTATACTTTATATGGTGTGTGCTCCACCGGAATAGTTAATATTGCACAATATCTGTTTTCCACGGATGCAATGAGGTTGTCGATAACAGTTAAAGAATTCTCTCCTCAAAATCTGATATAGTATCAAAGTACCGAATACATCAACAGTGGCATGCAGTGCTTCGTTAGAGTGTGTTTTAGATATGCTCGATCGGATTTAAATGATGAGTGTATGCTGGCCACTACATACGCTGTATTGTTTTGTTTTCAAACATATTCTGCACAAGTTGAGCTGTATTTAGCATGTATTAAATAAAAGAAATCGGCAATGATTGCAATATAAAGTATGACACAAGATTTGAATATATCGTCTGCATAGCTTTTGAGCTGTCAAAGTGTCATTTGAAGTAATTTACAAATCCATACATATTTATTCAGCAAATCATGCAAGCTAACATATGCCAATATAAACTCGATTATGAAATTTCACCAGAATAAGTTAATATATAAAAAATCTACTAATGACAACTGAAAATATGGCCTTGTGATACAATGTCTAGAAAAATGAACCAGATAAAAAATTCATATCACATTTAAAACGACACTTCCCTCTGTTAGTGGCCTTGGCGAGAGAGAGAAAAACCTAGAGAAAGAACATTTTAACAAGTACTTTGGGGCAACCTACTCACTACTCACTGTTTCATACAGGTCTTTATTCAATATTTACACAATTTATTTAATGCTAGCTGGGTATCTATCAGTTTTTTGCGTATAAATTGCATACTTTGCGGAGGAAATGCAGCATTATGAAATATTTAAAACAGACAGACAAGTTTTCATTTTTATATATCTCTCTATTAAAAAAAAGTAACTAACGCTGTCACCGCCGCCGCCGCCGGTTTTGAGTTTTTGTAACCGGAGGTCTTTCTTCGTTAATATTAAGAAAACTATTGCATACAAAAATATGAAAATCAGTGATATTATTGACAAATGTTTGATCAACACGCTGATGCATACCGTTTACAAATCGAAGAATTATTTTAAGAGACATTTAATGCTAAAGTTGGACAAAATCGTTTCATTAAAAAAGTTTTATAGGAGCAAAAACTATACATGGGAATTTAATCATTTTTAGATCATTTTATTCAATAGAAGATCCCGGTGTGCAGTTTCAATTATTTTTTTTTTAATTTGACTCATTTTTTGAGGTTTTATTTCTATTGTAAATTCAAATATTCACCATTTCAACAGATATTTTTTACATATTTTAGAAAATGGTATTAAATTAAACTGTTGCCAACTGTATAAACAGAGCAAACAATAATGTTTGCTTCAAATAAAAAAAAATATTTACACGTTACTATTATAAACAGAAAAAACCTTCAAATCAGAATTGAATAATTAGGTATAGAAAGCAGGCACTTATTGGAAATTACGCCATAAAAACTATATTTACATGTGAATTTTAAAAGAGAAAGGATATTGTAAAATAAATTCATTAACATGCGTTAGAAGTCTTAAATAGAAGAAATTACGTCACATTACACTTATTATGCAAAATGAAAAAAAAAATAATATTGCAAAACAGTTTAAATTTAAGAACTGCGCGAGACAAAATATTAGAGGTTAAATATTAGACTTTTTCAAAATTTTATTATTTATCGTCTTATCTCAAGTGTTCAGCTATAAGTATGCAAACTTTCATGTCCACAACTTAATTAGGGGCTGAGTTAGAAACATTGCTTAAAATACACAAGTTAGAGCCCAGGGGATTAAATAATAGACTTTTTCAGAATTTTATTATTTGTCGTTTGATGTGAGGTGTTCAGCTATAAGTATGCAAAATTTCATGTCGCCAAATTAATTAGGGGCTGAGTTAGAAAAATTGTTTAAAATACATAAGTTAGAGCCCAGAGGGTTAAATATTAGACTTTTTCAAAATTTTATTATTTGTCATTTGATGTGAGGTGTGAGGTGTTCAGCTATAAGTATGCAAAATTGCATGTCTCCAACTTAATTAGGGGATGAGTTAGAAAAATTGCTTAAAATACACAAGTTAGAGACCATAGGGTTAAATATTAGACTTTTTCAAAATTTTATTATTTGTCGTTTGATGTGAGATGTTCAGCTATAAGTATGCAAAATTTCATGTCTCCAACTTAATTAGGGGCTGAGTTCGAAAAAATGTTTTAAATACAGAAGTTAGAGACTGGATGGTTAAATATGACTATTTCAAAATTTTATGATTTATCGTGTTATCGCAAGTGTTCAGCTATAAGTATGCAAACTTTCAAGTCTCCAACTTAATTAGGGGATGAGTTAGAAAAATTGTTTAAAATACACAAGTTAGAGCCAGAGAATACTAAACCTTTTTCAAAATTTTATTACTTGTCGTTTGATGTGAGGTGTTCACCTATAAGTATGCAAAATTTCATGTCTCCAACTTAGTTAGGGGCTGAGTTAGAAAAATTGCTTAAAATACACAAGTTAGAGCCCGGAGGGTTAAATATTAGACTTTTTCATAAAATTTGTATTTGCCGTTTGATGTGTGGTGTTCAGCTATAATTATGCAAATTTTCAAGTCTCCGATATATATAGTTTCTGAGAACGGGCTCTGTGACAGACGGACAGACAGGTTGGTTGTATGGGGTTTTATGGCGCAAAATCCCTTAAGGGACATGCTGCGCCAAAAAAGTAAACTAAAACATCAAAAAAGTGAGAGATAGAAAAAAGACAAAATAAAGGAACAATAGGAAGAGCAATCTGGATGGGGTATCCCATCCAGATGTAGTCAAACAAGTGTAGAAAAGACTAACTTTTAAATACTAAAAACCAGTAGAGTAAAAACATAAGAGTAAGTCAATAAAAAGTGCAGTCTGGAAGGGTTTCCCTTCCAGATATCACAAAGGTGTAAACAGAAAACTTAATCGTTAAACCAAAGATATAAAAATTAAATTTCAAAGTAAAATCCAGCATGTTTTAAAAAAGTAAATAGTACCCTATGAGGTGTATCCCCAATAAGGTTTGTCAAGAGTGGTGATGATGACTTAAAATAAATTCTATATAAGTGCCGGAGACCCGGACAATCAGTTAAAACATGATGAATGGTCAGGTAATCAAAATGACAATGTGGACACATGGGAGCATCCTCCCGAAGTAAAAGATGTTTATGAGTGATCCTTGAATGTCCAATTCTCAGACGAGTAAGTAGAACATCTGTTTTTCTTGGATAACTCGGAGGCCAGGTCATTATTATAGGTTTGATATGGTGCAGTTTGTTATTGTTTTCTAAATCCCAACTTTCTTGCCATTTATTCTGAATAAAAATATTTATAAGTAGTTTAACGTCTGAGAAAGGAACATTATGGTGTAACGGATTAAGAGCACGTTTTGCCGCCTCATCTGCTTTCTCATTGCCAGGAATACCCATGTGTCCAGGTACCCAGCAGAATAAAATGTTATGACCACGTCTTGTCAATTTGTTATAAAAATCTAGGATGGATGAGACAAGAGGATGCTTGTTGAAAGATTTAATTGCGTCAATAGAACTATTTGAGTCTGTATATATAATGAAGGATGAGCTATGATGATGAGATATGTGCACCATGGCTCTCTCTATTGCAATCAGTTCAGATGTAAAGACAGAGATAGAAGGATGAAGACGATAGCTTAATGAAGTGTTGTCACAAAATACACCACAACCAACAGTATTACCACTCTTAGATCCATCTGTATAAATGTCAGTATAGCCATTAAAGTTTGCTCGGTGTGCGGCAAATAACTGTTGAAAAACTGCAGGGGCCAAATTGTTTTTATCATATCCTTTAAAGGGATGGAGCGATGTAATATCAGGAGGATTCCAAGGAGGGAGTACATGCAATGGACATGGACTTACCCTGATATTACTCAGTGGGCTATTATCAGTAATTTTTCTAATTCTGACACCAAAAGATGGGATGCAAGATGGTCGATGCTGATAAAGAATATCATTGTCTGTGTTTAAAATGTATGTATGAATAGGATGGCCAGGATGTGAAAGGAGACGGTAATACAGTTCTAAAGAAAGCTTTTCACGAATGTGGTGTAATGCTGGTTCATTGCAGTCAACATAAAGACTTAAAACTGGAGAGGTACGAAATGCACCAGAGCAAACACGGAGTGCGCTATGGTGCACTGTGTCAAGTTTTTTAAGAACAGAATTGCGTGCGGAACCATAGACCTGGCAGGCATAATCAATTTTGGAACGGATTATAGAGCGATAAATTTTCAAGAGAGAACCACGGTCTGCTCCCCAAGAAGTGTTTGAAAGCACCTTAATTAAATTAAGCGATTGCTCGCACTTTTTACGTAACTGCAAAACATGTGGCAAGAAAGTGAGTTTTTTATCAAAATATAAGCCGAGAAAGCGAACGCAGTCAGTAACAGCAATTTGAGATGCTCCAATATAAATTTCAGGATCTGGATGCAGATCCCTACGTCTACAGAAATGCACACAAGAAGTTTTGTCTTGGGAAATAATAAAACCATGTTTATTTGTCCATTGAATAATAAGATTGATAGCAATTTGTAATTGTCTCTCAATAAAACGCATATCTTGTCCTTTACATAAAATTTTAAAATCGTCAACATATAGTGTACCCTGCATACAAGGGGGTAATTGTTGCAGTATATCATTTATCTTGATTGCAAAGAGGGTGACACTCAGAACACTGCCCTGCGGTACACCTTCTTCTTGTACATAAAAACTGGAGAGAATCCCCCCAATTCGAACTTAAAAAATTCGAATGCCGAGAAAGTTCTTAATAAAAATCGGGAGGTTCCCACGAAAGTCCAGGTTAAAAAGGTCGCGAAGGATACCATACCTCCATGTCTTGTCATAGGCTTTCATCATGTCGAAAAAAACAGTGACCAGATGGTTGCGTTTTAAAAAAGCAGTCCGTATATGGGTTTCTAAAAGAATGAGGTTATCGATAGTGGACCTACCACGCCGAAAACCGCTTTGGAAGGCTGCAAGGCAATTATTTGATTCAAGAACATGCACCAGGCGGCAATTGACCATTTTTTCTAAAAGTTTGCAGAGGCTGCTAGAGAGTGCGATAGGCCTGTAATTGTTTGGGTCACTGGAGTCTTTCCCTGGCTTAGGAAAAGGAAGGATAATTGCTTTAGACCAGGCATTAGGGAAAGTTTGTTCAATCCAGATTCTATTGAAAAAAAATAAGTAAGTTATTGAGAGAGGTGGAAGAAAGATGTTTTAGCATGGTATATGTGATGCCATCGTGTCCTGGGGCAGATAACCGGCTCTTTTGCAAGCAGCTTAAGAGTTCTGGAATAGTAAATGGGAGATTGTAATCATGAGAATGGCGAGAGTTAAAATTGATGCTGGAATTTGAGTTTGTCTTTTGTATGATAAAAAAGGTTCTGGGTAAGAGTCAGAGCTAGAATTGGAAGCAAGGGTACTAGCTATTGTCTGAGCTATATTTTTGGGAGACGCTATTGTTTGGCCGTTGTGTTTTAAGATTGAGATATGATTTTCAGAATATAATCCCATACAATTTTTTACTTTTTTCCAAAGAACTTTACTTGAGGTGTTACTGTTTATATTGGAGACGTATTGCATCCAGGGTTCACGTTGGCTTTTACGCCGCACTCTTCTAGCCTCAGCCTTTGCTTTTTTGTACATAATATAATTAGTATTATTGGGATACCTCCGGAAGATACCCCAAGCCTTCTGTTGATTTTTTTTTTTTTTGCCTTTTTGCAGTCATCATTCCACCATGGTTTCCTGTGCTTTGGGGTAGAAAGTGATTTTGGAATGCTAATATCTGCAGCATAGATAATACATTGGGCGATATTATCAAGCGCATCGTCGATATCACCTTCTATCATTTCACTTGTAATTTTTGCAAGGTCTGTGAAAGTTCGCCAATTGGCTCTGTCATAGATGTAGCGTTTAAAGCAATTATTAGAATCCGTGTGAGGAGTTGTCTGTGAGATAAAAATTGGAAATTGGTCACTGCCGTACAGGTCATTAGAGACCCAGAAGGTCCAATACGGATATATAGATGGGGAGCAAATAGTGAGATCTATGGCATGAAAGGTGCGAGTCGGTTCATGAAAATATGTGGGATGACCATTATTGAGTAGGCATAAGCCATTGTCGGAAATTAATTTTTCTATTATGTCACCACGTTGATTAGAGTCAGAATTCCCCCAAAGTTGGCTATGAGCATTAAAATCCCCAATGATGATGAAAGGAGTGGGGAGTTGGAGAACTAGATCCTGAAGTAGTGCTGACTGAATAATTTGATGGGGTGGTAAATAAATAGAACAGATTGTAATGAGACGTTTTACATGAGCACGGACTGCAACAGCTTGTAAGTTTGTGTTTAGTAAAACATGAGAATGAGGTAAACTGCGAGAGATGAAAAGAGCCACTCCACCAGTAGCTCTTTCATTGCCTGTAAAATCTTTTCTGTAGGTAGCATAGTTGCGTAATTTCGCTTTGTCGGTAGGTTTTAGATGGGTTTCCTGCAGAGCTAAACATAAAGGTTGATGGTCGGATAGAATATTACGGATTTCGTCAAGTTTATTGTGATAACCACGGCAGTTCCAAGAGATAATATTAGACATGAATTTTATTTATTTATAAAGTTATTTGCGATATTTTATTCGGAGGTAATGGACATACTATCTCCATCATTGAATTCTTCATCCGGTTCTGGGTGAAGAGCTAAAGCATCATCTTCCTCCATTTTATTTTTCTGTTTTGATTGGGTTATACTTTTAGATATTTTATTCTTTTTCTTTTTGGCTGTATTATCATTTGATACTTTCATTGTTGGTAGGTTAAACCTTCCTGCATCAGATTTACGGTTTGGTTTTACAGATGGTGTTTTAGTTGAATTTTGAGAACCTCTATTATGGAGTGGGAGTTTTGAGCTAAAATATTGTGATGATATTGAATAAGCATTTGTTGAGGATGTAGGAGGAGCAGATTTCGGTGACTTAGGAGAAACAGATTGTGATGACCTAGGAGGAACAGATTGCGTTGAATTATTTGTCTTACCAGAATTATTTGACATATTTTCTTTTTGATTAGGCTGGCAATTAGTTTTAGCGGGGAATTCGGTTTGAGTTGCAATAGTTTGATAAGTTTTTTGGACAGTTTTAGATACCGCAGCAGCATATGATACACCAACTTTGGGAGTTCTGGATTCAACTATTTTTCTGGCTTCAGGGTATGATATATTTTGTCTTGTGCGAATTGTCTGTATTTCTTTTTCTATTTTCCACTGTTCACACGATTTAGCATAGGATGGATGATCTTTTTTGCAGTTGACACAACAAGGTGGAGCATTGCATTGCCCACTTTCGTGGCCAACTGCACTGCACCGACCACAGGTTTCCTTACCTCGGCATGATGTCTTTGAATGCCCAAAGCGTTGACAGTTAAAGCAACGCAGTGGGTTTGGGATGTACGGTCTGACAGAACATGATAAATATCCAGCTTTTATATATTTGGGTAGGTTAGGTGTGTTAAAAGTCAGTATAATATGCTTAGTAGGTATTTGTACTTGGTTCGCTGGTATTTGTTCATCTTTACGGGTGATTTTTATACGTCTAGCTCCTATGACATTTTGTTCCCTTAAGTTTTCCACTATTTCATCTTCAGTTACATGCAAGAAGTCAGATTCTGAGATCACTCCGCGAGATGAGTTTAAGGTTCTATGTGGCGATATGGTGACAGAAATGTTTGCAAAGTGAGTACATTTTTTTAAGTTCAGTGCTTGTTGGTTATTGATTACTTCAATTAGCAGTTCACCTGTACGGAGTTTTTTTATTGTTTTGGGTTCGCCAACCAGTCCTTGGATAGATTTATTAATCAGAAAGGGGGATGTTTTATCAAAACTCCCTTCTTGACGTTTGACGACGAAAAATCTTCCTTCAGTTTTACTTTCATCAGATTTGGGATTTTTAGGTTCCGTATTGGAAACAGAAGCCTCTACTCTCTCACCCCATGATTCTTTTTTGCCCTGATTAACAGTAGCGTTTGAGGCAGAGCTCAATGCATTATTATTGTCATTATTAGCTTGTGGGGCTTCCACATCGCATATTTGATTTCCTGATATTGTAGCCATATTAAAGATAGAATTGAAAAAACGCCAGGCATCGGGCCTGGTCACCGACCCTTCTTCTTACCGTTACTTTAGGCGCAGGTCTCAAAAGGGTGAAAACTATCAACAAACTTCCACGTTTTTCGAACATTGGATTAAACTCGATAACATTTCTTAATCTCTAGTTCTTTCACTTTGGAATCAGGAAGCCAGTAGGTAAGCCTTTACAGCTCTGTCCAACCTACAGCCCCTTTCGCCGAAAGGCACCAGTCTCCCGGTGTTGGTCCTAACAGCCACCATACAAGTATGGCGTCCTCCGATCACGGAACCGAATTTCGGAAATGCCCTGCACTCTGGGACTCGAGATCAGCCTAAAAAGGTAGAAACGAGGCGATGAGATTAAAAAACCTCAACACCCAGAGTGTCTCACGTGAAAAAAAAACCCACTATTGTAGGAAAAAAAAGAAAAAGTAATGCGAGAGAAAACTTAGAAACAAGGTGTATTTTTTGTCTTTTTTAAAACCTTTATAATTTTTTTTTTTTCAAAAGAACAAGAACAACGTTAGTAGAACAAAGAACAGTTTCAAGAAAACAGTAACAAAATCGAACAAGAACAAAGAGGGATAACAAACTGAAAAGAGAAGACTAAAAAGTGTGAAACAAAGAAAAAAGGATAGACAACCAAAAAGAGAAGAAGACAGGAAAGGAGAAAGATCGCTCGGGAACCCGGGGTCGCGAAACCCGTAAATACCTAAAGAAGGTACTCCCCTGGGGGAGACGGACAGACAGACAGACAGACAAAGGAGTGAGACAGGTATTGTTTCGTAAGATGAACGAAACTCTAAAAACATGCTGCGGATGACTGTAACAACATCCTAAAATTACATTACCATCAGCGATCTACCAATCCCGAATTTAGTTTATATTCGTTTCATATATTCTTATTATTTTGTGCGGCTCTGTAAAATAACTATCAATAATATATACAGTAATACCTCTGAATAGCGGACACCTCAAGAATGCAGAATTTGTCCTCTCTTTGGAAGTGTCCGCTACTGAGAGTAAAACATGTACAGTTATTTAAGTGTTGGTAATCAAAAAAATGTCCGCTAAATAGAGGTATACGCTAATCGGGTGTGTCCGTTATGGAGGTTTTACCAGTAAAACCTCTGAATAGCGAAAACCTCGCGAGGGCGGAATTTGTCCTCTATTTGGAGGTGTCCGCTACTGAGAGTAAAAAATGTACAGTTATTTAAGGGTTGGTAATCGAAAAAATGCCCGCTAAATAGAGGTGTCCACTAATCAAGTGTGTCCATTATGGAGGTTTTACTGCATACTAATATCATCCTTTACAAGAAATTGCATGCTGTATGATAGACAGACAGACATCCAGAGAAAGATAACCTCCCGGAGCAATAAACACTCATATCCTTTGTTTTAATCATCCACAATCGTTTCTAAATTTCGTTATACGAGTATTAAAAAAATCTGTTAGTTTCCAGTCGATAGACTGACAACTATCTTTTAGCCTGAGTTTTTAGCCGGATTTAGCCTGTTGTATGTAATACAACAAGCCAGATTTTATACAGATTATTATTATTTGTTTGCCCACCAAAACTGGTTGCCACGGGTTGTTGCAAGGTTTGTGATCACGTGGTTGAAACTGATCTATTCACTATTACTGCGTGCGTATTTTTTTTTATTTGTTTCATGTGTTCAAACCAGTTGTCTACGAAAACATCCACCGGTGAAAGTGACGCACACCAAATTTCTGTGACGTATGCAGATAAATTGTGCTTTTTTATCAGTTTTTTTAAATATAATTTTTAAACGGTTTGGAACTTATTTTTCATAGTAGGTGCATTCAGTAGGTGGCCCTCTTAGGTACCTTCTGGTGCAATCAGAAACGAAATCCGACAAATATTTTTTGAGTTATGCTTGACGAAAGGATTTTATTAGGCTTTTTTTTTTAGTAGGACATGGCGTTAATATCCATCGTAGTAGTAAAGTGTCCGGACAGTAATATTTCGCTGAGTATTAGCCTTCGCTTCGCTCAGACAATTACAAATGAAGTCACATGACTCGGAATAAAAATTTTGTATATACTCAAATTAGGATAGTTCATGAGTTGAGATTTATGCAATGAAATACTAATGAAGCCCCAAACAAATTCTCAAATTTACGAGTAAGACAGGGTTCAAAAGAGAAAGGGCTGTCAAGGAGGTCATAAATTGAGCATTGAAGTATGAAATTTTTACAGAACAACGTATTTTCTCGTATGAATGTACAAATAAATACTAAAATTTATTACTTCGTAATGTATATGACACCCACCTACTCAAACTGGTTAGATCCATGCCAGTTTAAGGGCTTTGGAAAAGAAGAGAATAGAAAGAATTTAATTTTTTTTTTAATGTCACTGAAAATTAACGTTTGCCTCTAACTTTTTCAATGTAATTATACAGATTTATTTTAACTTAAATGTGATTTCAAAATAAATAATCATTTAAACTAATTTTACCTGTGACAAATAATGAAAACGTTCTATGGAAACTATTTTCTTTCAATTCTGTCAGATTTCACAAGATTTCTAACAGTTTAATTCATCAAAAAACGGGGTACATGTTTTTAAAATGAAGCATAGACGCCAGAATTGCTATTATATTCAATAGCAAGACTTAACCTTTAGCAAATTTACTCGAATTTGTGAAATATTTGTAATTTTAAAAATAATTAATTTATACAAAAATGAATACGCAAATGCCCATAGCTACCAATTTTTATGCTTTTGGTTCACAAGTTTTTTTTTTTTCGTTTTTTTTTTTTTTTTTTTTTTTTTTTTTTTTTTTTTTATCTGTTGCTGCGTTACTGTAAGTAAAGTTTATGTTCGTTCATAAGGCTCTCCTGAAATTCATATTATGATGGTACAATATGAATTAGAGTCAACTGTTGATGGAAGCAGAAGAGAAATTAAGGTCTCGTAGATGAATGATATTCTTATAGAATAGAGAAACACAATGACAGGTTGACTTTCTTTTTGTATTTCTTTTAATTATTTAACTGTTACAACACTCAGGAAAAATGCCACCAAAAGAATAATAAATTCATATTTGTTTTACTATTATTATTTTTAAAGAAAAAGTCTTTAAAAATTTACAATTTCTCAACTCTATAACTAATTTTCCTAAGTTAACAAATATTGGAGTGGGAGGCTCCCCCCCCCCCCCATAACCCCCATGGTGACGCCTCTGGTTATAAAATAATAAACACACATTTCGAGAAAAAAAAACATACACTAATGGGAAAACTAAACTAATTTTTTTCTATTTTAATGTTTTAAATGATACATTTTGAATATTTCCTATATTACTGTTACATAAAAAATTCTCACTGATACAATAAACACGGTTTGAAAATATAGTTACAACAAAATCAAAATTCAAAAGTTTTTACATCTTGTTCCCCAACTGATGAAAATTTTCAATGTTATTAAACATTAACACGGATGAAGACTTTGAGTCTGTCGGTTTAGAAAGCCATTACGTTCATAATTTCTATTTAGTACGGTCAATAAGATTTCTTCTATTGTTGAATTAAACTTAGACATTATCACAAGTTCATTTTCAGGAGACACAGTACCAAGTGTACATTTGTGCTTAATTATGTTAAGGGTTTTGAATAAATGTGGTGAATATGTTTCTTAGTTACATCATAAGCTATTTCTTTTAAATTTTTTAACTGATAATTGCTTAATTTAATATGAGAAAACTGTTTACATTTATTAATACGCATAATAGAATTATTAGAACTATTAGAATTCAAAACTAAAATTGTGTTATCAGCAATAAATGGTGAAATTTTGTTATCTTAAATTAAATTAAAAAAAAATTACATTAAGATTCATACCAACTGTTTATATCCATAACAATTCCATTTTTTTTCTCTTCAGTACTAAACACGTTGCGTTTAAACTCTCTAATATGCACATAGTATTGCCAATTATGAGGCTTTAAAGTTAAAAAAATAAAGTCAGTTCTTCCTGAAACGCAATTAAATTGCAAAATCTACCCACTTCTGGTGCAGAAAATGGCATTGGTCATTTCATTCATGGAAATTCTGGGGGTTGAGGAATATAACATGCTATCTTAAATCACTAGTATGTAAAATGCTACTTGGTGGTTAATGCAATTGCTCATGAAATGAGACTAAATTATAATCTGGGTTTGAGACATTTCAAGATTCCAAATTCTGAAAATCAAAGTCATTAAATAATTTATTGATGCAGTCTTTAGAAGAAGCTAAATTACAGTTGGAATCGGCAAAAGATGCTACATTTTCACAGGTAGCAAACATATAGGGTTGAAGGGTCCATAGCGATATTTCTAAAGCAGACAAGTCATTAGTAGGAGATATAACAGGTGATAATGATTCTCATATTGCCGTGCAGTCAGTCACTTCCTGTGTCTAATGCTTCAGCAAATACTAAACTTTGCATTTTTAACTCATTCACAGAAGTATCTGAATTTTCGTAACAAAATAATGCATCTAAACAGTGATGTTTTGAATACGAAAAATTTCCTTCGTGCGATCTTTTCTGAATATTTAATTCTTAAGACATATTTAACCAGCACACTGAGAAGTGTAATCTCGTCAAATTTAACAGTGAACTGAATGTGTTATACACTATATAGTCATTAACCACCGGACACTTTAAATTTTAGATATTTTGTCGAATATTTAAAAGATATATTTGTTGAATTTTTCTTGAACTTCAGAGTTATGAAGAATATGCTTGACTTCATATTTATCAATGTCAATTTAATCAAAAGGGCAATTAGGGGGCCAACGAAGAAAATTTCATATTTCTGAAAGAATTTTAAAAAAACTTACTTTAACTGATATTTTCTATGTTGCAAAAAAAGTCTAACAAATAGTGAAGTCATTTATTCTCGCGGAATTTCCAAAACATCGATGTCAATTTTACTTGCTTCAATTTTTTCGACCTGTCTTTAATAAGTTTTCCTTTGATTTAATACAAGTGAAGAATGTCTATTTTGGAAATACAGTCTTGTTTCTCTAAAGCAGATATTAATTTTACCGTCAAATTTATGCATTTTTTCAGTGAAATCTTTCCTTCCGCTAGCTCCTCGTTTCTCTGAGATTTTACCCGCGATATTAGCACAGCGCGTAAGTTGGAAGTGTGAAAAAAAGGAAGGAAAAATGACTTTGATGACGGATTTTTTTAAGTTGTCGGATTCACGAAAGGATTTTCGCGGTCACACTGCACATTAAGCTAAAAGTTTGAAACCGAATTCCTTTTACGAATGTCGAAAAATAGCTGCGGAACTCGAAAAATGCTAACAATAGCTAAAAATTAAAAAATTGTAGAGAGCAAAGTTTACTACAGCGGACTAAAATATTGTAACCGGAAATTCTTTCACGAATGTCAAATTATTGCCGCGAAACGCTAAAAATCACAATACAATTCGCTAAAATTTAAAAAAACCAGGAGTATAAAATTTACTATTTTAAGCTAAAAGTTTAAAACCGAATTATTTTTTATTTATGTGGAAAAATCACCGTTAAATACGAAAAAACTCTAAAAAATTTGCGAAAAATTCAAAACTCGCTCTTCGAATTCCAAATAAACTGTATTGAAAAGGAGACAAAATTTATTATAGTGAACTAAAACATTTTAACCGGAATTCTTTTTCAAATGTCTAAAAATCTCCGCTGAACTAGAAAAATGCTAAAAATTGGATAGAAAATCTCATAAAAAGAAATCTAATAAAAACAATTCCAAAATCGAGGTGCATAACTAAAGATATAGAGGTACTTTTCTGACAAATTTTGTACCTCTGCGAGCCGCGGTCTCTTCAGAACGCAGCAGACAGACACACTCTCACAAACACAAACTCCTTTCCTTATTATTATCATAGATAGATAGATTGATTAATATAAGTTAAAAACGGCATCGGTTAAAGTTAAGATTTCGTGTGATTTAAAGCAATCACGTTATTCTAAAAATATTTAAATAAATGATGCCGTATAGGTTAAAGTTTCAAAATGGTGACTTAAGGTATGTGATAAGTATTACCTCCATTTATCTAACTTTGACATGCTTTATTAATGTCCAATCAAATTTAAACCTGATGATAAGTCATATAATTTTACAAACGATAGTATGGCAACACTATTTTCAATTACACTAACAATATTTCGATAAGGATTCATTATTTAATATAGAAAAATGAACTCTTAACTTAAAGCAGAAATTACTGAAAAAATTAATTAGCTTTAAATAATAAAAACATATAACTTGTTTAAAATAAATAAATAAATATATCTATATAAATACATGTATAAATTATATATTCAATTTTTTTAAACTTGCATATTACATATAATTCAATTCCAGAGTGTAATTAAAAAAAAGTTTCAACAAATGTTGATAAACAAAACCTGATTACCATTGTCAAACGTACACTAAATTGTGATAT
The DNA here is from genome assembly GCA_963932465.1 of Maratus speciosus. Taxonomy (NCBI): domain Eukaryota; kingdom Metazoa; phylum Arthropoda; class Arachnida; order Araneae; family Salticidae; genus Maratus; species Maratus speciosus. The sequence continues at coordinate 41,741,995 of OZ010792.1, forward strand.
CTAATAAGAATGAAAGTAAAAACTTTACTTGTTATTAACTTATTTATTTCATTATTTTCAAAGTTACATCATTTTTTCTCAAAGTTGGTGTTTTGACCGAATTTCACGACAGCTTCAAGAAGGCCGTCATGAGACAACGATCGCTTATAGCTCAAGATGTAATGCATTTATCGAAAATTGAAAAAATTTCTTCGATTTCAAATCACTTGAATAGCCATTCCTGCCAATTTCATGCTTTTAAATTTAAAACATTCATGCTTTTACCCGTGAATGTATCAGAAAGTTTCATTTTCTTTAGAGGCGATTTTTTTTAGTACCGCCTTAATAGCATAGCATTCTTTACCTTTCTGGTAAATTCCTGGATATGTTGAACATTTTCCCGAAACCTCCATCCAGTCGGTGAACAGTACAAAAAGCAGAAGTCAGGCCAAAGCCAAGGTCTGAAAATTCGGTGAAAGAAAGTTCCACTTATCCTTAAAAAGAAAGAAAAAAAGAAGAACCAATAATCAACAGCGAAAACGAATTGAATAAAGGAATTAATATACCAGGGTTCGTACTGTTACCGTTATTTTCAAGGCCAAATATCAGAATTTTCTTATAGAAAAATAAATCTAGTATAAAACGACGAAATTTCGCCTTATTTAACCCCTTGAGGGGAAAGCAGTTGCGTTTGTGTAATGCCGAATTTCCACCGGAAATTCAGAAAATTTTCGTTTCAAAATAAGGAAAAGCAATTTTACGACTTTTTTCCACCAACGTTAGAAAAGTAAAATTTTATAAAAAAATTTTGGTGCAAATCTTCATTAATCGTAGGTGGGATAAACTATATCCCACCGCCCCTCAAGGGGTTTAGGAGAGATTTTCCATAAGAAAATACTGGTACTGAAGAATATCTTTAGAAATTCAAGGACCCGTACGAAACCTGTATACGATGATTATCTACATTGTAAGAGGACCGGATGGTTACTCGTGTGGGCTTAATCCAAAAAGTGGCCAATTTCTTGAACATGACATGTTCATTAAAACACGGAGGACATCACGGTTGACATACACTAGCACATAGAATAACACTTATAATTATTACATTCCTTATATGGGTTTCGTTTTGTTTCTTTACGACCGGGAGTAGCCACGGTCGTTCACAGCATTTTTTTAGATCACCTTCGTAGGTGAAGCTATCTCAGGTTCTGCTCTGTTTCTCCTCTTTCTACAAAAGAGGGCGTGCACGAACATCACATCTCCCCCATTCGAAGTTTTGATTTAGTCTTTAACCCCTTAACCTTCATTGACGGGCATAGCCCGCGTACGATGATCGAGCCAAATGTAAATTCTTCTTACCACTAAAATTTCACAGTAAATATAGTTTAATTTAATCGTCGAAATTCCATGATTAAACAAGGCGAAAATCTCTATTAAATTTTAGTGGTAGCTATGGATTTGCCAAACCGTAGGTTAAATCGTAGGTTAAGGGGTTAAAGACAAATCAAAATCTAGTGGATCTCTATAAACAGTTTAGTAAAACACAATATTAATAAAAATCAAAATTACAATACTTACTTAACATAAATATAACTAAAATGGATACCTAAGATACTAAGCAATATGAGATTATAATACTAATATTAATACTTTAAAGTTCTAGACTAACTATTTTTAGAGTACAAACAAATAATATTCAATCAAGGCATATGCAGAAAAGTCTTGGAGGTAACACCTGATCAAACAAAATAAGTCATAAGTTTATGGTGAGTTTTTGAAAGGCAAAGTTTCTTTCGTTTTATGTCCAGTGTGAGGCATATAGCCTACTCAAAGAATCTGCGTTTGTGTGGAGTTTTCCACGTCGATAGGATATATGGGCTTGAAATCGCTGCAATGCCAGAGCCCACCTTTGAAGGTGCGCACTTTGGGATGCACAGTCTGTCAAGAATTTCAAAGGGTTGTGGTCACTCACAACAGTAATTTGCGAGCTATATATATATACATATACAGCTATCTATATATATATACATATACAGCGAGCTATATAATATTTGAATTTCTTTAAAGCGAATATTACTCCGTATGCTTCCTTCTCGATGGTGGCATAACGTTCTTGACATTTCAAAACTTCTAAATTCTGTATCGCTGCTACTTTCTCTGGATCAGGAGCATGTTTGAGTTGGTTCGGGTTATCTTTAATTATCTTCGGAACATTTTCAATTTCACAAAAATCAATATCTTCAGCATATATCACGCCTATAGGTGTTGTCTGAGCTTTATACCCTCGAATTTCATTATCGTGCAAACGTTTTTGGCAGAAATGACAAAACTGTATTTTCGAGTCATTTAAGTAATTGGTAACTGGGCCTACTTGAATAAATGGTAAAGGTGTTTCATTAGTCCATGATCACTTTAATATGGAAAGAGGACCAGTTGGACGCCTACCATATAACATCTGGAATGGACTAACGTCCGTTGTAGCATTTGGCACCTCCCTGTAGCATTCGGCGCCTCCCTGGCGCACGACATTAATTAGTTTTTACCTCTCAGTATCCGTTAAATGGACAAGGTGTAAATTATGATTGCGATTATTCGTGAAATTGCCGGTGTTATTATTATAATCGTTATCAATACTCTCGTTTGCATTTCCTGTTTTAACTTGCCCGGCCTCCGTAGCTGCACAAGCTAAACCTACCTCGTCGATTTCTCTCGTACGGGTCAAATTTATAGTACTACAATCATTTATTGTGGTGTCGGATTCGTTATATTCGCTTATCGTGCTTAATTCCTTATGAGCATTTAAAGATAACAGTAGATCATTGATTCAATTATCAACAATCGCGCATGTTATTACTTTTTTGGGGAACACTCTGCATTGTAATTTATCAGCCGCTATGCTTAGTGGAATATTTATTAACAGTGCTTTTAACTGGTGTCCGAAAACTGATTTAAGTATAATTGACCCGCATGGTACCTTAAAATACTCCGGTATACAATCACTCTTTATAATTGAAATCTGAGTACCGCTGTCAATCCCGCCTCGCAAAATTTTATTTTCGAATTCTAAATCTATAATTTGAAGCGGTTCAATTAATTTTCCTTTTCTCGCAACCGTCATAAATGAAATACATTTCGAGAGACATTACTATGGCTGACAGAGCGTTTTCATGTGTATATTTTTCTGATTTATCGTCCTTCCCAACTAAATAATAGCAAATTGACACGTGGTGTAATTTGAAACACAGCCTACATTTAATTTTTGCGGTACAATCTTTAAATAGGTGTTTCCGCTTCAAGCAAGCAAAACATCTGCCCTCAGCTTTCAATTTATTAATTCTTTCCTGAATTGAATATCTGTCACAATTTTCTGTTAAATGCTCATTGCAAAATAAACAGATACTTTCTCTGGCAGACACTTGAGATACATTGACGCCAGATGTTTTGTTAATCTTTTGTCTAAATTCGGGCAATAAATCTGGTAAGTGCTTTGGCCTTGAATAATCAGAAGATAAATTTATAATTTGTGTCTGTTTTCCCCTCCCTTCCAATTCATTTCGGATAAATGATAATAATTTATCAACGCCGTAATTGGATTCATCACAGTTTTTGACACTTTGTTTTCTGTATTCCAAAGATAAGTTGTAGGGTAATGCTTTTAAAATTACGGGAGTCAAAAGTGCGTCAAAACTTCCATTTCTAATGACTTGAGACTCCAAATCTGAGTTTGAATCGTGTCATATAATTTACGTAATGATATGAGTCATGTGATATCGATACCGGTCTTAAAGTTAACAGCGTATTAATATGACTGGTAATAATTAAATCTTTTCTACCGAACTGCTGTTTAAGTACCTCTACGGGCTCTATGTAACTTTTTCAGATAACGCAAAACCCGATATAGAATACGCACTCCCACTTAAAAATAACTGAACAAATAATTAATTTTTTCAATATTTGACAGGTGTTCATTTTCATGCATCGCGGTTTTAAAAGAATTCGAGAAATTCTGGAAATGCTTAATATCTCCATAATATTTCTCAATTTTAAGTGTCGGTAGTTTTACCGTGTTCGGAAATTCTACGCACCTATTATTTGCGGGACATACAGGAAGGGGTCTTTTTTATCATTATGTTTTAGTTTCTTATTTACTCTGAACTTCCAGAGTGTTATTTTTTCATGATATTCAGATGATGCTTTCGCATCTTTTTCCACTTCAGATAATCCACTTCAGTTTGGCGTGTCGGACATATAATTATCTTCAATTTTTTTAATTATAGATGTTATCGAGCTTTTCGTTACACCTCGAGCTTTTTTAATTTAGACAACTTGTCTGCCATACTTACAATAATCTAAACAGTCTTACCTCCGTAAAAAGATAATCCACTAATAAATCCAGACTTTGTTAACTCGACTTATCTGAGTCGTAATGGCCAATATTTCACATCCCACTTCTGGCACCATTGTAAGAGGACCGGATGGTCACTCGTGTGGGCTTAATCCAAAAAGTGGCCAATTTCTTGAACATGGCATGTTTATTAAAACACGGAGGACATCACGATTGACATACACTAGCACATAGAATAACACTTATAATTATTACATTCCTTAGATGGGTTTCGTTTTGTTTCTTTACAACCGGGAGTGACCACGGTCGTTCACATCATTTTTAGATCACCTTCTTGGGTGAAGCTATCTCAAGTTCTGCTCTGTTTCTCCTTTTTCTACAAAAGAGGGCGCTTCTAGAAGAGAGAGGGTGTGCACGAACGTCACATACATCCAAAATATATAATGTATCAATTAATCGGTTTATAACTATGAAATACTACGACAAGGCCCGGATTTTACTTTTTTCTGCAGACTAGGTGTGACTGAACTTTATTCTTTCTTTATCTGGCTTGGCCCCGAACCTAATGAAAGAATCTCTCGTACTAGATTTTTTTTCTTGTATGAGTGTGCGCAAAAGTAATGGTGATATTATGCGTTTGTTTTAAAGATATCGATAGAAATTTAATTTGTTTTAATAAACTACACAGAAATTTTGATAAAATCCATTACTTTTCTTCATTAAGCTTTAAAATTATAATTTTCTTTGAACCATCTTTTAGATTCTTTCGAATCTAAATTATTATTCTTTTTTTTTTTTAATGACTGTTCATAACAGTCTAAATAAACTATCATTAACATTGTTATCCTGTTTTTCATAACTTGCAGATAGATAATCCGAAAATCATATAATATGCTGTACGTTAAAATGCTTACTTAAATATATATGCAGTATCCTTTTAGCATAATTTTAAGTTTAGGATAATATTGGTTAATAAATATGGTAATTTTTGCAGAAATTTAATCGGACCGGACTAGTCCTAAGCCAGTCAAGAAACTGCGAAAAAATAAAGGGGCCAAACCTTGCCCGAACTTTAATTTATAAATCGGGCCCGGTCAATAAGACTTTGTACGGGCGGGGGCTAGAAATTTAAGTTCGTGTCGATCTGTAATAGCCAGCTTTCCTCTGCAGCTCAGCTGGAATTAAAATCTCTTTAACGCGCTCACTGGCACTGGTAGATTTCTTTTATCGATTCTTTTACTTTTGTACCCCTCTCTATCTTACTATTTAGATAAAATAAGCTTTTTCGGCGAACTCTTTTTTTCTATTGAAGAGAAACAGCCGTTAATTATTTACAAAACTAGAACAGCGTTCCCCGAGGCTCTATTGAAAGTCAAAGAATTTTATATCACTTTTACCCTGGAGGTTTATTCGCATTAGCAAAAAGAGAAATAGTTGTAAGAATATTATCTAGTGATGAGATATCAATAGGTTTTTAAAACTTTGTTTCTAAGTACTTTTTACAAAAATGTACAATTATGAAATTACATATAAAAAATTTGAATTTTTTATTAATCCTCCAGTTCCCAATGCACCTTCCAGAGTGCACTTCATTTTTGCTCCTTAAAGAAGTAAACAACCACTTTAACGCTCTGAAATTTAAGGCTTTTTTGGATTTTTCTTTTTCTTTAAACTGTGAAGTATTTATAAAAAAAAACTATTTATAATAAGTTATTATGCATGTATTAAAGTTTCAAAGAGATCAAGTTAATTGGGTGAAAAATGGCGAAGTTATATTGTCCACACATTTTGAAAATGCTGTAGCGTGCTTCTCTTCTTCAGCTCTATTGTTGTCCTTTTACTTTCAATATCCATTTACAAGTAATAAAGCGCGATTTACATGCACAAAAAATACTTTAAGTGAGAAAAGAAAAAGGAACAGGTGAAAGTATTATTATAGCTAAATTCTTAAAAAAAATAATAATCACAGCTACACTGTAAAAAAAAACCACTGTAGATTTGCCAGCACATTGTGCTGTTAATTTTACGCAACGACTGTTATTTTGCATGTTTATATAGTCAAGAAACCAAAGAAAGCTACAACACATTTGACTGTGATCGAGTTTGAGCGCGAGATAAACAGTACTTTGTGTTGTAAAAATGATTTTCTTTTTTTACAGTGTAGTTCAAGCCCATGTGTTGACTTTTTTCTGGAACTAATGAAGGTGATATCTAATCAACACTTTTTGTTGTTACCAAATGCTTACAGGTAGTTCTCATTACAAAAAGTTAAAAGCTAACTATTGCATCTGTTCCGATGAAATTGATTCAAAAACTGTTTGGTATATTTTCACACCGGTCATGAACCCCGGACTAAAACCACCCTCCATTCAAATGTTGATTTATACCAACCCTATATATCTACCCTATATATATATATATATTTCTCTTAAAATATGGAATACTTTGCAATGAAATTAACACCAAAAATCCATATTGATCCACAGATCTCAAAACTGGTATTAGAAATATTATTTTTTTTTCTAATTTTAAATGCTTTTCTCTAATGATGACAACTCAAATTTTAATCATAACACATATTGTTTTTTATATTTTAGAAAAGGTTATTATTTTAAACTAATTTGGCGACCAGTTTGGCCTCCCTTAAATGTATGCTAAGAACAATGCTTTTTTTGTAACATTATCATATTATTTAATACAAAACTTTCATTTAAAATTGAAACATTTAAAATTAATGGCTTTCACTTCTTTCTTTTTTTAAATGAAACGAAAAAAATATTAGGTGCAGGTGTGATATACGCACCGGGGTACCTAATTGGCGCCAAAATGGCGTTATTTTGCCTCACATGGTAACCCGGCTATTGTTGCTTATTTATTAATAAATGTTTATTTACATTTATTTTTTTCTGTTTAAAAAAAAATGTTATAAATTGTTTTGTTCTATAGTTATTAACTATTTCTTTTATATTTATTGTTATTTCATTTTAAAAATAATAGAAAATAATTTTAAATAACATATGTAACTGGTATTCAAAAAAAAAGATGTTTTCGCCAAATTGTCGTAAAAAAAATCTCGCCTAACCCGGTGCATATATGACATCTGTGTTAAATCTAGATATATATTTCTCTTGCGTGGCGCTAAAATAGGGCTGGATTTATTGCTTGCCGTTTGGAAATAGCCATAGTAACGCAATTAATTTGCCTTATTACATTCCGCCAATCAGAAACGTGATTTCACCACTTAAACTCGCGTCATATTTAAACAAGAAAGAAAAATCATGCGTCAAGCATAGATTATGAAACACTTCCCAACACATTCAGAATAATGTAATAAAACTTCATAGTTTAATAAGTTAAAATATTATGTCTAATTCAACCCTATGGAAACTGATGACACATTTGAAAACCCAATTTCAGCTGTTCCCATCTACAATCGGAAAATTATTCAAATTCTTTGAGCGGCACTGTATAGGATTAAAACAGTTAAATTTAAAAGCGCAAGCCGAAGTTGAAAACGCTCTTCAGCAAGTATTACTCAAAGATAGTATTGTAACCGTTTACTTTTGTGTGTCCCTGTAAATGAACGACAGATGATAGTTTAAAAGAAGTTCTGTTTAGCCCCGGCAAGGGCGTATTGCAAGAAGACAATATTACTGTTCAATGCATTATGTAACAAAGAGTTATTATTAAAAACTTTTAAATAATAAATATTTCTTTAAAATGTTATTTGATATAAAGTTATTTTTTATATAATAGTGAAATTTTATGAATTTCTTCTCGTCATTTAAATCGGTAAAATAGGCAAATAAAAAATATACAACCATATCTGTATATCAGTGTAAACGCATAAAAAGAAAAAAATGTAAAAAAATGTAAAAATAAAAACAATTTTTATACACTGATAACAATATGATTGGGGGGAGGGAGATTCGAGAAATGATAACGTATGAAATTGGAAGGTTGGGAGGGGGGTTTGAAATTGCCAAAAAACTTGATAACCTTATATATTTACAGCCCCTATTCAACTTTGCCTGCATAATAGATTAGACCATCGACTTGATATTATTACGCGAAAAGGATACACAGTACGCCAAAATAACAGAATGTTTACAAACACGAAACAAACCTATAGCGAAGTGGTATGTAAGGAAACATTCTCATATTTTGGCGCACTGCGCATCCTGCCCGAATGGAAATGTCAGAAATCGACCAATTCATTGATAGCAGCGTATTTCATCAAATGCAAACAGGGAAATTTATGAATATTTTAGCAAGTTTCTGGTATTATTTTTGTTATAACTCAAAAAGCGCATCTTCGATTTTAACGAAATTTTTTTTCTTAAAAATACATACTTTAAGCATTATTGTCTAATTTTTTGGCTGGTGTAAATATAAAATTACTACATTAATATTTTTTTTAATATTTTTTTTTTATTTTTTCTATGTTAAAATTTGTGTAAAAATGTGAAAAAAAATATATAATATGAACTAATATATTCTTCAATAATTGGCGTTTGTTTCACTTTTTTAACTTTTACACTGTTTGAGAAAAATGTATTTGGAAAATAGTAGCGCCGGCACATAATTCGCCGTTTATCTCAAGGACAGTTCAAGGTCAGGTGCTAAAAACACTCTATATTGTATTATCATGATGAGCCTTATTATCACACATATTATTTCAAACATCGGCCGTGGAGGCATTTCGCTATGCTTATCCGGCTAGACCCTTTAAAATGCTAGACCCCCTCAGTAACACAAAAAACGCAATTCAGAACATTTTTTGCCCCTGTAACCCCCGGGTGGTAGTGACAACCAGTGTTGGGTACGCTCACAAAAAAAAACGAACTAATTCAAACTCAAATTCAATTACTCAAAAATGAGTCAAGTTCACGTTCAAACTCAATTTTTTTCAAACGAACTCGCTCAACTCAAACTCAACTATGAAAGTGAGCGAAGTTCACTAAAAACTCGTTTTTTTTTGTTTTTTTTTTTAAATATATATGTATATGTGTATATATATATATATATATATATATATATGTTATAACCTATAAAATGATCTAAAAATGATTAAATTCTCATGTATAGTTTTTGCTCCAATAAAACTTTTTTAATGGAACGATTTTGTCCGAATTTAGCATTAAATATCTCTGAAAGTAATTCTTCGATTTGAAAACTGTCTGCATCAGCGTGTTTATCAAATATTTCTTTATAATACCACCGATTTCCATATTTTTTGTATACGACAGTTTTTTTTAAATATTAACGAAGAAAGGCCATGCTCAAGGCATACTTAGATACTACTACAGGCAGACTGAATTGCGTTTAATGTATGAAGTCGCTCGCCAGAGGACTCTGATACCCTGCCAAAAATTGAAATTTGACTCTGACCGTAACTGAAACAACCTGGGAAGGGTAGATATGTAAACAAACACCAAAATTACGTAATGTCGCCATGGTTATGTTTACAATTCTGCTGACATTCCAATCAAGCTTAGAAATGACAGCTAATTCGAATACAGCTGTTAAGGGTTATTATAAACTGTCCATATCAATGTAAATGTAAAGTTCTATTTATTTAAGTGACTAATATAATGTGTTTCTCTTTAAAACTGTTAAACCAACACACATAAAAATATATAAATAAAAAAACACATGCTTAGTCTAAAACATCAATGTCACAAATTTATTTGGTACCACTTAGTTATCCCGTCGACCAATTTCGCCAAATTATATAAATCGCTAAAACACTCGCCAAATTATACAAATTGACATAATTTTTATTTTAAATAACGAAAGAACAAATAAATTAGTATAACATTAATAAATATACAAATAAAACGTCGAAATAACAATCACTTGACATAAACACGTGTAACTTGCTTACAGTCAAGTGAATGTGACATTTACGATCAAGCATTATTGGCATTTAATCTTATAATTTGGTGATAGATTTTTGGTCGACGGGATAACTAAGTACCATTTATTTACTATTTTCACTGCTGAAACAATAAAACTGATAGAATTTATTTTAATATATTAAAATACTCATAAAATTCCTTGTAATAATTAATAAATATAATTTATTAAGTAACAAATACCCTTACATGATTTAATCAAAATTGCTTGGATAACATAGAATATTGCAACGATATTTAAATCCGTGATCACCATTTCTTTCTCTGATTAAAAATAAGAATATTTAATGTTTAAGGCAGGTCGGCTTTTTTTTTTTCTTCTTCTTCTTGGTTCGGGCGATATTAAAAACAAATATTTTACCGGTAACAGTAAATTAATCAAAAATAGTTGCTTCAAGTCAGTTATGAGAACTGTAGTTTGATAAAAATCAAATTTTAATTTTAAAACGTGTATATATGAAACCAAGCTATTTTTATATAAATACGGGACATTCAAAAAAGAATAACAGAACCGGCATTTTTCATGAATGAACCAAACGATCAAGGTAAACAATAAATAATTTAGCTAATCTTAAAAGTATGTGTTACACTAAAATGCTACAATTTGAGTAAAATAGCCTTTTAAATCGAAGGAAATTGAAGAATATAAATATTTAATTTATTACATGAAAATACGATCAATGATTCTGAAACCTCGACGATGAGAAACAAGCTTCTATCTGGGCAGGGTATAAATGTAAACAAAGAGCACGTTGTGAAGTTTTGGTTCAGGGTTTGAAGTTTGATCCGACTTCACTTTTTCAGCGAAATGCGCGGTCCGTTATATATCATAGTAGGCTATGGCCATGCTTAAGCCAAGACTCCCTTATCATAAAACAAACTTGACAATCCGGAGAAAGTCTATGGGTGAAAATGTTCCCGATAATTGCTAACTTATAAGCTGACTTTGTCCCGTAAGTTACACCACCTGGTGTATACTCCTGGTAATACTCCATAAACAAATGCATAGTAAAAAATTGAAAATGTTGTGTTATTGGCAAAATTGTATAAAATATTTTTCGAATTCCAGTAAAATAAAGGCGTAAAAAAATTATTTCGCGCAATTATGTTCTGGTTTTAAAAAAATGAAACATATCAAAAATGAAGATTTAAATATAAGATTTATTGATATTTTTTCAGGGTACTTGTTAGTTATCCCGTCGACCAATTTCGCCAAATTATGTAAATCGCCAAAATTCTCGCCAAGTTCTACAAATTCACACAATTTTTTATTTTAAATAACGAAAAAACAAATAAATTAGTATAATATTAATAAAAATACAAATAAAACGTCGAAATATTGGTTTTATTGGCCATTATTGGCATTTAATCTTAAAATTAATTAATTTATGGCAAACCATTATTGGCATTTAATCTTGCAATTTGACGACAGTAATTTGGTCGACGGGATAACTAACAATTACCATTTTCAGTATATAGGACTTTTCGGGTTATTTTTTTTTAAATCTTGGCACAATTTGGGCTTCGGAAAGAGCGATTTGTTGCCGATTGATATAAACAGTTATGAAAACAAAACTTATGAACTGTCAGCTTGTTTTATAAGAATTTACGGCACAGATGTCATATACGCACCATATTGGCGTGATTTTTTTCCGACGCCAATTTTGCGAAAACCTCGTTACCATATCATCTATATCCGGATAACCATATCAAGCAAAATAACGACACTTTGGTGCCAGTTAAGTATCCGGTGCGTATATGACATTTACGCCAGAAAAAAATCGCGCCAATATGACATCTGTGCTGAATTTACATGTATAAATTTAGTTTCTAGATATTATTATTGTTTTTTATATACGATTTGTTCATATTTGTATATAAAATCAATACAAAAACCCTTAACGTGTTAAAAGTTTGTGACGCAGCACTTTATCTTATGCTCTAAGAATTTTAAATATGGAACTTAAAAATAATGATAACAAATTTTGAGTGACGCTATGCTATTAATTATAATCTCTCTATATATTATTTATTTCATCTTTTTATTTTTTTATAATCGCATGTGCAAAAATTATGTTCAATTTAAAAAAATGTATAAAAGTTTATTCATTGATGCTTTAACATTTACACCTCTCATAAATTCCAAGTATGAGTTTTAAAAGATATGATATCAAAATTTTAGTGACGCTTTGATGTGGCTTTAAACGATTTGTTTTAAAATTAAATTTAAATTATTTTTGTTTTGGCTAAGATATATTCACACATCTAAATAATAGTTTTAATTTTCCAATATACTTTAAATATGTCACTTTCACTGAATTTATATAATGCATTTAAATGCATTTATTTGAATAAATTGATTTATCCTTTGTCTAATGCTATTAAAAATTTAAAATAAGATTTACGTAAATAATTTTTTTGCCTCATAGTATCCATTTGAATACATTTCACTTAGTTTGGATACAATGACGCAAAAAAATTATTTACGCAAATCTTATTTTAAATTTTTAATAGCACTGGACAAAGGATAAATCAATTTATTCAAATAAATACATTTAAATGCATTATATAAATTCAGTGAAAGTGACATATTTAAAGTATATTGGAAAATTAAAACTATTATTTAGATGTGTGAATATATCTTAGCCAAAACAAAATTAATTTAAATTTAATTTTGAAACAAATCGTTTAAAGCCACATCAAAGCGTCACTAAAATTTTGATATCATATCTTTTAAAACTCATAATTGGAATTTATGAGAGGTGTAAATGTTAAAGCATCAATGAATAAACTTTTATACATTTTTTTAAATTGAACATAATTTTTGCACATGCGATTATAAAAAAATAAAAAGATGAAATAAATAATATATAGAGAGATTATAATTAATAGCATAGCGTCACTCAAAATTTGATATCATTATTTTTAAGTTCCATATTTAAAATTCTTAGAGCATAAGATAAAGTGCTGCGTCACAAACTTTTAACACGTTAAGGGTTTTTGTATTGATATCATTACTTTTTTGAGGTTATTGAAAAAAATAAATAAAACAATAAACACACACAAAAAAAATTAAAGACCAATACAAAGAACTCATAGGCAGGATTTCCATTCACCTTCAATCTCTCCCCTCTCCCTCCCCGCAAAAAAGGATGACCATACTTCAATTTTAAAGAGCACCGTGCAATGAGATTTTTATAAGAACTCTTTGGTAAGATATGGAAGTAATGTACAACATGCATGTTTAGAGGGTATTTCTGTTGGTTTGTTTCAGAGATATAAAAAGCTATGTTAAATTTTACTATATAAAAAAATTACTTTGTTAAGAAAAATAGCAAGAAATATTACTCTTTAAACCTTTATATATACAGGGTGCAATATGTTATTTATCGCCGACCTTTAATTTCTCAACTATTTGTCGTAGACATATAGTTCCAATTACAAAAACGTTTCAAATGAAGTAAATATTCATGCTGTTGCATTATTTAAAATAAAAAATCAAATTTATAAAAAATACGAAATCTAACTTTTTATACGGTCCCCAAGCCCCTATAATTATATTTAGTAAAAGTTTACACATATCATAACACATATAACACAAAAAGTTTGACATCTGTACTACAAAAATTGACAGAGTTATTAAATTTTAAATTTTGAGATTTTTGCACATGATTTTGTCTTTTATTGAGGGATCAGTTAAAAGATGAATTAAAGTAATTCGAGATCAAAATCAGGGTGCTATGTCCTTTTTGCGGCGAAACCACCTTTAGCCGGTATCGTCAAATCGGGGTATCGCCAAAGAGGGTTACTTCATCTAAAAATTTGAGCTGACTTTTAGGGGTCGTATACAAAGCGAAGGATGAAATATCGAAATTAAACAGAAAATAAATATCAATCTATTTATATAAAATCCAAGTCTCTGTGTGTCCCTCACGATTCCGGTAGGACCACCTCATTGAAATGAGTAATTGTTGAAAAATACTAATGCAGGGTTACCACAGTAGCGCCAAATGTTGGCCAACTTGGCGATAGCTGGCTGATTTGGTGAAACTCCCATTTAAAACTATTAATCTTTCATAAAGGAGGTCACCAAAATTTAATTTAAACTCCGCTCTTTTAAGATATTTTTTCAAAATCTACGGGTGAGAATTTAAAGTACATCTTTACATCTTCCTCCCAATGCTACCAATAAAATAACCGCCAATAGACGACGCTGTACCGTGTGAGCTCCTAACTGCGCGATTTTAATGTGCTTTAGGTACTTTTCCAGTATAGGTGCCTTGGCGAAAAAGGAAATTTGGCAACATTTTCCGGAACCTATCCACTGTTTCATTTTATATACACACGCATTTTTTTTTTCGATATTATACGATTTATTTATACGATTAAAAAGCCGTTTCTCTAATTTTATACAGAAACAGATGTAATTTGTACATAAAAACATGAATAATATACATATAAAATAAACATATAAAAAAACGCTCATCAAGTTTGTTTTCATAGCTGTTTATATGATTTGACAACAAATCTCAATATTTTTCCGTTATACGGACACCATGCCAAAATGTATGCGGTACTTTTCCGGGAACAGATGTCATATTCACCCCATATTGGCGCGATTTTTTTCTGTCGCCAATATCATATAGGCAACAGGTACTTAACTTGCGTCAAAGTGTCGTTATTTTGTTTGATGTGGTAACCCGGATTATGTTTATGCTGTTGATGTTTTCGCCAAATTGGCAACCGAAAAAAATCGCGCCAATATGGGGCGAATATGACATCTGTACCCTTTTCCATTATACGGACAGCATTGTCGCCAAGCGCAATAGTTTGTGCAAAATGAAAATCACGTAAATTGAAACATTTGAAAAATAAATGAAAGAACATTCCCGATAGTAAAGTGGGCATTTTAAAAATATAACATTTGAAAATTACAAACTTTTACGAACTATTTTATTAAATCACAAATATATACTTAAAATAAGTGAAGAAATAACTGTTATACAATAAAGTAATAAAATAAAAAATCATATTAAACTGCTGCCATAAAATTATAAATATCTTTCAGCATTGCAGTAAACATTTCATTTTTTGAATGAAGACGTCGCCACATAAAATCTATGAGATACGACTCTAAATGATGACGAAAAGCTCCCCGATGTCTTTTGTTGCGCCATTTTGCGATGCCCCATAATCTCTCAACATTTGGAGTATGACATCCAGTATTATGGTCGACAAAATTGTATTTGTGATTTACTGTGGAATGATCATAACCAGCACTTAGCAGTTCATCTGTTTTATATCCTTTCCAGCAATCTGTATAAATAATACAAGACTTTCATCTACTTCTATAATTTTATTAGGTCCACCGATTTTTCTATTTGGTCGTGAACATAAAGCATTTGCACAAACTTCTCTCGAATAACTATTCCATTCCACTGTTGTGTTGTGGTTCATATCAAGTTGCAGCTCACAAAACCCAATCGATGTCAACTCTTTGCACGGTAAATATATAAACCTCAAAGCATTAAGAAAAGTCACCCGCGATCCTTTAAACCAAGTTTTTTGTTGTATTTCTACGCTTTCTTCGCACGATCGTAAGCTACAACTCAATTTCGGATTTCCAGAACTCATCCATAATTTCATTTCATGATTTTTTGAACACAATCTTTTATTATGCAGAATTCCAAATTCCTGAAACAGTTTTATCACAACTTTCTCATCATCTGGTAATTGCGAAATGATAAAATCCATCTCAGCCATCAGCAGTAAAGCAAACTACAACTTTATAAAAAAAAAGAATTTGTAATTCGATTAATAGCAGATTAAAAAGCTTTCCAATGTTAAGGTTAAACAATAATCATTCACGTGATTCAAGTTTCATGAATAACAAATCACAATGTTTCGCATGGTTTACTATAAAAATCTAAGATCAGGGTTTAAATAATTGGCGCATTAACATACATTTTGGCATGCTGTCCGTATAACGGAAAAGTACCATGTATGCTAATGCGCCAATTATTTCAAAATGCTAAAATATATTTGTAATTTTATACTAGCAGTTTAATATGAGTTTTATTTTATTGCTTTATTTTATAACAGTTATTTGTTCAATTATTTTAAGTATATATTTGGGATTTAATGAAATAGTTCGTAAAAGTCCGGAATTTTCAAATGTTATATTTATTAAATGCTCACTTTAGTACGACAATATTTTTTCTTTTATTTTTTAAATGCCTCAATTCACGTGATTTTCATTTTGCGCCAACTATTACGCTTGGCGACAATGGTATCCGCATAACGGAAAAGTACCCAAATCTCACTTTCTGATGCCCAAATTACACCAAACTTTTTTTAAAAAACGCCAAAGCCCCTACAGTGGAAAAGTATCAAACTGTCTATTATTTTCGCTATCTGTGTTATAGTTTATACTATATGCAAGGTGAGTGGAGCGAAGAGTTTAAACATTAAATATTAAAGTTTCGGCACAGATGTCATATACACAACGGGTACTTAACTGTCGCCAAAGTGTCGTTATTTTGCTTGATATGGTAACCCGGATGTTGTTGTTTATGCTGTTGATGTTTTCGCCAAATTGGCGTCGGAAAAAATCGCTCCAATGTGGGGTATATATGACAACTGTGCCAAAGTTTCTATAAAGCAGTATAAGACTAAAAATGAAGAATAAAATAAATGCAAAATAAGACTAAAGAAGAAAGAAAAATCATGCGTTAAGCATAGAATATGAAACACTTTCCAACACATCCTGAATGCTTTACCAAAACTTCGTTATTTGGGAAATAAGGTAAATAAGATAACTAAGTAAACATTTTAGAAAACGCATAATTTTTTATTAAAATTGATTTCAGCAGTTACCGTCCATAGCTAATAGTACCGTTATTACATGCCACTATTTAACTAAAATTTAATTTAAACTACTCTTAAAGCTACTGAAATCATATTTCCAGATATTATCATCCATAGAGGGTTGTGTATCCAATTCTTTGCGTGACCCTGTATATCTTTTATCTATATTCTACAAACATTTCTTAGTAATCTAAATGCAGTTCAGCGTAAAACGGCATAACTCCTTTAAAAACCACCTTTAAGCAATTTATTCTCATACTCAGTAACCCTTACGAATTCTTTTGTGTAGCCCTGCATATGAACTGTAGCATTTATACACACGGTATAGTATGCATAAATGTAGTGAAACATAAAAGCGCATATCATAATTAAAAATGCATCTCTAGCAATCATTGCTTATGTACGTACAATACTTCGGAGAAAAGTTTCTTGGCGAGAAAGAAGTTTGCCTACGTATTTTCTGACAACCTATTTACTGCTTCATACTCACAAGCAATTTTTTGCACA
Source organism: Maratus speciosus (assembly GCA_963932465.1). Taxonomy (NCBI): domain Eukaryota; kingdom Metazoa; phylum Arthropoda; class Arachnida; order Araneae; family Salticidae; genus Maratus; species Maratus speciosus. Next base: position 41,759,611 of record OZ010792.1, read on the forward strand.
TATATACAATTTATTTAATGTAAAAAAAAGCTATTTACCCATTTTTATAAAGAAACAGAAGTAATTTTTGCACAGATGTCATATACGCATCGGGGTTGGCGTGATTTTTCTCTGACGCCAATTCGGCAGAAATCTCGCTTTCGAATACCAGTTACTTATATATTTTTAAATTATTTGCTGTCATTTTGAAAAGGAAATAACTATAAATAAATAAAAGTTTGAATAATAACTATAGAAAAAAACAGTTTATATAATTTAAAAACAGAAAATAAAAGTAAATAAACAATTTATTAATAAATAAAAAAACAATAGCCGGCAAAATAACACCATTTTAGCGCCATAGGTATCCCGGTTCATATCTGAAATCTGTGCTTTAATTTGTATATTAAAAAAAATTATATATATTTAGAAACGAATTTTTTATGTATATAAGTGCGGTACAGATGTCATATTCGCCCCATATTGGCGCGATTTTTTTCGGTTGCCAATTTGGTGAAAACATCAACAGCATAAACAACATAATCCGGGTTACCACATCAAGCACTTTGGCGCAAGTTAAGTACCTGTTGCCTATATGATATTGGCGACAGAAAAAAATCGCGCCAATATGGGGCGAATATGACATCTGTTCCATAAGTGCATATATAAACAAAAATAAAAGTTCATTAGATTTGTTTTCATAGCTGTATATTTTGGCAACATATCTCATTTTCTGATGCCCGAATTACGCCAACCTTTTTTTTAAAAAATGCCCTATAATGGAAAAGTACCTAAATAAATAATTACCAGAAATAACCAATTATACAAACTAAAACTTTTTATTTCGAGATCAAAGCATTGTTTGTTAAAATATAGTTTTTGTTTTATGTTAATTCATATTTTGTCTGACGTGAACTTATGGCATTATGCATTGATGAGTTGTTCATTAGTAACAGACAACTAAACTCGTTGTATCTGATAGAAAATGTAATAAAAAGAATGGCTGTTCTATTATCCATATTGATGTTATTAAAATTCATTTCGTAAGTTTCTTTTCTAAATAATACGTTTCTTTCTTTCTTATTAATGTGTACTTAATTTAATTATCAATCGACTCAAAGCTATCATACTCTGCATATAAGAACACTAATAATTTTTAATAGGTTATGGGTTTTTTTCTGCTCGCTTTGAATTGCGCTAGTTAGCTCAAGTCTGATTGATTAGAATTAGATATAGATAAGTTTGGTTTTGCTCATAGAAAGTGAAGTAAAACATTAGTTTATTTTAGTAGAGAAGATTATCATTAAAAGATTTTGAAATCGCATTAAAGTTTAAAAAGAAATGGATTTAACGAATCAAGTTAAGTTATTGACTGGTGTAGTAGACTGGCCAATATGGAAACGCAAAATTAGAGATTTACTTGATTATCACGAAGGAGCACTTGATGTTATAGATGGTAAATTAAAGAAACCTGAACCATTAAGTAGCACTGCTGAAGATAGAGAAATCAAGGAACATAAAGTAAGTTCTGATTTGTATCGTAAAGCTAACAGTTACGTAAAATCCGTGATAGCAAGTACCGTAACTGATGTAGTTTATCAAAAGATTATGGATAAAGAAACAGCACATGAAATGTGGGAAGCCTTAAAGCATCATTTTGAAGCAACGTCAAAAGATCAGTTATTTAAGATATGTACAGAATTTTTCGCATTTAACTGGGCGTTAGGCGATGATGTATCAACTCACATAGCTAAGTTAAGAACCATTTGGAGTGAATTAAATAACGGACTTAAAGATATTGGTGTAAATAAGTTACCTGATTTAATGTTAGTTTGTAAAGTATTGCAAATTTTACCGCGAAAATTTGAAACCTTTAAGTCTAGCTGGATGTTGTTGTCTAAAAACGAAGACAGAACATTTGATGAGTTAACAGAGCAACTTTGTATGTTTGAGAGAAATTTCATCAAAGTTGAAAACGGCGATATTGCTGTTCAGGAAGCACTAGCAGCTTCAAGATTAGAAAAACAGAATAAAGATAAAAATTCCAAATTTATCAAGAAGTCATATAGAGCTGACATTTGTAACTACTGTAACCGTCAAGGTCACTGGGTAAGATATTGTAGAAAATGGATTTCCGATGGAAAACCAGCCAAAAAGTCGCCAAGTACTGATACTAAAGATATAAAGAAAACCGCCAATGGTGCAGCAATGTCTATTTCTGTCGAAACGTATACTTCGGAAGCAGATTCAACAACTTTTTGGATTGATAACGGAGCAACTCAACATATCACGAAGTGTTCAGAGTATTTTACAGATTTCACGCAATTTCTTAGTCCTTGTAGCATTAAGGCTGCTGGAAAGGAAAGATTGGCTGCAATTGGAAAAGGAACTATTCGTTTTAAATCTTTTGCTGGTGGAAAATCTCAAGAAATTCAGCTGAAGGATGTCTGGTATGTACCTGAAGTCAACAAAAATTTATTTTCAGTATTAGCTGCTCAAGACAGAAATCAAGACAGTGAATTTCGATCGACATCTACTGAATGTTGGTTAAAGATAAATGATCAAGTGGTACTATATGGAACACGCAATGTATCTGGATCTTTGTTTAAGGCAATAATTGAGCCAATCATGCCAAAGCAAATTTTAGAAATAAACAATACTGAGAAAAACGATTCTTTATTGCAACTTTATCATGAAAGATGGGGTCATCAAGATAAATGTCACATCAAACAAAAGCTTGAAAAAGAGTTAGGAATCAAAGTTCAACTGGAAAATAAGTTATGTGAACCATGCATTTATGGAAAAGCACATCGATTACCTTTTGGAAACAGAAAGAACGCAAAAGAACCAGGTGAGCTTATTTCGGCTGATGTCTGTGGCCCTTTTCCTGAATCTTTTCAAAAGAAACGATACTTAGTTGTATTTAAAGATAGCTTCACAAAGTTTAGGTATGGTTACATGATAAGAGAGAAGTCAGAAGTCAATACTATGTTAAAACATATGCTTGCTCATGCCAAAACTATGGGATACAAAATTAAAGAATTTTTGAGCGATAATGGTGGAGAATTTGACAATAAAGAAATTGAAGCAATTCTACGTAAAGAAGGAATTACAAAAAGACCTACCGCACCTTTTACACCACAACAGAATGGATCAAGTGAAAGAGAGAACAGAACAATTGTAGAAATGGCAAGAACATTCAAACATTCGAATCCTGAAATTAGTTTTCCGGATGCAATGTGGGCCGAACTAGTATCTTCTGCGATATATATCCTAAACAGAACGGGAAAATCTTCAGTAGAGGGAGTTAGTCCTTATGAATTGTGGATCAAGAAGAAACCTAGGGTAAAGCATTTACGTGTAAGTTGTTCTACATGTTATGCTCATATTCCTGTACAAAAGCGAAGAAAAATGGAGAAGAAAGCTATCAAAGGTTATCTTGTAGGCTACGATTCTGATGAGCGTTACAGCATTTGGATTAAAGAAGAAAACAGGATGATTTTTTCTAGAGATGTCATTTTTCATGAAAAGTTGAATAAATGTGATAATTCAGTTCATTTACCATTCAACGACAATAAACAAGAAAATACAAGTGATCTTTCTAATCAGGGAAAGTATGAAGATGAACAACTTAAAGAAGATGAAAAACAAGACGATCTAAGTGACAGCGATGTTGATAGTGATGAAGAAGTTAAACCATCGTATGATGTGCAATTGAGAGAACGTGACAAGATCCGAAAGCCTGCACGGTTTGATGATTATATAATGGAAGCTGAGTCATTAATTTATGAAAATGAAAATCCTGAAACATACATAGAAGCAATCAACAGCAAGGAAAGCTCAAATTGGATGAAAGCGATGGAGAATGAAATAAAATCTTTAAAAGAAAATGAGACCTGGGAATTAGTCAATTTACCAGAAGGTGCCAAAGCTATACCATGCAAATGGGTTTATAGAATCAAAACAAATCCGGATGGCAGTATTAACAAGTATAAAGCCAGGCTTGTTATAAAAGGTTATAGTCAACGTCAAGGCATTGATTATAGTGAAACTTTTAGTCCAGTAGCAAAATTAGAAACAGTACGAGCGGTATTGAGTATAGCAGCAGAAGAAAAAATATATTTATCACAATTTGATGTATCTACAGCATTTTTGTATGGAGAATTAGAAGACACAATCTACATGCAACAACCAGAAGGATATGAGGACGGCACAAAGAGAGTATGCAAGCTCAAGCGAAGTTTGTATGGTTTAAAACAAGCTCCACGTTGCTGGAATAAGTGTTTTGGTCAATTTTTATTAAAACTTGATTTCAAAGTGAGTGATGCCGATCCATGTCTATACATTCGAGAGAAGAATGGCAAAAAGTTAATTATAGCATTGTACGTAGATGACGGATTAATTGCTGCAAATGATCAACAAGAGTGCGAAATCTTCATTGAAAAGTTAAAAGCCAGATTCAAGATAGTTACTGGAAACGCTTCTTGCTTTTTAGGGCTTGAAATTGAATATCAGAAAAACGGAGATATTACTATTAGTCAAAAAGGATATGCCAAGAAAATTCTTAAGAGATTCGGATTTGAAAATTGCAAGCCAGTAGCAACACCGATGTTAAAGGAATCACGATCGCAAAATACTGAAGAATCTAAGAAAGTTGTTTTTCCATATAGACAAGCAGTTGGAGCTCTAATGTACCTAATGGTAGGAACGAGACCAGATCTAGCTTACAGCGTAGGAGTTTTATCGAGAACGCTAGAAAACCCATCTGCTGAAGATGTAGTGAGAGTAAAGAGAGTTTTTCGTTACGTATCAAAGACAAGAAATTTTGGTATTACTTATCGCGCAACAAATTCAAATAGAGTATTAAAGTGTTACAGTGATGCCGATTTTGGAGGATGCATAAAAACTGGAAGATCAACATCTGGGTCAGTGATAATATATGCTGGAGGTGCAATCTCGTGGCGCAGTCAAAGACAAACCATCGTGGCTACTTCAACAACAGAGGCTGAAGTTATAGCAGCATCTGAAACAACTAAAGAAATTATTTGGCTCAGAAGATTGTATGAAGGAATAGTAAAACTAAAAGAAATACCTATTCTTCAAGTAGACAATAGTGCAGCTGTAAAACTTGCCCATAATCCAGAATATCACAGGAGAACAAAACATATAGAAATAAAGCATTTCTTCGTTCGTGAGAAGGTGTTAGAAGGAAAGTTAGTTGTAGAGCAAATTTCAACTGAGAAACAGATTGCAGATATTATGACCAAGCCGTTAGCCAAAACTCGATTACTGATATTGTGTGATCAAATGGGATTATCAGGCTAAAGACTAAATATGTAATTAACAAGGGAAAGTGTTAAAATATAGTTTTTGTTTTATGTTAATTCATATTTTGTCTCACGTGAGCTTATGGCATTATGCATTGATGAGTTGTTCATTAGTAACAGACAACTAAACTCGTTGTATCTGATAGAAAATGTAATAAAAAGAATGGCTGTTCTATTATCCATATTGATGTTATTAAAATTCATTTCGTAAGTTTCTTTTCTAAATAATACGTTTCTTTCTTTCTTATTAATGTGTACTTAATTTAATTATCAATCGACTCAAAGCTATCATACTCTGCATATAAGAACACTAATAATTTTTAATATTGTTTTTTATTTCGATTAAAAATACATATATATCCTTGGATAACTTTAGTTGAAATTAGGTTCACGGCTTAATATCTCATTCCATAAACCTAAACAAACACAAGTGATTCATTCATCGTGAACCGTAAAAAATATTAAATCATTGAGGTAATCATTCACAAAGTAAGTTCTCCAACAATCAATGGACAGTATTCTAATGACGTCATAGTAGGTAAAATGGTGGCGGTATCATTTGTTTATGGTTTGAAATCACAAAGATTTAATTTTGCAATGTCTCTTAGTTGCATTATTTTATTGTCATATTTATGAGATCAGAACAAAAGCATATTTTTTCATTATTTAATTATTAAAGACGGAAAAAAATTATAAATGTGCATGATTTGAAAAATTTAAATAATTTTCTTTCTTAATACTAAAAAATAACATCGGGAAGTAACAGCGAGTTTAAGTTAAATAAGTTTAGCTGTTTAATTCTGTTGTAACATTCAAAATAACTGTATTTATTAGATTTCAGTAAACAACATCAGGGCCCGATTAAACTTTGAAGTTAGGGAATTACAATGCCATTTCAGGACCTTTCTTTTGGAGAAGCTTTTCTAAATTCCACTTATACATGGAAACTCTTCAGTGTTAGAAATATTATTCCCAGGACTGGCATAACATGAGAACGGCCTGCAATTTTACACAAGTTTTTGAAAACTACTTTATATCAGAAATTTTACTAAAAACTGGTTACTTTTTTATTATACAGGCCCACACTATTAGAATTATGACAAGTTGCAGCCAATTTCTCCAAAGTCGTAACCAAGATCGTGAAGTACACACATATAATACCATATAATACCATTTCATGAAATCGTATACGATAATTTAATAGTTTTTACCTTACTTCAAGCGTGTAATTTATTTTTTTTTAAGGCTTAACAATCTAAATTGTCCAATATATGAATTTAAAAAAATGTAAACAAAGACTGAATAGACATGATCGCAAAAATCCTCAAATCTGCAGAACACTTGGAACCAAACTGTGCAGATTAGTGGTCTTCTACTGTACACAGTTTTTCATAAATGTGTTTCGTTCTTAAAATGTGTTATTTTCATCTATCACTGCGGAACAAACGAGAAAACTCATATTCTTGCACATGAGTGCAATATCTTTATATCTAAATTTCCGTCATTTTTGACGGGCTACCTTTCTAGTTTATTATAATATCAGAAAACGGTCTACTGTAAAAAATTAATACATAAAACGCCGGAAACTACTAGAGATACTGCTCAAGGTGTTCTCCATTGGTGACAATGCACAATGGAACGCGTGACAGTACTGAGTCCTGGACACGTTAGAGCATAGCAGGTGTACAAACTGTGCGACAATTAAGGATAATTCGCTGCGTCAGATAAACCATAGAAGTAGTCTCAGTCACATAGACTTATGCCTTGATATAATCCCAGAGGTAGAAGTCCATGGAAGTCAAGTCCGGTGAACGCGCTGACCACTCTATCGGACCACCATCTCCAAGGATCTGTTAACCGAATTCGGTGGCCAGATACGCATGGACGTTTGATGTTTTGTGCGGAGATGGCCCTATCATGTTGAAACCACACCCGGTAGGCATGTCGGAGAGCAATTCTTCATACCAGTCACGTACCGTGTTTTGTAGCAGATGAAGGTAACGATCGCCCGTTAAGGTCCCATCTTAGAAGATGGGTCCAACAATCCAGGTTTCCCATATACCGCACCACACGTGTCGTAATGTCCGGACGATGTGGAGGTTTCCAGGTCGCATCATCCTTTTGATTATCGCACAGTTTGCACACCTGCTATTGTCTAACGTGCCCAGGACGCAGTATTGCCACGCGTTCAGTTGTGCATTACCACCAATGGAGAACACGTTGAGCAGTATCTCTAGTAGATTCCAGCGTTTTATGTATTCATTTTTTATACTACACCGTTTTCTGATATTATAATAAATTGATATTTATTTTTCTGTTTAATTTCAATATTTCATTCCTAGCTTTGTATACGACCCTTAAAAATCAGCTAAATTTTTTAGATGAAATAAACCTCTTTTGAAACCCCTATTTGGCGATACCGGCTAAAGGTGGTTTCGTCGTAAAAAGGATATTGCACCCTGATTTTGATCTCGAATTACTTTAATTCCTCTTTTAACTGATCCCTCAATGAAAGACAAAATCATGTGCAAAAATCTCATAATTTGAAATTTAATAACTCTGTCAATTTTTGTTGTACAGATGTCAAACTTTTTGTGTTATATGTTTTATGATATATGTTAACTTTTACTAAATATAACTATAGGGACTGAGGGTCCGTATAAAAAGTTAAATTTCGTAATTTTTATATAATTGATTTTTTACTTTAAATAAAGCCACAGCATGAATATGTACCTCATTTGAAACGTTTTTGTAATTGGAACTATATGTCTAAGACAAACGGTTGAGAAATTGAAGATCGGCGATAGATAACATATTGTACCCTGTATATATATAACAATCATCGCTCACTTATAAAAGTAATTACGTACATTTATATTAAATTCAAAACTACAAATTTCTGCTTCTCCCTTTTCTCATTCCTAGTGCAAAAAAAAAATTAAACATTCTTTAATTTTATATAAAATAATCTTTCACCATCCCTATTTAAAATTATTTATTAACAATAATAATAAATCATATAAAATAATCCCCTGAGCTCCGAAGATTCCACTTCTGCTTTTGCACCCACCTCTCCAGCTTACCTAAATAATAAAATCTTTCAAAAATTAGTTTGAAAAAAAAAATCTGCAACATTCGTTGCTCACAAACATAAATAAATAAATAAGCACTAACTTCCCTAATGTCCAGTCATGAAAAAAAAAAGTAAACACCCCCTACTAACTCCTCAACAAATTACCGTAGAAGAAAGTTACTGGTACCGAACGATTGGAAATAAACTCTACTTTTAAATGATGTATATAAAATTTGCTTAAGGGGTCATCTACATATTAAAACGAACCATAACTTTGTTTTTTCAATAGCAGTACACAATTCTTACAGCATAAATGAATTCTACACCATTTAATTAGCCTAAAAACAAATTTTTATGCAATTCGTACTATTAGTTTCCGAGAAATTAATTATTTTATAACAAGCTTATTTTAAGGACTGTATCCAAATTGAAGTTCAGTACTCGATTGTTAACCGAGAGAGCCCCCTTCTTGATCAAGGCACTTTAAGCGTCACTCAAGCAATCAATGAAGTCTGCTAGATTACAGGACAGCGTAAGACATTTCAAAATATCTATTCACTTCTATCATAGACGGCCCCTTAAACCATCATTTTGCCGTTTTTTAAGCATAATTTGAAAACTATTTGGAAGAAAAATGTGAAATTTTGGATTTCCATAAAGCAGGACTTAATAAATCTAAATCTATCAAAAAAATTTTAGGTTACAATTCATATTTTTTCGAATATTAATTTCATAATTCGTATCATAAAATTATAAAAATTGCAAATTCAACGTATTTATGTTTGGTTATGTTAGTATTACTGCTACACAAAAAATTAGCACATTAGGAGCATAATTTCAGGAGATATGAATAAAAATATGAAAATGTAATTTAACATTAGAAGCACTAAATTTTGAATGTTTATAATTCAAAAACTTATCATTCAAATGACTTGAAATTTGTTGCTTAGGCATAGTTTGAACCGAAGATTTGAAATATCTCGTTAAAATTGGGTATTGTCATTGAAAAAAATGAAGTTTGGATTTGTTTTAATATGTAGATGCCCCCCTAAGCAAATTTTATATGCATAATTTAAAAATAGACTTTATTTCCAATCGTTCGGTGCCAATAACTTTCGTCTACGATAATAATTTGTTAAGGAGTTAGTAGAGGGCGTTTACTTTTTTTTTCCACGACTACATTTCACCTCTTCTCCCTCCCCCTACTCCCCAACATTAAAAAAATTTAAATCTTTATTTTTATACAGAAAATTCTTCTATATAAATTATCTTCCTATTCCTCAAAATTACTACTTTCCCACTCCAGCCTAGAGATTTCAATCTTTAAAGCTTTTTAGAAAATCGGATCTGCAAAGTCTGTTGCTTAATAATAAAATATATAACCATGTACACTTTTAATTATTTTTCACACAATCAATTGATGTCATGATAATAGTTGTTCTGAGCGAATATTGTGTTGGCTGGGCTGTCGTACAGATATCTCAATTGGAAGAGTACTGGCAATTAAAGCCAAGGGTTATTAAAGTTCACTGTAATTCAAGATGTTTAACCCCTTCGCGACAAGAACCCTTTGGTTAATTTTTAATCTTTTACTACAGGTTTTTAAAAACAGAAAATTTTCTGTAATTGAATCACAGAAATGCTCCCATTAAAGACGGTAAACTTTACAATTAAAAATAAGTGGTGAGAATAATGAAGGATTCTGAACACCTTAAGTGGCCAAGTATACCGGTCGCTCATCCCCAAAGGCTTAAAGATGCTTTTTTGCTATTATAACCTTTAGGATTTACAATATAAAAAAAATCTTAATCACTTCTGAGGTAAATAAAGACAGTGGAAAAAAAATCAAGATGGCAATGTTTTGATTGGCAAATTCTAAGCTGAGTAATTTGTGCTACAGAATGAAAAAAATATAAAGTTGTAATAATGCCCTCTTACAGATACTAAATCTTTAAGGTTTTTGATGTGTGAACTACATATGAATACAGTAGAAGATCTTTATAATGCAGACCTTGGTACGAGAAGTTGTGTGTATTATAGAATTTTGCATTATATAGATCATATTTCATACATCATTAAATTTACTTCGTATACATGCTTTAAATTACATTCCTTGGAACCAGAAAATGTGCAAATTATAAAATTTTACATAATAGGTATAGATCACACATTATTAAATTACCTTAAAGATATTACCTTGAAATATAAGATCCAAATATGCCTGGGCAAAATCATTATAAACAGTGGTAACTCATGACTGACAGTTTTGGGAACACTAAATGCATGGCTGGCCAATTTATTCTTTTTCACTATTTTTAATAATGAAATCTTTGCCTTATTTTTAGCAAAATTTTCTTCCATTAAATAAGGCAAAAATTTATTTATAAAAAAACAACAACAACAACAACAAAAAACTTTTGGAAAGTATGCATTTTAATGCTGCAAGAAAAACGCTGTCATGAGCTGCTCTGATTATAACACTCATTTACAAAAAATTTTAATATAAGAACAATGTTTTCATTACTCCAAAATAATGTGTTAAAGGCGATAATGTATTATATTTAGTGTTCCAAGAAATGGCAATATTTGTAAAATACATGTGCTTCTTAACTGCGAAATTCATTGTTTATATCTGAGAAATACATTACATCTTCTGCATTAAAATTTTTTAGTGGCAGGCTTTTGTGATTGAACAAGGACTGCTTGCAGAGTGCTTTTAAGGATTTTACAATATAAAATTATGGCTCTTGAACTACTATTAATAAAATACAGTAATAGGGATAAAAAAAAATCATTAAATAGTTTATTTTTAAAAATTACTTGTATTTTCATCAGATATACTGATTATTACTATCATATATTATATGAAACATATTTATTAGAAAAGTTACAACTAATTTGATGAAGTTTTAAAATGTAAACAAAATGATGCTTTATAAACACGATCAAAAATACCTCTGGACAAATCATTGTATTACTTATTTCAAAATTTTTTAATTTAATGCTAGTAATTTTTTCTTTAAAAAAATAAGAATTATGAAGATAAAGATGAAATAACGTTTGAAATTTAGCCCTCTAGAGGGTAGCAATATTTCTACAAAATAGATTGCAGACTCTTCTTAAGTGTAAAATTCATTGTTTACATTAAAGAAGCTGTCTGGTATACAGAGAATTGCATATTAAAGGTCTTTTACTGCAACAATATTTTCATTACAGAATTCCAAAATAAGGTGTTAAACATCAAAATATGTAAAATTTAGTGTTTCGGGAAATAGCAGATATTTTAACAATATGTATGTGAAATACAGGTGATTTGTAACTGCAAAATCCATTGTTTACATCTCAGAAATAAATTATATAGATAATTGCATTATAAAGATCTTCAGTAGAATCCCAGTACAAGCAAAATACCCAATATTGAGATTTTTTTTGGGCATGCATCAACATTCCCATGCAACCCAATCCAAACTAAAATAGTTCAACCTGAAAACTGAGCCGATCGGTTAACTTTTTTGATTGCTGCCAGACTGACATTTTCTACTTATGTCATTATTTACGAATCATGGTAAATACAATATTTATAAATAACGGCATATTAGAAAACACAGGAGACCTCATTTTGATGTGACAATCAAAATAAAGTAAAAAACCAATTTCAACATGAAACACAGTGGGAAAAAAATCAAGATGGCAATGTTTGGATTGGTAAATTCTAAGCTGAGTAATTTGAGCTACAGAATGAAAAAATTATAAAGTTATGTTTTCATTACTCCAAAATAATGTGTTAAAGACGATAATGCATCAAATTTATTGTTCCAAGAAATAGCAATATTTGTGAAATACGTGTGCTTCTTAACTGCAAAATTCATTGCTTACACATGAGAAATACATTACATTTTCTGCATTAAAATGTTTAAGTGGCAGGCTTTTGTGATTGAACAAGAACTGCTTGCAGAGTGCTTTTAATGATTTTAGAATATAAAATTATGGCTCTTAAACTACTATTAATCCAATACAGTAATAGGGATAAAAAAAATCATTAAATAGTTCATTTAAAAAAAATTATTTGTATTTTCATCAGATATACCCATTATTACTACCATATGTTATATGTAACATATTTATTAGAAAAGTTACAACTATTTTGATGAAGCTTTGGATTCCCCACCCCCACCCCCCCCCACCCCCCCCCACCCCCCCCGACATACTGTCAAATTTCGCGAGGATTTTTTTTCTTGTGATGTTCCTCCCCCGACCGAGAATGGAGCGGGTTTTTTATAATCAACTGATTAATTTTGTTTTTCTTTTATTGCTACTTTTTTATGTTAGTGTGGTGATCTTTCAAATGCTATTGCACAACGAGGCGATAAACGCGCTACTCTGTAAGTGGCACGGCAACCCTCCAGTGTACAGGTGGAATTGATAAAAAGAGTTTTTGTAGTCGGAATATGCGGAATGTTAAAGAATAGTGAATGGTTTAATGAAAGCAGAATAAAAACTTAACATTTAATTTAAGATGCGAGTCAGATTAATATATTAATTGAAATGGTTACTGAGTAATCACTTTATTAGTTTATACAAATACAAAGTCTAATTATCATGACAGCTACAATGCAGCTGCTAATGAAATTTTGTGAAACCAATCTTTTCTAAATAGTAACATGTTCTGAATTGTTCTTATTTACAATAATACCTCATTACCACAAATACCATATAAGGCAGCTGGCTACTTTTATATTTTTTAAAAGTAAATTATTTAAAGCTTTCTTTTAAGCATATTAACTTTAAAATTAAATAAAAACAAGTATCTTACTTTTGCAAAAAAGCTGTTTTATCTTATTTATCTATAAACTTTAATTACTAAATAAGGAAAAGTATCATGATGAAAATTTTTACTTTTAGGAGCTCAAAACAACCAGTCAAGATAAAATGGTTCATTTTGAGCTAATCGTGATAATTTAAGTATATAAAGTAGAATTTACTATCAGTCAAAAATATGTCCAAGACTGAAATCAGTCCTGAGACTGATGGTCTTGCACCCATGGATCAATTAGCCTAAAAGAAATGCTTCAGGTTTTTTTTTTCTGTTTTTCTTTTGTTACGGAGATAAACGGCAATAAGAATTTTTTTTCCCCTTTAGGTTAAATTTTATAAAAATAAAATACTACGATGCTTTAATTTTTAAGCTGAAAAGAGTTATATAAAAAAAAATAAATAAACGAAAGATACTCATATTTCGAAAAAGATGTCATTTTAAGTCAATTTTCGTTTATAATATTATTAGAAACGATTCGCAAATGAATCATTTTATAAACGGGATTGGAATCTTAATTTTGATTTCGTCATACCTTTTGGTATGATCCATGTCAATTCAGGCAGCCAAAGAAAAATTCTTACCTTCATAGTCTCAGAAGTTTTTGAATTGAACATATGTTAAAATTCAATAAAAAATAAGATACTTGTATATTTTGGTTTTGCCCAAAAAAATTCCTGGCCCGAGATACAGGCAGCCAAAGATGGCATCCCGGGCACCATTTCCAATTCGACATTTTCGATAAAAATTTTAAAGTGCTCTATCTCTAGAATGGTGCAAGATATTTTGTTGCAGATTTTTTTATTTTAAAGATAATATTCTTCTGTTTAAAATGATATACCCAAATTTGAAAAATTTATTCAACTTTTCTTGTGGCAACCTTTTGAAAAAAAAATTTTTTTTCAAAAAAAAATTTTTTTTTTCGAAAATGCCGATCCCAAAAATTTTGATTTTTTTGCTGTTGATCAATACCATTGGGAACTATCTTCACTGTAAAGGAGAACTTCCACTTTTGAGTTTAACAAATTTTAGAAACATTTAAAAAATTCAGAGAATTTTACAGGAACTGTATATATAGTTTCAGTAAAAGTCACTGAATTTTTGCTTATTTGTATCATATTTGTAAGGATAAGCCTACTATATATCCTAAACAAGTTAGAAATTGCAATATCAAATGTGGCAAATGAGGTACATGCATAGTATTAACTAGTTTTATAAATATATTCAGATCTTGGGGCAATAAGTGTTACACTCTTGGGCAAAAAGGCATGAATACAAAATTTACTATAATTCCATATATTAAATTCAGTAATACGGAAGTAATATGAATCCATCTTAAAAGGACTTAATCGCCATGGCAACCTAGAATCAATGCCTATCATAGTATATCATTGAATCAATTATGTATTATAGGATTTTTATATAGAATGAAGAAAACTTTTATTAATGTCTTTTATGTTTTAATTTGATTTTCATAGCATTTGAAGTGATACATACTTTATTGCAGAGGTTTACAAAAAATTACTTCCTGTGTCATAGAAAGTGCATAGTGTTTACAGGGACACGCAAAAGATTTCGGATACTTTACCTTATTGGGAATACTGTACATTAGCGATGATTGCTAGAGGTGCACTTTTAATTGCAATATGAGTTTTCAAGTTTAATTAAATATTTCCATATTACATTGTGTGTATAAAGGCTGTAGATCATATACAGGGCTACACAAAAGAAATCGTAAGGGTATTGCTGGAAGTGCATTTTTAGTTGTGTTTGAGTTTTTAAGTTTAACTAAATTTTTCCATGTTACGTTGTGTGCATAAATGCTGTAGATCATATACAGGGCTACACAAAAGAAATCTTAAGGGTTTACTGATTATGAATGAAAGTAGCTTAAAGGTGATTTTTAAATGAGTTATGCATTTTTACACTGAACTACATTTAGTATACTAAGATATGTTCGGAGAATATAGATAAAATGATATACAGGTCCACGCAAAGAATTAGATACATGGCCGTCTGTGAATGATAATCTCTGGAAGTGTGATTTCACTGGTTTTAAGGATGTTTTAATCTTAATTAAATATTAACTAAATAGTGGCATGTATATAAAGATAGTAGGTAAAATACAGGGTTGTATGAAAGTATTCAAGTATGCTTCCGCCAATTGACATAAATTTCTAAAAGTCAAATTCCGGCCTATTTATGTGTTTTTAACAATTTCCAACATAGTTGAAAGTCTTTATGGATTCGATTTGTCTGCCCATCTGTCTGAACTCTAAATTGTATTAATATAATTTGTATTGCTGTGTAATTGATATATGTTATTGAGATTGTTTTACTATGTTCGGTATTGAAAATAAAGTATGTATCACTTCAAATGCTATGAAAATCAAATTAAAACATAAAATACATTAATAAAAGTTTTCTTCATTCTATTTAAAAATCCTATAATACATAATTGATTCAATGATATACCATGATAGGTAATGATTCTAGGTTGCCATGGCGATTAAGTCCTTTTAAGAGGAATTCATATTACTTCCGTATTACTGAATTTAATATGTAGAATCATAATAAATTTTGTATTCATGCCCTTTTTGCCCAAGAGTGTAACTTATTGCACCAAGACCTGAATATTTATAAAACTAGTTATAGTACGCATGCGCCTCATTTGCCACATTTGATATTGCAATTTCTAACTTGTTTAGGATATATAGTAGGCTTATCCTTACAAATATGATACAAATAAGCAAAAATTCAGTGACTTTTACTGGAACTGTATATATACAGTTCCTGTAAACTTCTCTGAATTTTTAAAATGTTTCTAAAATTTGTTAAACTCAAAAGTGGAAGTTCTCCTTTATAGTGAAGATAGTTCCCAATGGTATTGATCAACAGCAAAAAAATCAAAATTTTTGAGATTGGCATTTTCGAAAAAAAAATTTTTTTTGAAAAAAAATTTTTTTTTTCAAAAGGCTGCCACAAGAAAAGTTGAATACATTTTTCAAAATTGGGTATATAATTTTAAACAGAAGAATATTATCTTTAAAATTAAATAAACCGCAACAAAATATCTTGCATCGTTCTAGAGATAAAGCAATTTAAAATTTTTATCGAAAATCGCGAATGAGAAAGGATGCCGGGGATGTCATCTTTGGCGGCCTGTATCTCGGGCCAGGAATTTTTTTGGGCAAAATGAAAATATACAAGTACCTTACTTTTTCTTAAATTTTAACATATGTTCAATTCAAAAACTTCTGAGACTATGAAGGTAACCCCCCTGCCTGAGTTGATATGGATTCAGCCTTTTATTTAAATTGTGCGTTCTTTCAAAATGAAAGATTTTGTTTACTTTCTTTAAAAGAAAACTCAAAACACAAAATTAAATTAGTAATCTATCTGTATTACACTCACATATCACAAGAAATACCTATGCCACACATGAACGTTATTTTGTAAGGAAAACAGTTATAAGTATTGTTGAAAATAAAAACAATTCAGAACATTATACTAATTAGAAAGGATCGGTTGCAAAGAATGCTGTCTGGATAATTAGAAATTGTACTCACTTTCTCCCCTTGGAATACCATTTCAAGATCTTTGATATTTCTTATTTCTTCAGTTAACTTCGCGTATCGCGTAGTGATACATGGCGAAGTCTTATGGCGAACGCGATGAATTTTCATTTCGATACGAGAATTTTCGATAAATATCGAATTTCGATACGAGAATTTTTTTAAAAATGTGAAATATTTTCTCCTTAAAAAATGTTTTCTTACTATGAATAACATTGAAATAAAATACATATACCGGGTGTCCCAAAAAGGACTGACTGATTTTAAAATTCAATAACTTGCAAACGGTGACAGATATTTAAAAAATTCTTGCAGGAGGGTTATGCATAAGGTCAAAAGTTTTTTTTACAGTGATTTTCAATTTTAGTTCGAATTACAAACAATAGATGGCGCTGCGATCAATAGACGCTGAATTCAGGCTCGATTTTTGGAACTTCGTGGCCCGGATAATACATTTCCATCTCCTTTTTCAGCATGGAACAATAGAAAGGACTAGAAATCGAGCCTGTATTTAGCGACTATTGCTTACAGCGCCATCTATTGTTTGTAATTCGAACTAAAATCGAAAATCACTGTAATAAAACTTTTGACCTTATGCATAAACCTCCTGCAAGAATTTTTTAAATATCTGTCACCGTTTGCAAGTTATTGAATTTTAAAATCAGTCAGTCCTTTTTGGGACACCCGGTAATTACAAAATACTGCTCCATTTAAAAAAATCAGTCTAAGTATTTTAAAGCACATAAACTGTTTTTGTAGTTTAAAAAAAGATTTATTGCCAATATTCAGATTTTTAACTGTAACCTCAACCGCGCAAAACCGATGTGCAACGTTCTGTCTGCTAGCCCATAGAATAACATGTAATCCGCGATCCTAAGAAGTCCAATTTTTCATGCGGATTATATAAAAATTAAGAGTTTTCCTAGGTACTAGGTTAGTCTTATCCACTTCGTCAAAAACAGATTCATTTTATATATTAATGTTTTTAAAAAAATCTAGACCGTTTCGGAGAAAAAAAAAAGACAAACTTACACCATCGAAATTGCTTTCAAAATGGGTTTACAGATCTGAAAATATACTGCATGTAGAATTGTAAAAAATTCAGAATAGGATTAGACTGCAGATATAAGACTGTTTTAAAAAAATCAGAACAATAGGATCTATATTTGATGAGTTATTAACAGGCGGCTTTTCGCATTTTCTTTGATGTCGAGTTAGCTGTATATATGAGTTTCGCCATCTACGAATTCTACGATAAGATACGATACGATATGATTTTAGGCTTAAGGCTGCGTCACTCGGAATACTACCGTCTTCCATGATAGATAAATGCCTTTTTTATATTAAATAAATTGTACAAATATTGGAAAATATTGCTTCTTTATGTGAAACAGTGAATATACTTCCAGAAATTACGTTGCCAAATTTTCTTCTCTCGCCAATGCCCCTATACTTGAAAAATACCGATTTATTATTATATAATGTAGTATTGGCTAATGTTCTGTAATCTGTTCCACAGTCAAAGTTGACTGCAAAAACGCGATGCTGGAATAATGTGGTATCAAGTATACGGTTTAAAAATAAAATTAATTTTGCGCCAAATTACATTTACGCCAATTGGCTTTAGGTCTGATTACGGAAGAATACTCAAATTAAGATTTACAAACACCAAAATCGTAGCATGACAAGAATACGGTATTTGCGGAAAGTTGAGGGACATGTGTAAATTTAAGTGATTATTAAACTTTATTTTTCCAATTTTTTAAGTGTTTATGACTTCAGTCTGTTTTTTTGTGTATCTATGCGTGTTTTAACTTTCCTAAAATACTTTGATACATTTTAGTAAAACTTACATAACATATGTGAGTTAAAACAAGGAAATTAATTACGCACCAAACTATG
Organism: Maratus speciosus; assembly: GCA_963932465.1. Lineage (NCBI taxonomy): Eukaryota > Metazoa > Arthropoda > Arachnida > Araneae > Salticidae > Maratus > Maratus speciosus. Next base: position 41,778,280 of record OZ010792.1, read on the forward strand.
CCCGCTAAGATATGCCAATTGGCTGTGGAGCCAATTATGAAACTTTCCATAGATTAATACATACAAACTTTATATGAAAAAACAGTGAAGCTTTCATCTAAAGTATGTTAAACTGAAATGATCCCCCATACCTTCAAAAATAAAACAAATGATAGGCCAATAAATAAATAAATGAGACTGTGCATTGAAACAAATTGAAGGAGCGATGTTAAATTAATACTGTAAGGTGAAATTAAGGCACAGATGTCATATTCGCTCCATATTGGCGCGATATTTTTTAGGTTGCCAATTTGGCGAAAACATCAACAGTATAAACAACATATTCCGGGTTACCACATCAAGCAAAATAACGACACTTTAAAGCAAGTTAAGTACCCGTTGCCTATATGATATTGGCGTCAGAAAAAAATCGCGCCAATATGGGGCGAATATGACATCTGTGCCGAAATTAATATTGAAAAGAAAAGAAGGCACAGATGTCATATTCGCCCCACATTGGCGCGATTTTTTTCTGTCGCCAATATCATATAGGCAACAGGTACTTAACTGGCCCCAAAGTGTCGTTATTTTGTTTGATGTGGTAACCCGGTTTATGTTGTTTATGCTGTTGATGTTTTCGCCAAATTGGCAACCGAAAAAAATCGCGCCAATATGGGGCGAATATGACATCTGTACCGAAAAGAAATAGCAGAAATAAAATAAATCACATATTTAAAAATATAAAAGAGAAAATGAAATATTTTACATTTTCCGGATCTAGATGCTATCCATTTATTTTAATAACTATCACTGAGAAATTCATGGTAAAATAATTTTCTTTCCTGATTATTATTATTATTATTATCATCATTTATTTACATAACGGAATACAGCAGTAAACATTTTTTGCTTAACAATAAAATAAGTTCATTTTTTAAATAAAATGTCTAGAACATATGAAAATTTTAAGATTAACAACTATCATTTGCAAACTACAAAGCACATCGTAAAGAAAATAGTAAAAGACAAATGGAAAACAAATTAAAAAATATTTCTGTTTTTCACGTTAGATGGCGCTAGTCACGGGAAACCATGTGGTTTCTAACCACGTGTACAGCGGACAGAGGAAACTTAGCGATTGCGAGGCCTGTTATTTCGATAAGGAGGCTTTGGCTTAAGTATTTAAATTGGATGAGTTCTACCCGGAATATCTACGCAGATTTTCATTGGTCCATTTCCAAATCAAAACTTTTTTTTATATATAGAAGAATATATTTATCTTGTTCAAATTTTCAATCGTTAATAAAATACTCATTATTCATCCTATCAAGTTGAAATAAATTTTTTAAAACTTGTACTGGATGACAATTGATGTTAATACAGTTTTTTCAAATATTAATTAATTAATTAAATTTTAATTAATTAATTTTAGTTTTGCATGGGAAACAAAATGGCGGCCATTGGTTATTGAAGAAGGTCAATGAAAGTATTTTCAATAAGGGGTTAACCATAGGGGGGACCCTGTTCTGTCGCCAAATACCGCCAAGTTTGTCGCCAACTTGGCGATATATCGCCAAATTTGGCAGCCAAAATAAGTCGCCAAAAGTGACGCCAACTTGGCGATATTTCTAATATTTCGCCAAATTCCCATAGAGTTCCATTGTAAACCTACTTGCTTATAGAAAATCAACAAATTGAGATATTTTAATGCAACAAAAACTAATATTAGCTTAAGGGATTATATTAAATTTTTCTTTGATGAGCTAAGTAGGAATTGACTTTAAAAACAAAATTTTTATATTACTTGTTTTTCAAAGATAGAAAAAGAATATGGCTAGTTGCCAATTTTGAATTTGAAATTTTCTACAAAGTTGAGAGAATGGCTTGTTGCCATTTTGAGATTGTTTTTTCTTCAAAAAAGTAACTACGCAATAAATACATGAACTAGGTTGCATAAAAAAGGGTTACAAGAATAGATGCCAATTGGCACAGATGCGGGAGTGGTGTTCCGTCGCCAAGGGCGATGCTACAATGAGATTACAAGTACGGAACATAAACATTTATTAATAAATAAGCGACAATAGCCGGGTTACCATGTCAGGCAAAATAACCCAATTAGGTTCAGCGTTGCGTATGTAACATCTGTGCCTAATATTGTTCTATTCGTTTCGTTTAAAAAAAAGAAAGTGGTGAAAACCTTTTATTTCAAATGTTTTAGCTTTAAATGAAAGTTTTGTATTAAATAAAATTATAATGAAATACAAATTGAATTTATGAATAAAAGTAACATGATACATTTCTTAGCATATATTTAAGGGATGCCAAACTGGTCGCCAGATTAGTTTAAAATAATACAACCTTTTCTAAAATATGAAAAAAAAAATATCTGTTATGATTAAAATTTGAGTTGCCATCATTAGAGAAAAGTATATTAAATTAGAAAAAAATTAATATTTCGAAAACTAATTCGAATTTAAAAATTCTAACACCAGTTTTGAGATCGGTGAATCAATACGGATTTTTGGTGTTAATTTCATCGCAAAGTATTCCGTATTTTAGGAGAAATCGCCGTGAAACATAATCAGTTGTTTCATATATTCGTTTCATAAATTCGTTTCATTAGGATTTTATATATATAGGGTAGATATATTTTTTGAAGATAAGTAGATGCTTTTTAGGTAATAAAATTAAAGTACGGTAAAAGCTGAGAAAAATAACCTGCCTATGACGGAATCACGTGTTTAACAATAAAATATATATTGATCTATGTAAAATGAGGATATTAGTACTTGTAAAAAGAATATAATACATTTACAACAGCCGATGAACCGTCTAATAAGGGAACCTACCGATAACGGATTTTTCTTCTTTCCCATGCAATTCCGTCTTAAAAGATTTTATTGTATAGAATTTAAAAAAAATTTAAATATTCAAACCAAAAAATATGGATTAACGATATTATTGTTTCTATTGTAAGCTATATTGATTTTTTAATGAATCCTTATTTGTACGTAAATATCTGAATAATTACTAATACCATTCATTTTTTTACACGGCTTGGAGACATGAAACTCTGAAAAATTTTATACAGTAAAACCTTCTAAGACGGCATCACATAGGAGAGAAACAAAACTTCGTTATAGTTAAGTTCCTTTTTTAGCAGGCCCGCCGTCTCTAGCAAATGTATTTTTTTTTTTTTCAAACGGATTATTATATCCAATTTGTACCGATTAAAAAAATTTTCCGTTTAAAACAGGATTTCGTCATACACAGATTCTTCTAACAGGTTTTACAGAACTGTATCCCCATGAGTATAAATGTATATGTGCTTTCTTTAAAGAGAATTTTAATTATGGAATAATGGTAGCTTAAAAATATATGTATTTTAGGCCAAACTGGGACCGGGACTTCGCCGGATTTTTGAAAATTCCAGATTTCTGAAAGAATATCAAAGGTACTTCCGATATTCTAAAATCGTGCATTTAAATCGGTGAGTTTTTAAATATTTTTTTCTCACATAAATATCACTTCGCTTTGAATTAATTATGAATAAATGCCCCATTAAAAATATCAGAAGTACATTTGATAATTTTCTAGTAACATAGAATTTTCAAAAATCCGGCGAAATCCCGGCCCCGACGATGCCGGATTTTCGAGGTTATACTGTACATTAATAATCAATCCTCTAAATTCTTCCTCTCCTAAATTTTATGATAATCTCTCATCCAATTCTTTGGCCCTCCAGCACACAGTTTGTCACATGGAACATATTTTGTAACTACCGGCGGCGGTGAAATGGGGAAGATAGGGGGTCAGTATCCCACTCCCCATCGAATAAAATATATTATACAGGGGTGGCGGCAATACTACTTTGCACAAGGTTGGCGCCGGAGTGGTAGTTGGGATCAATAAAAGCACGTCAAATTGCACTGGCCTAGAATAAACTAGATCGGCCTATGATAAACTAGAAGGTCTGCGCCGGGGCAGTCTTTGGGGCCAATAAAATCACGCCAAATTGAATTGGACTAGGATAAACTAGATCGGCCGAGGATAAATTAGTTCGGACCAATGAATAGCAGACTAAGCTAGTTTATCCTATGAGCGTTAGGCCAAACTAGTTTGGCCTAGGAAAAACTACTTTATCCTATGGACGTTATGATAAACTAGTTTGGCCTAGAAAAAAACTAGTTTATCCTATGCACGTTAGGATAAACTAGTTTGGCCTAAAATCGGGTTTGGCCGGTAACATATATACAGCATGCGTTAGCGAAAAAATATTCAATATTTTGCTAGGTGGAGAAATGTGTAGTTGTATAATGTTTACACTCTTCTTTTTCAGTTTTCTCATTATCTTATATACATACACTGAACACTATCAGCCATATTATATTTATCATTTAAGAACTCTTATGTTTAATTTCAGCTTAATATGAATGGATATTTAACATTTAATATCTTTCCCAGTTTCTTCTCAGTAGGGTAACCTTTTAATAATAACTAGCAGGCTATGCCCGCTGCGCTGGTCAATTTTTCCAAATGAACATTGGTGAATTTGAACGTGCATTTTAAACAATATGGAACTTCAGCTGGACCTTACTCATTGTTGAAAACGATGCGAACGCCATTGTGATATAATATTACCTTAAGCGTTGGACAAAATTTAGCTATTAAGACGTAATTCTTTTAGTTGATTACTAACAATGCACTTTTGGTAGGGTAATGAGACCGTTATGACAACAGGAATTAATAGCTCTATAACTAATCAGCATATAATGAAATGTTATATACTAACACCATTCCTGAAACGTCATGTAACAGTGCCACTTGTATCAAAATACGTCCTGTAGATTTTTTAAAAAAAGGCTAAACTTTCATAATCAGGTTCACATAATTTTTTAACTTTTCTTTTTGCTCTATGACTAAGTAGCGTTGAACAATATGTATACACTAAAACCTTTCCAAAATTATTACCCAACCACTTGGGCACAGATGTCATACATGCCCCATATAAGCGCGAATTTTTTCTGACGCTAATGTCAGGAACATTGCAATACGCAACAATATTTAACTGGCGCCTATGTGTCGTTATTTTGCTTGATGTGGTAATCCGAAAGTTGTTGTTAATGCTGTTTATGTTTTCGCCAAATTGGCGTCGGTGAAAAATAGCGCCAAAATGGGGCGTATATGACATCTGTACCACCATTTGTGGTATATCCTATCAAAGAATTATAAACAATCGGAATGAAATGCAAATTTCCGTTTTAAATATATAGTAGATGATGATGATGCGATTTTGTGTAATAGAATTCATCGTAAAATTTTCGCTTCAAACATAAACGATGCTTTCAACATTATAGCTAATACACCATTATGTGAAGTATCCGATTACGGAAGGTTAATTTGGATTCCTATGAGCCCAAAGAAAAGTGAATATGTGGCTTTTGTGATACTTTTATGTTAGCCGGGCGCAGATAATAAATCAACAAAGATTGTTTTCATACCATATTCTTATATTTATTATTTTCATTTAAGATACAAACCTTTCACTCATTTCATTTAAAATGCATGCCTTACACTAATTTCATTTAAAATACTGAAAAGATAAACAATAACAGGAAATAATTCCATAATTAAAAACAAAGAATCATTTTTAATTTACATACGCAAAATGTAACTACTGCTACTGGTAATTTTAAAAATGCTATTGGCGAGATCTACGCACGGCTGTTATAAATGTACCCATTTTTAGGTGCGTTCGTAATTATATAAATACGTAGCACCTATAGTCGTCGTTCAGTCCGTCCGTCCGTCCGTCTGTCCGTCCGTCTGTCCGTCCGTCCGTCTGTCCGCATGTAACAGAGCAAAAACTACCCAACCGAATGGTCTGAAATTTCAAATATATGATTGTTGCAAAATTTTGTCGAGCCATTTCAAATTTTATGAAAATCGGATGTATAGTTTAATTACAGGGACAGTCAAAAGTTTTTCTTTACATTACGGCCAATGGGAAAAATTATTGCAAGTGCATTTTAATGATATTAGAGCCTTCCGAATGATCTGAAATTTTAAAGATATAACTGTTGCAAAATTTTGTCGAGCCATTTCAAATTTTAGGAAAATTGGATGTATAGTTTAATTACAGGGACAGTCAAAAGTTTTTCTTTATATTACGGCCAATGGGAAAAATTATTGCAAGTGCATTTTAATGATATTACAGTCTTCCGAATGATCTGAAATTTTAAAGATATAACTGTTGCAAAATTTTGTCGAGCCATTTCAAATTTTAGGAAAATCGGATGTATAGTTTAATTACAGGGACAGTCAAAAGTTTTTCTTTACATTACGGCCAATGGGAAAAATTATTGCAAGTGCATTTTAATGATATTAGAGCCTTCCGAATGATCTGAAATTTTAAAGATATAACTGTTGCAAAATTTTGTCGAGCCATTTCAAATTTTAGGAAAATCGGATGCATAGTTTAATTACAGGGACAGTCAAAAGTTTTTCTTTACATTACGGCCAATGGGAAAAATTATTGCAAGTGCATTTTAATGATATTACAGCCTTCCGAATGGTCTGAAATTTTAAAGATATAATTGTTGCAAAGTTTTGTTGAGCTATTTCAAATTTTAGGAAAATCGGATGTATAGTTTAATTACAGGGACAGTCGAAAGTGTTCCGTTACATTACGGGGAATGGGAAAATTTATTGCAAGTGCATTTTAATGATATTACAGCCTTCCGAATGGTCTGAAATTTTAAAGATATAATTGTTGCAAAGTTTTGTTGAGCTATTTCAAATTTTAGGAAAATCGAATGTATAGTTTAATTACAGGGACAGTCAAAAGTGTTCCGTTACATTACGGGGAATGGGAAAAATTTATTGGAAGTGCATTTTAATGATGTATCAGACTATGCGCTTTATGAAGTGCAGAAAAGTATACATTCAGTACAATATGGGGTGCAAAAAATAATTATAAAACTAGTTATAGTACGAACGCACCTCATTTGCCACGTTTGACGAGCAATTTCCAACTTGTTTCTTCTTATCGAGGAGCAAATTATAAATCGCCAAATATTATTCCATTTCCAATTTCTTTCATTTAAAATAATTTTTAAGTCGTAACGAACATTGCTTTCATATTTAAATATTTTCGTTGGTACTACTTAGTTATCCCGTCCACCAATTTCGCCAAATTATACAAATTGACCTAATTTTTATTTTAAATAACGAAAGAACAAATAAATTATTATAACATTAATAAAAATACAAATAAAACGTCGAAATAAAACTCACTTTGTGACGTAAACACGTGTAACTTGCTTAAAGTCAGATGAATTTGACATTTACGATCAACCATTATTGGCATTTAATCTTATAGTTTGGCGATAGATTTTTGGTCGACGGAATATCTAAATAGTACCTTTTCGTTCTATAGCGCTAATTTCTTTGTAAAATTGTTCCTTTTATTTTACATAAAATCACTATTTTTTTTTTTTAATGCCAATAACGGTTGATCGTAAATGTCACATTCACTTGACTTCAAGGACTCGTGCTTACGTCATCAAGTTATTTTTATTTCGACGTTTTATTTGTGTTTTTATTAATGTTATGCTAATTTATTTGTTCTTTCATCATTAAAATACAACTTATGTCAATTAATGTAATTTGGCGAGTGGTTTGTCGATTTATATAATTTGGCGAAATTGATCGACGGGATAACTAAGTAGTACCATTTTTTTTATTAGGATGTTCGTATTTTTTTTTTATTTCAAACTCATAGAACCGTTTTTATTCTTTATCCAAAAGAGTTAATTCGAATTTTTTTCGTTGCTAGAGTAACGGATGTAATGTTAGATATTTTGAGGTTTAGACGCCAAAGACACCGTCAAATTAGAAAAATATGAAAAATGTCATGAACTGTTGGACTTATAAGAATTTACTTGGCACCAATCGATTCAGCATACAAAAATACATTAAATTATGCTCTCATCTGACGCATAATTATAATATCCGATTTTTAAGGAATTTTTGGTACTTTTCGGTTAGCCGGGCCCCAGTGTTATATTTACATACATATATATGCACATATATGCATATATATGTACATATATATATACATATGTATGTATATATATGTGTGAGTGTGTACACATATATATGTACATATATGTGCATATATATGCATATATATGTATGTAAATATAACACTGGGGCCCGGCTAACCGAAAAGTACCGAATTTTTTTCCCTGCCCTTGCAAAAACGCTGTTAGGGGTGATACTTTAGAAAATCCTTTCTTAGCGATACTATATAGATATGCCATTTGGCGGTGACTCGATGATCGAAAATTATCCAATATCATTTGAAATATTACATAACAGAGGAGAAATTACGAAGAAAGTCGAAGAAGAAATGGACGAATTACAAAAGACTTGCAATTGTTTTTTTTTCAAAATGTTGAATTTTTCGATAATAATAACGCATGATTGTATAAATTTCCTTAAAAACTATCTTCATTTCCTAGATTTCGAAGGTGTGAATTTTCCTATAAATAATATTGGCGATATGACTTAAGAAAAAATGAAATAAACAATAGATAATATTTGCTTAAAAAAATGGATAATATTCATTGATCTGAGTTCGAGTTTATAAATATCACATGCTTTCGGAATTACGGTGAAAAACATTTTAAAAAATATGAAATTATTTTACAATATGTATGTGTGGCAGAAATTCACACTAAAATTTAAGTATTTGATTCCATTTTTAAAATATTAACTGATATCTATATAAGTTACAATTGAATATAAAAATGTTCTAAAAAAAAAAGATCTCGTTCACTTGAAAAAACACCATTTATGAGAATATCCTCAAGCTAGTGTCACACTTATGCATTTTTGACTTAAAATCACATTGTTTGGCCATAAAAGTAAAATAAAAAATCGTAAAGAAATAAATAATAATTACACGTGTGACTCACAATTACATCTGCTTGTTTCTACTATAAGTTACGTGATGGGGCAATTAGATAAAAAGAAAAAGAAAAGAACAAAAAGAAAAAAAAAGTCATTAAAAATTCATCTAATCAAATTTTCAGATTCATTTCTATAATCTAACGCAAGCGATAATGAGGCAAATATTGCGTATCAATTGTAATCTTTCTCATTAAATTAATATTTAAGCATTACAAATATTTCTTTCAGGTTTAAATTAAATTACAAATATTTCTTTTAGGTTTAAATTAAATATATTCGTTTTTTAACATAATCCCTCATTTAAATGGATTTTTCTTTCTTTTTTTACAATTAAATATCAGTAATTATTTTTTCATTTATTTTCTAACGGATACAGAGATTTCAATTCATTTGTCGCCAAAAAATAACCTCTGGCAACCTTTTCGTTCAAAATAACAATAAAATGCGAAATTTATTACCAAAATTCATAGTTATCCCTGTATATTTTGCTCATAAACCACCAAGTGAATATTCTCTATCGAATGACAATATTTGCAAAAAAAAAATCCACCAGGTAGTTTTTGAAAACATTCGGGCGGAACTTTTAGATCTTACTGCTTTATAATATATATGATATGATATGATATGATAAAAAAAGACTATAAAAATACATTTCAGGGTTGTTAAATATTTTATCACTACAAGACCAGTTGACTTAATACACATTTCATCTTTCATATACTGTCATCCTTTCATTTCAACACAATTATTTACTGTCATTTACACAGTCCATCGCTCATGTGCCATTGATATCACTGGTCAACAAATTTGAACTTTTGCTCTGTCCTAAAATAGAAATTAGTTTTTTTTTATGCGGTTTTTTGTGCTGATTCCGAATCTAGTTTAAGATTTACTCCATCACGTCAAGTTTGAGAGATATTTGCATATTTCAATTTATGCAAATTTAGTAAATTTTATACAATTATTTGCAAATTTAAGGTATAAAGCAATATCAGACAGAGTTTTTTGTTTTATGGTTATGATTTCTACCTAATTTACTTCACAAAAGCGTTGTTTCTGAGATTATACTGACATGTGACTGTGAAATATTGTACCTAATTTGCATATTTTTTATGTTTTTCTAATAATGTTTCTTGACGTTCAGATATTTCTGCCGCACGAGTACTCTAATATGTTTCTAAACCAGTTTTTTGAGCTGATTTCAAATCTTGTATCTGTTTTCTTCTATCACGTCTAGTTTTTGAAAAAAATTTAGTTTTTGGTCAAAAAAGCCAGAAATAGCTTTTTATGATACTTTGTATGATAAACTTCACTAGTTAGGATAGATTCTTCTACTCATTTTTTTTTTCGATTAAATAAATTTTTGTTTATGTCTCTGATATGAATCTGACCCTGTTCATCTTCTTGTCAATGAATTGCACACCCCTAAAAAGCATCTTATATCAAATCTGTGTTGATGCCGTGCAAAAGTAGAAATTCATCTTACTCAAAAACTAGACATGACATAAGAAAACAGACTGCGGATTTGAAATCAGCATAAAACTCTAGTCTAGAAAAACATTACGACAATTCTGTGGCAACTATTTTAAAGTTGATAGTGATGTAAACATTACACCATTGAAAAGTATGCAAATTAGGCTTAATAACTGATAAATAAATGTTAAGAATATGCAAATCGTGACATTTATCTGAAGCAAATAGTCAAATAGTCATTATCTAGAAAACGTAATTAGATGTGACATATATTGTATCTAAAATTTGCATAAAACAGCACAAAAAAGCTTAAATTTGCATAAATTTGCATATGCAAATTTCTCAAAACCTGGACCACCTAGAGATAAACGGAAAGCATATTCGAAATCAGTGCCAAAAACTGATCTAGAGTCAACTAATTTTAGTTCTACGACAAAACCACTGTTGTCCAGTGTATTTCGCATACATTTCTTTAATAGTTCATGTACACTGTTTAACATTAATTTATTTTTAAGTTTTGTATTAGTAATTCAACCATAATATTTTTTAGAGTGTTGAGAACCCTTTCATTTGATTGTTTCACGGCTGGAAATGATTTTGTGAAAGTGTTTATCTTTTGCGCTTGGTTGTTGCCGTGTGGTGCTGGTCGCCAAACTCTTGCCAAGTTCACATGATATTTGTTTATCTCATTCTTTTCGATAATCTTTTCAATAATTTTAATATATCGTACCCCTTCATTTTTTTTCTTTCATTAATTTTTATTAGAGAATTTATCATCATTATCATTTCAATCTCAGAAGTTATTATTTTGCTAAAGTAGTTTTACAGTACTTACTGGTAAGTGAAATGTACAATAATCTTTGTGATTTTTCATACTGCTTTACCATATCCTATAACCATTTTGGTGACATACAACTGTGCCTTTTTTATCACATTACCATTCAATGTTTTCCAGTGATTGTTATTTTACAAGAGCACTGTTGTATATTTATATAGGAAACTAGGGGGCTCTGTCCCCTACGAGCTACGCTCGCCAACCCCCGTTCAGACACCCCAAATTCTAAAAGCATGTTAATTTCATCGGCCTGAAAAAGATTGAATTATAATTTAAAAAAACAGTGAAGGTCTCTCTGTAAACTGGTTTTCATTCATTTTCGTTTGTTTGGAGATTTTTAAGACGAAATCAGCCGCTGCTAAGAGATACAATGGCTGTTTTCGACTTTTATTAAAAACAAGAAAGAAAAATCATGCGCACGACATAGATTATGAAACACTTTCCAACACTCCCTGAAAGCTTTAACAAAACTTCGTTATTTAGGGAGATAAGGTAAATAAGATAACTAACTAAACATTTAAAAAACTGATTTCAGCAGTTACCATCCATAGCCAAATATTTATTCCAATTCTTCCGAACAGCCCTGTATTTGATCTGTAAGCTGATATATATACTATATAATAGAAAATTTAGTTTAGCAAGAAAACGCATAACAGGTTGAAATTTCTCTTTCAGCAATTTATACTAATAGATGGAAACATACTTGAATACTTTTGTTCAGCCCTGTTGTTTTAGTACCTTTATTACACGCCACTATTTAGCTAAACTTTAATTCAAACTAAATCACCCTTAAAACTACTGAAATCGCATTTCCAGAATTTGTCATCTATAGGCGGCCATGTATCCAATTCTTTGCGTGACCCTGTATATCATTTTATCTATATTCTACAAACATTTCATAGAAAACTACATGCAGTTCAGCATAACACATTTTAAACCCACCTTTCAGCAATTTACGGTCATACTCAGTAACCTTTACGAATTCTTTTGCGTAGCCCAGTTGTATATCAACTATAACATTTACACACACCATATAGTATGCATAAATATATAGTGAAACTTAAAAGCGCATATCATAATTAAAAATGCATTCCCTGCCATCGCCGCTAATATACAATACTTCGGATAGAAAATACTTGTCTGAAATGTTTTGTATGTTCCTGTAAATGCTATGCACTTCGTATTATGCATGAAATAACTTAAGTAAGCCTCACCGACGTATATCAATTTTATTATATATGAATTTGTATAATTAAAATACGCAGCAAACAATTTCCCCCTATACCATTTGTAATGGAATTCTTTTGTGTAGCCCTCTAAATGAATAGTAACTATTCGTTGCACCGCATATGCTACAGAATATTCTGCATATTTTAGTGCACTTCATAAATGTATAGATTTTTTTATTATGTTTGAAAGGGTGTAACACCTTTAAAATTGATTTGAAATGATTTTTTCCCACTGGCCGTAATGTAACGGAATATTTTTGACTGTCCCTGTGTAAATGAACTAAACATGCTACAAACTTCATTTGAAATAGGGTTCGTGCTAGGCTAAACGTCAGTAACCAAAAATTTCAGTGCGATCCGAGTATATTTACGAGAGTTAGAGCGGAACAGACAAACCGAAATTAATAACACTTTTCAACTTTGTTGAAAAGTGTTAAAAATTACTTAAAAATTTGAAAGTAAGATAATGTAAAATGTAAAATGAAGTACACAGAGTCTTTGTCTCTCGGTACTTTTTAACAACGCTATGAGAAAGTTCTTTTAAATGTATCGTTTTAAATCTGACGTAATTTTCACCAAAGTTTCCTTTCTCTTTTTAATATTCACATGAAAATACTTTCGTTGTTAGAAAGGAAATATTATTTGCGCTGTCTTAGAATTCACGATAATAGTTGAAAAGATTATCTCAAAATATGAAATAAATGCCTCGTGCAAATATATTTTTTAATTTAAAGTGTTTTGCCAACTTTTATTTATTTGACCTCTTTAAATATGACGTAATTTCCTTCATTTGTGAGCCCCACCAGTGGCCGAGAGGTTCTGCTCTCGAAGCTGGTAGACGGGAGGTGCTGGGTTCGATCCCAATCGCGCCCGTCGGCCTAATCGTTCGGAGTTTTCGTGGTTTTCTTCGAACCTTGGTCCTCCAAGCGTTAATACGGGTTAGGATCCCTTAGAAAGACTTCCACGGAAGGCACCCTACCCCCTTAGGGCCTATATCCCACGTGCTGATAATTGGCCGACATAAATACAACCAACCAACCAACCTTCATTTGTGACTTTTAATGCATAATAATGAATTTAGTATTTAAAAATTTTCCTTCCCTTTTAAAATTCACGTGTAACTGTAGTTTTTATGATGTAACTTTCAATATTTTCCGGATTTGTAACACGTAATCACTTAATTCTAATTTGAAAGTTTTTTTCTGTTTATAATAGCCACGTGTGAATAAATTTTTTATTTGAAGGAAATATTATTCTTTGCGCTGTTTTTAAAATTGGCAACAATTTAAAATAATTGCCCTTTTATAAAATGTATAAAAAATATCTCTCGAAATGCTGAAAAGTTGAATTTAAAATGGAAATAAATCCTCAAATTTGAGTCAAATTAAAAAGGTAATTGCAGTCTGCACATCGGGAACTTCCAATGTATAAAATGATCTAAAAATGTTTAAATTCCTACGTATAGTTTTTCTCCTATAAAACTTTTTAATTGAACGATTTTGACCATCTTTAACATTAAATATCTCTTAAAATAATTATTCGATTTAAAAAATGTCTGCATCAGCGTGTTTATCAAACATGTCTCTATAATGCCACCGATTTTCATATTTTTGTATGAAACAGTTTTCTTAATATTAACGAAGAAAGACCCCGGTCATAAAAAATATGGATGCCGATCTAGTAGGAGTATACCCGGATGATCTACGCAGATTTTCATTGGTCCATTTCCAAATCAAAACTTTTGTTTATATATAGAAGGACATAACTTTCTGTTGCTCCTTTTTTTTTAGTTCATTGCAATTCTCAAAAACTACACACGTTTTCCTTTCGTGATACTCGCAAACTTTTATATGGTGAGCATGCCATTTTGAGTAATTTCTGTCGAGATTATTTTCGAGTTTTGCATATCACACACTACACATACTATACACAATTTCAATCAATATTTTGTACCTTTCAATCTGTTAATCTGTTACTGTCAATCTGTTACTTTTTTTTGTTAATCTATCAATCTGTTACTTTTTGACATTATAAACATTTATCACGTAAACGTAACTACATTTATTTAAATGTCACATATATCATATTTTAATTATTTTTATATCATTCATTATTTCGGTTACACTTTCTTGTGTTTCTCTAAAATTGTCTACAGTTGAAATGCAAAATTTGTGCATTAATAAATCATGCCGCTATGGTGAGTATATTACATTTATAATATTAAGATTTAATAGAAATCTATTAGACTCCTGATAATGCACATTTACTTTGATGAAATTACAAGGATTTTTCCAAACTTCTCCGTGGCTTTCCGACTCGCGACACTTTGATGTTGCCTAACTTTTGTGTTTAACATGACTTCTTAAGGTGAAAACTGACTTTTTGCTTGCGATTTACTATTAGTGTAACAGTTTTAGAAGTCTTGTTTATGACATTGTCAAGTCAATAAATAAAATTGTCAATATTGCTCTTCCTCCCAGTGTACATTGCAATGTGTAGAACTACCCGGTGTCCTAAAAAGGACTGACTGATTTTAAAATTCAATAACTTGTAAACGGTGACAGATATTTTAAAAATTCTTGCAGGAGGGTCATGCATAAGGTCAAAAGTTTTTTTACAGTGATTTTCGATTTTAGTTCGAATTACAAACAATAGATGGCGCTGCGATCAATAGACGCTAAATTCAGGCTCGATTTTTGGTACTTTGTGGCCCGCATAATACATTTCCAGAGATGAGACGGGCTCAGCCCGGGCCCGACACGGCCCGGGCCGATTTTCATACCAGCCGATTTTCCCGGGTCGATTTTCATACCAGCCTTCGGGCTCGGACGGGCTCGGGCTCATTTTTTTTAACCTGAAAATTTTATTTATTCCCGTATGGGAAAAAAAACTTTTAAAAAAATATAAGAAGTAATATATTAATATATAATCATCAAAATTTCTTGTGTTCCCTATATTATTCTGTTAATGCTTTTTAAGGTGTGTTAATATCTAAAATTTATTTATGTTTCTAAAATAAATTCAGTATTCCTTATTTTTATCTCTGTTAAAATGCTGTTATTCTTGTAAAAGTAATTTAATTACTCCTTTCATAATAATCATTAATCTTTCAGTTTCCTGTGGTTTCTATAAATAAATGAGGCATCTGTCCGTTATCGCGTACTTCTCGTCCTTACGACGCGACGAATGGGTTCAAAATTGCATTTTCCATAAGAAATCATTTTGATGTTATTTTCATAAGAATGGTGAAAACGAAGTATCAGTAACTGTTTAGGTTATTGCACAAAAGAAAAGAAAATGATTAAAAAAAAATAGTTTTATTTATTGGTGAACGGAAATAAAAGCATTTAACTTTACTGTTTGTTAACGAGGATGAGAAAGTTGATTTTTTTTTTTAAGTGAAAACTTCTTTAGGCGCGTTGAGCTTTTTTTGAGATGGGGAAAAACCACTTATTTGGAGACACTGTAACGTAACCGACATGCTAGCATTTTGGCACATAGACACTAGCGCGCCAAGCGGTGAATGACAGGAACTTTTCCCTCTTCAGCTCAATCCACAAAAGAAGAAGGAAGCTAAAACTCACCTTTTCTCCCGGCGTATTGCTAAAACAAATTATTATTTTGTTTTTCGTCAGTTAAAATGAATTATACCGTATTCGTGACCTACCTATTTCGTGTAACTAAAAACCGATAACGTTGTATTTTATCGTGTTGATGGTCTGGTCAATGACCAACAGTATTGGCGGGAATTTCGATTACGGAAGATAAAATACGGGGCACAGATGTCAGATACGCACTTGGGTACCTAATTGACAGCAAAATGGCGTTACTTTATTTTACAAGGTAACCCGGCTACTGTTGCTTATTTATTAATAAATTGTTCATTTACTTTTATTTTATTTTTTTAAATTGTACAATTGTTTTGTTCTATAGTTATTAATGAAATTATCGTTTATTTATTGTTGTTTACTTTTTAAAACAATAGAAAATAATTTAAAAATATATATTGTAACTGGTATTGGAAAACGGGCTTTCGCCAAATTGACGTTAAAAAATCGCGCCAAACCTGGTTCGTATATCACATCGCTGCCAAATTCTCGTTTTTTTTTATTTTTCGACTTTTTATCAAAATTTTCCGGATTTTTTAAATTTTCCCTTTCATTGTATCCGAAACACTACCTTCATACCAAATTTCAAGATTCTAGGGATACAGGACGTACCTCTGAGTTTTGATGATCGGTGAATCAGTGTCGAAAATGCGAAAGTTTAAGTTCATATATCTTCTGAAATAAAAAAGATAGAAACGTGAAATTTCAGCATTTAGTTCCATTTCCACATTACTTTAGATTTACGAAGTTTCAAGTTTCTGGGAATCACCAACACAAAGATATTGGGGGGGTCTAAAGTACGCTGAGTTGCTTCCAGAAAAAGATGCTTACGGCTGTGCTTTCAAGACTTGGCAGGGGCGCTGCCGTGTCCCCAGATGCTTTCATTAGTGCTGCTACACAATTCAACGCATAAAACATTTCCTGACGATTAAAAAAACACACACGTAACTGTTGAAGTTTTCACTTCTATTGGCACTCCCAGAGTGCCACTGTTTTTTTTTTTTTTTTTTTTTTTTTTTTTTTTTTTTTTTTTTTTTGCTTTATTTTGTTAACAGTTGATAATTTGGTAAACACTGAAAGGAATATTTATTAGCTGTATAAGAGATAAAGCGGATATTAACGTGTAATGAGAATGTTTTTAATGGGAAGGAAGTTTTAGTTAAATATATTTGTAAAAGGGCAATTTTGGTTTTAAATTAGGTGTAATTATATGTGATGATTGATTAATGTTACAGTATCACAGCTATTTTAAAAGAAATTTGCAATATTTGCAGATTTATATCATTCAGGCTAAGGCGTCAAAATAGTAGAATATTTTAAAATTGGATTGTTTATTTTATTTTATTTTATTTTATTTTATTATTTGACAATCTAGGCGAAATATGGCAAAATATGAGAATCTTTTTAGGGACTTATCTTTCGATGAGATTAAATGTAAATGTCATAAAACTAATTATGTGCTAGGGATGAGATATTTCATTTAGAACAACTTTTATGAAATTTTTATTAAACTTTTTTTTTTTGGTTTACATTTTCGGTATCGGGCTCGGGCGGGTTCGGATTTAAAATCGTCGGGCTCGGGCGGCCCCGGGCTTCGAAAAATGAGCCCGAACTCATCTCTAATTTCCATCTCCTTTTTCCGCATGGAACAAGAGAAAGGACCAAAAATCGAGCCTGTATTTAGCGACTATTGCTTACAGCGCCATCTATTGTTTGTAATTCGAACTAAAATCGAAAATCACTGTAATAAAATTTTTGACTTTATGCATAACCCTCCTGCAAGAATTTTTTAAATATCTGTCACCGTTTGCAAGTTATTGAATTTTAAAATCAGTCAGTCCTTTTTAGGACACCCGGTATATAAACTAAGTAAAAAACATTTTAATTTCCATATACTACTCTTATAGGAAGCTAAATAACTAAAAAAATTGTAAAAGGAAAATTACTCAAGCAGATCATGTGTGGATACTGAAGGGTTAAAATCAGACAAAGGTATAATACTAATCAAGAAATAGTGAATTTATAATATATATATATATATATATATACTATAAAACTTACTGATCGATTCTTTCAACGTAATCGCTACAATGTCCGGACTGAATATTCAGATGCACACCCATTGCTGTTTCTAGAAATAACAAAACGAGAAATCCAATTAGATATTAAAGTACAGATATTTATTAAAATGATTAATCTTATCAAATTATTTACAGAACCAATTTATTAACTTGGTACACTGGGCTCACATCTTTATGAAATTTCTTAGAAACACTTTTGCATAGCTTAATTCCTTTATTTCACCTGTTTTTTTTTTATTACTATTATTATTATTATTATTTTGGTGTCTAACTTTGAGATGAACATCCGTGGGGAACATCTACCCGGTGCTCTGCTACAAACCCGGCCCTGTCTTTAAAAGTAGTTACATACACACCAAAGATAATACTCGCGGGCAATCGTGTGCACAGTGTCCTTGCTGGTGCATAATTATGATGTTTATGGATATTTCTACAATATTAAAAAAATTTAGTAATGTATCACACATTTTTTTTTTTTCGAAAGCTTAAACATTAAAATCTTGCTCTTTTATTCAATAAATTTAAACCCTTTTACGTTCCTTTACCCTCAAATTTATTTTTCTTCACATAATAAGTTTCTTTGTGATGTTTTATGGAACTAGGGGGCTCGCCCCCCTACGAGCTACGCTCGCAAACCCCCGTTCAGACACCGCAGTTTCTAAAAGCACGCTAATTTGATCGGCTTTAAAAAGATTTTGAAAGATTGAATTATAATTTAAAAAACAGTGGCGATCTCCCTATAAAAGGGTTTCTATTCATTTCTCTTTGATTGTGAATTTTAAGGAAAAATCAGCTGCTGTTAAAATATACTATGGCTGTTTTCCTCTTTGATTAAATAAAATCAGTTAAACATTTCAAAATAAGCTAATATAAAATGAATTAAGTAAACAGAGTCTTTCTCTCCCGGTATTTTTTAACAAAGCGAAAAGAAAACTATTTTAAACAAGACACTTTAAGCGGGCTCTCATGTCAAGTACACAAGTCGTATGTTTGTTGTTCAATAAATAAATAAACAAATAAAAGACATTTTAAATGTATCGTTTTTAATCTCAAGCAATTTTCACCAAACTTTTCTTTATCTTTTTAATATTCACGTGAAAATACTTTTGTTAGAAATGAAATATTATTTGCGCTGTCCCAACAAAAATAGTTGAAAGTTCATCTCGAAATATCAAATAAATGCGCAATTTGTAAATTTAAACTGATTTGCAATATTATTTTTTGTTCATTTTACGTAATAAGTATAATGTGACGTAAATGTGACGTAATTTCTCTTATTTAAGATTTCTAATTCATGTTAATGAATTTATTATCTTACAATATCCTTTCTCTGTTAAAATTCATGTGTAAATATAGTTTTTATGAAGTAATTTTCAATATGTTCCTGCTTTTTATACGTAATTATTTAATTCTAATTTGAAAGTTTTTTTCTGTTTATAATAGTCAAGTGTAAATAAATTTTTAATTTGAAGCAAACATTATTGTTTGCGCTTTTATACAGTTGGCAACAGGTTAAATTAGTACAATTTTCTAAAATAAGTAAAAAAATATCTCTCGAAATGCTGAAAATTTGAATTTAAAATAGAAATAAAAGCTCAAAAAATGAGTCAAATTTAAAAAATAAATGCATTCTGCACACCGGAAAATTATTACGTATAAAATGATCTCAAAGTTATTAAATTCCGATGTATAGTTTTTGCTCCTATAAAACTTTTTTAGTGGAACGACTTTGTCCCACTTGAGCATTAAATCTCTCTCTCTCTCTCTATTCTAAAAAAAAGTAACTACCGCTGTTACAGCCGCCGCCGCCGCCGCCGGTTTTGAATTTTTTGTGACAGGAGGTCTTTCTTCGTTAATATTAAGAAAAATATTGCGTACAAAAATATGAAAATCGGTGGTATTATAGAGAAATG
This sequence comes from Maratus speciosus, assembly GCA_963932465.1. Taxonomy (NCBI): domain Eukaryota; kingdom Metazoa; phylum Arthropoda; class Arachnida; order Araneae; family Salticidae; genus Maratus; species Maratus speciosus. The sequence goes on from OZ010792.1 coordinate 41,798,374, forward strand.
TTTGATAAACACGCTGATGCAGACAGTTTTCAAATCGAAGAATTGTTTTAAGAGATATTTAATGCTAAATTTGGCAAAATTGTTCCATTAAAAAAGTTTTATAGCAGCAAAAACTATAAATAGGAATGTAATAATTTTTAGATCCTTTTATGCGTTAGAATTTGCGGGTGTTTAAATTGCATTAATTTTTTTAATTTGACTCATTTTTGGAGGTTTTATTTCTATTTTAAATTCAAATTTTCAGCATTTTGAGAGATATTTTTTACATTATTTTAGAAAAAGTTATTAATTTATACTTTTGCCAAATGTATAAACAGCGCAAACAATAATGTTTGCTTCAAATTAAAAATTTATTTACACGTGACTATTATAAACAGAAAAAATCATTTGGAATTAGAATTAAATAATTATGTACAAAAAGCAGGAACTTATTAAAAATTACGTCATAAAAAGTATACACGTGGATTTTAAAAGAGAAAGGTTATTGTAAAATAATAAATTCATTAACATGCGTTAGAAGTCTTAAATAGGAGAAATTACGTCATATTTACGTCACATTACAATTATTACATAAAATGAACACAAAATATTGCAAAACGGTTTAAATTTAGAAATTGCGCTAGACATTTATTTGATATTTTGAGAGGATCTTTTCAACTACTTTTGTTAGGAAAGCGCAAATAATATTTCATTTCTAACAAAAGTATTTTCGCGTGAATATTTAAAAGAGAAAGAATAGCTTGGTCAAAATTACGTCAGATTAAAAACTATTAATTTAAAATGTCTCATTTAAAAGAACTTTCTTTTCGCTTTGTTAAAAAATACCAGGAGACAAAGACTGTTTACTTAATTCCTTTTATATTAGCTTATTTTGAAATGTTGTTACACGTGTCTACATCAAGTTATTTTTATTTCGACGTTTTATTTGTATTTTTATTAATGTTGCACTAATTTATTTGTTCTTTCGTTATTTAAAATAAAAATTATGTCAATTTGTATAATTTGGCGAGTGGTTTGGCGATTTATATAATTTGGCGAAATTGGTCGACGGGATAATCAAGTAGTACCGCAGCGGATTTGGCGTTAAAATTCCCCAATCAAAGAGAAATGAATAGAAATCCGTTTATAGGGAGATCGCCACAGTTTTTTAAATTATAATTCAATCTTTCGAAATCTTTTTAAAGCCGATCAAATTAGCGTGCATTTAGAGTCTGCGAAATCTGGACGGGGATTGGCGAGCGTAGCTCGTAGGGGGCCGAGCCCCCTAGTCTTTTAAAATAATTCTTCGATTTGAAAACTGTCTTCATCAGCGTGTTTATCAAACATTTCTCTATAATACCGCCGATTTTCATATTTTTGTATGCAATATTTTTCTTAATATTAACGGACAAAGACCTCCGGTCACAAAAAATTCAAAACCGGCGGCGGTGACAGCGTAAGTTACTTTTTTTTTAGAATAGAGAGATATTTAAACAAACCCCCCTTCTCAATGTAATCCAAATTACTCCCGTTTTTGCCTGGGAAATCAGGTGCAGAGCTATTAATATTAGGAGTTTTGCATATTTTATTCATGTAAATAGATTTATAATGCCAGCACACTTAACCCTTTCAGGGGCAATGCATTTCTGTTGTTAAAATTTTGAAATAATTGAATGATATCAGGAATTATAGTCCAAGAGGCCGACAGCACAAAAACCTATGTTATCAAGCACAAGGGGAAAAACCTTTATTTTATAGGGGTTTCCTACAAATATTAAGGAGTTCCTACAAACATATTCCTACAAACAAAGGTATTAAAACATGTAGGATAGTTGCAGGACAAACACAATGATAAACCTACGAGTCAATCACTGGTGTTATTAATTTTGGGCTTATGCATTAGTGCACTTCCGACAGACATGGATCATTAGATTCCTCTACTTCTACTTTCCCATAAAATAAAGGTTTTTTGCTTGTGCTTGATAACATATGTTTTTGTGCTGTCGGCTCTTGGGCTATTAGAAACAAATTTTATTTGAAAACTAGAGAACAGGAATTCGGCTTTTTCAGAATTTAGTGTCGCCCCCGGGAATTTCCACTACTTCCTTTTCTTCTGGTGGACTGGTATTTTTTACGTACTTTTTACGGCTGCTCTTTCATCTTCACCTAACGCTTCATTTATAATGGCTGTTTCATAATAATAGAAACCAGTCCACCAGAAGGAAATAACTAGGTTAAGCGGGACTCTGATAAACGGGTCTCTACTGCAAAACATATTTCAATTTTATGACTTAAAGCACACGCTTTTATTTTATGTAAAATGACGTCATTTGCATTAATATAGATTCTTAAAATTAAATATAGTTTATAATAGCTCCATGTTTTATCATAAATCATTCATTTGTATTTTTCTCAAAATAGCACGTATTTTAATTTTTTTTTTTTTCAATTTTTATGAGAAAATGACAAGAAGAAGATATAATTGCAATTTTTCAACAATTTTTTCTTTACTTTCTACAGATATGGCGTACTTGAGTTGCCAAAATGAAACAAATGTCGCGAAAAACTACAAAAAAATTAATATTTCAAAAACAAATGGAGATGCAGTTTTCAAACAAATTGTATTAAAAAGTACTTTTTTTCCCAATACGACGGTATAAACATTGAAAATGTACGATGCTTAAAAGTTTTTAAAAATGCTGTAGAGCATTTAATCGCACAATAATACATCTTCTTTGTTTATTGCTAGCGTCTGTAAGGTAACGTTATTTTTTGGAGATAAAATAAGCTGAGAGAAAGAAATAGCATACCGTCCCGGGGGCTAATAAGTGAAAGCTTTCTTTCACGTGCATCATAAAAGCAAATATTATTCAAAATTTCCTGAGCCATTTGTGGATTTAAATTAAGTGGGATACATATTATTCCATAACACTTCAAGTAGTTAAATCAGCTTTAGTCAGTTTTGTGGCAGGAGAGTAATATTTTCCATTGTTACCGAATTTTTTTAATCATAAAAGAGGACAGATCCCATCATGCCATAAGGAATTCGCAGCTGATGTCACTCAGAGCAAAACTTTGACGTCACTACAGCGTCTAGAAAAATTATTGTGGAAATCGGCTGTCCCAGTAATACTTAAAAAGGTGCTAAAATGTTGAATCGCTTAAATGTCCAACGATATTGAAGTCCAAAGAATCGATCGCAGCCATTTAGTAAAGAGAAATAATAGAGATGAAGTATGACGCCTGGGGGTGACGCCGAAAATGTAACCCTAAAATCCGTTACAAACGGCCCAAACACAACCACGTGTTTTTACGCGCTTAACAATTCAAACCTGTATTTATTTGCTTTTGCTTTTATCATTGCAAATTTTATTCATAAATCGCGTGTTGAGCGTAGATATGATCAAAATTTCGCTTAAAAATGATAATATGGGCAGTCATAAGATGAAACTAGAGAACAGAAATTCTGCTTTTTCAGAATTTAGTGTCGCCCCCGGCAGCAAATTCACAAACACTCAACGTTCCAGCGCTTTTGACGCCAAGCTCTGTAGCCAAGTGTTTTGGCGTGAAAACGAACTGCGCACATGCGCGTATGCAGCATTCTGTTCTCGTCAGTTTCGCGGTAGTTGTTTATTATGTTTCGTCGAATGTTTTTATGTTATAGATACCCTTACAGAATTTAAGGAGGCTTTTTTTCCCCATATTAAGTCAACGTATCCAAATAGTATTATTGATTTTTCCATTTTCATTCTACACTTTTAGTAATAAATATATATGTATATCGGTTATCCTTAAAAAACAACTGGTGAATTTTGATTTAGTTATTAGCATAGCCTGAGAATACAAATGTTGTTTATAAAATAGTTTCTAAATTTACAGAAAATCTTAGAAAATTAAATATAATAAGTTTTTTTCTTTTTATTTACTCATATTATTGCTGAGGTATTCAGAATTAAGACAGCTGCTAACCCTTCTTTTTTTTTTTTTTTTTTTTTTTTTTTTTTTTTAGAATAAAAAAACATATACCATACATGGCACCAAAAATTTAATAAAATTGTTTAATGATATGGCTTTTTTTTATTATTTAATAATATATCACTGCCTCCCCCCCTCTCTTCATGTGGTACTTATTTGATTTAATTTCTTCACAAAAAATTGTGGTATTAAAGTGTGTTTGACATTTAAAAACTGGAAGGTTGGCAGATATAGATTAATAACTTTTAAATCCATTCTCAAATCCACTGGAACTAATTTCTGACACATTTCGAAATTCTCTTTTGTTCAGAAACACATGAAATTGACAGAAAATACTGTTAAAGTCTGCATTTTAAATGAATTTCTGGATGCGACAGCGCAGGAAATGAGAAAAACCTGTCATCCCATGACAAAAATTACTTGTAAATCAAGTAATTTAGTTAATAAATGAAAAATGCTATTCGATTATAAATTTCTATTTTTAAGATTTATTTATGAATCTGTTTTTTATCGACTTTTTCTGTTTTAAAGAATTTAATTACTATATTTCTGATACCTTGCTTTAATAGGTAGCAAGTAAATAGTAATTAGGCCTACCAGTTATATTTTTTAGGTTAAAAGCATGTCAGGAAGTTTTGTTTTTGTTGAGCAGGGAATTTAAGAAAAGCTTTAAGGCTGTTCTCAAATCAAAAAGGGCAACTTTATGACATAAGTTTTTATTTATTTTTGTTCGGAAATACATGAAACTAGCGGGTGTCAAAAAATATAACTGTTCAGAAACTATGTAATCGAACTGTTTTTTCGCAAACATGATAGATCTTTCAGAAAATATTGTCAAAACTGCCGTTTTGAACCGAAGTTCGCGAAGAAAGCAGAAAAACCAGTCAGCGAAGGGAGAAAAACGTCTTTGTGACGTGATCAAAATCGCTTATGATTCAATAGGTAATTCGATTCCAAATCGCTGCCATAATCAGGCCTTCCAATTTTATATCTTTCCGTTTAAAAATGAATTTGTAAATGTGTCAAAACGTTTTGCACTTGTTGAGCAGAGCAGTTGAGCAGCCTTAAGCTAAGTATAGACGTTTCTCTAAATAAGATAATATAGAGTTTTTCTAAATCTCAATGAATAACTGGTAGACAAAATTACTTTCGTCAGTCAGTGGGTTAAACAAATATCTTATAAATTCATTAAAGTATGAAAGTCATATTCTAAAAGTAGGGTGTACCCCCAAACTGTTCCTAAATTGAAAAATCATTAATCTGATAGAAAAATGAAAGAGGGGGGGTGGGGGGTTAGGAAAATTGAAAAATAGTGGGCCCACCAAAAGTTACAAACTATAGCCGCTTGTGATTTTTTATTGACTTTTTCTGTTTTAAAGAATTTAATAACTATTTCTGATACCTGTATTAGCAGGGCTCAATAAATCAAGGTCGTAGGAAAGAGGGTAGGTCCTATTTTTTTATGAACCAAAAGCTTTGAGGGTGTATGAGCATTTTTGGATATCTTTAACCTGTTATCAATCATCAACAAATCGCTTATCTTAACATTCTCTCAACTAGTAACAAAGATAATTATAGTGAAATTTTATTTATTTATAGTTATCATTTAAGGAAAGGCCAAAGTTACAGAGTGGGTCTATAAAAAGATTAAGTATTTCACTTGTTCATAATATACTATACGTACATATATTCCGAAAATGCTTATTTAGAAGCTGATTGTTTTGTATTTAGTATTCTGACACTAGATGGCAGCACATCACATGGCACTTATAAAACTCCATAAATAAATAGTTTAGGAAGAAGAAAAATCATACTTATAGAACATATATATATCTATAAGATTAAATACGTCCCTTGTTTATAATGCATATATAATTATTCAGACGATGAAATAAGCATTTATTATTTCGCCTGGTATTCTTGCAAGTATTCCATAAACAAAAAATACGCGGTCATGGTCAAATGTACGTAATATTAAAGATCGCAAATTCACAAACACTCAACGTTCCAGCGCTTTTGACGCCAAGCTCTGTCATGGTCAAATGTACGGAATATTAAAGATCGAAATTAGCTTCAGACTTGCATGCGCGTCGAAGATGCGCGTCTAAGTTCATTTATTCGCCAAAGCCCTTGGCTATACAGAGCTTGGCATCAAAAGCGCTGGGACATTGAGTGATTGTGAATTTGCCCCCCGGAATTTCCATTACTTCATTTTCTTCTGATGGACTGATGGCTTCTATATTATGAAACATCCATTATAAATGAAGTGTTGGGGGGGGGGGATGACCATAATTTATTTCTTTTTGGCCAGTTTTTTGTTTTTTATTAGCAGAATTATGGCCATTTTTTTCTCCATTCTGACCAGAAAATCAGAGTTCTAACTTTTTACGGCTGCTCTTTCATCTTCACCTAACACTTCATTTATAATGGCTGTTTCATAATAATAGACGCCACGAGTCCATCAGAGGAAAATAACTCGGTTAAGCGAGACTCTACTGCAGTACAAAACATATTTCAATTTTAAGACTTAAAGCACACATTTTATTTTATGTAAAATGACTTCATTCGCATCCGCTTAAGAATTCCACATTTACGATCTACTCTTAAACATCTACAGTAAAGCAGGCATAGCACATCACTATCGTGAAATAATGCACAAATGCAGCAAAAAGATGCCGTCATTCAAGAAAATCGGCAAAAAAAAAACGGCTATCTAATGATTCATAGATACTTAAAATTAAATATAGTTTATAATAGCTCCATTGTTTTGACAGAAATCATTCGTTTATATTTTTTTTTCAAAATAGCACGTATTTTAATTATATTTTCTTTCAGTTGTTATGAGAAAATGGCAACAAAAATATATATTTACTATTTTAGAACTATTTTTCCTTTACTTTCTACAGAGATGGAGTACTTCCGTTGCCAATATTAAGCAAATGGCTCTAAAAACTACAAAAAAATTAATATTTCAAAAATAAATGGATATACAGTTTTCAAACAAAATGCATTTAAAAGAACTTTTCATTTCCAATAAGACGGTATACAAATCAAAAAAGTGCGATACTTAGAAGTTAAAAAAATTTCTGTAAAGTATTTAATCATACTGCTTTGTTTTACGGCTGGCTTCAGTAAGGTAATGTTATTTTTTGGAGACACACAAAATAAGCTGGGAGAAAGAAATAGCATACCGTACCGGGGGCTAATACCTGTGTCCCTGTCCCACGTGCTTGTCTTGTTTGGGCCGAATGAGGACATGCCAGCTTCCTGTGAATTGCCGGGTTGTCTGGATGCGAAGCACTCTTCGCTGCACTAGCAGCCGATGTACAACACGACTACGAAAAATCGTGAAAATCGCTATCACGGCACCCCCTTCCGGGTCGGCTATTTTCAACTGGGATTATACACTTTTCGATGATACAAAACATATTGCGCAAAAATCGCGATCATAGCAGCCGCTTCCGGGGGAATATACCCATTTCCAACTGGGATCTGACGCCATAGCCAAAAATGTACATATAAAGTTTCGTTTAATTCTATGCATAACTTTCCGATGATACAATAAGGAAAATGGCGGAAAAAATCGGTATCACAGTACCGCTTCTGGTGGAATAACATCATTTTCAACTAGCAACTGCTGGCTATAGCCAAAAACATACACAGTGAAACCTCCTTGAACGGTCACCTCTAAACAACTACAACCTCCGAATGTTGGCCACAAATTGATGGAACCAAACACAGCCTATAGCATTAACGTTAGTACGAACCTCTAAATAAGGAATTCTGAACAACGGCCGCTCAAAAGTCACCAGAAATTTTTTTTAACACTTTCTGGTGCAATTTCATATTTATTTGCAAACCAAAATCTGAAGCAGATGAAACAAAGTTTACTTAATAGGTCAACCAAATGTTATTTAATCTCTTGAATACGTAATCATTTTCCAGTTACTGCTACATTTGATTCATACAGCAAATAGTGGAAGATAGGAAAGAGGAAGCGAAAAGTGATGCAGAAGGGGATATGGAAGAGATTATAGAATCACCTAAAATTTCCAGTATTAACTTGTATACCAAATTTTTTACGAACCTTCGTGAAATCAAAAATTTTGCATTAATTATAATGATGATGAGTTGTACAGCAAAACAACTCATACTGTTATTTCTTTGGAGAAAGATATTTGCGGAAAAAAAGTAACTGCATATCACTGATTTTTTTTTTAATGTAATAAAACAATGAGGATTAATTAAAATGGCTGTGTATTTCTGTTTACATTTATGTAATTATGATTTTTGAAGTGAAAACTTCTTTAGGCGCGTTGAGCTTTTTTCAGATGGAGAAAAACCACTGATTTGGAGACACTGTTACGTAACCGACATGCTAGCATTTTGGCACATAGACACTAGCGCGCCAAGCGGTGAATGACAGGAACTTTACCCTCTTCAGCTCAATCCGAAAAAGACGAACGAAGCTAAAACTCACTTTTTCTCCCGGCGTAGCTTTTTTTGAGATGGAGAAAAACCACTGATTTGGAGGCACTGTTACGTAACCGACATGCTAGAATTTTGGCACATAGACACTAGCGCGCCAAGCGTAATATAATTGTGGTACTGTATTCATTAATAAAAAATACTTTTGGATAGTATTGAATGGGAGTATGGATTTCAATATTTGGATAGTATTGAATTGTAATGGTTACCGTTTATATTTCACCGGATAAATCTTTAAATGCAATACGAGAATTTTTGTACGAAAATTTGTTTATTTATATGCACAGTCGTGGAAAAAAAAACGTAAACACCCCCTACTAACTCTTGAACAAATTATCGTAGACGAAAGTTACTGGCGCCAAACGATTGGAAGTAAAGTCTACTTTTAAATGATGTACATAAAATTTGCTTAGGGGCCATCTACATATTAAAACGAGCCCAAACTTCATTTTTTTCAACGGCAATACCAATTTTAACAAGATATTTCAAATCTTCGGTTCAAACTATGCCTAGACACCAAATTTCAAGTCATTTGAATGATAAGTTTTTGAATTATAAACATTCAAACTTTAGTGCTTCTAATGTTAAATTACATTTTCATATTTTTATTTATATCTCCTGAAATTATGCTTCTAATGTGTTAATTTTTTGTGCAGCAATAATACTAATGTGCCCAAACATAAATACGCTGAATTTGCAATTTTTATAATTTTATGATATGAATTATGAATTATGAAATTAATATTCGAAAAAATTATGAATTGCAACCTACAATTTTTTTGATGGATTTAGATTTATTAAGTCCTGCTTTATGAAAATCCAAAATTTCACATTTTTCTTCCAAATAGTTTTCAAATTATTCTGTGATAGAAGTGAGTAGATATTTTGAAATTTCCTCTGCTGTCCTGTTATCAAACAGTACCTTGATCAAGAAGGCGGCTCTCTCGGTTAACAATCGAGTTCGGAATTTCAATTTGGATATATCCCTTAAAATACGCTCGTTTTAAAATAATTAATTTCTTGGAAACTTATGGCACTAATTGCATAAAAATTTGTTTTTAGGCTACTTGAAGGGTGTAGAGTTCATTTATGCTCTCAAAATTGTGTATTGCTATTGAAAAAAATAAAGTTATGGTTCGTTTCAATATGTAGATGGCCCCTAAGCAAATTTTATATACATCATTTAAAAGTAGACTTTATTTCCAATCGTTCGGTACCAGTAACTTTCTTCTACGATAATTTGTTGAGGAGTTAGTAGGGGGTGTTTACTTTTTTTCCCACGGCTGTACATGTATAATTTAATAATATAATTTAATATAATAATATATATTACAAATTATTAATGTTTATTTATATGTAATTTATAGTTAAATTATATTACTATGAAAATTGTAATATAATTTTGGTAGTAATAGTTTATAATAATGAATAAAAAAACACTACATTTAAAAGTATTTCCTGCACAATAAAACATTTCCTGACGATTAAAAAAACACACACGTAATTGTTGAAGCTTTCACTTCTATTAGCACTCCCGGAGTGCCACTGTTTTTTTTGTTTTTTTTTAATGAAACCTCTGAATAACATCCACCTCAGAATAGCGGTCAGTTTTCCTCGGTCCCACTGGTAACCGTTATTCAGAGGTTACACTATATATTAAGTTTGGTTCAATTCCATATACATAACTTCACGCATTTTTCGGCATCTCTGACCCCTAAAACTGATAAATCCGTCGGAAACCGGAAATCGTAAAATAATTCGATTAAAATACTTTCTTTTATTATAGATAGAAGAAAGTAAAAAATGTAAATTATTGTTATGAAGGAAATTTTATATTAACTGTTTTAAAAGCGAAGATTTGTTGTTGATCTTTAAGACTTAAAGATAGTGGAAATAATTTAAAATGTTGATGTTGTAGTTTAAACTATGTTATGTGAAACTGCAGTCATAGCTATTTATTTGTTATTAATAAAAAATTAATTTAATTTAAGATTTGTTTTCCTTGTGCATTTCTTTCTTATAATTTAAAATAAATTTTTATTAAGTAACTAGCAGACTCGCCCGGCGTTGACCGGAGTTTGTAAATAATAACCCTAAACAAAACTTGAATTTGTATGATTTTATATCTTTAGAAATTCTTTTAAATGAACCTAATTTCGGAGGACCCATGGCCTTGCGTAGCGTCTAGTGTGTTCCCATCAAACTTCTTTCCGAACGAACCTGTAATCTAGATCCCCACTACCTATGGCAGCATTTATCGGAAGCGCCCGCACGTGCCGGAGACAATCGAAAATCAAGTTGAATGAGCCAAACCTCGTAGGAATCAAACCCATAGAATCAGAAAAAAAAAAAAGAATTCACCATTAATGTTAGAAAATATTGGTAACTAAGGTATAAGATAAAATTCCATAATACGGAAAGTAGCTGAATTGTAATCTAAGTTGAAAGAAGCAAATCCCGTTGAAATTTGGCTCTTAAACTCGAGGAAATAACGCGCCACCAAGCGGTGGAAGATGCCCCCTCACATTGTAAATTTCATGAATTACTGTTAGCATTAACACGATATTTAATAAACGGATGAATTCCCTTATCTAAAGTTACCTTTAAAGTAACGCGATTTTTAATTTACGGCTGTAGTGAGTAGACGTAAGTTGATGCTGAAAAAGGAGATTAATGTTCGAAGAAGGTGGTAGCTGAGGTACAAATAAAGACCGGGCCCTGGGGGCCAGGGTCTTAACTGTAATGTAGTTGGGTATAAGAAAAATTTTGAGGCGTTTTAAAGTAGCTGGAAGACGCTAAAACTATGTTAAAGAAAATTGCAATAGAATAGGATAGTTTTTAGAAAAGCTGGATCAAAGGCCCCAAGCAGACGATTAATATTCAAAATTGGTGGTAGCTGAAGTCTGCAATTTTTAGGTGCGTTCGTAATTATATAAATACGTAGCACCTATAGTCGTCGTTCAGTCCGTCCGTCTGTCCGTCCGTCTGTCCGTCTGTCCGTCCGTCTGTCCGTCTGTCCGTCCGTCCGTCCGTCTGTCCGCATGTAACAGAGCAAAAACTACCCAACCGAATAGTCTGAAATTTCAAATATGTGATTGTTGCAAAATTTTGTCGAGCCATTTCAAATTTTATGAAAATCGGATGTATAGTTTAATTACAGGGACAGTCAAAAGTTTTTCTTTACATTACGGCCAATGGGAAAAATTATTGCAAGTGGATTTTAATGATATTAGAGCCTTCCGAATGATCTGAAATTTTAAAGATATAATTGTTGCAAAATTTTGTCGAGCCATTTCAAATTTTAGGAAAATCGGACGTATAGTTTAATTACAGGGACAGTCAAAAGTTTTTCTTTACATTACGGCCAATGGGAAAAATTATTGCAAGTGGATTTTAATGGTATTACAGCCTTCCGAATGGTCTGAAATTTTAAAGATATAATTGTTGCAAAATTTTGTTGAGCTATTTCAAATTTTAGGAAAATCGGATGTATAGTTTAATTACAGGGACAGCCAAAAGTTTTTCTTTACATTACGGCCAATGGGAAAAATTATTGCAAGTGCATTTTAATGATATTACAGCCTTCCGAATGGTCTGAAATTTTAAAGATATAATTGTTGCAAAATTTTGTTGAGCTATTTCAAATTTTAGGAAAATCGGATGTATAGTTTAATTACAGGGACAGTCAAAAGTGTTCCGAAAAAATTATTGGAAGTGCATTTTAATGATGTATCAGACTATGCACGTTATGAAGTGCAAAAAATTATACATTCAGTACAATATGGGGTGCAAAAAATAATTTTAAAACTAGTTATAGTACGAACGCACCTCATTTGCCACGTTTGACGAGCAATTTCCAACTTGTTTTTTTTTTTTGTCGCTCATGTAGTAGCTGGAGAACCTAAGAAGTTGTTAGAAAAAAAAGTTCGTGAATCCGACCATTTTTAAGCGATCTATGACAGAGGGCCCAAAAAGGCCCAACTGATAGTTGAGAGCAGGGCCCTAACATGAAAACGTGTTTAAATGTTTTAGTACTTAGCGTTTTAGATATTCAATTAGTCAAAATTAATCATAGGGTATGAAATAATCATTAGAATATTATTTTAATGAAATGCGCAAAAATGGGGTAAATGCTTAAAAAGGGGCGCTAGAGCCCCGATAAAAATATGAGGGTATTGGTCTAGGGGGAAGAGTCCAAGACTCAATTTTAAAATTACGCACTGCGAAAGTGATAAAATTAGGGCCTGAAAAACGCATGGAACACAAAAAATTTAAGGGGCCCTGGACCGTGCCCTACGGGACCTTAGACGGGCCCGTGGTCTTAACTGGAATATAGAAACGGGAGAATAACTAAACGGAGAAAGTGTCCCAAAAATGAAGATCGGATAAAAAGGAAGCAATTTATTAACAATTTAGTGCACTAAAACTTCAAGGGGCCCGGTACAGGGCCCCTTGCAACGGTGCCAGGGTCTTAACTGAAATGCAGAAATGTGGTATAAGCTGAAAGGGGAATTCACCCCAAAAACGAAGAAGATCGGATAGAAAAAAGGCATGTCATTAATAATTTAGTGCACTAAAACTTCAAGGGGCCCTGTACTGGGCCCCTTGCAAGGATGCCAGGGTCTTAACTGAAATGTAGAAATGGGGAAGAAACTGAAAGGAGAATTCACCCCAAAAAGGAAGAAGATCGGATAGAAAAGAGGCATGTTATTAACAATTTAGTGCACAAAAACTTCAAGGGGCCCTGTACTGAATCCCTTTCAAGGGTGCCAGGGTCTTAACTGAAATGTAGAAATGAGGCAGAAACTAAAAGGAGAATTCACCCCAAAAACGAAGAAGATAGGATAGAAAAGAGGCATCTTATTAACAATTTAATGCACGAAAACTTCAAGGGGCCTAGTACTGGGCCCCTTGCAAGGGTGCCAGGGTCTTAACTGAAATGTAGAAATGGGGCAGAAACTAAAAGGAGAATTCACCCCAAAAACGAAGAAGATCGGATAGAAAAGGGGCATGTTATTAACGTTTTAGTGCATAAAAACTTAAAGGGGCCCAGGTGCCCCGGCCCTTAAAAAATAAAAATCCGAGCCTCAGGGGCATCAGGACCTGTCTTAGAATTGAATTTTCAGACTTCTACGTGCGGTAGTTTTCGCTAGCCATCGCACACACACAGAGCGATTTGTTCTTTTATTAACATAGATAGTAGATGATGATGAGTAAAAATGTAAGTGCTGGTATTTGCGATTTAAAAAATTCTATTGGCGAGATTTGTGCCCAGCTAACATAAAAGTACCCATTTTTTCTTTTTATCCCGGAGCAAATGACAAATTGCAAAATATTTTTTCAATTTAAACGTTTGAAAAAAAAAAAAAATGTTGATATAAAAATGAGCATTTAGAGTATATAACATTTGAAAATTACAGACTTTCACCATTTTTTTTTTTAATCAGTACAAGGCATTACTTAAAATAAAAGAACTAAAGTAATAAATTAAAGTCAATTTAAATTGCAGGTCTGAAATTATAAAAAAGTTAATAATGCAGCATGGCGTACGTAATACGCATGGTCTGTCATTGCAGTAAAGAATAAACGTTTCATTTATTGAATGAAGACGTTCATGGCTTTTTTTTAACAAACTAGGGGGCTCGGCCCCCTACGAGCTACGCTCGCCAACCCCCCGTTCAGACACTGCAGTCTCTAAAAGCACGCTAATTTGATCGGCTTTAATTGAATTTTTTTTGGAAGATTGAATTATAATTAAAAAAACAAAGGCGATCGCCCTATAAACGGGTTTCTATTCATTTCTCTTTGATTGGGGAATTTTACGGAAAAATCAGCTGCTGTTAAAAGATACAATGGCATTTCAAAATCATCTAATATAAAATGAATTAAGTAAACAGAGTCTTTGTCTCCCGGTATTTTTTAACAAAGCGAAAAGAAAGTGCTTTTAAATAAAACATTTTAAATATATCGTTTTTAATCTGACGTAATTTTCACCAAACTTTTCTTTCCCTTTTTAATATTCACGTGAAAATGCTTTTATTAGAAATGAAATATTATTTGCGCTGTCAAAAAAAAAAAAAATAGTTGAAAAGTTCATCTCAAAATATCAAGTAAATGTCTCGCGCTATTTTTAAATTTAAACTACTATTTTGCAATATTATTTTTTGTACATTTTACGTAATAAGTGTAATGTGACGTAAATGTGATGTAATTTCTCCTATTTAAGACTTCTAACGAATGTTAATGAATTTATTACTTTACAATATCCTTTCTCTGTTAAAATTCACGTGTAATTATAGATGAAGTAATTTTTAATAAGTTCCTGCTTTTTATGCGTAATTATTTAATTCTAATTTGAAAGTTTTTCTTTTCTGTTTATAATAGTCACGCGTAAATAAATTTTTAATTTGAAGCAAACATTATTGTTTCCGTTGTTTATACAGTTTGGCAACAGGTTAAATTAGTACAATTTTCTGAAATAAGTAAAAAAATATCTCTCGAAATGCTGAAAATTTGAATTTAAAATAGAAATGAAACCTCGAAAAATGAGTCAAATTAAAAAAATAAATTATTTCTGCACACCGGGAAATTATAACGTATAAAATGATCTAAAAAGTATTAAATTCCGATGTACAGTTTTTGCTCCTATAAAACTTTTTTAATGGAACGATTTTGTCCAACTTTAGCATTAAATATCTCTTAAAATAATTCTTCGATTTGAAAACTGTCTACATCAGCGTGTTTATCAAACATTTCTGTATAATACTACCAATTTTCATATTTTTGTATACATTATTTTTCTTAATATTAACGAAGAAAGACCTCCGGTCACAAAAAATTCAAAACCGGCGGCGGCGGCGGCGGTGACAGCGGGAGTTACTTTTTTTTAGAATAGAGAGAAAATTTTTATATGTATAATTCCAAAGTTATGAAATGATTTTATTACAGCATCCTCATCATCAAGTAACTGCCAAATGGTAAAAAAATCCATGTCAGTGTCAGCAATAAATGTAAGTTATAATTTAATAATAAATATTTTCTATTCGGAAAATAACAAATTAAGATGTTTTGTGATGCTACGATTAAATAATCCCAACAAAAAGTTTTCGGTAAAAAAAAAAAAAAAGCGCCAAGTTCTCCTTAATGTTTCGGCCAGAAAAAGTAGTGA
Source organism: Maratus speciosus (assembly GCA_963932465.1). NCBI lineage: Eukaryota > Metazoa > Arthropoda > Arachnida > Araneae > Salticidae > Maratus > Maratus speciosus. The sequence continues at coordinate 41,813,984 of OZ010792.1, forward strand.
TATCTGAAGTTCGCACAAGTTAAAAGCCAAACATCCCAAATCTTTCATTGAAAATGGCTTCCTGCGACTTGGCCGTTAATGTCTTCTACAGCATTTCAAAATTAATTATTGGAAATTACGCATTTATGAATTATTTAAATATTAAAAATAATATTAGAATGCAAAGCGGCAAATTCACATAAAGACATTATAAGTAAAAGATTTCTGTTAACTACCATTCAGTTTCAACAAACATTAGTTTTGATTACAGATCATTTAGTCCACTTGTGGTTTAATTGCCATTTTGTACGGTCTAAAGCTAAAGTCATTAACGTAAAACCCAAGAAATAAAACAAAATGTACTTACTTCAAATCTCACAATATGTTACATTATATTTTATTGTATAATATTGAAATCTTGTGTATTGACAAAAGAGAATTTTTGTTTGAACATTTATTATAGTTTGTTTGCATACATTAAGAGGTATTCGATTTATAAACTGTTAAAAGCTGATACTAATTATGTTTTAGCAATTAGGGATATTATCTCCTGAATAGAAGTATTTTGTTGTTTTTAACTTCTAAGCATTTAAATAGACTGAAGTTATTTAAATGCTTTTTTCAAATGTGTATTTTATTTCTGTACTCTGTGCCACAAAATGCCTAAAATAATCAAAAAATGTAGTTGACATGTAGCTCATTTGTACATATTTTAAAATTTGAAAAACTCTCTCGAAGGCATTAACGGCCAAGTCGCAGGAAGCTATTTTCAATGAAAGATTTGGGATGTTTGGCTTTTAACTTGTGCGAACTTCAGATATCACTACTTTTTCTGGCCGAAACATTAAGGAGAACTTGGCGCTTTTTTTTTTTTTTTTTACCGAAAACTTTTTGTTGGGATATCACTACTTTTTGTATGTTTTTCAAGTTTGTTACTCTAAACTATATTAATATGAAAAAACTTAAATTTCGGTACTTTATGCTAGCCGGGAGCAAATTTTCCTCATTAGCCTTTTGTTTTTTCGCCAATAGCAGTTTTCATTTTTCACATGTGTAAATTTGAAACAATGCTTTGATTTTCAAATAAAATATTTTGGTTTATGTTACTATTTCTTATTTATTTATTTAATTATTTCTATGTTAAATATTCTATTAAATAAAATGAGGGAAATGCATCTAGTTTAAATGAGATGACTGAAAAGTATATATCTTTAAATGAAATGAATGCAATATGAACAATGGAGTTGGGAACAGTATTTGGCGATTTGCCACTTGCGCCCGGCTAACATAAAGATACCTAAATTTATTTCACTGAGCTTTACAAATTTATACTTTATTTCTTTTTATATTAAAGTACTAGCCGCCTCTAGCAAGCAGTATTTACCGTATTAATTCCATGTTAAACGTTGCATCATGTTACTGTTATTCATAATTTAATTTACTTGCCCATTCTTTTGCCAAGTCGGAAGCTTTTGATAGAGAAATCAAGAACTCTTTACGATCATGGAAGCACATCATATATTTTGTGTTGCTATGTATTTCATCTTTCGTGACAAATATCTCTTAACTCACTTATGCATGTTTCCTTGGCAGTTACGATTCGTTCTCTAATGCGGAAATTTTTAATCCTATTAAGTAATCTTTTTTAATTGGGCTCACTGCCAATTGTTGTATTTTAACTGATACGACTGGGTACAAGTAAAATGGTTCTTGTGAAATCCTTTGACAATATCTGCATTTGCATTAAACCATATTGATGCTAATATCTTTTTGTTTCACGTTAACCTTTTCAATAGACTCGATTACGGAAGAATAGAAGGTCTGCCGGCTCACTGCCATGATCCATTTGAAAATCTATCATTCTTCTCATCTGATCGTGTTGAAGAATTAGTCAATGTGCCATGGTTTTAAGATTTTAGCTAATTTTATTCGAAACCTGAAAACTAAAATGCGAGGAACCAGATTATAGAAGATTCATTCTAACGTACATATCGATTAACAGGTTACATATTATAGAATTATAATAATCATAAGGAGAACTGGCAGTTTCAATGCTTTAATAGTCTCCGTAAATTCTCTTTATATAATACAGAAGTTTTAGCGGTGTAAAGATTAACAACATGGTCACAGTAAGTATAATAACAGTACAATATAATAACAATAACAGACGAAACTATTAGCACTTGGCCAATATGGCCAATGTTAAAATATAGTTTTTGTTTTATGTTAATTCATATTTTGTCTCACGTGAACTTATGACATTATGCATTGATGAGTTGGTCATTAGTAAAGACAACTAAACTTGTTGTATCATATAGAAAATGTAATAGATAAAATGGCTGTTCTGTTATCCATATTGATGTTATTAAAATTCATTTCGTAAGTTTCTTTTCTAAATAATGCGTTCCTTTCTTTCTTATTAATGTGTACTTAATTTAATTATCAATCGACTCAAAGCTATCATACTCTGCATATAAGAATACTAATAATTTTTAATAGGTTATGGGCTTTTCAGCTCGCTTTGAATTGCGCTAGTTAGCTCAAGTCTGATTGATTAGAATTAGATATAGATAAGTTAGGTTTTGCTCATAGCAAGTGAAGTAAAACATTAGTTTATTTTAGTAGAGAAGATTATCATTAAAAGATTTTGAAATCGCATTAAAGTTTAAGAAGAAATGGATTTAACAAAACAAGTTAAGTTATTGACTGGTGTAGTAGACTGGCCAATATGGAAACGCAAGATTAGAGATTTACTTGATTATCACGAAGGAGCACTTGATGTTATAGATGGTAAATTAAAGAAACCTGAGCCATTAAGTAGCACTGCTGATGATAGAGAAATCAAGGAACATAAAGTAAGTTCTGATTTGTATCGTAAAGCTAACAGTTACGTAAAATCCGTGATAGCAAGTACCGTAACTGATGTAGTTTATCAAAAGATTATGGATAAAGAAACAGCATATGAAATGTGGGAAGCCTTAAAGCATCATTTGGAAGCAACGTCAAAAGATCAGTTATTTAAGATATGTACAGAATTTTTCGCATTTAACTGGGCGTTAGGCGATGATGTATCAACTCACATAGCTAAGTTAAGAACCATTTGGAGCGAATTAAATAACGGACTTAAAGATATTGGTGTAAATAAGTTACCTGATTTAATGTTAGTTTGTAAAGTATTGCAAATTTTGCCTCGCAAATTTGAAACATTTAAGTCTAGCTGGATGTTGTTGTCTAAAAATGAAGACAGAACATTTGATGAGTTAACAGAGCAACTTTGTATGTTTGAGAGAAATTTCATCAAAGTTGAAAACGGCGATATTGCTGTTCAGGAAGCACTAGCAGCTTCAAGATTAGAAAAACAGAATAAAGATAAAAATTCCAAATTTATCAAGAAGTCATATAGAGCTGACATTTGTAACTACTGTAACCGTCAAGGTCACTGGGTAAGATATTGTATAAAATGGATTTCCGATGGAAAACCAGCCAAAAAGTCGCCAAGTACTGATACTAAAGATATAAAGAAAACCGCCAATGGCGCAGCGATGTCTATTTTTGTCGAAACGTATACTTCGGAAGCAGATTCAACAACTTTTTGGATTGATAATGGAGCAACTCAACATATTACGAACTGTTCAGAGTACTTTACTGATTTCACGCAATTTCTTAGTCCTTGTAGCATTAAGGCTGCTGGAAAGGAAAGATTGGCTGCAATCGGGAAAGGAACTATTCGTTTTAAATCTTTTGCTGGTGGAAAATCTCAAGAAATTCAGCTGAAGGATGTCTGGTATGTACCTGAAGTCAACAAAAATTTATTTTCAGTATTAGCTGCTCAAGACAGAAATCAAGACAGTGAATTTCGATCGACATCTACTGAATGTTGGTTAAAGATAAATGATCAAGTGGTACTATATGGAACACGCAATGTATCTGGATCTTTGTTTAAGGCAATAATTGAGCCAATCATGCCAAAGCAAATTTTAGAAATAAACAATACTGAGAAAAACGATTCTTTATTACAACTTTATCATGAAAGATGGGGTCATCAAGATAAATGTCACATCAAACAAAAGCTTGAAAAAGAGTTAGGAATCAAAGTTCAACTGGAAAATAAGTTATGTGAACCATGCATTTATGGAAAAGCACATCGCTTACCTTTTGGAAACAGAAAGAAAGCAACAGAACCAGGTGAAATTATTTCGGCTGATGTCTGTGGCCCGTTTCCTAAATCTTTTCAAAAGAAACGATACTTAGTTGTATTTAAAGATAGCTTCACAAAGTTTAGGTATGGTTACATGATAAGAGAGAAGTCAGAAGTCAATAATATGTTAAAACCCATGCTTGCTCATGCCAAAACTATGGGACACAAAATTAAAGAATTTTTGAGCGATAATGGAGGAGAATTTGACAATAAAGAAATTGAAGCAATTCTACGTGAAGAAGGAATTTCAAAAAGACCTACCGCACCTTTTACGCCACAACAGAATGGATCAAGTGAAAGAGAGAACAGAACAATTGTAGAAATGGCAAGAACATTTAAATATTCGAATCCTGAAATTAGTTTTCCGGATGCAATGTGGGCCGAACTAGTATCTTCTGCGATATATATCCTAAACAGAACGGGAAAATCTTCAGTAGAGGAAGTTAGTCCTTATGAATTGTGGATCAAGAAGAAACCTAGGGTAAAGCATTTACGTGTAATAGGTTCTACATGTTATGCTCATATTCCTGTACAAAAGCGAAGAAAAATGGAGAAGAAAGCTATCAAAGGTTATCTTGTAGGTTACGATTCTGATGAGCGTTACAGAATTTGGATTAAAGAAGAAAACAAGATGATTTTTTCTAGAGATGTCATTTTTCAAGAAAAATTGAATAAATGTGATAATTCAGTTCATTTACCATTCAACGACAATAAGCAAGAAAATACAAGTAATCTTTCTAATCAGGGAAAGTATGAAGATGAACAACTTGAAGAAGATGAAAAGCAAGATGATTTAAGTGACAGCGATGTTGATAGTGATGAAGAAGTTAAACCATCACATGATATGCATTTGAGAGAACGTGACAAGATTCGAAAGCCTGCACGGTTTAATGATTATATAATGGAAGCTGAGTCATTAATTTATGAAAATGAAAATCCTGAAACATACATAGAAGCAATCAACAGCAAAGAAATTTCTAATTGGAAGAAAGCTATGGAAAATGAAATAAAATCTTTAAAAGAAAATAAGACCTGGGAATTAGTCAATTTACCAGAAGGTGCCAAAGCTATACCATGCAAATGGGTTTATAGAATCAAAACAAATCCGGATGGCAGTATTAACAAGTATAAAGCCAGGCTTGTTATAAAAGGTTATAGTCAACGTCAAGGCATTGATTATAGTGAAACTTTTAGTCCAGTAGCAAAATTAGAAACAGTACGAGCCGTATTGAGTATAGCAGCAGAAGAAAAAATGTATTTATCACAATTTGATGTATCTACAGCATTTTTGTATGGAGAATTAGAAGAAACAATCTACATGCAACAACCAGAAGGATATGAGGACGGCACAAAGAGAGTATGCAAGCTCAAGCGAAGTTTGTACGGTTTAAAACAAGCTCCACGTTGTTGGAATAAGTGTTTTGGTCCATTTTTATTAAAACTTGATTTCAAAGTGAGTGATGCCGATCCATGTCTATACATTCGAGAGAAGAATGGCAAAAAGTTAATTATAGCATTGTACGTAGATGATGGATTAATTGCTGCAAATGATCAACAAGAGTGCGAAATCTTCATTGAAAAGTTAAAAGCCAGATTCAAGATAGTTACTGGAAACGCTTCTTGCTTTTTAGGGCTTGAAATTGAATATCAGAAAAACGGAGATATTACTATTAGTCAAAAAGGATATGCCAAGAAAATTCTTAAGAGATTTGGATTTGAAAATTGCAAGCCAGTAGCAACACCGATGTTAAAGGAATCAAGATCGCAAAATACTGAAGAATCTAAGAAAGTTATTTTTCCATATAGACAAGCAGTTGGAGCTCTAATGTACCTAATGGTAGGAACGAGACCAGATCTAGCTTACAGCGTAGGTGTTTTATCAAGAACGCTAGAACACCCATCTGCTGAAGATGTAGTGAGAGTAAAGAGAGTTTTTCGCTACATATCACAAACAAGAAATTTTGGTATTACTTATCGCGCAACAAATTCAAATAGAGTATTAAAGTGTTACAGTGATGCAGATTTTGGAGGATGCATAAAAACTGGAAGATCAACATCTGGGTCAGTGATAATATATGCTGGAGGTGCAATCTCATGGCGCAGTCAAAGACAAACCATAGTGGCTACTTCAACAACAGAGGCTGAAATTATAGCAGCATCTGAAACAACTAAAGAAATTATTTGGCTCAGAAGATTGTATGAAGGAATAGTACAACTAAAAGAAATACCTATTCTTCAAGTAGACAATAGTGCAGCTGTAAAACTTGCCCATAATCCAGAATATCACAGGAGAACAAAACATATAGAAATAAAGCATTTCTTCGTTCGTGAGAAGGTATTAGAAGGAAAGTTAGTTGTAGAACAAATTTCTACTGAGAAACAGATTGCAGATATTATGACCAAGCCGTTAGCCAAAACTCGATTACTGATATTGTGTGATCAAATGGGATTATCAGGCTAAAGACTAAATATGTAATTAACAAGGGAAAGTGTTAAAATATAGTTTTTGTTTTATGTTAATTCATATTTTGTCTCACGTGAACTTATGACATTATGCATTGATGAGTTGGTCATTAGTAAAGACAACTAAACTTGTTGTATCATATAGAAAATGTAATAGATGAAATGGCTGTTCTGTTATCCGTATTGATGTTATTAAAATTCATTTCGTAAGTTTCTTTTCTAAATAATGCGTTCCTTTCTTCTTATTAATGTGTACTTAATTTAATTATCAATCGACTCAAAGCTATCATACTCTGCATATAAGATTACTAACAATTTTTAATATGAAAATATTAGTACGTTATATCATTTAACTATTCAGATGATATGCGGAAAAATAAAAATAGATGGGTCGCATTAATAATTAACTCATTGAAAAATAGCCACTATCGTCAAATATTTGCCAAGCTTGGCGACATTTAGCAAAGTTTCGCCAAATTTGGTAATATATCATGTCAATTCTCAAATTTGGCGACAAAAAATATTTTGTTTATTCTGACGTCATAATGATGCCTATGTATTATGTATTATACACATACCTATAATATGTATGATGCAAATGTATTACGTTTTATATGCATATATATAATATGTATGATGCATATGCATAAGTTCATTAACATCACTAAAACGCACTTAAAGGAATAATGTTCCATAAATAGTAGGGATAATTGTCAGATTGACCAGAGTGCAATTGAGATTAGAATCCCGACATTTATAATAGACCGGGAGGCGTCTGCACACACCATCACCTCATCGAGTTTACAGCTAAAATTTTAGGATTAGTTAAAACTAGATTAGCATATTTAAATGCAACTAGTCTGTTAAGTCATATCTTGGTAGAAACCACCTGAAAACCTAATTTTAGTGGTTAACTGATAGGTTTACTATTGTATTTTCCTGCATTCAAAAGTTTGGAAACATGGAGGAATGGGTGCAGGAAAACATAATGGAAAATCCACCAATTAACCCGTAAAATCGGGTCTGTAGGTGGTTTCCACAAAGATATGACTTGGCAGACCAGTTACATTTCAATACGCTAATCGATATATAACTAATCCTAAAATTTCAGCCGTCAACTCGATGAGATAATGATCTGTGCAGACGCCTCCCGGTCTTTAATAAAATTTGTTTTAAGGAAATAAAAGATTGAAAGATGGACAGATAAACTGAAAGATTTGCCTTATTAAGATTTTTGTAAAAGCATATAAAAATTCATTCAGCTTGAAATCATGTAACACCTTTATAACTCAGGCTAATTTTCTGTAATCGGGTGTTGGCGACCAACATATCTTATCTATAACTATAATACTTCTTTTACAGATTTAAAATTAACAATAAATTAACAGTAAGTAGGCTAATAATACAATATAATAACATTAGCAGCGGACTTCGGACGCCGGATCTTTCGCACATTGTTAAAGACAGTTTATTAGTTACACATTTCATTTAATTAAAAGGAGATTTTTAAACTTTCATATGGAATTAGGATATTTTTCCACTATAGGGGCCTTGGCATTTTTTAAAAATCTTGGCGCAATTCGGACTTCAGAAACTGAGATATGTTGCCAAATGATATAAACAACTATGAAAACAAACCTGATGAACTTTTATGTTATTTATATATGTATTTGGTACTTCTTAGTTATCCCGTCGACCAATTTCGCCAAATTATAGAAATCTCCAAACCACTCGCCAAATTATACACATTGACATAATTTTTATTTTAAATAACGAAAGAACAAATAAATTAGTAAAACATTAATAAAAATACGAATAAAACGTTGAATTAATGGTTGTATTGGCCATTATGGGCATTTAATCTTACAATTTGGCGACAGTAATTTGGTCGACGGGATAACTAAGAAGTACCATGTATTTATATACAATACATATAAACATTTTATTTATACATGTATAAAATATTATTTTTTATATACAAATTATTTATGTTGGTATATAAAAATAAATAAACGGGTTCCTTACATTAAATAAATTGTATACATATTGAAGAAATTGCTTGTGTATATGACACAGTAAATAGTTTGCCATGAAATACGATATTATCAAATTTCTTTTCTCGTCAAGGCTATTTTCTGTATTTCGCCAAAGCTACTACATCAGAAACGTACCGAATTGCGGTTATATTTTGTTAAATGTTTTGTTGTTTTAATATCATAAATATATCACAACCTATACTGATTAAAATTTTTAGGTATATTCCTTTTTTCTATTTAACAAATATCTTTGGAAAAGCATATATATAAAATGTTATTCTGCTTGAAATCACGAGACTCCCTTCAAAACTCTGTAATCGAGTTTTGGCGACCAACATTGGCACAATTGAATGTGTTAAGGAACTGTTTACGGCCAAATGAACACCCCCTGTTTGAAGGGTTTAGAGGCGGAAATTCTGTGTTTTCAGATTTTTCTGGTTAATTGTGCTACAAACCCGACTTACTTGTAAAATTTTATGATTCTAAGACTTTTAGAAGTACCGTAGTTATTTGATGATGCGAACTGAGTCAGTGACAAAAAGGCGCTTTTTCGGAATTTAATATTTCGAAAACTACTAAATATAGAAGCATGAAATCGTGGAACCTTAGTTCAGTTTGACCATACAAACATGTGTATAAAAGAAAAATTTCTATATCTCTCCCTAAAACGACGTTATGAGGGGGTGAAAAGTATGCCGAAATGGTTCAGGAAAAGGTAGCTTACGGCTTGTGCGAACTTGGCGGACGCACTGCCGTGCTCCCAGATACTTATAAAAAATATTCATGTTCAATAAATCTTAATGTTTGGCACGGTTTGCAATAAAAATCCTTTCACAATTAGGGTTGAAATAAATGGCGCAATAGCATACATTTTGGCATGGTACTGGTATAGCGAAAAAGTACCAATTTTAAAAATTTTTAGTTTTCGAAGCGTTCGTAATTTTTTTCTAACTCACATCACTGTTTTAATTATTTAACCAAAAGAATTGATTAACAAAATTACTCAATTTAAATTTTTCCGTTGCTATAGTAACGGATGTATTTTTAGAATTTATCATTCGAAATTTGAGGTTTTGGCGCCAAAGAGACCGCCAAATTAGAAAAATAGGAAATATCTCACGAACTATAGACTTAAAAGGATTTGGTTAGTACCATTCGATTCAGCATACAAAAATACACTAAAAACTGTTATCAGTTAAAAAAATAACTATAAAATCAGATTTTGAAGAATTTTTTAAAAAGTTCGTTCTCTTTTTTACCCCCCCTTAGGGGTGGAATTTTAAAAATTCCTTTCTTAGCGGCACTCTATGTCATAAGAAGTATTTTTACCCCAATTTTCAAAATTTTATGTTCTGTAGTTTTGGCTGCGCGTTGACTAATACAAAATCCAGACTTTCTTTTATATATACAAGGGGATCGTACGATGAAAACATTTTTTAATTGAAAACTAATAATTTTTTTAATGTGCAATAAATTTTTTAGATTGACCACTGACATTAAAAAAGGTAATTTTATTATGGAAAATACGAATTATACAATCAAATAAATTATTGAAATTTATCATAAGCGATTTTCTTATTAGCCGTATGCTAAGAGTTATTTTACCAAGATTTTGCTACTTATGGCATCCGTTTATACTCTGATAATTTTAGAGCTTATACATGTCTGTTAAGTTTGTATTTTATTTATATTATTAACCATTTGCAAAAATGGTTACTATCCTCGTCAGGGTAGGAAATCAAAAGCATATCTGAAGCTTTTTAAGGTTTAATCCGCATTTTATTCGTTTTCTGATTGACCTATACAGTAATCTGTATTTCTCTTTACTTTCAACAGAGATGGATTGCCACTATGACAAAAAAGTAATAAAAATTACAAAAAAAAAATTAATAACTCAAAAACAAATTGAGATACAGCTTACAAACAAATTGCATTTAAAAGTACATTTTTTTTCTCTATACGACGGTGTAAAAAATAATATTGTGTGATGTTTAGAAGTTTAAGAATGAAATTTCATTTAAAATTGGTCGTCAGATTTCTTGGAAATCTGACGATGGAAAAACCTTTCCATGAATAGCCAATGAAAAACTTGGATAATACGTAAGTTTCAGGTGGATAATACGTAAGTTTTAAAAAATCTGACGGGTCGCAGGCGATTTTTGTCGCTTGCAATTTTTACGTGTAATAACACTATTAATGTTTAATTCATGGCGTACATAATGTATGATCAACTCCGTGCAATTTTTTATGTCTTAAATTTTAGTCTTCGAAAAAATCATTTTCCAAATGGTCGTTGTAATTTGTTAAATTGCTTTTTTTTTCTTCTTCTTCATAGGGAAGTTTTTCTTTTTAATGGATATTAGCCGTAAGAAAATGATGAACTCTTTATTTAGTTTTAAGGGCAAACGGATTAATCTTTCGTAATCGAGCTTCGCGCGATATAGATAAATTAAAAAAATATTTCATGCTTTAAAATCGTTTTCAAAACCGTTGTTAATCAGTAAACTGAGATGAACTTTGCAAACAAATTCCATTGGAAAAAAAAATCCTATTTGGTGATCTAAAAATTTAAATTGTACGATTACAAATATGTTAATTTGTGTTTTTTCAATATTATTCTTTTATTTGTTTATAAAAGAAGTATTTATTTCATTAATTTGTCTTTCACAAATATGTTAGATTGGTGGATTTTTTAATATCATTCTTTTTTTGTTTATACAGGAAGCATTAATTTCGTTATGCAAAAATAGTCAGAAACAAATGCTAAAAATGTTTGTTGCTTTATGTGCAAAATGTTTATTATTATTATGTATTTAAATCGGAACGTGATAAGATAAACTTAAAAAAAATCATGCCTATAAATTATTTTAGAAAATATAATGCATCAGTCAATTAAGATACAGTTTTTAAACAAATTGCATTTGAAAATAAATTTTTCCCTATGCGACGAAAATTGAAAATGTACGATGGTCAGGAGATTAAAAATGAGTGGTGACATACAGGCAATAAAATTTGATTCGTCGACACGACTTAAAATAAAACAGAATCATCCAAGCATTTTGGCGTGCCTGCCAATGCCATCCAGCTGATGTTTTCTGACTTATATCCCTCGTCTAAATGAACTGGCGTCCAGACAAGGACAGGGAAAGGGCATGTTTACAAACAAACGCTTCCATTAACCAATCTACCACTGCATTTTTGTCATAGCAATCATTGCAGGAATTGCCATTGCGACGTAGGCCAATCAGATCACCGACGTGTTAAACGTAGACCAATCAAATTCCCGAACTCGTGTGTACAGTAGGAGTCATAAAAAAAGATCAGGTGCTTTTTGCTGATCCACAGCAATTTGATCAACAGTGATGTCAGCTGCTTTTTCCAGATAGCCAAGTTCTGAAATAGCGGTTGCCATAGTTTAAACAACAACAACAACAAAAAAAAAACAGTGGCACTCCGGGAGTGCCAATACAAGTGAAAACTTCAACAATTACGTGTGTGTTTTTTTAATCGTCAGGAAATGTTTTATTGTGCAGGAAATACTTTTAAATGTAGTGTTTTTTTATTCATTATTATACAATAACATACACCATAGACATACACCATAACGCAAAAATAACTCGAATTTTAAAAACAAGAGAGTTTTTCTGCTAAACTTACCCGATATTTGATCGAATAGTTCACTTTTGCAGCCAACTATTGACATAAATAACAACTGTTGAATAAAGATAATTTTATTTTTCTAGAGCAAGGTAGTTTTATTTTAGCAAGAGTCACGAGACTTGGCTAATTTTTACATGAGATATTTTTGATGAGATTTCCTTTTTCTAACTCTTGTACGTGTATTTCGGGAACCAATAGCGCACAGGCAAGCATGCGGCGCGCTTGCCTGTAAATTGTTGTTATTGATTAAGCAATCAATAACAATTAATTGCTCGCCCTCCTCATACCGAACTATGCACAGTACATGTACATACTTATATACAGAGGTGTCGGTTACAATAACAGTATCACGAGTTCAATGGTTTTTCGCATCTCAAAAAATGCCAAACGCGCCCAAAGAAGCTTTCACTTCAATAATGAAAGTATCAAGTATTTGTCTTTAACAATAAACACAACAGCGTACTGCAACGAAAATGTAAATTTTGTGTGTGTTCCTGTGTGAACGCCGGGAGAAAAAGTGAGTTTTAGCTTCGTTCTTCTTTTGCGTATTGAGCTGAAGAGGGAAAAGTTCCTTTCATTCACCGCTTGGCGCGCTAGTGTCTATGTGCCAAAATGCTAGCATGTCGGTTACGTAACAGTGTCTCCAAATCAGTGGTTTTTCTCCATCTCAAAAAAGCTCAACGCGCCTAAAGAAGTTTTCACTTCAAAAATTTGCGTCTTGAGGTATGTAGTCATTCTTTTATGGAGGTACACTAGTAGTACTCGCCAATCCCGTACCAGCATCTGCGACATTCATTCGAAATGTCTGGGGCTTGCCGATCGACGGCAGACCAGAAGGTAGCTCATTCTAATCGTTTCCTGCCCGGCGCGAAAGGATTTGAGCCAATCATAGTCATTCGCACGGCTTTCTTCACATATGCTTACAACAACATTTTCTGCGTCTCCGCCGTTAATTTCCCTCAATTTGTAGTAGAAATTAATATTAACGTAATTCGCTATTGCACTATCACAAAAACTCTCGCATTGGTCTAACTGCTTTGAGTGAATCTATGTGTTTTCTATATAATATTGCACTTATTTTTCTGCGGATGCGCATACCTGACGAATATTGTCATTCATACGCCGGACTATTCACTGAATGTTTAGACGTGGTATGTTTATGCACCGCAGAAAGAGACAGGCTACGATTTTGACCGTCACGGAATCAAGGTAAGCTGAAAGCCAGCTGGACTATCAGTGAAAGTCAGCCTACTTTGATTACGTATCTGTCAAGATGAGTGTAAGTGCCTCAAATCGCCTGTTTCGTTGGCTACTGTGTATATACATGTCGGACCGACGAACTCCTTCAAAGTTCGCGAGTTCAGTTCTGCATTCTAAGGTACTCTAATAAGCACATCTCAGCTACACTTTCTCTACATAAAACAATATTGTAAAAGTAGTTGTTCAAGAAAAGAAAAGCAATAGAATTTAAACCAAAATACATTGCACTTGAAAATTTCTGAAATGTTTTCTTAAGGGGTCTCAGGACTCTTTAAAGCTTCAAAATTTTCGAAATTTTAATTTTTTTAGATGTCTTCCTATCTTTTTTGAATATGTTGATATAATTGTTTCCTTTAAATTGCCATTAAAACAGAAGTTATGGCTTTTAGAATCATACCCGCTGAATAGCTGAAATGGCGTTGCCAAAACTTTGAAGTCATTTTTCTACAAATGATGTTTTGGGGCATAACGTGCAGGATATCTCAAAAACTTCTGGATATTTTTCCATGAAATTTTCAAAACATATGTTTCATGTTGGTCTGCATAAACTGAACCTAAAATTTTCTTTTTATTGTTCAAAAAAAAAATTTTTTTAGGTGATTATACTGTTGAAATCTTCAAAATTTTGTATTAGCTACATGCAACTTTGTATTAAAAATATAAAAATGCTTTAAATACAAATTTATTTAGTTTCAGAGTAATTATGACAATCTGAAGTATAAGTACGGCACCAAAATTTTCATTCTAGCTGAAACATTTATTTTTTTAATCCTGAGCGTAAGCTGTTATACCAATTTTTTGCTCGTCAAATATCTGACAGTTTGGAGCCCCCTGTAAATGCTAATTCTGTATCTTTCAATTTTTTAAATACATGAAATGAAAGAACACACTTATATCTTTCATCCCAATTAAAATTTTGTTTTAAAATCATATGCATTTTAAGATATTAAATGTTGAAAATGGTCTTCTGTTTTTTTTTTTTTTTTTTTTTAATTTTATGAGTCTTGAGACCCCTTAAATATTATATAATTCAGTAAATAGTTTTTTAAAAATTCCAATAATATTACGGCATATTGTATCCAGAGTAAACATAGTAATCATCGGCACGATGTCTGTCCATCGTTTCTCTACTTCAGCTTCCAGTTTTTTTGTCAGCACACTTGATTCCTCGTTGATTACTGACAAGAACGTTTCTAGTATTCGGAAGTGAAAAGCTGGAGTTAGAAGTTTCCTGTGAGTGCTCCATTTGTCTCCGTCACTAGGGAAAAATTATTAATAGACTGAATATTTCAATTAACCAAACAATATATGAACAATTTAAATCGATATGATCAACAGTTAATGGTGAAAATATTCAGTGAAACATGAAATTACATAGCATAATGGTGCAAGATTTCAGCTTAACAAAATAAAACAGAGGTGGCATAGAGATATCTACCGGGTGTCCTAAAAAGGACTGACTGATTTTAAAATTCAATAACTTGCAAACGGTGACAGATATTTGAAAAATTCTTGCAGGAGCGTTATGCATAAGGTCAAAAGTTTTTTTTACAGTGATTTTCGATTTTAGTTCGAATTACAAGCAATAGGCGCTAAAAACAGGCTCCATTTTTTGGTCGATCTCTTTTCCACTAATCATTAATCACCCACTCGTGGACAGCCAACCTTTCGGTATAGGAGCTGATTAGTCCACGAGGGGAAAACACATATCCCCCTTCCCGCTGAAACCTCAGTACCCGCGAACGAGCCCAGAAGTCCCAGCAGGTTGGAAGACCCTGTTTAATGAAAATTATTAAAATGACAAAACAAACAGAATGACTAATAAACAGTATAACAAAATGTCAGGGCGAGCCCAAGAGAACAGTATATTAAAAGTAAATATTTAAGATTAAAGTTAAATTGCAGCATAGCACTATTTTTATATAATTATAGGTTAATTAATAATGAATAATTTTTATAA
This sequence comes from Maratus speciosus, assembly GCA_963932465.1. NCBI lineage: Eukaryota > Metazoa > Arthropoda > Arachnida > Araneae > Salticidae > Maratus > Maratus speciosus. Next base: position 41,829,540 of record OZ010792.1, read on the forward strand.
TAAGGAATGGAGATAATATTAGATTTTGTTAATTAAAGGTTAATGCTAAGAGATAAGGAATTTAATACGAAATTCCCCTCCAATGCCCTGGCTAAATAAATAAGATAAGAGAGATGAGTTATAAATTTTTAATTAGCTGTTAATAATTAGAGAAATTAATGATTTAGCATACTAGCAGGACTACAGAGGAGGGAAACTTCTGTCATATCCTTTAAAGTTAAATATTTAATAAAAGGTAAAAGTATTTAAAACAAGACAATTTAGGTTATTTAAAATTTGAGATAACACATAATATAACAATTAGTTCACAGATGAGACTTTCACAGACGACACCTAAATACAATGAACAAAATTACATTCAAGAAGTATTCTATTTACAAGTTATTTTCCGGTAAAGCATTATAGTTATAAATTACTGTAGGTATGATTATTTTAAAATTGAACTATATTCTATTATTAGTTTAATGGTTCTGAGTAAATTTAATGTTTTAATGTGTAGAAGTTCTTATTGTGTAAAAGTTGTTGTGTTGAACATCAATGTTATTATTTCTACTGAAATATTTAGAATTATTCATTCATATAATTAAAGAACTTCTATTAGTATTTTAGGAATGAGATTCATTTCTGATTGAAAGTTGATGTCTATAGATCGGACAAGTTGGTGAGTCTGCAGAATGTGGAAAATAGTTCTCCATCTGCATACAGTTTGTACATTGTCTTTTTCCTGGATCTAATTTATAAGGGCAGTCCGTTGTTTGGTGGCCTCTAGCACAGTGCGCACAGATTTCTCGCCTCCGACAGTCCTCCTTCTGATGACCGAACAATTGACAGTTCGCACATCTGACAATCGGTCTGTATACTGAGATTCTGCACATGTTGAAGCCTTGTGGTGTTACCTTTTGTTTTAGTATATTATTGGCAGTAACATAGTCCACCTCCAAGACTAGCTGATATGTTTTTGAATTTTCTTTTTGTAGTTTTTTGTGTATTCTTATCGTGGAGGTCTGTTGCTGATTGAGTTGTATAGATGAAGTTAACTTCGCTTGGTCAATGTCCAGTGGAATTCCTGTTATTATTATTTTAATGGTGTGTTCGAGTTTGTAGGTTATTTCTGTAAGGTGTTTTAGACTTTCTAGTTGTTCAATTATTTTGAGTAAAGTTTCTGTGCTATCTTTAGTATTTGTTTTTATTATTATTGTTCGTTTATTTCTTGGGAATCTGCTGTAGATTGGAGGTAATGAGTCTAATTTTAATATTTCTGTATTAAGTATTTCTTGTATACGTTCCACTGTTAATTGTTTATCCAAGCTTCTTATTATTATTGCTGATTTTGAATATTCCGATTCTAGGTTTTGATTGACTTGAGGACTTTCTTTTGTTGTTCTCATTTCTTCACTGTCTAATTCTCTTCTACCTAAGTGAACTGGTGTTTCTGTTAGAAGACATTCTGTCTTCTGAAGTTTCTTTAGTATTTGTGTTGTTTCTTTTCCATCTATTAGTTCCTGTTTCTCTCTTTGTATTTCTGATATAATATTGTCTTTGCAATTAGTTTCCTCCTGTAATTTCAAGGCTTGGTCTATTTGTAATCTTAGTTCTCCTTCTAGACAGCTTATTTTTCCGTTTAGTTCTTTAATTTGATCTGCTTCCAAGCTTTCTTCCGTTTGTGAAACCTTTGATGTTTGACGTACGTTCTTTCTTTCGTTCACTTGTATGGCGACATCTATACGATCTTTCCCTTGTTGATCAAGATTGCCGATTTTCTTTGTTCTGGATTTTTGTATTGATTTGATATCTTTTAGGAGGTTGTCTATTTTTATATGTGGAAAAAGGAGATGGAAATGTATTAAGTGGGTCCCGAAGGACCAAAAATCGAGCCTGAATTTAGCGTCTATTGATCGCAGCGCCAAAAATTGTTTGTAATTCGAACTAAAATCGAAAATCACTGTAAAAAAACTTTTGACCTTATGCATAATCCTCCTGCAAGAATTTTTTAAATATCTGTCACCGTTTGCAAGTTATTGAATTTTAAAATCAGCCAGTCCTTTTTAGGACACCCGGTATATTGTCGAAATACCTTATAGAAGGATTTCAGTATATACCTCATAAACATATAGGGGAGACTAGGGAACCTTGACCATACGGAAGGCTTGACCCACCCGTCAATTTTCATATTTAAAGGAATTTCAGAGTTTTATCAATAGGTGTCAACCAAAGCTACTGGAATGCTGAAACAACAGTCTCTGTTTCATACAGATAATCGAAATAGGTGTGAAAAAATCAATTGTGAGGCGTTTTTTACCTAAATGTTGTGTTTTTTAGAAATATTTTGTAAACTTTTTTCAGATAAAATATATCACAGAAAAGTAGGTTTTAAGTAATGCAGAAATATCGAGTTTTAATTTCAGGCATAAAGATTATACAGTAAGTCAGGCTTAATATAACAATGTGCTATTGTTTATAAAACGGCTATGTGGGGAGGCTTGACCCAGTCAATGTGAGGGAGGGTTGACATGATGATCAAGGCTCCCTTAACACATTCACGACGGGAAACGAGAATTCACGTTTTCATTCAAAACACATTATTTATTAAGAGCGTGGTTTCTACCCTACAGAAAATGCATTTATATCATGTTGTCCATATTTTTTTAGATTGTAAGACATTTTATATTAAACTCGTGCATTGAAATATATTTACCGATATATAAACTTGGGAAACCTATCTAGAACACAAATTTACAAAAGACTTTCAGAATAGGCAGGAGCTTCTACTGTTTTAAAATTCAAATTTGATAAAAATTGCACGTCGGCAAAGTAATATTAAAGGGGTTTTGGAAATCTTTTTATTATACACTGTGCATAATGAAAGATTAATGATTATACACAAAAATGAATGTAAATTTATTCTGAAAAGCTACAGTAAAATGCGGTGATGGAAAAGAAAACGTTTAAAACTGATTAAAGAAAAATGTGAAAAATTGCTATAGTATCCACAGTACGAAAAAAATTAATGAAATGTAAATGAAAAAGTTGGTCGGACTTTTTTCCATTTAAATATTACTTACAATAGGTAAATAGAAACAGTGGAAAAGACTAGAAAGGACTAGAAAGCAGCAGTCTTAACCGTTTCAGGGGCAGTGGCATGTTTATGAAACCAGTTAATTTTAATTCCCAAACGCCACAAGGGCACCAGAGTTTTGTTAAAATTTTTTCCATTTAATATGTATGTGAAATATAGTATTTTTCATATTTCCATATAAATTGGTTCGTATATTCCGGTGCCAGTAATTTATTTCAACATTTTAGTATTGAAAGTATTTTGCCCCTGAAAAGCTTAAAAGCTGTTAATGATAAGTTAAGTACTCATGCGGCTTCAAAAGAACATTGCATTGATCGAAAAACTTTAGGAAGGTATGAATACAAATTTCAACATGATGGAGTGAGATGAAGCCAAACTATGTGACAACTAGAGTTGTCAGGTCGAATGTACAAAAAGTAGGACAAGGAGACAAAAAAAAGTGGGAGAGTGGTACTAAATCCGGACATTATAATGCATGAAACCCTATGAAAACAGAACCTGTCTCTAGCGGAATATTGTCTTAAATGCTAAAATTTAATTTTCCCTGCTGTACAATTATACCTGCTCAGACAAAATCCTGTCCTCTGACATGCGATTGCGCCTAAACAGGTTTAAGCATCATATTTTCAGAAATATTTTTTTATAATAATTAAAACATGTAGCATAAAGTTATTTTGCTTTTTTAAAACTGATTTTAGTTCTCTTCACAAATATTTCGATATAAAGCACAGTGGGTCAAGCCTCCCATATAGTAGGTCAACCCCCCCCCCCATATGTGGGGAGCCTTGACCCGTTATTTTCTCATGATTAAAATCAATCGTTTTTCAAATTTCTTATATATTATACTTATGTAGCAATTTTATTTTGATAACTGATTGTATAACGAATAAAATGATATATAAAACTTTATTCTACGTTCAATATTTAAAAAATAAGAAATTATTTTGTAAAAAGTGGGTCAACCCTCCCCAGTCTCCCCTATATCTGTAAATGTACGTGGAAAAATACCTCGTTAAAAGTCCTGTTCCAAGCCATGGTTCGAGAAAGCGGTATTCAGTACTTTTGGAAATCGTTCTAGAGCTTTTCAACAAGGGCTGTAAATAATATTACAGACGGTATGAATAAAACAATAATATAATATTATAAATTATTAGTGATTCATGTAAGAATATATACTCTGTGCATGTTTTTATAATAGTTTGATTCAACATGATATTTAAAGTTGAAAAAAATATTGATAGTTTCCGCAGCTCAGTGTTGAATTCAGGGGCTGGACCGGGAAGGACATTTTCCCAGAGAATCGGGATGTGTATGTGCCCCCGAAAGATTTGGGATTTTATGCTTATTAATGGTCTAGAAGAGCAATTCCCCATCTCCCGGAACTCCAGAGTGTCTCCGCCACCGGAGCTGCAGAAATCCCTCCCGGACATAAAATGTCTGAATTCAATACTGCCGCAGCTTGTCATACAGTTTTTTATTCCTTACCTCTACTGTTTCAGGTTTGAAGAAAACGATGAAAGGCTTGAAACCGACCCATATCATAGCAATTCCTTGCCTTCCGTACCCTTTACATAATGCCTTCGCAATCCTTAATATAACTGGAATTAAAAATTAAAATTTTGTAATAAAAAACTTTCTTGAAAAAGTAGGGGAGACCGGGGTAGAATGGATCACCCCCATTTTTGCTTCATATATTGGCACATTAATGATAGCTCTACAGTGGTTAAAAAAAATGTAAAATTGTGTGCCAAACTGACAGTTTAACCATTTTGTTCTAGATAGGTGATTTGTGGCAGGTAGAAGTAAATATTTTCAACGAAACATACATATCTTCTTTTCTTCATTAAAAACTGTGATCTGGAAGACATTGTTCAGCACAATTAAAATGTACGGTAATACATTATTATATTAAATGTAGCTAAAATAATTGAATATAAAATTTGTTTGTTTTTTAACCATTTGGAAAAATGGTTATTATCCTCGTCAGGGTAGGAAATCAAAAGCATATCTGAAGCTTTTTATTGGTTTAATCTGCAATTTATTCTTTTTCTGATTGGTCTATACAGTTATATGTATTTCCCTTTACTTTCAACAGAGATGGACAACAGAGTGTTGCCACTATGACAAAAAAGTAATAAAAACTACAAAAAAAAATTAATAACTCAGAAACAAATTGAGATACAGCTTTCAAATAAATTGCATTTAAAAGCACATTTTTTTCTCTATACGACGGTGTAAAAAGTAATATTGCGGGATGTTTAGAAGTTTAAGAATGAAATTTCATTTAAAATGGGTTGTCAGATTTCTTGGAAATCTGACGATGGAAAAGCCTTTTCCCGAACAGCCAATGAAATGCTTGGATAATACATAAGTTTCAGGTGGATAATACGTACGAATCGCAGGCGATTTTTGTCGCTTGGAATTTTTACGTGTAATAACACTATTAATGTTTAATTCATGGCGTACGTGATGAATGAAGAGCTCTGTAGAAGTTTAAAAATTTACAGGACCGAAAAATGTAATCCATGACGTACGTAATGTATGATCAACTCCGTGCGACTTTTTATGTCTTAAATTTTAATCTTTGAAAAAATGATTTTCCAAATAGTCGTTGTAATTTGTTAAATTTCTTTTCTCTTTTTTTGTTGTTTTTTTTCTGTCAGATTTCCAGATAAGGAACAATGGACCACCAAAATCCGAGGCGCAATGAACCATGGTCCCCAGTTCAGCATCATGTCTGATTTTTTGAGGTGGGCGTTACATATGAAATTAAAATAAATTGTTTATTTTTAGTGAATAAATTAGCGAATGATTCATATAGTCTATATTTTAAAAGTACTATCTATGCATTAAACTTTCAAATTTCAAAATTAACACAAATTAAAGACCAAAGAATAACAAACAAAGATTTTACGTATTCACTTATTATTTATTTATGGTTTCTTTTTATTTACTATTTATAAACATTCATTTAGTTTGAAAATTTTACACTTTTACAAACAAACAATTATGCACAGTAATAAAATAATCTTTTCAAAAAAAAAAATATTAACCGACTTCAAAAAAGCACAAAAAAGAATTAAATAATTCTTTAAACTTCTCTAATGACGAAACGTTATCCATTAACTGCACATCGGACATCATGTATCGGCATAAAAACGTTACATTTAATATATAGAATTTAATATCTACCAAACATGGATTTTCTAGAGAATATTTTTTACAAAAGATTAATTTACATATTTATGATTTAATTTACGAATATATACATATAAAAAGTAATCAATTACTTTTTGAAGTTGGTGCCAACCTATCTTAAGAACAGTAAAATTGTGAATATATTGTAGCTATTACCATGAATAAAGTGATGATGGAAAATATTATACAAAATTTTAAAAAATGCTCCATTAGTTCAGCAAATTATTTGTTTAATCATTATTGATTTCGAACGTTTGGCACCAACTTCAAAAAGTAATTGATTACTTTTTATATGTATATATTCGTAAATTAAATCATAAATATGTAAATTATCTTTTGTAAAAAATATTCTCTAGAAAATCCATGTTTGGTAGATATTAAATTCTATATATTAAATGTAACGTTTTTATGCCGATACATGATGTCCGATGTGCAGTTAATGGATAATGTTTCGTCATTAGAGAAGTTTAAAGAATTATTTAATTCTTTTTTGTGCTTTTTTGAAGTCGGTTAATATTTTTTTTTGAAAAGATTATTTTATTTCCTACTTTTTAGTTATTCATACCGTAACACATAATTATCCGGATTTCAACATCTGCTGAATAAGTAAATTATTTGTCAAATAAATTATAATTTACAAAAATTATTTATAAAACAAATAGTTCTTAATAAATTCTTTATAATTTCATTAGAAGTATTGATTTTATTAGCATTTAATACTTATGATATTTTTTAAAACAAGTACATTGTTAAAAAGCAGAAAAACCAACGTTTAAAATGCACAAATAATACATGAAAAGCAGCAAACAGCTAACAGCGAGATTCTTCTTCAGTGCAAGATAGGTGAAAAAGGAACAGCGTGCTAGAAAAAGCAAGGCTGAGCAAAATCAGAGACAGAGACGCGATGGCTTATATACCCTATGCGGGTAGCGAAAGCGCTAAAAACAACCAATGAGAGAGAAGCAGTGGAAACGACTGGGTGGACAAGTAGCGACATCTACCGGAGAAGGAGAGGAAAAGAAACAAAAAAAGGGGAAATTAAATTAATGCTTTCCAAATACTTGGAAAATCAGGAGTACTGGATAAGTCATTGACTAAAGAGTGAGAATTTTTAATGATGTAATAAGCTTCCCAAAAATCAAGATCAAGGTTAGAAGAACATTTTTGGATAATGATGGCTGAGAAAAAATCGAACCTATGCTGAGAAGACCAAGAATGTTGAGCAAGAGAAGAACGTTTGAGCTCCTGATTTTTAACATAACCTTCATGCTCTTTTAAACGAAATTTACTATTTTTCAAGTACATTGTATTCACAACAGTCTACATTCATTTATTGATCACATACACCTGACTTGTGTGCTTATAAGTCCCGCTTATAAGTCATCGTTAATATACAAGGACAAAATAGCTCAAGAACTTTGACCTTTGAAGGGATGGGGTTTCTAGATAGCACAAGGAAATTTACAACACCAGAGAATTACATCTGTGAGCTCCACAAAGAATGTGCAACGGAGCCAGCGGGAGTTGAACCCGCAGCCCAACTACGCGATTAGTGGTGTGGTGCCTTAACCATTCAGACACAGTCTACATTCGAGAATTATTTTTTGTAAGACTCCATTGTCAAGAAGCAAAATACAGACTATGTAGCAATATTTGTATTGACTCTTCAAGTATATTGACCAGGACCCAGATATATTTTTCGCTGTTAGCGAAATGAGATTGACCAATCAGAAGACTGCCTTTTTGCGAACTTATAATTTTTATAGAGTGTGTCCTTTTAAATTTCAAAAATTCTTCTATCCAATAAAACAAAATTTTCTATACTAAAATACTGGTATCCAAAAAGTTGTAGACCTGTCAGGCTTGAAAATGTGGTCCAGAGCCCACCGTGGCTGATTGGTCAAGACATCACGCCGCTAATCGCTTGAGAGCGTAGTTGGCTGCGGGTTCGAATCTCTCTGTCTCCGTTGCACACTCTTTGTGGAGCTCGCGGATGTAATTCTGTGATGCTGTAAATTTCCTTGTGTTATCTCCTTCCTGTATATTGACGATGACTTATAAGCGGGCTTGAAGCCAAGCACACAGGTCAGATATATGTATTCAATAAACCAATCATGTGGTCCATAATTCTACATTATTCTTTTCCGATAATCTCCATCAATTGTTTCCTCATGTAAGGCGCCTCTATTTGAGAGTGGTGACATACAATGCTCAGACTCTGTTTATACATACGTGTTTGGCAAAACACTGCGGCAAAAGTAGACATTTTCTATCCCAGAACTTGGCGATACTCGCTTGGACAAGTTTGATTATACGAGTGGCGGACAATTTAACAAGCATTAGTTTGGCAACAATGGCAAGCTCTTCAAGATTCATGGCGATAGCTTTTATCCACAATCTAACAATCAATAATTTTTTTCCGTATGTCACCATTCTCATACCAATACTGCCCATCCTGAGGCAGTAAAGACATCAGAAATGAGCGTCAATGATTAGGTGTTTAGTCTGAATCTGATAACTGAAGACAGTGCTGCTACACATAAGAAGGCACTTTTATGTGTACTGCACTGTTAAAAATCTGCAGCTTTAGCTACATAGTCACTCCACCGCTTTTATAGAATATTTCTAAACTGACCAATGAGAATGCCCCATAGCATAGTCAAGTAATCGTTTTTATAAAAGCGGTGGAGCGACTATGCAGCAAACGCTACAAATTTTTAACAATGTGTATATGGATGCACTTTGCAGTGCACCGACTAATGGAGACACTTTGCTGAACTCTGATGTATAAGGCCACTTTGCTATTGAATGTATTCCATCTACGATTTGATGACGTGGTCAAGGTAAAAACTTCTAGCCTAAAGAAGGGAAGGCTCCGTAGACGTAATGAAAAACCCTCGCCAGCCAGTGAAACAGTTCATGCGGAAAGCAGTATTAGCCTCCCTTCTTATCAGTTAGAAGTTCTTTGGGTAAATTACCGGTATCACGTGACTTTTTTCAGCCTCGAACCCAGATTTGCAATAAAGTCCATTGTAAGCTTTTTGATGCTCACTTCTGATGTCGGTTAGCATCGTTTTAGACATTCGGGTTTTTCGGAATGCGGTATCTTTTCTAGACAAGATCTCGCACTTCGGAAAGTAAAGTTCGCATCCAGTAAACTATAAGTTCCACATCGATACCTACGGACATTGAAATTGGGTGTAGAAAAGCTGACAATCCATCATTAAAGTTTACACATCGGAGCGCGGCAAAGTGCTTTAAGAGAAACTTATGTCCAAACTATAGCAAACCTACACTGTTAAAAATATCGTGAAAGATTACCTCTGTTTTTAAAGGCTATCCATTTTCTGACCAATGAGAATGCTACATAAGCTCCTATGAAGCGTTCTCATTGGTCAGAAAATAGATAGTCTTTAAAAACAGAGGTAAATTTTCACGATATTTTTAACAGTGTAGGTACAGCATCTAGAATACCTAGTTTGGAAATATGCTATCCAAACAGTGCTAAAAATTTGTATCCCTTAAATGTGCGACGATATTGCTAAAATGTCAAGTGTCGATCGCAGCGACATCTGCGGGATTTTCGTATTACTAGTATTACATTGTATAGACTAGCAATTTCTTGCAGTTGTAAAAAATATCCTGCAGATGTCGCTGCGATCTGCGGCAGTATCATTGCACATTTAAGGGATACAATATTTTAGCTCTGTTTTAAGTATTACAGAGATAGCCGATTTCCACACTATATATTCTAGGCGCTATAGTGTAGGCATTTTCTATTACATAACTACAGCGTCTAGAATATATAGTGTCGAAATCGGCTATCCCAGTAATACTTAAAAAGTGCTAAAATATTGGATCCCTTAAATGTCAAACGATGCTGAAATCCAATGAGTCGATCACAGCGACATCTGCAGGATGTTTTTTTAAACTCCAAGACGATTTGGTTACAGCTTTACAGCGTCTAGATTACCTAGTGTAGAAATATGCTATCCAAACAACTCTAAAAATTTGTATCCCTTAAATGTGCGACGATGCTGCTAAAATCCCAAGTGTCGATCGCAGCGACATCTGCGGGAATTTCGTATTGCATTGTATAGACTAGCAATATCTTGCAGTTGTAGAAAATATCCTGCAGATGTCGCTGCGATCTGTATATTTCAGCAGCATCGTTGCACATTTAAGGGATACAATATTTTAGCAGTTTTTTAAGCATTACAGGGATAGCCAATTTCCACGCTGTATATTCTAGGCGCTATAACAGCGTCTAGAATATATAGTGTGGAAATCGGCTATCCCCGTAATACTTAAAAAAGTGCTGAAATATTGGATCCCTTAAATGTCAGACGATGCTGAAATCTAATGAGTCGATGACAGCGACATCTGCAAGATATTTTCTAAAACTCCAAGAGGATTTGGTCTAGACACTCTAATAATACGATGTTTACTTTAAAATCTGAAAATATATCGCAGATGTCGCTGCGATCGGCCCCCTTGATTTCAGCGTCATTGCACATTTAAGGAATACAACTTTTTAGCTCTGTTGGGAAAACAGATTTCCACGCTATGTATTCTAGATGCTGTAATTTGGTCCAGCTCTGGCATGTTCACAATACATAATGGGTTCCGATCCTGAACCGTTCTCATTGGTTCCCCAGATTCAGATATCCAGAACATTTGACTGACTATCGCAGTAGTACAGTGTCTAGAATAGATAGTGTGGAAATCTACTATTCAAACAGAGCTAAAAGTTGTATCCCTTAAATGTGCAACGATGCTGAAATCCAGGGAGCCGATCGCAACGACATCTGTAATATATTTTCAAATTTCAAAGTAAACATCATCGTATTATTGCAATGTCTAGACCGAATCGTCTTGGAGTTACAGAAAATATCCTGAAGATGTCGCTGTGATCGACTCATTGGATTTCAGCATCGTTTGACATTTAAGGGATCCAATATATAGCACTTTTTTAAGTATTACTGGGATAGCCGATTTCCACACTATATATTCTAGACTCTGTAGTAGTAGTACTTAGAAAGTACTAAAATATTGTATTCCTTAAATGTAAAACGATGTTGAAATCCAAAGAGTCGATCGGAGCGACATCTGAGGATATTTTCTAAAATTCCAAGACCATTTGATCTAGACGCTGTTATAATACAATGTTTACACTGAAATTTGAAAATATAACGCAGATGTCTCTGCGATCGGCTCATTAGATTACAGCATCATTGCACATTTAAGGGATATATTTATTTAGTGCTGTTTGGATTGCAGATTTCCACACTATTTATTCTAGGCGTTGTACTTGTGCTCTGATACATGAGAAACTTTAAAGGTTGATTTTCAATTTTTCGACACCGACTTCCGATATCGGTTTGTGTCTTTGTGGGCCTTCCGGTTTGGTGGATGACAGAATGGCCGGGATTCAGATAGAATTTTCGCTCTTAGCGAAACGAGATCGACCAATCAGAAGGCTGCATTTTTGCAAACAGCGAAAACTTCGCAAAACTGCAGGCTTTAGATTGGTCAATCTCGTTTCACTACTAGCGAAAAATCTATCTGGATCTCGGCCCTTGTCCAGCTAAGTTTTTACACTTTGAAAGATCTCGTATCTCTGTAAGAGTAACAGTATGAAAGGTGAATGCTTATAATGGGCGACTGCTTCAAAAAGGATTTGAATTTTAAAGTTTTTATTTTTTTTTAAATGTTCTAATTATCAGATTTTTATAAAATTGGAATGGGACCAAATGGGTGATTTACACTTTCAAACAAAAAAAATTATCAAAATCGGTTCACATTTAAGAAAGTTATGCGTGAACATGGGCAAAACATACATACAGGTCGAATTGATAACCTCCTTCTTTTTGAAGGTGGTTAAAAAAAAAAAAATCTGTAGTTCTACAGACGTAAAGTTACGTGCTTACTAAACTTTCATCTGTAACTGTACAAAAAAAGCTGCAAATCTACAAAACTAGTTTTTGTAAAGCTACAGAAATCTGTAACTTTACAAATGAGTCTGCTAAAATTACAGTAATCTTACTAAAATTTTATCTGTAACCTTGGTTGTAGTTACAGGAAAAGTTCTAGGCATCGCAGTTTCCTTAAAAATTCTTAGTAACCTTACAGATTTTTTTATTTTCGGCGCAAAAGTGCGTCTGTTACAGGAATTTTTGTTGTTGTCGTTACATAAAAAGTTCTAGAAATCCCAGTTTCCTAGAAAAACTTTAGTAACTTTACAGATATTTTTTTACAGTGTGCTACACTAGAATTAAATGAAACAGTCCCGAACATCTGACTACCCAGCAAAATGGCAAAATTATAATGCTTTATCTGTATTTTTTTAAAAATAGCACGAAAAAAGATTGTTTCGTAAATCTCAAACCTTAATTAAAAAAAACTTATTTTCTTCCCAACATGATATTAAAAAACTTACAGATACGAATATAACCCTTGAGTATTAATCATATTTCAGTGTTTTCAAATTGCATTATATCTCTAAAATCATATTAATTTAAATAATGCTTTTACTGCAGTGAAACCTGCAGCATATTGAACGGATATATCAGATCACGGTGGTGAGAAGGTTCAAATATACATATACAGTGGCGGTCAAAAGTTTCCGGCCAGCATAAAATTTTTGGTTAATTTGTAAGTATACCCATATGAAGAGAAATCTCAAAGTGATACTTATACACTTTATTGACACAACAGTTAAGAATTTATTTATGGAATAAAAAATAAATATTAATAAATTTACTTGACAAAAGTAATTGCAAAAGAAAACGCATGTTCTCAAATGTTTCCGGCCACCTTCGCAAGTTTGGAAAAAAATGGTGTTATAACAAAAAATAACAGTGATCAACAACATTTACAATTACTATTTTGTATTCATAGATTTAGCAATAAGTACTGCGGCGCAGCAACGTGGCATCGATTCAATGAGCGGTTGTAGATCGTCAATGTTAAGTTTTTTTCACGGTTCTTGCAATTTTGGGGGAAATGCTGCTAATTGGAATATTTATAATTCCACACACGATTTCAAGTTAGTTTCAAAGATTTTCCATTGGATTCAGACCGGGGGATTGGGCTGTCCATTTCAAAAGCGGAATTTTTTGCGTAAAAGCCACTGCTTGACGAGCTTACATGTATGTTTTTAGTCGTTATCTTGATGAAACAAATAGTTGCGACCACAATTTTTCCTCCAATAAGGCAGCAAATGATCTTGCAAGATATCTTTATGCATTGCACTATTCATCATGCCGCGGATTTCAAATAACGGACAGGCACATTTTCCAGAAAATGCTCCCTACATCATAACGTGTCCTCCGCCATGCTTCATTGTAGGAATAACATATCTCGAATCTTACCTTTTGTTTTTAGATCATCGGTTTTAGTGTCTGTTATCACTTCCAAACAGATTGAACGTCGATTCATCGGAAAATAGTACTTTTTTCCAGTTTTCACCTGGCCAGTCTTTGTACTCCTTGGCAAACGCCAGTTGGCCCCTTTGATTTTTTTTATTTATTAATAGTTTTTTAACACCAACTGTTCCATAAAGTAGTACGTCACGTAAGCATTTTGACACGTTAGACCAACTTATTTCAACAATATTTTAACACCGTAAATCGTGGGGAATTGCAGCGGCATTTTTATGCGGGTCATCAACTGCTTTTCTCTTGATAATTCTGTCCACAAGAATAGTTGTTTTCCGGGGTCCTCCGGACCGTAGCAAGTTCCGAAAGCCTGGACCATTTTTTTTTTTTAAATCGTTTATAGCAAATTTTCCGATCTACAACTTTGCCGCAATCTCACAAGACAATTATCCCTTTATCGACAAACAAATCACTCTTTAAGAACAATAAATCGTTCAACTTTTCATTTTTGAATTTCAAATACGTTATTCACGCTGATTAATTAACAAACAAGGCCAAGAAAACACTTTAGTGATAGCAAAAACTAACGGATGACGAATGGCCGGAAACTTTTGCACACGCGAATTTCGAATTCTTCCCCTTTGCATAAAGTATCTTCAGTATCCAATCAAAATGATCACGTGGTCCGAGATAATTTGCTTATTCCTGACTTTTGGAGCAATTGTGCTTCTTCTTCGCTGAAACATTCTGTCAAACAAATCAAAGAAACTAACTGACCGGAAACTTTTGACCGCCACTGTATATACAAATAGTATATGGCCAAAGGTCACCGGTCACTTGCGATTTTAAACGTTTTTTTAGATATCTAGAATAATACACGAAGAATTAAGCTAAAACTGCAGGTGTGTAAACAGTATAGTATAGGTTATATAGTTCCGCGAAGATTTTTTCCCGAAACCCCATAGAGGACCGTAAACAAATTGAAAAAGAACGAATATCTTTTGGATAACCGTGTAAAACAAAACGTAGCAAAAACGTTTAAACTCGAGATTATTAATAAGTGGCTTATTGCAATATACTGTGTTCATTTTTATGAGGATAGCATGCACACTCGTAGTGAAATTAAGGTTTTTATAAAAAACAGTATCAAATTTCGCCAAGTTTTTTGCTTATAATTTGCAGAGTTCTTAATAGGAAAAAAAGTTCTTTTCAGAAAATATGACAAACAACATTGTACATAATACTCTGTAATCAGAATTAAAAATAATAATAATTAAGTGAAAAAATAAGCAGGTTTACTAAAACATGTTTCACTGCGCATGCACGAATGCAATCAAAATATAATGTGCATAATGTATTAGCTAAGAATATAGAGCAACTTTTGAGAAAAACTCAAAATCCTAGCTTGAAAATTCTGAAAATTGTCGTCGATAGAATAAGCTCGAAATCCGTTGTTCCCAAAAGGAAACAAAAAGATGAGGGGTTGTATCCAAATATAGTAGTACGTGCAATATTGTGTACGCTATCTTGGCACAAATCAACAGATACTTGATACAACCATTCATATTTTTGCTTCTTTTTGGGAACAACGGATTTCGAGCTTATTCTATCGACGATAATTTTCAGAATTTTCAAGCTATGATTTTGAGACTTTCACAAAAGTTGCTCTATATAATTAGCTAATACATTGTGCACATTATATTTTGATTGCATTCGCGCTTGCGCAGTGAAACATTTTTTAGTAAACCTGCTCATTTTTCATCCACTTTTTAATTCTGATTACAGAGTATTGTGTACAATGTTGTTTGTCATATTTTCTGAAAAGAACTTTTTTTTTATATTAAGAACTGTGCAAATTATGAGCGAAAAACTTGGCGAAATTTGGGACTGTTTTTATGAAAACCTTAATTTCTAGGAGTATCCTCATAAAAATGAACTCAGTATATTACAATAAGCCACTTATTAATAATCACGTGTTTTAAACACTTTTGCTACATTAGTTTTTGCAGGGTTATCCAAAAGATATTCGTTCTTTTTCAATTTGTTGACGGTCTCCTGTGGGTTTTCGGGGAAAAAAATCTTCGCGGAAATATATGACCTATACTATACTGTTTACACACCTGCAGTTTCAGGTTAATTCCTCATGTATTGTTCTAGATATTTAACAAAACGTCTAAAATCGCAAGTGACCGGTCACCTTTGGCCATATAGTGTGACATACCTATCACAGTGAAACCCGGTTAAGACGCTCACGGTTAATACGCGATCCCGCTTAATACGCGGATTCTTTCCGATCCGTTGAACATCGCCTATAAGGCTAAAGCAAAAATATCAAGTTTAATACGCGAACGGTTAATACGCGATCCCGCTTAATACGCGAGAGATTTCCAGTCTTTTGAGGCAAAAAATCACGCTTAAGACGCGAATTCATTGATCAAGATGCGAATTCCTTGTCACTTTTCCAGTATTGCCAATTTATCGGATTTTTTATATTTAAATAAAAAACAGTGTCTCCAAATAATAATATTTACTTTATTTAATAGATTAATTAAGCCGTCATTACTAATCGGAAATAGTGGTAGTTATTTGAATTTAAAAAAGCCCGCTAAATTAGCAACACTGGAATTCTTTGATCCCGCGTCCTAACATTCTGGGTTTCTCGCCTCGCGTATTTTTTTACTGTAGAGAGAGAAAGACGAATTCAGGATACTCAGATATGTCATAAAATTATATTAAGGTTGATTATACCTATTGTTATGTGAGATTTTAAATGTAAGTTATGTACCTACTATGTTTTAAAATGCATATAATAGGCAAAAAAAAAAAAAAAAAAATGAAACTCGTAAATATTAAATAAATACGACTGCGGTTGTTTAATTCTTTTATGTTTTCTTTTCTTTTTGTATGTTAACAATATTTTTTACTAAAACGTGAATAAGGATAGTTTTGTCTTATAATGAAAAGGATAGATTATAATGGTACTCATTAGGGTGAAGCGAAAGAAATTATTATTTTCTAAATCAAAAACGGGTAGGTGCCAAAAGTTGCCTTTATTGTCTGAGCGAAGCGAAGGCTAATACACAACGCAGTATTACTTTCCAGTCAAAAACAGCTACGATGGATATTAAAACCTTTCGTAAAACCTTTCGTCAAGCATAACTCAAAAAATATTTGTCGGATTTCGGTTCTGGTTTTATCAGAAGGTACCTATGAGGGTAACCTACTGAATGCACCTACTATGAAAAATATGTTCCAAGTCGTTTAAAAATTATATTAAAAAAACTGATAAAAAAGCACAATTTATCTACATACGTCACGGAAATTTAGTGTATGTCATTTTCACCGGCTGAATGTTTTCGTAGAAAACCGAATTATGGCACATGGAACAAAGAAAATATGCCCGCACTAATATTAAAGTGCAAAAAAACATATTTAAATTTAACCAAACAGGAAAATAAATCTGGATTTTTTTTTCTATTTCAAAGAAAAAAGCCATAATAACGTAGGATTTCAGATTTTACGATAATCTACCCAATAGCATTTTTTAATCGCCAAAAACAACCAACATTTATATTTTGCGTGTGAAAATTTGAAACAGTTATTTTATATAATACTAGGGGGGCACCGCCCCCCTGCTCGCTACGCTCACCAACCCCCCGCGTAATCGCTTAGCTATTCCATTCGGTATAGCGAAGCAATTCCTATTTTCTAGCCAACCATAGATTATTGTTTGTGCTTAAAAATAATGTAAATAGTTCAATTAAGCTCTATTCATAAGCTAATATTAGTTTTTGTTGCATTGAAATATCTCAATTTGTTGATTTCCTGCATGCAAGTAAACCCTATTGTATTTCAATGGGAGTCTATGGAAATTTGGCGAAATACTGGAAATAGCGCTAAGTTGGCGTCACTTTTGGTGACAGAGAGACGGGTCTCCCCTTGGTAATCTCCCTTATAGCGTCATAAAGCTCTGACCAATCAGTTGCATTTCACGGTATCTACGCAGATTTTCATTGTTCCATTCCCAAAGCATTACTTTTTGCAAAGCATACTTAGATACTACTACCGGCAGACCGATTTGCGCTTAATGTATGAAGTTGCTCGCCAGAGGACTCTGATACGCTGCCCAAAACAGAAATTTGACTCTGACCGTAACTTCAACGACGAGAACCAATCAAATCGCTCTGGGCAGGGTTCAGAGAATTCCAATGTGTTTACATTTTTTTTTTTTTTTTTTTTTTTTTCCGTATAGATATGATTCAAAAGAGTTTAATAGAAATATTAACTCCAATCATCAGAAAAAAAAATAAAAAAAAAAAATAAAAATATCATTTTAACAATTATCGGAATAATAAATGGTGCGACCGGAGAATACTTCCAAGATTGCTACTTAATACCAAGTTAATACTAAATACCAAGGTTGCCACTTTGGCGCATTTATCGCCAGGCTGGGGAGAAGTAGAGTATTCTACGATTGACCCCAATAAATAAAAACATGCATAGTCTAAAAACATCCATGTCACAAATTTATTTGCTATCTTCACTGCTGAAACAATAAAACTAATGGAATTTCTTTTAAATATATTAAAGTACTCATAAAATTCCTTGTAATAATTAATAAATATAATTTATTAAGTAACAAATACACTTACATGATTTAATCAAAATTGATAGGATAACATAAAATATCGCAACGATATTTAAATCTGCGATCACCATTTCTTTCTATGATTAAAAATAAGAATATTTAATGTTTAAGGAAGACCGTCATTTTTTTTTTTTTTTTTTTTTTTACTATTATTATTATTATTTAGTTCGGACGATATCAAACGGAAACATTTTACGGGTAGCAATAAATTCGTCAAAAAGATCCGAGTTACCATATCAAGCAAATTAACGACACTTTGGCGCAAGTTAAGTACCCGTTGCCTATATGATATTGGCGTCAGAAAAAAATCGCGCCAATATGGGGCGAATATGACATCTGTACCAAAGTAAATTATAATTTTATATAACAAAAAGCATTTTTATTTCGTATAATAGCAAATTAAAAAGCTTTCCAAGGTTAAGGTTAAATAATAACACAAGCCAACAGCTGTTTTGGTGCCTAGGTTTTTGGAGCTGATATTATATGAATTTGATGTCCTGAATTGAAATATGGCATTCAATTTTGCCTGGGAGCTCAAATATTTAAGATATAGAACTTTTTGTGAAACATATGTTACACTATTTTAAGTTAAATCCATAATTAAACTAAAATAAAAATAAAATAAATAAACACAGAATTTATTTAAATAATATACAAATGTTAATTTCCATTATTATAATATACATATATTCAAATAATATTTTTAAGAATTATATTATACAAATATATTTACTCACAAAGATAGAGGAAAAAGTCATCGATGAGACCAATTCTCACTGAACATTTCAGAAGCTTCTTTTCCGTGACATTCTTGAATTTATTTTTGAACAATCCCTTTTTAAACTCCAACAGTAATCTGCCATAATGTGCGTATCCCATCTTCCTTGGTAGTGGTTCTACATAGTCTTAATATCCTGGTGAAATCTTTCGCCCTGTTCCTCACTGGTGTCTCCTACATTTTCAGGAAAATACTCTAAGTGGCTGTGTAAATAGTGCACCTTAATGCTCATATTACACCCAAGAGATTTAAAACTATTAAGCATTTCGTTTACCAGTTCTACATAGTTTTCTGCTTTGTGTTTGACCAGAAAGTTTTCGACAACTGCAACAAAAGAAGTCCAGGCTTTTCCCTCAGTCTCATTCATCGAATTTACGAAGGCAGGATCCCTAATCAGTTGTTTTGTGGCCCGTCAAATATTCCTGATTTAATTTTTTCATAACTCAATTGGGGCATTTTCTCTTCTATATATGCAAAGCATGACCCGTTCTTATCAAGAGCCTTTACAAACTGCTTCATAAGGCCGAGCCTGATACGCAGTGGAGGAAGTACGATTTTGTCTCACCCAACTAAGGGGTTATTAATGATATTTCTTTCCCCAACATCCATGTTTTCTCTCTTAGGCCACTCGTTTCTAACCCAGTGGTGTGTTTTATCCCTGCTATCCCAAAGACACAAGAAGCAATGATATTTAGTGTAACCGCTTTGCTGTCCAAGAAGAAAGTTTACCATTTTTAAATCAACACAAATCACCCATTGATGTTCATGATACTTTATCTTGTCAAAGACCAAAGCTATTGTGTTATATTCTTCTTTCATTTTCGTTGAGTGAGCAATTGGTATTGAACCATATTTATTCCCAATGTGTAGAAGGACACATTTTAAACTCCGCTTTAAGCTGTCTACAAATAAGCGCCAATGATCTAGAAAATATTCAGAAAGACCCATTTTTCAAGAGTCCTCTAATTCTGTGACAAAATGCAAGATTGTGTTCTTGGGAGAAGGGTAGTAGACCCTTTTCTCTTGTGCGGTAAAAGGTAATTTTGGTTCCTTGTTCCAGTAAATTTTTGTCCTTCAATCTTGAAGCCAGTAATTCAGAAGCTTCTTTTGACAGGTTGAGATCTCTGGTGAGATCATTTAACTCATCCTGGTTGAAACGTTGAGGCATTGATGACATCTCCTCATAATCACTGTCACCTTCATAAGTATCGGAAGGATGATCAGAGGGACAGTATTCATCCTCTCAGAGCTCTGGTAGCTGGTAAAACGTTGGGATCGGCACTTACTTCCTCTGAGTGAGGAACCGGGCGTCTTGCAGAGACTAAATCAGGATAAGTCCACTTACTATGTTTCTTTCGATTAATTCCTTAATATTTACTAGGCAGAAATAACAATCATCGAAGTGGTTTTGGGGTTCTCTGCAAACCATCGGTAAATCAAATTTGAGACAATTTTCTTTTCCCGTTAGTCCACTGTCGTAAGTGTTCTGTACAAGTTTTACAGACCTGATGCGGTGCCCAGGTTTTATCCTGATCACCAAGTTTAACCCCAAAGTGTCCAAGATAAAGCTCTCTTTACAAAGTCAGTAACATTTTTTCTGTTCTCTTTTAACACGTATTCTCTGCATATGTAGCAAAACACATCAGGATGATTTACACAACTTCTTCTACTTGAACTCATTTAAATTATATTCAACAACACAAATACAACAATCTACAATACAGTATGTTTTAAATTAACTTTATAAGAATTCTATACTAAACACAAATATTGCAAAAGGTCAACAGCGTCTACCCTCCACGGAGAAAACTCACAAACTAACCTTATCTCTTTGCGGCTTTTCCATTTGGCTTTATGGATGAGCGTCACGAAATCATAAGCATGCTCAGAACCTCAGTTTTACTTGCACATCTGTTTTTTCAAGGTCTTCTGAAATTTCAGTGCCTCCCAAATCGCTTTGAGCGTTGCGACAGGCCCATGTGTCAAAGGCCAGTTTAAGCGTTGAAGGTCACTTCAGTTCTAAAAAATCTTTAGTTCTCTTCGCATAGCTAAAAAAGTGGAGCTGATAGAGAAAAACTGATTTCATATTTGGATTCAGTGTCCCAAAAATATCTAAAATCAGCTGAAAAATTATAGGCACCAAAAAAAAATTTTTTTTTTGTAGGCCTGTGTAATCATTCACGTAATTCACGTTTCATAAATAACAAATCACAATGTTTCGCATGGTTTACAAGAAAAATCCTTTTCACGATGAGGGCTGAAATAATTGGCGCATTAGCATACATTTTGGCATGCTGTCCGTATAACGGAAAAGTACCCTTAATTTTGGCGAAATACTGGAAATAGTGCCAAGTTGGCGACAGAGAGACGGGTCCCCCATTGGTAACCTCACTTATAGCGTTATAAAGCTCTGACCAATCAGATGCCTTTCACGGTATCTACGCAGATTTTTTATTGGTCCATTTCCAAATCAAAATTTTTTTTATATATAGAAGGAAAACACACATGTTTAAATAAACAATTTTTATTTGTGGCATCATTTATTCTTAATTTATTTATTTTTGTCTTTTTAGTATTTTAAATGAAATTTTTTGCGGGCTCTCATGTCAAGCACACAAGTCGTATGTTTGTTATTCAATAAATAAATAAAAAATGAAATTTGGGTGCTTGTTAGTTGTTATCCCGTCGACCAATTTCGCCAAATTATATAAATCGCCAAACCACCCGCCAAATTATACAAATTGACATAATTTTTATTTTAAATAACTTTTTTAAAAAATAACTTAATACTAATACTAAATAACTTAAATATTTTAAAGAACAAATAAATTAGTATAACATTAATAAAAATACAAATAAAATGTCGAAATTTAAATCACTTGATGACGTAAACACGTGTTGTCAAGTGAATGCGACATTTACGATCAACCATTATTGGCATTTAATCTTACAATTTGGCGACAGTAATTTGGTCGACGGGATAACTAACAAGTACCGAAATTTGTACTTTTCCAGAATAGGCGTCTTATAGGTAAAGAAAATGGGTTTGGCGAGAGAAGTAAACTTTTCATGCATATTTTCTGGTAACCTACTTATTATTCCATGTACCCAAGTAATTTTTAAAAGATTTAAACAATTAATTTAGTGTAAACAAGACATTTACGCACAGATGTCACATGCGCACCACGTTGGCGCGATTTTTTTCTGACGTCAATGTCATGTACGCACCCGGATACTTAACTGGCGCCAAAGTGTCGTTATTTTGCTTGATGGTAACCTAGATGCTGTTTATTTATTAATAAATTGTTTATTTACTTTTATTTTCTTTTCTTAAATTATATAAATTGTTTTGTTCTATAGTTATTAATTAAACTTTTTTTATTTATTGTTATTCCCTTTTTAAAAATATATATGTAACTGGTATTCGAAAACGAGGTTTTCGCCAAATTGGCGTCAGAAAAAAAATCCCGCCAACGTGGAGCGTATATGACATCTGTGCCAAAAAGGTTTATTAACCATTTGGAAAAATGGTTATTGTTCTCGTCAGGGTAGGAAATCAAAAGCATATCTGAAGGTTTTTATTGGTTTAATCCGCATTTTATTCGTATTCTGATTGGTCTATGCAGTAAGTAATATGTATTTCCCTTTACTTTCAACAGAAATGGATAGCTTCTGTTGCCACTATGACAAAAAAGTAATAAAAACTACAAAAAAAAATTAATAACTCAGAAACAAATTGAGATACAGCTTTCAAACAAATTGCATTTAAAAGTACATTTTTCTCTCTATCCGACGGTGTAAAAAGTAATATTGTCGGATGTTTAGAAGTTTAAGAATGAAATTTCATTTAATATTGGCCGTCAGATTTCTTGGAAATCTGACGATGGAAAAGCCTTTTCCCGAACAGCCAATGAAATGCTTGGATAATACGTAAATTTTAGGTGGATAATAACTAATGAAAATGAAAGAAAATGAATAATAATTTCTGCCAAAGAATTAATTTTAATTTGTAAGATTTTCACGTGCAAAAGAAAAATGGAATAAGGCAATTAAAAAAAAAGAAGAAGATAAATAGTACAGGAATGAATATATATAAATATTTCCCACCAAATACGAGTCGCAGGCGATTTTTGTCGCTTGGAATTTTTACTTGTAATAACACTATTAATGTTTAATTCATGGCGTACGTAATGTATGATCAACTCCGTGCGATTTTTTATGTTTCAAATTTTAGTCTTTGAAAAAATCATTTTCCAAATGGTCGTTGTAATTTGTTAAATTGCTTTTTATTATTATTATTTATTTGTAAAAAATAAACATAAACTTTCATCGGGTTTGTAATAAATTGTCAGGTTTGTATCTTTTTGTAACAAATATCACTTTCTGAAGCCAAAACTGCATAAAGCTTTAAAAAAAAAAAAAAAAAAAACAACAATGCAAAGTAATGTTGTTAAAGTACAGTGAAATTAGTTAAAAGCGTGTATTTTAAATGAAGTGAATGAAAGCTTTATATTTTAAATGAAATGAATGCAAGATGAATATAGTATGGAAAAAATATTGTCAATTTATCACCTGCGCTTGACTAACTTAAAAGTATCAATATTGCAATTGGTACATGCTATGCAAAATGAAACAATTATGTTATAACCACTCTTCGTGCAAGAAAAATGGCCAATAATTCGTATTCAGATAAACAGGCAAGGTTGACGTGAAACAAGAGTAATACTAACAGCAACATTGTTATAACGGACGGGAGTTATAATAGCTAAGTAATAATGGCTTTAAGCACACATACCACACAAGCAGTTTTTTACATATGTTTCGAGTGAAGCTCGATCATCAAGGTGCTAATTATTCATACAAGCAACCGTTACATAAACGAAAGTTTAAAATTTAAATGTAAATATATGCAATCTCGCATTCTCCCCCCCCCCCCCCAAAAAAAAAAAAATGTTACAGCAATGAAATTTAATTGGAGTTAAGCGAAGCTTTTAAAAATACGATATTGGTTGAAAACCAGATTACGGAATATTCCTATAATATTTGAATTAATCACGGTACATTTTTTGTAGCCCGGTTCAGATTTTGCCAAGAGTATTTTATTTTTATTTTGTGTCAAAAGCCGCCTTTTTAGGTGCGTTCGTAATTATATAAATACGTAGCACCTATAGTCGTCGTTCAGTCCGTCTGTCTGTCCGTCCGTCTGTCCGTCCGTCTGTCCGTCCATCTGTCCGTCCGTCCGCATATAACAGAGCAAAAACTACCCGACCGAATGATCTGAAATTTTTAATATATAATTGCTGCAAAATTTTGTCGAGCCATTTTCAATTTTATGAAAATCGGATGTATAGTTTAATTACAGGGACAGTCAAAAGTTTTTCTTTACATTACGGCCAATGGGAAAAATTATTGCAAGTGAATTTTAATGATGTTACAGACTTCCGAATGGTCTGAAATTTTTAATATATAATTGCTGCAAAATTTTGTCGAGCCATTTCCAATTTTATGAAAATCGGATGTATAGTTTAATTACAGGGACACCCAAAAGTTTTCCGTTACATTACGGCCAATGGGAAAAAATTATAGCAAATGCATTTTAATGATTTTACAGCCTTCCGAATGGTCTGAAATTTTAAATATATAATTGCTGCAAAATTTTGTCGAGCCATTTCAAATTTTATGAAAATCGAATGTATAGTTTAATTACAGGGACAGTCAAAAGTTTTCCGTTACATTACGGGGAATGGGGAAAAAATTATTGTAAGTGCATTTTAATGATGTTACAGACTATGCACTTATGAAGCGCAAAAAAATATACATTCAGTACAATATGGGGTGCAAAAAATAATTATAAAACTAGTTATAGTACGAACGCACCTCATTTGCCACGTTTGACGAGCAATTTCCAACTTGTTTCCCCCGCAAGTGTAACTTGTGTTGATGTTGAAATAAATGTTTTGACTTATGCTATTATCTCTTATTATTATTTTTATTTATTTACTTATCATTATTTTTAATTAAATGAGTCAAATCGTGTTTATAAATTTATTTAATGTGTGTATTTTAAATTAAATGAGTCAAATCGTGCTTATAAATTTATTTAATGTGTGTATTTTAAATTAAAAGGATGCATTACGAAAGATGGCGATAAGAACAATATTTGACGATTTATCGATTGGGATCACCTAAATGCTTTATTACCATGTGTTTAATTCCCTTCATGGAATTGCATTGTTATATGGACTTTGCTTTCTTTTAAAAGCTTGACGCAATTAGAGTTTAAGAAAGTGAGATTTTTTGTCCAATGATATAAACGATTATGAAAATAAAACTGAATAAATATTATACTGGTTTATGTATATGTATTTTTAAAAATGCAAAAATGTCGGTATGAAACAGCGAATAGGTTGTCCGAAAGTACTTGTAAATGTGTTCCTTTTCTAGGCTATTCTATCTCTTGCCAGGGCCCTTAACAGAGGGAAGAGCTGGTTTAAAATTGATATGGATTTTATTTTCAGGTTCACTAATCTAGATATTTCATCATTTGAATTAGTAACCAGTATATGGCCAATTAAAGATAGTATCTCATTTTCTTTACTTGCAACAAGTTATTATTAAATCTATGTTCTCGGCAATATCGCTCAGACTAATCCCTCTGAGGGAAGTCCTAGTACTAGTACATCAACTGCGTGAAATTTTACCGCTGATAAAAAATGGCTTGAATCTGCGCGTTTGGTCCAAAATTCGAAATTTGGGGTAAAATTTGATATTTTTTCAAAAAAATAAAAAAAATTCCTATAGATAAGGTTAGTATTTAAATGTGTTAATTAAACCTTTATTATTAATGACTTAACATATTTAAATGATAAAACGGTATCTTTATTCTGTATAACTGGATCAAAACTGACAACGTTTGATAAAAATAAGGCATTGCCACTCTGTTGTGTCATACAACTAATTGTTCTTTAGAATACAGCTCTTACCTAGTTGCTTTCAAAACTACCCAGAAGCTATTACGTGGAGGTGGCTGCATTTCATGTCACAGCAGTGCATAACTCGACCACCCTACCATCTGAGCACATTGTTTTATTTATACAATGAATTGTGATTTTTTATCAAAAACTGGCGTAAGTTTTCTATGTATCAACCTAGTCCACCTATCTTTGTATCCACAGACGTTGGATGGTGCTGTTGTAACACTCCTTCACGTATAATTATACTGCTTGTATATGATAAGGCAAGCAGAGTAATGCAGTGGAATTAATGAAACCTATTCAGCCCTCTATTATCTTCACCAAAATTGAATCCAGTTAATGTATAGTGATTGGGAGTTCTATTAGTACAATATTCTACAATATTTAGATACAGTCGAACCTCTATTTAACGAATTCGCTAAATCCCGGAAAAAAGTTCGTTATATGGAAAATTCGTTAAATAGAGATTCATCCTTTAAAATACTTTAAATTACATAAAACAGATTTTAAATTCATAAATACTAAATATTTTTACTAAAAGTAATTAATCACATTTTTTTTTTTTTTTTTTATAAATTATATCGATTTGTTTTATTTATTTTACCCACCAATATCCATCATTAATTCATTTTTTCTATGTGTTTAAATCTTTGAAATCTGCAAGGAAAAAAAAACATTGTCCGGGAATACACTGTATTTTCTGTTTAAAGTAAATAGTTTTACTTTAAAATTAACGAATTTTAATGAAATTATCGTATTTATTATTATTATAACAAATAATTTTAACCATACATTAACATATGCGTCCTTAAATTTAATTTCTGAAAAACTCTGTTAATTTTGCCTGAGTTTTTTCTTTTAAAAAGTGCTTTCTCTCATACTACGTCTCGCATCTTTGCAATGCACCAAAAATCCCTTCATGCGTATTTTCTTCTAATTATAATCCGCGTCAGATTGTTTCAAATGATTTTAGCATTTCATCATACGAAGTTTTGTTAATTCCTGCATCATGATCATTTCCATCATTATCATATTCGTCTTCATCGCAATTCATTGTTGTATTGTTTTTATTTTTCACACTGTCGAAAATATCCAATTCGGATAGTGTTTCTGAAGTCTCAATTTCAGAATTAAGTGAAATACAATCATCAATCAGCATATCATGGTTAATTTCTTCTTTTTTTCTCATCTGCATCCACATTTTTTTAAAGGCGCCTGGTAAAACCAGTTCAAGGCCATTGAACATCATAAAATGTGTTTAAAGAAAGAATAAGTTTGAAATGTCCAGAAATATTTTGAGAAATCCTTCTATATATAAAAAAAAGTTTTGATTAGGAAATGGACCAATGAAAATCTGCGTAGATATTCCGGGTAGAACTCATCGAATTTAAATGCTTAAGCCAAAGCCTCCTTATCGAAATAACAGGCCTCGCAATCGCTAAGTTTCCTTTGTCCGCTGTACACGTGGTTAGAAACCACATGGTTTCCCGTGACTAGCGCCATCTAACGTGAGAAACAGAAATATTTTTTAATTTGTTTTCCATTTGTCTTTTACTATTTTCTTTACGATGTGCTTTGTAGTTTGCAAATGATAGTTGTTAATCTTAAAATTTTCATATGTTCTAGACATTTTATTTAAAAAATGAACTTATTTTATTGTTAAGCAAAAAATGTTTACTGCTGTATTCCGTTATGTAAATAAATGATGATAATAATAATAATAATCAGGAAAGAAAATTATTTTACCATGAATTTCTCAGTGGTAGTTATTGAAATAAATGGATAGCATCTAGATCCGGAAAATGTAAAATATTTCATGTTGGTGGCTCACGGAATAATATTCCACCTTGTGCTGCGTTTGTAGCCTTGCCAACCTGTAATAGTGAGAAGTTCCAGGCTGGGTATCGTTCCATGTGGTTTAGTCGGTAGAACATCACTGCGCTATACTGATGACCCGGGTTCGATTCCAGGCATGGAATCTTTTTCACTAGGTTGACCTTTGCGCCTTTTAAGCAAAAATAAAATAATTTGAAACTTGATTTTCATTTGAAATATTTCATTTTCTCTTTTATATTTTCAAATATGTGATTTATTTTATTTCTGCTATTTCTTTTCTTTTCAATATTAATTTCACCTTACAGTATTAATTTAACATCGCTCCTTCAATTTGTTTCAATGCACAGTCTCATTTATTTATTTATTGGCATATCATTTGTTTTATTTTTGAAGGTATGGGGGATCATTTCAGTTTAACATACTTTAGATGAAAGCTTCACTGTTTTTAGGTGCGTTCGTAATTATATAAATACGTAGCACCTATAGTCGTCGTTCAGTCCGTCCGTCTGTCCGTCCGTCTGTCTGTCCGCATATAACAGAGCAAAAACTACCCAACCGAATGGTCTGAAATTTGAAATATAAGATTGTTGCAAAATTTTGTCGAGCCATTTCAAATTTTATGAAAATCGGATGTATAGTTTAATTACAGGGACAGTCAAAAGTTTTTCTTTACATTACGGCCAATGGGAAAAATTATTGCAAGTGCATTTTAATGATGTTACAGCCTTCCGAATGGTCTGAAATTTTAAAGATATAATTGTTGCAAAATTTTGTCGAGCCATTTCAAATTTTAGGAAAATCAGATGTATAGTTTAATTACAGGGACAGTCAAAAGTTTTTCTTTACATTACGGCCAATGGGAAAAATTATTGCAAGTGCATTTTAACGATGTTACAGCCTTCCAAATGGTCTGAAATTTTAAATATATAATTGTTACAAAATTTTGTCGAGCCATTTCAAATTTTAGGAAAGTCAGATGTATAGTTTAATTACAGGGACAGTCAAAAGTGTTCGGGGAATGGGAAAAAATTATTGGGAGTGCATTTTAATGATGTTAAAGACTATGGACTTTATGAAGTGCAAAAAATTATACATTGAGTACAATATGGGGTGCAAAAAATAATTATAAAACTTGTTATAGTACGAACGCACCTCATTTGCCACATTTGACGAGCAATTTCCAACTTGTTTCATATAAAGTTTGTATGTATTAATCTATGGAAAGTTTCATAATTGGCTCCACAGCCAATTGGCATATCTTGGCGGGCATAGTTTGGTGCGTAATTAATTTCCTTGTTTTAACTCACATATGTAAGTTTTACTAAAATGTATCAAAGTATTTTAGGAAAGTTAAAACACGCATAGATACACAAAAAAACAGACTGAAGTCATAAACACTTAAAAAATTGGAAAAATAAAGTTTAATAATCACTTAAATTTATACATGTCCCTCAACTTTCCGCAACTACCGTATTCTTGTCATGCTACGATTTTGGTGTTTGTAAATCTTAATTTGAGTATTCTTCCTTAATCAGACCTAGAGCCAATTGGCGTAAGTGTAGTTTGGCGCAAAATTAATTTTATTTTTAAACCGTATACTTGATACCACATTATTCCAGCATCACGTTTTTGCAGTCAACTTTGACTGTGGAACAGATTACAGAACATTAGCTAATACTACATTATATAATAATAAATCGGTATTTTTCAAGTATAGGGGCCTTGGCGAGAGAAGAAAATTTGGCAACGTAATTTCTGGTGGAAGTATATTCACTGTTTCACATAAAGAAGCAATATTTTCCAATATTTGTACAATTTACTTAATATAAAAAAGGCATTTATCTATTTTATATACAAATATAAACAAATCGTTTATAAAAGACAATAATAATATCTAGAAACTAAATTTATACATGTAAATTCAGCACAAATGTCATATTGGCGCGATTTTTTTCTGGCGTAAATGTCATATACGCACCGGATACTTAACTGGCACCAAAGTGTCGTTATTTTGCTTGATATGGTTATCAGGATATAGATGATATGGTAACGAGGTTTTCGCAAAATTGGCGTCGGAAAAAAATCACGCCAATATGGTGCGTATATGACATCTGTGCCGTAAATTCTTATAAAACAAGCTGACAGTTCATAAGTTTTGTTTTCATAACTGTTTATATCAATCGGCAACAAATCGCTCTTTCCGAAGCCCAAATTGTGCCAAGATTTAAAAAAAAAAATAACCCGCAAAGTCCTATATACTGAAAATGGTAATTGTTAGTTATCCCGTCGACCAAATTATTGTCGCCAAATTGCAAGATTAAATGCCAATAATGGTTTGCCATAAATTAATTAATTTTAAGATTAAATGCCAATAATGGCCAATAAAACCAATATTTCGACGTTTTATTTGTATTTTTATTAATGTTATACTAATTTATTTGTTTTTTCGTTATTTAAAGTAAAAAAATTGTGTCAATTTGTAGAACCTGGCGAGAATTTTGGCGACTTACATAATTTGGCGAAATTGGTCGACGGGATAACTAACAAGTACCCTGAAAAAATATCAATAAATCTTATATTTAAATCTTCATTTTTGATATGTTTCATTTTTTAAAGCCAGAACATAATTGCGCGAAATATTTTTTTTGCGCCTTTATTTTACTGGAATTCGAAAAATATTTTATACAATTTTGCCAATAACACAACATTTTCAATTTTTTACTATGCATTTGTTTATGGAGTATTACCAGGAGTATACACCAGGTGGCGTAACTTACGGGAACGGGACAAAGTCAGCTTATAAGTTAGCAATTATCGGGAACATTTTCACCCATAGACTTTCTCCGGATTGTCAAGTCTGTTTTATGATAAGGGAGTCTTGGCTTAAGCATGGCCATAGCCTACTATGATATATAACGGCCCGCGCATTTCGCTGAAAAAGTGAAGTCGGATCCAACTTCAAACCCTGAACCAAAACTTCACAACGTGCTCTTTGTTTACATTTATACCCTGCCCAGATAGAAGCTTGTTTCTCATCGTCGAGGTTTCAGAATCATTGATCGTATTTTCATGTAATAAATTAAATATTTATATTCTTCAATTTCCTTCGATTTAAAAGGCTATTTTACTCAAATTGTAGCATTTTAGTGTAACACATACTTTTAAGATTAGCTAAATTATTTATTGTTTACCTTGATCGTTTGGTTCATTCATGAAAAATGCCGGTTCTGTTATTCTTTTTTGAATGTCCCGTATTTATATAAAAATAGCTTGGTTTCATACACACGTTTTAAAATTAAAATTTGATTTTTATCAAACTACAGTTCTCATAACTGACTTGAAGCAACTATTTTTGATTAATTTACTGTTACCGGTAAAATATTTGTTTTTAATATCGCCCGAACCAAGAAGAAGAAAAAAAAAAGCCGATCTGCCTTAAACATTAAATATTCTTATTTTTAATCAGAGAAAGAAATGGTGATCACGGATTTAAATATCGTTGAAATATTCTATGTTATCCAAGCAATTTTAATTAAATCATGTAAGGGTATTTGTTACTTAATAAATTACATTTATTAATTATTACAAGGAATTTTATGAGTATTTTAATATATTAAAAAAAAATTCTATCAGTTTTATTGTTTCAGCAGTGAAAGTAGTAAATAAATGGTACTTAGTTATCCCGTCGACCAAAAATCTATCGTTAAATTATAAGATTAAATGCCAATAATGCTTGATCGTAAATGTCACATTCACTTGACTGTAAGCAAGTTACACGTGTATATGTCATCAAGTGATTTTTATTTCGACGTTTTATTTGCATATATTTCTTAATGTTACACTAATTTATTTGTTCTTTCGTTATTTAAAATAAAAATTATGTCAATTTGTATAATTTGGCGAGTGTTTTAGCGATTTATATAATTTGGCGAAATTGGTCGACGGGATAACTAAGTGGTACCAAATAAATTTGTGACATTGATGTTTTAGACTAAGCATGTGTTTTTTTTATTTATATATTTTTATGTGTGTTGGTTTAACAGTTTTAAAGAGAAACACATTATATTAGTCACTTAAATAAATAGAACTTTACATTTACATTGATATGGACAGTTTATAATAACCCTTAACTGCTGTATTCGAATTAGCTGTCATTTCTAAGCTTGATTGGAATGTCAGCAGAATTGTAAACGTAACCATGGCGACATTACGTAATTTGTGTTTGTTTACATATCTACCCTTCCCAGGTTGTTTCAGTTACGGTCAGAGTCAAATTTCAATTTTGGGCAGGGTATCAGAGTCCTCTGGCAAGCGACTTCATACATTAAAAGCAAATCAGTCTGCCTGTAGTAGTATCTAAGTATGCCTTGAGCATGGCCTTTCTTCGTTAATATTAAAAAAACTGCCGTATACAAAAAATATGGAAATCGGTGGTATTATAAAGAAATATTTGATAAACACGCTGATGCAGACAGTTTTCAAATCGAAGAATTACTTTCAGAGATATTTAATGCTAAAGTTGAACAAAATCGTTCCATTAAAAAAGTTTTATTGGAGCAAAAACTATACATGAGAATTTAATCATTTTTAGATCATTTTATAGATTATAAGTTCTCGGTGTGCAGATTGCATTTATTGTTTTTTATTTGACTATTTTTTGAGGTTTTATTTCTATTTAGCTCCATTATTGTGATCGCCATATTATTTCATTTTACTTTATTTTACCTGAAAGGCCCTTATGTTTAACACGGGCAAAGCCGGGTAATTCTGCTAGTTTAAAATAAAATTTTGTTAATTTGTGTAAGTTGGCGAAATTGGTCGACGGGATAACTAAGTAGTACCAACGAAAATATTTAAATATGAAAGCAACGTTTGTAACGACTTAAAAATTATTTTCAATGAAAGAAATTGGAATTGGAATAATATTTGGCGATTTATAATTAGAATAAAAAATGCGTACATTTATAAAAGCCATGCGCATATTTCGCCAGTAACATTTTTGAAATTGCCAGTAGTAGTTACGTTTTGCGTATGCAAATCTATAATCTCTCTATTCTAAAAAAAAGTAGCTACCGCTGTCACCGCCGCCGCCGCCGCCGGTTTTGAATTTTTTGTGACCGGTGGTCTTTCTTCGTTAATATTAAGAAAAATAATGCATACAAAAATGTAAAATCGGTAGTATTATACAGAAATGTTTGATAAACACGCTGATGCAGACAGTTTTCAAATCGAAGAATTATTTTAAGACACATTTAATGCTAAAGTTGGACAAAATCGATCCACTAAAAAAGTTTTATTGGAGAAAAAACTATACATGAGAATTTAATCATTTTTAGATCATTTTATAGGTTATAAGTTCCCGGTGTGCACATTGCATTTATTTTTTTTTTTATTTGACTATTTTTTGACGTTTTATTCCTATTTTAAATTCAAATTTTCAGTATTTCGAGAGATATTTTTTACGAATTTAAAAAATGTTATTAATTTAAACTGTTGCCAACTGTATAAACAGCGCAAACAATAATGTTTACTTCAAATTAAAAATTTATTTACACGGGACTATTGTAAACAGAAAAAAGAAAAATTTAAAATTAGAATAAAATGATTACATGTAAAAGCAGGAAAATTGCGTCATAAGAACCATATTTACACTGGAATTTTAAAAGAGAAACAAAATGTTAAAATAAAAAAATCATTACTATGCGTTAAAACCTGTAAATGGAGGAAATTACGTCATATTTAAAATGGCCAAAAAATATGGCAAAACAATTTAAATTTAAAAAAATATCTGCGCGAGACATTTACTTGATATTTTGAGATAATATTTTCAACTATTATCGTGAATTCGAAGACAGCGCAAATAATATTTCCTTCTAACAACAAAAGTATTTTCACGTGAATATTAATAAGAGAAATAAAACTTTGGTGTAAATTACATCAGATTTAAAACGATACATTTAAAATGAATTATTTAAAAGAACTATCTTATAGCGCTGTTAAAAAATACCGGGAGACAATGACACTGTTTACTTAATTCATTTTACATTAGCTTATTTTCGAATGTTTAACTAATTTTTATAATTAAATACGAAAACAGCCATTGTATCTTTTAACAGCAGCAGATATGGTCTTAAAAATCCCCAATCCAAGAAAAACGAATGGAAACCCATTTACAGAGAGATCGCTACTGTTTTGTTTTGTTTTTTTAATTTTAATTCAATATTTTCAAAGCCGATCAAATTAGCATGCTTTTTGGATTTTGGTGTCCCTGAACGGGTGTTTGCGAGCGTAGCTCGTAGGGGGGCAGAGCCCCCTAGTTGAGAGAAAAAAAAATTAGATCACAATAAAAAGTTCGTTAAATAGAGAATGCACTTCGCTATTTGGAGGTTATTTTACGAAGAAATTCGCAAAATGTTCTTGGTTTCAAGGAAAAGTTCGCAAAATAGAGGTTTGTTAAATAGAGGTCCGACTGTAGTTCATCTTTGGGTATGCCATCATTTACTCTACCTCTTGCATTTTTATATGCTGAGAAGCTTGCTGTTTAATGTGATGGCGATCATCAGAGAGCATTGCAATAAGAATTTGTCCTCGATAGGGAAAGCAACCATTGTCCTAAATAATTTTTTTTAGCATTTGTTTTATGCCGTTTTCTGTGATGTTTAGTAGCCGAGTAATTTCCCATAAGTTTTTAGATCCATTTTTACTTTCTTCTATCTTTACAAGAAGAAAGTATTGGATTCATGAAAATTTTCGAATTCCGGTTTTCGACGTCGTTTACGTTTTAGGGGTCAGAGATTCCAAAAAACATGTTTTTACAAAATTGTCTGTGACTCTGTGAGTCTGTCTGTCTGTGTGTATGTGACACAAATTTTGTGGGCGCTCTATCTCAAGAACTAATGCACGGAATTTAATAAAAATTTATATTCAATTAGTCCCTAATACAAATTGATGCTGATTAGTTTTTTGTGTAAATCGCTCAACAGGTAGTGCTGCTATGTTGCATTTTTCACGATTTTCGCAATAGCTCTATCTCAAGAACTAATACACGGATTTTGATAAAACTTCAGATTTAGTTAGTCCTTGATATGAACTGATGATGATTACGTTTTGGTGTAAATCGCCCAACAGGTGGCACCGTTATGATGAATTTTGCAGGATTTACACGATTTCCTCAATAGCTCTATCTTAAGAACTAATGCACGGATTTTCATCAAACTTCAGATTCAGTTTGTCCTTGATATGACTTGCTACTGATTATGTGTTGGTGTAAATCGCCTACCAGGTGGCGCTTCTGTGCTGCTTTTTTCACGATTGCCTCAATAGCTCTATCTATAGAACTAATTTTCATATTTAGTTGTATGCTAACACAAGTTGTTGTTAATTAGGTTTTGGTGTTAATCACCCAATAGGTGGCGCTGCTATGCAGGAATTTTCCCGATTTTCGCTATAGCTCTATCTCAAAAACTAATGCACGGATTTTCTCCAAATTTCAGATTCAGTCAGACGTTGACATAAATTGTTGCTGATTAGGATTTGGTATAAATCACCCAATAGGTGGCGCTGCTAGACAGCATTTTGTTGGATTTAGACGATTTCACCGATAATCAAATCCCAAGAACTAATACACGGAATTTCATATCTTTAGAATCCTCATGAGATGCATTGATTGCCATTTAATTTTGGCAGTGTGATAGCGAATTTTGAAGTATTAACATGTATGAGATAGAAGAAAGTTTTGGGATTGGTACATCTGACTAGTTTAGATGTGGATCCATTTAGTGTAAACCATCCTGCGGCATAAACTTGGATTACATACTTTGTGAATGAATTTACAGACTCTGATGGTCAAACAGTGCCTATATAAAGGCAAAAAAAATTATTCGCCTATGTGAGCCATTTTGCGTAGGACATGTTCCTTGGGTTCCTATTCGCTAGTTCTTCTGAGCAATATATTGATGAAATAACTTTGCAAATGTCTAGCAGGTATTTCTGGCTTGCGCTGAGTACCGTGAATGTGCTGTATCTTTCTTTGGTTTCCTGACTATATTAACATGGAAAATACAGTTGTTGCGTAAAATTAACAGCACAATGTGCTGGCAATTTGGACGCAATTTTTACGGCACAATCTGCTGGCGTCCAAATTAAACATTAACTGTGATCGAGTTTGTGCTCGAGATGAACAGTACTTTGTGATTGTAAAAATGTCGTTTTTTTTACAATGTATGGCTTTAAAAACTGAAATAAGAAAGGAATGGCAGGTGGGCAAAGATTTTCCTATTGGTCCGGCGAATCCCTGTGGGTTAGAATCTAATTTTTGTCAATGATCTCGTCTAATAAATTATGCAGAGGAAATTCACTGGACTCTGAGGTGGCATATGATTCCATTGTAATGGTTCATTCTAAACATGTCCCACGCAGAATGGATGGCAACGATGAATAGAATTCTCCGCCTTTAAATGAGCACTCACTCCCCATCAGAGTCTCCATGTTCATTCATAAAGTACTATGCAATCCAAGTTTGGCCCAGGATGGTTTACCATAGTGACGTTTTTATGATACGCATCTTCTAAAACCATTAACTTCGCAGCCGAGTATCATTTCAAACATGGAGCCATGGAATAAACTTCACACCACTCATAAAATCTTGACACTACACAGAATTAAAACTCAACGCTTTTAATACTCTAAAAACATTTTAAATTAAACAATAAATCAGAACTACACAAAACTCTCTTCCACACTCCATTACTTCCCAACCTCTTCTGCATCAGCTCTCACGATCCTCTGTTTCATCCCGTTGCCAGTTGAGTTACCTAAAGTTCAACGGCAGACTGTGAATCAAAGTAAAAACGTCCATTCTAGACATTTCAGTTTGTCCGTTGGGTTTCACTACTCTGACAACTGCATTTAAATTTATCCGTCGGGTTTCACTACTCTGACAACTGCATTTAAATTTGTCCGTTGAGTTTCGTAACTCTGATAACCATCATATATAATGCACATCGAAAGAAGAAATCTAAAAACTCATGGTAAATTATTCGGCAACTAAACAACACAGAAAACGGAATAAAACAAATACTAAAAAAAGTTATTTAGAACAATGGTTGCTTTGCATACGCAGAGGAAATTCTAATTTCAATACTTTCTGACGATCGCCATCACATTAAACAGCTAACTGCTCAGCACATAATAGTTGAAATATGAGAGTAAATGGTGGCATACGCAAATCTGAAATATCGACAATCAACTTTGAAGTGAATAATATTATATTAATAAAATTGATTGGAAAATTGTTGTCGTAACAGAACCCTAATCAGTATGCATTTATCGGGTAAAATTTTGGTAAAGATAATAGACGGCTGAATAGATTACATAAATATCCTCCCCACTGCATTACATTGTTTGCCTTCTCTTACACAAGCAGAAGAAAAATGCGTGAATAAGACCACAGCAGCAGCATCCAAAACTGTGGATACAAAAAAGAGATGGACTAAGTTGATACATTTAAAACTTATGCCATTATTTGATAAAAAAAAAAAAAAATCACAATTCAAAGTATAAATAAAACATTGTGTTCAAATGATAGCGTCACCGGTTTTGAATTTTTTGTGACCGGTGGTCTTTCTTCGTTAATATTAAGAAAAATAATGCATACAAAAATGTGAAAATCGGTAGTATTATACAGAAATGTTTGATAAACACGCTGATGGAGACAGTTTTCAAATCGAAGAATTATTTTAAGACACATTTAATGCTAAAGTTGGACAAAATCGTTCCACTAAAAAAGTTTTATTGGAGCAAAAACTATACATGAGAATTTAATCATTTTTAGATCATTTTATAAGTTATAAGTTCCCGGTGTGCAGATTGCAATATTTTTTTTTTATTTGACTATTTTTTGACGTTTTATTTCTATTTTAAATTCAAATTTTCAGTATTTCGAGAGATATTTTTTACAAATTTAAAAAATGTTATTAATTTAAACTGTTGCCAACTGTATAAACAGCGCAAACAATAATGTTTACTTCAAATTAAAAATTTATTTACACGGGACTATTGTAAACAGAAAAAAGAAAAATTTAAAATTAGAATAAAATGATTACATGTAAAAGCAGGAAAATTGCGTCATAAAAACCATATTTACACTGGAATTTTAAAAGAGAAACAAAATGTTAAAATAAAAAAATCATTACTATGCGTTAAAACCTGTAAATGGAGGAAATTACGTCATATTTAAAATGGCCAAAAAATATGGCAAAACAATTTAAATTAAAAAATATATCTGCGCGAGACATTTACTTGATATTTTGAGATAATATTTTCAACTATTATCGTGAATTCGAAGACAGCGCAAATAATATTTCCTTCTAACAACAAAAGTATTTTCACGTGAATATTAATAAGAGAAATAAAACTTTGGTGTAAATTACGTCAGATTTAAAACGATACATTTAAAATAAATTATTTAAAAGAACTATCTTATAGCGCTGTTAAAAAATACCGGGAGACAATGACACTGTTTACTTAATTCATTTTACATTAGCTTATTTTCGAATGTTTAACTAATTTTTATAATTAAATACGAAAACAGCCATTGTATCTTTTAACAGCAGCAGATATGGTCTTAAAAATCCCCAATTCAAGAAAAACGAATGGAAACCCGTTTACAGAGAGATCGCTACTGTTTTTTTTTTTTTTAATTTTAATTCAATATTTTCAAAGCCGATCAAATTAGCATGCTTTTTGGATTTTGGTGTCCCTGAACAGGGGTTTGCGAGCGTAGCTCGTAGGGGGGCAGAGCCCCCTAGTTGAGAGAAAAAAAAATTAGATCACAATAAAAAGTTCGTTAAATAGAGAATGCACTTCGCTATTTGGAGGTTATTTTACGAAGAAATTCGCAAAATGTTCTTGGTTCCAAGGAAAAGTTCGCAAAATAGAGGTTTGTGAGATAGAGGTCCGACTGAAGTTCATCTTTGGGTATGCCATCATTTACTCTACCTCTTGCATTTTTTATATGCTGAGAAGCTTGCTGTTTAATGTGATGGCAATCATCAGAGAGCATTGCAATAAGAATTTGTCCTCGATGGGGAAAGCAACCATTGTCCTAAATAATTTTTTTTAGCATTTGTTTTATGCCGTTTTCTGTGATGTTTAGTAGCCGAGTAATTTCCCATAAGTTTTTAGATCCATTTTTACTTTCTTCTATCTTTACAAGAAGAAAGTATTGGATTCATGAAAATTTTCGAATCCCGGTTTTCAACGAATTTACACGTTTTAGCGGTCAGAGATTCCAAAAAACATGTTTTTACAAAATGTTTGTCTGTGACTCTGTGAGTCTGTCTGTCTGTGTGTATGTGACACAAATTTTGTGGGCGCTCTATCTCAAGAACTAATGCACGGAATTTAATAAAAATTTATATTCAATTAGTCCCTAATACAAATTGATGCTGGTTAGTGTTTGGTGTAAATCGCTCAACAGGTAGTGCTGCTATGTTGCATTTTTCACGATTTTCGCAATAGCTCTATCTCAAGAACTAATGCACGGATTTTGATAAAACTTTAGATTTAGTTAGTCCTTGATATGAACTGATGATGATTACGTTTTGATGTAAATCGCCCAACAGGTGGCGCCGTTATGATGAATTTTGCAGGATTTACACGATTTCCTCAATAGCTCTATCTTAAGAACTAACGCACGGATTTTCATCAAACTTCAGATTCAGTTTGTCCTTGATATGACTTGCTACTGATTATGTGTTGGTGTAAATCGCCCAACAGGTGGCGCTTCTGTGCTGCTTTTTTCACGATTGCCTCAATAGCTCTATCTATAGAACTAATTTTCATATTTAGTTGTATGCTAACACAAGTTGTTGTTAATTAGGTTTTGGTGTTAATCACCCAATAGGTGGCGCTGCTATGCAGGAATTTTCACGATTTTCGCTATAGCTCTATCTCAAAAACTAATGCACGGATTTTCTCCAAACTTCAGATTCAGTCAGACGTTGACATAAATTGTTGCTGATTAGGATTTGGTATAAATCACCCAATAGGTGGCACTGCTAGACAGCATTTTGTTGGATTTAGACGATTTCACCGATAATCAAATCTCAAGAACTAATACACGGAATTTCATATCTTTAGAATCCTCATGAGATGCATTGATTGCCATTTAATTTTGGCAGTGTGGTAGCGAATTTTGAAGTATTAACATGTATGAGATAGAAGAAAGTTTTGGGATTGGTACATCTGACTAGTTTAGATGTGGATCCATTTAGTGTAAACCATCCTGCGGCATAAACTTGGATTACATACTTTGTGAATGAATTTACAGACTCTGATGGTCAAACAGTGCCTATATAAAGGCAAAAAAATTTATTCGCCTATGTGAGCCATTTTGCGTAGGACATGTTCCTTGGGTTCCTATTCGCTAGTTCTTCTGAGCAATATATTGATGAAATAACTTTGCAAATGTCTAGCAGGTATTTCTGGCTTGCGCTGAGTACCGTGAATGTGCTGTATCTTTCTTTGGCTTCCTGACTATATTAACATGGAAAATACAGTAGTTGCGTAAAATTAACAGCACAATGTGCTGGCAATTTGGACGCAATTTTTACGGCACAAACTGCTGGCGTCCAAATTGCCAGCACATTGTGCTGTTAATTTTACGCAACTACTGTATTTTCCATGTTAATATAGTCAGGAAACCTAGGAAAGATACAGCACATTAACTGTGATCGAGTTTGTGCGCGAGATGAACAGTACTTTGTGATTGTAAAAATGTCGTTTTTTTTTACAATGTATGGCTTCAAAAACTGAAATAAGAAAGGAATGGCAGGTGGGCAAAGATTTTCCTATTGGTCCGGCGAATCCCTGTGGGTTAGAATCTAATTTTTGTCAATGATCTCGTCTAATAAATTATGCAGAGGAAATTCACTGGACTCTGAGGTGGCATATGATTCCATTGTAATGGTTCATTCTAAACATGTCCCACGCAGAATGGATGGCAACGATGAACAGAATTCTCCGCCTTTAAATGAGCACTCACTCCCCATCAGAGTCTACATGTTCATTCATAAAGTACTATGCAATCCAAGTTTGGCCCAGGATGGTTTACCATAGTGACGTTTTTATGATACGCATCTTCTAAAACCATTAACTTCGCAGCCGAGTATCATTTCAAACATGGAGCCATGGAATAAACTTCACACCACTCATAAAATCTTGACACTACACAGAATTAAAACTCAACGCTTTTAATACTCTAAAAACATTTTAAATTAAACAATAAATCAGAACTACACAAAACTCTCTTCCACACTCCATTACTTTCCAACCTCTTCTGCATCAGCTCTCACGATCCTCTGTTTCGTCCCGTTGCCAGTTGAGTTACCTAAGGTTCAACGGCAGACTGTGAATCAAAGTAAAAACGTCCATTCTAGACATTTCAGTTTGTCCGTTGGGTTTCACTACTCTGACAACTGCATTTAAATTTATCCGTCGGGTTTCACTACTCTGACAACTGCATTTAAATTTGTCCGTTGAGTTTCGTAACTCTGATAACCATCATATATAATCCACATCGAAAGAAGAAATCTAAAAACTCATGGTAAATTATTCGGCTACTAAACAACACAGAAAACGGAATAAAACAAATACTAAAAAAAGTTATTTAGAACAATGGTTGCTTTGCATACGCAGAGGAAATTCTAATTTCAATACTTTCTGACGATCGCCATCACATTAAATAGCTAACTGCTCAGCACATAATAGTTGAAATATGAGAGTAAATGATGGCATACGCAAATCTGAAATATCGACAATCAACTTTGAAGTGAATAATATTATATTAATCAAATTGATTGAAAAATTATTGTCGTAACAGAAACCTAATCAATATGCATTTATCGGGTAAAATTTTGGTAAAGATAATAGACGGCTGAATAGATTACATAAATATCCTCCCCACTGCATTACATTGTTTGCCTTCTCTTACACAAGCAGAAGAAAAATGCGTGAATAAAATCACAGCAGCAGCATCCAAAGTCTGTGGATACAAAAAAGAGATGGACTAAGTTGATACATTTAAAACTCATGCCATTATTTGATAAAAAAAAAAAAAAATCACAATTCAAAGTATAAATAAAACATTCTGTTCAAATGGTAGCGTGGTCGGGATAGATGTCCTTTGAAGTTTTGAAAGCAACTAGGTAAGAGCCCGTATTCTAAACAACAATTCGTTGAATGACACAAGAAAGTTTCAATGCCCCTTTTTACCGAAAGTTGTCAATTTTGCTCCACTTATACAGAATAAAGATATCATTTATCGTTTAATATTAAGTCGTTCATAGCAAAGGTTTAAATAACACTTTTAAATAATAACCATCTCCATAGGAATTTTTTAATTTTTTTTAAAAAATGTCAAATTTTACCCAAAATTTCGACTTTTGGACCAAAAGCGCAGACTCAAGCCATTTTTTTTCAGCGGTAAAATTTCACGCAATTGATGTACTAGTATAAAGGCAAATTTTGGCACCTACCCGTTTTTGATTTTAAAAAAATATTTTTTTCGCTCCATCCTAGTACTCATTATCATAAGTACTAAATATGATCTTAACAACTGGATAGTGCTTCAAAAGTTTAATATTTTCTTATCTCAGTTAAAAAATTATTTTAGCTGGAAATTAATTTTTTTTCTTTCTGGTTGTAAAGTAATAATCTACAATAAAGCCTTTAAATTCATTTTTTATTTTCAATTATTATTACAATCGTTCCTAAAAAGATAATAATGAGTTAAAGTTTAATACAATTAAATTTCAATCTAAATATACCTAAAAGATACAATCTTCTACCGTAAACATCGAACCGAAAGCTCTAAAGTTCATTTAGACAATTAGATGCGTAAATAGGCGCACAGTTTCTGCAACATTATACAAATCACGTTTAATACGCGATCCCGCTTAATACGCGTCTTTTGTCCACTCCCTTGAAACGCGTCTTAACCGGGTTCCACTGTAGTTTGTATCTATAGATTTTATAGGTAACTAGGGGGCTCTGCCCCCTGCAAGCTACGCTCGCCAACCCCCGTTCAGACACCACAGAATCTAAAAGCACGCTAATTTGATCGGTTTTAAAAAGATTAGAGAAGATTGAATTATAATGAAAAAACCTATAATGTGGGATGTATATGGCGGAAGCAGGAGTGGGGCACGAACAGCTTCATGTTGAAGTTGGCTGGTTGTATAAGGTTTTATGTCGCAAAATCCCTTTAGGGATATGCTGCACCAAAAACAGAAACAAACAAGAAGAATGAAGACCAGTGATGTAGTCGTAAAAAAAACAGAGGGTAAACGCTCTAAGCAGAGGGTATACGCTCAAGGCAGAGCGTATACCCTAGAGTGTATAAACTATTGCTTTCTTGAGAAACAGAGGGTATACGGTGTTCCTTAAAAAAATCCAGAAGGTATACGGCGTATACCCCCGTATACCCTCCACT
Source organism: Maratus speciosus (assembly GCA_963932465.1). Classification (NCBI taxonomy): domain Eukaryota; kingdom Metazoa; phylum Arthropoda; class Arachnida; order Araneae; family Salticidae; genus Maratus; species Maratus speciosus. The sequence goes on from OZ010792.1 coordinate 41,872,922, forward strand.
ACATCCCTGATGAAGACTAATAAAAAGTAATATTAAAGCAGTGTAATTAAAATATAGGTAAATACGATAAAAAAAAATAGAAAAAGGCGAAGGGAAAAGTATCTGGATGGGGTATCCCATCCAGATTTAGTCAAACAAAAGGTGAAAAACAAAAAATGTTAATTTATAAAGTAAGAGAAGAAAATGAGAATTACAAAAGAAATTTCTATCAGGAGGGAAGTACCCATCCAGATGTCTTATTTATCTGTCAATCTATCTATCTATCTACACTGCTCAAAAAAATTAGGGGAGCAAGCAAAAAAGTGAAAAGAAGAGTGCAAGACAGCCAGTATGGGCATAAAATGGATAGTACACGTGTATCAATCAGGGGCGGATCCAGAGAATCGTTTTGGGGGGGGGGGCGATATCGAGTGGCATATAATCAACGTAGTTATAATTTCTGTAGCTCAAATCCTTCCTTGCTGTTAATTATTAAATGAATATGAAATTAATGCGATTTAAAAATATTACAGACTCTCGATTATCCGACATCCGATTAACCGAAACACTCGGTTATCCATCACTCTTATTTTATAATCTCGACCTCTCCTCAAAATATCGTTTATTGTTACTTATTAGGTCGTAAAATTGAAAACGTTATAGCAGAATTTATTTATTAAATGCCTTTTTTTTTCTTTTTCTGTTTACTCTTATACTGTGGTAATTATTTATCTTATTTTTTGTTCTTTTAGTTATATTGAAGAACGTTAGTAACACAAGCGTGCGATGATTGTCTTTTTTAACTTTTGATAATTGATTTTGATGTAAGACTTTTTAAAAATTTGCGATTTATGTGAAATCCTGACGTGATGGCATGGTACAAAATGAAGGTCATTTTTGGATTCAGCGCTAAAAAATACACAAGAACCAATTACCGAAAGCTGAAAACATAATCATCACATCCATTTTTTAATATCAGATTTTTGAAAGAGGATAATATCTGAAAAAAAGATCCCCTTCAGAAATCTGACGGGCCTTTAACATCCTAGAAAGTCAAAATGTGTCATCTACGTGGTGTGTTAGAGGTCTGCACGGGCCGGGGCCAGGGCCGGCCCGTTTGTAATTTTTACAGTTCTCGTCCCTGCCCGGCCCGACTCAATTTCTACAAAAAGAAATGCATTTTTTCTCGACATACAGTGATGGAACAGTGTAGCACTAGAGAATAAGTTGACACCGCTAAAATTTATTAGTATTCTTCGTCTTATTTAAGGACAGAATTCTGAGATTTTTCAATGTAAAGAATACTAAAAAAAGTTAGTGGTAACAATCGCCTAACTGCTGCGCCACTGTTCCATCACTGGACATACAATTAAGATTATTTTAATGAATACTACATACATATTTATGGGAACATTTTACAGTATATTTTAGATTACTATGTGTTCGCAAAACAGAAAACACACAATAGTAAACATTAACAATTACTTACAGTGTTTTAGTCATCGTCTCTATAAAGACATTTCAAAATTCCAATAAGGATTCATTAAAAGGTTAATGTAATTCAGAATAAAGGATTAAAAACATAACTTTTGAAGCTGTATAATAAAAAATAGATTTGTGAAAATATTTCTCTCATTTTTAAGGCTTTTCTCAAATCCAAAGGAGCTACATATCGACACATTTATGAATTCATTTCTTTTTGGAAACGCGTAAGATTGGCAGGTATTCTTATTCAGAAACTATGTAAATACCGTCTTTCTCATAGATAAAAGCAATATATCTTTCTCTGAAAATACTGCCAAAGTTAGCGTTTTGAATCGAATTTCCGGAAGCGATAGCACAGGACAGGAGAAAAACGTACAGTCAGGTGACAAGAATCTCTGTTATCTCTGTAACTAATTTATCAAATATGGAGAAAGCTATTCGTTTCCAAATGCTTTCAATAGTCATGCCTGTCAATTTTATGCTTCTATAATTAAAAATGAGCCAGAACATGTGTCTGAAAGTTTCGCATTGTTGAGCAGGGAATATGAGAACCCCTTAAGGTATATTTTCAAAGATACTGTTAACAGAAATTCATTATCACTATTAATACTTTTACAAAACACAATGCCTGTCCTACACATCCTGAGATCGATTAAGACCAGTTCCATCCCGGCACGAGTCTGCTGAAAAAAAATTAAACCCGGAATCAGATGTCTTGTAACTGTACGATGGACATGCTATATATCTGTATTGATGTTGTTAAAATCGCATTGGCTCGTGACGCACATTTATACTTCTCGAGAAAATCGTATTCATTGAAAATGGCTCGTACATCGGTCCGATTACTTTTTTATGGGCCTGGCCCGGCCCTGCAGGCCCGTTCAATTTTGTCTGTTGGCTCGGCCCGTTTTAAAAAAATTGTCCTAATTCTGCCGGCCCGTTGGAAAATTCGTCTTCATTCCGCCGGTCCGGCCGGGTACGGGCCTCGGGCCAAGCCCGGACCCGTGCAGACCTCTATGGTGTGTATACCTCATCACTGGCGCGGATCCAAGGAAGGGGGGGGGGTGATCGCCCCGATCGCCCTTCCCCTTTGGATCAAAAAATATAAATCCACCGCGAATTTCGACAAATGGTAGCCGAAAAAAATCTATTTCGTCAATCGTTCGCAAGTCAAAAAATCGCGCAAAAAATGCGAATTTCGTCAAAGGATCACGCAAAAAAAACATGAATTTCGTCAAAGGATCAAGCAAAAACGTGAATTTCATCAAAAAAGCGCGGAAAAAACGTGAATTTCGCCAAAAAATCGGACATTTCATCAAAGGACCACAAAAAAACGCGAATTTCGTAAAGGACCACGAAAAAAACGCGAATTACGTCAAAGGATCCGAGAAAAGACGCGAATTTCGTCAAAGGAACGCAGAAAAAAAAGCTAATTTCGCCAAGCAATTGCGGAAAAAACGCTAATTTCGCGAAAGAATTGCGCAAAAAACGCTAATTTCGCGAAAGAATCGCACAAAAAACGCTAATTTCGTCAACAGATCTCGGAAAAAATGCAATTTTGTCAAAGAATCGCGAAAAAAATACGCGAATTTCGTCATAGAGCCTCGGAAAAAACGCACAATTAGCACCAGGAGGAGATTCCCCTAGGTGCGCATCCACGGGAGGGGGGGGGGGAGGATCGATCGGGGCGGTCGCCGCCCCCCCCAACATATAAATCCAATGCTTTTAACGACAGTTTTCGCGGAACAGACAGACAAGGAAACGAAAACACTTTTCGGGTGTCATTGGTAAACCTCACTGACGTTTCGGCAGTTAGTGAACAAAATAGGATTATGTCCTGTGAAAAGGCATATGGCGCCATAATTTTTTACACTAATGGGTTGAGGTGGGGACGATGCCACTTCGTGTACCTTCTGTTGAATCTCTACAACAGAAATTGGCAACGTTATTCGGATCCCTTTGAAGTGTTGAAACTTTTTCGTTCTTTCAAAGAAGCTGCAATTCTAATTTCTGTATAATGATATTTTTGAGGAGTGCTTTATTGTTTGAGAAAAGAATGGGATTCATAGCAATTTCCAAAGAAAGAAAGAAACAAGAAAAAGAAGGGTCCTTTGAAAAATTCAAGCATCTTAATGTTTTCTGAAGAAAATCAATAATGTGTAAAAAATATACTGTTATTGCCACCCACATTGGTAAATTTCAAGGGTATTTCATGAAAGAAAAAAAAGGATTATGTCCTAATCCTAGTCAGTTAAAAGCTAAAATGCGTATGGTGTGTTGATTTCTTAAAAACCAACTTGGTAATTTGTTCTTCCTTCTTTGCCCCGATCTAATCCCCCCCCCCGGTGGATGCGCACCTAGGGGAATCTCCTCCCGGTGCTAATTGTCCGTTAATTTTGGCAACCCTTTGACGAAATTCGCGTTTTTCAGCGATTTTTTGGCGAAATTCGCGCATTTTTTTCGCGATTCTTTGAAGAAGTTCGCATTTTTTCAAAGATCAGTTGACGAAATTAGCGTTTTTTGCGCGATTCTTTCGCGAAATTAGCGCTTTTTACGCAATTCTTTGACGAAATTCGCGTTTTTTTGCGATCCTTTGACGAAATTGGCGTTTTTTGCGCGATCCTTTGACGAAATTTGCGTTCCTTTTACCTGCGAACGATTGATGAAATTGATTTTCTTCGGCGACCATTTGTCGAAATTCGCGACAATCGGCGGATTTTTGGGGGGGGGCGATCGCCCCCATCGCCCCCCCCGTGGATCCGCGCCTGGTATCAATGCGCAATACAGAAAAAAAGACGCAAAAGAAATTGTAAGGGAGCTTTTATTCTTTGAAAAGATGAAAAGAACATGATAAGATGGTTTAGGGCAGCAATTTGGTTTCATGTAAATGATAAAAAAAAGTATTGTTTAGAGATGATGCAAGATTTTTAATACGGCGTGTGGTCTCCTCGAACAGCTAAGACTGGTGCACACCTGATTTCCATGGATGCGACGAGGTTATCGATAAGACTTTGAGGAATACTGTTCCACTGCTCAAAAATTGCGATCTCCAAGTCCCGGACAGTAAAAGGAGGCCTCGGTCTCGCAGCAATGCATCGTCTGAGTATGTCCCAAACATGCTCGATCGCATTTAGGTCAGGAGAGCATGCTGGTCATTCCATACGCTGTATTGTTTTAGCTTCAAGCATGTTTTCCACAAGACGAACTGTATGAAGTTTAGCATTATCATGCATGGAAAAAAAGAAATCGCTAATTGCTGCAACATAAAATGCGACATGAGGTCTCAATATCTCGTCTGCATAACTTCGGACCGTCAAAATGCCATTCTGAATGATATGCAGGCCCGTACATCCACCTATGCTGATTCCAGCCAATATCATCAACCCATCTCGTCTGTAATGCGATCTTTCACGAACGAATATGAGATTATTTTGAGTGCCTCTTTCTCTCCATGGCAAAACACATCATGTGTCACATCCAGACTGAATCGGGACTCGTCTGTAAAAAGAATTTGACTCCAAAAACGTTGCCTCCAAACTCGATGTTCAGTTCCCCACCTTCTTTGGGCCGCACAGTGGCTTGAGGTCAACGGAATACAGAATATTGGCTTCCGTGCATAGAGACCACCCTGATGAAGCCTATTTCGGACTGTTTGGCCGGACACTCTTTGTTCTGTGGCCAAAAACAACTGCGTTTGCAGCTGAGTAGCATTGCCCGTTCCGTCTCGACGAGCTGTTAACAGGATATATTGGTCATCAGTTTCTGTGTTAGCACATTTTCGACCTTGCACTTGTCGATGACTAACATTCCATGTGTCTTGGAATCGATTCCACAGACTTTCACGGACATTTCTTGCGAATCCAACAGCGTCCACTACACTTCGTTGTGTTTCCACAAATTCAACTGTCCCGATAACACGCCAAGCCATGGATTGCGGTAAATCATGTTGTTGTGACACTTTCAAGCCACCTTTTCTCAAAACACAAGCTGAGCAATTGAATTTTACAACTGAGGCAGTGAAACAGATGTTTCTGCAAAATCCCGATTTCAGCACTTATCTCATTTTTCTAGTTTTTGACGTCATAAACTTTAATTTACTTGTGAAGTTTTTTTCTTTATCTGTTTTCTACAACACTTTAAATTATGGATGTTTTATTATACGTTACTTATCGGTGTAAATATTTGCGAAATTTCGTTAAAACCATGTGCTCCCCTAATTGTTTTGAGCAGTGTATATTATAAAGGACAAACATATCTCTGCGTAACGCCTACGTGATTCTGCGAATGACAACACTTTCAAATTTGAAATGAATTTTCGTTTAGCAATTTTCGCTACTGAAAATTTTTAAACTTCTACACATCGCACATTTTCAGTTTTTATACCGTCGTATAAAAAAAATGTTCTTTTAAATGCAATTTGTTTGAAAGCTGTATCTCATTTTATTTTTGAGATGTTAATTTTTTAATAGTTTTAGGTAGATTTCGTATGAAATACTATATATTACATTCTCCCCTATGTTGGAATTTCTGAAATATTTTTGCAGATCTACACTGATCATGAGCCCTAGAACCCAAAACCACCCTCAGTAAAAAACTTTATATGTATATATATATATCACTTTCTTCTGGACACGATAACTTCCATAATTCTGCACAAATCTCTTCTAAACTGATACATAAGATCAAGAGGAATAAAATCTCGTTCAAGTTCGTTAATGGGCAAAATCGGACCAAGGGAATGGAAATATGGCGGGGTTTTGTGAAAACCGAAAACACCCATAACTTCTTAATTTTTGTACATATCAAATCAGTTTAACATTTTTATTACTTCTAAAAATTGGGGCAAAAATTTATGTATCACAAATTTTTGATAAAATTTAAAATGGGCTCAAGAAGCGCAAAAATAGGGTTTTAAGGAGAAATAAAATCATAACTTCGTCAATTCTCAAGATATTAAATCCAATTAAACTTATTATAAATCTTCTTAATATTATCTACAACTTTTATATTGACAAGTTTTTGATAGGAGTAATTCGTACCGCAAAAAAAAATTAAAAATCAAAACAAAAAGGTGAAGTTGAAGAAGAAAAAATCCATAACTTCGTCAATTCACAAAATATAAAATCCGCATGAATTTATTATATATCTTCTTAATATTATCTACAACGTTTATATTGACAAGTTTTTAATAGGGCCAATTCTTACAGCAAAAACAAATTAAAAATACATAGCGGTAGAAGAAAAAAAATCCCTGCCGGCCCGGCCTACAGGCGGAGGTAGATTTCGAAGTTAAGTATACTAATTTCACCAATAAAAACTAAATCATGATTAGAGATTTATCCACTTTAACAATTTTATCAGGCTGCTTTTGACGAGTTTTTATTTCATTTTTATATAATAGCTGGTTTTATTAGAATCATGTTAAGGATTATTAAAAAAAATATTTCTCCATGCTCAACAACTCGAAATTTTCTGGCACATTTTCAGATTCATTTTTAATACAAAAAATATTAAACTTGCTGACGTGGTTTTTGAAGAGATTTATAAAAGACCTGTGTTTTTATTTTTCGTTCAATTAATTAAAACTTGATTTATGAACAATTATTTTCTCAGTAGGACAATATTTTTCTTTTCTAACACAATCGCGTCGGGAAATTTCTGTTCAAAATGCCCACTTTGACATCATTTTTTGAAATAAATTCTGCCTCTATCAAAAAATCGATCATTACGGTACAATATATAGTTTCTGAATAAAAGAATCTACCAACTGGATGCATTTGAGAGCAAAAATGAATTTAAAAATGAGTCAGAAAATAAGCAGTTTGGAATTGAATACACTCTTAATAAGATGATTTTTTTCTTCAACCGCTATGTATTTTCAATTTGTTTTTGGTGTAAGAATTGGTCCTATCAAAAACTTGTCAATATAAATGTTGTAGACAATATTAAGAAAATATATGATAAATTCATGGGAATTTTATATCTTGTAAATTGACGGAGTTATGGATTTTTTCTTCTGCAACTCCCCCTTTTTGTTTTCGTTTTTAATTTTTTTTTTTTTTTTAACCATTTGGAAAAATGGTTATTGTTCTCGTCAGGGTAGGAAATCAAAAGCATATCTGAACGTTTTCATTGGTTTAATCCGCAATTTATTCGTTATCTGATTGGTATATACAGTAATCTGTATTTCCCTTTGGTTTCAACAACGATGGACAACAGAGTGTTGCCACTATGACAAAAAAGTAATAAAAACTACAAAAAAAAATTAATAAATCAGAAACAATAAATTGAAGAATAAATTGAGATACAGCTTTCAAACAAATTGCATTTAAAAGTACATTTTTTTCTCTATCCGACGGTATAAAAAGTAATATTGTCGGATGTTTAGAAGTTTAAAAATGAAATTTTATTTAAAATTGGTCGTGAGATTTTTTGGAAATCTGATGATAGAAAAGCCTTTTCCCGAACAGCCAATGAAATGCTTGGCTATTACGTAAGTTTCATAGGAAATCTGACGAGTCGCAGGCGATATTTCTTGCTTGCAATATTTACGTGTAATAACACTATTAATCTTTAATTCATGGCGTACGTAATGTATGACCAGCTCCGTAGAAGTTTAAAAATTTACAGTACCGAAAATTGTAAAACTGAAATTTCTTTTAAAATTTGTTCATGATGGGTCCAGGAATGTTATCGTTTAATCCATGGCGTACGTAATGTAGGATCAACTCCGTGCAATTTTTTATGTCTTAAATTTTAGTCTTTGAAAAAATCATTTTCCAAATGGTCGTTGTAATTTGTTAAATTGCTTTTTTTTTTTTTTTTTTTTTTTTTTTTTGTAGTACGAATTGGTCCTATCAAAAACTTCTGAATATAAAAGTTGTAGATAATATTAAGGAGAATAAAATTAATTGGATTTCATATGTTGAGAATTGACAAAGTTTTGAATTTTTTTCGCCCAAAAACCCTATTTTTGGCACCCCTTGAGCCCATTTTTAATTTGATCAAAAATCTGTGATACATAAATTTTTGGCCCAATTTTTAGAAGTAATAAAAACTTTAAACTGATTTGATATGTACAAAAATTAAGAAGTTATGGGGTTTTTAGGTTTTCACAAAACCCCTCCCTATTTCCATCCGCTTGGTCCTATTTTACCCATTAACGAACTTGGCCGAGATTTTATGCCTCTTGATTTTATGTATCAGTTTGGAAAAGATTTGTGCAAAATTGTGGAAGAAAAAAACATCACTGGATTCAGCAGATCTCGCTGTGTAGCATTCTCCAAATTCGGCAGTTCTCACCGTGTAGCATTCTCAAAATTCAGCAATTCTCACTGTGTAGCCATCTCAAAATGTAAAAAAATCGAAAGGCAAACAAATATACATAAAATTATCAACATACCTTAACAGACACTCGCTAAAGTGGCAATCAGTAATCGCTGTATGAGTGCTACGCGCTCATTAACCGAAAATAAACATAACTGGATTCAGCAGTTCTCGCTGTGTAGCATTCTCAAAATTTTGCCGTTCTCGCTGTGTAGCCATCTCAAAATGTAAAAAACTCGAAAGGCAAACAAATATACATAAAATTATCAACATACCTTAACAGACATCTGCTTTCTTCAAAGCTCAAGCATGAAATAATGTCATAGCATCACCGTCATTTTCAAATATAGGCTTATGAATACGTATTGACACACTGTAAATAAACCTCCTTGTTTCGTCAAAATTTCCTGAAATTTCTTAATTACTTCAGCAAGAGCGTTTAAACGGACTACAGAAACCATAGTCAATCTAATAAATCCAATAAATTTAACATAAAAACAAAAAGACAGAACAATACAACACGAAATCAAACCACATCCACAATATCCTAGCCGAAAATTACCTTCTCAGGGGTTGCCAGAATACGACACGCCAAACACACACGTCACACGGGGTTCCACATATCGATAAAGATCGCCAACATAAAATCGCCAAGAAATCTCAAAACATCTAAGATGGCGGCCATCCGGGAATATAACGCATCTAAGCCAATCTTTTACCTGATATAGAAGAGTTAGCTGTATCTATTAAAAGCAAATTCGATCAATGGCATCCCTATTGCGTGAAGAATGCTCGTAGATTAATATTGAGCATTCTTGTTCTGACACCTTTATTCATTACGACCATATTGGCGCCGTTATCATATCCTTGTTCTCGGCAGTTTTGGATATCTAGACCATTTTTTTTTTCTTTTTCCTTTAAAATTGCATTTGTTAAACACTCTCCCATTGTTTCTGCGACTGCAATAAACCCAACAAAATGTTCCTTTATCGCTCCAGTTGAGGAATTGCAAAATCTTATTTATTACTGACATTTGTTCCACATGGCTCACATCCCTGTACAATCGAGCATGAAAGCATAATATGTTTTTTGCTTCTCTGCTTATAATTTCGCCTATTTGGATATTAATGTAATTAATTCATTTTGTATGTCGTGCCTCAGATAATGTTGAGAAATTCGCTTTTCATTAATACTTTGCAAGTGCTCTTTTAGTGTTAGATCATATTTGGATAACAATTTCAATAAGTTTATAATATTTCCACTGTTTCCTGTATCATTCAGGTTAAGGGATTCTCTAAATGTTAGATTGTGTGAGGCTAAGTAGTTTATTATATCGATCAATTTTTAAAACAAGTTATACCAATACTTTTGTGATTCCCTGTCTCTCGTTTTCCTTATTTATTGCTTCTCGTATTTGATTCCTTTATAGAATTCCATCGATTTAATCATGCACTCCATGGGTCCTTGAATTTGTTCATGTCCTACTCAGATCTTTTCAGTCACGACATCCTTCTGTTACCATCAGTGCCTGCAAATGTGAAAAAAGTCTACATGAAAAGCAGTAAACTTTATCTTGAGATATGAGTAAGGAGTAAGTTAACAATCTGCGATGTTCCTTTTCACCGTTGCTCAATTTTCTAGTAAAGTAAAATGTCTTTTATTTGCGTCTTTCGGGTAACTTTCATCAGATTTCTCTAAGTTTTGTGGGGGGTCCGTTTTGAATTAAGTCATGAAACTGCGAATCTGTTACTGGAAATACCAACTTCCCCGGTTCTAATTATATAAATTATTCCCTTATATGAATACTTTTCTCTTAATCTTCTGAGTCACAAATCTTTTCACTTTTTAACTCTTTATTCGGCTCAGAATTTTGGATTACAGCAGTTTCACCCAACTGTGATGCTGTATCAGAAAGGGCAACAGACTCGATCAAAATCGATTGATTATATTTATCGCAAATGAAGGCATAACTGAAAAAGGACAATCCAAATGTGCAGCATGTGCATTGATATGCATATGTGCTAAATTTGGTACTGGCAGATGCAACAGAATGGTACAAATTGACAACAAACTTCTTGGACTTAATGCAAGCTACAACCGTGTTTAGCTCAGAGTCATATAAGCGAATGAAAGTATGGACTTCAGTGAATAAGGAGTCTATAGGTGGAAATAAACTTCTTCGTCGATTACAAAAAGTAAATGCTACTAGATAGGGGAGTAAAGATCAAGCACTTAATAGCATGTTTGGCATTATAAAACGACGTAAGTTTTTAACATTGCTTAAGTTCCTACAACGTATCACCGAAATGGACGATTTCTCATCGCATGTATCTTTTTCGACAAGATCACTGATTGCCTGGACTACTTAACTGCTGCTAATAAAATTCAAACCCTGAAATCCAATCTGCTACACAAAAGAAATAATTTTGATATGGTTCTGAAAATTGTTTCTGAATTTGCTGTACATCTTCAGAAGCAACTAATAGAAAAGGAGCACACCACTGAAATTGAGAATTTCCTACCGGAAAAGAAAATATCTATAGCAAGACGTGGATGTTGTGAATATTCTCACGATGAGGCAAAAAGTACTTAAGGTAAACGTTTATAATGTTATCTTAGACACAGCTATTCAGCAGTTGAATACACGATTTACTGGAAATGACTTGCTCATGAAAGTGCCTGGTTTGACCCTCGCCGCTTCAAAGAGGTTAAATTGTGAAATGAACTTACTGAAGAAGCTCTTAGTACTCTGTCTGTCTTTGCGAAAGTCAAGAAAGACTATATCAGAAAAGAGGTGCTGCAATTTTCCCGGCATTATGCTGATTTTAATCAGTGGCTAATGCAGCAAAAATATCGACGTAGCGAGCTCTCAGCCGCTTACAGCAAAGAAACGAGCGATTCAGATTTCATTAAAGATGATGCGAATCGTAGTAAAATTAATAAAAAATGTAAAAAATGTCTAGTTTATGCATTAGAATTTTTGTGCAAGTTGAATGCCTATGGTCTTATTTATCCAACCTTGTACATAGCTTAAATGTACATACGAGGGGCAGTCGAAATGTTCCCGGAATTTCATTATAACTCTTTATTACCACTATATAGGTACGCATTTACTTAATCGCCTTCAAAGTAGGCTCCGTCAGAACACACACACTTGCTCCACCGCTCCTGCCATTGCTGGAAAGAACGATGAAAGTCCTGTTTTGGTATTTCCCCGAGTTCAGCCATCGCGTTGGTTTTGATGGCTTCTACGGTATCAAAACGGTTACGTGAATGGATCTATGAGGGATTCCACTTCTTGCGCCTACTCGTCCATTGCCAGTCTTCGATCTGATCTGATTAACTGTTTCACTTGCTCGACCCTTCCCTCGTTTCTGGAGGTTGAAGGTCTCCCACTGCGACTCTCGTCTTCCAGCGATTCCTGTCCACCCCGAAATCTTGAAAACTACTCGTAAACGGTTGTTTTCTTTATAAGGATCTTCTCCCTAAATTATTTGTAAGACTGACAAAGTCTCTGAAGCAGATTTCTCCAATCTGCACATGAACTTGATGTTCGCCGTTTGCTCGAACTTCGACATCTCGCTAACTGATCACCACACACTCCTACTTTAAGTTACACCGCAGTCACACTTCCTGTTATGAATTCCGGTAGAAAAAAAAACATAGTGGTAGTAAACAAATAAATTAATTATATTGTGGTATTAAGGAGTTGCAACGAAATTCTTTAAACTTTTTGACTGCCCCTTGTATTTACTTTATCATGCACTCAAGTATCTTGTAAACGAGTGTTCCTAACAGTTAAAATTATAAAGAACTGCTTGCGTTTATCTCTAGGACAAGAACTGTTAGATGATTTTATCCTATTCAGTGTTGAATGATCTTTTGATTACGATTATGATAAGATAATAGATTTAGTTGCCTCAAGTTCAGAAGAATTGTCCAGATATCTGACATTCTAATTAGTACTGACAGGGCTATTTTTTAATTCTATTTCGCACCAGTTTTTCAAAACCAAAATCTTTTCCATGCGCTTTGAAAACATTTTCAAAAGAAATATACTACAAAATGCATTTAAAATAAAATAATGGTGCGAACAGAATATAAAAATAGTCGCTTGTAGCAGCCCTGTAGTGAGGGTATAAAACAAACTATTCAATTTCCAGGTACTATAATGATATTTTAAATTGATATTAAATTATTTAAATTGATATTTTAATCAATGTACAAAGTGTATATATGTTGATAAATTCAAATAACAAAATAAAATGTACAAATGAATATAATGATATTTCAAATAAAAAATTAATCAATGTATGTATGCCAATTTTAAAAGTAACTCTTTCCGATCAATACTAACACTTCCCAGTATAAATTTTACAATGTAGTGTATAGACAAATCTAAGAATTTTTTTTACGGCATAATGGTTAGCATGTTAGCCTTCCAAGCAAAGGGGCCTGGGTCTGGATTTCGGATGAGGGATGGATGGTCCTAGGTGTTGTCAATGTGCATAGGTTAGGGTCAGCGATGTCCTATTTCCGATAGGAGCCCTTTTACAAGTAGCATCATCTATTCTAACGATATAGTTCGCTGATGTTGACAGCGCAATTGACCCGCCCGCCGCTGAACCAAACTATTTTTTTTTCTTTTAAGTACAAAGAATGAAAATATCTGAACAAAATTCCCATAAGAAATTTAAAACGTTTTTATTTATCACGTATATACCTTTTACTTGTTTAGAGTTTACATATTCAAAAAATAAATAAAAATTAAGGAAGTTACCCCCCCCCTCCCCCCAACATACAAGATTTTTCTTCCCGATGAAATACTACCAATTGAAAATAAATTATTACAAAAATGCTAATATGTCCCGAATTGGAATTAAGACCTCTTCATAGAGTTAGAACAAAGGGTCGTGTTGTTAGTCAGTATTCATACATTTTAATATTGGGATTGTCGATTTGTGGGCCAATGCATAAGTCTAGCGGGGTGGGCCAAACTATGCCAGTCCGCCCCTGTTTAGAAGTTTAAGAATGAAATTTCATTTAAAATTGGTAGCCAGATTTCTTGGAAATCTGACGATGGAAAAGCCTTTTCCCGAACAGCCAATAAAATGCTTGGATAATACGTAAGTTTCAGGTGGATAATACGTACGAGTCGCAGGCGATTTTTGTCGCTTGGAGTCAAAGTCGCTTGAAATTCCAGGCGTCTAGCGACAAAAGCCGCCTCACGGCTCGTCAGATTTCCTGAAACATACGTATTTTCTAAGCATTTCATAGGCTGTTCCGGAAAAGGCTTTTCTATCATCAGATTTCCAAGTATTTGATTGGCTGTTACTGGCGAGTCGCCTCGTTAAAGAAGTCAAAGACGCTCCGACAGAAAAAAGTTGCTTGCTTTCGGAGCGACTCCCCTGGAGCCATAGGAATAACATGGAGACGCCTAGAATTTGAAGCGACTTTGACTTCAACACCATAACGTGTAATAACACTATTAATGTTTAATTCATGGCGTACGTAATGTATGATAAACTCCGTGCGATTTTTTTATGTCTTAAATTTTAGTCTTCGAATAAATCATTTTCCAAATGGTAATTGTAATTTGATAAATTGCTTTTTTTTTCCCTTTAATCGTGAGATTTGTTGCCAAGTGATACAAACAGTTAGTTATGAAAACAAAAATTTCTGAACTGTTAGCTTGTTTTATAAGAATTTACATGCATAAATTTAATTTATAGATATTGTTAATTTTTTTATAAACAATTAACTTATGTTTGTATATAAAAATAGATAAATTGCTCTTTTATATTAAACAAATTGTATATATATAGAAAAATATTGCTTCTTTATATGACAGTGAATAGGTTTCCAGAAATTATGTAGCCAAAGGGTCTAGCCGGATAAGCATAGCGAAATGGTCCCAAAACGCCGATGTTTGAAATAACATGTGTGGTAATGGTAACAAGGCTCACCGCATGAGAACATAATATAGAGTGTTTTTATCGCCTGATCTTGAACTGTCCTTGAGATAATCGGCGAATTATGCGGCGGCGCTACTATTTTTCAAATACGTTTTTCTCAAACAGTGTAAAAGTTATAAAAGTGAAACAAACACCAATTATTGAAGAATATACTAGCTCATATTATGTATTTGTTTCACATTTTTACACAAATATCGAAAAATAAGCAAAAGATATTTTTTTAAAAAGTTATTAATGTAGTAATTTTATATTTACACCAACCAAAAAATTAGAGAATAATGCTCAAAGTATATGTTTAAAAAAAAAAATCGTTAAAATCGAAGATGCGTTTTTGAGTTATAACAAAAATAATGCTAGAAACTTGCTAAAATATTCATAACTTTCCCTGTTTGCATTTGCAGAAATACGGTACTATCAATGAATTGGTCGATTCCTGACATTTCCACTCGGGCAGAATGCGCAATACGCCAAAATAAGAGAATTTTTCGATGCATACCATTTCCTTATAGGTTTGTTTCGTGTTTGTAAATACGAAACATACGAAACTAACCGAATTGTTTCGTGTTTGTAAACACGAAACAATTCTGTTATTTAGGCGTATTGTGCAACCTTCTAGCCTAATAATATCAAGTCGATGGTACAGAAGAATTTGAATAGGGTCTGTAAATATATAAAGTTATCGACTTTTTGGCAATTTCAACCACCCTCCCCCCTCTCAACCTTCCGATATCATACGTTATCATTTCTCGAATCCCCCTCCCCCTAATAATATTGTTATCAGTGTCTAAAAATTCTTTTTATTTTTACAATTTTTTTTTCCATTTTGTTTCTTTTTATGCATTTGCAATGATGTACAGATATGGTTGCGCATTTTTTATTTGCATATTTTACTGATTTAAATGACGCAAAGAAATTCATAAAATATCACTATTATATAAGAAATAAATTTATATCAAGTAACATTTTAAAGAAATACTTATTATTTAAAAGTTTTTAATAATAGCTCTTTGTTAGATAATGCATTGAACTTCTTGTCTTCTTGCACTTCACCCTTGCCGGGGCTAAACAGAACTTCTTTTAAACAAAACAGGTGGCCAGCATTCTTCCCCATCTTTTACGAGCGGAAATAACAAATATAATTTCGAATCTGGTTTCTCTAACAACGAATTATATACGCATATGGCAGGAGAATATTAATACTGAATGTTGGGTTATTGCATATTTTGGAATGAAATGTTTTATAATCATTCAATGGTTTTAATAATAACTTTGTATTTTCATAAAAAGAAGAAAACAGACTTAAAATAATTAAGATAACAGATGTAGAGTAAAAGATACGAAAAAGTATATTTTGTTTTTTTCAAAAATAATAACGATATCAAATGACAACCCCCCTCTCCCTACAGATATCTTCCGATGTCAAGCGCCAAGACCCCCCTGCCCTCACACACACTCCCCCCTAAAGTGATACGTTATTTATGTACACTGTACGTGTACAGCCCCATAAACTTCTTCAATGTGAAAATCATAGTAGGCAAATGTTATCATTTTATTTGTCAATTCTTGATATTATTACGCGAGAAGGATGCGGAATACATCAAAATAACAGAATATTTACAAACACGAAACAAGCCTATAGGAAAGTAGTATAAATGCAAACATTATCTTATTTTGGCTTACTGCGCATCCTGACAGAGTGAAAATGTCATGAATCGACCAATTCATTGAGAGTAGCGTTTTTCTTCAAATGCAAACAGAGAAAGTTACGAATATTTTAGCAAGTTGCTAGCATTATTTTTGTTATAACTCAAAAAGCGCATCTTCGATTTTAACGAAATTTCTTTTCTTAAAAGTACATACTTTGAGCATTATTCTGTAATTTTTTGGTTGGTGTAAATATAAAATTACTACATTAATAATTTTTTTTAAATATTTTTGTTTATTTTTCGATTTTAAATTTGTGTAAAAATGTGAAAAAAATATATAATATCAACTAATATATTCTTCAATAATTGGCGTTGGTTTCATTTTTTTTAACCTTTATATTTTTTGAGAAAAACGTATTTGAAAAATAGTACGTCGGCGCATACTTCGCCGATTATCTCAAGGACAGTTCAAGGTCAGGGGCTAAAAACACTTTATATCGTATTCTCATGGTAAGCTTTATTACCACTCATGTTATTTCAAACATCGACCGTGGGGGCCATTTCGCTATGCTTATCCGGATAGACCCTTTCCTTCTCTCGCCAAGGATTGAAAGTACCGATTTTTTATTATACTAGGGGGCTCGGCCCCCTACGAGCTACGCTCGCCAACCCCCGTCCAGACACCGCAGACTCTAAATGCACGCTAATTTGATCGGCTTTAAAAAGATTTCGAAAGATTGAATTATAATTTAAAAACAGTGGCGATCTCCCTATAAACGAATTTCTATTCATTTCTCTTTGATTGGGAAATTTTAACGTCAAATCCGTTGCGGTACTACTTGATTATCCTGTCGACCAATTTCGCCAAATTATATAAATCGCCAAACCACTCGCCAAATTATACAAATTGATATAATTTTTATTTTAAATATCGAAAGAACAAATAAATTCGTACAACATTAATAAAAACACAAATAAAACGTCGAAATAAAAATAACTTGATGACGTACGCACGTGTAACAACATTTCAAAATAAGCTAATATAAAAGGAATTAAGTAAAGAGAGTCTTTGTCTCCTGGTATTTTTTAACAAAGCGAAAAGAAAGTTTTTTTAAATGAGACATTTTAAATTAATTCTCAAAATATCAAATAAATGTCTAGCGCAATTTCTAAATTTAAACTTTTTTGCAATATTATTTTGTGTTCATTTTATGTAATAACTATAATGTGACGTAAATATGACGTAATTTCTCCTAAGACTTCTAACGCATGTTAATGAATTTATTATTTTACAATATCCTTTCTCTTTTAAAATTCACGTGTATACTTTTTATGACATAATTTTTAATAAGTTCCTGCTTTTTATACGTAATTATTTAATTCTAATTTGAAAGTTTTTTCCTGTTTATAATAGTCACGTGTAAATAAATTTTTAATTTGAAGCAAACATTATTGCTTGCGCTTTTTATACAGTTGGCAACAATTTAAATTAGTACAATTTTCTGAAATCTGTAAAAAATATCTCTTGAAATGCTGAAAATTTGAATTTAAAATAGAAATAAAACCTGAAAAAATGAGTCAAAATAAAAAAATTAATGCAATCTGCACTCCGGCAAATTCTAACGCATAAAATGATCTAAAAATGATTACACTGCCATGTATAGTTTTTGCTGCTATAAAACTTTTTTAGTGGAACGATTTTGTCCAACTTTTGCATTAAATAACTCTTAAAATAATTCTTCGATTTGAAAACTGTCTGCATCAGCGTGTTTATCAAACATTTCTGTATAAAACCACCGATTTTCATATTTTTGTATGCATTACTTTTGTTAATATTAACGAAGAAAGGCCTCCGGTCACAAAAAAATCAAAACCGGCGGCGGCGGCGGCGGCAGTGACAGCGGTAGTTACTTTTTTTTAGAATAGAGAGATAATGTAGTATTAGCAAATTTTATGTAATCTGTTCTACAGCCAAAGTTATCTGCAAAAAGCGCGATGCTGGAACAATAAGGGTATCATTTATACATTTTAAATAATACGGAACTACAATGTAATAAGTCAACTGGTTGTAGGGATTAATGAAGAATCATAACAAAGATTTGCAAACACCAAAATCGTAGCATGGCAATACTTTATCTTTTGGGAGAAAAGCTGAGGGACATGTATAAATTAAAGTGATTATTAAACTTTTTTATGTTTCCAATTTTTTAAAAGTGTTTATGGCTTCAGTCCGTTTGTTTGTCTATCCATCCGTATTCTAACTTTACTAAAATTCTTTGATTGCCGCAAAATTTATATATCTTATTAAGTTTTACTGTTATTATTATTATTAAGGCTAGTAATTGCTAGATTCGAAGTTAGATAAATTTTAGTATATTTTGAAGTGCATTGAACTTCTGTAATATCATATACAGACGTACGTAACGTCTCATACACACAGTAACCCACTTAACACATGTGAGTTACAACAAGGATATTAATTATGCGCCAAACCATGCGCGCCAAGATATGCCAATTTGCTGTGGACCCGATTATGAAACTTTTCATGGATTAATACATACAAACTTTATATGAAAAAAAATTAAGCTTGCGCCTAAAGTATGTTAACCCTTTCAGGGGCGGTGGTATGTTTATGAAACCACTTAATTTTAATTCTTAAATGCTTCAATGCCACCAGAATTGTGGTAAAATATTTTCCATATAATAAGTATGTGAAATATAGCGTTTTTCTTATTTATAAATAATTTTTTTGGCAAATTCCGGTGCCAACCATATATATTCCAATACTTTAGCATTAAAAATGCTGTGACCCTGAAACGGTTAAGCTGAAATGATCCGCCATTGCTTCAAAAATAAAATTAAATCATAAACAAATAAATAAATAAATGAAAGTGTGCATTTGAAAAATTGAAGGAACGATATTAAATGAATACTGTAAGATGACATTGCATGTGAAAAGAAGCAAAACACCAGCAATAAAGTTAATCACGTATTTGAAAATATAAAAGAGAAAATATATTAAAATATTTAACTTTTTCGGGATCTAGATGCTATCCATTTATTTTAAAAGCTAATGTAATATCACTGATGAATTTGTGGAAAAATATTTTTCTTTCCTGATTATTATTATTTGCATAACGGAATTCAGCAATAAACTTTTTTTTTTGTTTAACAGTAAAATAAGCCCACGTTATTAAAAAATGTCCAAAACGTATGAAGATTTTTAAATTAACAACTATCATTTGTAAACTACAAATTTTCAGCATATCGTAAATAAAATGGGAAAACAGATATGAATAACAAATTAAAAAATATTTCTATTTCTTACGTTAGATGGCGTTAGTAACAGGACAACCATGTGGTTTCTGACCACGTTTACAGCGGACAAAGGAAACTTAGCGATTGACAAATCTGATATATGATAAGGGAGTCTTGATATAATTCTTTTAAAATGCGTAAGTATCGTCTGCGTAAATGATTTCACATAATAAGAATAAATTGCGCATTGGAATTCTTAACACTGAAAACTACTTTTACCATTGATTGTAAATAACTGAATTTTCACAAATTTTAATTCATTAAAAATATGCTATAATTTTCATAAAAAAGGTATTTTAAAAATTTCATAAAAGAAATCGTGAAACTATTTACTTAATCATGATTCTATCTATGACTAACTCCATGATTTATTTTTTCTTCTGAAAACATCCGTATTTCATTTTTTATTAGCAAAAATGCGTCCGTAATGGAAAAACATGTAAAATAAATTAAATAAAATAATAAATTTTTGAAGGTTATTCTGTAAACACATATAATATTGTGCAAATCTACAGGTCATAATTTATTTTTATGTTAATTTCAAGTCAAAATGCTGAATAGTTTTTTGTAAAGTGTACGACAAAATGTAATTTGTGTAGCCTAATAGAGGATTCGCTTCGCTCATCCTAATAAAAAGAGTCCCAAATTTTGTCAAGTTTTTTGCTTATCATTTGCAGAGTTCTTAATACTATAAAAAAAAAAGTTCTTTTCAGAAAATATGACAAACAACATTGTACACAATACCCTGCAATCAAAATTAAAAAATAAAAAATATTGGATGAAAAATGAGCAGGTTTACGAAAAAATGTCTCACTGCGCATGCGCGAATGCAATCAAAATATAATGTGCATAATGTATAAGCTAAGTATATAGAGCAACTTTTGTGAATGTCTCAAAAACATAGCTTGAAAATTCTGAAAATATTCGTCGATAGAATAAGCTCGAAATCCGTTGTTCCCAAAATGAAGCAAAAAGATGAAAGGCTGTATCCAAATACAGTAGTACGTGCAATATTGTGCATGCTACATTGGCACTAATTAACGGATATATGGATACAACCCCTCATCTTTTTGCTTAATTTTGGCAACAACGGATTTCAAGCTTATTCTATCAACGAATATTTTCAGAAATTTCAAGCTATGTTTTTGAGACTTTCACAAAAGTTGCTCTATACACTTAGCTAATACATTATGCACATTATATTTTGATTGCATTCGCGCATGCGCAGTGAAACATTTT
This sequence comes from Maratus speciosus, assembly GCA_963932465.1. NCBI lineage: Eukaryota > Metazoa > Arthropoda > Arachnida > Araneae > Salticidae > Maratus > Maratus speciosus. Next base: position 41,893,890 of record OZ010792.1, read on the forward strand.
TTAGTAAACCTCCTAATTTTTCATCAAATTTTTAATATTTTTTAGTTCTGATTGCAGGGTATGGTGTACAATGTTGTTTGTCATATTTTCTGAAAAGAGCTTTTTTTTTATATTAAGAACGCTACAAATTATTAGCAAAAAAACTAGGACTGTTTTTATAAAAACTTTAATTTCTCTACGAATATACATACTATTCTCATAAAAATGAACACAATTTATTGCAATAAGACACTTAATCATAATCTACTGTGCTGAACGCTTTTTCTAAGTTAGTTTTTACAGGGTTATCCAAAAGATATTCGTTCGTTTTCAATTTGTTGTCGGTCCCCTATGGGGTTTCGGGAAAAAATCTTCATGGAAACATATGACCTGTACTATTCTGTTTACAAACCTGGAGTTTCAAGATAATTCCTCACGTATTTTTCTAGATATTTAAGAAAATGTCTAAAATCGCAAGCGACCGGTCACCTTTGGCCATATAGTGTATTAAGTATATAAAATAGAATATCCATTCTATGTTCATGTATCAGTGTAAGATTCTATTGAAAACGTAAACATGCAACATTAAAAAAAAAAAAAGATTACAATAAGGTAAATACTCAGTAATAAAAATTTTACAAGGATGGGGAGTTTCTTCCCCATTGTCACTAAAGGCACTACGATCGCAATCGCATTACCATTACGCTCTATGGAAATGTCCCATCTTGATCTTGTATGTTAATCTTGTTGCGTATATGACATTGGCGTCAGAAAAAAATCGCGCCAATATGGTGCGTATATGACATTTGTGCCCAATTCTTCATAATATTTTGAAGACATTTTATTTCGTTAAGTTTAAAAACTTGCACTAAACTAGATGGCAAAAGATAGAGAAAGAAAAATTCACTGAACAAAAACAAAGTGATTCGTCTTACGACCGAAGTAGAATAGAAGTAGGAGTACGGAGTACTGTATTATTATTTGTTTGCCCACCAAAACTGGTTGCCATGGATGTTGCCAGGTTTGTGATCACGTGATTGAAACTGATCTACAGTGGAAACCGGTTAAGACGCGTTTCAAGGGAGCGGCCAAAAGTCGCGTATTAAGCGGGATCGCGTATTAAACGTGATTTATATAATGTTGTAGGAATTGGGCTTCATTTATACGTTTACGGTCGAAAGTTGAGTCTTTTACACATATTCATATTGAAATTTAATTTTATTCCACTTTAACGTATTGTTTCTTTTTATAGGACAAACTGGAATAACAACGGAAAATAAATCTAGATTTCAACATGAATTTATTGTCGATTAATGCTTTGCAACCAAAAATAATTTTCCTACTAGACTCATTTTTTTAAACAGAAAGCAAAATAATATTAAATCTTTGAAGCACAACCCAGTTTTTAAAATCGTATTTAGTACTTGTAATAATGAGTACCATTATAATCTGTTCTTCATTATCAATATAATAAGAAAAACTATCCTTATAAAATATTGATATAGCAAAAAGTAAAGTAAACATAAGAGAATTATCCAATCGTAGTCGTATTTAATCTTTGCGAGTTTCATTTTTTGTTGCCAATATGCATTATAAAACACAGTAGCGATATAAAGTACCGGATGTCCCAAAAAGGACTGACTGATTTTAAAATTCAATAACTTGCAAACGGTGACAGATATTTAAAAAATTCTTGCAGGAGGGTTATGCATAAGGTCAAAAGTTTTATTACAATGATTTTCAATTTTAGTTTGATTTACAAACAATAGATGGCGCTGTAAGCAATAGTCGCTAAATACAGGCTCGATTTTTGGTCCTTTATCTTGTTCCATGCAGAAAAAGGAGATGGAAATGTATTATCCGGGCCACGAAGTACCAAAAATCGAGCCTGAATTTAGCGTCTATTGATCGCAGCGCCATCTATTGTTTGTAATTCGAACTAAAATTGAAAATCACTGTAAAAAAACTTTTGACCTTATGCATAACCCTCCTGCAAGAATTTTTTAAATATCTGTCACCGTTTACAAGTTATTGAATTTTAAAATCAGTCAGTCCTTTTTGGGACACCCGGTACATTTAAAACATCTCTAACAACACGTATGAACAACTCTAATCATAATATTTTTGTGACGTATCTAAGTAACCTGAATGCGTCTATCTCTCTCTACTTTGTAAAAACGTACACGAAGCGAGAGACAAAGAATGTTAGAAGGTGGGATCAAAGAAGAATTGAAGTTTTGCTAATTTAACGGGGTGTTTTTGTTATTCAAACATCTATCACTATTTCCGATTAGTAATTTTCGCCTTTTAATCTGTTGCTAAATAAATAAAATAATATTCGGAAACAATGTTTTTTATCTGAATAATATAAATCATCTAAATCGTTAACACTCGAGAAGAAAGAAGGAATTCGCATGTTGATCAATGAATTCGCGTCTTAAGCGTGATTTTTTTCCTCAAAGAACCGAAAATTTATCGCGTATTAAGCGGGATCGCGTCATAACCGTTCGCGTATTAAACGTGATCTTTTTACATTAGCCTTATAGCCTTATTCAAGGGATCCGAAAAAATCCGCTTATTAAGCGGGATCGCGTATTAACCGTGAGCGTCTTAACCGGGTTCCACTGTATATGACGGTGTAAAAATTGAAATTGTGCGATGTTTAGAAATTTTTTAAAAGGCAGTAGCAAAAATTTCAAAACCGAAATTTCATCGCTAAGTCTTGCCATTCACAAAATGACGTCAGCGTTACGCACAGACACATTTGTCCTTTATAGATATTTTTTTAACCATTTGGAAAAATGGTTATTGTCCTCGGTCAGAGTAGGAAATCTAAAACATATCTGAAGCGTTTTATTAGTTGAATCCCGCATTTTATTCGTTTTCTTATTGGTCTATACATTAATCTGTATTTTCCCTTTCCTTTCAACAGCGATGGATACTTCTGTTGCCACTATGACAAAAAAGTAATAAAAACTACAAAAAAAAAAAATTCATAACTCAGAAACAAATTGAGATACAGTTTTCAAACAAATTGCATTTAAAAGTACTTTTTTTTCTATATACGACGGTGTAAAAAGTAATATTGTGGGATGTTTAGAAGTTTAAGAATGACATTTCATTTAAAATTGGTCCAGGAATATTAATGTTTAATCCATGGCGTACGTAATGTATGACCAGCTCCGTAGAAGTTTAAAAATTTACAGTACCAAAAAATGTAATCCATGGCGTACGTAATGTATGATCAACTCCGTGCGATTTTTTATGTCTTAAATTTTAGTCTTTGAAAAAATTATTTTCCAAATGGTCGTTGTAATTTGTTAAATTGCATTTTTTTTATTGCTTCAGTATTTACAAGCAGTAGTTCGATTACATGTCTATTAAAACCGTGTTTTATGTATTGATATGTGAAGTTTTAATATCGTTTGGCAATTTAGTTAACTAAATGTTACACGGAAACAAACAAATGCTGAATTAATTACATTGTTTTACGTGCAAACGAGTTATTTTTCCGCAATCGGGCTGCATGTACATTTTTGAGATAGATTTTTAAAATGTTAGATAGATTTGGAAACTATTTTAAAAACCATAAAAAGTCAGTATATTCAGATACAACTTTTTAGAAAATTGCGCTTCAAAAAAACATTTTCCTGTTCAGTGGTGTAAAAATGGAAATTGTGTGATGTTTAAAAGTTAAAAAGAATTGCGATAATATGAAACTGATTCATCAGTTCATTGCCACTATCGATATGACATCAACGTTACTCACGTACATTCTTTTGCTCTATAATATAATTCCATAGAGAAGGACGAGGGTTGTCAATCTACTATCTTCACCCGTGTGAAATTTAGACTAGTTTCGTCCCTGCCGGTAACTACCCTGTAAAACTATTAAACATTCACGTAACTTCTTCTAAAAATGATTTGTTTTTAATCAATAAATTATTTTATTATGTGTTAGTAAAATGTTTAAAAATAATTTTGGTGAGTTTTTTCAGCTAAATGCCACTCTGTGCAACGGCTTATAACTTTAGTTCTATCTAAATGTTACAAGATACATTTTTTTAAACTAAAGTTTCTTGTTTATGGTACTCTACACTCCTTTTGTAGTTAAATTTACTTTAGGGACCATATGCACATATATTTTTATATAAAAAACTAGGGGGCTCTGCCCCCTACGAGCTACGCTCGTCAACCCCCGTTCAGACACCGCAGACTCTAAAAGTACGCTAATTTGATCGGCTTTAAGGCTGTTCTTAACAGCTCTGCTCAACAAGCGCAAAACGTTTTGACACATTTACAAATTCATTTTTTAGCGGAAAGATATAAAATTGGAAAACCTGGCCATGGAAGCGATTTGGAATTGAACTGTTTTTCCATTTTTTGATCCATAAATTACCTATTGAGTTATAAGCGATTTTGGTCACGTGACAAAGACGATCTTCGCCCTTCACGGACTGGTTTTTCTGCTTTCTTCGAGAACTTCTGTTCAAAACGTCATCTTTGACACTATTTTTTGAAAAATCTATTGCGTTTGCAAAAAAAACCGGAAAAAATAGCTCGATTACATAGTTTCTGAACAACAACACTTGCTAGTTTCATGCATTTTCGAACAAAAATAAATTAAAACTTATGTCATAAAGTTGCCCTCTTGGATTTGAGAACAGCCTTAAAAAGATTTCGGAAGATTGAATTATAATTTAAAAAACAGTGGCGATCTCCCTATAAACGGATTTCTATTCATTTCTCTTTGACTGGGGAATTTTAAGGCCAAATCCGCTGCGGTACTACTTGATGAACCCGTCGACCAATTTCGCCAATTTATATAAATCGCCAAAGCACTCGCCAATTACAAATTGACATAATTTTTATTTTAAATAACGAAAGAACAAATAAATTAGTGCAACATTAATAAAAATACAAATAAAACGGCGAAATAAAAATAACTTGATGACGTAGACGCGTGTAACTTGCTTTAAGTCAAGTTAATGTGACATTTACGATCAACCATTATTGACATTTAATCTTATAGTTTGGCGAATGATAGATGTTTGGTCGACGGGATAACTAAGTAGTACCAAAAATACATATGTCAATCGCTGTTTTCGTCTTTGACGTAGACACGTGTAACATTTCAAAATAAGCTAATATAAAAGGAAATAAGTAAACAGAGTCTTTGTCTCCCGGTATTTTTTAACAAAGCGAAAAGAAAGTTCTTTTAAATAAGACTTTTTCAATTAATCGTTTTTAATCTGACGTAATTTTGACCAAACTATTCTTTCTCTTTTTAATATTCACGTGAAAATACTTGTGTTAGAAATGAAATATTATTTGCGCTTTCCTAACAAAAATAGTTGAAAAGTATCCGCTCAAAATATCAAATAAATGTCTAGCGCAATTTCTGAATTTAAATCGTTTTGCAACATTATTTTGTATTCATTTTATGTAATAACTGTAATGTGACGTAAATATGACGTAATTTCTCCTATTTAAGACTTCTAACGCATGTTAATAAATTTATTATTTCACAAATTCCTTTCTCTCTTAAAATTCACGTGTAATTATAGTTTTTATGACGTAATTTTTAATAAGTCCCTGCTTTTTGTACATAATTATTTAATTCTAATTCCAAATGTTTTTTTCTGTTTATAATAGTAACATGTAAATAAATTTTTAATTTATTTACAAGTATAAAATTTTTTTTTTTTTTTTGAAGCAAACATTATTGTTTCCATTGTTTATACAGTTGGCAACAGTTTAAATTAATATCACTTTCTAAAATCTGTAAAAAATATCTCTAGAAATGCTGAAAATTTGAATTCAAAATAGAAATAAAACCTCAAAAAATTAGTCAAATTAAAAAAAGAAAAACAGTCTGCACACCGGGAACTTCAAACGTATAAAATGATCTAAAAATGATTAAATTCCTATGAATAGTTTTTGCTCCTATAAAACTTTTTTAGTGGAACGATTTTGTCCAACTTTAGCATTAAATATCTCTTAAAATAATTCTTCGATTTGAAAACTGTCTGCATCAGCGTGTTTATCAAACATTTCTGTATCATACTACCGATTTTCTTATTTTTGTATGCATTATTTTTCTTAATATTAACGAAGAAAGGCCTCCTGTCACAAAAAATTCAAAACCGGCGGCGGTGACAGCGGTAGTTACTTTTTTTTAGAATAGAGAGAAGAGATTTTATTGTTAATCTTATATTTCTTTCTTTTATACTGTATTTGTCATGCATCATTTACTCTAAATACGATTTTGTATTGCTGTATCTTGAAAAAGATGCCAAATAAGAATTCAAATGGGCTCTGGAATTGTGCTAATGTCGAGGAAAGGATTTTGAAATTCGTGAAATTGCATCTAAAATTAATAAAATAATGGTATAACAATTGTTTGTTAACGTGAGTAACGAAAGTTACCTGGAAACTAATCTGGGAGCACGGCAGTGCGTCCGCCAAGTTCGCACAAGCCGTAAGATACCATTTCCTGAACCTGAACCATTTCGGCATACTTTTCACCCCCTCATAACGTCGCTTTAGGGGGAGATATAGAAATTTTTCTTTTATACACATGTTCGTATGGTCAAACTGAACTAAGGTTCCATGATTTCATGTTTCTATATTTAATAGTTTTCGAAATATCAAATTCCGAAAAAGCGCTTTTTTGTCACTGACTCACTTGGCATCATCAGATAACTAAGGTACAGTCGTGGAAAAGAAAAAAGTAAACACCCCCTACTAACTCCTCAACAAATTATCGTGGAAGAAAGTTACTGGTACCGAACGATTGGAAATAAAGTCTACTTTTAAATGATGTATATAAAATTTGTTTAAGGAGCCATCTACATATTAAAACGAACCATAACTTTGTTTTTTTCAATAGCAGTACCCAATTCTGACAGCATAAATGAACTGTACACTCTTGAATTAGCCTAAAAACGAGTTTTTATGCAATTCGTACCATAAGTTTCCGAGAAATTAATTATTTTAAAACGAGCGTATTTTAAGGGCTGTATCCAAATTGAAGTTCCGTACTGGATCGTTAACTGAGAGAGCCGCTTCCTGGATAAAGGCACCTTAAGCGCCACTCAAGGAGTCAATGAAGCGTGTTAGATTACAGTACGGCAGAATAAATTTCAAAATGTCTACTCACTTCCATCATAGACGGCCCCTTAAACCATCATTTTGCCGTTTTTTAAGCATAATTTGAAAACTACTTGGAAGAAAAATGTGAAATTTTTGAATTTCCATAAAGCAGGACTTAATAAATCTAAATCCATCAAAAAAATTGTAGGTTGCAATTCATAATTTTTTCGAATATTAATTTCATAATTCATAATACATATCATAAAATTATAAAAATTGCAAATTCAGCTTATTTATGTTTGGGTATATTAATATTATTACCACAAAAAAAATTAGCACATTAGGAGCATAATTTCGGGAGATATAAATAAAAATATGAAAATACTAGTAGGTTGTGGCCATCACAAAACTTTCTTCTATATAAATCACGTCAATTAAATCATTTAAATAGTACAAGAAATAACGATTTAGCACCAATTCATATCAAAGTATATCTGAATTTGAAGTTGGATGAAAATTCGCGCATTAGTTCTTGAGATAGAGCTATAGCGGGAATTCTGAAAAAATGTAGCATAGCAGCGCCACCTGTTGAGCGATTTACACCAAAAGTAAACAGCACTAAACGATATCAAGGTATACCTGAATCTGAAGTTTGTTGAAAATCCAAGCATTAGTTCTTGAGATAAAGCTATTGTGGAAATCGCAAAAAATACAGCATAGAAGCGCCACCTGTTGAGCGATTTACACCAAAAATTAAACAGCACTAATTAATACATCAATTCATGTCAAGGACTAACTAAATCTGAAGTTTGATGAAAATCCGTGCAATAGTTCTTGAGATACAGCTCTTGTGGAAATCGTGAAAAATGCAGCACAGAAGCGCCACCTGTTGAGCGATTTACACTAAAAATTAAACGGCACTAATTTATACATCAATTCATGTCAAGGACTAACTAAATCTGAAGTTTGATGAAAATCCGTGCAATAGTTCTTGAGATACACCTCTTGTGGAAATCGTGAAAAATGCAGCACAGCAGCGCCACCTCTTGAGCGATTTGCACCAAAAATTAAGCTGCACTAATTTATATCAGGGACTAACTGAATCTGAAGTTTGATGAAAATCCGTGCATTTTTTCTTGAGTTAGAGCTATTGCGATAATCGTGAACAATGCAGCATACCAGCGCCACCTGTTGGGCGATTTTCACAAAAAAGTAATCAGCACCAAACTATATCCTGGACTAACTGAATCTGAAGTTTTATGAAAATCCGTGCAGTAGTTCTTGAGATACAGCTATTGCAGAAATCGTTAAAAATGCCGCATAGCAGCGCCACCTGTTGGGCGATTTTCACCAAAAACTAATCAGTTCCAGTTTATATCAAGGTCTAACTAAATATGAAGTTTTGTGAAATTTCGTGCATTAGTTCTTGAGATAGAGCGCCCACAAAATTTGTGTCACATACAGACAGACAGACGGACGGACAGACAGACGGACAGACAGACAGACAGAGAGACAGACAGACAGACAGACTCACAGACAGACATTTTGTAAAAACATGTTTTTTGGAATCTCTGACTCATAAAACGTGTAAATCCGTCGAAAACTGGAATTCGAAAATTTTCATGAAACCAATACTTTCTTCTTGTAAAGATAGAAGAAAGTAATAATTTAACATTAGAAGCACTAAATTTTGAATGTTTATAATTCAAAAACTTATCATTCAAATGACTTGAAATTTGGTGTGTAGGCATAGTTTGAACCGAAGATTTGAAATATCTCGTTAAAATTGGGTATTGCCATTGAAAAAAATGAAGTTAGGATTCGTTTTAATATGTAGATGACCCCTAAGAAAATTTTATATACATCATTTAAAAGTAGACTTTATTTCCAATCGTTCGGTACCATTAACTTTCTTCTGCGATGATTTGTTGAGGAGTTAGTAGGGGGTGTTTACTTTTTTTTTTTCCACGACTGTACTTCTAAAAGTCGTAGAATCATGAAATTTCACAAGTAAGTCGGGTTTGTAGCACAATTAACCAGAAAAATCTGAAAACACAGAATTTCCGCCTCTAAACCCTTCAAACAAGGGGTGTTCATTTGGCTGTAAACAGTTCCTTAATACATTCAATTGTGCTAATGCTGGTCGCCAAACTCGATTACAGAGTTTTGAAGGGGGTCACGTGATTTCAAGCAGAATAACATTATATATATATGCTTTTCCAAAGATGTTTGTTAAATAGAAAAAATGAATATACCTAAAAATTTTAATCAGTATAGGTTATGATATATTTACCATATTAAAACAATAATACATTTAACAAAATACAACCGCAATTCGGTACCTTTCTGTAATAGTAGCCTTGACGAAATACAGAAAATAGCCTTGACGAGAAAAGAAATTTGATAATAACGTATTTTCTGGCAACCTATTTACTGTGTCATATACACAAGCAATTTTTTTCCATATGGATACAATTTATTTAATGTAAGGAACCCGTTTATTTATTTTTATATACCAACATAAATAATTTGTATATAAAAAATAATATTTTATACATGTATAAATAAAATGTTTATATGTATATAAATTACACATATAAATAACATAAAAGTTCATCAGGTTTGTTTTCATAGTTGTTTATATCATATGGCAGTATATCTCAGTTTCTGAAGTTCGAATTGCGCCAAGATTTAAAAAAAATGCCAAGGTCCCTATAGTGGAAAAATATCCTAATTCCATATGAAAGTTTAAAAATCTCCTTTTAATTAAATGAAATGTGTAACTAATAAACTATCTTTAACGATGTGCGACAGATGCGGTGTCCGAAGTCCGCTGCTAATGTTATTATATTGTATTATTAGCCTACTTACTGTTAATTTATTGTTAATTTTAAATCTGTAAAAGAAAGATTATAGTTATAGATAAGATATGTTGGTCGCCAAAACCCGATTACAGAAAATTAGCCTGAGTTATAAAGGTGTTAAATAATTTCAAGCTGAATGAATTTTTATATGCTTTTACAAAAATCTTAATAAGGCAACTCTTTCAGTTTATCTGTCCTTCTATCTATCTTTTACTTTCTTAAAACAAGTTTTATTAAAGACCGGGAGGCGTCTGCACAGATCATCACCTCATCGAGTTGACGGCTGAAATTTTAGGATTAGTTAAAAATCGATTAGTGTATTAAAATGAAACTGGTCTGCCAAGTCATATCTTTGTGGAAACCACCTACAGACCCGATTTTACCGGTTAATTGGTGGATTTTTCGTTGTGTTTTTCTGCACCCATTCCTTCATGTTTCCAAACTTTTGGATGCAGGAAAATACGATAGTAAACCTATCAGTTAACCACTAAAATTAGATCTTCTGGTGGTTTCTACCAAGATATGACTTAACAGACCAGTTGCATTTAAATATGCTAATCTAGTTTTAACTAATCCTAAAATTTCAGCTGTAAACTCGATAAGGTGATGGTGTGTGCAGACGCCTCCCGGTCTATTATAAACGTCGGAATTCTAATCTCAATAGCACTCTGGTCAATCTGGCAATTATCCCTACTATTTACGGAACACTATTCCTATACGTGCGTTATAGGGATGTTAATGAACTTATGCATATGCATCATACATATTATACATATGCATATAATACGTAATACATTTGCATCATACATATTATAGGTATGTGTATAATACATAATACATATGCATCATTATGACGTCAGAATAAACAAAACATTTTTTGTCGCCAAATTTGACATGATATATTACCAAATTTGGCGGAACTTTGCTAAATGTCGCCAAGCTTAGCGAATATTTGAAGCTAGTGGCTATTTTTCAATGAGTTAATTATTAATGCGAGCCATCTATTTTTATTTTCCCGCATATCATCTGAATAGTTAAATGATATAACGTACTATTTCCAAAGTGCTAATAGTTTCGTCACTGCCCAAAACCTCTGCTATTGTTATTATATTATACTGTTATTATACTTACTGTGACTACGTTGTTAATTTTTACACCGCTAAAACGTCTGTGAGAATTTACGGAAACTATTAAAGCATTGAAACTGCCAGTTCTCCTTATGATTATTATAATTCTATAATACGTAATCTGTTAATCGATATGTACGTTAGAATGAATCTTCTAAAATCCGGTTCCTCGCATTTTAGTTTTCAGGTTTCGAATAAAATTAGCTAAAATCTTAAAACCATGGCACATTGACTAATTCTTCACACGATCAGATGATAGATTTTCAAATGGATCATGGCAGTGAGCCGGTAGACCTTCTATTCTTCCGTAATCGAGTCTATTGAAAAGGTTAACCAAGGGCGGATCTGGAGAGTCCTCAAGGGAGGGGCGATTTTGGAAATTTGGAGACTCCAATCTGATGCGCGTGTCGGGCCTAATTTTTTTCACTGCGGGTCGTGTTACTTCAACTTTTTGCTGCGGGTCGGGTTTGGGTCCGGTCAACTTCTGTTTTTTGCTGCTGGTCGGATTAACTTATACTTTTTTGCTGTGGGTCGCGTTTGGGTCCGGTTGACTTCTATTTTTTTGCTGCTGGTCGGGTTAACTTCTATTTTTTTGCTGTGGGTGGCGTTTGAGCCCGGTTGACTTCTACTTTTGCTGCGCCTCGGGTTAACTTCTACTTTTTTGCTGCGGGTCGGGTTTAGGACCGGTTGACTTCTACTTTTCTGCTGCGGGTCGGGTTGACTTCTATTTTTTAGCAGCGCCCAGTGCGTTGGGTTTGGGGTAGAATGACATACATTATTTCGGGTTTGGATCTGTTTCGGATTGGGTTTTCACTCTTGCGAGAAGGATTCGAGCCAACCCTAATTTTGAAAAGAAAGTCTAAATATTTTTTAAGATAAAAACTACATGCAGTAAAATCTCCATAACAGGCACGCCCAAACAATTATTTAATAATACTTTTTAATCTTCAGGATTATGTAAAAAATACTAATTTGTATAAGACTGGTCGGATTAACTTACACTTTTTTGCTGTGTGTCGCGTTTGGGTCCGGTTGACTTCTATTTTTTTGCTGCTTGTCGGGTTAACTTCTACTTTTTTGCTGTGGGTGGCGTTTGAGCCCGGTTGACTTCTACTTTTTGCTGCGCGTCGGGTTAACTTCTACTTATTTGCTGCGGTCGGGTTTAGGACCGGTTGACTTCTACGTTTTAGCAGCGCCCAGCGCGTTGGATTTGGGGCAGAATGACATACATTATTTCGGGTTTGGATCTGTTTCGGATTAGGTTTTCACTCTTGCGAAAAGGATTCGAGCCAACCCTAATTTTGAAAAGAAAGTCTAAATAATTTTTAAGATAAAAACTACATGCAGTAAAAGCTCCATAACAGGCACGCCCAAACAATTATTTAATAATACTTTTTAATCTTCAGGATTATGTAAAAAATACTAATTTGTATAAGACTGCTTGTCTCTCTATATCTAAAATCAGTTGTAATTCACTAAAGAATGAAACTTATTAAAAAACATATCGGGTGTCTTAAAACGGACTGAAAGATTTTAAAATTCAGTAACTTGCAAATGGTGACAGCAATTAAAAAAAATCTTACAGGAGGATTATGTAAGATGCCAGGAGATTTTTCATTTTACTTTACAATAGCAGCGATATATGGCGCTGCAAACATTAGTCGTTAAATTTGGCACCTATTTAGCGCCTATTGCTTGCAGCGCCACATGTCGTTGCTATTTTAAACTAAAATTAAGAATCGCAGTAAAAAAACTCCTGAACAGGGGTAAAAAAAAGAAAGTTCTCGGTAAAAAAAATAAAAAAATGACATGTTACAGCAGAGAGGGGGCGGGGAGGGGAGGGGGGAATTCCTTCTTGGCACTAATTATTTTTGTTGCAGGTCAGGTTAGCTGTTTTCGATTCGGGTCGATTTCAGGCTAAGTGTAGATTCCTGAAAGTTGGGTTTGGGTTAACCCGTTTTCTTCAAAAGTTAGTTCGGTATATTATTTCAGATTAAAAACTATACCTATAATAATAAACATAGGTATGTGTGCTGTTTTCTAAAGCGACCACTGTTTTTTTCCACGAATCTTTGATAAAATTCGCATTTCTTCCACGACTCTTTGATGAAATTTGCACGTTTTTGCAGCCCTTTGATAAAATTCGCGTTTTTCCGTAGCCGTTTGATGAAATTTTCATTTCTTCCATTGCCCTTTGACGAATTTTACGTTTTTTTCTGCAACCCTTTGACGAAATTAGGATGATTTTGTAGCCCTTTGATAAAATTCACGCTTTTTTCCCGCGACACTTTGAGAAAATTCTCGTTTTTTCCGCGATCCTTTGACAAAAATCGCATTTTTTTAGCGTCGTTTGACGAAAATCATGTTTTTTAAGAGATTCTTTTACAAAATTAGCTTTTTCCGCGACCCTTTGCCGAAATTCGCGTTTCTTTTGCAACCTTTTGACGTAATTCGCGTTTCTATATAAAACTTGAAGTTTTTTCGCGATCCTTTGACGAAATTCGCGTTTTTTTCTTTTTACAAAATTCGCGTTTTCTCCGCGATCCTTCGAAGAAATTCGCGTTTTCCGTGATCATTTGAAGAATTTCACGTTTTTTACGTGGCCCTTTGACCAAATTTACGTTTATCCCGCGATTCTTTGACGAAATTGAAGTTATTTCCAGCGAACGATTGACGAAATAGATTTTTTATGGGGGCTATTTGTCAAAATTCACGGTTATTTTTATATCCGAATTTTCGGATTGGTGAATTTTTAAAATTTTTGGAACCGAATGCCTTAACCATCTCGTTGCGTATATAAATAAATAAATAAATATATATGATGATTCTGTGAGTCATTCATAGTTTCTTATTTTACATACTGGTTTGCTATGTTCATTTCTAAATCACACCAATTTCTTCATATATTTGTGATTTCAAATTTAATATATTATATATATATATATATATATATATTATATATAAATATATATGTCTGCATATATTTTAGAGTTCAAATATGTCCAAAATCTTTGTAAAAGAGTTTCTCTTTTAAATAGAATTAGATCACTAAAAACAAAGAAAAGCGGCGGAAATTGCGGGTTGCGCAAATTTTGCCGCTTTTACGTTGGCCGTAGAAATCGCGGGATGCGCAGCGAGAGGGTTAAATTTTTAGAAAATTCGGAACAGAATCACCCCTGCTCCTGACATCTTACATAACCCTCCTTCAAGTATTTTTTTTTTTAATAGCTGTCACCATTTGCAAGTTATTGAATTGTATTTCAAATCAGTCAGTCCATTTTAGGACACCACGTTTATTCAGTAGATAAGAGATGATGGCTGAAAGAATCAATAAAAAAAAAAAAAAAATTAGAGCTGGCTTCGATTTGTCAGTTAGAGATTTAGCCGGGCAGAAATTTCCTGGTCCAATCCACATAAAAAAATTATTGGCTCGGCCCGGTATAAAAACTAAAAAATCGACTCCAGCCCAGCCTGCATTTTGCAATTAAAATTATTCATAAAGCACATTTACTTATGCTCATATTTTATTTTAGATTATGTTCGAAATTCATGAATACAGAAAAACATTAATAATAATGACTATTTAGGCAATTATGTACATAAACACTATATAAAAATCATTACTTAGACAAAAACATTAAAAGAAAATCAGTTTAGAATGAAAGAAACGGATGATAAAAGAAAATCACAATTTTAAAGCTCTACAAAGACAAAAAGTAGATTTTTAAAAATGCATCTCTCTAACTTATCAAATCAAATTAAATTTTTAAAGATTTCGCTAAACAAACGTACAACATAAATATAATTTTTACGAATAACAAATTAGTAAAATGCCAGACCAACTTGGGCTCGAAGAGAAGAATTTAGAGAAGTGCACGGGTCACGGTCGGAGAAATACTGCTTATCATACGGGCTGAAACAGAACGAACGTTTAGCTTTGATTCCGGGCCGAGCCCCGACCTGGAAATTTTTGCAGTGCAGACCTCTAGGAAGAATGAAGTCCAGGCCAGGGCTGCGAAGTCGGAGTCAGGCCCATTTTTGAGCGAAAGAGTCGGTGCCGGAGTGGGTTCTGTTAAAATTCACGTAGTCGGAGTTGGAGTCGTCCATTTTACAAATAGGGCTGCGTTGTCGGAGTCGGAGTCAGGCCCATTTTTGGGTGAAAGAGTCGGAGTCGGTTCTGTTAAAATTCCCGAAGTCGGAGTCGGAGTCGTCCATTTTCCCCGCAGCCCTGATCCAGGCCATGCTCGACCAGGAAGAAAAATAAGTCTGGCCCAACTCGAATTTGCAGAAAAAATTAAAATCAGGGCACGGCCCGGCTTTAAAAGGGAGAAGACCTCACCCAGGCCGAGTCTTGTGGTTTAAAAATGGCGCGACCCGGGTCAGGTCGCGCCGGACTCGAGCTTCGCCCCAAATAATTTCCCGTGAGGATGCATAATGCCGTTTTGCAAACCCTTTATTTGCCCAAGGGGGTGGGCGATCGCTCCCTCGCCCACCCACCCCTTAGATCCGCTATTAAGGTTAACGTGAAACAAAAAGATATTAGCATCAACAAATGCAGATATTGTCAAAGGATCATTTCACTTGTATCCAGCCGTATCATTTAAAATACAACAATTGGCAGTGAGCCCAATTAGAAAAGATTACTTAATAGGTTTAAAAATTTCTGCATTAGAGAACAAATCGTAACTGCTAAGGAAACATGCATAAGTGAGTTAAGAGATATTTGTCATGAAAGATGAAATACATAACAACACAAAATATATGATGTGCTTCCATGATCGTAAAGAGTTCTTGATTTCTCTATCAAAAGCTTCCGACTTGGATAAAGAATGGGCAAGTAAATTAAATTATGAATAACAGTAACATGATGCAACGTTTAACATGGAATACGGTAAATACTGCTTGCTAGGGGCGGCTAGTACTTTAATATAAAAAGAAATAAAGTATAAATTTGTAAAGCTCAATAAAATAAATTTAGGTATTTTTATGTTAGCCGGGCGCAAGTGGCAAATTGCCAAATAGTGTTCCCAACTCCATTGTTCATATTGCATTCATTTCCTTTAAAGATATATACTTTTCAGTCATCTCATTTAAAATAGATGCATTTCCCTCATTTTATTTAATAGAATATTTAACATAGAAATAAATAAATAAATAAATAAGAAATAATAACATAAACCAAAATATTTTATTTGAAAATCAAAGCATTATTTCTAATTTACACATGTGAAAAATGAAAACTGCTATTGGCGAAAAAACAAAAGGCTAATGAGGAGATTTGCTCCTGGCTAACATAAAAGTACCGAAATTTAAGTTTTTTCATATTAGTATAGTTTAGAATAACAAACTTGTAAAAACATACAAAAAGTAGTGATATCCCAACAAAAAGTTTTCGGTAAAAAAAAAAAAAAAAAAAAAAAAAAAAAAAGCGCCAAGTTCTCCTTAATGTTTTGGCCAGAAAAAGTAGTGATATCTGAAGTTCGCACAAGTTAAAAGCCAAACATCTCAAATCTTTCATTGAAAATGGCTTCCTGCGACTTGGCCGTTAATGCCTTCGAGAGAGTTTTTCAAATTTTAAAATATGTACAAATGAGTTACCTGCCAACTACATTTTTTGATTATTTTACACATTTTGTGGCACAGAGTGCAGAAATAAAATACTCATTTGAAAAAAGCATTTAAACAACTTCAGTCTATTTAAATGCTTAGAAGTTAAAAATAACAAAATACTTGTATTCAGGAGATAATATTCCTAATTGCTAAAACATAATTAATATCAGCTTTTAACAGTTTATAAATTGAATACCTCTTAATGTATGCAAACAAACTATAATAAATGTTCAAACGAAAAAAATCTCTTTCGTCAATACACAAGATTTCAATATTATACAATAAAATATAATGTGACATATTGTGAGATTTGAAGAAAGTAAATTTTGTTTTATTTCTTGGGTTTTACGTTAATGACTTTAGCTTTAGACCGTACAAAATGGCAATTAAACCACAAGTGGACTAAATGATCTGTAATCAAAACTAATGTTTGTTGAAACTGAATGGTAGTTATCAGAAATCTTTTACTTATAATGTCTTTATGTGAATTTGCCTCTTTGCATTCTAATATTACTTTTAATATTTAAATAATTCATAAATGCGTAATATTTCCAATTATTAATTTTGAAATGCTGTAGAAGGCATTAACGGTCAAGTCGCAGGAAGCCATTTTCAATGAAAGATTTGGGATGTTTGACTTTTAACTTGTGCGAACTTCAGATATCACTACTTTTTCTGGCCAAAACATTAAGGAGAACTTGGCGCTTTTTTTTTTTCTTTTTTACCGAAAACTTTTTGTTGGGATAAATATATCTCTGAATTAATAGAATTCACCATATATAAAATGGCCGGAAAGGGATTTTGAACTTTAATCTAAGATATGGTCTCTCAAAGTTGCCCATTTTAAACATTTGCTAAAAATTTGATAACTGCGGTAAGAAGTGAACAAACATTTATTTTACAGGATTTTTGACCAAGCGGAATCTAATTGTAATGAAAAGAATACATATTTTGTCTATGAAGTTTGGTAAACAAAGTTTTTTAATGCATATTTACATTAAAACAATTTAAATTATAGTTTAAATTTTGAACTACGCGTACAACTGTTATATGTCACGTTTATAATGAATGAATTTTGTTACAGGAAATTGTTTTAAAAAAGAGGACCCACGATGTGGTCTACATGGGCCATAGATTAAGGGCCAAAATGGGACATTTACGACAATATCTGTAATGGCAACAGTACTAGCGTCACTACCGACAAGGGGGTTGAATTAACAAGCCTCCGAAATTTACGTATGTTGAAGAAATATGTTTACGCTCTATGCTTTGAATATCTATTCTTTCCTAAAACGAAGCAGGTCAGCAGGTGTCAGACGATATTCTATTCATGCTTGCTTTATTTATTTAGCTGCTTTTTTTCCGTACTTGTATTGTTCATCTTTATTAGGGATGAACAACCTGTGGCCCGCGGGCCAAAAGTGGCCCACGATGGGTTAACTTGAGGCCCGCGAATTTCGTCAAATTATAACTGGGAAAATCGCAATTTTTGTACATATGTCGCTAGAAAAAATCGGGAATTTTGTCAATTTGTCGCTGGAAAAAATTGGAAATTTCGGATTGATCGGGTTCAGAAAAATCGCGAATTTTGTCGAGAATGTGCGGAAACATCTCAAATTTTGTTGATCGGATGCAGAAAAAGCTTGAGTTTCGTCAGCAAGAAAATCGCTAATTTCGTCAATTTCCCGCTGGAATTTTTTCAAATTTCGTCAGCAGAAGTTAAGAATCGCGAATTTTGTTCAGCATGCACGGAAAGGTCGCGAATTTCGTTGATCGAGTGCGGAAAAATCGCAAATTTTATCAATTCGGTGCATAAAAATCTTAAATTTCGTTAATCGGGTACAGAAATATCGCGAATTTTGTCGATGAGGTGCTGAAAAATTGCAAATTTCGTTGATCGGTTGCGGAAAAATCGCGAGTCTCGTCAGTTTATCGCGGGAAAAATTACAAATTTTCGATAGTCAGATAAGAATCACGAATTTCGTTGATCGGGTTCGGAAAATTCGTGAATTTTGCCAAACCTGTGTGGAAAAACCTCATTTCGTTGATCGACTGCGGAAAAATGGAGTGTTTCGTCAGTTTTTTGCAAGAAAAAATAGTAAATTTCGTCAGTTTTCCGCAGGAAAAAAATTATAAATTTCATCAGTTAAGAATTATGAATTCCGTTGATCGGGTTTGGATAAACCGCGAATTTTGTCGATCATGTATGGAAAAATAACAAATTTCGTTGACGTGCTGGGGGGAAATTGCGAGTTTCGTCACTTTATCAAAAGGAAAAATCGCGGATTTCGTCAATTTCCCGCGGAAAAAAATGTAATTTTCGTCAGAGTCACTTAAGAATCTCAAATTTCGTTGATCGGGCACGGATAAACCACGAATTTCGTTGATCGAGTCCGGAAAAATCGCGAATTTTGTCGATTCGGTGCGGAAAAATCTGAAATTTTTGTTAATCAGGCACAGAAATATCGCGAATTTTTTCGATGAGGTGCGGAAAAATTGCAAATTTTATTGATCGGTAGCGGAAAATTCGCAAATTTCGTCAGTTTATCGTGATAAAAAATCACGAATTTAGTCAATTTTCCGCGAGAATAAATTACAAATTTCGTCAGTCAGTTAAGAATCACGAATTTCGTTCATCGGGTTCGGAAAAATTGCCAATTTTCTCGATCTTGTGCTAAAAAATCTCAAATTTCGTTTATCATGAGGAAAAATCGCGAGTTTCGTCAGTTTATCGAGAGAAAGAATCGCAATTTCGTCAATTTGCCACAAAAAAAATGACAAATTTCATGAAGTCAGTTAACAATTTCTAATTTCGATGATCAGTCGTGGAAAATTTGCAAATTTCGTTGATCGGGTGCGGAAAAATCGTAAATTTCATTGATCGAGTGCGGAAAAATTGCGAATTTCGTTGATCGAGTGTGAAAAAATCGCGAATTTTGTCGATTCGGTGCTGAAAATTCTCAAATTTCGTTAATCGGGCACGGAAAAATCGCGCATTTTGTCTATGAGGTGCGGAAAATTTGCAAATTTCGTTGATCGGTTGCGGAAAAATCGCGAGTTTCGACAGTTTATCGCGAGAAGATATTGCGAATTTCGTAAAATTTCCACGGGAAAAAATTACAGATTTCGTCAGATTTCGTGAGATTTTTCAGGCCAAGAAAAATCTGAAGTTTCGTTGATCGGCTGCGGAAAAATCGCGAGTTTCATCCATTTATTGCGAGAAAAATTCGCGCATTTTGTCACTCTGCCGTGGTAAAGAATTCACGGATTTCGACAATTGATGGAGAAAAATACAAATTTTGTCGATTGGTCGCAAAAATATCGCGAAATTCTTCAATCGGTCGTGGAGAATAATCGTGAATTTTGTCAAAATTTTCCATTTATGAAGAAGGAGCAATTAGTCTTCATAAAGTGTTGTATGGTTATTCATACAGAAGTGAAGAGGCTCTGCATACAATTATTTATTTCTATTGTTTTTTTTTTATGAGCAAAAATCGATATTATTCAAAAATAAAGAGTTATCCTCCCCCCCCCCCCCCCCCCACGATATAGAATTCTGTCTCTGTTACTGATGTGGCCCTCGACAACCCAAACATTTTTGTAAGTGGGCCTTCTCTCAAAAAGGTTGTGCACCCCTAATCTTTATCTTACAAAATGATAATTAGAGTAATAATATAAAAGAAAAAACCTACAAAACTCTGTTAATAACGTAAATATGTAAGTTTATGAGATTAAATTGTACAAAATCAAATTCAGGTATTGTGTTAATTTATTCATATCGAATAAAACTTTATTGAATGTAATATCAGTACCTCTATTTATTTTTAACTGTTAGATTTATATAATTCTAAAAATTTGTCTAAAGGAATTTTTCCCCATCTCTAATTTTATTAATATTTCTTATATGTTAATGTTATAAATATTATTGAATTGATTGTAGGTCATTTACATTCGAAACAATATTTTTATTTTATCTGTAAAAAAGTGAAAATGCGTAAATTTTAAAAGATTATTGTAACGATTGTTTAATCTGTTAAACTTCATAAATTAACTAGGGGGCTCTGCCCCCTTGCAAGCTACGCTCGCCAACCCCCGTTCAGACACTGTAGAATCTAAAAGCACGCTAATATGATCGGTTTTAAAAAGATTAGAGAAGATTGAATTATACTGAAAAAACCTGTAGCGATCTCCCTGTAAACGTGTTTCCATTCAATTCCCTTTGATTGCAAAAATTTAAGGTAAAATCAGTTGCTGTTAAAACATCCAATGGTTGTTTTCGTGTTTGGTTAAAGAAGATCAGTTAAACATTTGAAAAGAAAGCTAAAATAAAATGAATTAAGTAAACAGAGTCTTTGTCTCTCGGTATTTTTTAACAGCATTATAAAACGATTGACATAACACAATTTACTACAATTACTAAAATTTGCCGCTTTAAACCCTTCAAGGGCGGTGGTTCATTTTTGGACCACTTAATTTTAATTCTTAAATGCCACATTAGCATCAGAATATTGGGATGAAAATTTCCCTTTTATTAAGTAAGTGATTACAACAAACAAATTAACGGTTGTTTTGTTGGTCTTCCTCCTGACTGGGTTTACTTTATTTCTTTTGGTGGTACTGCAGCTATTATTTCAACTTTGTCAGGACATGCATGTGTGAAAAGTTTTGAGTCGAGAAATAGTATTTTTGTAAACTTGCAAACAGCAAAAGGTTTCATTATTATTGGTTCAGTGTACTCACCACCTTCTGGAAATTTTCAAGATGACATGGACCCATGGACTGACTTTTATCCAGATTTTTCCAGGCATGTGATTGGAGGAGACTTCAACGTCCCGCTTAAGATGATGGGATATACTTGCGACAGTGATAGGGCTGAGCCTCTTTTGGAGTTACTAATGTCTCACAGCCTATTTATTCTAAATGACCCAGAGGCACCTCATAGTTACGTTCAAGACGACCGAAAGGGCCGTCCAGATCTTACGCTGGGCGGTAACGAAATTGTACAGGTTTTGGATGGTTGGTCTGTAGATGATAGTGTCTTTTCATACAGTGATCATCGCTACATCAGGTTTCACCTTGTTCTTGATCCCTCATTTAAGACTTATACAAGATATAAAACAAAAAACAAGAGTTTATATAGTTTCAACAAAAGACTCTTGGAGTATCTTCCTCAGTTGATGAACACTTTACGTAGAGTTTTTAGTCCTGATGCACTAGAAGATTGGACGGCTAATTTTTATGACCTTTTGCGTGAGATTATGAGTGCTTGTTTTAAAAGAGGTTCATTATCATATAAACCTACGGCAAAATGGTATACAGAAATTCTTAGGGTTGAAAGAAACAAAGTTAACGCCTTGTATAAGCGTTATAGGAAGAATTTGAATAGAGAAGATTACAAGGATAAATATCTGACTGCTAGAAGACAATACAAAAGTAATTTACGTCGTGCAAAACGACAGGGTTGGCTGTCATTCTGTGAACGCACTGATAATGCCTATGGGTCTCTATACAGACATGTCTCAGGTAAAACCCTGAAACATAACGACATGATCTTTACTACATTAGAAGAATCTTCTGTGTTTGACACATATGATAGCGTAGCACATAGTCTTATGTCTGGTCATTTTGACGTGGATTATCGACCTTCTGTCCCTTATGAGTACATTAGCTCATTCAATTATTCCTCATCACCTGATTTTATTC
Source organism: Maratus speciosus (assembly GCA_963932465.1). Classification (NCBI taxonomy): domain Eukaryota; kingdom Metazoa; phylum Arthropoda; class Arachnida; order Araneae; family Salticidae; genus Maratus; species Maratus speciosus. The sequence goes on from OZ010792.1 coordinate 41,916,268, forward strand.
CATTTAAAGAAAAAGAACTCTTTCATGTACTGCGCCTTCAGGACATAAATAAAGCTCCAGGACCGGACGATATTGATGGAATAATTATTAAAAATTTGTGTAACAGATTTACAACTCTTATGTTGACGCTATTTAATAAATGTCTTTTACTTGGTCACTTCCCAAAATGTTGGAAACGAGGAATGATCATCTTTTTTCGAAAACGTAATAGGACAGCTGAAAAAATTAATTCGTATCGACCTATTACTCTTCTCCCTATGATGGGTAAGTTATATGAAAGACTTTTAAAACTTCGAGTTATTACGATGCTGGAGTCTTCTAATTATCTTGATGATGGACAACATGGCTTTCGTGAGGGACGGAGCACCTTGACAGCACTTTCTGCGTTAAAGAATATCATTGGAGAAACACTATCAGTATATAAATACTGTGCAATGATTTCTTTTGATATCAGTGGTGCCTTCGACGTTTTGGATTGGCGTATTGTAGCCGACATCATAAATATCTTACCTATTTTTGATTACATGAAGTCTACACTTAAAAATTACATGAGTAATAGGCTTATTTGTTTTAAATATACGCATGGATTAACATGGTTTCATGTATTCCGTGGGTGCCCGCAGGGGTCATGTCTTGGGCCGTTTATCTGGACACTAGTTGCTGACAGGATTTTAAAGAGTTGCAAGCAGAGAGGATTACTGATTATTTCTTATGCTGATGATAGCGTTATTATAGAGGGCGCAGATACGCGCTCTGCGCTAGAACATAAAATGAATACTAGTGTTCATCACTTTTCGGATATCTGTTCTATACATCATTTGCAAATTAGTGCAGAGAAGTCAGCCGCAATGCTGTTTGGGAGCCACACTCTTAGTAAAAGAAGACCAATTTTTAAACATAATGGCAAAAGTATCAGTGTAAAGGACAATATTCTTTATTTGGGATTTCTACTTGACAGCAATTTTCGCTGGATGGATCACCTAGATATGATTAGAACTAGGCTTAACGATTTCACGTGTAAAATGCGCCAAACCAGAATCCGTGATAGAGGCCTTCCTTCTATTTATCTTAAAATATGGTACAATACCGTCTTGAAGAACCGTATTTCATATGGGCATGAGATCTGGATGCCTGACTTAAATCAACATGGAATAACAAGATTACTCTCATGTCAACGTCTATGTCTGCTATCTGTCTTAAAGGCATATCGTACGATTTCTAATGACGCATTGTGTGTTTTGGTGGGTGCTCCACCACTTGACATAGAACTGAATTTGTCTTCTAAGCGTTATAATATCATTTATGGAAATGGTACAGTCTTGATTGACAATATGTGTTTTAAAGGTGAAGATTTTATGAATAAACTGAGGACATATAATTATCCTTACTTCTTTGAAAACTTAAATATAAAATTTGTTAAGCCAGTGGTTGATACAGTACCAGTGGTGAATCATCCGATACTGTATACTGACGGTTCTCGAATGATGAACAGTGTAGGAGCTGCATTTACGGTTTGGTATAGGGATTCTTTTATGCTAGACATGAGATTAAAATTACATGACTATAACTCTGTTTTTCAAGCAGAATTGGCTGCGATAGACGAGGCTATCAGTTGGTGCATCGACTCCCCGCATGATTCATTTCATCTTTATACTGACAGCTTGTCATCAATTTACGCTCTTCAGCGCTTATTTCCATCTAACGGTCAGCTTTTTAATATCTTCAACTCTTTGCGCCTGTTACATAATAAAGTCATATATATTGGCTGGATAAAATCGCATGTTGGAATACCAGGAAATGAAAGAGCGGACATGTTGGCAAAATCAGTTATTATAAATGATCTGTATGATAAAGTTCTACGCATTCCTGCACAAACTTCTATTTTAAAGCGTCATTTTAAAACACTTCTACATGATCAATGGCAGGTTTCTTGGGAAAATTCGGAGAAGGGAAGAGATACTTATGCGATATTAAACAAGGTTAACGATTTATTTCTATGTGAATCCCAGGTGATAGGTTATTTTCTTTCTTCACATGGAGCATTTCCACAGTATCTGTTTAAAATAGGAAAACGCCCAGATAACAGGTATAACTGTGGTGAAGTGGGAAGTATACAACATTATTTGTTTGGACATTGTCCGTTAATGCCTTGTACATTTAAATTCAACAGGAATTGTACACTGAGATGGAATATTCGAAACGTTCTCACCACCCGTTCAAACTATAGAAAACTGTGTGCTATGTACAACGCACTTAATAGGGAATACTCATTTATTAGGTATAAATTTTGATAATTTTTACACTTGTAACTTTTTACTTCTATCATACTGTTAAAACTCATCAGTGGTTTGCTACGGACATTACGTGGTTTTCTGACACTACATCAAAGGCTCAACATTGTGCCTTTTATAGTAACTGTCCTTTGTCTGACATTTTTGTTGGCGGTGATTTTCTCTTGAGGTCTGAACATTATGGTGATCTTTCTTCAAGTTAGTTTATCTTATATAAAACTTTTATGAACATTTTTCTTTCGAACACTGAACTCATTTGAACATTAGTGAACAGTGAACTTTTATGAACATTTACACTTCATAATCTTGAACAAGGATTTATAGTCTTAACTTTTGTTATACATTTAAGTCACTTCACTTTTGTTTTTATTTTTATTATTATGATGAAAGCAACATCAATTGTTTTGTAAATTTACGATTTACTATGTAAGTTCGTCAGAATATGTGCCTTTTTCCCTGTTATTTTGGGTGCTTTCCGATGTCCGGCATCGGTGATTGTTGTGGGGATTTTCCACCGGAGCGTTACATCCTATGCCATTCTTTGGTTGGTGCTCCGGTCGGGTGATCAAGTAAGTGAACAAAAGCATTTTTGTATTTTGAAATTTGTTTGTAAATTCTGGTGCCATTCACTGATTTCAAGATTTTACAAATAGAAGTGCCTTGTCCGTGAAAGGGTTAAACGCATATTAGTGTATTTATTATTTTAAAGTTTCCTTTCGCTTTTAATATTCACGCGTAAATACAATTTTCAGGACATAATTTTCAATATTTTCCTGCCTTTAACACGTACTCATTTAATAGTAATTTAAAAAAAAAAAAAATCTGTTTTTAATAGTCACGTGAAAATAAATTTTTAATCGTTAGGAAATATTATTCTTTGCGCTGTTTTTAAAATTGAAAACAATCTCTATAATAACAGCCTAAGTCATGTGAATATCATCAACAGCTCCAGGCGGATCCCTTCGCTTTTTATATTCCAGGCGGCCATTTTGGTACTTTAATGTTAGCCAGCCACAGGTGTGATAAGTCGCCGAATATTATTCTATCCCCATTGTTTCGTTTATATTACAATAGTCCAAGTCATGTAACTGCCATGAACAACGGGCTGATTCCTTCGCTTTTCATAAGAAAGGTTTCCATTTTGATTAAAGAATCAAAATTATTTTGTCGAATAAGACTACATAAAAGTTGCCATGATCGCAAAGAATTCTTGCTATTTTTATGTTAGCCGGGTGCAAATCTCGCCAATAGCTTTTTTTTTAACTCGCCAGTTTGCATTTTTTTATTTTTCGAGTGGTAAATTAAAACGGTGCTACTGGGTTATCCCATCGACCAAAAATCTGTCGCCAAACCAAAAGATTAAATGCCAATAATGGTTGATCGTAAATGTCACATTCACTTGACTTTAAGGAAGTTACAGATGTTCACCCACCAAGTGATTTTTATTTCGACGTTTTATTTGTATTTTTATTAATGTTATACTAATTTATTTGTTCTTTTGTTATTTAAAATAAAAAAATATGTCAATTTGTATAACTTGGCTATTTATATAATTTGGCGAAATTGCTCGACGGGAGAAGTAATAACATTAAAACGTTGCTTTGAAGTGGAAATTAAATCTCATGATTTGTTGCATTGTCACATACGCACCGGGTTTGGCGTGATTTATTTTTACGACAATTTGGCGAAAACCTCGTTTTCAAATACCTGTTACATATGTATTTTTAAATTATTTTCTGTTATTTTTAAAATGTAATAACAATAAATAAAAAAAAAAATTAATTAATAACTATAGAACAAAACAATTTATAACATTTTTTGTAAATAAAAAGAAAATAAATTCAAATAAACATTTATTAATAAATAAGCAACAATAGCCGGTTTACCTGTCAGGCAAAATAACGCCATTTTGGCGCCAATTAGGTACCCCGTTGCGTATATGACATCTGTGTCTAATATTTTTCTTTTTGTTTCGTTTAAAAAAAAAGAATGAAGTAAAAGCCATTTATTTTAAAGGTTTCAATTTTAAATTTTGTATTAAATAAAATGATAATGAAATACAAATTGAATTCTGAATAAAAGTAACATGATGCATTTCTTAGCATACATTTAAGGGAGGCCAAACCCGTCGCCAAATTAATTTAAAATAACCTTTTCTAAAATATGAAAAAAAATATCTGTTATAATTAAAATTTGAGTTGCCATCATTAGAAAAAAAGTATTTAAAATTAGAAAAAAATTAATATTTCGAAAACTAATTCTAATTTTAAAATTCTAATACCAGTTTTGAGATCTGTGGATCAATACGGATTTTTGGTGTTAATTTCATCGCAAAGTATTCCATATTTTAGGAGAAATCGCCGTGAAACGTAATCAGTTGTTTAATCAGTCGTTTCATAGAATCGTTACATAAATTCGTTTCAATTCGATTCATTAGGATTTTATATATATAGGGTAGATAAAACATCGGCTATAAAAAAATTCCTACCGAATGGGAGTATTTATGAAATTTTCTGGGATTTGTAGAGAGCATTACTTTGTATATTTTTATACTAGCAAACCCCGCGGCTTTGCTCGCGTAATATTTGAAATATGCCAAGTGATATTTATATGTCTAATTTTTATTAAAAGGTACTAACTAAATTTTTATTTTATTAAAAGGTACTTATTACTTTTCGGAATAATTAAAAAAATTACTATTTAAAACACAGTTTGATTAAACATCATTGTTACACTGCATAAGGCAGAAATGAGACTTAAATTAATAAAACGAAATAAAACTAAATAAATAATAATTTAGAAAATATTTTGAAACTTTTATGCTCAATTAATACGCTCATTTCAGTATTCATTTGAAGTTTTGAATTTTTTAGAAACCATCTTCTTACATCTTAAAATTAACCATCATGTCAAATTCCAAGTCCTACCACCTCTCTCAACATAAAGGGCTATGTTGAAATAGTCACCATTAATGTCACCATTAATTTGCCAAAATTAATTTTGAAATTGGTTTGTTATTTCCTAATATTCCACAGTGAGAAATTTCGTAAACCTCTTCTTTTCTCAGCCAGACTGATTAGGCGCCAGCCATTCCAGGTCACGTGGTCTGACTAGAGAATTGATATTAAAAACATTTTTTCTTTCTTGTTCCTTTTTTTTAGTTTAGTTGGTTTTGTGAATGTGAATCTTGAACGCAGCAGATAAATAAGCTGCGTATAGGTTTTTTATCGTGGTCTTCTATTAGAAGAAATGATGTTTAATTTTAAAAAAAGGGGAATTTTATTTCCTAATATTAAATTATGCTATTTTCGTGGCTTCTTTTATAGAAGAACATAATTGGTGAAATTTTAATATGATTAACTTGAATTCCCAGTGTGGAATATTTACATGTTTTTAAAAGAAATAGTATCCAAATGTTTTCATTGTAAATATTGTACATATTATAAGTGTAAATAGAATTAACAAAGTTTTTAATTATCCTGTGCTTGACTTTGATTTATACTGAAAACACCAGCGCTATTTTCTGTTGTGAAATATGTTTTATTATTTTAATATGATTTTACATGAATCGTGAAGTTTAGAATTATGCTCTCCCAACCTTGGATTTAAATTGTGATAACGTGAAATTTCCTGCAACATATGAAGATTATTCTTCATGTTTTGGTGCCTCAAGACCCGGAAAAAAGGTAAGAAATACCTTTATTATTCTGCATGACTGTTGATTTCTTGAAAATATACATTTTTCATGATAATTTATTTTGAAAATTGAATTTAACTTTAAACATGGATAAGCCTGATAAGCTTAAAAGTAAAAGAGCTACTGTTCGCACAGCAGTTACAAAATTAATCACAAAATGTGATACATTATTATCTGTTGATATTGATAAGACTGATTGCGATTCTTTAATGGAATCGTTAGAGCTCGTAAATGAAAAGGAAGCTCTACTAAAGGAATTAGATTCCGAAATAGATGAGCTAATTCAGGAAAAAACTGAATATGAAAAAGAACTAAAATCGGTAGAAGAATATTCTGAAAAAATATCCAGTTTGAAATTTAAAATTAAGATGAGGCTTAAAAAATGTAAAATCGAAACTGAACCAAAAGTTTTACTAGAATCAAGTAACGGTTCAAATATCGGAAGTAAACCGGTTTCGGCAGTGAAGCTTCCTAAACTTAACATAGAAAAATTTTCTGGTGATGCAAGCCAGTTCTTAGAATTTTTTAATTTATTTACTAGTGCGATAGATTCAAACGAATCGTTATCAAAAATTGAAAAATTCCAATATCTCAAATCCTTGTTGTCTGGTCCTGCATATAATATTGTATCTGGTTTTGAACTGACAGATCAAAATTATTCTACTTGTTTAAAATTGTTAGAAGAGAGGTATGGTAAGCGGGAAAATATCATAAACTGTTACATGAATAAAATTCTAAATCTTGAACCAGTGAAATCCTCTAACAATGTTATTTCTTTAAGAAAGTTGTATGATAATATCGAAACTTGTATGAGAAATCTTGATACGTTAGGAGTGACATCAGGCTCCTACGGCCATTTATTACTACCAATATTATTAAGACTGTTACCCGAAAATTTGATACTAGATTTCCATCGAAAACGTGACCCCGATAAGGACTGTGAAGTCACCGATTTAATAAATTTTATTAAAACGGAATTAAGATGTCGTGAAGCTACTAATTTAGTAAATAATTCCCAAACCAAGGCTTATGAAAATTCTAAAACCAAATATGAAAATTCTTCAAGTAAATATCAAAATTTTCCGCAAAAGAAAAATTTACCTTCAGCTGCTGCTTTAAATACATCTACAAAACAGTTTTGCATATTTTGTAAGTCTTCTGATCATGTAGGACTAAATTGTTCGAAATTCACTGATGAACAAAAACGATATAAATTAAAGAAAGAAGGCCGCTGTTACAAATGCACAAATAAGTCACATTTATCTGTAAACTGTAGAACAAAAATTAACCCTTGTTCCAAATGTGGTAACACTACCCATAGTCCATTGTTTTGTTTTAAAGAAACAGCAAAAGAAAATCCTGAAAAAGAAATGAAAGGTACAATTGTATCTATGATGTCGGAACAAAAATATAAACAAAATAAATCTACATTATTGCAGACTTGTACAGTTTCTGTATCTGCTGGTAAGGAATGCATGTTGGCTCGCGTTTTATGTGATAGTGGTTCAGAAAAATGCTTCGTGAAGAGATCGCTAGTACAAAAATTAAAATTGAAGCCATTGCGAAGAGAAAATTTATTAGTTTATCCTTTTGGGCGGAGACGCCCTTATGAATCTTGTTATGAAGTTGTTGCTCTAGAATTATCCAGTGTTGTGCAACCTATTAACTCGATAAATATCGAAGCACTAGTGGTTGATAATATAACTGGAGCTTCTGTGAAAACTCTAGAACCAGAACTTCTAGAGATAATGAGAACAAGAGGCATTAAGCCTGCTGATACAGGTCTTGAACAGGAAATATATATTTTGCTAGGGTCTGACTTTTTGTGGAAAATATTAAAGGGAATCGAGGGAAAATTGACAAAAGAATTATACGTTGCAGAAACTATTTTCGGTCATACGGTGCAAGGGCAGATAGAGTCGAATAAAAAAGAAGTAGCTTGTTTGCGTGTTTTAGTTGAAAATATAAATACTCAGCTGAAAGCATTTTGGGATCTTGAATCAATTGGCATTGCTGAAAGCAATGAAAAGAACATTACCGATCATGAGGTAATAAAAGAATTTAAAGAAAATTTAAAATTCGTAAATGGGCGTTATGAAGCAAAATTATTGTGGAAAAATTCTCGTGAATTGCTTAGAAATAATCTTGAAGTAGCAAAGAAGCGGTTTTCTAGTTTAGAAAATAAATTCTTGAAAAACGATTCTTTATTTAAAGAATATAACTCCATTTTGCTAGAGAAGTTTAATGATGGTGTAATAGAATTGTGCACCGAGAAAGATTCTAATAATTCCTATTACATGCCAGACAGACCTGTTATCCGTGACGACAAAACTACAACAAAAATGAGCATAGTCTATGATGCTTCTTCCAAATATGGTGATTCTCTATCATTAAACGAATGTTTGTATCATGTCCCTAACTTGAATTCTAATGTTTTAGATGATGAAAATATTCCTGTTTCGTGTTTCGAACCCCCAAATACTTCCTTGAAAATTTTAGGATTGATCTGGAACAATACAGAAGATAAATTAGGACTAGAATTACGACCCTTGTTAGAAAAAATAAATAACGATTCTTCTACGAAACGCAGTGTTTTGAAAATTGCAACTATGTTATTTGATCCAGCCGGATATATTGCCCCTTTTGTTATTCGCATCAAATGCCTCTTACAATATTTATTGTTAATGAGAATATCATGGGATTAAATTTTTTCTGGTGAACTAGAAAATAATTGGCAAAATTGGCTTTCGGAAATCCCGGATCTCGCTCACTTGAAAATTCCCTAGCAGTATTTTAGCAACCTGATCATGGAAAAGGAGCATCTCCAATTGCATGTTTTTCCTGATGCTAACCCTAATGTGTATGTTCCTGAATTTCTTTCCTTGCCTGAAAATCAGTGGCCTAGTGTTAAAATTGCTGCATCTCGATTACCTGATGTTTCTGAAGAGAAGTATAAAAAAGCAGCCACCATCTCTTGTGTTGTTCAAACAAATAAATCTGATGAAATTCCCATTTTTATTCTTGAAAAGTATAGCTCCCTAAAGAAATTGTATCGAGTAACTGCTTGGCTATTTAGATTTATTTCTAATATAAAATTAAAGTTAGAGAAAAGAGATTTTTCAGAATTATCAGCTGAGAAAATTTTACATGTTGAAAATTTTTGGTTTAAGCTAATGCAGGAAGAAAGTTTCCCTGAAGTTGTAAAATCCATGAAATGTAGCAAGAGTATCCCTAAAGAATTGAATCTTCTACAGTTAATTCCTATGTTGTCAGATGAAGGTTTGCTATTCGTACGAGGACTGTTACAAAAGTCTGATTCCTCATTTTATGAAAAACATCCTGATGTGATTCCTGCAAAACATAAATTGACTGAATTAATCGTGAAAGATGCACATGAAAAAGTTTTTCATTCAGAAGTGCCCAGAACATTAGTGCAAACTTGTGAAAAGCTTTGGATTTCAAAATCTAGACAGCGCATAAAATCAGTCCTAAACAAACGTGCAATCTGGAAGAAATCGAACGCACGCCCTGGTGAACAAGTTAGAGCACCTCTAAAACATATCTTGTGTTTACCTACCATAAAAGTGAACGATTTGATTTTACTAGCAACCAAAGAATCTTTAGTGAAATGCTTCCGTTTACGTGAGACTCTTCTGAATCATTTTTGGAAGCCCTTGAAAAATGAGTATCTTCTCAACTTACAATCTGCTCACTACACGGACCAGAATAAAACTTCTGACTTTGAAATATATGATGTGATTTTTATGCATATGAACATGTATCAAGAACTTTATGGAAGTTAGGTATTTGTGGACAGAGATTTAAAAAAAAAAAAAAAATGAGGTCTTATGAATTGAAGGCAAATAATTCCATCATTAAAAGACCTATTGATTCTTGTGTATAATTTAGAAGTGAAAAAAAACTCTGAACTTTTTTATTAATAGAACTGAAAAAAAAAAAAAAAAACCTCTGATATTATTAGAGACTCAAAAACTCTCATTTGACATTTGACTTTAAAAAAAATTGAACTCTTTTGTTTATTGACTTTAAAAAAAAATTATTTTTTTTCACTTAAAAAAAAAAAAAAAGTTTCTTGTTTGATAATATTTCTAATTTTTAGTTTATTTTTTTGTATTGAATATACCAGAAAAAAGTTGTATAGATTTAAATTGTTCTTTCTATTTTTAGTAGCAGAAACCTGCCAACCAAATATTTTTAATTGTTTTATTATTTTGTTTGAAGTCCAGTATGTAAGTATATATTTTGATTTGTATTGTATTTATGTAAAGTGTAACTGATAATTTTTTAGAATAATTTTATTCTACTTTAATTATTTTGAATCCCCATTTTGATGAACCCTTGTTCATCGGGGGGGAGTTTGTGAAATTTCGTAAACCTCTTCTTTTCTCAGCCAGACTGATTAGGCGCCAGCCATTCCAGGTCACGTGGTCTGACTAGAGAATTGATATTAAAAACATTTTTTCTTTCTTGTTCCTTTTTTTTAGTTTAGTTGGTTTTGTGAATGTGAATCTTGAACGCAGCAGATAAATAAGCTGCGTATAGGTTTTTTATCGTGGTCTTCTATTAGAAGAAATGATGTTTAATTTTAAAAAAAGGGGAATTTTATTTCCTAATATTAAATTATGCTATTTTCGTGGCTTCTTTTATAGAAGAACATAATTGGTGAAATTTTAATATGATTAACTTGAATTCCCAGTGTGGAATATTTACATGTTTTTAAAAGAAATAGTATCCAAATGTTTTCATTGTAAATATTGTACATATTATAAGTGTAAATAGAATTAACAAAGTTTTTAATTATCCTGTGCTTGACTTTGATTTATACTGAAAACACCAGCGCTATTTTCTGTTGTGAAATATGTTTTATTATTTTAATATGATTTTACATGAATCGTGAAGTTTAGAATTATGCTCTCCCAACCTTGGATTTAAATTGTGATAACGTGAAATTTCCTGCAACATATGAAGATTATTCTTCACACAGAAACGTAATTTAGAAAGCTTTTAAAGGCCTTTTTTAGAGCGTTTGTTGTTCCTGTGAACCCCAAGTGGTAGAATCATCGGCATAAAATATAGCCTGTGTAGGATCAGAGACTGTTACCATTGATTCATAACTATTACTTTTATATTTGGTTTATATTCCTTGAATTGCGTAGAAATCGTAATTTAGGACTTTTTTAGAATGCTTTTCGCACCTCCCCTTCACTTCACCCCTTTTTAATTCGAATATATTTTTGACTGTCCTTCGAGGGCATTTATATTTTATAACTCACTACCATGCCATATTTAAAGTTTCTAGCCTTTTCAGTATCACAGAAATCGCAATTTAGAAAGTTTTTAGCTACTGCAATCCTCTGGTGGTAGTGACACAGATATAAAATATAGCTTATGTTTGAGCAGGCTCTATCACCAACAATTTATCATCATTATTTTTACTTTCTTCTATCTTTACAAGAAGAAAGTATTGGATTCATGAAAATTTTCGAATTCCGGTTTTCGACGGATTTACACGTTTTATGGGTCAGAGATTCCAAAAAACATGTTTTTACAAAATGTCTGTCTGTGACTCTGTGAGTCTGTCTGTCTGTCTGTCTGTCTGTCTGTGTGTATGTGACACAAATTTTGTGGGCGCTCTATCTCAAGAACTAATGCACGGAATTTAATAAAAATTGATATTCAGTGAGTCCCTAATACAAATTGATGCTGATTAGTTTTTGGTACAAATCGCTCAACAGGTGGCGCTGCTATGCTGCATTTTTCACGATTTTCGCAATAGCTCTATCTCACGAACTAATGTACGGATTTTGATCAAACTTCAGATTTAATTAGTCCTTGATATGAATTGATGCTGATTACGTTTTGGTGTAAATCGCCCAACAGGTGGCGCTGTTATGATGAATTTTGCAGGATTTACAGGATTTCCCCAATAGCTCTATCTTAAGAACTAACGCACGGATTTTCATCAAACTTCAGATTCAGTTAGTCCTTGATATGACTTGCAACTGATTATGTGTTGGTGTAAATCGCCCAACAAGTGGCGCTTCTGTGCTGCCTTTTTCATGATTGCCTCAATAGCTCTATCTATAAAACTAATGGACGAATTTTCATCTAACTTCAGATTTAGTTGTATGTTGACACAAGTTGTTGTTAATTAGTTTTTGGCGCAAATCGCTCAATAGGTGGCGCTGCTATGCTGGATTGTTCACGATTTTCGCAATAGCTCTATCTCACGAACTAATGCACGGATTTTGATCAAACTTCAGATTTAGTTAGTCCTTGATATGAATTGATGCTGATTACGTTTTGGTGTAAATCGCCCAACAGGTGGCGCTGTTATGATGAATTTTGCAGGATTTACAGGATTTCCCCAATAGCTCTATCTTAAGAACTAACGCACGGATTTTCATCAAACTTCAGATTAAGTTAGTCCTTGATATGACTTGCAACTGATTATGTGTTCGTGTAAATCGCCCGACAGGTGGCGCTTCTGTGCTGCCTTTTTCACGATTGCCTCAATAGCTCTATCTATAAAACTAATGGACGAATTTTCATCTAACTTCAGATTTAGTTGTATGTTGACACAAGTTGTTGTTAATTAGGTTTTGGTGTTAATCACCCAATAGGTGGCGCTGCTATGCAGGAATTTTCACGATTTTCGCTATACCTCTATCTCAAAAACTAATGCATGGATTTTCTTCAAACTTCAGATTCAATCAGCCGTTGACATAAATTGTTGCTGATTAGGATTTGGTATAAATCACCCAATAGGTGGCGCTTCTAGGCAGCATTTTGCTGGATTTAGACGATTTCGGCGATAGTCATATCTCAAGAACTAATGCACGGAATTTCATATCTTTAGAATCCTCATGAGATGCATAGATTGCCATTTATTTTTGGCAGTGTGATAGCGAATTTTGAAGTATTAACATGTATGAGATAGAAGAAAGTTTTGGGATTGGTACATCCGACTAGTTTTAATCGGTTAGGTATTTGATAAGATTACATAAAAATTGTAATTTATAATGCTTTTCGCTCTCTTCATTTTTTTTAATTTGAAATTTTCTTTCGACAGTTCTTAGAAAGCAGTTGCATCTTGTAAGTAAATACCATGCCATACTTCAAAGTATTAGACCCTTCAGTTATGCAAAACACGCAAATTAGAATATGTTTCGCTTTTGCAAGCCTCAGATGGTAGTGACAGCAACATAAAATATAACCTATGTTATAGCAGGGACTGTCACCATTGTTTTGAAATAGCTTTGGAATTTCTTGAGATTGAGTAGTAATCGCAATTTAGAACGTTTTTAGAACGCTTTTCGCACATTTTCAGCCCTTTTTAAATTTCCAATTTTTTCGAAACTGTTCTTAAAAATCATTTATATGTAATAAATATGTACCTTGCCTAATTTTAAATTGCTAGCCCCTACCGATCACAAAAATCGAAATTTGGAACGCTTTTTTGCTCCTGCAACGTCTAGCTGATAGTGATACTGACTTAAAATAGCGTCTATGTTAGAACAGAGGCTGTCAGCATCAATTTCTTACCATTACTTTTGAAATCAGTTTGATTCTTCCTGAGATATTGGTGACAAATCGGCATTTAGAACGTTTTTAGAACGCTTTTCGCTCATTTTGCTCCTGCATCTCCTCTGGGGTAGCGGAAACAGATATAAAATATAGCCTATCTTGGAGCAAGATCTGTCACCATCATTTTTACACCATTATATTTGAAATCGGTTCAGTATTGGTTCCTGAGATTTTTACACCCCATCATTTTTACACCATTATATTTGAAATCGGTTCAGTATTGGTTCCTGAGATTTTTACACCCCATCATTTTTACACCATTATATTTGAAATCGGTTCAGTATCGGTTCCTGAGATTGCATAGAAATCGCAATTTAAAACGTTTTTTACAACGCTTTTTTCGCATTTTGACCCCCCTTTTAAATTTCGATTTTTTTAGGAAATGTCATTAGAGATCATTGATATCTTATAACTAACTACCATTCTAAATTTCACGATTCAAGGCCTTTCCGTCATGCAAAAACCGCAATTTAGAAAGTTTCCCCCCCCCCCTTTGGGTTAGTGGCACCGATATAAAACATAGCCTATGTTGGAGCAAGGGTTTTCACCATAATTTTAACGCCATTATTTTTTAAATCGGTTTCGTATTTCCTGAGATTGTGTAGAAATCACCATTTAGAATATTTTTAGAACGCTTTTCGCGCATTTTCACCCCTTTTAAATTTCGAATTGTTTAAGAACTGTTCTTAGAAATCCTTTATATCTAATAAGTAGCTGATACTTCAAATTTCATATTTCTAGGCCCTTCAGTAACACATAAATCGCATTTTTAGAACGTTTTTTGCTCCTACACCCCTTTGGGGTAGTGGCACCGACATAAAACATAGCCTATCTTGGAGCAAACGTTGTCACTATCATTTTGACACCAATATTTTTTAAATCGGTTTGGTATTTCCTGAGATTGTGTAGAAATCATCATTTAGAACGTTTTTTAGAACGCTTTACGCGCATTTTCACCCCTTTTAAATTTCGAATTGTTTAAGAACTGTTCTTAGAAATCCTTTATATCTAATAAGTAGCTGATACTTCAAATTTCATATTTCTAGGCCCTTCAGTAACACATAAATCGCATTTTTAGAACGTTTTTTGCTCCTACACCCCCTTTGGGGTAGTGGCACCGACATAAAACATAGCCTATCTTAGAGCAAACGTTGTCACTATCATTTTGACACCAATATTTTTTAAATCGGTATGGTATTTCCTGAGATTATGTAGAAACTACCATTTAGAACGTTTTTTAGGACGCTTTTTGTGCATTTTCACCCCTTTTAAATTTCGAATTTTTAAGAACTGTTCTTAGATATCATTTATATCTTATAAGCAACTAATATTCCAAATTTCATATTTCTAGGTCCTTCAGTAACGCAAAAATCGCATTTTTAGAACGTTTTTTGCTCCTACACCCCTTTGGGGTAGTGGCACCGACATAAAATATAGCCTATGTTCTAAGTTGGACTAACACCATCATTTTGATACCATTACTTTTTAAATCGGTTTGGTATTTCCTGAGATTATGTAGAAACTACCATTTAGAACGTTTTTTAGAACGCTTTTTGTGCATTTTCACCCTTTTTAAATTTCGAATTGTTTAAGAACTGTTCTTAGACATCATTTATATCTTATAAGCAACTAATATTCCAAATTTCATATTTCTAGGCCCTTCAGTAACGCAAAAATCGCATTTTTAGAACGTTTTTTGCTCCTGCACCCCCTTTGGGGTAGTGGCACCGACATAAGATATAGCCTATGTTCTAAGTTGGACTAACACCGTCATTTTGATACCATTACTTTTGGAATCGGTTCGGTAGTTCCTGAGCTTACCTCCTACAAATAAACAATTTTTTCCTCTTTATAATAGGAGTATAGATAGATTACACCATTACTTTATGTAGCTTTAAATCCAATTATATCTAGACACACGGCAGTGTGTCAGCCAAGTTCGCCTGACATAGCCGTGTGTTATTTACACGAACCATTTCGAGCTGTTTTCATCTAATTTCAATGCTCTACAACTGAAAATCTATGAGACCTACGTACTTGTTATACGAAATGTGTAGTAAGGCCACCCTAATTACCTAAAATCCAAAATTTTATAAATAACGCATGATTAGTTTCCGAGATAATGACATTTGAAAATGTCTGATATCCGATAATTTTACCACTGACTGACTGACTGACTGACTGACTCACTCATCAAAAAGATCTCGTATATCTACTGCAGCTACAGACTTCAAATTTGGTGCGAAGTTCGTTTACACTATAAAACTAAGGAAAAAAATAAAAAAATTGTGAAAATCGATTAATTACCCACCTGGGGGTGCCCATTTTTACTTTACCATTACGTCTATTAGGCGAAATTTTAATTTGCCGTAGTAGAGGACGCTGTTCTGTCGCCAAATACCGCCAAGTTTCTCGCCAACATGGCGATATGTCGCCAAATTTGGCGACCAAAATTAGTCGCCGAAAGTGACGCCACCTTGGCGATATCTCTGATATTTCGCCAAATTCCCATAGACTTCCATTGTAAACCTATCTACTTACCGGGGGTTTATCTGGGTTTACTTGCTTACAGAAAACCAACAAATTGAGATATTCTGTCCGTCACAGAGCCCGTTCTCAGAAACTATACATATTGGAGGCGTGAAATTTTGCATATTTACAGCTAAACACCTCACATCAAATAACAAATCATAAAATTTTGAAAAAGTTGTAATTTAATCCTTTGGGGTCTCACATGTGTATTTTAAACAATCCTTTCTAAGTGAGCCCCTAATTAGGTTGGAGGCATGAAATTGTACATAATTATAGCTGAACACCTCACATCAAACGACAAATCATAAAATTTTGAAAATGTTGTACATTTAACAATTTGCGCTCCCACATGTGTATTTTAAACAATTCTTTCTAAGTGAACCCTAATTAGGTTGGTGGCGTGAAATGTTGCATACTTATAGCTGAACACCTCACATAAACGAGAAATCATAAAATTTTGAAAAAAGTCGTACATTTAACCCTTTGGGCTCCCCCCATGTGTATTTTAAACAATTCTTTCAAAGTGAGCCTCTAATTAGGTTGGAGGCGTGAAATTTTGCATACTTATAGCTGAACACCTCACATCAAACGGGAAATCCGAAAATTTTGAAAAAGTCGTACATTTAACCCTTTAGGCTTCCACATGCGTATTTTAAGCAATTCTTTCTAACTGAGCCCCTTATTAAATTGCAGATTTGAAATTTTGCATACTTATAGCAGAACACCTAAGGCTAGGCGACAAATCATAAAATCTTAAAAAAGTCTTACGCTTAACCCTTTGAGCTACCACATATGTATTTTAAGCAATTCTTTCTAAGGGAGTCCCTAATTAAGTTGGAGACATGACTTTTGGCATACGTATAGCTGAATACGTCAGAGCACACGACAAATCATAAAACTTTCAAAAAGTCTTATATTATTTACTCCTCCGGGCTCTAACTTGTGTATTTTAAGCAATTTTTCTAACATCCACCCTTTTCACCCGGGGAGCACTTTTCCAACTTTTGCTGACACCCCTTTGACCATTCTTTCATATTATGCACCATTGTCTTACATATTTTAGTTCCACTTTTTATCGCCAGGTGCACCTACTTATCTCGGGTACTATGGGCTCAATCCACTCGACTAATATATCTACGGATAGTATGTAAAACGGAGTTTCGTTCGGATAGAGGTTTGTTTAGAATAGAGTGCGCCCCTGGTTGCGAAATGTGGAACTAACAGATTTTTCAAAAGGATAAAGTATTTTGAAAGGAATATTAAACAAAACCCTCTGTGCGATCTGTGATATCCCACTTACCCACTTGTTATTTTGAAAATCATCAGAAAAAAGTTTATTTAGTTAATTAAATTTAAAAATCCAGGGAGGGGCAATGTCCTTCCTCTGCACTGCCTCTTTGCCCGCACCCATGGATGAATGATACATAGTGTGGCATAAGCACATAACTTTATTTTTCACTTCCAGTACAAAAAAGCAGGCTCAGCTATAGGATATTTAATTGGAAAATTTAATAGGAAAATTTAATATAGGAATTTAATAGGAATTGTTGTTTCAGAAACAATAAAAATTTCGAATCAATACATTTCGTTTCAAAACATGCATTCAGTGTAGCAGTATTAAAATATAGATTTCTGCCGCAAATTGACAGCCAAATAGTTTGTTGTAGGAATTTAAATTAAAATTGAATGTTGCTTGGTGAATAAAATAGTCTCATGTAAACACATTAAAAAACATTAAGTAAAGTGTCTAAATATATTGTAACTTTACAAAAAGTAATGATATCTAACAAAAACATAGCTGTGAAAAAAGGGAGCCAAGTTCTGTAAAGACAGTGGCAAGAAAAGAAGTGATATCTTAGTGGGTGCCAAGTTCAAATAAAATTCACTCAAACTTACCTACTGAAGTATTATAGCATTTTTTAAATTGTTTAGAAATAAAAATTATTGATAGCATATTAATAATAAATCTAGAACTTGGCAAGTTTTTGATAAATGCTATGCCTATCAATTTCATGTCTTAGTAAAATGATGATGATTAACAACAATGTCATTATAAAAAAATTTATATAGTTATTATCATAAACAAATTACTCATGTTAAAGATATGATAAACCAATAAATACACAAATACATTCCCGCTCGTCTTTGGTTATCATTCTAGCACCCACCCTTCGGAAACCTCAATGCAAACAGACTAGGCCTGAGAAAGAGGCCTGAGAAGGCAAAGCCTGAGGGCCTCAGGCAAGGCCTGAGAAAGAGACAGTTACCTTTACGCTTGTTCTTGGTCATCCCTCTAGAGACTGCACCCCTTTTTAACCCTTCAGGGGCAAAGAGCTTTTATTCGTGACATGCTGAAATGATTCAATCACACCAGAATTTAAAAACAAATTTATTTCAAAATGGGTAAAAGCTTCTTTTCACGTATTTAATAAAATTAAACTTTTAGTCCTGAATTCTAGTGTCAATGTGGCATTTTGCAGTTAAAATTAGGTGGGATATATTTTATCACACCATCCTTCAAGGGGAAGGAGCTCACTCAAATGAAGGCTTTCAAACATGAAATAACAAGTTTAGATATAATAATGTCATTAATAAAAATAAATGACTTGTAGGCAAAAACTTGCCAAGTTCTAGATTTATTATTAATATGCTATCAATAATTTTTATTTCTAAACAATTTAAAAAATGCTATAATACTTCAGTAGGTAAGTTTGAGTGAATTTTATTTGAACTTGGCACCCACTTAGATATCACTTCTTTTCTTGCCACTGTCTTTACAGAACTTGGCTCCCTTTTTTCACAGCTATGTTTTTGTTAGATCATATTTACTTCATATATAGCACTCAAGACAAAATTTTTACCCTGTTTTTCGTTGCACTTAAATCGTTCGCTCATCATATAAAAAAAAAGGAAAAAAAAGCATTTATCCATGCATGAACATAGAATAGATATTAGATATATAAAATAGAATATCTATTCTAT
This sequence comes from Maratus speciosus, assembly GCA_963932465.1. Taxonomy (NCBI): domain Eukaryota; kingdom Metazoa; phylum Arthropoda; class Arachnida; order Araneae; family Salticidae; genus Maratus; species Maratus speciosus. The sequence continues at coordinate 41,935,378 of OZ010792.1, forward strand.
GCTCATGTATCGGTGTAAGATTCTATAGATTCTATTGAAAATGTAAACATGCAACATAAAAAAAAAGATCAGAATAAGGTAAATAAAAAGAATTCAATAATAAGAATTTTACAAGGATGGGGAGTTTCTTCCCCATTGTCACTAAAGGCGCTACGATCGCAATCGCATTACCTTTACGCTCAATGGAAATGTCCCATCTTGTATGTTAATCTATGATATGGGCCACCCGGGTACCGCATGAAGTCGATCAGACTATGGTCAGGCTGGTATTTTTCGTAATTCAGAAAATTATGCTACTTTATACACAAAAATCAGAAAATATAAAACTTACAGGCTCGTTCAGATTTCTGGCGGTATGCTCGAGTTAACCATTCCCAATAGGACAGAATAGGTCTCATTTTGTAGGAAGGAATATTGTCGTAACATTTCACGGATTCCAAAGAACCATGCATCCAGTAAAGAGATAGAGTTAGTAGTATTACTGCAATGATAAAAAGCAATGCACCCGCAATAAGATACAAAATGACCGACAAAATTTCATCAAACATTTCGTCGGTTCGAAATAATAAACAAACTTAATAATGTTAAAAAATATGTGAATTCCTCGCTTTTATTTTAAATATTTTCAACAGCAGGTAATAATAATATAAATTATCAAAAAGCGATAAAAATCAAATTATCCAGACATCTCCATACGTCCTTGATTTAAAGAAAAAAATACTGTACTCCGTAATTTTCTTAATTTCGCTCGTTAACATTGCGAAATAGATTTATTATCTTTCTTGTAAAGAAAAAGTAAATGCACTTGACCATATGACTTGTTACAATGTTTTATATTTTGTTTAAAAAATTACACGTTCATTGTTATTTTTATGAAATCGATTCCTATTATAAGGGAACAAATATAATTGCAGGTAGATTAAATATAGAAGGTGTTAATAGGTAATTCTGCCAATCAACTAAATTTCGTTGTTGTATGGACGCGAATGAGAGCCATTTCCAGCATTTCTGGTGATGTCGCCACGTTTCACACAAAGCAAAGTTATTCTACGGAAAATATCGCTATAATATTTGTATTACTGTTAAATTGACGAAAATCAGATTGGGTGGGCTTGGAATGACACGCTTTATTTTTTTTGACAGATTAAGTAGTTTGCGACGCGGGAGTTTTCCTATATAAAAATGATTCGTCTTCGTGAGTACAACTGCCTTTATTTTTTCTAAAGACAGCTTACAAACACCCTGTATATGTATGTGCAGTCATGGAAAGAAAAATGCAAGCTATTTCATCAACAAATTGTCGAAGGGATGTGAGTGGTGCCGTTCGATTTGGAATAATATCTACTTTTCGAATATGAATGCGATTTGTGAAATAGGGGGGCGTCTACCTATTAAAAACGTTACTAACTTTAATTTTTCAAATGGAAACATCCGCTTTTTGCACCTGATTTGAGTTCCTTAGTTCAAGATAGACGGGAAAAACTACAATTTATATACTTTTTTTTTATATCTTCATAGACTTACAAAAAATATTCATCCATTATCAATAAATTTCGAAAGATAAAATAAAGATCTGAATGAAAAGTACCCGAAGCACTTACCAAAAAGGGTTATTTAGTATATCTACCCTATATATATAAAATCCTAATGAAACGAATTTATGAAACGATTCTATGAAACGACTGATTAAACAACTGAATATGTTTCACGGCGATTTCTCTTTAAATACGGAATACTTTGCGATGAAATTAACACCAAAAATCTGTATTGATCCGTAGATCTCAAAACTGGTATTAGAATTTTTAAATTCGGATTAGTTTTCAAAATATTAATTTTTAGGATTTAGCTCATCTGACGAAACCCTATTCGTCTCACTCCTTTGTCTGTCGGTCTGTCTGTCCGTCACAGAGCCCGTTCTCAGAAACTATACATGTTGGAGATTTGAAATTTTGGGTACTTATAGCTGAACACCTCACATGAAACGACAAATCATAAAATTTTGAAAAAGTCGGTAATTAACCGAATTACGGGCTAATTAACTTGTAAAATTAACCAATTAACCTTTTTAACGCAGGTATAAACGCACCTTCTCCAAATCGTCGGAGTTTCTCCTTAGGTTTGCCAGTAAAATCAGCGGATGCACGGTTACCACGGAGGAAATTAAGCCGAAAAATGAAGTGGACATTTTAATTCGAAATCCCATCTCAGAAAGTATTGGTCCGAGAGATTTGTAAAAGATATAGACACACGCGGAAAAAAAAATTTACTTTATTTTGGTATAAAGTTGATATTTCTGCGATGTGTGTAAGTAAAAATATCCACTAAAAATCGATCGATAAAAAATCAATTTATTTATTTGGCAAGACAAGGAAAAGAGATTTCATTTTAGCGCGAAGCAGGTGTCAGACATGATGGTGCTAGCGGTTTTCCGTAATAGAATATTTTAATACGAAATTTAAACTTTTTAAATATTAAATTTTCTGTCATCCGGATGCGAAATTGTTTGCCGATTTCATACATACCCAGTTCAAACTCCTAGCTTAATTACAAGCTGAGATATTAATTATTATTTAATTAATCGATTTCATTTCTAACAAATGCGTAGATTAAAATGGAGGCATGTGCTTTTTTAACCACAAAATAATTTACATTAGGAAATTTAACAATTTGCGTGGGGTTTTTGAACAGCGCTATGAGACAACTATAAGTTATTCATTATCAGAAAGTTTACAAGTATTCATACCACTATTTTCGAATAGTAATTTCAGAAATTATCGTGAATTCTTGGTTAAGACCGCCACCTCCTCGACTAGCATATCTCCTAATAGGTTGTTTAACGGAGTTACGTTCAGATACAGTTTTGTTAAGTATAGACTGCGCTCCCTCGTGGTGGAATGTGGAACTAACAGACCGCGATTTCATTTAAAATAGGAAATCTAACAAGGCGATCTATTTGAAACTTTAAGATAGTTTATAACACATAAGAAAAAGTTTATAAAAAATGGCGCGTGAAATTTCGGGCAGGTGGGGAGAGGGGTAGGGGCAGAATATTTCTTTTTTTTTTTTTTACCTTTCTGTTTCATACCGTTTCAGGTGCGTTTTTATTTATTTATTTTTTTTTCTTTTGACGGAGTCCTCAGATACATGCTACTTATTAAATATAAATGTGTCAAAAGTTAAATTACTACTATTTCCGAATTGTAATGTCAACAAACATCTTAAATTCTTGCTGAAGACCGCCACCCCCTCGAGTAACATATCTACTGATAGGTTGTGGAAAGGAGTTCCGTTCAGATACGCTTTTGTTAAGAATAGAGTGCGCTCCCTGGTGATGGAATGTGGAACTAACAAACCGCGTTTTCATTTAAAGTAGGAAATCTAACAACGCGATCTGTTTTAAACTTTAAGATACCTTATAACACATGTTAAAAAAGTATAAAGCAAAATGGTGTGTCGCATTTTGAGGGGGGGGGGCGGTGAGGGAGGAGCGCGAACAAAATTAGGAAATATAGCTGGACGATCTGTTTGAAAATTTAAAATAGCTTATAAAACATAACAAAACTTTGAAACATCAGGCCGCGTCATAAATCATGGAGACCATTACCCCACTTCGCCCCCCAAGGGGGGCACTTTTCTAAATTTGGCAGATACCCGTCATGTGATATATCGTAGCATTTCGTGGGGGGGGGGGGGGGGCACGAACAAAATTAGGATATAACAAGGCGAATCTGTTTAAAGCTTTACGATAGTTTAGGAAGTGTTTGCCAAAATTTAGAAGGTGTTCCAATGTACTGGACGTTTTGAAAGGAATATTAAACGAAACCCTTTGTGCGATCTACGATCACACTTACCCGCTTGTTTTCTCATTTTAAATAATTTTCTCTAACGATGGCAACTCAAATTTTAATCATAACAGATATTTATTTTCATATTTTAGAAAAGGTTTTAAACTAATTTGGCAACGAGTTTGGCCTCCCTTAAACGCGTGCTAAGAACAATGCTTTTTTTTTTTTCATTATCATTTTATTTAATACAAAACTTTCATTTAAAACTGAAACATTTAAAATTAACGGCTTTCACTTCTTTTTTTAAAACGAAACGGAAAGAAAAATAATAGGCGCAGATGTCTTATACGCACTGGGGTACCTAATTGGCGCCATAATGGCGTTATTTTGCCTGATGGTAACACGGCTATTGTTGCTTATTTATTAATAAATGTTTATTTACATTTATTTTCTTTTTATTTAAAAAAATGTTATAAATTGTTTTGTTCTATAGTTATTATTTTTTTTATTTATTGTCATTTCATTTCAAATCAATAGAAAATAATTTAAAAATACATATGTAACTGGTATTCGAAAACGAGGTTTTCGCCAAATTGTCGTAAAAAAACAATCACGCCAAACCAGTGTTGCCAGATTGGGAACTTTTTTGTCCCCAGATTGTTGATTGTCACCGCTTTTTTAAAGTAAAAATATTCAGTCTATTTAAAAATAGATTAAAAATTCTGAAAAATAAGGCAAATTATACTATTTTTAAAAAGAGGTGACAGTCAAATTATCTGAATTAGAAAGAGTCTCCAATCTGGCAACACTGCGCCAAACCCCGTGCGTATATGACACCTGTGCTAAATGTTAAATAATGCAACAAATCATGACATTTAATTTCAAATTCAAAGCTATGTTTTAATGGTACTACTTAGTTATCCCGTCGACCAATTTCGCCAAATTATATAAATAGCCAAACTACTCGCCAAATTATACAAATTGACGTAATTTTTATTTTGAATAACGAAAGAACAAATAAAGGTACTACTTAGTTACCCCGTCGGCCAATTTCGCCAAATTATGTAAATCGCCAAACCAATGTCAAATTAAACAAATTGAGATAATTATTATTTTAAATAACGAAAGAACAAATAAGTTAGTATAACATTAATAAAAATACAAATAAAACGTCAAAATAAAAATCACTTGATGACGTAAACATGTGTAACTTACTTAAAGCCAAGTGAATGTGACATTTATGATCAACCATTATCGGCATTTAATCTTATAGTCTGGCGATAGATTTTTGGTCGATGGGATAACCAAGTACTCCCGTTTTAATTTACCACTCGAAAAAAAAAATGCTAACTGGCCAATTTAAAAAAAGCTATTGGCGAGATTTGCACCTGGCTAACATAAAAATAGCAAGAATTCTTTGCGATCATGGCAACTTTTATGTAGTTTTATTCGAAAAAATAACTTTGATTCTTTAATCAAAATGGAAACCTTTCTTATGAAAAGCGAAGGTGTTTGAATGAGAGGTGGCGCCATTCTGCGTTTTCCAGACGCATGTTTTTTTTACTTACTTTTTCGTTCTATGTTTTTTGTAGTCTGTCTTGTGTTGTCATCCAATAAATACGTTAAAATGTGAGCTCGTGCTTTCTGCTTTCAAAATTTCAGAGGAGTCGGATCATGGTGTCAGGACTGGGGTGATGTTGTGTTTGTTAGTTTCCTGCTGTATTTAAAAGGAAGTTGAAAGTATAGTGATTTTAAAGAGAATGTGTTCGGGATTTTAAAAAACAGATGTATTCGGCACTAGGATTACGTAACTTCACGGAACATTTTGTGGATAACAGAGGTGAGTGTTAGTTTCGTTTCGATTTTGGTATTGTAGTAATGTTTGTGAGAAATAAGTAGGGAGAATAAAGTTTTTATTTGACTTCGTATAGAGATGTTTAGGTTTTGGGGTAATTTAAGTTTGAGAAATGATATTGTCGTTTGAAAGCTGTGTAGTAGAGAAGGAAAATTTGTTATTTTGTGGGTTTTTGTTTATTGTATTTTATGTTGTATGTTGAAAGAAAATTTGTTTATTGTGTAATTGTTGTTGTTTAAGTAGTATTGTTGAATTTAGCGAAATGTCTGATCTAGAAAAAAGTAAGAATAAACGGAAAGCAGTTAGAACCGCGACCACAAAATTGTTAATCAGCATCGAAGAATTGTTTAAAGAAATAGATTCTGTTAGTGTAGATATTTTAAATGAAAAATTAATGTTAATTGTAGATAAGGAAAATGCGTTAAATGAATTAAATAAAGAAATTGAAGCTTTGCTTCCCGTTAAAGATATCGAAAGTGAGGTAGCGAACTCAAATGAGTATTGTGAGAATATTTGCTTATGGAAACAGCGAATAAAAATTCAAATTGGAAAATTGAAAGGTCCCGAAGTAGTTAAACTGAAACCCTCAATAAATGAAATAACTGTTAAATTGCCAAAATTAAATATTAAACCATTTTATGGTGATTCTGCTTATTGGTTGGAATTTTATGGTCAATTTGAATCTGCTATTGATAAAAATCCTAATCTTACGAAAATAGATAAACTGAATTATCTGAAATCTTATTTAAATGGTCAGGCTGCGAGTTCGGTTGCTGGGCTAGCAATTACAGAACAAAATTATGACGCGGCACTCAACATTCTTAAGAATAGGTTTGGTAATACAAATACATTAATACAAACACACATGAACGGTTTATTGAGAATTCCTGCTGTTCATAATTCGAAAGATACGATTGGCTTCAGAAAATTATTTGATAGAATTGAGAATCAAATTAGAAATTTAGAAGCCTTGGGCGTTAGAAAGGAAACATTTAGCAGTTTGTTAGCACCCATAATTTTAGATAGGATTCCAAAAGACCTCGTTCTAGAGTTTAATAGAAAATATCCGATTAACTATACATTTGAGGATATACATGCTTATCTAGAAAACGAAATTCAATCGAGAGAAAAAACGTATTTAGTTCCATCAAAATCTGATCCTTTCAAGATAAAATATGAGAGTAGTAATAATGAATACAAAGGCAACTTTAGAAAGTTTAATAATAGAAGATTCGATCAGATACGACCACCCGCAACCGGGAATTACGTGTCCAACGTAAAAAAGAGCTGTGTGTTTTGTGACAGTACGGAGCATGAATTTTGTGAGTATAAAACAGTAGAAGATAGGAAAAACAAATTAAGATCAGAAAATAGATGCTTCAAATGCTTTTCTAAAGCTCATTATAGCCGCTCGTGTAGATTAAAATTTGAATGCAAATACTCTAAAAGCAAATTTCATAATTATATTTTGTGTAGTAAGAATAATGTTCAAAAGGAAACGCCGAATGTAGATACTAGTAATACTGAATCGGATAGCTCTGTTACTATGCAATGTAATTCTTCTGTTTCAAAGTCAAATATTTTGTTACTAACATGCTCAGTGATTGTTAGTCCCATTAATGAAACAGAAAATGCTAAAATCGCCCGCCTTTTAATGGATAATGGTTCGGAACGCTCGTGGTGCACGCGATCCCTAGCGAATTTTTTAAAGTTAAAACCAATTCGAAAAGAAAGATTATCAGTTTATTGCTTTGGTTCTGAAAAGGCGAAAGAAAAAATTTATGACGTTGTTAAATTGAAATTAACAAGCAGAACTGACAGTCAGCAATTTATTGAGATAGAAACATAAATTACTGATACAATAACTGCGGCTCCAGTCAGCGTACCAGATGTAGAAATTCAGGATGTTTTGAAAGGCAATGGGATAATTTTAGCTGATCAATGTAAAAATTCTGATCAGTCAATAAACATTCTATTGGAGGGGATATGTTTTGGAACATTATTAAGAACCGTGGCTTTCAGAAAGTAAATAAAACGCTTACTTGTGTACCGACGATATTTGGATATACTCTTCAAGGCTGTCAGCAGACGGATAATAAATCTAGTTGTGTAAATATAGTATCTGTTAATTTAAGTTTGGGAACAGATGTTCAGATGTTATGGGATTTAGAGAATTTGGGTATAAGAGATAAGGATGAATTATCTATTGCTGAGAAATGTCTTATTGAACAGTTTGAAAATAATCTAAAGTTGAATGACGGTCGTTATGAGACACGATTATTATGGAAAGACTCGCCCGTTGCGTTGCAGAGTAATTTCACGTTAGCTAAAAGGAGATTTGATGATTTAAGGAAATGTTTTGATAAGAGTGAGTGGATCGCGAATGAGTATAAACAAATAATAAATGAGCAGATGAGTAAGGAAATAATTGAAGAATGTGGCAGGGATGATAATGAGTATTTTATGCCACATCGAGCTGTTGTAAATACAAATAAAGAGACGACTAAAGTTCGCGTTGTGTATAATTGTAGCTCTAAATCGAAAGAAAATCTGTCATTAAATGACTGTTTGGAAACTTGCCCGAATTTAAATCCAAATGTACTAGATATTATATTGAATTTTAGAAAATTTAAGATCGCATTTAACGGTGATATTGAAAAGGCATTTTTAATGATAAAAATAGCGGAAAAAGATCGCAAATTCTTAAAATTTCTCTGGTTTGCTGACAATAATGAAACAGATTATAAAATTATGCATATGAATAGATTGCCATTCGGGTGTAAAATTTCATCTTTTATTCTGAGTGGAACTATTAAGAATCACATTCGAAAGTATGAAATGGATAAACCAAGATCGGTGCATATGTTAAATACATCATTATATGTCGACGATTTATTTTCCGGTGCTTAAAAGTATAGATGAGGCATATAATTTATCTTATGATGCTGTTTCAATTTTGGGGGAAGGTGGTTTCAACTTGCGAAAATTAAGGTCAAACTCTTCAGATTTGGAAAAATTATGGGAACAAAATGGATTAAACGTTGGTAAAAAGGGTCAGTTGAAGGTATTAGGGTTGAACTGGAATCCTGAGGATGATGTTTTATCGTTAGAGGTTAGTATATTGACAGATAGCTTGGGGTCAATAAAAAATACAAAACGAGGTGTGTTAAGAGTGGCTGCAATGATTTTTGATCCGATTGGTGTTGCCGATCCCTTTATTGTGAGAATAAAGTGCTTGTTGCAAGAAATTTGGGAAAGAGGTATTAATTGGGATCAAGAGTTGCCTGATGATCTGAAGAAGAAGTGGTTAGCGTGGTGTTCAGAAATTGAGGGGCTAGAGGAAATAAAAATCGGTAGGAATTGTTTGTTAGGACATATTAATGATAAAGTTACGGGTATTGAATTGCATGTTTTTTGTGATGCCTCGCCGATTGCATATGGAGTTGTTGCTTATTTTCTTTATCGGGATGAATTTGGTAGAGTAAAAGTATCATTTGTCATGTCAAAAAATAGAGTCGCTCCTCTAAAGAAACTCACGTTGCCCCGATTGGAGTTAATGGCGGTATTAATTGGTGCTCGAATTGGAAAATATATTTGTAGTATTTTTGACGATCTGATAACTAAAACGGTATACTGGACAGATTCGGAGATAGCTTTGTATTGGGTCAAAGGATGTCCGAAGCGTTGGAAACAGTTTGTATCCAATAGAGTTATGGAAGTACAAGAGAAATCGGATCCGAAATGTTGGTTTCACTGCAGGTCTGAGGATAACCCAGCAGATTTAATAACTAGAGGGATATCTGTCGTAAGTTTAATTGGCAACGAAAAGGGGTTTTACGGACCGCATTGGTTACGGGAAAGTGAGGAAAATTGGCCTAAACAATTAAAATTGAAACAGGTGGATAGGAATTCTATAGAAAATGAGGAGAAGGCGGTTTTGGTCACAAGTATGGTTGTCAAATCGAATATAGTTGAGGAACTTTGGAGTAGATTTTCTAGTTGGAATAAATTGCTCAGAGTGGTTGCTTGGTGTTTAAGGTTTGTTGGCAACTGTAGAAAATCAAAGGTTTTGACACCATATCTGGAAGTGAAAGAATTAAATAAAGCTCATAACGCAATTATGCGATCAGTTCAAAGTAGCGAGTTCTATAATGAGATAGAACAGTTAAAAAGGCAGAAGTGTCTTCAACCATCGAATAAGTTAAGCCAGTTGAGCTTATTTTTGGACAGTGAAGGACTAATTAGAATAGGTGGCCGAATAAAGCATTCGAATTTGAGCGACACTGTGAAACATCCGATTCTCCTACCAAAAGACCACATTATTACTAAGCTTTTAATCACCTACTTTCATTTGAAATACCTACATTGTAGACTGCAGTTGACCCATTCATTCTTGCGGCAAAAGTACTGGATTATTAGAGCCCATGTCGCTATTCGTCGAATAATCCGAAGTTGTGTTATTTGCATACGCCATCGCGCAGAACTTTCAAAACAAATGATGGCAGATTTACCTTATTCAAGAGTGAATCCAGGCAAACCGTTTTCGAAAACCGGAACTGACTATGCCGGTCCTTTTCATGTTAGTGCTAGACGTGGCAGAGGTATGCGTCCTACAAAAATATATGTGTGCGTCTTTGTTTGCTTTATCACCAAAGCTGTGCACCTGGAATCCGTATATGATTTAACTGCGAACTCTTTTATTTCTACGTTAAAAAGATTTGTTGCACGCAGAGGAAGACCCGAAGAGTTATTCAGCGATTGTGGAAAAAACTATATTGGAGCGCGGCACATATTGAAAGCATGGGTATCTCAAAATGTTGGACAATATCTTGCTGATGAAGGTATCCAGTGGAGAACAAACGCTCCTTCCGCACCTCATTTCGGTGGACTTTGGGAGGCCGCCGTAAAAACTATGAAATATCATATGAGAAGGGTGATCGATCAGAAAATTCTGAGTTATGAGGAATTCAATACATATTTAACGGAAATTGAGGCTCTAATGAATTCTCGTCCATTAATTCCAGTCACGGACGATCCTACGGATTTGTCAGCCCTTACCACTGGACATTTCCTAATAGGAACTGAACTAAAAGCATTACCGGAGTCTGACATACGGTCTGAAAGGATTACCCTTAGAGAACGTTACAAACTGGTTACGCAATTATCACAATCCTTTTGGAAAATGTGGCAAAAGGACTATCTAACTCAATTACAAATACGAAGCAAATGGAGAAAAAATTATCCAAATATGCAAATAAATGATCTGGTTATTATAAAAGAGGAAAATTTACCCCCATTAAAATAGAAAATGGGTCGAGTTTTGCAAGTTTACCAGGGCAGTCGTGAAAGAGTTCGTGTTGTAAAATTAAGAACAGCTCATGGTGAAATAACCAGAACTATTCATAAATTGGTGCTATTAATGAGTGAAAATTTAAATGAGTAATTTGTTTATTCCATTATTATCTGTTATTGTATAAAGGTTAAAGTTAATCAAGTTTTCCTCTTATGTGTAAGTATTATGTTTAATAACTTCTATATAACTGTAAGGTATGCATTACGTTCTGTTTAAGTGATATTCTGTATAAATAACCTGTGTTGTATTCTGAAAAAAAAAATGATATTATGTAATTGATGTCTTAAAAGCCATCGGGCCCCAGTATGTTTGAATGAGAGGTGGCGCCATTCTGCGTTTTCCAGACGCATGTTTTTTTTACTTACTTTTTCGTTCTATGTTTTTTGTAGTCTGTCTTGTGTTGTCATCCAATAAATACGTTAAAATGTGAGATCGTGCTTTCTGCTTCCAAAATTTCAGCGGAGTCGGATCAGAAGGGATCAACCCGTAATTGTTTATGGCAGCTACATGACTTGGACTATTATAATGTAAGTGAAATGATGGCGATAGAATAATACTTGGCGACTTATTACCTGTGGCTGGCTAACATCAAATTACCAAAATGGCCACCTGGAATATAAAAAGCGAAGGGATCCGCCGGAACTGTTGATGATAGTCACATGACTTAGGCTATTATTATAGAGATTGTTTTCAATTCTAAAAGCAGCGCAAAGAATAATATTTCCTAACAATTAAAAAATTATTTACACGTGACTATTAAAAACAGAAAAAAAACTTTAAAATTACTATTAAATGAGTACGTGTTAAAAGCAGGAAAATATTGAAAATTATGTCTTGAAAATTGTATTTACACGTGAATATTAAAAGAGAAAGCAAACTTTAAAATAATAAAAACATTAATATGCGTTTAACCCTTTCAGGGGCAAGGTACTTCTATTCGTACAATGTTGAAATCAGTGAATGGCACCAGAATTTACAAACAAATTTCGAAATACGAAAATGCTTTTGTTCACTTACTTGATCACCCGACCGGAGCACCAACCAAAGAATGGCATAGGATGTAACGCTCCGGTGGAAAATCCCTACAACAATCACCGATGCCGGACATCGGAAAGCACCCAAAATAACAAGGAAAAAGGCACATATTCTGACGAACTTACATAGTAAATAATAAATTTACAAAACAATTGATGTTGCTTTCATCATAATAATAAAAATAAAAACAAAAGTGAAGTGACTTAAATGTATAACAAAAGTTAAGACTATAAATCCTTGTTCAAGATTATGAAGTGTAAATGTTCATAAAAGTTCACTGTTCACTAATGTTCAAATGAGTTCAGTGTTCGAAAGAAAAATGCTCATAAAAGTTTTATATAAGAAAAACTAACTTGAAGAAAGATCACCATAATGTTCAGACCTCAAGAGAAAATCGCCGCCAACAAAAATGTCAGACAAAGGACAGTTACTATAAAAGGCACAATGTTGAGCCTTTGATGTAGTGTCAGAAAACCACGTAATGTCCGTAGCGAACCACTGATGAGTATTAACAGAATGATAGAAGTAAATAGTTACAAGTGTAAAAATTATCAAAATTTATACCTAATAAATGAGTATTCCCTATTAAGTGCGTTGTACATAGCACACAGTTTTCTATAGTTTGAACGGGTGATGAGAACGTTTCGAATGTTCCATCTCAGTGTACAATTCCTGTTGAATTTAAATGTACAAGGCATTAACGGACAATGTCCAAACAAATAATGTTGTATACTTCCTACATCACCACAGTTACACCTGTTATTTGGGCGTTTTCCTATTTTAAACAGATACTGTGGAAATGCTCCATGTGAAGAAAGAAAATAACCTATCACCTGGGATTCACATAGAAATAAATCGTTAACCTTGTTTAATATCGCATAAGTATCTCTTCCCTTCTCCGAATTTTCCCAAGAAACCTGCCATTGATCATGTAGAAGTGTTTTAAAATGACGCTTTAAAAGAGAAGTTGGTGCAGGAATGCGTAGAACTTTATCATACAGATCATTTATAATAACTGATTTTGCCAACATGTCCGCTCTTTCATTTCCTGATATTCCAACATGCGATTTTATCCAGCCAATATATATGACTTTATTATGTAACAGGCGCAAAGAGTTGAAGATATTAAAAAGCTGACCGTTAGATGGAAATAAGCGCTGAAGAGCGTAAATTGATGACAAGCTGTCAGTATAAAGATGAAATGAATCATGCGGGGAGTCGATGCACCAACTGATAGCCTCGTCTATCGCAGCCAATTCTGCTTGAAAAACAGAGTTATAGTCATGTAATTTTAATCTCATGTCTAGCATAAAAGAATCCCTATACCAAACCGTAAATGCAGCTCCTACACTGTTCATCATTCGAGAACCATCAGTGTACAATATCGGATGATTCACCACTGGTACTGTATCAACCACTGGCTTAACAAATTTCATATTTAAGTTTTCAAAGAAGTAAGGATAATTATATGTCCTCAGTTTATTCATAAAATCTTCACCTTTAAAACACATATTGTCAATCAAGACTGTACCATTTCCATAAATGATGTTATGACGCTTAGAAGACAAATTCAGTTCTATGTCAAGTGGTGGAGCACCCACCAAAATACACAATGCGTCATTAGAAATCGTACGATATGCCTTTAAGACTGATAGCAGACATAGACGTTGACATGAGAGTAATCTTGTTATTCCATGTTGATTTAAGTTAGGCATCCAGATCTCATGCCCATATGAAATACGTTTCTTCAAGACGGTATTGTACCATATTTTAAGATAAATAGAAGGAGTACCTCTATCACGGATTCTGGTTTGGCGCATTTTACACGTGAAATCGTTAAGCCTAGTTCTAATCATATCTAGGTGATCCATCCAGCGAAAATTGCTGTCAAGTAGAAATCCCAAATAAAGAATATTGTCCTTTACACTGATACTTTTGCCATTATGTTTAAAAATTGGTCTTCAATTTTACTTCCTTAATCACTTACTTGATCACCCGACCGGAGCACCAACCAAAGAATGGCATAGGATGTAACGATCACTTACTTAATAAAAGGAAAATTTTCATTCCAATATTCTGGTGCCAATGTGGCATTTAAGAATTAAAATTAAGTGGTCCAAAAATGAACCACCGCCGTTGAAGGGGTTAAAGTGGTAAATTGTAGTAATTGTAGTAAATTGTATTATGTCAATAGTTTTATAAAGCTGTTAAAAAATACCGGGAGGCAAAGACTCTTTTTACTTAATTCATTTTATTTTAGCTTCTTTTCAAATATTTAACTGATCTTTTTTAATAAAACACGAAAACAACCAATGGATGTCTTAACAGCAACTGATTCGGCCTTAAATTTGTGCAATCAAAGGGAATTGAATGGAAACCCGTTTACAGGAAGATCGCTATAGGTTTTTTCATTTTAATTCAATCTTCTCTAATCTTTTTAAAACCGATCAAATTAGCGTGCTTTTAGATTCTGCGGTGTCTGAACGGGGGGGTTGGCGAGCGTAGCTTGTGGGGAGCAGAACCCCCTAATTTAAATATAAAATAAATTCACTTTTATAAAAGAAACTAGCAGGCTACGAATGCTACGCTAGTCTATTTTCCCAAATGAATATTGAATCAAACGAAATATAACGGTGAATATGACCTTGTATTTTAAGATTAGATTGATCCATACCCGGAATGTATTTCCCCATTTTGGAAAACGATGTGAATGCCATTAAGGTACTATATTTTCTAATGTGTTGGACACAATTTTAGTTATAAATTTCAGTTGATCTGTTTAAGTTGGATTTAGTAGGAAAATGAAGCCGTTATGACAACAGGTATCAAAATGTTCTCTAATCGCTAAAATAAAGAGAATTACAACGATTATAGAGATTATCTGTAGTATCGAAATAATGTTCAGACTCTTGTTTGTTAGTTCTTGAATTCCGAGCTTCTCATCTTTGTGTCATGTGTGGTTCGGGTAGTTTAAACGCTATCTCACTCTACGTTCTGTTATATTTCGTAAAACGCAAATCTGCCATGATTTTTCATATTTGGATATTGTTAACACCTTCGCGACGATAGCCCTTTGTTTAGTTTTTAATCTTTTAGCACCAGTTTTTTAAAACAAAAAATTTTCTGTAATTAAATCGTGAAAATGCTCTGATTAAATAAGGTAAACTTTACAATAAAAAATAACTTAGTGATAATAATGAAGGATTCTGAGCACCTTAAGTGGCACGTATTCTGGTCGCTTATCCCCAAGGGGTTAAAACTGTAATAGCAGTAAATTAGACTGTCAGCTTCCATCATCTGTTAAAGTACAGCACACTATTTTAATGTGCCATCCAAAGCTGTCCCCCCCCCCCAAAAAATAATAAAAAAGACCCCCATCCCTCCCCACGTTTTTATTCATTTTACGACGATTGCATCAGGATTCTTCATGCTTCTTTCATGTGAATAGAAGAAGAAATATTCATCCTTCTCATAATGGTAGTTTTCGTTGGGTTGATGCATGATCCCGCCGGTCTACCGGTAGGAGGGTGGGTGCGCCCTCATCCAGGGAGAAGTTCGTACCCGTAAGTGCCTAAACCACTCCAATATATTTTCCTCGTTGTACAAATACATTCTGACTATTTTGCTAAATTTTAAGAATTCGTTTTCGGAAAAATCATCAATTAATAGACATAAGCATAAGAGAGGTATTTTTTATTATCACAAAGAAATTAAAGATATAAGGTAAAGCTAGGAGAGTCTGTGCACAATTCAAAAGAATATTAATAAAGAAATCTAAATATTAATTTTCTTTGCTGAACTATGCATGAATAACTTTGACTTCATTTGTTTTTTATGCATTTCCATTGTTATTTTGTTATTATACTGTAATTTAATAGAACAGCAATAATAAAACCAAAAAAACTATTTTGCGCAATCTCTCCTTACAGGCTTGGTAGGATTACGCACATGGGTAGGACAGATTGCGCCCTTGGTTGGAAGAGATTGTTATTAATAATAACTACAATTAAATTGTTAACAGTAATAATTACACTTAAATGACATTGTTGTAAGGTTTTTGTGAGTAAATATTATTGCATTAGGAGTGTAACGCGCGCTACCCGTTTCAAAAATAGGCTCTACCGGCAATCACATGATCGACTTCCATGAGCTTTGCCGAATAAGAAATGCTGTTGGTTCGTTAGAGTTCTTTTCTGTTTTGAGTTGTGCTAACATGTAAAAGTTATATTCACGCCATTATTATTTTGTGTATATGTGTTATGTGCCATTCTATTTGTGATGTGCCGTCTTACCAAGATTAAATAAAATAATATTTAAAAATCTACTGTTACGGCTTGCCTTGACACTGTTTTGAACGCACCCTTGTGCGTTCCACCAGACTTTTGTGTTTGCCGTTTGGCAACGTCAGTCTTTATCGTTTTTTGTTCTGTTGTTCGCACGTCGAATGTTTTTATGGAGAAAAACCCGCTTTTTACTGAGCTATTTCGTTAGCAAAAATGACCATGGGGTCTTTATTGTTTATAATAACGACTATTATAGTATAGATGTAGCATAATTATACAGATTATGTTTTTGATTCAAGTGGTATTGTCCACGAAAACAACATCGCAATGTTCCGTAACTGACTATGGTGTCAGTCCATACAATTTCCTGTATATATGTATATATAAAGAATTGTTTTGTTGTTTAACTCTCTTCGTATTACTTGACTATTTTCCATTTATTTGAACTAGTTACAGTCCATAATCAATCTACATACACGCACAGCTACCCCGAGAAATTGTTATCTTGAAATAATGTGAAAATTCTGTGTGATTTGAATTTGAGCTAGCCCGACAATTGGCTCCCAACGTGGGGCCCGAAAGAGAGTGAAAATGTTCGCAATATGATTTCTTCATTCTGCAAAAAGTGTGATATATTTTTAATCATAAAGTGTTGTTTTCAACGAGCATGCAGAGAAAAAATGGCGCGACCGGTCGTCGTCTGCGTCTGAAATCTGTTCCTAAAATTCTACAGATTAATTCGTCGTCGAACTGTGAAATATGTTCTGAAATATTCCACAGATTTGTTTCTTTGCGTTTGCCATTTTAATTCATAGTCTTTCCACCATATAATGTGTGTGTTCTTATTTTTTCAAGTTGTCAACTTCTACAAATTATTTCCTTAATGTGCTAAGAAAATTCTAGGATATGTGTGTTTGTTTATTCTACAAGATATTTACAGCATGTAAGCGATTTTTTAAATAGAATGGATCCATAATATTTTTATTAAAAAGAATGCATTCTTGAGATTCTTCATGTACGTAACATTCTTGATATTCTAAACATTCTTAATATACTTAACATTATTAATTTTAATTCATTCTATAACTTTTAATTCATTTATGTATTGTATATTTCCCCTTCTCCCCTCCCCTGACCCATTCTGATACTTACTTTTGATTCTGTTCATGCATGATTAATTTTTACTTGTTTTAAGTAAGATACTTTCTGATTAAAAATAAATAAATAAATGAAATAAAAATTCGTATTCCAGTTTTAAATAAATAAATTTTTTAAAAAAGGGCAATTTAACAAATTACAACGACCATTTGGAAAATGATTTTTTCGAAGACTAAAATTTAAGACATAAAAAATCGCACGGAGTTGATCATACATTACGTACGCCATGAATTAAACATTAATAGTGTTATGACACGTAAACATTGCAAGCGCAAAAATCGCCTGCGACTCGTACGTATTATCCAAGCACTTCATTGGCTGTTCGGGAAAAGGCTTTTCCATTGTCAGATTTCCAAGAAATCTGATGACACTTTTTAAATGAAATCTCATTCTTAAACTTCTAAACATCCGACAATATTACTTTTTACACCGTCAATTGAGAAAAAAATGTACTTTTAAATGCAATTTGTTTGAAAGCTGTATCTCAATTTGTTTCTGAGTTATTAATTTTTTTTGGTAGTTTTTATTACTTTTTTGTCATAGTGGCAACAGAAGGTATCCGTCGTTGTTGAAAGTAAAGGGAAATAGAGATTACTGCATAGACCAATCAGAAAACGAATAAGATGCGGATTAAACCAATAAAAACCTTCAGATATGCTTTTGATTTCCTACCCTGACAGAGAACAATAACCATTTTTCTAAATGGTTAAAAAAAAAAAAAAAGAAGAAAATGAGTGAGAGAGAGCGGGAGTGAAAGAAGTGTTCATTTACGTTTTCGTTGATTTTTTTCTTTGCTTTTTATAATGAGGGAAATAAATTGTTGTCAGTCAAATTAGAAGTTATTAAAATGATTTATAATTTTATCGCAATTCTCATAAAGATGCGTATTTATTTATTTCCCTTTTTTATTGGTTTCGTAAGACAATTGATTACTATTTTTATTTAAGTGTTTGTTATTATTTAAATGCTAAACGTAAGTAATTTTGAGTTGCTGATTTACTGATGAAAAAAAGCCTTGAATGTGATTTTCAAAACAATATGAGTAAGTTTTTGCATTTGGTTGTTTATAAAAGAAAGTTTATTTTCTTTTGAAGTTATATTGAATGAAACTGATATTAAGTAGTCTTAGTGATATAATAATAATATTGGTTGTCGGCGATAGCTTCATTATGGACTGTAGAAAATACTAAACGAATTCTATTGCGTACTCGATGGATTGTCCACATTTACAAAACTTAACAAAAACATTTATTATTTACAAAAATATTCCAAAGGGGCTGGCAGCGGTTGATGCACTGTCCTTACGTCTAAGAACACATCATACTCAACTGGCGGGGAATTCTCGCCCGCGCCTTTTTCAGTCCAGAGCGCTTGCAGCGCCCTCTGACTATCAATTATGATGCACGGAGGAAACACTCCCCCGGGGATTGAAATGCAATTTTCAATATACATCTATATATATAAAAGAAAGTCTGGATTTTGTATTAATCAACGCGCAGCCCAAACTACTGAACCTAAAATCTTGAAATTTTGTGTAAAAATACTTCTTATGACATAGAGTGCCGCTAAGAAAGGATTTTCTAAAATTCCACCCCTAAGGGGGGTAAAAAATAGAACGAACTTTAAAAAAATTCCTTAAAAATCTGATTTTATATTTATTATTCAACTGATAACATATTTTAGTGTATTTTTGTATGCTGAATCGAATGGTACTAACCAAATTCTTTTAAGTCCAATAGTTCGTGAGATATTTCATATTTTTCTAATTTGGCGCTATCTTTGGTGCCAAAACCTCAAATTTTCAAGTTATAATTTCTAAAAACTCATTTTCTTTATTCTGTTACTACAGCAAGGGAATAAATTCAAATTGAATATTTTCTTAATCAATTCTCTTGGTTTAATAATTAAAACAACTGTCAGTTAGGAAAAAAAAATACAAACGCCTCAAAAACTAAAACTAAAAAAAAGAAAAGAAAACTGTTGTACTTTTTCGTTCTACCAACATGCCAAGATGTATGATATCGCGCCATTTATTTCAACCCTAACTGTGCAAACGATTTTTAGTGCAAACTGTGCCAAATATTAACACTTGCTATTTATTGAACGTGAATATTTTTTATGAGTATTACTCCATCGTAATCCCGTAAAACTTTTTAATTTGTTATTTTTTGAATAGAAAACATTTATTATTAATTATAACTTATTTATTACTGATTACTGACATAGATCTTACTATTTGGCAGTTATTTGATGAGGAGGAAGCTACAATAAAATTATTTTAGAAGTTAGGAATTATACATATAAAAATGTTTGTTCAAAAAACCATGAATGGCTTCATTCAAAGAATGAAATGTTTACTGTTGTGTGAAAAATGCGTATTACGTACGCCATGCTGCAGTAGTAAAAGATATTTACAATTTGAAGACTGCAGTTTAAATTGACTTCTATTACTTGCAAAATATTTATTTATGCTTTTATTTTAAGTACTTATTTTTATTGATTTAAAAAAAAATGGTGTGTTAAAGCATGTAATTTTCAAAAGTTATATTTTTTAAATGCTCATTTCTCTTTATCAAAAAAATTATTATTTTTTTTTCAAATGTTTCATTTCATTTTATAGACAATGACATTATTTATATTTCGCCTGCGTAAAGTACAAAATACTATTTGATGTTGAAATAAATTTTTTTGGTTTAAGGTATTTTTTCTTTTCATCATTTTAAATGAAATTAGTTATAGACCGGGAGCCGGCAGCACAGACAATCATCTCATCGAGTTCACGGTTGAAATTCCAGAATTAGTTAAAACTCGATTCGCATATTAAAACGCAATCGGTCAGCCAAGTCATATCTTGATGGAAAACACATAAAAACCGATTTTAGCGGTTGACTCGTAGGTTTACCATTGTGTTTTCCTGTTCCCAATCCACCATGTTTTCATACTTTTGGGTCAGGAAAGCACAATAGTAAACCTACGAGTCAACCGCTAAAATCGGGTTATCAGGTGTTTTCCACCAAAGATATGACTTGGCAGACCGATTGTGTTTTGATATGCGAATTGAGCTTTAACTAATTCTGGAATTCCAGCCGTGAACTCGATGAGGCGATTGTCTGTGCTGCTGGCTCCCGGTCTATTAGACATATATTTGAAATGTGTGTATTTTAAATGAAATGAGCAAAAGGCATGCATGAATTAATGATGTCGATAAAACAAGAGTTTTTTTTTTTTTTTTTCATAGTTAAAATATAGTGTGACGAAATGTACACCCGCAAGTAGTTTTTTCCGCACGGCTATCCATTGCTATAGTAACGTATATATTTTAAGAAATTAACAATTGTAATCTTGGAAACTAGCCGCCCTTGGCGACAAGTTTGGTCTCCCTTAAAATTTATGTTTGGGAAAGCATGCTAAGCATTGTATCGTGTTACTTTTATTCATAATTTAATTTACTTGAACGTTGAACTCCCTTAAATATAATTAATATAATCCCTTAAGCTAATATTAGTTTTTGTTGCATTAAAATATCTCAATTTGTTGATTTTCTGTAAACAAGTAAAGCCAATTGGTTTACAATGGAAGTCTATGGGAATTTGACGAAATATTAGAGATATCGATAAGTTGGCGTCACTTTTGGCGATATATCTCCAATGTAGCGACGAACTTGGCGGCATTTGGCGACAGAACAGGGGCCCCTTATGGTAACCCCCTCCCCTATAGGTATGGAGATGCATTAAATGCTGTTCAATGACAAGAAAATTAAGATACAAAAAGAGATAAACATAGAAGTCAAGAAAACAATGGCTGTTTTAAAACTGTTTTATAACTATTCAATGTTTATATTAAAAATCACACACAATTTTTTGACCAAAATTCATGGGTCTTTTTTTATTTATTTCCGTTACGGTACATTAATCTAGCGTGGGCTTAGAACACGATTATGACTAATTCACTGCTTTTTCTGATGCTTGGTAAAAAACGCAAGCAAATGAATTTATTAAATGATACATAATTTTTACTCTGTTTGTTTTTAAAGTAAGGATAGCAAGAAAGAAAAAAATGAAACATTATGTAATCTTTTTTTAGGATTTCTAAATGTATTACTTAGCATATAATCCTAAATTAATTAATTAATAATTGATAAAAATATACATTTTTAAAAATATTACATTCTTTATTTTTAATTTATTTTCACTATTTTTTATTTTAAAATGTTTCATTGTTGCAGTTTTAATCATTTGGCATATTTTGGCGAGTGTTCATTGGCGCATAATTAAACATATTGTTGTTCCAACTCGCATAAAATTGCACGAGGTACAGAAAATATTTGGTGAGTTATCACCTGAGATAGGCTAACAGTAAAATGCCTTAGAATTAAAGTAATAAATTATAACTAATCTTTTCTAATATTAAAGAGTTGCATTGTCATTATTGACCTATAAACATACCTGTAAACATAATGTTTATAATTCTAACATACCAAGAAGTGAGTTAAAAATCAATTAGTGGTTGCAAAAATCCATCTTTACATATAAAAACTAGGTTGACTTAAATTTAAAAAGAAGTGCAAAATTAGAATTACTGATTGAGAAATAGTAAAAAAGACAGGGAATCGACCAAAATAGGAAGTTATGAAAGAGGGAGAATTTACCGTAGCGAAGCGCGGGTACTCAGCTAGTTAACATATAAATTTGCAAAAATTATCATACAAGAAAAAATTATAAGATATAACAACTTACATACACAATAATAATACAAGAATAATTCACTATAATACTAGATTAAATACAGAATAATGTATTTTTTAGAGTTTGCTTAAGGAAAGAAAGGAAATTTGTTACTCAACTGGTAATATACAAACATCTCTGACGTTTTTCTTAAAAATTCGCCCATCTGACAAGCGTAAATTCACCGTTCGAATTATATTATCCCTTCCCTTAAAAACTTCGACTATTCTACCTACCAACCATTTGGTGGAAGGTAAATTTTCCTGCTTTATTAGTAGCAAAGTTCCTTTCTGTACGTCATCCTCTTTAAACTTCCATTTCCTCCTCTGTTGGAGATTATTCAAATAGTCGCGTTTCCAAAGTTTCCGGATTTGTTGGCTAAATTTGGTGATTCTCTACCATTTGGCTAACCGATTTTCATTAATCTCACCTCCCGTAAGGCATGGTGACGTCACGGCGACGTCGTTGTGAAGTCACACTGTGACTTTGTGATCGTCGATGTGACGTCATAGTGACTAGAATGCGAGGTCGTTATGGCCGTTTTAGAGGTCGTTTGTGACGTCACATTGTGACCACTCTGTGAAGTCACAGTGTGACTAATTTGTGAAAAGTGTGACATTTGTGACTACTTTGGCATTAATTTTGTGACGAACATGTGACGAAAGCGACAATGCTTTGAAGTCACATTGTGACCAATTTGTGAAATATGTGTCATTTGTGACGAACTTGTCATAAACACTGTGATGATTTCAAATGAAAATCAAATTTCAAATTAATTTCTTAAAAGGCGCAAAGGCCAACCTAGTGAAAATGATTCCATGCCGGGACTCGAACCCAGGTCATCAATATAACGCACTGACATTCTACCGACTAAACCACACGGAACGATACCCAGCCTGGAAAATTTCACACAATTACATGTTGGCAAGGCTACAAAAGCAGCACAAGATGGCATATTTATCGTGAGCCATCGACATGGAATAAACAGGAAACTTAATTCAATCAAGCATCGATTGAATCTATATTAATACTTGGAAATTTTTACAGGGAGAACCATTCGCCTTGCATACAATATTTCAAATGAAAATCAAATTTCAAATTACATGCTTAAAAGTCAATTTTAATTTGAAATTTGATTTTCATTTGAAATATTGTATGCAAGGCGAATGTTTCCCTCTGGAAAAATTGCGAAGTCTTAATATAGTTTCAATCGATGCTGAATTTAATTAAGTTTCGTGTTCGCCCCATGTCGGTGGTTCACGATAAATATCCCATCTTATGCTGCTTTTGTAGCCTTGCCAGCATGTAATAGCGAGAAATTTTCCAGGCTGAGTGTCGTTCCATGTGGTTTAGTCTGTAGAATGTTAGTGCGCTATGCTGATGGCACGGGTTCGAGTCCCGGCATGGACTCTTTTCACTAGGTTGGCCTTTGCGCCTTTTAAGCAATTAATTTGAAATTTGATTTTCATTTGAAATATTGTATGCAAACCGAATATTTCTTTGTGGAAAATTTTCCAAGTATTAATATTGTGATGAATTTTAAAATGGACAATTTTAAAATAAAGTTTTGTTTGAGATATAAAATCGTATCTTTTTATCGTACTTTTTAGCAAAATATAGCTATTTTGGAGTCCTATTCTTCTAAAATAGTTTTAATTTTTCCACTTAAAAAACAATGTTTGTCAACTGACATCTTTTTTTTATTAAGTTCTAAGCTTGATCTTGAGTTCAAGCTTGATATTAAGAATGTATAAGATTTTAAGGTGTTGTGGTTGTGATTAACCTTTGCTTTATTAAATACGACGTAAGCCATATTTATTTAAATTTTTTATTTCCGTGTAAATTGTATTTTGTGAATATGAGCTTAAATAGATTTGGTATGTTCTACAGGAAAAGACTGATCTGGGAAATAGAAAAAACAAGTAAGAAAAATCATGCGTTAAGCATAGATTATAAAACACTTTCCAACACTTCCCGAATGCTTTAAAAAAACTTCGTTATTTAGGGAAATAAGGTAAATAAGAGAACTAAGTAAACATTTTAGAAAACGCATAAAACATTTGAAAAACTCATTTCCGCAGTTACTGTCCATAGCTAAATAGGTTTTCCAATTCTTTTGAACAGCCCTGTATTTGATCTGTAGGTTGATATATATATTATATAATGGGATAATTTAGTTTAGCAAGAAAACGCATAACAGGTTGAAACTCTCTTTCAGCAATTTATACTAATATATAGAAACATACTTTAATACTTTTGTACAACCCTGTAGTTGACCTAGAACCTTCATTACACGCCACCGTTTAGTTAAAATTTAATTCAAACTAAAACACACTTAAAACAGCTGAAATCACATTTCCAGAAATTATAATTTATAGGCAGCCATGTATCCAATTCTTTGCATGACCCTGTATACCATTTTATCTATATTATACAACAGTAAATTAAATTCAGTTCAGCGTAAAAATGCACAACTCATTTAAAAATCACCTTTAAGTAACTTGCGCTCATACCCAGTAATCCTTGCGAATACTTTTGTGTAGCCCTGTATATGAATTATAGCATTTATATACACCATATACTATGCATAAATATAGTGAATCATAAAAGCGCATATCATAATTAAAAATGCATTTCCAGCAATCATCACAAATGAACAGTACTTCGGATACAATATAGTATCTGAACTATATTGTGTGTGCCTGTAAATGCTATATACACTTCATATCCTACATGAAAAATTTATAGTATGTAAACCTCAGCGACGTATATCATTTTCATTATATATGAAATAGATTAACATAATTAAAGTACGCCGCAAACAATTCCCTCCACCGCTATATCATTATGTATTGGAATTTCTTTTTAGCCCTGTAAATGAACAATAACTATTCTTTGCATCTCGTATTCTTCAGAATGTATATTTTAGTACGTTTCATAAATGCATATCAATTTTTTTCTGTATGAAAACGTGTAAAATCATGAAAAAACCTTTGAAACGATTTTTTCCCATAGGCCGTAATGTAACGGAATACTTTTGACAGTACCTGTAAATGAACTAAACATGCTACAAACGTCGTTACACATAGGGACCGTGCTATGGTAAAGGTCAATAACATCTAAAAATTTCAGAGCAATCCGAGTATATTTACGAGAGTTAGAGCGCGGACAGACGGCTAGACAAACCAAAGTCATAAACACTTTTCAACTTTGTTGAAAGGTGTTAAAAAGGAAATATAAAAGTAAAATAAATGATTGAAAGGAAATATAAAAGTAAAATAATGAACTTTAAAAAATATATACTAAAGCAGTTTAATCTATAAGCTTCCTATCAGGCATGAAAAACACTTTATTTCAATGCTTAAATATAATATTTTATTTTTTAAGGGTGTATTTCAATCCAAACTGCTTATTTTCTGATTCATTTTTAAATTCCTTTTTGTTCTCAAACGCATCAAACTGAAAAATTCTCTTATTTAGAAACTACCTAATGTGCCGTGCTTCTCGATTTTTTGATAAATGCAGAAAATATTACAAAAAAATGCTGTCAAAGTAGGTGTTTTGAACCGAATTTTTCACGGCGGAAGATCTGGGAATGAAAAAAAAAGGTCTTACTGAGAAAATAATTATTTAAAACTTAAATTCTAATGAATTGAGGGGAAAATGAAATCACACGGCCTCTTAAACATCTCTTCAAAAATCACCTCAGCAAGTTTCATGTTTTTACTTTTAAAAATGAGTCTGAAAATGTCTCAGAAAATATCGAGCTGTTGAAGGTGGAAAAATATTTTTTCGAATACACCTTTAATGCCAATATTTATGTGTATCGAAAACGTAGAAAATGAGTTTACAATCGAAGAAAATTTAATAACTGATTCTGAATGTCTATAATTAAATGTTTGATTAAAATCGCAAATAGAAAAAAAATGCTTACATACAATTAAAAATAAATAAATAAATATACCAATTTGAAAAACACTAAAAATAATAATTAGTATTTTTAATTGTACTATTAAACAACAACTAACTACAATAGATGAATTAAATGCATTATTAGATTTAGCAATTTCTCAAAAATCTTCTTTCCATATGTTATAAGGAATTCCTATTATTTTATAATTTTGGCAAATGTTAAATCTGAAAACATTGGTATGAAGATTCAGGATTTTAAATAATAATTTAAAATATTATTAGCAAAAAAAAAAAAAAAAAAAAAATCTTTCAAAAGTTACGCTATTATAATATGTAAAAAGACATTTTGCCACTATAATGTTAATTTCTAAACTGAAACAGTTTGGTAATATCATACTATTCGAATATAATATTTAACTCCAAAACAATAATGACGATAAATACTGTTATATGAGTGTTAGTAATCAGAAAAAAAATAAGAAGCCGAAAAAAATTCCACATCACTGTCTCAATCTCAAGTAACTGCAAATTAATGTTTATATTCCTCCCACTATGAATGTAGACATGAATTTCTTTTTTTTTTTTTTTTTTGAGCGATGGCCGATTAACACATTTTACAAAATAGTGTCGATTAGGAAAATTTCGCTTCAAAACAATTCCAGATCAGTCACTTTCTATATGTATAACATAAAACTATTTAATTCATAATCGTAATATACAAACAGAAATAAAAAATTTAAATTAAATAAGACTTACCTTTTTTTGCTGTAAATTAATAATATCCGAGTATTTTTGCCCGAAAATGGCAGACGTCTTTCTCTTACATTTAAAAAAGCAAAAACAGAAGCTGACGTTGTAGACTTGGTCATGTTCTTTTCCCGCGTGTATTACAAAAAGTTCTCTGTTTACCCTGCGGTTGCGGTCATATCCGACGCAGACGATCTTCAGCAGCTGATTTTACTGTTTATTTGCAGTCCTAACTTTCAGGCGGAATAGTTTTATGAGTTAGTCTGTAATTAAAATTTTCTATTTGAAGAATTTTCCAATGCATTTTACCATTTCTTTTTTATCAGTTTCAAAAAAATTCATTTCAAAACGGAAGTTTATTAGATAAAACACTGCTTAAATTTTTAAAATGTGTAAAAATAAATTTAATTGTAATAATACCACCCCCCCCCCTTTTTTTAAGTAAAGTTTGTTTCATGCGTAATAAATAAAAAATATCTTCTTAATAAATAAAAAAAATGTTTTCGAGGATAAAAATTTTTTCTTTGTCAATCTGTCAATCTTTTCATGTTAATTTTCTGCAGAATAAAACAATTTGTAAAATAACTTTTTTAAAAGTCATACCTCTAAAACACAAATTGGAAATGCGAAAAATTAATTATATCATGTGTTTTGCATAAATTTTGTATATATATTTTTTTTTTCGGAAAAGGCTAATTTTATTTAAAAAGGCTGAAAGAAGTAAAATTTTTTTTAAAAAACAGTTACTAAAAATAGATTAACAGGAAAAAAATATGACTTGAATGCAAATTATAAATTCAATAAATGCATATATGACTAAACTCTGAAGATTCTTTCTGCGTGCTCATTAAAATCTGCAGACTTAACTGTAATAGAAAATGTTTAGTTTGAAACCACAAAAGTGTTTCGACCAGTGGTCGCCAAAAAAGTTAAAAAATTTCCTCCCTGCAAACTAAATATGTAAAGTGTATAGATTTAATATTTCTAATTCTAAATATGTTTCAAATTGCTCCAGCACATAGCATTTTTCTGAGAAATACTTTTATAATAATAACAATCCGTGATGTATTATTACACTGCTCAAAACAATTAAAGGATATTGCAGTTTTAGGTGGATTTTGTATCTGGTAAACTGTTTAGCTGATTGATACATGGTCGACAGACATAGTAGGTTATATGAGAATAAATTACACATGTTTGGCAGAAAAAAATGCATTTTATTGCGCATTTGTGTACTAAAGGAAAAAAACACAATTTGTGCATATGAGAAAAAAAGAATAAGAAAAGGTGTTTTCTTCAAAGAAAATCATTTTCAGTTGGGGGTATGGTTTCCACGGGCAGCCAGCAACGTTGAACACCTTTGAGGCATGGGCTCAATGAGGCTATTAATGACGAGTTGGGGTATTCTGCCCCACTCTTCCAGAAGAGCTCTTTCCAGTTCTTGGAGAGTTTGTGGGGGTTGTTGGCGGCCAGAAACTCGTCTTCCTAGAGCGTCCCAAACGTGCTCGATTGGATTCATGTCTGGAGAACACGCTGGCCATTCCATTCGAACGATTCCTTCCTCGAAAAGGAAATCCTCCACCAGGTTTGCACGATGTGGCCTGCAGTTATCTCCCATTAAAATGAAGTTATCTCCGATTGCTGCAGCGTAAGGGACTACAATAGGTCTGAGGATCTCATCCCTATATCGGCGACCAGTCAGAGCTCCATCTCGAATGATGTAGAGGTCAGTGCGCCCGTCAATGGAGATGCCACCATACACCAACACTCCTCCACCACCAAATCTGACACTTTCGTGCACGAACGCAGGATTATTCCTACTGCCACGGTCCCTCCAGATGAAAATACGCAAATTATCCGGATGCACAGAAATACGGGACTCGTCAGAAAACAGAATATTGCTCCATTCATTTCTCCTCCAGTTGACATGCTCGGTTGCCCACTCCCTGCGGTCGCGACGATGCCTTGATGTTAATCTAACACATACCATCGGCCGGCGAGCATACAGACCTACAGCATGGAGCCGGTTTCGGACAGTCTGAGTTGAAATCGTGGTGCCTGTAGCCGAGCGAAGGTGTTGTTGGAGAAGAGTAGCGTTCATGGTTCGGTGTCTCCGAGCTGTTAACGCTAAATACCGATCTTCATTGGGCGTTGTTGCCCGTCTACGACCTTGCCCTGGTCTTCGGCCTGCGCATCCACTCTCCAAAAAACGGTTCCAGATCCTGGAAATGACACTTTGTGACACTCCAATGGCTTGCGCTACTTCGGCTTGAGTTTGGCCCCCTTCTAACCTACCAACAATTCTCAAATCTTCTGAATCTGTCAAATGACTTTGCTGAGACATCGTACTCATCGAAACAAAGCAATCACTGAATGCCGATCATCCCTGTCTTCATTCTCTTTTATCCAGTTGAAAGTCAAATGTCATTCGCTGCCGCTGAAGCGACGTTTTTGACGTCGAACTCAAAATTTGCATACTCCACAGTTTGAAAACCAGAAAAATTTGCATTTGTGATTCTCTTCTTCTATTTTCGGCAAAAAAAAATTTCGTTTATATCTTTATTTTATATAAAACTTCAAATATCCTTTAATTGTTTTGAGCAGTGTATATTAAATTGCAATGCTAGATAAAATTGAAATCATGAAAAAAGTATACTTTCACTTCTTAGATATCAAATTGATAAAATATAGCATGGAAATCTAGTTTGTTGATACTTGTACCGTGCATTTTTCTTTTTCTCCCCTCCCCCTTCTTTTCGTGTCCGAATTTACTATTTGCTGTCCACTAATATTCATTCCTTATGCCGCTGTAACTAGGGCATGTTTTAAATATTTCTCTTCATTTTCAAAAATTTTTGAAGTTAATATTTTTGTCACACTGTGATTTACAATATGGTGGTTTTTTTGTCACATATATGACGTGACGTACGTTACATGCAGTGACATAACAGTGACGTTGCAATATTTTTTTAATTGCCGGAAAAATAAAATTTTACAATAAGTAACATGTTTTAAAGAATTTTTATAATTGTTTAAAGTTTTCTAAGAAGTTCACATCTCAGTCATAATGTGACATCACTGAGTGGTGGCATTTTGGTCACAGATGTGACGTGACCACAGTGACTTACAGTGACGTCACAATGACGTCACTGTGACCATGCATGCTATGAGGGCTAGTTCAGGTTCGGAGATCGAAATGATTGGCCTACCGATAAGAAAATGTGATGGTTTCAAAATTTTCAAAATCCGGGGATAGTGGGGTAAGGAGGCGGGAGTTCAAAACTCCCTCAATTTCCGCTAGTATCGTTAAAAATTCTTCTAAAGTTAATTTTTGATCCCCTATTACCCTTTTCAAATGAAACTTGAATGATTTTACTGCTGCCTCCCAGATGCCACCAAAATTCAGAGATTTAGGGGGGATAAATTCCCATTTGATACCTTCCTGTGTTAAAAAGTTACACAATTTCTCATCTGGGAAACTAACCAGTTTATGCAATCTTTTCAACTCGATGTCAGCTCCGATGAACGTTTTTGCATTATCCGATAGGATTTTTGCACATTTCCCTGTTCTTCCAAAGAACCGTTTTAGACTAGCTATAAAAGCCTGAGTTGTGAGATCTGAAACAAAGTCCAGGTGTATTGCTTTAGTACATAAACATATGAGGACGTGAATTTCAAAACTCGCCTTATCCAAAATTTAAAAAATCGAGTTTTCTCTACCAATCTATTCTATTGGTAAACCTACACAGAAAAAAACACTATAATCTGTAAAAAAAATATTTTTATCGTTTATTTTTGGGTTCTTAAAATATTGGTTTGGTTTCAAAACTCGCCTTATCCACTAGGGAGTTGGCAACAAAACTAGCTTTATCCTTGCGCATGCGTAAGACCATCGGACGGCTAGCTTATCAGCTACTATTACAGTAATTTCCTTCATTTCTCTGCGACCCGTTGCTATTTTCGTTTAAAGATTTTACCTGTTCTATTTATACAAACTAATTAAATAAGTTTTACTGCATGTCTTATGTATAATGGACAGTGACTCTTGCATTTTGTAGAGGAAGGGTGAAGAATAGAAAAAGAAATACGAACACATGGGCTAGTAAAGAATACATGCAAAAGAATTTTAAAATGTAAGTTCAAAATGGGGAATCGCTTTCTATATTTCTTACTGTCAGAAGATGATAAAAGATTTAATTTTTATTCTCAGGAATAAACCTAAGGCATTTCCTGTCCTCTCAAAGTGCACTCACCAGAAAGAGAACCTCGAGAATTCAACTGTCTCAATGCAAGATGTATGACGCCTTCACCAAGCTTTTTTTTTCAAGCAAAGAAAAAATTGCATAAGATAACTTTATTTTGAAATTTACATCTCAAATACCTCCTTCAAGAAACCGTCCAGGTTTCTTTCCTTCCATGAAACATCTAGAAAAGTAAAATTTTCACCTTGAAATTTTTTTTAAGTGCATCTCAGTGCGCTTTCAAAGGTATTATGATAAGGTACTATGCACCAGAACAGAAGGGGATGGTGTGTATATATAATATTATATGTTATATAGATTATATTATATTGTATTCTTTAAAAAAAGTTATTTTAATTATAAGCTATTTATGATAAGTTTTATTTGATTATTGATAAGTTTGCTTTTTTATAATAAAACGTAATACTAAATTTTAATCATTCTTATTGCTCTCTTAAGGTTTATTTTTTAATCCAAAATATTATCACCCGATGACCAAAAATAGAAACTATTAATTTCTTTCAGCAAATATGATAGACGATTGGCAACAAAACTCTTCTTATCAATAGGTTGGCAACAAAACTCTTCTTATCAATAGGTTGGCAACAAAACTCTTCTTATCCGAAACTTTTTTCAATTAATTAATTAAATGAATTAAAGCAGATTTTCCAACTTAACACAATGATATCACAGAGCAACTAGCTATAAGTATACAAAAAATTGGAGGTGTTCGATGCACGGGATCGCAGTTACAGGTTTTTCACGATTTCCCAAAATTTGATTTTAGGTAGCTTTCTTTACAAAAAAGCTACCTATTGCAGCCGTTCGGAGGAAAGCGATTTCAAAAAATTTTGGTATATTTTCATCGATCATGACCCCCAGACCCCGAAACCACCCTCCGTTCAAAATTGATATATATATATATATATATATCTGACCTATGTCACACTGTAACTCCCGTAATTATGAACCGATTTCGATGTAATTCGGTGTGTACATAGTACATACCAATGTCTCGACCGAGTTCGTTGGCCAGCTTCATCCGCCGTTTTGTTTCAAAATGGCGGCCATTTAAAATTTTAAAAAAAATTTAAAACTTGAAATGTGGTACCAAAAAATTAAAAATGGAAAAATATTTTTTTCTTATGTATTTGACCTTTATACAAAGATTCCGGAGCAGTTTTTGTTTCGTCTATATCTTAAAAAATGGCTGAGTTATAGCATTTTGAATTTCTAGCGTGGCTGACATTTTGAAACGTCCTGAATTTTGTCACGCGATAAAAGGCGTATTTATGAACCGATTTAGATGTAATTCGGTGTGTACATAGTACATACCAATCTCTCGACCGAGTTCGTTGGCCAGCTTCATCCGCCATTTTGTTACAAAATGGCGGCCATTTAAAATTTTTTAAAAAATTTAAAATTTGAAATGTGGTACCAAAAAATTGAAAACGGAAAAATATTTTTTTCTTATGTATTTGACCTTTATACAAAGATTTCGGAGCAGTTTTTGTTTCGTCTATATCTTAAAAAATGGCTGAGTTATAGCATTTTGAATTTCTAGCGTGGCTGACATTTTGAAACGTCCTGAATTTTGTCAAGCGATAAAAGGCGTATTTATGAACCGATTTGGATGTAACTTCGTTTATACATAGTACATACCAATGTCTCGACCGGGTTTGTTGGCCAGCTTCACCCGCCATCTTGTTTAAAAATGGCGGCCATTTAAAATTTTAAGAAAAATTCAAATTTGAAATGTGGTACCAAAAATTGAAAATTGAAAAAATATTTTCTTCTTATGTGTTTGACCTTGATAAAAAGATTCGGGAGCAGTTTTTGTTTCGTCTATATCTTAAGAAATGGCTGAGTTATAGCATTTTGAATTTCTAGCGTGGCTGACATTTTGAAACGTCCTGATTTTTCTCACGTAATAACAGGCGTATTTATGAACCGACTTGGATGTACCTTGGTGTGTACATAGTACATACAAATATCTCGACCGAGTTCGTTGGCCAGCTTCATCCGCCATCTTGTTTGAAAATGGCGGCCATTTAAAAAAATTAAAAAATAAAAAAATTTAAATGAGATACCTAAAAATTGGAAAATGAAAAAGATTTTTTTTGTATGTGTTTGACATTAATACAAAGATTCCGGAACAGTTTTTCTTTCGTCTATATCTATAAAAAAAAATGGCTGAGTAATAGCATTTTGAATTTCTCTTGTGGCTGACATTTTAAAACGACCTGATTTTTGTCACGCGATAACAGGCGTATTTATGAACCTATTTGGATGTAACTTGGTCTGTACATAGTACATACCAATGTCTCGACCGAGTTCGTTGGCCAGCTTCATTCGCCATCTTGTTTCAAAAGGGTTGCCATTTAAAAAAAATTAAATTTAAAATTCAAAATGAGGTATTAAAAAATTGGAAAATGAAAATGATTTTTTTTATGTGTTTGGCCTTGATACAAAGATTCCGGAGCAGTTTTTGTTTCTGAAAATTTGTTCTTTTGTTGATATCTTAAAAAATGTTTGATTTATAGCAATTTGAATTTCTAGCATGGCCAACATTTTGAAACGATCTTGTATTTGTCACGCGATAACACACGTATTCGCCTATTTCGATGTAAGAAGGTATGTGGATAGTATACATCAACACCTCGATCTAGTTCGCTGGCCAGATTCATCAGCCATCTTGTTTCAAAATGGCGGCCATTAAATTAAAATATATATATATATTTAAAGTGAGGTGCAAAAAAATTAGAAATTGAAAAAGATTTCTTTCTTAAGTATTTGATCTTGATATAAGGATTCAGGAGCATTTTTTGTTTGTTTTTACCTTAAAAAATGGCTCAGATATAGCAGTTTCAATTTCTATTGTGGGTGACATTTTGAAAAATCTGATTTTTTGCATGCGACAGCACTCCTATATATTAACCGATTCCGATGTGAGTGAGCATGTGCACAGCAATTACTAAGGTCTCGACCAAGTTCACTGCTTAGCCTCATCCACCATGTTGTCTTAAAATGACAGGCACTTTAAGAAATTGCCGAATTTGGCAGCCAAATATAAGTTACTTTAAAGAAAAGCAGCTTGGATAAAGCTGACTAATTTCGCGAAATTCTCATTCATTATATTGATAAAAATTAGTATTGAATCTCCTATATTCGGTTTCCACTAAATTGAGCTTCGTGTGTTTGCATGATATAAGTTGGCTTTTTTTAAATAAGGATTATGAAAGCTACCTCTTCCTCCCGGCACTGGCCGGAAGGACTTTTTTGGATAAGGCAAGTTTTGAAACTCACGTCCTCATATATACACTACTACATAAACCTTATTTAATACGCCCTTCCTTTGATTTTTAAATTTAATAGAAAAGGGTCCACAATAATCCAGGCCTGTCGCCGAAAATACAAAATTTGGTGTCACACATTCCCTTGGCAGATCAGCCATCAACTGGGAGCAGACAACAGGCTTATTTTTGAAACATGCTACACATTTGTGGACAATTTTCCGGCAATTATTCCTGCCATTAAGTAGCCAAAACTTCTGTCTAATATGGAAAAGCAAGGCTTGTGGACCTAAATGAAAATACTTCAAATGGAAATAATTTAGGATAATATCCGTTAACTTATGATTGGCAGGTAACAAAATTGGAAATTTAGAGTTAATCGGCAAATCGGCATGCGATAAACGGCCGCCAACTCTAATTCACCCTTCATTTCCTAGGAATACATTTAAAGGAGATAATCTACTTTTGTGTGGAACAGGCTTACCTTTTTCGAGACATTTTATTTCTTCCCGAAACTCACCCTTTTGTGCTGACCGAATTAAAAATAATTCGGCTTGCCTCACCTCGTCAACGGTTAACGCTCCACTTCTTCTTTTCTGGGGATTGCGACAATTATTGAAAAATCTAAAAATAAAACTAATTATGCGTATTAATTTCATGAAATTATTAGTTAATGAAAAAATATTTTCAATTATAGAAATGTCATTGGTAATAGATAAAGTGGCAAAGTCATGAATAATGTTCACGGAGTCTCTTTTTAGTTCATTTAAATAGATCTCCTGATCTGGAACTACTAGTGATTGTTCATTATTACACATATCTAATGAGTCCTTGAGAAACTCTGAAAGAGTCCACCATTTGTGATTCTGAATAAGACTTTCAGATTTTTCACCTCTTGTCAGCAGGTCTGCAGGATTCTCGGACCCTGCACAGTGAAACCACCTGGATGGGTCTGTCAGCGATTGGATCTCTTTTACACGGTTGGACACGAATGATTTCCACCTATTTGCAGACCCCTTGATCCAATAAAGGGCAATCTGCGAGTCTGTCCATAGAAACATAGAAGATGGCCCCTTGCGATCTAGCACCTTCTTCACCTCACAGGTTAAACGCGTTGCTAGTAACGCACCTAAGAGTTCTAGCCGGGGTAATGACACCTTTTTCAAGGGTACCACTCTGCTTTTTGATGTAAGCAAATTAATGGAAGATTAGGTCTTGGAATATGTTTGTAGATATATGACAGCACCATATGCCCTGGGACTATCATCGGCAAAGGTGTGCAGTATTAATTTATATTCAGAGTCTTCAGGGAACTTAAACACATTTCTAGGAATCTTTAGTTGTGCTAATTGGGGTAACTCGGAACATCATTGTTCCCATAGCTTTGAAATATCGGGGGGCAATTCTTCATCCCATGTTAAATTCCTACTCCATAGTTCTTGAAACAAACATTTTATTCGTACGGTAAATGGTGATATGAGACCCAAGGGGTCAAAAATTCTGCCTGTTACTTGCAGAACGAGCCTCTTTGTATTTTTTGCCTTGCACAAAAATTCTAATAAATTATCGATTTCCATCATCAACATGTCCTGTTTAGGTTGCCACAACAGTCCTAATATCTTATATGTTTTATTTTCCTCAAAGGCCTGAGGTAAATTACTAAACCCGTTCTTCTCCCACGATTCCATTACTAATTCCTTGTTCGATATCCATTTTCGGAACGTCATACTAGATTCCTTCATAATTCTGTGTGATTGTTGTGAAATGTTCAGTGCATCTTGTACAGTGTTGGTACCGGCTATTAGATCAAGCACGTAAATACAACTGTTGAGGATTTCGGTTGCTACAGGATATTCCTTCTTAAATTTACTAAGATGTTGTTTGATGGTGGCTGATAACAAAAATGGGCTTGAGTTCAAACCAAATGTTAGGCGTAAGAATCTGTACATAATAACTTTAAACTCATCACCGTTGACAGGATTGTCATCTATAAACAGGAATATTAAAACGTCCCTGTCTTTTTTGTCGATCAAAATTTGTAAAAAGGCCTTCTCTATGTCGGCCAAAACAGCAATTTTATTTAATCTAAAAAAATGAAAAATGTTCGGATTTAGGTTACTGCCTGCGTCCAAACAGCCATTTAGGGATAACTGTCCCGTTTCATGGGAACTCGCATCAAAAACAATGCGACATTTCGTGTATATACTGTCTTGTTTGAATACCGTGTGGTGGGGTAAATAAAAAATCGGGTTGTTAGAATTTTCTTCTGCCCCAGGAACAATTTGAATAATTTTCATTTCTAAGTATTCATCTAAAATTTTACGATAATTTTCATATAAACTTGTGTCGCGTTTCATTCTTTTTACGAGAGTAGCGAGCCGTGTTTCAGCTATCTTGTGATTATTATCTAATTGTTCCCACTTCCGTTTCCATGGGAGACAGATTTCATATCTGTTATTTGTAAACTGCACTTTTTCCCGAAATCCCTCTAGGATATCTCCATTTTTTACATTACCTGGATCATCCCTAATTCCTAATGTCTCTAAATCCCAAAAGGCCTTCAAATTTAATTCATCTTGATTTTCTAATAAATGGCAATTATATTTAGTTTCATTTTTATCATGTATAACTCCACCTGCAATCCATCCTAAGTGAGAGTTTTGTAAAATTATAGAAGTGTCAGGAATTTTTATTTGACCAGCTAATAATAATTCATAATATACATCTGCCCTCAATAACACCTGAATTCGCT
Source organism: Maratus speciosus (assembly GCA_963932465.1). Taxonomy (NCBI): domain Eukaryota; kingdom Metazoa; phylum Arthropoda; class Arachnida; order Araneae; family Salticidae; genus Maratus; species Maratus speciosus. Next base: position 41,972,516 of record OZ010792.1, read on the forward strand.
GTTGTTCAAAACATCTTGGGTTCGCATACATCAAATTCTGTGGTAGGTGCAGATTTGAAATCTCTGCGGTACACGTAGGGATTAAATCTGTAATTTTAGGGACTAAAAACATGTTAGAGAATTTTTTAAATGTTCTATCTTTGTTTGAAATTTCGACATGTATTCTGTTTTTAATTTTACAGATTGCATCATTAAATCCGGAAATCACTGACTTTACTTTATGTTTCTCTGATCCCAGCATGTCTGCTGCGGAAAAAGTAATTAAAGATAAGTTACTGGCTGTATCTAGTATCGCAACAAAAGGAAAAAAAAGAATCATTACTTCCCCTCAAATAAACCACAGCTGTCAAAATTAAGGCGTTATAGCTGGCGCCAGACCGAGACAGTTTCTGATCAGAATTATTTTGACAGCTCAAGGTCTTCGCATTTGAAATAATGTCCACTGAATTAGTGTTTACGTTATCTTCATTTTTTGATCTGAGGTTGATTCATAATAAAATTACTTTGTTTGTTTTCACAATAAGATTTTGAAAAATTAGCTCCATGAAGTGAGCTATGGTGATTAGAGAAACAAATTTTACATCTATTATTCAATTTATTACACCGATTAAAGGTATGATTAGATAAACAATTATAGCATAACTGTAATTTTCGTATTTGATTCAATCTTTCTTGAACCGATAAATCTAAATATTTCTGACATCGAAAAATCAAATGTGGTTGTTTACAAAATGCACAGTTAAGTTTGTCATTCTGTAAAACGAAACTTTTTTGCTTAGGGGTCATTTCAAACCTAGATTTCGTAACGATGTTGGTTTTTTGTACATTTTCTAAAGCTTGAGCTCTTTTCAGTAAAAAATCAATAAAAATATTCCATTCAGACAATTCATTACAATTAAGAGACATTTCAAAAGCTTTTCTGGACTCATCATCTATTCTTTGTAAAACAAAATACATTCGAATGGATTCCGATAAATTGTTATGTTCCAGTAATAACTGCTTCTAAGCTCTTAAATGGCTCAATAAATTATCTACCAGATTGCGTATTTCTTTCGCGTTTTCAATTTTTATTTTGTTACTAGCAGATCTACCCGGCTTCGCTCGTGTCAATAATAAGGGTACTCCCGGGTAAAATACACTAAAATGAAATAATACGGCAATGACAATAACTGAGATTGGTGCATTCCCGTCCACGAATCGTTAAAAAGACCGATAAGAAATATAAGTAAAATAGTCTTAATTGCGTCTACTATTAACTATACCATAATAATATATATTCCAAACAAATGTCATAACATATATTAAAGTACAATTATTTGCTTAAAAAGCGTCATTTCAATTAAAAAAAAACATTAAAAATATTAAAAATGTACATGTTTCGACTCTTTCGTTGAGTCATCTTCAGAATATAGAAAAAAAAAAAAAAAACCTACAAACACAATGCCAATTGTGACATTATACTGATGATGGCAATGACCTAACCATAAATTTTGCTTTTACTAAAATTTTTTTAACGTATGATCATCATACAATTTCGTTTTTCACACTGTCGAATAGAAAAAGTTTCTGTGAAATGAAATTTATTTGAAAATTTTATCTCAATTTTTTCATGTGAATGGATTTTAAAGCAATTTTCAATCATGGATATTTTTACTTTCTTCTATCTTTACAAGAAGAAAGTATTGGATTCGTGAAAATTTTCGACTTTCGTTTTTCGACGGATTTACACGTTTTAGGCGTCAGAGATTCCAAAAAACATGTTTTTACAAAATGTATGTCTGTGACTCTGTGAGTCTGTCTGTCTGTCCGTCTGTCTGTCCGTCTGTCTGTCTGTGTGTATGTGACACAAATTTTGTGGGCGCTCTATCTCAAGAACTAATGCACGGAATTTAATAAAAATTTATATTCAGTTAGTCCCTAATACAAATTGATGCTGATTAGTTTTTGGGGTAAATCGCTCAACAGGTGGCGCTGCTATGCTGCATTTTTCGCGATTTCTGCACTAGCTCTATCTCAAGAACTAATGTACGGATTTCCATCAAACTTCAGATTCAGTTAATCCTTGATATGAATTAGTGCCTGTAACGTTTTGGTGCAAATCGCCCAACAGATGGCGCTGCTATGCTGCATTTACACGATTTTCGTAATAACTCTATCTCAAGAAATAATGCACGGATTTTCATCAAACTTCAGATTCTGTTAGTGCTTGACATGAGTTGACGTTTTGCACCTTGTGGTGTAAATCTCTCAACAGGTGGCGCTGCTATACTGCATTTTTTGTGATTTCCGCGATAGCTCTATCTCAAGAACTAATGCTTGCGTTTTCAACAAACTTCAGATTCAGGTATACCTGGATATGAATTAGTGCTGTTTATGTTTTGCTGTAAATCGCTCAACAGGTGGCGCTGCTATGCAGCGTTTTTCTCGACTTCCACAATAGCTCAATATCCAGAACTAATGCACGGATTTTGATGAAATTTCAGATTCAGTTAGTCCTTGACATGAATTGATGTTTTGTACCTTTTGGTGTAAATCGCTCAACAGGTGGCGCTGCTGTGCTGCATTTTTTGTGATTTCCACAGTAGCTCTAGCTCCAGAACTAATACACGGATTTTCATCAAACTTCAGATTCCGGTATACGTTAATATGAATTATGAATTATGAATTATGATAATATAATAATAAATATAATAATTATAATATGAATTATGTTTGTGTTTTGGTGCAAATCGCTCAACAGGTGGCGCTGCTGTGTTGCATTTTTCAGAATTTCCCCTACAGCTCTATTTCAATAACTAATGCACGAATTTTCATCAAACTTCAAATTCAGGTATACTTTTATATGAATAAATGGATGTAATTTATTTTACTATTTAAATGATTTAATTGACGTGATTGATATAGAAGAAAGTTTTGTGTTGGCCACAACATACTAGTTTGATTTGCATGCAGCCAGGGATAAGATTTCCACGTTTTTTCACACCAGTATTTTGTTAGGGAAAATGATATTTCATTTAATCGAAACACTCTCTTGATTTATCAGAACAACATTTTCTTTAAGAATATACCGGTGTGCAAAAACGTGAAAATCTCATCCCTACATGCAGCCCAATTAAGAAAGATATACCTGTTTGCTCTTAATGCAATTTTATAAAGTAAAGACATTGATGAACTATGAGTATCTCTAGCATCATATTGTTGGTGGCAACAACCTAACCCAACCATAAATTTAACTTTTACTGCAATTTGACCTTTAAACATCGCACATTTGATTATTCCAACATCTAATAGAATACAAAAAGTACTTTCAGTAATATTTGTTCGAAAAGCTTATCTCAATTTACGGATTGTTTATCCATTTTAAATTAATTTTCAATTACGGAGATATTTTTAAATATACCTGTAACCCAATTAAGAAAGATATATCCGTTTGCTATTAATGCAATATTATGAAGAAAAGACATATCTATGAGTAACTCCTAGCACCATATTGTTGGTGGCAACAACCTAACCATACCATAAATTACGTTTTTACTGCAATTTGATCTCTAAACATCATGCATCCCATTATTTCAACATCTAACAGAAAAGTCTGTCAGTCACGAAATTTTGTTTAAAAAAGAAAAAAAGCTTACCCTAAAAAATAGTAGCTATAATTTCTATTTAATATAAATCGTAGAAAAATCGTATTTTGTATAACCGTATTCGATACAAATCGTAGAATGTTATCACTGCATTTCAGGTATTAAAACATTTATCTAAATGATATAATTAAAGATTACAAAGAAATATGGAATAAATTATAGCATTCAGTTTTTAGAGCCAGTTTGAAATTATACTGACGAAATTGATGTCATATCTAGCAAAAGATTTTTTTTACTATTATCTTTTTCCTTAATTGATTTCTTGATATTGAAACGACTTCATTAAAATCTGGGGACACGGCAGTGCCCCTGCCAAGTCGAGAAAGCACAGCCGTAAGCATCCTTTTCTGGAAGCAACTCAGGGTACTTTTGACAGCCCTATATCCCTTCGGTGGAATTTCCCAGGAACTGGAAACTTTGTTTTTCTAAAAGTACTCTTCAAACGGAAGCAAATGGTAAAATTTCCGCGTTTCCATCTTTTCTAGTTCAGAAAATATATGAACTCAAAGTTTCGCTTTTTCGACACTGACTGACTCACCGATCATCAAAAATCTGAGGTTCATCCTGTAGCCCTAGAAACTTGAAATTTGGTAAGAAGGTAGTATTTGGGATACAAAGAAAGGAAAAATTAAAAAATTTGGAAAATTCGAAAAAAAAAATCAAAAATCTTTTATTTTCCGTAATCGGAACTGTTGCCAATACTGTTGCTCACTGATTATCAACATGATAAAACGCAGTTTGTCAACTAAACCATCGGTTTTTCAACTATACTAAATCGAGCACGAAATAGTTGGGTCCTGAATACAGTAAAATTCGTTTTAATTGACTAGAACAAATAAAGGTACTACTTGATTATCCCGTCGACCGAAAAACTATCGCCAAACTATAAGATTACACGCTAATAATGGATGATCGTAAATGTCGCATTCACTTGACATTAAACACCATACAAGTGTTTGTTACGTCATCAAATGATTTTTAATTCGACATTTTACTTGTAGTTTCATTAAGGTTTTATTAATTTATTTGTTTTTTCGTTATTTAAAATAAAAATACGGCAATTTATATAATTTGGCGAATTGTTTGGCGAAATTGATCGACGGGATAATCAAATAGGGCACAGATGTCATATTCGCCCCATATTGGCGCGATTTTTTTCTGACGCCAATGTCATATACTCAATGTATATTTAACCGGCGCCAAAGTGTCGTTATTTTGCTTGATATGGTAACCCGGATGTTGTTGTTTATGCTGTTGATGTTTTCGCCAAATCAGCGTCGGAAAAAATAAACGCGCCAATATGGGGCGAATATGACATCTGTGCCTCAAATAGTACCCAAATAAAATTAATTTATTTTACCAAATGTTAATTTAGTGAATTTAAATATTTTATAAACATTCTGCAAATATGCTAACATTTCTTGATAGATAGCAGCTCTTATACTTTTGCTATATTTAGCATCACTACCATATTATTTTAAACATCGCTATAGTTTGATGCAATGTCAATAGACCATGGCGCAAAATTAGCAGCAGTTTTAAAAGCAAGAGAATTTTGCTGTCAAACTTACCTCATATTTACAAAATAGCTCACATTTGTTGCCAAACTATTGATACGTAGACGTAGACAACAATTGTTGAAGAATAATAAATTCAATAATAAACACACATACTACAATATACATTAAAACACACATTCACACATAAATAACGCCTGCATTCAACAGTTAAAGGTATATATAAATATTTTACAGACATACATACAATAAATACAATAAACCCAACTGGAGTGAAAAATTAGCCAGAGCCAGGAATCGAACCCGGGACCACTGCTTGTAAATGGCTGGTGACTTCCCCAACATGGTTTATTAGTGAGAAATTGCAGAGTCAGGCATCAGCCGGAGTAGCTCAGTGGTTAGAGCGACTGCCTGGAATGCAGTGGTCCCGGGTTCGATTCCTGGCTCTGGCTAATTTTTCACTCCAGTTGGGTTTATTGTATTTATTGTATGTATGTCTGTAAAATATTTATATATACCTTTAACTGTTGAATGCAGGCGTTATTTATGTGTGAATGTGTGTTTTAATGTATATTGTAGTATGTGTGTTTATTATTATATTTCGTAGATCGATGTAATAGTAAAATCTATTCATCGTTGTCCGGTCATCCAAGGCTGTTGTAAATGGCTGGTGACTTCCCCAACATGGTTTATTAGTGAGAAATTGCAGACTCAGGCATCAGCCGGAGTAGCTCAGTGGTTAGAGCGACTGCCTGGAATGCAGTGGTCCCGGGTTCGATTCCTGGCTCTGGCTAATTTTTCACTCCAGTTGGGTTTATTGTATTTATTGTATGTATGTCTGTAAAATATTTATATATACCTTTAATAAATTCAATGTTTATAAAACATGGAGAGTGGCACTCAGGATATGACTAACATAATCGCATACGTAAAAAAAAGTTTATTTTTTAATGGCAATACAAACTCCCCTGCGATGTATAATTTTTTTAAATATGTTTTTTAGGTACTCAAATTATCGATTTGGAATTCAAAATCAAAATTCTACATTCCCCTCTCTTCAGAAAAAATGACATATTGAAAAGAAGTCAATTATTTTTATATTTAAAACTTATGCATTATCACTTTTGCACCACTATGACGTCATTTTCTCTGACATTTCACTTTCAACCGTGCTAAGACTACGAGTGGTAGATACGAATATTCAGTTAACAACCGTTAGTGGGCTTCCAAGGGAGGCCATTTTTGATCTGTAACCGAAGTCCGCAATAAACGATGCCTTTAACATTTATTAAATATGATGGGGAAATGAAACTGTCCGCATTAACCGGAGATACGTCTTAAGAGGAGACGCATTAACAAAAATTCCGTTATATTCTCCGCAACTTATTGATGTTTTGCGGATAGTATCTATCACATTTCTACATTTACTAAAACAAAATAAATATTTAAAAAAAACTACCGAGCTATGCTCGGTCTACTGTGTACTAAAATCATTTAAATAATAAAATTATTACGATTTACTTTAAATTCGAAAGTATGAAGGATTGAAACTTTTGTGTAAAATTCTCTCACCTACTTGTTTCTAAAAATAACTTGATTGTAAGTGTTACATATCGAAAAGAGGAATAACTGAATTTCAAATTTTGGCGACACAGTTTTTTATTGTGTAAAATTTGAATTCTAGATGTCAGTGTGCATCTGCAAAATTGCTGAAAAGACGCGGTAACGAAGGGAAACGCGAAATTGTATGATATTCCAACGAAAGACATTGTTGATCGAAGAAAGTTTGAAAGGAAAAAACTGAAATGTTATATTTTGATCACAGCGAAGAAAGTCCTCATCGAGTAGTTCCTACATCTGGAGATCGTTCGTATCTGTTTCACCTATATTTTCTTTTCTGTGCTAGGTAACATAGCCTAGTCGTATGATATCAGATGTGCTATAGTTGAGTATGTGGTTGCGCACTGGGATTAGCTGGGATTAGTTTTTTAGGAGGTCACTTTGACGTTCTACTTCCTCTTCTTAACAGCTAGCAATAATCTATTATTTTTCCAAATGAATACCTATCACAGAGAGAAATCAACTAGAGAAAAAAATTAGATGACCTATTGAGGTCAAAAGGGGAAGGCCTAATCGTTCCGAGAAATCACGTTCTCAACAGCTCTAAGAAGCTAGAGCTCTCTATCGTCAAAACCATTTTCGAAAACAAAAACACACATTAAAACGTTACAACGATTCATACTCTGAAATGGGAAGACGTAGCTCACTAAGAAGTCGCGCGCTGTTCTGTTGCCCACCCTTGTATGAATATTGGAGCTTACTGACGAAAAAGGTCTAGAGGTAAGCTGCAGTTTAAAATAAATACTTTAGAAAACATTACGAGAGCTATAACTAAAAAAATGGGAAATAGACTGGAAGCAGACAAAGTTATAAAATGGACTCTGCACAGTAGAATTAACTTTGGAGGACTTTGATTGAACAGCTGATAAATTGAAACAAAAACTAATATAGTTACTAGAAAATTTGAATGAATGGATTTCAAACATTAGCACACATGCCAATTCGCTTTTCTAGGAACATCGATGCAATCAGGAGCCATAAAGTCTATGAAGTTAAAGATAGTGTAATTGAAATCGACGCTACTGGAAAAGCTTTCTTTGGCTTTCTCCTTACAAAAAGAAGTGAAATCCCATCAAAAACATCTCATGTAAAAAAAAGCCAAGTCTCCTGACTCTTTGACCGTAAAAAGTTCTGAGATCATGTGTAGAGCCAAGCTTAGCTCTCTTATTAACTCTGATATTTTAATTCACAAATTACTTCTAGTCTGTACACCTTTAGTAAATGATTATTTTGTGACTTGGCAATGACGCAGCACGAGAATGTAAAGGCTGTTGTTTACATTTTAATATTAACGTTTATTTATAAAGTTTTGCATAAAATAGTTTCTATAAGAGCACTGAACATATATGTATTTGTAGCATGGAAATAATTTTACATTACATTGTAAGCCCGGATGCGAAAACTCTCTACTGGTCAAACTTGATGTCCGGAGTTTTGGGTGATTTTCTTCCTATGTAACGTGAATACGAGCCAGACCCCTCTTTTACAAAGACCCCCAATCAGTGCATCCCTCCTTCAGGCTTCTTCTATCCCTCGTGTTCATATTAAGCCTTAATCAAATAATCTAGTCCCAATTCAAAACATAACTAAAGTGTTTACGTAATAACTTTCCTGTGCTGCGTAATTGCCAAGTCGCAAAATAATCATTTACTAAAGGTGTACAGACTAGAAGTAATTTGTGAATTAAAATATCAGAGTTAATAAGAGAGCTAAGCTTGGCTCTACACATGATCTCAGAACTTTTTTACGGTCAAAGAGTCAGGAGACTTGGCTTTTTTTTACATGAGATGTTTTTGATGGGATAGATTTTTTAACATTCAACTAAAGTACTACTAAGGTCATTTTAAAACATGCTTAGATAAAAATTTTACATAAATATATGAAAAATGTGCATTTTCTTATTTGAATGACGTCAATTACAAAAACAGCAAAAATATAATGAGACAATCCGAATTTTTATTGACTTATAAAACAAAGTACTCCAGTTATCAATTTTTTTTAATTATTGAGCTGTTTTTTTTATGTGTGGCAACAGGAAAGAAACTTGAATTTTAATATTTAAAAAGAGATATTTCTATAATGTTAAATTACGAAAGGTCGTAGAAAAAAGGGATAAATATTGGTCTGATGATTTTTTAAAGTAGACAGTAATCTTTTCCAAGTTCTAAAAGTATATACAGCAAGTTTCGTGCAATTCGGTCTAAAATTGAAGATTTGTATAAAGGACATACACACAGAGAACGGCTATTATATATATATAGACTAGCAGAACTACTCGGCTTCGCCCGTGTCAATTATAAGAAGCCTTCCAGGTAAAATAAATTAATACGAAATAATACGGCAATCACAGTAACTGAAATTTGTGCATTCCCATCCACAAATCGTTATAAAGACAATCAAAAAGCATGGCGTTATTGTCTTGCAACCATAGTAAAATCCCTGAGCTTTAATAACAGAATGCACGTTTTCTTTGGCGGGTATAAGAGAAAAATATGTGATTTTCCTGACAGTAAGAAAAAAAGAAAATCTTCCAAATCGCGCAGCACTTAGTGAAATTCTCGTTTGTATGGTATTATCTACATTATAAAGTAAAAACACTATGTCAGTGCCCATAAATTGTAACCCATAAAATGTGCCTTTACTGCAATTTTTCTAACTTTTAAACATCACATAATTTCATTTTTTACAATGTCGAATAGAAAAAAGTTCTCTCAAATGAAATTTGTTTGAAAATTGTACCTCAGTTTTCTGATTTTAATGGATTTTAAAGTAATTTTTAAGCATGGATATTTTTAAAGCTGAGTGCAACCAGATTACGAGAGATGAACCTGTTTACACTTAATGCAATAGTATAAAGAAAAGACGTCTATGAGTAACGCTGGTATCATATTTTCGGTGGCAACAACCTAACACAACAAATTTCCCTTTTATTGCAGTTTAACGTCTAAACATTATACATTCAATTGTTCCAACGTATTATAGAAAACAAAAGTACTTTCAGTGATATTTGTTTGTAATGTTTATCTCAATTTACGAATTTTTTATGGGTTTTAAAATAATTTTTAAGCATGCATATTTTTTAAATATGCTTGCAACCCAAATACAAAAGATTAACTCAAATGTTCAAAAACATTGTAAATAATTCAGAATTTGTTTGCTTTCGCGTAATATTCAATAACTAAATTAGCAAACGAAATTAAAACGCCAAAAATAAAATAAAATAAAACACGAATTTAACAGATATCAAATTGCACTATTAGTTTTTTAGGGAAGATTTTAGTGCGTAACATATTGTTTTCTGTTGCTTAGTCATAGAATTATAGGGGAAAGTTATATAATCATGTGAATCCAATTATGAAGGATTAGTCTTATTAGCTGAATAAAAAATGCAGAACTATTTTTATCTCTAAGTATATTGACGTGTTTATTTTCGGTAATGGGGCTGTGCGCTAGGGTATTCTTATTTTAATGAGTGTGCCTGACACCTATTATGGCATGCACCTTTGTTTAAAACAATATAGAATGACTTATGTTTTAAGCGACTATCTGGCATGCAACTTGATTACAAAATACTAACCTGCAAATGCTTAAGGTGCTTCTCCAGTTCCCTGCTCAACAACGCGAAACTTTCTGACACATTTTCTGACTCATTCATTTTTCATAAATAAATTATTTATCGAGTTATGAGCAATTGTGGTTGCGTGACGGCCGGTTTTTATCCTTTATTGCACTGTTGCGTTCGAAATTCAGTTCAAAACACCAACTGAAAGATCTTATACCTTTACCAACAAATGGAAACTATCTTTCGATTACATAGTTTCTAAATAAGAACTCCTGTCAATTTCATGCGTTTCCGAACAAAAATTAATTAAAAAATATGTCAGAAAATAGCTTCTTTGGATTTGAGAACAGCCTTAACTTGAAGTTTATGAAAAACTCACATTTTTAGTTTTAATTTTGGAACTCGCGAAATTTAAATTCAGAAAAAGGATGTTCTTTTGACGCATTGTGGTAATTTTTTTAACTTTTAAAATTAAAATACATGTTTTCTTCGGCGCGCGTAACAAAAGTATACAATATCTTCATAATACGGGGAAAAATGCAAAAAAATACATTCAAATGAGGTAGTAGCTACTAAAATTTTATTTAGAAAATTTGAAATTTTATTGAAATTAAATCTACAATGATTAGATGAAATGATGTCATTTTCCATAAATTTTAAATCAGGACATCTGTCAAGATTTTTTTTGAAAATGTAAATAACCGCTCTCTTTTTGTTATAAATCACAGAAAATGTTAGCGCTGAATCTAAACCAATACAACACTTAGCGATAACGTATAGCTATAAGATATGGCTGTAGTATACAATCGAAGTAGTAAGCAAAATATAGGAGCCATACGTTTACAATGAGTTTGATTACGCGTTGAAAAGATTTGATAGAATGTGACGTCATATCTAGCCTTTTTTTTCTTTTTGTTAAATTGTTTTCATAAAATTGGACTGTTTGTATTAAAATAGATGTTTTAATTTTAAAAAAAACATTCAAATTGAGGTGCTACGTTATTTACCCGCTCTTATAGTTAAAGTTTTTATTTTATATACAAAAAAATGTAAATTTTCTGTTTAGAATGACGTCAATATCAAACACGCAAAAATATAGTAAGAAAATCTTAATTTTTATCGGCAAATAGAAACAAAATACACGCGTTATCCTTTTTTATTCACATTATTGTGTCATTTTTTAGGGTTTGGCAACAGGAAAGAAACGTTTGAATTAAAAAAGATTTAAAAAGAGATATCTATATTATAAAGGACAAACATATCTGTGCGTAACGCATACGTCATTCTGCGAATGGCAACACTTTCAAATTTGAAATGAATTTTCGTTTTGCAATTTTCACTACTGAAAATTTTTAAACTTCTACACATCGCACATTTTCAGTTTTTATACCATTGTATGAGGAAAAAAATGTACTTTTACATGCAATTTCTTTGAAATCTGTATCTCAATTTATTTTTGAGATATTACTTTTTTTAATAGTTTTCTGTACCAATTTTGTAATTGTGGCAACAGAAGTACTCCATTTATATTACAAAGGACAATAATCTGTGCGTAACGCTGATGTCATTTTGCAAATAGCAACGCTTCACGATGAAATTTCGGTTTTCCAATTTTCCTTTCTGCAATTTTTCAATCTTCTGAACATCGCACATTATAATTTTTTACACTGTCGTATAGGGGAAAAAATCTACTTTTAAATGCAATTTGTATCAAAACGGTATCTTAATGGTCTGACTTATTATGGTTTATAAAATAATTTTTAAGAGTGATTTTTGAAATTTATCTCGATCGCGCACTGGCGGGCTCCATTACGAAATATTAATAAACAATTTGCACAAAAAAAAGAGTTCAGAATTTATCTATGGCTAATTTTCTACAATGAAATTAAAGCTTCGTCAAACAATAAGTAAAAGAATATTATATAAAAAAGCACGAATTTAACTTATCGAACAATTTAAATTTTTTGAGCCGAATTGGAAAAAATATGGACTTTTAAATGCAATTTGTAGGAAATAGATAAGTTTTGAAATAGAGTTGCTAGGCAACTGTTAAAGTAAAAGGGAAAGAATAATCTATATCTTGAAAACAAATGACAGCTTTTTTAGGCATCTTCCCTGAACTTTCTACTGAACCAATTTTGGTAATTATTCTTTTTTAAGTGAAAGCTGTTCATTTGTAGATGAACTCGCACTAGCTATTTTTCTAAATATTCCCACTTTTATATTTTAAATTTAATATGAAAAGTTTTTTGAAATTTCATCAAAATAGTAGCAATTGTATTATTTCCACTGTTGCAGAAAAAGGAAATGTTGGGGTTTATTTATCCTTATTGATGCCATTTCATCATTACAATTAAAAATAACTTTAGTCTCAACAGAAAATGACGTCACGCTTTAAAAAACATGCATTTTCTCTCATAGAGCTATGTTACATTTCAATATATTTTCTTTCGGCTGATATCGAATTTACGACACTTGGCGTAATGCTTCAGTAAGTGCCATATTTAAAAGAAAACAATCCTTTCCTTAGATAAAACTATATATTTTACCACGAATACATCTAAAAGACATCAGTTTCTGGAATTTGTAGTCGGCGGTACTGAAATTAGAATCTCAAGCCAAAGAATAAATTTACACATGCAAAGTTGTAGATAACAAAGGTGACTTCACGTTAGAAAATCTATCTATTTTGTAAAGGAAAATATGTCCGTACGTAACGCTGACGTCATTTTGAAAATGGCGACGCTTGACATTTAAATTTCGGTTTTCCAATTTATTTTACTGCAAATTTTTTAACTTCTAAACATCACACACTTTTAATTTTTACACCGTTACATGGGGAAAAAAATCTACTTTCAAATGCAATTTGCTTGAAAACTTTATTTTAATTGATTTATTTATCATGGCTTTTTAAATAATTTTCAAGCATAACGTTTTTTAATCTATTGCGTGCAGGCTCCATTACGAAATAAACCATTTGCACGTAAAACAATATAAATAGTTCAGCATTTGTCCCTGACTAACATTTCATAGTGAAATTAAAACTTTATCAATCTATTATATTAAAAAGGGAATGTCCGTTTGTATTTCACAGCTGTCTCTCCTGGAATATGGAATGTTGGGTGATCAAATTGACGCCAGTTATCCACATAGGTCCAAAGATGTCAAAATTTGTCGTATAGTTTTAAAATTTGATTAGTTTTCGATATATATATATATAATAACCATTAATTTTATATATATATATATAAATGACATTTATGTAATGATGGAAATTAAATTCCTCCATTTTTTTTAATAAAAAAGAGAAAACAGAAAATGACAAGTGTTATTAGATATCATTGTTTGACATTATTTTTAAATTGAAATTAATGTTTATTTGAATAATAGGGAAAATAATAATGTGATTGAATAGTATTTTTCAAGAAAACTTCACGAAATACAAACTTATGTTCACATATAAAAATATTAAACAGACATACAACAATAAATACAATAAACCCAACTGGAGTGAAATAGCCAGAGCTTGGAATCGAATCCGGAACCACAGCATTCCAAGCTATCGCTCTAACCACTGAGCTACTCCGGCCGATACGTGAGTCTGCAATTTTTCACTAATAAGCCATGTTGGGGAAGTCACCAGCAATCTATACGACACCCTTGGATGACCGAACAACGACGACGGGACATACGACCCTATACGACCCGAGAACGACTCAGATATCGGCCGGAGTAGCTCAGTGGTTAGAGCGACAGCTTGGAATGCTGTGGTCTAGGGTTCGACTCCTTGCTCTGGCTAATTTTTCACTCCAATTGGGTTTATTGTATTTATTGTTGTACGTCTGTTTAATATTCATATATACCGTTAACAGTTGAATTGCAGGCGTTATTTATCTGTGTTTTATTATATATTGTAGTGTGTGTGTGTGTTTGTTTTATTTTATATTCACATATTCAAGCATGAGAATCCGTTTAGGTTAGAAACAAAAATTCGACTATCAACTGAAACATTGAGATCTGTTGACGTCAAAAGAAAAAAAAACCCATCATAATTAAACATCATTATTTTGATTTAATTTTAAGTCGAAAAGTAGATTTTCAGCTATTGCCTTAAGATGGCTATTAAAAAAATTTCAGAAGCAGACATTATAAACGAAATGTTTTAGCGAGAAAATTTTTTTTCTCTAAATATTTATTTTAATTCATAAATATAAAATGCTTCTGAATAAATTAGTCAAAACAAATTCATTTTTGTATAAGTTGACCCAAATGACAACATTTCTATCATAAAGTTATGGTATATGTGCATTTTTAATCGGAAAACTTTTGACTCAAAGTGTAAATATTATTATAATAAATATTATATGTAAATATTATAATAATTATTTGAAATATTGTATTTAATAAAAATTAATACTTCAATTTCTTTCTAAATTTACAATAAAGATAGATTTCATTTTTCGCAAAAGGATCGATTGATCTCATGCAATTCAAAAGCAACACAACGGGTTGCTACTCAACTAGTTTCTATAATGTTAAATTATGGAAGTGGTAGAAAAAAGGGATAAATAGTGGTCTGATAATTTTTTTAAAGTAGACAATGATCTTTTCTACGTTCTAAAACGTACGTACGTCGAGTTTCGTGCAAATCGGTCAAAAATTAAAGATTTGTATAAAGGACATACCGGGTGTCCCAAAAAGGACTGACTGATTTTAAAATTCAATAACTTCCAAACGGTGACAGATATTAAAAAAATTCTTGCAGGAGGGTTATGCATAAAGTCAAAAGTTTTATTACAGTGATTTTCGATTTTAGTTCGAATTACAAACAATAGATGGCGCTGAGATCAATAGAGGCTAAATTCAGGCTCGATTTTTGGTACTTCGTGGCCCGGATAATACATTCCCATCTCCTTTTTCTGCATGGAACAACAGAAAGGACCAAAAATCGAGCCTGTATTTAGCGACTATTGCTTACAGCGCCATCTATTGTTTGTAATTCGAACTAAAATCGAAAATCACTGTAATAAAACTTTTGACTTTATGCATAACCCTCCTGCAAGAATTTTTTTAATATCTGTCACCGTTTGGAAGTTACTGAATTTTAAAATCAGTCAGTCCTTTTTGGGACACCCGGTACATACAGAGAACGGCTTTTATATATATAGATTACTCAATAACTCTGAAGTATGACTATTCATCAATATCTTTTGTTTTCAAATCGTTTTTTTTAAAGCTTCGAATAAAGAAGTATAAGAATCATCAATATTTTGTAATTGTTTCACAGGGACGGTTAAGGCTGATTGTAAATACAGCTTTTGCGCATCATTTAGCTCAACGTTATTATCAATTAATGTGGTGAATTGTAACTTAAAATTCATCCACTCTGTGTAACGACCCGAAAATTGGGGTAGATTAATTGACGGCAATTTGATTTTTGCCTCATTAGAACTGCTTCTATCATTACTAATATTTTGGCTTTCGACATTAGAAATACTAGGCTTTATTAAATCAAGAAGACTTACTTCGATAACTTCTAACTGTTCTTCGATTTCCGTCAAGGAATTTTCAAAATCCCCCAAATCCTCATCAGATATTATGGAGTAGGCTTCGTTCCTTAATTCATCAGTCTTCTTTTTTAACATTTAAAGAGAATTTAATTTCAAATCCAGTTCTTTAGGACCAAGTTTCGATTTCAATGCATTTGATATTCCTGTAACTTGGCCGCGTATATTTACACGTTTTCGATTCAGAAACACAGTTCCTGAAATCACTGGAGCAGTAACAGACATTATCTCTATAAATTCTATAACAAGGTAATTCGAGTGATCCAAGGGCGTTGATTCTTCAAACAGTGTTCTAAATGAGTGCTGCGGTTCGAAGGGCCAAAAACTTTGTCGGCGATAGCTTCATTATGGACTGTAGAAAATACTTAAAAATACTAAATGAATTCTATTGCGTACTCAATGGATTGTCCACATTTACAAAACTTAACAAAAACATTTATTATTTACAAAAATATTCCAAAGGGACTGGCAGCGGTTGATGCACAGCGCTTACGTCTAAGAACACATCATACTCAACTGGCGGGGAATTCTCGCCCGCGCCCCTTTCAGTCCAGAGCGCTCGCAGCGCCCTCTCACTATCAATTATGATGCAGGGAGGAAACATTGGTTGAAATTTTAATTATTCATTTATGTGTTTTATATTATTTAGAATATTGTTTGAAAGTGTTAAATATTCAGTAAATGGTTTTATATTGGTTAAAATATTCTTCTGATTAAATGTCGCGTTATGGCCATACAGTTTTTTTTATACCAGCAGGGATTTAAAGTTTGTTTTGTTTTTAATAGGAGTTTTGTTATGGTTAAAGCTTACTATCTTGTTAGGTGCGTTCGTAATTATATAAAAACGTAGCACCTATAGTCGTCGTTCAGTCTGTCTGTCCGCATATAACAGAGCCAAAACTACCCAACCGAATAGTCTGAAATTTTAAATATATGATTGTTGCAAAATTTTGTCGAGCCATTTCAAATTTTATGAAAATCGGATGTATAGTTTAATTACAGGGACAATCAAAAGTTTTTCTTTACATTACGGCCAGTGGGAAAAATTATTGCAAGTGCATTTTAATGATGTTACAGCCTTCCGAAAGGTCTGAAATTTTAAATACATAATTGTTGTAAAATTTTGTCGAGCCATTTAAAATTTTATGAAAATCGGATGTACAGTTTAATTACAGGGACAGTCAAAAGTTTTTCTTTACATTACGACCAATGGGAAAAATTATTTCAAGTGCATTTTCATGACGTTACAGCCTTCCGAATGGTCTAAAAATTTAAATACATAATTGTTGCAATATTTTGTCGCGCCATTCAAATTTTATGAAAATCGGATGTGTAGTTTAATTACAGAGACATTCAAAAGTTTTCCGTTACATTACGGGGAATGTGAAAAAAATTATTGCAAGTGCATTTAAATGATGTTACAGACTATGCACTTATAAAGTGCAAAATATATGCATTTAGTACAATATGGGGTGCAAAAAATATTTATAAAACTAGTTATAGTACGAACGCACCTCATTTGCTACGTTTGACGAGCAATTTCCAACTTGTTTTATTAAAATCTTGTTTATATGAGTTGTAACGGTAAAGCTCACGCTGGGGAATAATTTAAGTGAATTTTCGGCATTTTTGGGGTACTCGTTTTATTGTTTTGCTAAAGTTAAAAATGTCTGAACTTAATAAAGCTCGTAAAGAGGATTTGTATCAGGTTGCGTTAGAAATGAATTTAGATGCGCAACCCTCTATGACCGCTGTCACATTGCGTGAAAAAATTAAATCATCCCTCTCGTAAGAAGTTGATTTTGTAAATTCGTTAGTCAGAAACCAAATTTCCACTCTCGAAGAAGAACAGTGTAGACGAAACTTAGAGGAAAAACAAAAAGCAGCAGAGTTAGAACAGTGTAAACTAGAATTAGAAGAAAAGTATAGAGCGGAAGAGTTAGAGTTAAAAACAGCTTCAGATGAATTTTGAGCTTGAGAAGCTCAAGTTACAGGCTCAGAGCCAAAGTGCCTCCAGTGGAGCTGTAGGTGGTAATGCAGCAGGGGTAATGTCTCACCCGGAGAGTAAAATAAACATCCAAAAGCTGTTGCCTACATTCAGGCCAGAAACTGATCATGTAACCTTGTTTTTGGTGCTCCTGGAACGTCAGCTAAAGCTCTCGAAGGTCCAGAGCATCTATAGGTTTCGTATTTACTCAGCGTTGTACCATCTTCTATCTCTACGCTTATCGCTCGTGAATCAGAAGAAAACGCTTCAAATTTTTCACATGTTAAAGATTTACTTCTAAAAAGGTTTGAAATTAGTGCCGAAAAGTTTAGACAGCTGTTCTTTACTCATTGGAAGGCCAAGGAAATTACTTGGCGAGATTATTATTTCGAACTTCGAGCTTATTTTGAAAACTGGCTTAAAGAAATAACTGTAACGTCTTTTGAAGATCTCCAGGATCTTATCATAGCTGATCAAATGAAAAGGCGCGTGCCTGTTGATTGCAAACAAGATATGTTAGATGATTGGGAAATTTAAATTCGCCAGTCGACCTTGCTGAAAAATTAGATGCGTATGATATTATAAGATCTACGTTCCCTAAAAGAGATCCGGTTGTACCCCAAGATAAAAAGAGTTTTCTCGTCGAGAAAATAGTTGGAAGCAGAGTAAGCCTCCAAGAGAAGACAGATCTCCCCCTAAGTTTGCTAATCGACGCATAGAATCCGATATTGTTTGCTATGGTTGTGGTAAATTGGGATTTATAAAGAAGAAATGACCAGATTTTTCCCCTACGGTTAAAAAACAAACTGTGCAAGCACAACGACTCCAGCTATATAGTTTAAATACATCAGCAGTTTCAGCTCCAAATGTGCCTATCACGATCTGCAATAAGAAGTTGTTGGTCTGTGCAGATACGGGAGCGAATCGTTCTATTGCGGGAGAACGTATGTATGAATTATTTGTAAAAACTGGTGTTACCCTGAACTCTCATACTCATGCTGTAACATTAGCTGACGGAATTACGATGGTTAGAGACACTTTGTCAGCCACTGTGCCTGTAGAGATTGAAGGCCAAGTCTTCGAAACGGAGTTCATTGTATTACCAAGGGTAATAGAACTCTTTTAGGTATGGATTTCTTGCATAATGCTAACATAGTGTTAGATACCGCCAACAAAACATGTCATTTCAGTGATAAACCTCGGAAAAAGTTTTATTTTGTAGACAAATACGAAGAAGAAAATAATTCGTCAGCTAGTGCGGTCGAAGTCACTCCGTACGCTGTACGTGACCATGAAGGCAAAAATCTAAATTCCGATGAAAGGGACAAAATTAACGATGTTCTGAAAAGGTATGAAAAAGTTTTCAACCAGGGAGAGAGACAACCCCGTTTGTAGAGCATAGTATCAATACACGTGATAGTGCCCTGTTGCTGCACCAACTAATCGAATGACTCCTCCTTAAGAAAGAAATTCTTAAGAAGAAAATAGAATATGAACCTGGAAAATTTAATGTTGTGGCTGACATGCTGTCACGCCCTGTCTGTAATCATCAATCTGCTTTCTGTGAGACATGCAATTTTGTCAGCATAGACATGCCAACAAGAAGTCCAAAAGATATCAGAGAAACGCAGTTGCAAGATGAAAATTTTAAAAAGATTATAGATTGTTTTGAAGACGAACAGAAAAGCGAAGATTTCGCCAATTGGACTGATAGAGGATTCCTGATAAATCAAGGTGTGCTTTATAGGTATGCTCCTGAATCAGATGCCGAGGAAGCGCAACTGATCATTCCAGTAAAAGAAAGACAAAATATTTTGAAACTTCATCATGACGACCCCTCAGCCGAGCATTATGGTGAAGCAGGAACTTATCAGATAATTGCTAAGAGATATTATTGGACAGGCATGAGAGCATTCATTTCTGAATATGTGAAGAAGTGCCCAGAGTGCGCCCGTTATAAAGCATAAAATCAGAAACCAATCGGTTTATTACGAACACCTGCTTATGCTCAGCGGTTTGAGACCCTCAGCATTGATATCTTTGGACCATTGCCTCCTAGTAAAGATGGGCATCGATGGATTTTTATAGTAGAAGATTGTGCCACTAAGTGGGTAGAACTATTTGCCTTAAGAACTGTCACTGCACAAGAATGTGCGACTATTCTGATTGAAGAGATATTCCTTCGTTATGGTATCCCAAGAAGATTCATAAGTGATAACGGCCCTCAGTTTGTGAGCGCTGTTCTACAACAAGTTTGTTACATTCTTGGAATAGACCAATCATTGACACCTTTGTACCTGATGAACAAGCTTTCATATTAGACAAAAATGTCATAAATTTCAACTTACCCTTTCTGTCAGATAAGTTCCCGCTTGTTTCGTCGTGAGTTCGGACTGCCGAATTATGATTTGACTTAATTCAATAACTCACTCGACTAAAATAATACATCACTCGGTTAATCTTGAATACTTACTGTAAAAGCACTTATTTTCGCGAGGCTTTAATTTTCGAGATTTTCGCGAGCCCGTCGTAATCGCGAAAATTGAAGCCTCGCGAAATATTTTTTTTTAGCTTCAAATAATAATTAGAAATCAGAAATTTTTCACTTATCCAAAATTTAATGATTACAGTTATGGTTCCTTATGGTTACTTTAATAAGAAATAAGTACAAAAATTTCTCGAATACTTACATTATTTCTTGAATGCTGTACAATTATTTCTTGCATAAAAACAATACAACACTTAATAGAATGCAGCTCATTCACTTACAATATTTATACCAGCTTCTTTGAAGCCATTCAAAATTATCTCATGTTTTACTTCAACTCCATTAAATGTGCGCACAAGCCAAGAAGCGTGAGTCGGTTTTAGTCGTGATATTCGCAGGTCCACAGATTCTTTTCCCTCTAGAAATTTAAGCTCATTAGAATACCACTCAATAAACTCATTCTTGAGCAAACGCTTGAACTCGCCGTTTACAGTTAAGTCCAAAGGCTGGTGCTCTCCTGTGCAGGAAGCGGGCACAAAAACTGGAATAATATTCCTCTTCTCTAGTTCAGCCAGAAAAAGAGGATCTTGGTGTGCCTTAAAAACGTCGAATAATGCTACACCAAGTTGTTCTGGCACTAGCCTGAGAAGCTCTCTCTGCTTGTCATAATAAGGTACAAGAATATTCTCGATGTATCGGATCATTGTGTCAGTATTGCTCCAGTGCGAATCGGTGTGCTATATATCCCAGTCGGCGGGAAGTGTAAACTTTGGATGACAATTTGTTGTTTTTCCAGCGTACAACAATTGTGGTGGAAGTAGATTTCGAGAAAGAGAACATGCTAACAAAAGAGTCATCTCTCTTTTATCTTCCATGCCGATTATGGACACTTGTTTTGAACCACGTTCTTCCAATGTGTATTCAGATGTAGGCACAAACTTTGCGTTTGTCTGATCGAAGTTAACGAACATCTCAGGGGAACAACATTCTTTTGGATCACTGTACGTACACGGTTAACGAATTCGTCACGAATAGCTGGGAAGTCTGGGGATAGTTTTCTTGCAGCTCTGGTGCCCTTTCTACGGACAAAGTTCATTCTTTCCAGCAGGCTTCTGGCCCAACTCGCGCTCAAATCGAAAGAATTTAGTAGAGATGGATCATGTGATTTCACAATTCCTTTTGCAGCTGCAATAACAATTGTGCGGTTCACTATTCCTCCAGCAATCCGCAAATTACGTATATATGTTTGAACCCTTTCGTCGAAATCACCAAGTTTTAAGAAGCGACCGTGATTACCGTGCGGTAAAGTTGTTACATCGGTTTTAGCTTCTTTCGATGCTTGAATGTACTGTTTCTTTATGCTGCGAACCGTTGATTCACTCACCGGCCTTCCCAGTTCAGAGGTGAAATGTTTCACTGCTGCAGAATTTCCGTTCATAGTAGCATATCGGCCAATTTTGGACCTCAGTAATTCGTTGTACACTGCATACTGCCCACGTTTCACACCACGTTTTTCTTTCAAAGCAGTAGAAACCTCGGTATTAGAAGATATTATTTCTTTTGATTCAACAAAGGACTTAGCGTTTCTTGCATCCAGAAGTCCTATCGGCGGTGGAGCTCCTATAGGAATTTTTTCTCCGGTGTCCGTCAACTTGTACAGGTATCTCCACATTTTTATTTTTTTTTTACGGCACTGATTACACGTTCTCTCTCCTAAATTTTCTATCTCGCACTCACAGACATGGATTGTCCGAATGCGAGAAAAGCGGAGGGGGCCTGGTGATTACACTTTCGGTGCAAAAGGGGGTGTTATCTACAAATAATCATTTAAACATAATAAATTAGTCAGAAATGAAGTAAAATAATTTCTCAATTCAATAAGTGAGATTTATTGTCATTATAATCATTTTCTAAATCATTAAGTAATATTTATTGATGTTGTAATCATTTCCTAAAGCATTAAGTGTGATTTATTGCCTTTATATATTTATTCTATAATGAGCGTAGGCGCCTCTGACGCGTCAAAAAGAACACTTGTTTGGGGTGGAATGTGCGTGTTGAGCCAAGGTCAAAGTTGATAAGTACCGCTTGTTGTTTTTAGAGCGATGGGGTGAGGGGGTTGGCGAACTTTTCGGACAAAAGGAAGTTTCTTAAAATGCCTTATGCAAAAGGGGTTCTATTTAGGTAGTTTCGGAATTTTTCAACCTTCGGTTCTGTTCATATCAAATTCGCGAAAATTACGGCTCGCGAAAATAAGTGCTTTTACAGTATTTACAAATATATTACCTTCGTCGGGGCTTGTCTGGCGGCGACCTTCGGGACGCGCCACGGGGCTTGTCTTGCGGGTGGTTCCCTGCGTGGGCAAATGGGCTTGAAAGAGCCTGGGACCGGAAGGCGGTCCCCTTTTTGGGGGGCAACCACCGTCTTACCCTTTCTGTCAGATAAGTTCCCGCTTGTTTCGTCGTGAGTTCGGACTGCTAATTATGATTTGACTTAATTCTGTAAGTAACTCACTCGACTAAAATAATACATCACTCGGTTAATCTTAAATACTTATTTACAAATATATTACAAAATATTTACAAGATTATATTACTTAACATTTAAGTGTTTTAACTTCAATCGAATCATAACGGAGGCGCAACTCCGTTCACAAAAACAAAACATTATTCTAAAGTTTTTCAGTTCTGTTCAGTTCACTTAGACGTAAAAGTTTTTAGTTGAATTCAGATGTCACTGTCACTGCAAAGGGATGCAGAGGGAGCTGTCCGCGATATACTCCTTCGTTAAGTTTTGCCAGGTCAAACTCAACCACAGTCGTGGACAAGTTCAGGAGGTCTAAACGTTCTAGTGTTCATATCACCCGTCCAAATTTAGACATTCTAGGAGAATCCTTTTTAACAGAACCAGGAGAATCTTTAAGGTGAGCAGACTCGATGATTTTCGGAGAAAAGTCATTTGCCTGGAAATTCGCTTCCATCAGACACAACTTTTGTACTGGTCGAAGCAACTCACCAAACTTAGTTCGTTACTTTGCCAATCGTACTATGCGTCTTTACCTGGAAACAACTGGATGACTTTTCCTATAGGCCAATTCATTCTTTTTTCTTTTGTATTAATTATAACAATATCTCCAACTGAGAGTTCAGGATACCTGTTTGACCTTTTACGATAATTTTTCAGCTGTCCCAAATATTCTAGTCGGAAACGTTTTCTCAAATCTTCACGAATTTTCATCCAATATTCATATCTTCTTTAAAGATAACTTGCATCTATATTGTCCATATCAGGAACACCACCTTCTTTAATTTCACGAAGAAACATGGCAGGGGTTAAGTGTTCTAATTCAAGATCTTCAGATATGTATGTTAACGGTCTGGAGTTTACAACATTTTCACAATCGCAAAGAATAGTATTAATTTCTTCATATTTCAATGATGCATTTTTTAACACCTTTCTGAGGATATTCTTCATCAATCCTATCATACGTTCCCAGAATCCTCCGCACCAAGGATATGCAGGCGGAATAAATTTCCAAATAATTCGTTCTACAATATGTTCTTTAATCACTCTTTCCCAATCTATTTTCTTTAATAAACAATTTGAACCAACGAAATTACTTCCATTGTCTGTATAGACAATCTGAGGTCTTCCACGTCGTGATATGAATCGTCGAAATGCAAGCAAGAAACTGTCAGTGGACAATGAAGTGACAAGTTCGAGGTGAATAGCTCGATATGCGGCGCAGGTGAATAAGACAATCCAAGATTTTGACCCTTTCTTCAAAAACAAAGATCCAGCCAGATCGATACCTATGACTTGAAATACAGAACAGTCTTTAATCCTATCTTCCGGCAATGGTGGTATTTCAACATCGTGGGGTTTGGCATCAAACTTCTTACATCTTACACAATTCTTCAGATCTTTCCGGATCGTTTTACGACTTTTTAAGATCCAATATTTCTCTCTTAAGACTGCCATTAATGTTTGAACTCCACAATGTAGTGATTGATCATGTTTCTCAATTATTAGTTTCGTAACAACTGGGTGGTCAGATGGCAAAATTATAGGTAGTCTGAAATCCTCCAAGTCTTCTCTCATAATTATTCTGGATTTAAGTCTTATGAGTCCGTATGGATCAACGAAGGGTTTAAATGACGTAAGCGTTCATCCTTCTCTGATTTGAAGCAACCTTTTTGCACAATTTTCCATACAATGACTTCAGCTCTTTTAATTTCTTTAATTTTTAAATTCCCAAATGTTCGTTCTTTTTTGTTAGTTTTACAGTTGTCAATAAATCTCTTCATCCAAGCAGTGATTCTAATTATTTTCTTGAACTGTGAAACTCGAGAAAAATATGGAAATTCTTCATCTAGAGAAATCAAAGAAGATATATGACTGTCTTCTTCTTTTCTTTAACAACCTCATCCTTTTTCGGAGTTATATCAAAGGCTGGCCAAAAGTCTGGCTCAAGTTTCAGCCACGACGGACTTTCATGCCATTTCTTAATTTTAAGTGTTTCTACGGAACATCCTCTTGAAAGAATGTCAGCGGGATTTAAATTCCCAGGAACAAACTTCCAGTTTTACGGATTACTTTGTGCCCTAATTTCTTTGACCCTATTCATCACGAATACACCCCGATTTTCTGTATTCTTAATCCAATACAATGTATTCATCCAATCCGTCCAGTAGAATATAGGAATATTTTCCAATTTTAAATCTTGCTTAACTGTTTTCATTAGTCTCACTCCAATAGCGCAAGCTAACAATTCAAGTCTACAAATTGTTATATGTTTCAGGGGAGCTACTCTTGTACGAGCTTTTACAACTTGTCACGATACTTCAGATTTGTTTTTACATCTTAAATAAATGCATGTGGCATATGCCTTTTGGGAGGCATCACAGAATACATGATAAGACAAATCTGTATTTGAATTAGGATTAAGCATCATATACCGGGGAATTTTCAACTCTGTCAAATGACACAAATCCTTTTTCCATTTAAGAAATTTTTTACGCACATCTTCGGGAAGAGCTTCATCCCATGTAACCTTTAGCTCCCAACACTTTTGTAGTAAGAGTTTCGGAGCCAGTGTCACACCACATGAAAAACCTATTGGATCATAAATTTTGTGTGCTTCTGATAAGATCACTCTTTTTGAAATGCATTGGTTTATCGGATTCATTTATTCCTTTAATGTCGCAACTTAATGTATCTTCTTATAAATCCCAAATGAGGCCAAGAATAGAAACCGTTTTCCTTTTATTTGAATTTTCGGACACAGAAATTTCCGAAAAAGTATCATTACCAGCAATTTCGTTCTTCGTTGGCAAATTATAAGAATCAATCTTGCAATTCAAATTTAGCATTCGCTAAAATTTCAACAGAATCACTTTTAAGTTTTCGCAGTTCTTCTTCATTATTTACACTTGTATTAAATTGTCAACATACCAAGCTGCAGAAATTTTTTCCGCCGTTGATCTAAGATGTTCAGGTACGTCATTTAGTAACTTAGTTAAACTAGCACTCAATAAGAAGGGACTACTGGAAATTCCGAAAACGACTCTCCCATGTCTATACATCTTAAAATGTTCCGGATTACCTTGTTCCCACCATAAGAATCTCAAAAAATCTCTATCTTTCGGATTAAGTCCTATTTGTAGAAAAGCCTTTTTGATATCAGAACTTACACCGATGCATTTTTCTCGAAACCTGTTGATAATTGCAGGAATAGTTTCTAGCAAATTAGGCCCCTTTTCTACACAATCATTTATTGACGGAAACCCCTTAATTTTCGCTGACCTATCAAATACTGGTCTTATTTTTGTTGTTGTGGATTTCATTCGAATAACGGCACGATGGGGTAAATAATGGCAGGAATTATCATATTCATTTTTCGGGTACAATTTCTATAATTTTTTCTTCCCAAGATTTGAAAACCGCTTCGTAATCTTCTAAGAAACCCTTTTCTTTCTAATTTTTTACTGTAGTTTTTAATCTTCTCTCAGCGATCTCTACATTATTAGGGAGTGCGGGATGGCCCTCTATCCAAGGTAAACAAGACTTCAAACCTGCCTTCGTTATCCCTTTTAACCGTTGAAAGAAAATGTTGCAGTGTTTGTTCTTGCAACTCTTTTTTAGTTTCATTTTCGGATGGATCTAAAATTCCGAGAGTATCAAGATTCCACAATTCAGCAATTTTATAATCTGATACGTGCATCGAAAATGTAAATGAGTTGTCAGTTTTATTTTCTATTTCCAAAGGAAATTTACCCATAACTGTCCAACCTAAGTAAGTTTCGACACATACTAAACCACATTTTAATTTTCTTATCTTACCGGTAAGTAATTTTCCTGCAATATCCGCTCCAATAGGAATATGAATTTCAGTTGGGGATGATTCAAACAACAATTTTTCCTTCATGTGGCTAGTGTCATTCAAATATATTCTATGTTTTTTAAGCTCATGTAATAGGGGTTTTATTTCTATTTGTGGTACATCGGAACAAATTTTAGTTAGATCAAAGGCCTTAAAATTCACAATAAATTGTTTATGATTTTCAGAAACCTCCGTTCCACCAAATAGACTATGAACAATGTTGCTCTCACTTATACTTTTGTATTGTATCATTTCAGCAAGAAACTTCGAAACGTATGACTTTTGTGACCCAGTATGAATTAAGCACCTGACAAACTTATTTTCACTATTTCCGCAGATTTTTACAATCAAAGTTTGTAACAAAACTTTCTGTGTGTATGTTTTATTTGTTAAAGTGACATTTCTATCGTCAATTTGTTTTTTCTCATCTACTTTATTACTCTTTTCACAAATTAAAGAATTATGTTTTCTATTGCAGTGATCGCTTCTTATTTTTGAAAAGCAATCTTTTGCTAAATGATTTCCTTTTTTCATACGGAGATAACACATTCTGTTTTTTCTCAAACATGTTCGTCTTTCTGCTACGGACTTAGAACAAGCTTCAGAATTGTGCTTAACTGATTCAGCGAAATCTCCGCAAAAAATACAATGATTTATCGAAACCTTCAATAAAGCAGCAGTAGGAACTGTAAACTTATTTCTTTTTCTCTTCCTCTGCACTTGCGGTGGGTTTTGAACGATAACCCTATCTTGTATTTGAATCGCAGTTTCTCTGCATTCTATTTCTGTCCGTAGAAATTCAAGCAGTTCGTTGACTTCAAAAAGATTATCCTGAGTTTCCCGTTTACGTTGAAATTCCAAATTTAACTCATTGGGAATTAATTAAGTAACGTACCATATGTTCCGGAAGTTACTTCAAGTGAATTTAAACTTCTTATTTGAATTTCAATATTATCATACAGCTTTCGCAAAGCAAAAGTATTATTTACATTTTTAACTGTTTCTAAATTCAACAATTTTCCCATACGAGCATTTATAATCAGGTCTTTACGACCAAAACGCTTTTTGAGTAGTTCAATCGCTGCTATATAATTTTCGCTCGATAGCGAAAACCCACTCATTGTACCAGACGCAGCTCCAGTAGGAAGGAATGCAAATAATTAAATTTATTATTGTCAGTTAAGCTATCATTTTGATGTATCGCATTGTCGAATTGGTTCCAAAAAGATAACCAATAAGCAGGATCTCCATTAAATTTATTAATACTCCATTTCGGTAATTTAATTTTAGAATGAGAGCAAGAAGTCAAATTCTCTGTTGAAATACTTTCGTTAACCGAATTTGTTTTCTTAATAGAACGTTCAGGTTCAACTTTTATTTTTAAAGCATACGTTAGTTTCGATTTCATAGAAATTATTTTTTCAGAATAACCTTCGGCAGTTTCAAATTCAGTTTCTAATTCGCCGTCATCATCCATTAAGTTTTGGATCTGCTCATCTAAAGTTGTTAAATTATTATATTTTGAGTTTAACTGATCAATATGTTCCGTAAGAACAGGAACTTCCTGTACTGATTGTGCAAGATACTGCTCACAAGTATTAATTAATTTCGTAGTCGCCGTTCTAGAAACAGCAAGTTTCTTCTTTAGTTTTTCAATATTAGACATATTTAATCCGTAATTTTAAATATAATTAATTTTATAACAACTTAATATAACAACAATAATAATATAACTTTCAAAATATATTCAATAACTTTCAAAATAATCCTGTTCTCAAAATACGTTATCAATCAATATTATTAATAATATTATCTTCAACAGAATTAAGCATTCAAGACTTTTATTTATTTTTATACTCAATTCCTCATTATACTTCATTATATCCAAGATCAAAACAAACGATCAACAATATTCTTTTCAATAGAACTAAATATTAAAAACTTTCGTCTATAAATAACTTTTCATTCAATTAAGATCAAATCAAATCGGCGTCGCTGTTCGGGCGCCATAAAAATATGATGAACAAGCTTTCATATTAGACGAAAATGTCATAAATTTCAACTTACCCTTTCTGTCAGTGGCCACCCTTCCGGGTGATTCCGAACCGATCCCTTGAGTGGGAGAGGAGACCGGAAGCCCTGTCGAGTTCGTTGTGTACGAATGCGAGGGGGCCGGATGGGGACGAGTCGCTACCTCCTCGAGAGTTGCGGTCGACAGGCCAAGAGTCCGGTGATCACGGGTAACGGACGTTGTGCATGGGTTGCAGGGCCTTCGGGCTCGGTCTTGAGAGTAACCAACGGCACCCGGGTTCTCTGGGCAAGCCGGATAGCGACGATCCATAGGTCGATCCCGATACCGGTATTAGGGCCGGACGGTGTCGCGGGCAAAGACTGGCCAAAGCGATAGGACCCCATCCACCAATTGACTAAGAGGGAGCCTGAGGTGAGAGAGCGGGCTTTGTAGTGGAAAGTCCTTGGTGACTCGCTAGTGACGACGGGGCTCGCTATGCAGGGACTCCCGGAGCAATCGAAGGGCGAGGGTTTCGGACAGCGCCCAGATTACTTTTTAACTTGGGTGGCTCATCCCGCCAAGGACCGCAGCTGAAGCAGTTGGGAGCCGACTCTAAGGTCTGTAGGGTTTAAAGGTGCCCCGTGGACCAAGGAGCAGTCGCGTGGGGAGGCCACTATGGCTCTGGTTGCTCCATGTCGTGCCGTGACCCTTGGGAGGGGGTCGGCCGGCAGGTCCACCCTCGAACGCTATTCCCGCAGGGAAACGGGCCGGAGGCTCTTCGAGCCTCGGAGGAACTCTTTGTCCGACCTAGGTCTTGCGTGTCTATGCGCAACTGGAGTTTTCCTCACCCAGTGGTGAAGACCTAGAGGTGTCTCCACCTAACTTTCGAACGCACTAACAAAGGTAGCGGTCGATCACTGCAGGGGGTCAAGGGCATTCGTGCCTCGGTACCCTCGATGACCGTGAGGTAAGGTAGTGGTGGGTGGGCTTCTGCCGGCCTCCGGTGGCTTCTCCGCCTTTGGGCGGAGTCGAGTCGCCGGGGGCGGGCGGGATTCCGTTCCATCCAACCCCCTAGCGAGGCGGAGTCTATTCCGTCTAGGTGGAGCTTTCCGTGCCCGCCTGGGGTCGCTAACGGTACCTAGTCTGGGCTCCCTGGTTCCCGGTGTGATCCGCGAGGGGTTCCGTCGATCGAGCCGGGGAGTCTGTGCGAAAAGTCCGGAGCTGGGTTGCTTTACGGCCGGAGGGACTCTCCCCGTCCTCCCGGGTTTTCAAGTTAGGGCCTCTAAATAACTTTCTCATCAGCTGGCCCGCATAAATGTCTCTGCCGGAAAATGGTACCTGATCTTATGGGCCTTCCGTAAAGTAACTCCGGTTTGGGAAGCCTCGGTTCAGTTTCGTGGGCGCAGCGTCTTTATAAGCGTCTGGTTCCTGCGGGCTTGCGGTGTCTACCGGATCGGGTAACCAAGCTTAGGGACCACTTGGTTTTTCTAGCTAGGTGGTGAGGACTGTCGAATGCGGCCGTTCGTCTCTTCTTGTGAATAGCCGTCGTTGCGTGCACTGGGCAGCGCGTCGGCTTGACCGGAGTTTGCGTGGGTTTCCGCTTCGTCGGGGATTGTCTGGCGGCGACCTTCGGGACGCGGCACGGGGCTTGTCTTGCGGGTGGTTCCCTGCGGGGGCAAATGGGCTTGAAAGAGCCTGGGACCGGAAGGCGGTCCCCTTTTTTGGGGGCACCCACCGTCTTACCCTTTCTGTCAGATAAGTTCCCGCTTTTTTCGTCGTGAATTCGGACTGCTAATTATAATTTGACTTAATTCTATTCAATAACTCACTCGACTAAAATAATACATCACTCGGTTAATCTTAAATACTTATTTACAAATATATTACAAAATATTTACAAGATTATATTACTTAAAATTTAAGTGTTTTAACTTCAATCGAATCATAACGGAGGCGCAACTCCGTTCACAAAAACAAAACATTATTCTGAAGTTTTTCAGTTCTGTTCAGTTCACTTAGACGTAAAAGTTTTTAGTTAAATTCAGGTGTCACTGTCACTGCAAAGGGATACAGAGGGAGCTGTCCGCGACAGTACCATCCTCAGGCCAATCCGATCGAACGCAAAAATCGAGATTTGAAACCTCGAATAGCAATCCTTGTTGGAGATGAACACTGTTTCTGGATTGATAAACTTACTTTTATTAGATTCGCTATGACTCTGCCAAATCAGATACAACAGGCCAAATTGCCGCTATTTGCAATTTGGTCGATAACTAAGAACAATCGATGATGTACTGAACGATTTCAGAGCTGTTGTGGAAAATGACAATTTTGTTCCGGAAATAACGCCATATCTTAAACGTCTTGCAAATATTTTCAAAAGTGTAAAAGAGCGTGTTGAAATGAAACAAGATCAGCGAAAGAAATATTATGATAAAAATCGTAGACGAGTGTATTTCACACCTGGTGATAAAGTATGGGTTACCCTACACCCTGTGAGCAAGGCAAGTAAAAATAAAACAGCAAAATTTATGCCTAAGAGAGATGGGCAGTACACAGTTTTGACTCAAAAGTCACTATAGTGACATATGACATTGTTAGCCTAGACCAGGTATGGCGAACCTATGGCACGCGTGCCGAACTTGGCACGTATGAAAACTTCTCTAGCACGCGAAAAAAAATTACAGATTATATTCAGTTTATGGAGAACAATCCATTTTATATTTTTTAACAAAAAGCATAGTTTGTGCAACAGGTATATAATTTACTTTAAAATAATCCATAAATTTTGAATGAATTAAGGTATTATAAATTTCAATGAAAGCGCCTTGTAGCGTCATTTTCTCGCCAAACCACTCAGCACGTAGTGTTTTTCAAAAATGTTTGCTTTTTTATAGAATATCAAAGGTTTTTGGAAATTGAATTTTTAGATATACATAGATAGTTTGCATAGCAATATACCTAATTGACAAACTTCTACTTCAGATTAGGTTTTATTTTATTTAGGTTTAGGGTTTTAATTCACTTTAGGTTTTATTATATTTAGGTTATAATTTTGAAAATTGAATTTTAACTGTTACTGTAAATAATATGTATCTATTGAACCAGTTTCTACAACTAAAATGATCAGATTCGGTAGTATACAATAAAAGAAAACTCATTTATAGATTATTAACACGGAATTCTATGCGACATGGTTATATTATTGAGTAAATAGATACAGCATAATAAATAACTTACGAATAGCACTTAGTGTAAGTGTAAAAATATTTAAGTAAAAATTCTATAAAAAAATTATTAGATTTTATCTAAGTTAAAATGTTTCTGGCACGTTAGAATGTTAGTACACAATAATTTCGAAATTTTTGGCACGCATACCCAAAAAGGTTCGCCATCCCTGGCCTAGACAATCCTACTGAGCGAATTGGGTCGTACCACGTTTCCGCTTAGTCACCTTTTCAAGAAACTGAAACTATTCCAGTTGCTTCCTTGAGAAAAAGAGGAAGACCCAGAAAGCATCCTGTTTCCTCTCCGAGACGTAAATCGGAGACAGAGGGGGAGGATGTAATGCGCGCTACCCGTTTCAAAAATAGGCTCTACCTGCAATCACGTGATCGACTTCCGTGAGCTTTCCCGAATAAGAAATGCTGTTGGTTCGTTAGAGTTCTGTTCTGTTTTGAGTTGTGCTAACATGTAAAAGTTATATTCACGCCATTATTATTTTGTGTATATGTGTTATGTGCCGTTCTATTTGTGATGTGCCGTCTTACCAAGATTAAATAAAATAATATTTAAAAATGCTACCCCGAGAAATTGTTATCTTGAAATAATGTGAAAATTCTGTGTGATTTGAATTTCAGCTAGCCCGACAGGAGTGAATATTTCAACCTAATGTTTAAATAATAGAAAAAGAAAGAATTTTAACGATAACAGTTAAAGAATTTTAATTTAATAAGAAGATTTAAATATTAGTAAAAGCAAGCCCTACTAAGATTACAAAAGAACATTAATCTATTTGATAACATGTTTAACTTGAAAATTACATCATTTTCATTTCCACAGTTCCTATGTATTTTGTTTGCTAACCGAAGTTGTCGTCGTCCACAATCGATGCACTTATTGTTGTAAATCATGCATCTTTCGTTCAATCACCTGCCACAAGCAACACATTGAATCCAGTTAGTAGTCGAAGTTGTCTCCTGGTACAGTTCAAGACATTCAATGCAATCATCCTTATTAACCTTAGGTTTTTTTCCCGTCAGTTTTTTATCCCACTTTTTCTGGAAGCATCTTATCTTCAGCTGTTTTTTATGTCTTTTTTCATGCATATTTTGTGGATCAGTAACATTAGTTGCACTCTGTTTCCTTTTGATTTCGATGGCATTAAACTACTTGGAATGAGTGAAAACTTTTCCAAAACATTGCACGTGTTATTAAAAAATTTATTTTAGTCAACAAAATTAAATTATTAGCAAATTAATTGTTTATAAATTAAAAGAAATATATAAATATTCAATTAATTTATTAACAAATATGTTTTTAATTTTATCAACAAAAATAATTACATAAAATTAATTTAATAAGAACTGTATTATTAATTTATTAATAAAAATTTTGTCTACAAAAGTATTTTTTTGCAAATTAATTTGTTCTTAAATTTCGTTTCGACAATTAGGTGTTTTTTACGAAATTATTTCAAAATTGAATCATACGTTAATTTTACACGTAATTTCCAATTCATGCAAATTTACTGCTAATAATTATTGCAAATAAGCTGCGTAATCTCTCCTAGCATTGAAATTTATGGTGAAATGCGCCATCTCTCCTAAGTAGCAGATGCGCAAACTCTCCTATTTTGGTAGGAGAGATTGCGCGGCCTTTTATTTAAACATGGACGCTTTTAAAAGGAATTATTGGTGTTCGTATCCTTAGTCTAGGTTAGTAGTTTATAAGAAATCGTTTAAGTTCAAAATATTTTGTACTACTGACATTCTATAAAAATTCTGAGAAACAGTTATGGAAATTCAAGAACTTACTTTGGAAAAACAAAACAAAATAGCAATGCTTTATCGAAGACGCTTGGAACAATCAATGTGCACATTCATGTAGACACTGCACTAATGCTGCTGTACACAGTGGCGTAGCCAGGATTTCGTTTCGAGAGGGGTCCAGAATTTTTTCTTCAGGTTATATATGTAGTAAAACCTTCCAAGGTAAAATCACAAATGTTCGTAAAAAAATTCCGTTTCACACAGATTTTCGTGTTAGCAGGTATAATTGTATAGTATTATTTTCGATAGCACTGTGGAACATTTCCATTTAAACAGAATTCCGTTATAGGCAAGTTCCATTTTTACAAGTTTTGTGTATTTATATAAATACTAGCAGAACTACCCGGCTTCGCCCGTGACAATAATAAGGATCCTTCCGGATAAAATACATTAAAATGAAATAATATGGCAATGACAATAACTGAGATTGGTACATTCCCGTCCATGAATCATTAAAAAGACCAATCAGAAATATAAATATAAGTAAATTAGTCTTAATTACGTCTACTATTAACTATACCATAATAATACATATTCCAAACAAATGTCAAAACCTATATTAAAATACAATTATTTGCTGAAAAGACGTCATTTCAATAAAAAAAACTCATTAAAAATACTAAAAATGTACATGTTTCGACTCTTTCATTGAGTCATCTTCAGAATATACGAAAAAAAAAAAAACTACAAACACAATCCCAATTGTGACACTATTCTGATGATAGCAACGACCTAACCCATAAATTGTGCCTTCACTGAAATTTTTCTTAGCTTATGAACATCATACAATTTCGTTTTTCACACTGTCGAATAGAAAAAAGTTCTTTCAAATGAAATTTATTTGAAAATTGTATCTCAATTTTCTCATTTGAATGGATTTTAAAGTAATTTTCAATCATGGACATTTTTTAATTTCCATGCAGCCCAATTACGAAAGATATACCTGTTTGCTCTTAATGCAATATCATAAAGAAAAAACATTGTTATGAGTAACTCTAGCATCATATTGTTGGTGGCAACAACCTAACCCAACCATAAATTTAACTTTTACTGCAATTTGAACTTTAAACATCGCACATTTGATTGTTCCAATGTCTAATACAATACAAAAAGTACTTTCAGTAATATTTGTTTGAAAAGCTTATCTCAATTTACGGATTGTTTATCCATTTTAAATTAATTTTCAATCACGGAACTATTTTTAAATATACCTGCAATCCAATCAAGAAAGATATATCCGTTTGCTATTAATGCAATATTATGAAGAGAAGCTATATCTATGAGTAACGCCTATCATCATATTGTTGGTGGCAGCAACCTAACCGCTTAACCAATAAATTACGCTTTTGCTGCAATTAGATCTGTGAACAACACACTTCCGATTATTTCAACGTCTAATAGAAAAAAAAAAAAAAAAAACTTTCAGTAATTTGTTTGAAAAGTTTATCTCAATTTATAGATTTTTTATGTTTCTTAAAGCAAATTTCAAGCTTGAATTTTTTTTTAAATATGCCTGTTACAAAAGTTACAAAAGATTAACTTAATTGCTCAAAAACATTGTAAATTATTCAGTATTTGTTTGTTTTCGTGTACTTTTACATAACTAAATTGGCAAATTTCAGTATTTGTTTTCTTGTGAGAATCTCATTCCGGCTGCTTATAACTTGGGTTCATCTGAAATAATTTTGATTCAT
The DNA here is from genome assembly GCA_963932465.1 of Maratus speciosus. Classification (NCBI taxonomy): domain Eukaryota; kingdom Metazoa; phylum Arthropoda; class Arachnida; order Araneae; family Salticidae; genus Maratus; species Maratus speciosus. The sequence goes on from OZ010792.1 coordinate 42,008,039, forward strand.
CTTGCACTATTAGCTTTTTAGGTAAGGTTTTGGTGCGTAACATTGTTATAAGCAGATTAGTCGTAGAATTATAGGGGAAAATTCCATAATTATGTGGAACTTGATAATGAAAGATTGGTCTTTTTAAAAATTCTGAATGGATTTCATTGGAACTTGCATTGTTTGTTAGATAATTTTACACGGATAGTTTTTAAATATTGCATATAGTTTCACGTCGCTTTAATATAAAATTATGAAAGAACGTCCAATAGTCAGGTGAGCATGATTATAAAAGATTAGCCTTTTTTTAAAGTTCTACTGGACAGATTTTGATGAGATTTGCACTGTTACTTTGGACCGAAATTTCTGGAATAGTTTTAGTATATAACATTTTGTTGTAAATGTTTTGTTATAGAATTAGCTGAAATGCTCTATAATCAGGTGAAACCAATTCTAAATGATTAGCCTTTTAAATAAGTTAGATATTTTTTATGGAATAGTTTTAGTATATTGCATATCCGTCTATCATTCTTAGACAAAATCCTACCGTAAATGATCAACTAAAAATTTGGTCCTTAACAGCCGAAATTTTGTCTTATACATTAGAAAATATAATACCGCAGTGATGATCGTATTGTTTTCAGCCATAAGGAAGGACATTTGAGATAAAGATACATATTGCTTTAAAATGGAAGATCAAATTCACCGATATATTTCCTTTAATTCAAGATTTGTTCGGAGAAACCGACCACCGTCGTGTGCGAAATGTGCTACTCAGATAAATAAGTGATCGTTAAAACGAAAATACCAAAAATACTTTTCCCTGTACTTGTTGAAAAATCTAACAAATATACTAAAGGTTAAAAATATATCCGTGTTTCAAATTAAAAACGATTTTTATTTATATTCTATTAACCCCTTAACCTACGATTTAACCTACGGTTTGGCAAATCCATAGCTACCACTAAAATTTAATAGAGATATTCGCCTTGTTTAATCATGGAATTTCGACGATTAAATTAAACTATATTTATTGTGAAATTTTAGTGGTAAGAATAATTTACATTTGGCTCGATCATCGTACGCCGGCTATGCCCGTCATTGAAGGTTAAGTGGTTAACGGGCAGTATATCAGGCATCTTTAACACATGTATACAAAGATTCACTGCCGATAATTTTTAAATGGAAACTCATATTTCCATTCATAAAATCCAAATTCATAGCCGTTAAAATGAAAATGACGTAATTTCCAAAAGCAATCGTAATATCAGTCATGAATTTTTGCTTAAAGAGAAAAACCTTACCTTAAAAATAGTAGCTATGTTATAATTTCTATTTAATATAAATCATACAAAAATCTTACTTTATATAACCGTATTCGATATAAATCGTAGAATGCTACCACTGCATTTCAAGAGATTTTTTTTATTATTATTATCTTTTTTCTAAATTGATTTCTTGATATTGAAACGACTTCATTAAAATAGGATTTTTAACTTCAGAAACATTCAAATTAGGTACTACGTCATTTTAACACATGTTTAGTTAAAGTTTTTACGTATATATGGAAAATGTGCATTTTCTTCTTTGAATGACGTCAGTTTCAAAAACAGCAAAAATATAATGAGACAATCTAAATTTTTATTGGCTTTTAAAACAATGTACTCGATTTATCATTTTTTTTAAAATTATTAAGCAGTTTTTTAGATGTGTGGCAACAGGAAAGAAACAATTGAATTTGAAAATTTAAAAAACGAAATCTATCCTATATATATAAAATCCTAATGAAACAAATTTATGAAACGGATATATGAAACGAATTTACGAAACGGATATATGAATCGACTGATTAAACAACTGATTATGTTTCAAGCGATTTCTCCTAAAATATGGAATACTTTGCGATGAAATTAACACCAAAAATCAGCATTGATCCGCAGATCTCAAAACTGGTATTAGAATTTTTAAATTCGAATTAGTTTTCGAAATATTAATTTTTTTTCTAATTTTATATACATTTTTCTAATGATGTCAACTCAAATTTTAATCAAACAGATATATTTTTTTTTTCATATTTCAGAAAAGGTTGACATGGTAACCCGGCTATTGTTGTTTATTTGATAATAAATGTTTATTTACTTTTATTTCTTTTATAAATTACATAAATTATTTTGTTCTATAATTATGAATTATTTTTTTTATATTTCCTTTAGAAAATAATTAAAAAACTCGGTACTACTTAGTTATTCCGTCGACCAATTTCGCCAAATTATATAAATCGTCAAAACACTCGCCAAATTATACAAATTGACATAAATTTTATTTTAAATAACGAAAGAACAAATAAATTAGTACAACATTAATAAATATACAAATAAAAAGTCGAGATAAAAATCACCTGATGACGTAAACACGTGTAACTTGCTTAAAGTCAAGTGAATGTAACATTTACGATCAACCATTATTGGCATGTAATCTTATAGTTTGGCGATAGATTTTTGGTCGACGGGATAACTAAGTAATACCAAAAATGCATATGTAACTGGTATTTGAAAAAGAGATTTTCGCCAAATTTTCGCAAAAAAACATAAATCACGCCAAACCTGCTGTGTGTATATGACATCTGGCCAAATATTACCACTCGAAAAAAAAAAAAATGCTAACTGGAGAGTTGAAAAAAAAAAAGCTATTGGCGAGATTTGCATCCGGCTAGCGTAACAGTACCAAGAATTCTTTGCAACCATGGCAAATTTTATGTAGTTTTATTCGAAATTTTTTTTTTTTTTTGATTTTTTAATAAAAATGGAAAACTTGCGGTCCCATATTGGCGCGATTTTTTTCTGACGCCAATGTCATATACGGAACGGGCACTTAACTGGCGCCAACGTATCGTTATTTTGCTTGATATGGTAAGCCGGATGTTGTTGTTTATGCTGTTGATGCGTTCCCCAAATTGACGTTGTTAAAAAATCGCGCCAATATGGGACGTATATGACATCTGTGCCATTCGGTCAAATGTCTTCTGGATGACATGTTTCGTTTACTTCAAGCGAAAATTTTACCCAACTACCCGTACAATCCTTGAAATTAGACTTCAAATCACCCACATGCACTCTTTTTCAAACGTGAACCGAAAGAACGGGCTGAAAAATTTCCATTTTTTTTTTTTTTTTTTTTTGCGAAGGTTAATCCCATTGGACTACGTGATAACGTTGACGTTAAGTTACCAACCAATCACCTTCCATTGAAGTTCCCTTAATAAAATTAACAGTACCTGGTAGACCGAGCAGCGCTCGGTAGTTTTTTAGCATTTGTTTATTTTCACACTTTTATTTAACTCAACTTGGTTTTTGTATGTAAAGATGGAATTTTGCAATCGATTTTTACTCCCCTTCCTGATAGGCTGGAATTATATAAATTATCTACAACGGTGTGTTTCTGATGATTATGACAATACAGCATTAATATACCGGGTGTCCCAAAAAGGACTGACTGATTTTAAAATTCAATAACTTCCAAACGGTGACAGATATTAAAAAATTCTTGCAGGAGGGTTATGCATAAAGTCAAAATTTTTTTACAGTGATTTTCGATTTTAGTTCGAATTACAAACAATAGATGGCGCTGCGATCAATAGAGGCTAAATTCAGGCTCGATTTTTGGTACTTCGTGGCCCGGATAATACATTTCCATCTCCTTTTTCTGCATGGAACAACAGAAAGGACCAAAAATCGAGCCTGTATTTAACGACTATTGCTTACAGCGCCATCTATTGTTTGTAATTCGAACTAAAATCGAAAATCACTGTAATAAAACTTTTGACTTTATGCATAACCCTCCTGCAAGAATTTTTTTAATATCTGTCACCGTTTGGAAGTTATTGAATTTTAAAATCAGTCAGTCCTTTTTTGGGACACCCGGTATTTTTATAACTTAATTATAAATTAATGCATTCATTTTAAGGCACCTTTTAATTAGGCGGCCATAGGTGATAAATCGTCAAATATTCTTTGTAACTCGTGCAACTGTATAAGATTTAAAAAGACAATGGATTTAATTATGTGCCAATAAATGCCCCCCCCCCCCCCAGAAAAAAAAATCCAAAGCACTGTGAAACTGCAACAGTGAAACATGTTAAAAACTTTAAAGTAGAAAAAAAATACATATATAAAACAGAGTGTAACATAAAAAATACGCTTTTATCAAATCAATAAATTTACGAATATATTATGAGGAATCAGTTAAAAGACCAAAAAGAAAATTTAAAAAATGTTTCATTTTTTTTCTTTCTGGTTCCCTTTAGTTGAGAAATAAACAGAGCAAAAAGTACATATTGTTAAATAAATTCATTTGCTCGAGCTTTCTAAAACAAGCGTAAAAAAAAAACATTGAATTTTCATAATCGAGGTCGATGCCTACGCCAAATTGATGTATTGTAACGGATATTTTTTGGAAACAATATGAATTGCACTCAAAAAATTCGGCAATATTTTCAAGATGACCATTGAATGCTTAACAAAAACTATTTTTTAAATAATTTTGGTACTTCTTCATTATTCCGTCTACCACTTTCCATAAAATAATCTGTCGCCAAACTCTAAAGCCAAAAACAAATGGAAGAATGTTTCCAAATGAATGTCATAAAATACAAGAAATTCGATAAAGCCCCATTCACTAAGTGTCAACTATCAATATCGTTAAAATAATATAAATCGTTAATAAATTTTACTATATATTAATGAAAACAGAAAAAAAAATCTTGGATATTTATCTCTCCATTCTAAAAAAAAAGTAACTAACGCTGTCTCCGCCGACGACGGTTTTGAATTTTTTGTGACCGGAGGTTTTTCTTCGTTAATATTAAGGAAAATATTGCATACAAAAATATGAAAATCGGCGGTATTATAGAGAAATGTTTGATAAACACGTTGATGCAGACAGTTTTCAAATTGCAGAATTATTTTAAAAGATATTTAATGCTAAAGTTGGACAAAATCGTTCCATTAAAAAAGTGGCTTAGATGTTATATAGTCCCGCGTTCGCCATCTTGGATTTCTCGGCGATATTTTGTTGGCGTTTATCGATAAGGCAACCCCGACGAGTCACGTGTTCTGGCAACCCCGTTAAGCCTAAAATGCGCATAAATCTGCTTGGCGACATTTACTTGGCAGAAAAGGGGTTTTCACGCCAAGAAAAAATCCAAGATGGCGGTCGCGGGAATATATAACATCTGTTCCAAAAAAGTTTTATAGGAGCAAAAACCAAACATGGGAATTTAAACATTTTTAGATCATTTTATACGTTAGAAATTCCCGGTGTGCAGACTGCCCTTATTTTTTTAATTTGACTCATTTTTTGAGGTTTTATTTCTATTTGGAATTCAAATTTTCAACATTTTAACAGATATTTTTTACATATTTTAGAAAATGGTATTAATTTCAACTGTTGCCAACTGTATAAACAGCGCAAACAATAATGTTTGCTTCAAATTAAAAAATTATTTATATGTGACTATTATAAACATAATTAAAACCCTTCAAATTATAATTAAATAATTACGTATAAAAAGCAGGAACTTATTGAAAATTACGTCATAAAAACTATATTTACACGTGAATTTTAAAAGAGAAAGGATATTGTAAAATAATAAATTCATTAACATGCGTTAGAAGTCTTAAATAGGAGAAATTACGTCACATTTACGTCACATTACATTTATTACGTAAAATGAACAAAAAATAATATTGCAAAACAGTTTATTTAAAAATTGCGCGAGACATTTATTTGATATTTTGAGATGATCTTTTCAGCCATTTTTGTTGGGACAGCGCAAATAATATTTCATTTCTAACAAAAGTATTTTCACGTGAAGAGAAAAGTTTGAAAAAGAGAAAGAAAAGTTTGGTGGAAATTACGTCAGATTGAAAACGATACATTTAAAATGTCTTATTTAAAAGAACTTTCTTTTCATTTTGTTAAAAAATACCGGGAGACAAAGACTCTGTTTACTTAATTCATTTTATATTAGCTTATTTTAAAAAGTTTAACTGATTTTATTTAATCAATGACAAAAACAGCCATTGTATCTTATAACAGCAGCTGATTTGGCTTTAAAATTCCCCAATCAAAGAGAAAGGAATAGAATACCGTTTATAGGGACATCGCGACTCCTTTTTAAATTACAATTCAATCTCCGGAAATCTTTTTAAAGCCGATCAAATTAGCGTGCTTTTAGAGCCTGCAGTGCTTGAACGGGGGTTGGCGAGCGTAGCTCGTAGGGGGCAGAGCCCCGTAGTTTTTTAAACAAAAACATAATTTGCAGAACAAATTAACAAACCAAGCAATTTATTTCCTACATTGTGTAAGCCCGAGAAGGGACACATATTAAGATATTTCATTCAGTAAACGCTACATTTAATGTTAAATTTTTATAACAAATAAGTTAAACTAATTGAACATTAAAAATAAAAATAAAATTCTACCAATGCGATACTTTAAACACCCTAAAACTTAGATTCCTTTCAAAGGAAATCGAAATAAATCTTAGAATTCTTTAAAGGTTTGTATTTTAGATGTGCCTTATCATTTTATGTACAATCATCATAAACATAATACAAAATCTGCAATACAAATTTTTACAACTTAGAAATGGAAAAAGGTCAAAGATTGATTTCGATTTCATTTGAAATCGAAGCTCGAAGGTGATAAATCGCCAAACATTGTTCCCGTCGCATTTTTTCGTATTTCATTAATTTCTTTTAAAATACTATCCTTTCACTAATTTTATATAAAATAAATAAACATTTAAAATTCATGACTTTCATTTCTTTCTTTTTTTTAAGAAAATAGACCATGACATTAAATTTCAACATCAAAGAATTGTTTTAATTTACGAGGAAAATAAAATACTGGGGAGTTAAAAAAAAAAAAAAAAAGTACCATTGGCGAGATTTGTGAGTGGCTAACATAAAAGTATCAGCAATTCCTGGGATCTCCGTGGCTGAGTGGTCAAAGCACCATGCTGTTAATCGCTGGCGAGCGCAGGAGATTGTGGGTTCGAATCCAGCTGGCTCCCTTGCACACACTCTTTGTGTGGAACTCCCAGGATGTATTTCTGTTGTGTTGTAATCTTTCCTTGTGCTATCTTGTCTCTGACTTATAAGCCGGCTCTCATGTCAAGCACACAAGTCATATGTTTGTTGTTCAATAAATAAATAAATCAGCCATTCTTTGCTATCGTGGCAATTTTTACGTAGTTTTATTCGAAAAAATTATTTTTATTAAATATGCCCGCCTTGCATATTAAAAGCGAAGCGGTTACCCCGGAAGTGTTGATGACAATCACATGACTTAGGCTATTATTTAGATTTTATAAAAATTTAAGTGATTATTAATCAACAATCGTTGTCCAAGTCAATAATTGGCGGTAAAAATAAGCCATTTCGGGAGATATGTGATAAGTTTGGCAGAAAAATTGTCTTGCCTTTGAAATTGCAGCTAATTTTGCGCAGGGTGTATTGCCATGGCATCAAAATTTTGCTATATTTCTAACAATATGGTAGTGATTTTAAATATGACAAAAGTATAAACGGAGTTATCTATCAGGAAATATTAGCATATTTATAAAATGTTTATGAAAATATTTAGCTTCACGAAATCAATATTTGGTTATATCAATTAATTTATTTCTTCTAGCCAGTTAAAACGAATTTTACGGTATTTGTTACCTATACATTGGCCGTTATCTAGTACCCGATTTAGTAGAGAAGGCATACCGTTAGGCCCGCTTTTCTCATAACCGAATAAAACATATTTCATATAAATCGTCGGAATTTCTTTCGATTGATACCCCAATTTTGAGCATTGAGCATGTTTTAACCATAGAAAACGAGTTTTCCCGAATTAGTGACCTAGCTAGATCGATTTCTTGCGCTCGAATTGGTATAGGCATCAAGTTTTGTGAAAATCGTTAGAGCCGTTTTCAATATATAGCAGCATTTTCAGTGCTGAGTTTGTTTTAATCTATCAAAACGAACTTTCGCAAATTCGAAATCTAGCTAGATGTGTTTCTCGTGCTCGAATTAGTACAGAAAACACATTTCGTGTAAACTGCACGAGCATTTTTTCGATTTATTTCGAGCAGTTGTTTCAGCACTGATCTTGGGTTATCCTGTAAAAACGAATTTTCTTGAATTCGGAACCTAGCTAGATCTTTTTCTCGTGCTCGAATTAGTATAGGCATCAAGTTTTCTGAAAATCGTTAGACCCGTTTTCGATATATAGCAGCATTTTCAGTGCTGAGTTTGTTTTATTCTGTCAAAACGAAAATTCGAGAATTCGAAACCTAGCTAGATGGGTTTCTCGTGCTCGAATTAGTATAGAAAACTCATTTTGTGTAAATTGCACGAGCATTTTTCCAATTTATAGCAAGCAGAAATTTCAGCACTGATCTTGGTTTACCCTGTAAAAACGAGTTTTCTTGAATTCCTAACCTAGCTAGATCTTTTTCTCGTGCTCGAATTAGTATAGGACGCAAGTTTCGTGAAAATCGGTTTAGTCGTTTACGATATCATCCGTAATCGGGAAAATCGTTTGCTCGTTTAATATAGTATATGATGAGGTACCTTTTTATGATTGTTCTTTTAATTTTTCTTGAAAGTGTATTTTGAAAGTGATAACAAATAACCAGTCCAAAAATAAAGTTACTTTTATTAATTGCAGGCAATAGATTTAAAGTAATTGATAATATTGTTCGTTATAAAGTGAATAAAGATAAGGGTCACGAAACTCAACCAATGTGCGTACAAGGGCGGATCTGGAGAGTCCTCAAGGGGGGGGGGGGGCGATTTTAGAAATTTTGAGACTCCAATCTGATGCGCGGGTCGGGACTAATTTTTTTCACTGCGGGTCTTGTTACTTCTACTTTTTGCTGCGGGTCGGTTTGGGTCCGGTTGAATTCTACTTTTTACTGCTGGTCGGGATTGGGTCCGGTTGACTTCTACTTTTTGCTGCGGGTCGGGTTAACTTCTACTTTTTTGCTACGGGTCGGGTTTGGGCCCGGTTGACTTCTAGTTTTCTGCTGCAGGTCGGGTTGATTTCTACTTTTTTCTGTGGGTCGTGTTTGGGTCCGGTTGACTTCTACTTTTTGCTGCGGGTCGGGTTAACTTCTACTTTTTTGCTGCGGGTTTGGTTTGGGCCCAGTTGACTTCCATTTTTCTGCTGCGGGTTTGGGTTGACTTCTACTTTTTAGCTGCGCCTAGCGCTCTGGGTTTGGGGTAGATTGACATACATTATTTCGGGATTGAGTTTCGGATTGGGTTTTCACTATTGCGAGAAGGGTTCGGGTTGACCCGATTTTTGAAAAGAAAGTCTAAATATTTTTGAAGATAAAAAAAATACACAGTAAAAGCTCCATAACGGACACGTCCAAATAATTATTTAGGAATACTTTTTAATCTTCAGGATCTCTGTATTCTAAAAAAAAGTAACTACCGCTGTCACCGCCGCCGCCGCCGCCGCCGGTTTTGATTTTTTTGTGACTGGAGGCCTTTCTTCGTTAATATTAACAAAAATAATGCATACAAAAATATGAAAATCGGTGGTTTTATACAGAAATGTTTGATAAACACGCTGATGCAGACAGTTTTCAAATCGAAGAATTATTTTAAGAGTTATTTAATGCTAAAGTTTGACAAAATCGTTCCACTAAAAAAGTTTTATAGCAGCAAAAACTATACATGGCAGTGTAATCATTTTTAGATCATTTTATGCGTTAGAATTTGCCGGAGTGCAGATTGCATTAATTTTTTTATTTTGACTCAATTTTTCAGGTTTTATTTCTATTTTAAATTCAAATTTTCAGCATTTCTAGAAATATTTTTTACAGATTTCAGAAAATTGTACTAATTTAAACTGTTGCCAACTGTATAAAAAGCGCATGCAATAATGTTTGTTTCAAATTAAAAATTTATTTACACGTGACTATTATAAACAGGAAAATAATGAAACTATTATAATCTTTCAAATTAGAATTAAATAATTACGTATAAAAAGCAGGAACTTATTAAAAATTACGTCATAAAAAGTATACACGTGAATTTTAAAAGAGAAAGGATATTATAAAATAATAAATTCATTAACATGGGTTAGAAGTCTTAGGAGAAATTACGTCATATTTACGTCACATTATAGTTATTACATAAAATGAACACAAAATAATATTGCAAAAAAGTTTAAATTTAGAAATTGCGCTAGACATTTATTTGATATTTTGAGAATTAATTTAAAATGTCCCATTTAAAAGAACTTTCTTTTCGCTTTGTTAAAAAATATTAGGAGACAAAGACTCTCTTTACTTAATTCCTTTTATATTAGCTTATTTTGAAATGTTGTTACACGTGTATACGTCATCAAGTTATTTTTATTTCGACGTTTTATTTGTGTTTTTATTAATGTTGTACGAATTTATTTGTTATTTCGTTATTTAAAATAAAAATTATATCAATTTGTACAATTTGGCGAGTGGTTTGGCGATTTATATAATTTGACGAAACTGGTCGACAGGATAATCAAGTAGTACCGCAGCGGATTTGGCGTTAAAATACCCCAATCAAAGAGAAATGAATAGAAATTCGTTTATAGGGAGATCGCCACTGTTTTTTAAATTATAATTCAATCTTACGAAATCTTTTTAAAGCCGATCAAATTAGCGTGCATTTAGAGTCTGCGGTGTCTGGACGGGGGTTGGCGAGCGTAGCTCGTAGGGGGCCGAGCCCCCTAGTTATGTAAAAAAAACTAATTTGGTATATTTTAATAGGTATAATTGCTTGTCTCTTGATATCTAAGATCAGTTGTAATTCAGTAAAGAATGCTTTGAAACTTATAAAAAAACATAACGGGTGTCCCAAAATGGACTGACTGATTTTAAAATTCCAGAACTTGCAAATGGTGACAGCCATTTAAAAAAAATCTTGCAGGACGGTTATGTAAGATGTTAGGAGATTTTTTGCTGCAATTCTTGATTTTACTTTACAATAGCATACGCGCTGGCAATAGCATAGGATAGATGGCGCTGCAATCAATAGTCGTTAAATCGGGGCCCAATTTCTGGACTTCCTCTTCCGGGCACAGATTTAGCGTCTATTGCTTGCAACGCCCTCTACCGTTGCTATTTCAAACTAAAATCAAGAATCGCAGTAAAAAAAAACTCCTGATTAGGGATGATTCCCGGTAAAAAAAAAAAATTCTGAAATTCAAAGCAAATTTTCTGAAAGGTTACAGTAGAGGGGGGGGGGGTGTTAATCATGGCACTAATTATTTTTGTTGCAGGTCGGGTTAACTGTTTTCGATTCGAGTCGATTTTAGGCTGAGTCGCTGAGTGCAGATTCCTGCGCAAGCTGGGTTTGTGTTAACCCGTTTCTTCAAAAGTTAGTTCAGTATATTATTTCAGATTAAAAACTATATCTATAATAATAAACATAGATATATGTATGTGTGCTGTTATCTAAAGAGACCGCTGTATTTTTTTCACGACTCTTTGGTGAAATTCTCATTTCTTCGACGACTCTTTGATAAAATGCGCATTTTCCTCTACTCTTTGACAAAACTCGCGTTTTTCAGCAATCCTTTGACGAAATTCGAGTTTTAACCGCGATCCTTTGACGAAATTTGAGTTTTTTCGCGACTCTTTGACCAAATTCGCGTTTCTTTCGCAATTCTTTGATAAAAATTGCATTTTTTCGCAAACCTTTGATAAAATTCGTGTTTTTTCGCGGCTATTTGTCAAAATTCCCGTTTTCTGCCCCGATATCCTTTGACGAAATTTGAGTTTTTTCCGCAGCCCTTTGACGAAACTCACTTTTTTCGCGATCATTTGGCGAATTTCGCGTTTTTTCAGCGGCCCTTTGACCAAATTCGCGCTCCCGTTTATCCTTTGACGAAATTTGAGTTTTTTCCGCTACCCTTTAACGAAACTCACTTTTTTCGCGATCATTTGGAGAATTTCGAGTTTTTTCAGCGGCCCTTTGACCGAATTCGCGCTTTTTCGGCGTCCTTTTGATCAAATTCGCGATTTTTCCGTGATCCTTTGGAGAAATTGAAGTTATTTTTAGATTGACGAAATAGATTTTTTATGACGACCATTTGTCAAAATTCGCGATTACTTTTATGTCCGAATTTAAGTATTGATGATTTTTTTAATTTTCTGAACCGAACGCCTTAACCCTCTCGCCGCGTATTTATTAATTTTTTTTTAAAGCAAAATAGCTTCAAAAATTTCGCATTTATTTTGTTACATATTTCAAATCTTCATATATTTTAGAGTTAAAATATGCCCGAAACCTTTGTGAAAGACTTTTTTTTTAATAGAATTAGATCATAAAAAAAAAGGTTTGCTGCGGAAATCGCGGGTTGTGCAAATTTTCTACGTTTACGTTGGCCGTGGAAATCGCGGGATGCGCAGCGAGAGGGTAAAATTTTTGGAAAATTCGGAACATAATCACCAGTGCTCCTGACTTCTTACATATCTCTCCTGCAAGTAATTGTTTTAATAGCTGCCACCATTTGCAAGTTATTGAATTTTAAAATCAGAGAGTGCATTTTGGGACACCCTGTATATTCAGTAGCTATGGGATGATGGATAAAAGAAGCATTTAAAAAAAATAAAGCGGCCTTCGATATGTCAGTCCCGGGCTGAAATTTTCTGGCCCAAGTCCAGGTCCAACCCGCACAAAAAAATTATTGCCCGGCCCGGTATAAAAGCTAAAAAATCGACTCCAGCACAGCCTGCATTTTGCCTTTAAAACTATTCATAAAGCACACTACACTTACTTATGCTCATATTTTATTTTCAGATTATGTTCCAAATTCATGAATACATAAAAACGATAATATTAATGACTATTTAGGCAATTATGTACATAAACACTACTTAAAATATGAGACAATTACATTCAAATGAAAATCCAGTTAAAAAATCAGTTTAAAATGAAAGAAACGGGTGATAAAATAAAATCATAATTTTAAAGCTCTACAAGGAACAAAAGTAGATTTTTAAAAATGCATCTCTGTAACTTATCAAATCAAACTAAGATTTCGCTGAACAAATGTACTACATAAATATGATTTTTACGAATAACAAATAAGTAAGATGAGAGACTAACTTGGCCTCGAGGGGGAGGAATTTAGAGGAGTGCACAGGTCGCGGTCGGGCCAGTAACACTTATCATACGGGCTGACACGGACTGAACGTTTAGCTTTTATTCCGAGCCGAGGCCCGACTTGGAAATTTTGGCCAGTGCAGACCTCTAGGAAGAATGAAGTCCAGGCCAGGCTCGACCTGGAAGAAAAGAAGTCTGGCCAGACCAAAATCTGCAGAAAAATTTAAGATCAGGACACGGCCCGGCTCTAAAAGAGGGAAGACCTGACCCAGCCTGAGTCTCGTGGATTAAAACTGGCGCGACCCGGGGCGGGTCGCGCCGCGCTCGAGCTTCGCTCCAAGTCATTTCTCGTGAGGATACATAATGCCGTTTTCAAACCCTTTATTTGCCCAACGGGGGGGGGGGAGGGGGGGGGGGATCGCCACCTCGCCCACCCCCCCTTAGATCCGCCATTGTGTGCGTAATGGACTATATTCCAAATCTGGGTTCGAGGATGAAAAAAGTCACGTGATACCGGTAATTTACCCAAAAAATTTAGAAGAATAAGGGAGGCTGCTACTGTTTTCCGCATGAACTGTCATGAACACCGGCTAACGGGGATTTACATTACGTCTATGAAGCCTTCCATTCTTTACGCTAGAAGATTTTACCTTGACCACGTGATCATAACGTAGATGGAATATCTTCCATTGTGTTCGAGTAAACTCGTCTTTTCCCATAAGCGTTTTCAACAGTTGGTCCCATCGAAGTCCAAGAAAAAATTTTACGTCTAATCTAGTTACAGTAAATTTGTGTAAACGGAATTGCAGATATACTTGCATAGTTATCCTTCCGTCTCGGAACATGAAAATGTTTTCGTTTACGAGAGGATTCCGTGTTTACAGAAAACCTGCCAAGAAGGAATCACAATTGGAACAATTTCCATTTCAGATAGGTTTCAAACGTTACCAAGAATAAATATATAGTGTTGTTTTCGTCGAATCTTGAATTGTTTTCCTTTGAGATAAATCATCTTTACAGATTTTACTGTAATACATTTATGCTATTCAGAGGTGTACTATAGAGTGGGCACGTTTTAGCAGTTTTAATGGATACTGTGAAAACGGAACGCGTTTATGACAGAAACCTGTTTAAAGCGGAAAAGTTCATAGTCTCGACGAAAGACATATCTTTATAACTTCTAAGACGAACACCTGAGTAAAGCGGAATTTTTCACAGGTTTTTTGTGATTCCGTCTTAGCCGTTTTTACTGTTGTATCTATGATACATTAAACCAGTTCTTCTTTCGGGGGGGGGGGGGGCGTCCGGATCCCCTGAACTCCCCCCCTTGGCTACGCCCAGGCCCTGACTATCGCAAGGGCACCCGGGGCCCATGCCCTGGGCACGAAATTTCTGAAAGGCACAAAATTTTTCAGAATTCCATCTAAATTTCCATTAAAAAAATCATAATTGTGAAAAATGTGATATTTGATATATAAATCCGATGAAATGACAAAAATATATCTCAATATATGATTAAAAGCATATTTCAATAAATAATAGACAAAAAAAAATTATTTTTTTTATACCTAGAACCAGTTTTCAATTTTCCAGAAAACTCAATTTTTTTAAGTTATCACTTTTTGAATAAATGTGTAATATGTAAAAAAACTAGTATTTGTAAATCAATCAGTCTAAGGGAGCACAAAAAATTGAAAGTGCCCTGGGCACAGAAACTTGCTAGTCGGGCCCTGGCTACGCCACTGGCTGTACAACTACCTGGAGTCGCTGCGCGAGCACTCTACTCCTTCCCGTCGAATCTCTTTGAGCGCGATCTCTCCTGACTTTACCTTATCGAAACAATTTCAGGATCGAAATTAAAGTGGGCATCTTTACGTAAAATTGAGAGAGAAACCATGCACTCAGGAGAAGCTTAAGTAAAAACGACGCCATGGCCTAGATTTTTTTCATAGCTTATTTGAATGATATCTTTTAGATATTAACCAAATATTTTGCATATTTTCGGTCCTTTAGTTTTCAGTACCTCCCCCCCCCCCCCCCCCCCCACACACACACACTTAAAAAAAAATCAATGCTTTCAATGCACATATAATTGAAACTTTGCGCATTTTAAAAACAACTTGAGAAAAGAAAGAGATAAATATCAGAAGGGAAAAAAATTTTGTGTGGAGACTTTCTTGTTGATCGGAAAACACGATCTTTCTTCAGGAATATGAACTTGATGACACCTCTGGATTAAATTTATGTAAGCCGTGAAATCCCGCGGACAGCATTTTTTCATTCACAAAATTTACACCATAATTTTCGGTTAGTAATCTTCGCTTTCCAGTAGATTAGTGGTCAGCACGCCTGTCTGCCATGCTCCAGGTCGCGAGTTCGGCTCCCATCTGGGCAAGGTTCACTCAACCTTTCATCCCTTCGGGATCGATAAAATGAGCACCAAGCTTGCTTGGGCACTAAACACCGAGGGTCTCGCGTTGGGCTGACCACCCGGCCGGGACACATGCTGCATAGCACCTCGGGGCCCACGGTTAAGTAAACAGAGTTGACACTGTATGCCCTGATCCTTCATGGATCGTACAGCCGCAGGTTTAGTTTTTTTTTTTTTTTTAATCTTCGCTTTATTTAAAGCGGTTATCAAATCCCCTGTTCAACAACGTGCAACTTTCTAACACATTTTCTGACTCATTTTTAAATGTAAAGGCATAAAATTAGCAGGTGACTATTGAAGAGATTTAGAATCAAAATGAGTCTTCCAATTTTTGATAAATAAATTACTTATCGAATTATAAGCGGTTCTTGCCCCATGAGAACACGGTTTTTCTCTTTCTCGCGCTGCCACGTCGGGATTTCGGTTCAAAAGGCCCACTTTGACTGTATTTTCTAAAAGATCTTTTGCCTTTACAAAACTAGCCGGATGTGGCAATCCCAAAACTTTCTTCACATGTTAATATTTCTATAATCTTATCTACTATATCTACTTCTATAATCTTACACATGTTAATACTTCCTAAAAAAAGCAGCATATCAGCGCCACCGGTTACGTGATTTACACAAAAACCTAATCATCAACAACTTAGGCCAACTTCTAACTAAATTTGAAGTTTGAGGAAAATCTGTGCATTCGTTTTTGAAATAGAGCTATTGCGGAAATCATAAAAAATTCTACATAGCAGCGCCACCTGTTGGGTAACTTACACCAAAAACTAATTAGGAGCAATTTATACCAGGAACTAACTGAATCTGAAGCTTGATGAAAATTCATGCATTAGTTCTTGAGATACAGCTGTTGCGGAAATCGTGAAAAATGCAGCATAGCAGAACCACCTGTTGGGCGATTTACACCGGAAACTAAACAGCACTAATTTATATCAGGGGGTAACTGAATCTGAAGTTTTGTGAAAATCCGTGCAGTAGTTATTGAGATATAGCTATTGCGAAAATCATAAAAAAGGTAATATAGCACCGCCAACCCGTTGTGCGATTTACACCAAAAAGTAATCAGCACCATTTTATATCAAGGTCTAAGTGAATCTAACGTTTTCTGAAATTCCATGCAGCAGTTCTTGAGATAGAGCGCCCACAAAATTTTTGTCACAGACAGACATTTTCTAAAAACCATCAAATCGTGTCCAGGACCTTCTAAAACGTATAAATCCATCGAAAACCGGAAGTTGAAATTTTTCACGAATCCAATACTTTCTTCTTGTAAAGATAGAAGAAAGTAAAAAGAAAAGTGTCTTTCGATTACATAGTTTCTTAATAAAGCAAAAATGAATTTAAAAATGCGTCAGAAAATAGTTTCTTTGTATTTGAGATCTTGAGAACAGCCTGAATGACAAACTTTCCGTGTTTAAATAACTAGGAAATTCTAGAATGTATTTTGAAAGAAAATTGTTTAATTTAAAGGCGGAAAATTCTTTTATTAAGTATAAAGCGATGATTGCTATTCAGAAACTATTGATTGCTCTTTTGAATAAAAAAAATGCTGACCACGGGACTTTCATGAATACAATTCTCGGCATTTCTCTCAATTATGGAAATTTAAATATTTCCTTTGATGCCTAATTGTGATAAGAATTTTGCAAATCATGGGAGGAGTGTCTTGAAATGGGTAAATTTATTCAATTATTTTAGTGATTTTAGACAAGTAAAGTGACTTTTTTGGTGTAATTTTCTGTAGAATCTGTAGAAAACTTTTAATAGTTAAATATCAATTCAGCATTTTATGAATACATAAAGTCATTTTTAACACTTTCCAACAAAGTTGAAAAGTGTTTATGACTTCGGTTTGTCTGTCCGTCTGTCCGCGCTCTAACTCTCGTAAATATAGTCGGATCGTTCTGAAATTTTTGGATGTTAGTGACCTCTACCATAGCACGATCCCTATTTCAAATAAAGTTTCTAGCATGTTTAGTTCATTTACAGGGACAGTCAAAAGTTTTCCGTTACATTACGGCCCATGGGAAAAAATCGTTTAAAATGGTTTTTAATGATCTTACATGCTTTCAAACATAATAAAATTCATATGCATTTATCAAGTGCACTAAAATATACATTCGATGATGCAAAGAATATAGTTATTATTCATTTACAGGGCCACACAAAATAATTCCGTTACAGAACGATATAGGGGTGGAGGGAATTGTCTGTAATTATGTTAAATTATTTCGTGTATAATGAAATTTATATACGTCGCTGAGGTTTACTATAACTTATTTCATGTATAATACGAAGTGCATAGCATTTACAGGGACACACAAAAGATTTCAGACACTGTATTGTGTCCGAGGTACTGTACAGTAGCGATGATTGCTGAAAATGCATTTTCATATATGTTATGTTCTTTTATGTTTCACTATATTTATGCATAGCATATGGTGTGTATAAATGTTGTAATTCATACATAGGGCTACACAAAATAATTCTTAATGGTTACTGGGTATGATTGCAAATTCCTTAAAAGTGATTTTTAAATGAGTTATGCATTTTTACGCGGAACTGCATTTAGTTTACTAAGAAATGTTTGTAGAACATAGATAAGAGGATATACAGGGCCACGCAAAGAATTGGATACATGCCCGTCTATAAATGATAATTTCTGAAAATGTGATTTCAGTAGTTTTAAGAGTGTTTTACTTTGAATTAAACATTAGCTAAATAGTGGCGTATAATAAATGTACTAGGTTAACTACAAGGCTGTACAAATGTATACAAGTATGTTTTGATCTATTAGTATAAAATGCTGAAAGAGAAATTTCAACCTGTTATGAGTTTTCTTGCTAAACTAAATTTTCCCATTATATAGTATATATATCAAATACAGGGCTGATCAAAAGAATTGGAATACATATTTGGCTATATACGGTAACTGCAGAAATCAGTTTTTCAAATGTTTCATGCGTTTTCTAAAATGTTTACTTAGTTCTCTTATATACCTTTTTTCTCTAAATAACGAAGTTTTGTTAAAGTATTCAGGAAGTGTTGGAAAGTGTTTCATAATCTATGCTAAACGCATAATTTTTCTTACTTGTTTAAGGTTTCAAAATGCCTCTTTCTATGAAATACCTGACTCGCGAAAGTAATTGCTGTCAGATTGTAACAGAAATTAAATTTATCTTATTTTTAAATGACTGATAACGAATTCATATAACGTTAATGAAGTATACTTAAAACAAGTTGGAAATTCCACGTCAAACGTGGCAAATGAAGTGCGTTCGTACTATAACTAGTTTTATAAATATTTTTTGCACCGCGTATTGTACTGAATGTATACTTTAGTGCACTTCATAAGTGCATGTCAATTTCATTCTGTTCGAAAGGCTGTAACATCATTAAATTGCATTTGAAATAATTTTTCCCATTGGTCTTTAATGTAACGGAAAACTTTTGACTGTCCCTGTAATTAAACTATACATCCGATTTCCATAAAATTTGACATGTCTCGACAAAATTTTGTAACAGTTATATATTTAAAATTTCAGAACATTAAGTCGGGTAATTTTTGCTCTGTTATATGCGGACGGACGAACAGACAGACGGACCGAACGACGACCATAGGTGCTACGTATTTACATAATTACGAACGCACCTAAAAAGGTTGTAGTTCTTAGCAGCACCGCAGCAACTCTGTTTGGCGGCTGGTGCAAAAATATTGCTTTTACTTTCTTCTATCTTCAATAGAAGAAAATATTTCAATTTTGTTTTCAATCTGAAAATGTATAGTGTGCTGATGTATTTCATTGGCAATTGTTATGCATGGACAATTATTGAATGAAAGATTTTCAAAAGATGTTACATGTTTTTAAACTGAGCTAAATTTTATTATTGATACAAAATTTACAGAATTTACCTTCTTCTCGTGCGCATTATTGTTAGTATAAAATAACTTTAGCGTCATTTGGGATTAATTTATAGAAGACGACAATAACAAATTTGCGATGAAATTTGCGACTTTGGTCACAAAACATAGCATAAAACACGATTTTAAAAAAATCCAGAAATCAAGCACTTACCACTCACAAGAACCGATTTATTGAGATTAACTTTCAAGAAGTTACGAGCATTTATCACTAAAGCAAGGATGTAAATAGGAATACTTGATATTCAATTAGTTTGTATCCTTGTGAGATCAGAAACGATGAATATAGAAAAAAAATTCCTGATATATCTTCTTTGCGCGCGCATTATTGTTACTACAAAAATTATTTTTGAGTCACTTAAGTCTAATTATATAAGACGGCATTGATGAATTTCTCGGCGAAATTTTGGTAACAAAACCTAAAATAAAACACGCATTCTAAAAAATCTAAAAATCAAGCTCCTACCACTCACAAGAACCGATTTATCGAGATTGACTTTGAAGAAATTACAAACATTTATCACCAAAGCATGCATGTAAATATGAATGTTTGACGTTCAGTGAGTTAGTATTCTCACGCGGCTAGAAACTTCAAGCAATATCTGAAGCTCTTGCTATAGTTAGTCTTTTTAATATCTAGCTGATTGCAACTTTGGGTTATGAACATAAGTTAGTTCTTAAGCTTAAATTTCTGATATTTTTGTATTATCCTTATTGTATTGTACTGTTTTGATGCATTTTCTGATAGAAATTTTGATCAGGGTATGATGATTACGTAATATTTATTAAATTATTTCCTTTTATTGGGAAACATGTTTCAGAAATATTTTTTTTCACTATACCAAAAGATGAAATTTTTTTAATAATTTTCTTATAATATTGGAAAGTGTTTCATAATCTATGCATGATGCTTCATTTTCCTTTCATGTTTATACATCAAAAATCATCCGGTCAGCGAACCGATTGTTAAATTATTTGAATCCCACCACTGGTTACAACCCTACAGAAGGTCTATTTGAGAAAATACAAAAATTAAATTTTTATACGGCCCCCGTAGGGTAAAATTTCCAATTAGGAATTTTTTCCTTATCCATTCCTGAATTAAGCACAAAATGTTCCATCTTCATATCTGAAAAACTCATGGAGTTATGCCTGTTTAAATAATTCGTCAGGTTTTAAGGGATTAGACACAAATTGAAATACGTGTTATTCAAGAAACAGTGTTACTTTAAAAGTTCCAGGATGCATGTAAAAAAATATATTTATTGAGTTGGAATTAAATTTTTCTGTTTTTGTGATGATTAACTATATAATTTGCAAATAAAATCACATGCTAAAATTTCTCAGAAAGTTTAAAATTTTTAAAATTATTATTATTTTTTTATTTGGGGTAATTTAAAATCGTTATAACTCGAAATATTATCGTCGAATTTTAAACGTTTTTTTTTTAATTAAAGAGGAAAATATAATTTTAATTTTGTTTCAGGGTTTTTTTAAATATTAATATTAAAAATATTAAAAACATAAATTAAAACTAGTATGTTGTGGCCATCACAAAACTTTCTTCTATATAAATCACGTCAATTAAATCATTTAACTAGTACAAGAAATAACAACGATTTAGAACCAATTCATATCAAAGTATATCTGAATTTGAAGTTGGATGATGGATGAATATTCGTGCATTAGTTCTTGAGATAGAGCTATAGCGGAAATTCGAAAAATGTAGCATAGCAGCGCCACCTGTTGAGCGATTTACACCAAAAATAAGCAGCACAGAATTATATCAAGGTATACCTGAATCTGAAGTTTGTTGAAAATCCAAGCATTAGTTCTTGAGATAAAGCTATTGCGGAAATCGCAAAAAATACAGCATAGCAGCGCCACTTGTTGAGCGATTTACACCAAAAATTAAACAGCACTAATTGATACGTCAATTCATGTCAAGGACTAACTAAATCTGAAGTTTGATGAAAATCCGTGCAATAGTTCTTGAGATACAGCCCTTGCGGGAATCGTGAAAAATGCAGCACAGCAGCGCCATCTGTTGAGCGATTTACACCAAAAATTAAACAGCACTAATTTATATCAGGGACTAACTGAATCTGATGTTTGGTGAAAATTCGTGCATTTTTTCTTTAATTAGAGCTATTGCGATAATCATGAATAATGCAGCATAGCAGCGCCACCTGTTGGGCGATTTTCACAAAAAAGTAATCAGCACCAAACTATGTCCTGGACTAACTAAATCTGAAGTTTTATGAAAATCCGTGCAGTAGTTCTTGAGATATAACTATTGAAGAAATCGTGAAAAATGCCGCATAGCAGCGCCACCTGTTAGGCGATTTTCATCAAAAACTAATCAGGTCCAGTTTATATGAAGGTATAACTAAATATAAAGTTTTGTGAAATTCGGTGCATTAATTCTTGAGATAGAGCGCCCACAAAATTTTTGTCACATACAGACTCACAGAGTGACAGAGTGATAGACAGACTCACAGACAGACATTTTCTAAAAACCATCAAATCATGTTCTGGGCATTCTAAAACGTATAAATCCGTCGAAAACCGGAAGTCAAAAATTTTCACGAATCCAATACTTTCTTCTTGTAAAGATAGAAGAAAGTAAAAAAATGATGTACGTAAAAAAAATAATGCCAGTTTTCCGGTAGGAATCGGAAAAATAGTTGCCCTTATCGTACCGGAATAATCTCCAACCCAACTCGGAATAAAATCCGTAAAATCGGAATAAAATCTGTAAAATACCATTTTACTGACTATTTTCTTATTTTTACGGATTTTATTCCGAGCTGAGTCGGAAATTATTCCGGTACGATAAGGGCAACTATTTTTCTGATTCTTACCGGAAAACTGGCAGTATTTTTTTTTTTTACAGTGTAACTTATTTTTTTTTAAATCATATTTTCAAAAATAAATATATTTCAAAATTTCTCGAAACAAAATTAATGTAAAATAATCAAAAAGGTCTTGTTCCGAAATTTCACACTTTTTTTAAACAATTCTTGACTTAAAAATGCAAATTAATAATTTAAATTAAATTTATTTTAATTTCAATTACGCATTTAAATTAATAAATTTAAATTAATTATTTTTAACAATTTAAATTAATAATTTAAAACGCATTTAAAGTTTTAAACAAAGATTGGCTCCTAATAAAATGTTTAAATGCTTTTTAAAAAATTGCAGGTGAGTATGTAACTCTTTCCTGTAGCTTAAACTTAAGATTCAGTTTAACTTTTGCCCTTTCCACCTTCTTTCTGTACTATTTAAAACAAGATTTTTTCTAACATACTGATTAAGAGTATTTTCATAATTTTAACCCTCACAACTTCAGGATTTATAACGTCCCGGCGAGCGGTTAAAAAAAGTCTGTATTCTGGGGCCGGACCAGTCTCGACCGGGCCTAATGTATTTTTCATACCGAACCGGGACTGGCTTCATTTCTTCCTAGGTCTGCACGGGGCGAAATTTTCAGTCCCGGTCTCGACTCAACCCGTATTAAAATCATTCTATCTGACTCACCTAATCCGTACAAAAATCAGTAAAGTAACCTAACAAATTTACAAAAAAATGCATATATTTTTAAATCGCCATTACAGTTAAAACATATTACCTTTTACAATTAAACTTTAAAAATCGTTTTTAAAGTATAGTAAATTTATATTTCCGCACACAAATAAAAGTAAAATGTGACAAATTTATCTAAACTAACGACTTCTTATATCCGCATTTGCTCATATAACGCTTTTTACTTGACAGCGAAGGGTTAACTAATTTTTGCGGCAAAAAAATCACGAGAATGAGTAAAATATTGTCCAAAAATCGCAAAATTAGTCAAAAAAGTTGTGAAAACTCATCAAATCTTCTTGCCCATAGCTGTGTTTCAAGTAGGTTACTACATTCCTTTCTGTTGTGCTACAAGTGATCTCCAATTTTCAAAAGAAGCTGCAATCCCTTTGGATTAAAATAGCTGGATTCTCTTTTGGGAGGAGAAGGGGAGGTAGGGTGAAATTTTTGAGAAAGGAACAAAGTTTTGGAGGAAATAAAGGAACTGGTTAGTCAGTTATTGATGGACAGGAGTAGAGAAATTTAGGTCTGGTAGAAGTACAATATTTTTGTAGAACTGAAGAATACAATGATAGATTGAGTGTGGCTGATTTCTTTTTGTATTTCTTTTAATAATTTAACTTCTTTACTGTTGCAGTACTCAAAATAATCACCAAAACAATAAAAATTTCGTAATTTTTTTTACTATTACTTTTAAAAAAGAAAATGTTTCAAAAATCTAGAATTTCCCAACTCTAAGCTCAAATTTCCCAACTTCACATATATTGGGGGGGGGGGGGCTCACCCCCATACCCCCTATGGCGACGCCCCTGTTCCCCACTCACTAAGAACACATTTTTAAAACAAATCTTTAATCTTTTATTATTTATTAATCAAATAATGCTTGATAATATTTTCGAGATATCTATGGTTCGCTATAAAGAACAGTTTATTCTTTGAACATAATACATAGCTGTTACTAAAATATTTGAATTGCAAATGATTTCAATTACCTACATAACTGATTGTAATTATTTAATTTGAATATTTTGAAACGAAGTTATAATACTTATATGATATTCAACAATGTTTATTTTTATCAATAAACATGCACCTGTATGTAATAGGAAATGATAAACAAAAACCGGTTTATTTGGATTTTTTGAAAAAAAAAAAAAAAAAAAACCCTGGCCAATCCTGACCAAAAGTGAATAAGTCAAATTTTTATCCAGTTGGGAACTTATATTATGAAGTTTGATTTTGTTAAATCTTGATATAAAAGACCTTGTCATTTTTTATCTATGTGAAAATATTATTAGCTATGTATATTGATTTTGGCCTTTTTTTTTTTTTTTCATAACATTAACAGGCTTTTAAAAGACCTAAACACATTATTTCATTTTGACTTTGTCACATTCGGATTTGACAGTACACCCACAATGTATTTTCGTAACTCTTTAAACACAAAGGTAAAAACTAATATAAAAGTTACTGAATATTAAATAATATCATGGATTGTAAAAAACCCAATAAAACCCGTTTTGACGTGGGTTTTACCCGAAAAAACACGGGTGAGTTTTTTTTGGGGTAGGTGGGTTTTTTGGAACCTTGATTGCGATAGGTGAATTTTCTCTATCTGAGTCTGCAGGTATCTGTATAGTGTATATGGGAGGTACGCGGATGCATAGATTGCTGTATCGTCCACATAGAGAGCTAGGTAAGAGCATGGAATGTCATTTAAAAAGAGGTTGAAGCGGAGATGACCGAGGACACTGCCCTGAAAAATGCCACTGAAGACTAAGAAGATGGACGGTAAAAGAGCCGTCGTAAAGGTAAGAAGAAATTAAAAGAATAAGTCTGGCAGGGGATCCAAGCTTAATCAATTTGTAAATAAGGCCATCATGCCAGACTTTGTCAAATGCTTTGCGACATCTAAAAAAAATGGCATCTTCATTTTGAACTTTTCACTCGGAAACTCTACAACACGAAGCAGCTGGTCTTGGGTTGAAAATTTAGGCCTGAAGTCAAACTGCTTGGGCTTAAGAATATTATGTTGATCGAAGTTATGTTGTAACTAGGTCCTAATGACGCGATTGACGACTTTACTGAGAGAAGGTAGAAGTGAAATGAGTCTGAGATAGTTGGGTCGGAAAGGCTAGTGCCAGGTTTCGGGATAGGAGAAATAATAGAGGTTTTTCAAGGTTTTGGAAAGTAATTAAATTTAAAAATAGAGTTGGTAAGATGAGTTACATAGATAATACAATTTGGAAGAAGATTTTTAAGAGCAGTATTAGAAATTTTGTCATACCCAGGGGCCTTGCGTTTTTTAAAGTTTACTGATGATATTATGAATAATAATGGAAGGGTCATCAGGGAGAGTGGTCAGGAATCTGCAGGCAGTTTCACTGACCTGGGAGACATGATTCTGACTAGCGAAGAGAGAAAATTGTTGGGGTGGGGAGAAAATCGTTGAGCATAAGATTTCGCTAAAATGTTAGCTTTATCTTCATCAGTATATGCAGTAGTATTGTAGGCAGTGAGAGGAGGTGTGGATGTAAAATTTCTGTTTAATTTACTTTCGATTACCCAGAGAGATTGTCCTCGTTAGAGACATTTTGGAGGAAATTATTCCATTTTTTTTTTTTTTTTTTTTTTTTTTAACTTTATAAAGAGAATTTTTAATTTTATTAAAGAGCCTATTGATGACAGGTTTAAGCAGGGGTAATTCTGAGTAATTCGCGCCCCTTTGACGAAATTTGCGTTTTTCGCGATCTTTTGACGAAATTTGCCGTTTTTCCGCGAACTTTTGACGAAATTTGCCGTTTTTTCGCGATCTTTTGACGAAATTTGACGTTTTTTTCTGCGATCTTTTGACGAAATTTGCCTTTTTTTCGCGAGTTTTTGGCGAAAGTTGCCGTTTTTCCTGCGTTTCTTTGACGAAATTAGCGTTTTTTTCGTGATTCCTAGACGAAATTCCGTTTTTCTCGCAATCCTTTGACGATATTGGCGATTTTTCTTTGAAAGATTGACGACATTGATGTTTTTTTGTTTTTTTTTTTTTTTTTTTTTGCGACCATTTGTGGAAATTCGCGATATATTTTATGTCCAAATTTTCGGATTTATGACCGATTTTTTTTTTTTTTTTCCGGAAATGATTGCCTTAATTTTTGAGAAAATTCACCCCTGGGTTTAAAGACGGGGTCTCTAGAATTTCGAAAGAGCCGCCAGAGCCGATTGCTCTGTTTGAATAAGTTAGGACTATACGGAGAGGAGTAAAACAATGATTTTCTTTTATGAAAAGTAAGTTTGTTATAACAGGGTTCCCAGCAGAACAGGACTGGCAAATTCCCTGACCAAATCTCAAAATATTCTCTGACCAAATCTCAAAAAAATCCCTGACCAAACGGGCATACAAAGAAATTTGCTACTTATTTTCGCAATCCTTTGTTAAAATTAGCGATTTTTTTCTGTGATCATTCTTCCAATTTCTGTTTTTTTTTTTTTTTTTTTTTTTTTTTTTTCGATTGTTTGATGCATTTTGTGATTCTTTTCCCGAGATTATTTGATGAATTTCGCGTCATTTTTAATTTTTTCTCCAAGACTTTTCCATGACTTAAAATTTACGAATAGCATTTAATAGTTGATATTAGTCCGAATCAATTGATACCTCCGTCTAGACTTGTATAAAACCAAAGACTTTCTGCGCACACAAATATTGGGTCAAAAACTTTCTGCAAATTAATTTATTGTTTAATAAAATTACGTGTTACATTATTTTGACGATATGAATTAAAAACAGTAGTTTAAAACAGTTGCCATTTAAATTGAAAATTAATATTAATTAAAGAATATTTATTTTGGTTAAAAAAAATAATAAAACTAAAAATCCATGATAGGAAATCAGGGGTGATTCTGAGTTTTAAAAAAATTTCTGAAATTCAAAGCAAATTTTCTGAAAGGTTACAGCAGTGGGAGGAAATTCCCTCCTGGTGCTAATTAGTTTTGTTGCCCATTGAGATAACTGTTTTCGGGCCGAGAGGATTTCAGGCTGGGTGTAGATTCCTTCAATTTGGGTTCGGATTAACCCGATTTTTCAATATTTAGTTCAGTATATTATTTCAGATTAAAAACTATAATTATAATAATAAACATAGATGTTTGTATGTATGCTGTTTACCAAAGAGACCATTGTGTTTTTTCCTCCACCCTTTGACGAGATTCGCGTTTTTATCGCGATCCTTTGATGAAATTCGCTTTTTTTCGCGATCTTTTGACAAAATTCGCGTTTTTCCGCGATCATTTGACAAAATTTGCGGCTTTTTGCGATTCTTTGACGAAATTCGCGTTTATTCCGAGACCCTTTGTTGAAATACGCGTTTATTCCGCGACCCTTTGTTGAAATTTGCATTTATTCCGCGACCCTTTGAGGTTTTCCCTTTCTGTGCATATGATTTTTGTTTTATATTTTTTGTTGGGGAAACATCAGGTTTTCACAATTTGCCTGCAGATGTAAGATGTAACAGAAGTTTGCTCAGGCTCGATTGGCTTTAGGAATTGACCTAAAGAAGGTTTTCGAGACTGATCAACAAAAGGGTAATAATGTATAGCAGGATCATGCTATTCCATTTTAACAGGTTCTAAAAATTTTAATGCAGTCTTGTACTACAGGTAGAGTACCCATTACAGGTGTTTTCTTTATGGTGCTGGATGGTAGTGTCGCATGTGAATTATTTGGTGTAAAAGAGGATTTAGTTTGAATTATGTACCTTATGGGTTTTGAAGGTTGTTTGAATAAACTAGAATATGAAACTCCTACAGATCAGATTCTGGATTCAACAAGTTTGCTAACTTCAGGGTAAGAAAGTTTTAGAGTAATTTTAACAATAAGAATTTCTTTTTCGTGGATCTAGTTTGGACAAGGATGAGAGTATGCTGCATGGTCGCCTTTAAATTTTGTATTACGTTCAGCTTTTTCACAGGAATTACTGTCATGGCCGACTTCTGAACATCAGGCGCTGGTAACGGAATTACGACAGGTTGTTTTCGCATGACAATAATGTTGGAAGAGAAAGCGTCGTAAAGGGTTAGGGATGTAAGCACAGCTAAGATATGCTGCTTTGATTCTTGTAAGTAGATTTGGGCTGTTAAAAGTCAGAATGAGGTGCTTTCTAATAATAGAAACCAATTTCTGATAATTTACCAGGTAACCCTACTATTAACTGAGCTATCTAAAAGTTCTATGATATGTATAATGAATTTCAGCTGCATAGTTTGTATCAGTTGAGCAAATAAATATACTAACATGTCTGATAAATCTTAAATTACAAATTTTACAGTGATGAACAGTGTAGCAGCAGAGAATCAATTGACACCGCTAACTTTTAATTGTATTCTTCTTCTTATTTCAGGACTGAATTTCTGAGATTTTTCAAGCCGATGAATACCATTAAAATATAGTGGTGACAATCGCATAACTGCTGCGTCACTGTTCCATCACTGATTTTATCAAAATGAGAAACTTCTGGCATTATTTCTTCTTGTTTAAAACATGGGTATCACATGAATCTTTTTTGCTTTCTTCTCTATACACAAGAAGAAGAAATTGGAATTGTGAAAATTTTTTACTTCTTTTTTTTATCATTTCAATCAGTAACTCTCACTATTGTTATTATGTTTCTCAGTTATCGTGTATTCCACTGTTCCGTTCTAACTTCCAATAATAAATCATTCAAATCTGATTCATCTTCTATATTTATTTTATTATATTTCGTAAGAGAGGTGTTACTCGTGCATTGACAGAAAGAAAAATGAAGATTAATTATTACCATTTTTAAATTTATATGTTTAAAAGAAGCAGTAATACTTACAATTACCATCATACAATGGATAATCACTGTTAAACTATATCTACTAAAAAACAACTTCTAAAAAGTAAAAAAAAGCCAAGCAAAAAAAAAAAAAAAAAAAAAAAAAAAATGTGAAAGTTGTGGCTAAAAAATAGTGTGATATCAAATTTCCAAGCTTATATTACGGTACTTATTTAACATTTTTTGATAAAGATTTACCATATGTAAGTCGAGTACCTAAGTATGCGTTGATAGAAAGCCTTTTCTCCTTTACTAAATACATCATAACGTGTTTCTGAAAATTAATTTTTTTTAAATTATGCATGTTGGGCTTGGCGGCCATCTTTCCATATTTTACCCAAATTTCTAAGCACACAAGTTCATTGTTAAGATTGGAAGTTCGAAATTGTTACTAAAGCAAACATTTTATTCTTTTAATTTATCGAAATGAGTGCCTAAAAATTTGTGTCTAAAAATAAAGCTGAAGTAACTTCAGGTTTCATCTTATGATTCTCTTTTTTCGGAGGGAGGTTAATTAATTAGTTAAAGCAGTAAAAATCAATTTGTTTTTTCGAAATAAAAAACTTTCTTAATTTATCTGTCTGTAGCTAAAACTAGAAGTTCGAAATTCTTAATAATGCAAATATGTTACGAGCTTGAGTGCTTAGAAATTTGTGTAAAATATGGAAAGATGACCGCCAAGCCCATCATGCATAATTAAAAAAAAATTTAATTTTCAGAAACACGTTATGATGTATTTAGTAAAGGAGAAAAGGCTTTCTATCAACGCATACTTAGGTACTCGACTTACATATGGTAAATTTTTATCAAAAAATGTTAAATAAGTACCGTAATATAAGCTTGGAAATTTGATATCACACTATTTTTTAGTCACAACTTTCACATTTTTTCTTTTTTTTTTTTTTTTTTTTTTTTTTTTTTTTTTTTTTTTTACTTTTGAAAAGTTGTTTTTTAGTAGATATCAGTTCTTTTTTTAAAACAAATGATATATAATTGAAATAATTCTACTAGCTCAAATTAAAATTAGTCCTTGTATAGCCTTTATAAGCAGGGAGCAAACACAATATTATACATTTTGTTTACCTATCATTCAATTTTTATAGTGATTAATAATTTAAAAGTAAGGAAAGTCAATTTCTTCTTTCAAAGCATCAGTCTTTCTCTATTTATATCTCCTTAAAATTTTCTACAAAAGATGAAAATTTAGTTAAAAACAGAGTCGAAATAAAATATATATTTACAGTTAGTCTGTCAGTTAATTGTTTTTTCTAACTTTTTTTTACTGGCGGTTTTGCAAAATAAATTTACCTTTACAAATATCTACGGTTAATCCGAGAATGAAACCCCGCAGGCATCTAGGAATCGAAGATCTGTAAATCTAGCAATTTTAGACATAATAAAGGAACATTTTTGATAAAAAAAAATCTAAAAATTTAAAGATATAAACTGTACATATAACTTCATCTTCATTTAGATCGTGTTATAGAGAAGAAAGAATAAATATGTAATTTTACTCAAGTCTGTTTATCCATAGCTATTTGCATAAATGTGAGGATATTAATTTACTATAAAATTTCCCCTAAATTGATTATCTTTAATAGTCTATTGTTAAAGCCGCATATACATTAGAATTAAATATTTTTCGGTTAAAAATTGCCTGAAATCTATAGTCTCATCGTTCGTCAAATTTGTTTTTTTGTTGTTTTGTTTTGTTTTTATGCCCAGACTCTTTTTCTGAACTCTGACAAAAGATCACAGACATATTGAAGCTATCCAAATTCTTATATCTTTCTATCGTATTTCCTTTTTCGAGGGGGGTGTGAGGAAGAGCCCTTAAGAACTTCGTTTTGTTCTCAGAATTCTGAATTATTCATTCAAAAGATCTACCTACATAAGTCTTGTTGCAGAATTTTCATTAGCTAAGAGTTGCATCAAGTTATACATCATGTGAATCTATTAAATTAATTTTGTGAAATACTAGATGGGAGCCATTGATATTTCCAGACCATTTGCCTACATTTTAAACTTGAGTCATTTACTACTATTCATTAATTTTCTATACGAATTAAAGAAGTCATTGTTTCCATGCCAACTGTACCTTTCACTATTGCTTGCTTTGAAATTTGAAGTCCACTGAAGTGCAATGCTTTGGGGCCTATAGCTACTATGGCTGTCGCCTCGAATGATCCTTATTATACAGAAACAACAACAAGTCACAACAATTTTTATTTTCCATTACATATATTATATTACTACAATGGGACATTCACAATTACATCCATGTCTTACCCGAGGATTCGAACCCGGGCCCGAGTCGTGGCAGCAGCTGTCGCTACCGACCACGCCACTGGGCGACATATTGTTTGCTTGTTTGTTTGTTTGATTTATTGAACACATACATCATATCACATGCGGATCACGGCGGAATTCGAATCTGCTTCCACCTACGCACTCAAGCGATTAGCGGCATGGTGTCGTATCCACTCAGCCACGGTGGGCCACTATTGCTTTCTCTAATGCCCGGATACTCAAATTTAACCAACTGCACTTAGAATCATGGTCATAACAGAGAACATTTATATGTTAGAGCAGTGTTGCCAGTGGGCTACTTTTTTTTAATTCAGATTTCTTGATTGCCAGCACTTATTATAAACGGTAAAATTCTCTTTGCTTTCGCCTTAATTAATATGTCATTAAATAAGGCGCATTTTACAATTTCAAAAAAGTGGTGCCAATCAAGTATCTGAATTAAAAAAAGTAGCCCAACTGGCAACACTGTGTTAGAGTGGTGACATATGCACAAGTCGTGTACTCATATTCAATTTTTTGTCCAAAGTACGGTAACTCAGTTTTCAGTAATAGACGAGGAATATTTCAATTAAACTAACCAGAAAAGTTAACAAACATTGGCTTCCTGATTTGATTTTATTCAAAATTGTTTTAACCAACCAAAGTTAATGTCCTGGATCCAGATAAATTTTTCTCTGTTAGTAAAATTACATTGACCAATCAGTAGCCTCCATCCTTGCAGGCTTTTCGGTGTTTAATGCAAACATCAAAAAGTTCGGAAAAATGCAAACGTCTGATTGATCAATCTCATCCCGCTAATAGCGAAAAATCTATCTTGATCCCGGCCTATTCAACGCCCTTTAAATATTGGAGAAAGCCTTGACACGTGTCAGGAAAACGTCACACAAAGCAGGCAAAACAAAGAAGAAAAATCATTCATTGGCTCGTTCATATTCACGAGCCAATGAATGATTTTGTTTCTTTGCTTTGCCTGCTTTGTGTGATGTTTTCGTGACGCGAGTCAAGACTTTCTCAAATATTTAGGAGGCTTT
Organism: Maratus speciosus; assembly: GCA_963932465.1. NCBI lineage: Eukaryota > Metazoa > Arthropoda > Arachnida > Araneae > Salticidae > Maratus > Maratus speciosus. Next base: position 42,040,311 of record OZ010792.1, read on the forward strand.
GGCTTATTTCACCACCATGAAGTTATGAAATGAGAGGAACAGACATGTCAATCTTCCCGTGTGAAAAACTAGTTTAAAAAAAACGAGTTCTTTCCCTCTCTTCTGCCCTTTTCTCTCTTGATTTTGACCGATAGCAGCCCATTTAGCAGTCTCCAGTACAAGATGCCGCTATATAGGGTGGAGGCAGGAGGGAGGGTGTTAGCGCGACCAATGACATAATAGGCCAGTTCATGATGTTTAAAAGTCACACGGAGTTGGATCGAGGCTAACGAAAAAGACAAGCTACCGCGGTGGGTCCGATTCTTCTTTTTTTACAAACCGCTGGAGTCACGTGATGCTCTTTTCACGCACCTTCTTTGGTGCATTCGAGTATCACGTGACTCCAGCGGTCTGTAAAAAAAGAAGAATCGGACCCACCGCGGTAGCCTGTCTTTTTCGTTAGCCTCAGAGTTGGATCATCTTTACACGATGATTAGTACAAAGCTGCGCGCCGATTTTTTTTGTGTCCATTGCCGTGTACAGATAATCAACTCCGTGTGACGTTATGAACTGGCCTTATATGTTATTGGCCACAGTTTAGGAACAGCTACAAAAGACTTCATCTATATCTACTCCGAGGTAAACGAAAAAGACAGGCTACCGCGGTGCTACAGCGCCTAGAATATATAGTGTGGAAATCGGCTATCCCAGTAATACTTTAAAAAGTGCTAAAATATTGGATCTCTTAAATTTCAAATGATGCTGAAATCCAATGAGTCGATCACAGCGATATCTGCAGAATATTTCCTAAAACTTCATGACTATTTGGTAACAGCGTCTAGAATATCTAGTGTCGAAATATTTTATCAAACAACGCTAAAAATTTGTATCCCATAAGTGATCGACGATACTGCTAAAATCCCAAGTTTCGATCGCAGCGAAATCTGCGGGATTTTCGTATTGCATTGTATAGACTAGCAATATCTTGCAGTTATAGAAAATATCCTGCAGATGTCGCTGCGATCTGTATATTTCAGCAGCATCGTTGCACATTTAAGGATACAATATTTTAGCACTTTTTTAAGTATTACAGGGATAGCCAATTTCCACACAATATATTCTAGGCGCTATTATTTGGTCTAGATGCTGTAGCATTTTTTTTTTTTTTTTACATTTTATTGACATTCATCTGAGCTGTGTGCTTGGCGTCAAGCCCGCTGTACACGGTTAAAAATACCGTGAAAAATTACCTCTGTTTTTAAAGGCTATCTATTTTCTGACCAATGAGAACGCTCCATATGTACTTATGTAGCGTTCTCATTGGTCAGAAAACAGATAGCCTTTAAAAACAGAGGTAATTTGTCACGCACAGATGTCGCTGCGATCAGCTCCCTGGATTTTAGCGTCAGTGCACATTTAAGGGATACAACTTTTTAGCGCTGCTTGGATAACAAATTTCCACATTATGTATTCTAGACGCTATAGCGGTGCATTACACGTGTCTCTTTCTCAGGGCCGAAACTAGCCTTTCTTGCACCCGGGGCAAACATGGATTTTGGCGCCCCCCCCCCCCCCCTCTTCCACAAAGTATATTTACAAAGAGAATTTTATAATAGACGACTTATTTTAAAATTTAAAATATGTAATCATATAATAGGTAATACTGAACTACGTAATCTACAGTGGCGTATCCAAGGGGGATGTTCCTCTGAACATCAACAAAAATATTCTAAAGATCATTTTTAAAATGACATATTCAGTAGAGTCCCGATTATCCGAGTCCACCTAACCGAGTTTCCGCTTTCACCGAGTTATTTTCTTCTGATGGACTCGTGGCTTCCATTATTATGAAACAGCCATTATAAATGAAGTGTTAGGTGAAGATGAAAAAAAATTATGGCCATTTTTTCCCCATTCAGACCAGAAAATCAGAGTTCTAACTTTTTACGACTGCTCTTTCATCTTCACCTAACACTTCATTTATAATGGCTGTTTCATAATAATGGAAGCCATCAGTCCATCAGAAGAAAATGATCCTTTCCACAGGTATAATCTTCATTTGGCGCCCCTTTGTTCTGGCGCCCGGGGCACATGCCCCCTCTGCCCCCCCTTAGTTTCGGCCCTGCTCTTTCTTCTTTAAAAAACATCCTGCAGATGTCGCTGCAAATGACTGTTTGGAATTCAACATCGTTGTACATTTAAGGGATTCACTATTTCCGCGCTTTTTTAAGTATTGCTGGGATAGTCGATTTCTACAACATATAATCTAGGCCTATAACGGAGCTATAGTATCTAGAAGATATAGTTTAAAAATCGGCTTATTAAAAAGGTGCTAAAAATTGTATCCCATAAATGTTGAACGAGGCTGAACTATGAATGTCGATCACAGCGACACATGGTAATTCCAACGTAACTATTTCAAAAGACATCAAATGAGAAAACGTTTCGCTCAGAGAAGATCTGGAAAATGTTGCTGCTATCGACATTTGTCATTCAGTATTTTTCAATATTTATGGGATTCAATTTTTAGCAATTTTTAAAGTATTACTGGAATAGCCGGTTTCCACACCATGACCATGATCTAGGTAGATTTTCCTTTGTTATCGCAACGAGATTGACCAATCAGAAGCCAGAATTATTGCTAACTTTTCACTGTTTGCAAAAATGTACCTGGATCTCGGCCTATATTTCTAGACGTTATAACTGAGCTCAGGAATAGTACAGAAAGCAAACTCCGTATTTTGATACATTAAGGCCGGGATCCAATTAGGAGCAAGTGTGTCGCTATAACGAAGTAGCGACATATGGCCAATAAAGGTTTATTGGTAGAAGTGATAAAAACAAATCGTTAAAGGTCTTTGCGAGCGTGTCATTATCGTCAGGTTAATGCATACTGAATTCTTTCCCTAGTCCCCTAATAAAGCTCGTCCATGCGCGTATCGTCTAATGGAGGATATTCAAAATATGGGTTCAAGGCTGAAAAAGTCACGTGGTACCGGCAATTTACCTAAAGAACTTCTAACTGATGAGAAGGGAAACAGGAAACTACTACTGCTTTCTCCGGTGAACTGTTTCATTGGCTAGCGGGGATTTACATTACGTCGACGGAGACTTCCCTTCTTTACGTTAGACGTTTTTGCCTTGACCACGTGATCATAACGTAGATAGAATAGCCTCTATTCAAGAAAGTGGATTGCCGTACTATAGCACCTAGAATATATAGTGTGGAAATTGGCTATCCCTGTAATACTTAAAAAAGTGCTAAAATATTGTATCCCTTAACTGTGCAACGATGCTGCTGAAATATACAGATCACAGCGACATCTGCAGGATATTTTCTCAAACTGCAAGATATTGCTAGTCTATACAATGTAATACTAAATCCCGCAGATGTCGCTGTGATCGATACTTGGGATTTTAGCAGTATCGTCGCACATTTAAGGGATACAAATTTTTAGCGTTGTTTGGATAGCATATTTCCACACAAGGTATTCTAGACGCTGTAGTCATACTTTCGGCAAACGAGGCTAACGAGAAAGACAGGCTGCCGCGGTGGGTCCGATTCTTCTTTTTTTACAGACCGCTGGAGTCACGTGATGCTCGAATGCACCAATGAAGGTGTGCGAAAAGAGCATCACGTGACTCCAGCGATCTGTAAAAAAAGAAGAATCGGACCCACCGCGGTAGCCTGTCTTTCTCGTTAGCCTATCGTTCGGCAAAAACTTGAAATGAGCATGCTTCCAGTGCCTATATCACCACTCTTATGTATAAAGGCTCTCTGTTATGGTGTTGATTCTGAGCGCTCTTTGTTAAATTTTTATATTTGTGTTTTAGAGAAAGCAATACAGAAAAGTAATGTTACTATGGAAACAACAACTTCTTTAATATCAAAATGTATGGCAAAGGAGTTCAGAATCAGTGCCTTAAATAGTTTCGAATATGTAATGTTGTTATGACAATCAATAACCTTCCTGGATGTGGAAATTCAAAATTGTGTTCAACATAATGGAGAATATTCCATCTACATTTTGATCACATGGTCAAGGTAAAAACTTCTATTGTAAAGAAGTGGAGGCTCCGTAGACGTGTAATGTAAATCCCCGCTAGCCAATGAAACGGTTCATATGAGGCAAAGTAGTAGTATCTTCCCTTCTTATCAGTTAGAAGTTCTTTGGATAAATGGACAGTATTCTCGTGACGTCACAGTGGGAATCACGTGGTGTAAAAATAGCGGCTAGCGCGTTTGTTTCGGTATCGTGTCATTTGATGCAGCATAAATACAGATAAATGGATGCGTAAAATACTGCTGATTTATTCTGTACGAATTATTTTCGATAAATACTTATATATATACTAATTAAAATCCATATATACTTATTAATTAAAATTTAAAAATTTTATTTTATAAATAAAATGAAGAATGTGCATGCAATTGCTTTAAAATAGAGAAAAGAATTCATGTATAACTCATACCTGTCCCTGAAAAAGTCTAAAACTTCATATAAAAATAAAATATAAGCACAAATTTTCAAACCACAATGCTTTTCAATGGCGCGGTTATGAATGTTATTCCCAAGCAGACGAATTTTTATAGCCTCGAACCAAAAGGGAGAATATGGTCTATTACCGGTATCACGTGACTTATTTCAGTCTCGAACCCATATTTGGAATATCCTCCATTGGGTGCAATCTAGATAGATTTTTGGCTGTTAGAGAAACGAGATTCATCAATCAGAAGCCTGCATTTTTGTGAACTTTTCGCTGTTTGCAGAAATGCAGGCTATTGATTGGTGATTCTCGTTTCGCTAACAGCGAAAAATCTATCTGGATCCTAGCCTACATTTCTACAAACATTGCACTTCATCCACGGCACTAAAAAAATGACTCAAAACTTTTATGACATAGCCCGGGATCCAGAAACAGCAAATATTCTCAAACATGCAGGCTTCTGATTGGTCAAACTCATTTCGCTAACAGCGAAAAATCTATCTGAATCTCAGCCATAGTTATCTTCGATGAAATCAATGCAAAAGGATAATATAAAAGAAAAGTATAAGATTTCTAAAATATTTTGGCGGGTTTATCGCTATTTGGCATAATTTGTAAACTTTAGAACTAATTAACAGTTTTTCGCTAATTATGAATAGAAAATTAATGTTTTTAAATCTGAATTTTATAAAAGCACGTAGATTGAGTAAATATCTATCCAAAAATTCAATCCTTACGTTTTTCTGTCCATTATTTAAGTCTCTACCTCGATTGAAACATAAGTTGTGACGAAGAAAATAAATCTGTCATTTTCAGTATCTCGACGTTATTTTAAAAAATCTATATCTCTGTTTATAATTAATTTATGAGGATGCATTTGATCTCAAATTGAAGATCTTCTTTATTAGGTCCTTCTGGTGTTGGTTTTATTTTTCTGCAATGATTGCTTCTTTTGATATGGGAAATTTTACGCTGGCATATTTCGTCCATTTAACATGGAGAAGTTGTCTGCAGTATAATAAGCAGTTACGGTGTCTTGCCGTTATTCTTGAAGTTTGCTTGCTTGGCGGGGTTAGCATTTTTTTTTCAGCTTGGCTTGGCAGAACGACCGTCCTGCTTGATATATGCGCTCTTAAAAAAAAAAAAAAATCTTTTGTTGTTTATCTGAAGTCACCTAAAAAAAAATTACCAATTTCAGATGTATTTTTTCAGCCATGAGCCAAAACACACTTTGTCGAATTATCTGGAAGCCTTTTTCTTCTCAATATGCTTACTGCCATGTGGCAAAACTACCTGTTTCTTCTGATGTATAGTTAGTTTGGCGAATATCAATGACATTTTTATCGTTAAGGAATTCCAGTAGTTCTTATTTTGCAGAGTATAAAAGATCAGGTTCAGAAACAAAATCACGGATATAATTCATAGTTTGGAAGGACCTGCACAGATACAGAGAAGGAACCTTATTTTTTGAAATTTGAGAAAAGCTGTGATTGATTGGTTGAATAAATTTCCAACAACAGATCACCTGAGTGCAACTTTTTGACTGAGGAAACATCACCAAGAATGGATTTAAAAGTTTTTTCTGTGAGAAAAGGAGAAGTATTTTTAAATGGACTATTAGTAGAAGTACAATTTGTACATTTAATAACAAAAAAGTGTGTATAAGAATTTATTTGAACTGTGTCTTGCTCTCCACAAGAAATCAAAGTATTTCCTCCATAGTAAAAAAAAAAAAAAAAAAATTCAGACACCGGCCGCCCCACCCACAAAAGAACCCAATAAGGGGACGCACATTCCTGCACCAGTGCCTATACGCTGACATTCCTATGTCAGTTTCAATCCTTAGTGAAACGACTAGTGATCGCTAGCTAGTGAAAAGTCAGCTAACCAGCCAATTGATACATACAGAACCAATATGCAACTTCAAAAGACATAGAAACAATAGAAAACATTTTTTCAGATAGTACAAAAATGTTATTTATCATCTACTTCATCTGTATTGGAAAAAAATCTGGTTTGAAAAGTTTTAAACTAGCATTTGCATTTCAATAAAAATGTTTAAAAATTATTATTTACCCAGAGAAGGATAGCATTATGCAGACTTGTTACTATATGTTAGCACCAAGCAATACCTACAAAAGGGATTTCGAGAAATGTGCAAGTAACTGGCTTAAAGAAGCCACATGGCAGTAAGCATATTGAGAAAAAAAAGGCTTCCAGATAATTCGACAAAGTGTGTTTTGGCTCATGGCTGAAAAAAGACATCTGAAAATTGGTAACTTTTTTTTTAGATGACTTCAGATAAACAACAAAAGATGGGGTTTTTAAGAGCGCATATATATAGTTTAACAGTGATTATCCATTGTATGATGGTAATTGTAAGTATTACTGCTTCTTTTAAATATATAAATTTAAAAATGGTAATAATTAATATTCATTTTTCTTTCTGGCAATGCACAAGTAACAGCTCTCTTAAGAAATATAATAAAATAAATATAGAAGATGAATCAGATTTGAATGATTTATTATTGGAAGTCAGGACTGAAAGTTAAAAAAATTAAAAAAAGTAAAAAAGTAAAAAAATTTCACAATTCCAATTTTTTCTTCTTGTGTATAGAGAAGAAAGCAAAAAAGACACATGTGAAACCCATGTTTTAAACAAGTGGAAATAATGCCAGAAGTTTCTCATTTTGATAAAATTTGTAATTTAAGATTTTCAGACATGTTAGTATATTTATTTGCACAACTGACACAAACTACCCAGCTGAAATTCATTATACATATCATAGAATTTTTAGATAGCTCAGTTAATATTAGGGTTACCTGGTAAATTATCAGAAATTGGTTTCTATTATTTAAAGTACAGATTGATATCTCCCTCACAGAAATTGTGGATGAAGTTATGGACTGTTAACATACACTATATAGGCAAAAATCACAGGGCACTTTTGATTTTTGACATTTTGTCAAACAGCTAGAGAAGTACTTGACAAATTTGTCTCCAACTTTAGGAATACGAAGAAAATATTTGAGAGATCCAACAAAAAACAGAATAAGATGGGGTCCCATCTCCCGGTCCTGACCCTATGCAGGCTCTTGTGCCCCCGATCTGGTCGACCTGGAGGCCTCCTTCACAAAGGCTCCAGTCTCGGCTGTGCACCGCCCAGTGCACGTCACACAGCCCAACTCCAAAACAAAGGACGACCAGCCAATTGTAACAGTTCTCACCACTAGCTCGGAAGAGCAAAATGGTCCCTTTTCTTGGTGCTCCACCAGGTGCACCCCAGTGACACACAGGAATCGAACATGTATAAAGGAGTCGAGCCTACGAGCTGATGCCGAGGATTCCCGAGCAAGAGTTTCTTTACGGAGGTCTCTCAAGATCAACTACCATAACTGGGCAAAGACATTTTTGAAAGAATAAAAATTATATATTTAAAATAAAATGACGAAATGATCGGTATCTGTAGCACACGTCTATGTGGATCTTGTTCCACATATTATATTCCACAATGTCGATAGGACATTTATGTTCAAATATGTAAGAATAGCGCATATATACATAAATATATAAAGATTTCTTTTAAGTAATTCAAGAAATTTCTGCATGTTTTTTGTTTCTAGCATGCAGAAATTCCAAGCAAATTTAACAGCTGATCCACCTGGCATTGTACGGATCCATGATAATAACCATAAGTATACCTAAACTCAGTGCTGAACAATTTTACATTTTTAAACAAAACTAGGGGGCTCGGCCCCCTACGAGCTACGCTCGCCAACCCCCGTCCAGACACCGCAGAGTCTAAATGCACGCTAATGTGATCGGCTTTAAAAAGATTTCGAAAGATTGAATTATAATTAAAAAAACAGTGGCGATCTCCCTATAAACGGATTTCTATTCATTTCTCTTTGATTGGGGAAATTTTAACGCCAAATCCGCTGCGGTACTACTTGATTATCCCGTCGACTAATATCGCCAAACCACTCGCCAAATTATACAAATTGACATAATTTTTATTTTAAATAACGAAAGAACAAATAAATTAGTACAACATTAATAAAAATACGAATAAAATGTCGAAATAAAAATAACTTGCTGACGTAGACACGTGTAACAACATTTCAAAATAAGCTAGTAGGAATTAAGTAAACAGAATCTTTGTCTCCCGGTATTTTTTAACAAAGCGAAAAGAAAGTTCTTTTAAATGAGACATTTTAAATTAATTGCTTTTAATCTGACGTAATTTTGACCAAATTATTCTTTCTCTTTTTAATATTCACGTGAAAATACTTGTGTTAGAAATGAAATATTATTTGCGCTTTCCTAAGAAAAATAGTTGAAAAGTATCCGCTCAAAATATCAAATAAATGTCTAGCGCAATTTCTAAATCTAAACCGTTTTGCAATATTATTTTGTGTTCGTTTTATGTAATAACTGTAATGTGACGTAAATATGACGTAATTTCTCCTATTTAAGACTTCTAATGCATGTTAATAAATTTATTATTTTACAAATTCCTTTCTCTCTTAAAATTCACGTGTAATTATAGTTTTATGACGTAATTTTTAATAAGTCCCTGCTTTTTGTACATAATTATTTAATTCTAATTCCAATGTTTTTTTCTGTTTATAATAGTCACGTGTAAATAAATTTTTAATTTATTACACGTATAAATATATATATATATATATATTTTTAAGCAAACATTATTGTTTCCGCTGTTTATACAGTTGGCAACAGTTTAAATTAATATCACTTTCTAAAATCTGTAAAAAATATCTAACAAAAACATAGCTGTGAAAAAAGGGAGCCAAGTTCTGTAAAGACAATGGCAAGAAAAGAAGTGATATCTAAGTGGGTGCCAAGTTCAAATAAAATTCACTCAAACTTACCTACTGAAGTATTATAGCATTTTTTAAATTGTTTAGAAATAAAAATTATTGATAGCATATTAATAATAAATCTAGAACTTGGCAAGTTTTTACCTACAAGTCATTTATTTTTGTTAATGACATTATTATATCTAAACTTATTATTTCATGTTTGGAAGCCTTCATTTGAGTGAGCTCCTTCCCCTTGAAGGATGGTGGGATAAAATATATCACACCTAATTTTAACTGCAAAATGCCACGTTGACACTAGAATTCAGGACTAAAAAGTTTAATTTTATTAAATACGTGAAAAGAAGCTTTTACCCATTTTGAAATAAATTTGTTTTTAAATTCTGGTGTGCTTGAATCATTTCAGCATGTCACGAATAAAAGCTCTTTGCCCCTGAAGGGTTAAAGGGGTGCAGTCTCTAGAGGGATGACCAAGAACAAGCGTAAAGGTATCTGTCTCTTTCTCAGGCCTTTCAGTCTGTTTGCATTGAGGTTTCAGAAGGGTGGGTGCTAGAGTGATAACCAAAGACGAGCGGGAATGTATTTGTGTATTTATTGATTTATCAAATCTTTAACATAAGTCATTTGTTTATAATAATTATTATATTAATTTTTTTATAATGACATTGTTGTTAATATTAACATCATCATTTTATTAAGACATGAAATTGATAGGCATAGCATTTATCGAAAACTTGCCAAGTTCTAGATTTATTATTAATATGCTATCAATAATTTTTATTTCTAAACAATTTAAAAAATGCTATAATACTTCAGTAGGTAACTTTGAGTGAATTTTATTTGAACTTGGCACCCACTTAGATATCACTTCTTTTCTTGCCATTGTCTTTACAGAACTTGGCTCCCTTTTTTCACAGCTATGTTTTTGTTAGATATCATTACTTTTTGTAAAGTTACAATATATTTAGACACTTTACTTAATGCTTTTTAATGTGTTTACATGAGAATATTTTATTCACCAAGCAACATTCAATTTTAATTTTAATTTCCTACAACAAACTATTTGGCTGTCAATTTGCGGCAGAAATCTATATTTTAATACTGCTACACTGAATGCATGTTTTGAAACGAAATGTATTGATTCGAAATTTTTATTGTTTCTGAAACAACAATTCCTATTAAATTCCTATATTAAATTTTCCTATTAAATTCTCCAATTAAATATCCTATAGCTGGGCCTGCTTTTTTGTACTGAAAGTGAAAAATAAAGTTACGTGCTTATGCCACACTATGTATCATTCATCCATGGGTGCGGGCAAAGAGGCAATGCATAGGAAGGACATTGCCCCTCCCTGGATTTTCAAATTTAATTAACTAAATAAACTTTTCTCTAATGATTTTGAAAATAACAAGTGGGTAAGTGTGATCACAGATCGCACAGAGGGTTTCGTTTAATATTCCTTTCAAAACTCTTTATCCTTTTGAAAAATCTGTTAGTTCCTCATTTCGCAACCAACTCTATTCTAAACAAACCTCTATCCGAACGAAACTCCGTTTTACATACTATCCGTAGATATATTAGTTGAGGGGATTGAGCCCATAGCACCCGAGATAAGTAGGCGCCCCTAGCGATAAAATGTGGAACTAAAATATGTAAGACTATGGTGCATAATGTGAAAGAATGGCCAAAGGGGTGTCGGCAAAAGTTGGAAAAGTGCTCCCCGGGTGAAAAGAGCGGAGGTTAGAAAAATTGCTTAAAATACACAAGCTAGAGCCCGGAGGAGTAAATAATGTAAGACTTTTTGAAAATTTTATGATTTGTCGTGTGGTCTGGGGTATTCAGCTATACGTATGCAAAAAGTCATGTCTCCAACTTAATTAGGGACTCCCTTAGAAAGAATTGCTTAAAATACATATGTGGTAGCTCAAAGGGTTAAGCGTAAGACTTTTTCAAGATTTTATGATTTTTCGCCTGGTCTCAGGTGTTCTGCTATAAGTATGCAAAATTTCAAATCTGCAATTTAATAAGGGGCTCAGTTAGAAAGAATTTCTTAAAATACGCACGTGGAAGCCCTAAGGGTTAAATGTACGACTTTTTCAAAATTTTATGATTTCTCGTTTGATGTGAGGTGTTCAGCTATAAGTATACAAAATTTCACGCCTCCAACCTAATTAGAGGCTCACTTTGAAAGAATTGTTTAAAATACACATAGGGGATCCCAAAGGGTTAAATGTACGACTTTTTCAAAATTTTATGATTTCTCGTTTGATGTGAGATGTTCAGCTATAAGTATGCTAAATTTCACGCATCCAACCTGACTAGGGTTCACTTAGAAAGAATTGTTTAAAATACACATGTGGGAGCGCAAAGGGTTAAATGTACGACTTTTTCAAAATTTTATGATTTTTAATTTGATGTGAGGTGTTCAGCTGTAAATATGCAAAATTTCACGCCTCCAACATGTATAGTTTCTGAGAACGGGCTCTGTGACGGACAGAATATCTCAATTTGTTGATTTTCTGTAAGAAAGTAAACCCAGATAAACCCGAGGATAAACCCCCAAGTAAGCAGATAGGTTTACAATGGAAGTCTATGGGAATTTGGCGAAATATTAGAGATATCGCCAAGGTGGCGTCACTTTTGGCGACTAATTTTGGTCGCCAAATTTGGCGATATATCGCCATGTTGGCGAGAAACTTGGCGGTATTTGGCGACAGAAAAGCGTCCCCTCCTACGGCAATTTAAAATTTCGCCTAATAGACGCAATGGTAAAGTAAAAATGGGCACCCCCAGGTGGGTAATTCATCGATTTTCACAATTTTTTTAATTTTTTCCTTAGTTTTATAGTGTAAACGAACTTCGCACCAAATTTGAAGTCTGTAGCTGCAGTAGATATACGAGATCTTTTTGATGAGTGAGTCAGTCAGTCAGTCAGTCAGTCAGTCAGTGGTAAAATTATCGATTATCAGACATTTTCAAATGTCATTATCTCGGAAACTAATTATGCGTTATGTATAAAATTTTGGATTTTAGGTAATTAGGGTGGCCTTACAACACATTTCGTATAAGAAGTACGCAGGTCTCATAGATTTTCAGTAGTAGAGCATCGAAATTTGATGAAAACAGCTGGAAATGGTTCGTGTAAATAACACACGGCTATGTCAGGCGAACTTGGCTGACACACTGCCGTGTGTCTAGATCTCAAGAAATGCTGAAAATTTGAATTTAAAATAGAAATAAAACCTCAAAAAATGAGTCAAAATAAGAAAATTAATGCAATCTGCACTCCGGCAAATTCTAAAGCATAAAATGATCTAAAAATGATTACACTGCCATGTATAGTTTTTGCTGCTATAAAACTTTTTTAGTGAAACGATTTTGCCCAACTTTAGCATTAAATATCTCTTTAAATAATTCTTCGATTTGAAAACTGTCTGCATCAGCGTGTTTATCAAACATTTCTGTATAAAACCACCGATTTTCATATTTTTGTATGCATTATTTTTCTTAATATTAACGAAGAAAGACCTCCGGTCACAAAAAATTCAAAGCCGGCGGCGGCGGCGGTGTTTAATTTTTTTTAGAATAGAGAGAATCTTTCCTCTTTTTAACACAAAGACATTGTTAGAAAGGAAAAAATATGTAGAATAAGGTTTACTTTAAAATACTAGGGGGCTCTGCCCCCTACGAGCTACGCTCGTCAACCCCCGTTCAGACACCGCAGACTCTAAGTACGCTAATTTGATCGGCTTTAAAAAGATTTCGGAAGATTGAATTATCTCTCTTCTCTCTATTCTAAAAAAAAGTAACTACCGCTGTCACCGCCGCCGCCGCCGCCGATTTTGATTTTTTTGTGACCGGAGGCCTTTCTTCGTTAATATTAACAAAAATAATGCAGACAAAAATATGAAAATCGGTGGTTTTATACAGAAATGTTTGATAAACACGCTGATGCAGACAGTTTTCAAATCGAAGAATTATTTTAAGAGTTATTTAATGCTAAAGTTGGACAAAATCGTTCCACTAAAAAAGTTTTATAGCAGCAAAAACTATACATGGCAGTGTAATCATTTTTAGATCATTTTATGCGTTAGAATTTGCCGGAGTGCAGATTGCATTAATTTTTTTATTTTGACTCATTTTTTCAGGTTTTATTTCTATTTTAAATTCAAATTTTCAGCATTTCTAAAGATATTTTTTACAGATTTCAGAAAATTGTACTAATTTAAACTGTTGCCAACTGTATAAAAAGCGCAAGCAATAATGTTTGCTTCAAATTAAAAATTTATTTACACGTGACTATTATAAACAGGAAAAAAACTTTCAAATTAGAATTAAATAATTACGTATAAAAAGCAAGAACTTATTAAAAATTACGTCATAAAAAGTATACACATGAATTTTAAAAGAGAAAGGATATTGTAAAATAATAAATTCATTAACATGCGTTAGAAGTCTTGGGAGAAATTACGTCATATTTACGTCACATTATAGTTATTACATAAAATGAACACAAAATAATATTGCAAAACGGTTTAAATTTAGAAATTGCGCTAGACATTTATTTGATATTTTGAGAATTAATTTAAAATGTCTCATTTAAAAGAACTTTCTTTTCGCTTTGTTAAAAAATACCAGGAGACAAAGACTCACTTTACTTAATTCCTTTTATATTAGCTTATTTTGAAATGTTGTTACACGTGTATTCGTCATCAAGTTATTTTTATTTCGACGTTTTATTTGTGTTTTTATTAATGTTGTACGAATTTATTTGTTCTTTCGTTATTTAAAATAAAAAATATATCAATTTGTATAATTTGGCGAGTGGTTTGGCGATTTATATAATTTGGCGAAATTGTTCGACAGAATAATCAAGTAGTACCGCAGCGGATTTGGCGTTAAAATTCCCCAATCAAAGAGAAATGAATAGAAATTCGTTTATAGGGAGATCGCCACTGTTTTTTAAATTATAATTCAATCTTTCGAAATCTTTTTAAAGCCGATCAAATTAGCGTGCATTTAGAGTCTGCGGTGTCTGGAAGGGGGTTGACGAGCGTAGCTCGTAGGGGGCCTAGCCCCCTAGTAATTTAAAAAACAGTGGCGATCTCCCTATAAACGGTTTTCTAAACGGCCAAATCCGCTGCGGTACTACTTGATTAACCCGTCGACCAATTTTGCCAAATTATATAAATCGCCAAAGCACTCGCCAAATTATACAAATCGCCAAAGCACTCGCCAAATTATACAAATTGACATCATTTTTATTTTAAATAACGAAAGAACAAATAAATTAGTGCAACATTAATAAAAATAGAAATAAAACTTTGAAATAAAAATAACTTGATGACGTAGACACGTGTAACTTGCTTAAAGTCAAGTTAATGTGACATTTATGATCAACCATTATTGGCATTTAATCTTATAGTTTAGCGAATGATAGATTTTTGGTCGACGGGATAACTAAGTAGTTTCAAAAATACACATGTCAATCGCTGTTTTCGTCTTTGATTAAGTAAAATAAGTTAAACATTTCAAAATAAGCTAATATAAAAGGAATTAAGTAAACAGAATCTTTGTCTCCCGGTATTTTTTAACAAAGCGAAAAGAAAGTTCTTTTAAATAAGACATTTTAAATTAATCGCTTTTAATATGACGTAATTTTGACCAAACTATTCTGTCTCTTTTTAATATTCACGAGAAAATACTTGTGTTAGAAATGAAATATTATTTGCGCTTTCCTAACAAAAATAGTTGAAAAGTATCCTCTCAAAATATCAAATAAATGTCTAGCGCAATTTCTAAATTTAAACCGTTTTGCAATATTATTTTGTGTTCATTTTATTTAATAACTGTAATGTGACGTAAATATGACGTAATTTCTCCTATTTAAGACTTCTAACGCATGTTAATAAATTTATTATTTTACAAAATCCTTTCTCTCTCAAAATTCACGTGTAATTATAGTTTTTATGACGCAATTTTTAATATGTTCCTGCTTTTTGTACATAATTATTTAATTCTAATTCCAAATGTTTTTTTCTGTTTATAATAGTCACGTGTAAATAAAAAAGTCGCCACGTGGCGACTAAATTTTTTTGCTGTGACGACGAACTTTCAGTGTCTTAGTCGCCAGAGATCAATTTCCAGTGTTCTTAATCCCCGTCGCGGAATTTTGATTTTTTTTTTCTTTTGCAAATTGAAAAGCACCTGCTCTTTTCACTGGCCGAGATTAAGTATGGCCTTGATAAAAAGTCAGGTAATTTTTGTGATCTCAGTTATCGTCGTGAACGCTGCCCCTGTGATGTACTGCTTTCTTACCGAACATTATGTTCAAATATAATTCTACGCATGTACGCTCCACTACAAAGCTTAGCAGCTGCGAAGCTCGGCATATGAGCACGCTAATGGTAGAGCTTCTCCTATGGATACCAGCAAAAACAAGCATTTCTTCGAAGGTTTCGTCCGAAATCCAGAGTTGAAATAAATACTCCTTTACTGCAGATCGGCTCACGAGGCAGTCCAAAGTTTCCGATGCGATGGAAATTATTTATGGGCTTTGGATCATGGAGTCGCGAGGATAGAGGACTCCGAACTCTGAAGAAAAAAGAACAAAAAGAAAAAGAAACTTGCATGAAAAAATACTTAACGCGAGGTATATTCTTGCTCTGTAAATGTTTTCTGCAAGTGCAAGATTTTCATAGAAGGAATTTTATCACAAGTTTTGTGAATTTATCCCCTCTGTAATTTCCCTTATCACTATCTTATTTCATCTAGATCTAGAGTGTAGAGTCCTGCATCGGGTCGGGTTCACGCTGCATTTTTTCGTTTTATGTTATACTTTTTTAATATCAAAGTTTCAAGAAGTTTAGGATTAAATTAAATATACACATTTGCTGTATCTAGGCTGTGCTTTATTGTACATGCGTATTTATTAATTAAACTATTTTTCATTTTGAATTCCTGAGTTTTTTGTTAAGTTTTTTCCATATAAACACTATTGTTTCATGAGTTTGTTTCACAATGTGGCCACTAGATTATGGTTAGGAGCCATAGTGGCGACTGGATTTTTGGGGTTAGGCACTATTGGCTCTTTAACCCTCTTCTGCCCATGGTAGCATGTTTGCTACCATAAGTTTAGCTTTAACTTTTAGTTCGAAATTTCATAAATAATGTGTATTTTAAGTCATTACAGCAATAACTGCACCTTCAGGTAATATTAGGTATGGCATTTGAATCTACATGGCAGCACTAAATAAGAAAAGATTAGTTTGAAGAAGCATGTCTGATAAAAATGGTAAAATGGCATTTACAGTGGTAAGTTTCTGTTAATTTTTTCAAATACTAGGGGGCTCGGCCCCCTACGAGCTACGCTCGCCAACCCCCATTCAGACACCGCAGTTTCTAAAAGCACGCTAATTTGATCGGCTTTAAAAAGATTTTGAAAGATTGAATCTCTCTATCTCTCTATTCTAAAAAAAAGTAACTACCGCTGTCACCGCCGCCGCCGCCGCCGGTTTTGAATTTTTTGTGATCGGAGGTCTTTCTTCGTTAATATTAAGAAAAATAATCCATACAAAAATATGAAAATCGGTGGTATTATACAGAAATGTTTGATAAACACGCTGATGCAGACAGTTTTTAAATAGAAGAATTATTTTAAGAGATATTTAATGCTAAAGTTGGACAAAATCGTTCCACTAAAAAAGTTTTATAGGAGCAAAAACTATACATCGGAATTTAATAATTTTTAGATCATTTTATACGTTATAATTTCCTGGTGTGCAGAATTAATTTATTTTTTTAATTTGACTCATTTTTCGAGGTTTTATATCTATTTTAAATTCAAATTTTCAGCATTTCTAGAGATATTTTTTACAGATTTCAGAAAATTGTACTAATTTAAACTGTTGCCAACTGTATAAAAAGCGCAAGCAATAATGTTTGCTTCAAATTAAAAAATTATTTACACGTGACTATTATAAACAGAAAAAAATCTTTCAAATTAGAATTAAATAATTACGTATAAAAAGCAGGAACTTATTAAAAATTACGTCATAAATGTATACACGTGAATTTTAAAAGAGAAAGGATATTGTAAAATAATAAATTCATTAACATGCGTTAGAAGTCTTAGGAGAAATTACGTCATATTTACGTCACATTATAGTTATTACATAAAATGAACACAAAATAATATTGCAAAAAAGTTTAAATTTAGAAATTGCGCTAGACATTTATTTGATATTTTGAGAATTAATTTAAAATGTCTCATTTAAAAGAACTTTCTTTTCGCTTTGTTAAAAAATACCAGGAGACAAAGGCTCTCTTTACTTAATTCCTTTTATATTAGCTTATTTTGAAATGTTGTTACACGTGTATACGTCATCAAGTTATTTTTATTTCGACGTTTTATTTATTTTTTTTATTAATGTTGTACGAATTTATTTGTTCTTCCGTTATTTAAAATAAAAATTATATCAATTTGTATAATTTGGCGAGTGGTTTGGCGATTTATATAATTTGGTGAAATTGGTCGACAGGATAATCAAGTAGTACCGCAGCGGATTTGGCGTTAAAATTCCCCAATCAAAGAGAAATTAATAGAAATTCGTTTATAGGGAGATCGCCACTGTTTTTTAAATTATAATTCAATCTTTCGAAATCTTTTTAAAGCCGATCAAATTAGCGTGCATTTAGAGTCTGCGGTGTCTGAACGGGGGTTGGCGAGCGTAGCTCGTAGGGGGCCGAGCCCCCTAGTTCTAAAAAAAAAAGTAACTACCGCTGTCACCGCCGCCGATTTTGAATTTTTTGTGACCGGAGGTCTTTCTTCGTTAATATTAAGAAAAATAATGCATACAAAAATATGAAAATCGGTGGTATTATACAGAAATGTTTGATAAACACGCTGATGCAGACAGTTTTCAAATCGAAGAATTATTTTAAAAGATATTTAATGCTAAAGTTGGACAAAATCGTTCCACTAAAAAAGTTTTATAGGAGCAAAAACTGTTCACGGGAATTTAATCATTTTTAGATTATTTTATACGTTTGAAGTTGCCGGTGTGCAGACTGTATTTCTTTTTGTAATTTGACTAATTTTTTGAGGTTTTATTTCTATTTTAAATTCAAATTTTCAGCATTTCTAGAGATATTTTTTACAGATTTTAGAAAGTGAAATTAATTTAAACTGTTGCCAACTGTATAAATAGCGGAAACAATAATGTTTGCTTCAAAAATATATATATATATATATATATATATATATATATATATATATATACGTGTAAATAAATTAAAAATTTATTTACACGCGACTATTATAAACAGAAAAAAACATTTGGAATTAGAATTAAATAATTATGCACAAAAAGCAGGAACTTATTAAAAATTACGTCATTGAAACTATAATTACGCGTGAATTTTAAGAGAGACAGGAATTTGTAAAATAATAAATTTATTAACATGCGTTAGAAGTCTTAAATAGGAGAAATTACGTCATATTTACGTCTCATTACAGTTATTACATAAAATGAACACAAAATAATATTGCAAAATGGTTTAAATTTAGAAATTGCGCTAGACATTTATTTGATATTTTGAGAGGATACTTTTCAACTATTTTTGTTAGGAAAGCGCAAATAATATTTCATTTTTAACACAAGTACGTGAATATTAAAAAGAGAAAGAATAGTTTGGTCAAAATTACGTCAGATTAAAAACGATTAATTTAAAATGTCTTATTTAAAAGAACTTTCTTTTCGCTTTGTTAAAAAATACCTGGAGACAAAGATTTTGTTTACTTAATTCCTTTTATATTAGCTTATTTTTAATGTTTAACTTATTTTACTTAATCAAAGACGAAAACAGCGATTGACATATGTATTTTTGGTACTACTTAGTTATCCCGTCGATCAAAAATCTATCATTCGCCAAACTATAAGATTAAATGCCAATAATGGTTGATCGTAAATGTCACATTAACTTGACTTTAAGAAAGTTAAACTTGTCTAAGTCATCAAGTTATTTTTATTTCGACGTTTTATTTGTATTTTTATTAATGTTGCACTAATTTATTTGTTCTTTCGTCATTTAAAATAAAAATTATGTCAATTTGTATAATTTGGCGAGTGGTTTGGCGATTTATATAATTTGGCGAAATTGGTCGACGGGATAATCTAGTAGTACCGCAGCAGATTTGGCCTTAAAATTCCCCAATCAAAGAGAAATGAATAGAAATCCGTTTATAGGGAGATCGCCACTGTTTTTTAAATTACAATTCAATCTCCCGAAATCTTTTTTAAGCCGATCAAATGAGCGTACTTTTAGAGTCTGCGGTGTCTGAACGGGGGTTGACGAGCGTAGCTCGTAGGGGGCAGAGCCCCCTAGTTATAATTAAAAAAACAGTGGCGATTTCCCTATAAACGGGTTTCTATTCATTTCTCTTTGATTGGGAAATTTTAAGGAAAAATCAGCTGCTGTTAAAAGATACTATGGCTGTTTTCCTCTTTGATTAAATAAAACCAGTTAAACATTTAAAAATAAGCTAATATAAAATGAATTAAGTAAACAGAGTCTCTGTCTCCCTGTATTTTTTAACAAAGCGAAAAGAAAGTTCTTTTAAATAAGACATTTTAAGCGGGCTCTCATGTCAAGCACACAAGTCATATGTTTGTTGTTCAATAAATAAATAAATAAATGAAAGACATTTTAAATGTATCGTTTTTAATCTCACGCAATTTTCACCAAACTTTTATTTCTCTTTTTAATATTCACGTGAAAATACTTTTGTTAGAAATGAAATATTATTTGCGCTGTCCAAACAAAAATAGTTGAAAAGTTCATCTCGAAATATCAAATAAATGTCTCGCGCAATTTTTAAATTTAAACTGTTTTGCAATATTATTTTTTTTCATTTTACGTAATAAGTGTAATGTGACGTAATTTCTCTTATTTAAGACTTCTAATGCATGTTAACCCCCTCACTGACAAGCCCGTGTTAATACGTTCACCAAGCTCCAGGTTTCACTGCAATACAAGCAATATTTAAAGTAATACAATTCTATTTATTTAATGTATTTTTAATACATTGAACAATGATTAATACTTCCGAGGATTGCATTCATATTAGTTATTAAGTTTTTTTATAAAATGTTCAAAGAAACACCTTTTTTAGCATTTAAAACAAAATGGAGAGAAAACAACATTACAATTTTGCCCTTTTCCAAGACAGTCGGAGGGTTTGAATTTATTATTTTACAATATCCTTTCTCTGTTAAAATTCACGTGTGAATATAGTTTTTATGAAGTAATTTTCAATAAGTTCCTGCTTTTTACACGTAATTATTTAATTCAAATTTGAAAGTTTTTTTTTCTGTTTATAATAGTCACGTGTAAATAAATTTTTAATTTGAAGCAAACATTATTGTTTGCGCTGTTTATACAGTTGGCAACAGGTTAAATTAGTACAATTTTCTAAAATAAGTAAAAAATATATCTCGAAATGCTGAAAATTTGAATTTAGAATAGATATAAAAGCTCAAAAGATGAGTCAAATTAAAAAAATAAATGCATTCTGCACACCGGGAAATTATAAGGTATAAAATGATCTAAAAATGACTAAATTCCGATGTGTAGTTTTTGCTCCTATAAACCTTTTTTAATGGAACGATTTTGTCCAACTTTAGCATTAAATATCTCTTAAAATATTTCTTCGATTTGAAAACTGTCTGCATCAGCGTGTTTATCCAACATTTCTCTATAATACCGCTGATTTTCATATTTCTGTATGCAATATGTTTCTTTATATTAACGGAGAAAGACCTCCGGTCACAAAAAATTCAAAACCGGCGGCGGCGGTGACAGCGTAAGTTACTTTTTTTTAGAATAGAGAGATTTTACTGTGATTATACTAAATACACCCAATATATTAGTTATAAAAATACTGCTATTCTCTGCACAAAAAAGTTCAATGTAGGCTTGTTTTTTAATGGTAAAATGAGTAATTAAAATGAAGGTAGCAAATCTGCTACCACGGACATTAGTGATCATGAGCTTGTGGTAGCATTTTTGCTACCATGTTATTTTCACAGAAAATTTGTATTTCTTAGTGTTAGGTTTTGTACTTTAGTTACTTATTTTACTTTTAATTCACATAATCATGTTATCAAGGCCGGCGCAATGGCACGCGGGACCTTGGCAAAACACTTAGTGAGGCCCAACGTCTTTGAGTGTAATATTTGAGTAATAAAAATAATTTTAAAAAGTTGTATATGTCATAGATTAATTTATAATATAGAATATGAAATGTATGAAAAGTAACATGCCGTTTATCTCAGTGGTGATATGTATAATTGTCGGAGCACAGCTCCGGCTTCCCTGCAAAAATTACACTTATTGTTAACACGATAGCGTCCAAAATATTTGTCGTATCGACACAAAAAATTAAATGGATGTCGGTAGTGCCAAAATCTCGGTGCGTATTGAAAATCATAAATATTCGTCAACCCTAACGGCATGAAATGTCTGCTCAAAATTTTCCCATAGAGATAACATTGCGGTTTTAAATCTATATATTTGAAAGATAAGGTTTTTTTTTTTTTTTTTTTTTTTTTTTTTTTTTTTTTTTCTTTTAAGGCATCCACCTTGAGTTTTTTTCTGAACTAATTTTAATAATTCTTTTTTTAAATGGTAGCTGTTTCTTTGAAGATTTGCGGCACTAACTGTTTTTTTTAAATATTCCCATTTTTATATTTAAATTTAAAAACTTTCAATATTTTTTTTTTTTCAAAATGGTAGCAATTAAATTACTTCCATTGTTGTAAAGAAAAAAAATTAATAAAGTATGTTTATCTTTATTGATGCCAATTTCTAATAAAATTCAAAATTAACTTTGTAAAAAAAAAGGGGGAACAGAAATGACGTCACGCTTTAAAAACACTAAATTTTTCCTCAAAAAGTTATTACAATTCTATACTTTTTCACTCCACTGAGTTTGAGATGCTATGTGAAATGCTTCAATGAGGCAAAGTGACATCATATTTAAATGAAAACCATCATTTTCTCTTATAAAACGAAATATTTTACTACGAATGCCTCTAAAACAGTGGTTCCCAAACTTTTTGACTCGCGGAGCCCTTTTTAGAATGAATTTCTATGGCGGAGCCCCTGAAGCCTAATGTGCCCTATGTTAGAAGGTAAGGTTTGTTTTAGTGCATTGCTATCTAGCACAGGAAATGGGAACGAATAGTAATAAAAACCATCGTTCATTGTCACTGAAATAAAATTATATTTTGAAACTTTTACCGATACACTGAATTTATTTTCAATTACCATCACTACAGATGGAATTGTCAAAAGTATACATATTTCAAAAACCTCAAAAATTCAAAAAATCGTAACATTTTACATTATTGGAGTGACAAAAAATAATGCAAAACGTTTAATGTGATATCATGTTTTGCACAAATATCTGAATTCGGGTCTTTTGATAATAATGGCTTGCGAATGTTTGGTTCTGTATTTAAAAGACTTCTCTATTTCATTTTGATTTTAAAGTAAGGTCTTTAACACTAAATGTACCAAGAATTTTACTCAAGTTTTATAAGAATATTTTAGACCAAAATTTTTATTTAAAACTATTTACTTTTCTGTGTAACTTATTTCCGTTTGATTTACATTTTAGTTATTTTATAAGAAATTTCTGGTTCGAATCGAAATATTTTAATTTGGTAATCATTGAATAACCGCTTGTTGTATATTCGATGTTAACCCCTTGGGGACAAGCGGCACGTATACGTGCCGCATGAAGCGCTCAGAATCTTTGTTTTTACTCACCAGTAAAATTTTACTGTAAAATTTGCCTTATTTAATCAGCGCTTTTTCTCGATTCAGGAAAACACAAATTTCTGTTTTTAAAAAACGGTGACAAATGATTAAAAATTTCGGAAAATGATCCCGTCCCGAAGGGGTTAACTTCCTATGAGATATCAAATCAACGAGTACTTCGTGTTCCACTGAGATTCAGCTGGGTGCTTTTTGTTACACGCTGAACACATTCAGTGTCGTCCAAAGCCTTTTCTATTCAGCTCTTAAAAGATGTTGCTTAAACGAATTTCTCAAAACTGTAGGATGTCCCTGAATAAATATTTGTATTTTCTTTTTTTTAATCTGGTGTTGATTGAATTACTTTTTAACAACAGGGATGTAATCGATATCATTGTTTCACTCAGAATCAGACCAATATACCTTCCATCTTAAAAGTAGACACATTTGGTAAATCCATTGGAAATTGTGAGAGATTATCATTGCAATAATAGATACATTTATTTCATTTTTCAAAACATATCGGACAAATATGGAATTAACATTCACAATCGTCATTGATTAAAAGTTTTGCGAATTTAAAGTTATAGTTCTTCTAATATTACCTCTGCAGTTTCAACAATCGTGTAAATGCTATTCCTCATCTTACTTCGGTATACAGTACGAGGGACGGACGCTGGCTTCCAAAAACTTCACGCATAAGCTTAAAGAGTTTGCTTTTAAGAGCTCGTTGATTTTATATAGTTTATTATTTTAATGGCATCATTCAACCTTTTCATAAGTTCAAAAGACATTTTCTCGGTCATAGCGTATATCTAGCATAAGAAGCGCAATAGATGGTGCTATAGTACTTTGCCATTTGTTCAATTTTTGCAATGGCACTAGCATTATCACCCATCATTGCTTTCGCACCATCAGGGCATTCATGTTCGTATGTGTTTTACTAAGTATTCATTCAACAATATTTCGTCCCTTAGTGTTTTGGTTTGTAGTGATCTACAAAGAATATGATCATGATAGCTTTGTGAAACCTCTTTCAGACTAGAGTTAGTAAGGCACTTAATTTTAATCGAGTTAATGTTCTCAAACACTGTAGTAATAGAGAAATCAAGTCGTTGCGGGTGCCCGTTTCAAAACAGTAAGTTAAGATTCTTAACTGACCTGTTCTGAACGGGATGTTAGGATATGTAACTAAAAAATACCATCAAAACTTCTATTCCAATGACGTCAGTAGATTATGCATTTGTAGTGTAAATTTAGTACATCTGAAGAGGCTGCTAAACGTTCTTTTGTGTCTGCAGTCATATAGTTAATTTAAAAAAGAAATAATGTTATTTGACAAGGGAATATTGGACATTAAATTAAGAACTGTTTCGTAAAGCAAATTTTTGACAATATCAATTTTACAACGTTTATTAAGTGACTTTGCAATAATACGATCTCCATGAACTCAAGTGACTCGTTAAACTATCAGGTAAGGCGGCATGAGTATCCGGTAGGTGCCATCATATGCGCCGACTTAAAAATTTTATTAAATTTTACTTATCTAACTTTGGTGGGAAAAGGCCTTAAAATTGCTTTTACTTATTTTGAAATAGAATTTTTCAAAGATTCCGGTGGGAATTCAGCATTTCACAAACGTAATTGCTTGCCCCTTAAGGGGTTAACCTTTTCCGGCACAGGCAAATTTTGTTGTAAAATGATGAAATCATTGACTGACACCGGAATTTACATACGACTTTTTTAGAAATTAAAAACTTGTTACCTTACACTTTCGTTGTTAATGCAAAATTTTATCAAAATATTCTTGGTGCCGTTTGGAATTAAAATTAGGTATCCCGACCCAGGCACACTGTGCCGAAAAGGGTGAACGGCAGCGACGGTGTCAAACCAGACAAACTTCCATCGCTAATTTTAGAACATTATTTTTATCCTAATTAATCACAGTGATTAAACAGGATAAAAGGAAAATTTTAAATTAGTGGTAGAAATATATCTTATTGCCTATTTCATCCCAGAAAAGCGTGCGAATATGTCCAGGACATTTCATATTTGTTTTAACATGTGTTGTGATTGTTTCTTTTAAAGCAATGAAGACATTACTTTGCCCTTCATATTGAAAAACTGAGGAGGTTTATCTTTCAAATCAGAATTGTTTATTTCGAAATGATGACGCCGCTGAGCATGAAACGCGGAGTTATGGGATAACACTACACTCCAAGTCACACTGAGAGGAGGAGTTGAGAATTTCAAATATACAAATTTTCCTTCAGAATGCAATTTTTTGCTTTCTTATATTAAATGAACTTTTTTTTTTTCATTTATTGCATTTTTTGATCGAAAAACGAAAAAATAAAGTGCTACCGGTAATTTTTTAAAGAAAATAGAATTTATTTTATTAAAGTGTTCAGATTTCTGAAGATCAGCGTATGAATCTTTTTGTAAAATAACAAACTACAGTGACCTCTCACTTATACGACTCTCAGTTATACACCGAATTCTCTCGGTCCCGTCCACGCTTTATGGGAAATAATGCTAAACTTCTCTCAGTTGTACGACTGCCTCTCTCACTTATACGACGCTTTAAACGGTTCAGGCGATTTTACATTTCTCACTCTAGAATTAATTTTTATAATCTTTAAAGTACAAATCATTCACGTTTTCTTACATTTATCCTTTCATTATTGTTAAAGTGTTTATGAATAATGAATAACATTTCTTATCTACCTTCGTTTGTTATTAACGATGAAATATATGGCGGGAGGGTGATTGTATGGAATTCTCTTGTGTCTGCCATTTAACAAAAGCCAAATGACTACTTGCAGATCATGTCTCTGTATGGCACTGGTGGAGAAATCAGGGTTTTTGCAAAATGCATTTTCCTGGAAAACTTTAACAGCTTTAAGGGATGCGTCGTCTTTTAGGAATGAGGTTGTTTTAAGAAAAATAGACTTTTATTTTAAACTTAACAAATTGAAAATGGCAGTTCTTGAACATCACTAGAAAAAAATACTAAAGTGAGAACATATCGGAAGCACATCCCAAGCTATAATCATGCCAAAAGACCTATGTGCGTACAGGCTTCACAGCGAAGGGGAAAAAACGCGTACGTCAAAGCAAATCTCTACAAGCTTCCGTACTAGACGCGTGAAAGGTTATTCATTTCGCTGTAATTTTTTCAGTTTGCTGCATGTCGATACCTAAACTGAAAATGTCAAAACGTAAAGCATTAACCCTCTGTCTACCAGAAGGGTCCAATGGACCCGACATGTATATTCAAAATATCTATTCAAACCAGAAAATTTCTTCAAAACAAACTAAATGTATAAATCAGACAATAATAAGTTAAATAAACAAATTAAATAGTTTTAAGTAAAAATTCTGGTGTAGAATGTTTTTATAAAACTTGAGTAAAATTTCCGGTAGTTTTAGGGTTAAGCATACAATTCAAAGTTGAAACCATTAAGGAATATGATAAAAATTTACTACAATCAAAGAAGGCATTAGCTGCTCTCTTCAGTTTGCCAGAATCGACACTAAAAGGAATTCTGAAAAATAAAAATGTCATTATAAATGCATCAAAAAATGTCGATTCAAAGAGATCCAGGATACAATGTGGCAGATTTAAAAAATTGACATCAGCATTAATCGCGTGGTTTAACCAAATGCGATCTTCAAATTTACCAATAGATGGTGTGATTTTAAAAGAAAAGGCTCGCACTCTTACTGAGAAGTATGGAATCTAGAATTTTTCAGCGTCTTGCGGTGATTCGAGAAGCTAAAAAAAGACATCGACTTTTGCATCGCCGTATCACAGGAGAAAGCGCATGTGTTAATGGAAATGATGTTAGACAATGGTTTCAAAATCTACTTATGTTAATTAAGGATTAAGGGACCTAAAGACATTTTTAACTGTGATGAAACGGACTGTTTTTCAAGCTGATGCCAGATAAGATATTATCATACAAAGAAGAACCATGTCAAGGGGGCAGAAAAAGTAAAGAAAGATTAACTATCCTTTTTTGCACAAATAGTGATGGTTCAGAAAAAATAGAACCTTTAGTAATAGGAAAATCAAGAAAATTTATGATGAAAGATGTATTTATATTTTTGGGAAAGAAAGAAGAAGGAAAAAAAATACCTTGCATTAGATATGTATTTTCGTTCAAATTTTCCTTATTTTCTTAAAGCGTGGAGGAGCCCCTGGAAAGTTCAAGAGGAGCCCCTAGGGCTCCGCGGAGCACACTTTGGGAACCTCTGCTCTAAAAGATATAAATTTTACTCGCCGATACGGAGATTAGAATCACAAGTCAAGAGTGCGAATGTTCACATGCAAAGTCGTAGTTAACAAACTTGATTTCAAGTTTGGAAATATATGTATTAATAACTTATTGTATGATGCGATATTTTTAAAATGGTGAATGTAAATTTGAGAGATGCGTATGTAAATTTTGAGACGATGAAAATGACGGTAAGTTTAGATTTCACACGAAAAATAATTCTATGATTGGCTCATGGGGAAATCATTTTTGCTGATTTTCAATCGGAAATTTCAAACATAAGAGCCTCAATGGGTAATTTCATCATAATTACTTATCTTGGTTAGGTATATTAAAACACTTTAATTTTTTAATACGTTGAACAGTCGAAGTTTATGGAATTAGTATTTTAGTAACTTAAAAATAATATTTGTTGAGTAAGTATGAACTAATATATGAGTTCCTTTTTAAACAATTTCTTTCGTCAAAATACGACGGGTTTCATCTCGTTATTAAACAAAACATTAGCTCCATTGTTGTAAATTATGCATTTTAACCTCATCCGAATCGTTATGGCGTCGTCAATATTTGTGACCTGAGATATAGATTGACTTTCAGAAGTTTTACTTTCTACGTCCGTAACGACCACTTTTTCTTTTTTTTTCAGAGCGAACCTTTTATTCTCCATAACCTCGCATTCTTATAAAGAGAGATTTTCTGTAAGAAAATAGCGGTGCAGAAGAATTTCCTGGTCGCAAAATTCCAGGAGTCGTACGAACCCTGATATAATGTCATGTATGTATTACTTATATGTATGCATGTATGTTTATATTCAGACGAATGCATGTTTGTATTGGGAAATTTCCGCAATCGGGTTTGTAGACAATTTCATAATTTAAGGAGCGTTGTTTGATGCGCAAATTTAAACCATTTGGTGGCGGTCCCAATTACAGAAGGTTACTCATTTTTTTTTTATTCACTGTAAGTGAATGTGCTGCAACTGAAATGCACATGGACGTTCTCTGTAACCTTCCAAATCGGTGCAATTCATTTTGAATTTTAAATTAAGAGAAATGAAAAGAAATCGAATACGGAGAATACGATTTCGTTTATTAGCCGCATGGCTACGAATGATAATCAAATAAATCGAGAAATATTTAATGTCATGTATGTATTACTTATATGTATGTATTCTTATGTATGTATGGTTGTATTAAAACGTATATATTGGGAAATTTCCGTAATCGGGTTTGTACACGATTTCATAATTTAGTGAGCGTTGTTTGATGCTCAAATTTAACTATTTGGTAGCGGTCCCAATTTCAGAAGGTTATTAATTTTTCTTTTTAATTCACCGTAAGTGAATGTGCTGCAACTGAATGCAAGTGACATTTTCCGTAACCTACCAAATCTATGCGATTCACTTTGAATTTTAGGGCGCGTTCAGCACTGCCACCCCGAGTGGCACTTTCCACCCTGTTTACAGGGTGGTCGTCGAGGGGTCTCTCAATGGGAGAAATCGTGTACGAGATTACGGAATCACCTTGATTACAGCTGATTCAGCTGATTACTATGATTACATGTGATTATACCTGATTACACCTAGATTACATGTGATTATACCTGATTACACCTAGATTACAGCTGTTTACACTTGATTACAGTTGATTTCACTTGGAAATACGTGATTAAATTGCTAAAATTTATGATTTAACAGTTTTACTCGATTTTATTGCCTTCCAAAAATCTATTTTTTTTTTTTTTTTTTTTTTTTTTTTAAAGATTTGTCCAAAATAAGAAATAAGTATCAAGCAGGACGGTGATTTGCCTATCACTGTTCTGCTGACAGTGGCGTAGCTAAGGGGGTGGGGTGTGAATCTCACCCCAAATGATGGGCTCGTACACTAAATCATGAATAATAAAAGTAGTAACTTCTGCTAAAACGGCAATTTTTTTTCTTTTTTTTACATGTTAACTTTTTAGATTTGTCAAAAATAAGAAAATAGTATCAAGCAGGACGGTGATTTGCCTATCACCGTCTGCCGACAGTGGCTTAGCCAAGGGGGTGGGGTGTGAATCTCACCCCAAATGATGGGCTCGTACACTAAATCATGAATAATAAAAGTAGTAACTTCTGCTAAAACGGCATTTTTTTTTCTTTTTTTTTACATGTTAACTTTTTAGATTTGTCCAAAATAAGAAAATAGTATCAAGCAGGACGGTCATTTGCCTATCACCGTTCTGCCGACAGTGGCGTAGCCAAGGGGGTGGGGTCGGAATGTCCCCCCCCCCCTAACGATGGGTTCGTACACTAAATCATGAATAAAAAAGTAGTAACATCTGCTAAAACAGCAAAAATTCCGAAATTTTTCATTTTAGCAGGTATAATTTTAAAGTGTTTCTTTCGCCGGAACCATTATTTTTTTCCGTTTAAAACAGGATTCCATTATAGACGTTTTCACATGTATTCTCTAAAATTTATCCACTCTATAATAACCAAAGGTGGATCCAGCACTCAATTTAGAGGGGGTCATGGCTCTTTTTTTTTTGGATGGCGGGGGGGGGGGGGGGGTTACACCACTTCATGATCAATTTTTATATTGAAGGCTATTCTCAAATTAAAACTGACGATTTTTCTGATACTTTCGCGAAATCATTTTCATTCCTAAATACAAAATATTTGCAGTAGTATTCGTTAATATATATATATAGATTTCATTGAGATACCAAGAAATCGTAGCATTTCCCATTTTCTTATAAATGCAAAGAATGATTCAGAAATGTTGTCAAGTTAGCATTTTAAGCCAATTTTTAGGACTTGAGAGCCACAGAAATGTCATCATGAGAGAGCAATTTGCATTCGCGTCCGGAAATTTAGTTTAAAATGCCAAATTTTATGGAATTTTTGGTAAGATTCTTCGCTTTTATTGAAAAATGGAAAACAGTTTCGATCACATAGTTTCCGAATAAGTGCACTTTCAAATTTCTTGAGATTAGAAATATTTTCACAGATGTATCAGAAATTACCTAATTTTGATTTGAGTAGAGGTTTAAAGAGTCAGAGAGATTCGCATTGTTGAACAAACTTCGGAGGAGGGGGATTGAAAGAATTTAAGATATATTTCATTTTTTAATAACTTTTAGCATTTTTCTGTTGTTTACGAGGTGTGTGTGTGTGGGGGGGGGGGGGTCATGACCCCGTCTCCTTCCCCTTGGATCCGTCACTGATAATAACCGCTTGAGAGCATAAATGTACTATAGTTAAATCTACGACATTAGAACATGTCTGTAACGAAGCGTGCCATAAATGGAAAAAAATTAAAGTTTGACGAAATTAACACTGTACAATTTATACCCGCTAATATAAAAATCTATGTAAAATGGAACATTTATCCAGACCTTTGCGATTCCTTCTTTGTAGCAGTAAAGCCTGTGGAAAATTAAAAACAGAAACATTTCTTGATCCCGATTACGAAAGGATGGATAATCATAGAAATACTCTGGCTAAAGCGGATACCTGTTTAAAACGGTATTTTTCCGATCTCTAGTAATTCCGTTTTGAGAGATGTTATTGTAACTAGATAAAGTGTAAAACTTCATCAACGGAGAATTTTGTGTGACCAATGTTTCTAAAACTTACAGTAAAAAACAGGGCCGAAACTAGGGGAATGCAGAGGGGTCATGTGCCCCAAGCGTCAGAACGAAAGGCGAGGAAAGGGGTGGGGGCGCCAAATGAAGATTTTATTTTTCATTTCATACAAAAATGTATGTATATTATATATATATATATATATATATACATTAAAGACAAAGTAACTCGCAAGCTAATGTTAAACCTATGGGAGCGTTCTTTTCAAATTTGTGAAACTGAAAGTAACTTTATAAAAAAAAAAATCTGCAACTAAAATCGAAAAATTAAACACTAACCCGGTTAGAATTTAATCATTGGTTTTCAAACATTACATCTTCGGCAAATGTCCTTTAATGCTTTTTTGTTTTAATTTTGTCCGCAATAGAACATTGAACTGGAATCTTCAGAACGTTTTGTTATCCAAATCAAATTATAAAAAAACTCTGCATCCTATACAACGAATTTAATAAACTCTACTCTTTCATCAAATATCGCTTTTAAAGAATCTTTTTTTTTCTGCGGTGTTTCTGCCTGTTTATCTTCGTGAACTTTTATTGAACTTTATTATTTTCCTCATTCCTAAGCCTTTCGTATTTGTAAATAACTTTAAACACTGTTTTCATTTTGTTTTTATTTTAATTTTTGTGTTTACATAGAAGTCATGTGTTATTTTTGTATACAGGGCCGAAACTAGCCTTTTTGGCGCCCGGGGCAAACATAGATTTTGGCGTACCCCAGCCCCTCCACCACAAAGTAAATTTACAAAAAAGAATTTTACTAAATATCTAACAGACAACTTATTTTTAAATTTAAAATATATAAAACTGAACTACGTAATCAGCTTTGTCAAACATTGATCCATTAAAATCTTTGAAAAGTTATTGAAAAGAATTGCATTTTAATCTTTTTAAACTTTTTTTTTTTGCATAGTCTAAATGAGGTCGATATCTAAAAAAGAAAGGTTTTACTAAGAATTTTACTCTGTGCATTCCCCTTCCCGTTGTCCTGGGCAGTCAGCGCCCATGGCAAGACGGAAAAAAAAGAAAGAAAGAAAGAAAGGAAGCTCAACACTGTTCAGCGAAAAAAAAACATACAGCTTTCATGATTTTTTTTTTATCTACAAGAAAAATCAGGCTGAGGGGTCACTTCTCCTTTGGTAGTTATCCGTAGTGGACAGTAGGGTGTCCCACAATAGAGACTGACCTTGAAAAACGGTAATGATTCTCCCTCGGATTCTCCTCACAGGAAGTGATTTAAAAGATAGAAAGCAAACGCATAGGCATGATACTTTGAAATTTTGTATTGTAATGAATATTTTTATCTATATGTAAAGTTTAATGCATTTGGTTCTTTTCCTTTTAAATTTTCCAGCTGCGAGACATTTTTATACAAATTTCATAATATATATATACCATATATTCTTGTGTCAAACGTCAAACAAAATCTTCATTTTGGCGCCCCCTTCACCTCCTGTTAAAGCGGCGCCCGGGGCACGTGCCGCCATGTCTATACTTTGTTTTTATTCCGTTTTCTTTATGATTTTGTGTTTACTTATAAGTCATATGCTTGTAAATGACTATAATTGCTGTTTCTTATACTTTTATCTATGGTGCTTGGATGCCATAGTTTTGTAATACAGTCGGCCTCACTTAATCGGGTAACGGATAATTGCATACCCCGCTTATATGCATAGAATGCCGTGGAACAAAAACGCTCCCAATAAGGTTAATGTTAAATATACTCGTTTTATCGCATAACAATTCCCGGTTAATTGCATAAATATCTCCAATCTAGTAATCCGCATTTTATAAATTCCTGTTATAGTGATGAATGGGAAGAACTTTTTGTTGTTGTAACAATGGTTTGTTATATCTACGATCGAAGAACAGAAACCGTCGTGAAAGAAGACTTTATTATCTAAATTCTAGGAAACTCATAGGAGTGTTGAATTTGGACAATTATGTTTTTCTTGTCTTTTAAAGCTTGTCGTACATACAGTGACTCAATATGTTGGGGGTACTTTTTGGAAAATCCTGGAATCGGGGGAAAATACAATCGGGATGGTCAAGAGAATAAAGGAACGATATTTAGCGCCGGAAATTGAGAAATACAGTATCCGAGGTAGGAAAAAACAAATTTCCCTAAAAGATTTTTTGTGTAGGCAACAACAACAAGAAAAAAAAAAGTGATAAATTGACAAATAATTGAAAAATAAAATTAATATATGCAGAATTTATTTATCTTCAAAGGTATGATTTAAAACAAATTTTTTTTTATTTTACTTTCATTTTAATTTTACATACATTATAATGAAAAATTAAACCATGTAACGTAAATAGTGTAATAATACATTATACCTTATTCCATATATTGTTATATAGAGAGTAATAATAAATTATTTAAAATTAATAATTAAAATCTAAATTATTAAAAGAATATTTTTTAAAGTATTGGGTAAATGATGTTCATTAATATTTATCATATCTGTGGTATATAATCAATTGATAACGTATACTGCTAACATTAATTGCTGTCCTCGCTTAAACGCTTAACCCGCTTAAATGCATACAAT
This sequence comes from Maratus speciosus, assembly GCA_963932465.1. Taxonomy (NCBI): domain Eukaryota; kingdom Metazoa; phylum Arthropoda; class Arachnida; order Araneae; family Salticidae; genus Maratus; species Maratus speciosus. Next base: position 42,073,904 of record OZ010792.1, read on the forward strand.
TCAGTGGAACCAACTGTATGCAATTAAGCGGGGCCGACTGTACTTTGTTTCAATATATGTGTCGCTGTTTTCTGGGTCAGTTTTCTTGGCTGATTGGCGGAAGGGTTTCTTCTTCCAGGGGTTCATGCATTTGCCATTTTTTGGTTGGCTCCCTGGTAGAGTGATTGTAGCCCTTGTAGAATTCATTCTCAGCTATTTACAGAAGAAAATAAAATCATTTGAAACTATTAATATGCAAGTGAGAAATTTTTAAAAGAACGCTGTCATAGGTTTAACATTAGCGGTCCAGTTTCTTCGCGTGAATAGTGTAAGCTCTTAACTCTCAAGCTAATGTTAATCCTATGGGAGCGTTGTTTACATATTTCCTTGTAGCATTTTAATTATTATTAAATGATTTTTATTTTTAAAGAATTTTTTTTTCTTTTGCATAGGGTATCTGCGGTCGATATCTTTTATTGTGCGTGAGGAGAGGGGGGGGGGGGGGGCGTCAAAATCCATATTTGTTCCGGGCTCAAAAAAGGCTAGTTTCGGCCCTGGTAAAAAAAATGTTTACATGAATACAAAAGCGGCACACTTAACATAATTTGGTGAATCTTAATTTATTTTATAATTCTATATCGAGAATTATCACCAATAGATTTAAATCTCCTACTTGAAATAGAAAAAAGTAATGTCATTGTTGGACTAGTTATTGTGAAGAGTTACTGCGATGTTTTGTTCGAAGTTGCGAATTTCAAAATACCTGTAAAAACTCGAATGTGATTATTCTGTTCTAAAACATGCTGATACGCTCTTTGTTGCAACAACGTCATAATTCAAAAATCGCAATTTTTTAGTTCTGATGTTGAAGTAAATAATCGATATATTATTTCAACTCTGTGAAATTTTTGTCAATCAGCAAACAAGAAAGAAGAGGCGAATTTTCTGAAGTTTTATGATCTGTTTAAAATCGTAGAATCTTTGTCAAAAGATGACTTTGATAAAATTTTCTTTTGTTACACACACAGAGCTTTAGGCAAGGAAGTGTGTGTGTGTGTGTGGGGGGGGGGGCTGGATGCCCTTCCCGAATGAGATAAGAGTTTACTGAATAAATCATATGCATACAGTCAAATCCGGTCAAATCTGTTGACTACCGTAAAGATTGGTAAAAAATTTAGTTTTTGTCAGGTTTTCGACTTAGCTTTCATAATAGTATCGTATTTATTTAATTTTCATTTAAGGCAAGATTCCGTTATAGACAGGTTCATTTTTCACAGGGTTAGAGTATACAGTGTATATGTATAGGGGAATGAAGTTTTAAGTTAAATAAAAGCTTATAATATATAAATAGTTTCTCTTTTGCAATATCTTCTAAAACAGTTGTCGTTTTCTACTTTAAAGTATACACATTTGGGGAGCATACTTGTATATGCTGTACATTCTAGCAAATATCGCAAAGCTCAAACATATTTACACACAGAAATGTTATTTAATAAATAACTGAAATAGTTATGCCACAATAATAAGTAACATTTGCATTAACAAATATTCTGGATTTATGTTTGAGCTGTGTGTTAAATGCTGAAATACATGGTATGTTACTACTAAGAAACAATCTAGGTTATTTAACACTTATTTACATTTTATTTCCGTAGAAAACTTTTTTTTTTTTTTAATTAAGAGGTGGGGTTTAGTTGAGGTTCGAGTATTTTGGGTTCGGGTCAAAATGTGGAGGATGAAATTTTTTGCCGTGCTCAGATCTCATTTCGGGTTCGAATCTACCCTGTATCGAGTTGGGTAAACAAAACTAAACCAGACTGATAGTTTGAATCGGATCCGGCTAAACTGAATATTTTTTCAGAGAGGTTCGAATTGACTTATATTTTACGAGTTGAGTTAACTTAAATTGCTTTTAGTGGGTGGGTTCGATTCTACCCGATTTCTCAAAATATTCTCCAAAATATACTTAAAAATGAAACATTATATTACTTGGGTATCAAGGAGCACATATACAGAAATATTGTTTTTTCTTCATAAAAAATATAATTGATACTAGAAATACAATTGTAGGTTACTTTTCCATTATTCTATTGTGGATTTTTATGTTTATTTTTTCAGTTTTGGGGTGGGATTGGGTTCGGATTGAAACTTGTCCGTTCTGGGTCGAAGTTTGTCAGATTAGGATCAATTAATCCAACTCATTTTTTTAAACTGGTTCAGGCTGAGTGGATATATAATTTACAGGTTCGGGTCGGTTATGACCCAAACCACGCAGGATTCTATGCTCTCAAAATAATCCGTGAGTTAAACTAATTTTTCCCTTGATTATGTTTTATTAAAACATGAAAATTTGCGCTTTTTTACCCATTCCCCTCCCCACACATATATATATATATATATTATATGCCCGACCCGCGCAGGACTCTAATCCGGCCACCCTGTCGGGATACTATGCCCTCCCCCCACCCCGTAGGGTAAGTTTTGGCGCCGCCCCTGACTGCAACCTTAATGTTAAACCTAAGGGAGCGTTCTTTAAAAAACATTCTCGCTTGCATTTTAATAGTTTTAAATGATTTTTTTTCTATTTTCGTTGCATATTTTTTAAATTTTACTTTTGGTTATTTTTACGTGTTTGGATTTTTTAACTGCAAGACAATTTTATCAAAATTCCATACATATATATATTTTTGTATCAAACGACAAACAAAATTTCCATTTGGCGCCCTCTTCGCCTAGGGCCGAAACTAACCTTTTTACACCCGGGGCAAGCATGGATTTTGGCGCCCCCCCCTCTTCCGCAAAGTATATTTACAAAGAGAATTTTACTAATTTTCTAATAGCCGACTTATTTAAAAATTTAAAACATGTAATCTTAAAATATGTAATACTGAACTACGTAATCTACAATGGCGGATCCAAGGGGGAGGTCACGGGTGTCATGACTCCCCTCTAAACACCAACATAAATATTCTAAAGATCATTTTAAAAATAAAATATACAGTTAGAGTCCCGATTATCCGAGTCCTGCTTAACCGAGTTTCCACTTTCACCGAGTTATTTTTTTCTGATGGACTGATGGCTTCTATTATTGTGAAACAGCCATTATAAAAGAAGTGTTGGGTGAAGATGAAACAGCAGTCGTAAAAAGTTAGAACTCTGATTTTCTGGTCAGAATGGAAAAAAAATGGCCATAATTTTTTTTTGACAAAAAAAAAAAAAATGGCCATTTTTTTTTCCATTCTGACCAGAAAATCAGAGTTCTAACTTTTTACGACTGCTCTTTCATCTTCACCTAACACTTCATTTATAATGGCTGTTTCGTAATAATAGAAGCCATCAGTCCACCAGAAGAAAATGGTCCATTCCAAAGGTATAAGCCTTCATTTGGCGCCCCTTCGTTCTGGCGCCCGGGGCACATGCCCCCTCTGCCACACCTTAGTTTCGGCACTGGCCTTTCGTTCTTACGCCCGAGCAAGTGCCGCCCCCTCTGCCCTAAACTAGAAAAACTATTACCTAAACTACTACCCTGAAAAAGTTAGAAAATTGCCCCCCCCCGGGTGACAATTATCACTCCCTCCTATCTTTAATTTTTTTTATATGATATAAATAATATATATCAGATTTAAAAAATTTGCTTGCGGTCCCTCTCATCTCCCGCGTATTTTAAATACACTTAGTCGACATTAACTTGTAATATATTAGAATGTAATCTAAGTTATATTTAAAATACATATAATTGGAATTGACCTACAATCCATTACGGGTTAACTGGATTATACAATTAAAAACGTAATTTAAATCATCTTTTAATCCATTGCAGGTTAATTAGATTATATAATTAAAAGAGTAATCGAAATCCGCACGTAATCGATTAAAATTAATCTAATTAAATCTTAAAATGTTAAATAAGAATTGATTTGTGATCCTTTACACAATTATCGGGTTATACAATTCAAAAGCTTAAATTGAAATTACTTTTCAGTGCTCTGCGTGTTAATCAATTGCATTATGAGGTGATTATAATGTATTTTAATTTAATCAATAATTTCATTACTCTGTAATCAGATACTGCCCCAACACTGGTCATATCCATTGAAAATTATTCATATTTTATCTGTTTCGTTTAAATTTTTAAATCGGGTTCGACAGCCCATGGATTTTTTTTTTCTTTGTTGTTGTTGCCCCAGCTCGCCCGTTAAAAATATGTCCTAATGCTGCCGGGCTGACCAGTTTGAAAGTTTCCCTCCATTACGATGGCCCCATGCCGACCACTAAACGTTCTTTGAATAAAATCAAACACAAATTCTTGAGAAAGACCCCCCCCCCCCTCCACACACAGACTACTTTCTTATCTAGCTTATATCTTTCCTCATCTGTGAGCTCGCCTTTCTGCCATTTCCGAGGGCATTTCTCATTTCTGCTTTTGCCTTCCCCCCTTCCCCAACTTCCGTCAATACTGAAGACAGCGAGAGGAAGAAGACAGAATGGCGAGAAAATAGATTTTTCTCGAGATTTTTAATTCGAGATTACCTCGGAGATTACACTTGATTATACATGATTATACTATGATTATATTGATTACATGTGATTACGTTAAGATTTCATTGATTACCACCGATTACATGTGATGACATGATTACGCATGATTAACACTTGATTACAGTATGATTTCACTGATTACAGGAATGGTTGTACGAGATTACAACCCATTGAGAGACCCCTCGGTGGTCGTTCAGAGCCGAAATCACGTGATAAGGGCCACCCCGGGTTAGCGTTCAGGAAGGAAGAAAGAGTGTGTTCAAGAAGCACGCGCGCAGCGCGCGCGAGCTCAGGAGTCAGGAACATGGAGTGGGTCCATATCATGGATTTGATTAATTAAGGTGCTAATTATAAAGATATTTTGATACAGAAGCATCGTGTGCCAGATGGCCGAATGGATAAGGCAGTGAACTCGAGACCAGGGATTCTGGGTTCGAATCCTTCCGAGACCACATTGTGTTACAATTTTTTTTTTTGTTTTGTTTATTGGTTGTTTTATATTTTTCATAATGAATAAGATATTTTTGATGAAGATATATTTTTTATTTTTATTATACAGAGGCACGTGTATTTTTATTATAATAATAAAATACTTATTTAAATGTGAGAAAATGAGGTATTTCGAGATGAAAGTTTTACATCTGAACATCTTTTAAATATTCAAAGTTTCGTTTCTAAGTATGTATATGTATAATGATATAAACATTAAGCAAATCCAAATGAAAAAATAATATATGTCGCACGTAGGAGAATTCCTTGATTTTTTTTTTTTTTTTGAGTACTTTACGAGTGAATTTTTATCGAGACTAGGCTGGAAATCATATTTTACTTTGAACATTATAAAAATAAAATGTAATAGTTGTAGATTATTTTAACTAAAAATACCTGTACATATATTTTTTAAAGAGATAAAATATATAGGTCTGCTGTCTAGTTTTGTAGTGAATAAAGTATGATCAGAATGTTTATAAATTTTCTACTGAAAGTATAAATAAGTATTTTGCTTATACTAACAGAATTTTGAATGCCATTTATTTCTCATGTTTGATGATGTATTTTGGTCTGTTATCCACACGGTATTGAAATATGCAATCATAAAATAAGAAATATATATATTAAAACCTTCTCTGAAAAACTGTCTAACTAACAGTGCAAATTCCATTGAAATCCATCCAGTATAGTAGATTACAAACAAATCTCATATGTTGATATCACAATCTTGGTTTACTAACAGCATTTTATTTATCACGGAAGATATAAATCAACTGATAAATCATTTTTAAATAAATAAAAAGAAAATTGTTAAAATTTTTAGATCACCAGTTGAATTCTTAAATTGTATCAATCAACCTACCAAACAAAGCACAACCAATAACACATAAGCAGAAAACGCACAATCACGTGATCAAATCGCCCACACAATTTTTTTGAGCAGCTCGCGCGGAGTTTGCGCGCGGTTGGTTAACTAATTTTAAATGCCAAATGGGCTAAAGTAGATAAAGAAGGTCACGTGATGTTTTTCCCGACTATTTTAGATTTTATCTGAGTGAACATAGGCATGTATTCCTGTTACGAAAACCATTTTTTGGAAGAATAAAGAAATATAGTCGTTGGTTTTACCTTTTTTGAACCATAAAAATAATGAAATAATTGAATTATGTTAAAATTCCTTTCTTCGATAACACCTACTCCATGGCATAAACTTCTGAGCGCGCGCGCGGCGCGAAGTGCACTTCTGAACACGCTCTTCGTGTCACACCGAGTGGCTTTTTCCCCACCCTCAAAGTTTTCTGGGGTGATTTGATCACGTGAGGGGTTTTTTGGGTTTGTTTATATTAGACTTGAATACATCTTGTATACAACTGATGTTGTTTAATCTTTATTTCCGTTTACCTGGTAGGTAAACGACAGAAAGTTCATGTAAGTTTTAATTCATCATGTTCTCAATGTAAGTTTTAATTCATCATTCATAAGTTTTAATTAACACGGGGAAATAAAAATTACGAAGTGTGCTGAGTAGAGCATTGCGAAAATGCATTTTTTGGCTTAGATGCCGTATGTTCCCTCCGTCGTTGTTGTTTTGAAATGTTTGGCGATTTTTTGTTGGCGTGTTGACGGTGGTTATGGATATGGCAACCTCCATATGTTGAATGTCGTGTGACGTGTCGTTCTGGCAACCGAGAAGTTAATGTTGGAATATTGTGAATGTATTTTGATATCGTATTGTATAGTTCTGCCTTTTTATTTTTATGTGAAATTTATTGAATGTATTTGATTAACTATGTTTTCTGTAGTCCGTTTAAACGCTGTTGTTGAAATAATTAGGAAATATGAAGAAATTTTGACAAGAAAAGGTTTGTTTATAGTTTGTGAATACGTATTGATAAGCCTATTTAGGAAAATGTCGGCGATAATATTTCGAGCTGGATCTTTCAAGAAAGCAGATGTTTGTTAAGGTATGTTGATAATTTTATGTATTTTACTGCTTTTGAGTTTTTTACATTTTGTGATTCCTAGAAAGCGAGAATTGCTGAATTTTGAGAATTCTATATTGCGAGAAATGCTGAATTCGGCGATGTTTTTTTTCGGAAAATGTGCGCGAAGCGCACATACAAGGATTACTGGTTGCCATTTTAGCGAATTTTGTTTATTATTTACATTTTATTTTCGTTAAGCCAAACATGCGTATAAACCGGTGCTTGGCGACATTTACTACTTGGCGGAAAAAGGGTTTTCACGCCAAGAAAATTCCAAGATGGCGGCCGGGGGGAACTTATGACATCTGTTCCGATTTCATGATTAATTTTTTTTATCTTTAATTTTAATTAGTAAGAAACATAAAATCTCAAAAATATCCGAAATAATTTGAGAGATTATTTAATAGTCCACAGAATGAAAATTCACACCTGTTTTGGAAAATTCACCTGACATGAAAATTCCAACTAAGCGATCATCTTTATTGTTATTATTAACAAAAATGTTACCTTTTGAAATAGATATTTATGTAATATATATTATTGTTTCAGCAATATTATATTCTAGTACAAGTGGGTCATTTTCAAAATAAGTACAATTTGGTGTCTTACCATTCTAAAATTTATTAATATTAGAAATAGGTAAAAATTTCAAACCCATAATTGTTCTTTATTTCTTTCTTTAATAAACCAAGTAATTTATATAAAAATAAATTAAATTAGCCAAAAAATAAAAATGAATGATTGAATTTTCAATGGGAACCATGCTTGTCTCAAATCCAAACTTTGATCTTTAACATGTTATAATTTCTAATCAATAATCATTATTTTAATTGATTTGGGCAATTTTATTTTGAAAATAATATAAATTTTGAGTAGTTATGGCAATATGTCTGAAAATTGATTTTAATATGGAATAATTTTATGAAATAAGACTGTCTTACATGTTTTGTGTCACTGGTCTAACAACTAATATTTTTCAATTTTAAATACTACTCTGATGATAAAAATTGAAGGAATTTGATTTTTTATGTTAGCAACACTGTTTGTAAACAAAATGGTGGAAAAACTAGCTGCCTCCATGTGGTCTACTGTTTAAAATGGGAAAAAATATTCCTAAATCAGCTAAATTCTTTTATTATGTGTCACTGGTCTAACAAATATTCTATTAAACAGATAACAGTTAAATCAATTTAATAAAAAGGTTATAATAATACAGTAAAAAAAGTTTTGTTTAACACCCTAAATCATAATATTACTATTTTTAAATGAGGAATAAAAATGTATTTCTTAAGAAATGCCACTGGTCTAACAGTCACTGGCCTAACAATATATTTGTTAAACTAGTGACAAATCCTGTTATGCCAGTGACACAATGTTAAGCAATAAAATAATTTCATGTAGAAAATGTATTTTAAAAGTTATAATAATAGTATTATGATTATTCACAACTTTAATAAAGAATGTCTTTGGGTTAAAACAAGAATGTCAACAGTCTAATGCAAAATGTCACTGGCCTAACGCATGTCTTTGGTCTAACTAATACTTACTTTTAATTAATTAATGTATTTGTGTTTTGGAGTCAATTAAGCTCAGCCACTGCATTATTTGAGTTACAATTATCTTTTATTTTATCATAGTAAAATAATTTGTGGAAAAGTTATACTTTAAAATTAAAAAAAAAAATTCTGAAAATGTACCTTATTTTGAAAATGACCCAAGTATTTTATTTATATTATTTTGAAATTACTATGCTAGTTTATTTTTTAATATATAAATGAAGTAATTTTATGTGTGCATTCTGAATAATCCTATTAAATATATCTTTGTTTATATTAGTAGAAAAAATTTGCTTCCTATTATTTTTGCTTTTCCATATTTACAAACAAAATTTTTATCTTATGTAAATCTATCTTCTCTTGTAATAAATTTATCACTTCTGAAATATCATAAATTGGGTTGAATAAACAGTTTACTCAGATTGAATTAAAGTTATTTCAATATGTAGCTCAGATTTAAATCAGTAGCACTGATATAATGTTCAAAATGTATTTCTAGGCAAGTAGCTCTCAATGTAATGAAACTAAAAGAGTATTTATTTATATTTTTACAGCAAAATTAAATATATTCATAATGTTATTCATAACTTTTTTTAATAAATGAAATATTATAGGGCAGATGTGCCAGTAATGGACACCCCTTGATGTTTTTAGTTCATAAAAAAATAACTAATAAATATTTAGCTTTAATTATTTTTTTTTATAATTCCCTCTTGTATGTTTTATAAAACTATGTTATTGTTGACACTTTTAATCAAACCAATCAGGAAGCAGAAAATAATGTTTCAAAGTTTTGCTCTTTTTCTGTGAAAATCTTAATGAAGAGGTTAAGAGCTGGCTTTGTTTAATTAATTTATATATTATTTATTTTCTTGCAAAATTTGAATGTTTTTGTTTGGGTAGCAATAGAAAACTTTGAATTTTATATACTAATGGCTATTTACAAAATTTCATTTCTTTTTAAGGTTTTAAGAGGGGTGTCCATTACTGGGATGGTTAATTAGTCATTTTCCAGTAATGGACACCCCATGTAGACATTGCTAAAAATGAAATTTTAGTAATGTTTATAGTGCATAAAATACTTTGGCTTAACTGCAAACCTAAATAATCAAATTTGATTTTTAAATTATACTTAACAAAATGTAATAACACCAAAACTTTTATAAATAGCTGCTTTTAAGTTATTTAATGTGATTAATAAAATTTTGATATTTTATTTTATTATTTTTTTTATGTAGTACATATATATACCTCACATATTTTATAATCTGGCAATCAAACCAGCCAGGAAGCAGAAAATACTGTTTGAGCACTTTCAAAGAGGTGCTCATAGGGCTTAATTCCTCTCCGTTTAAATAAAAACAAGTTACAGAAGCTATTAAAAATCCATTTTCTGTCTTAAATGTTTCTTTATTTAAAAAAAAAAAAAAGTAATACTATTAATGAAAGTTATAGGTAATATTCATGAAACTAGTAAATCTGCAGATCATTGGCCTCAAACATCAGTTCTACAGTTTTATTTTGAAATTATTTTATTTAGTATTTAAAATAAACTCACATATCATTTCTTTCATATTTGTAACAGAGTTTCCCCCAGACAGTTTCAGGAGGGTGCTGCACCCTGCCTGCCCTTAGGTTTACAAAATAACATCCCTCTTGCCCCTCATTTAAAAAATTAGCTGCCTTGTTGCCCCCACCTGAAAAAAGTGCCTTTACTCCTTTGTTTATTAAAAAATTACTTGCATAGTAAAAATTGACTCATTGCTGTCTTTAAAATAGCGTTCTGTCTATTAAATATTAAAAAGTAGTTTTAAAAATCAAAAGAATGCCTTTAAAAATTTCAAGAAATGCCCTTAAGAATCCAAAACATGTCCTTCAGAATCCAAAAGTGCCCTTTTTTCACAAGCAGCACCCTGCCCTTTTTTAAACCTGGGGGAAATTCTGTTTGTAATATTGATTATTATAAATGATATATCAAGTAATCTCTGGAAGATTGTTAAAAATAGTGACACAAAACTAAACATTAATATTCCAAAACTTTTTTTTTTAAATTACCTTTTAAATCCACCACTGTTTCAATAATTTGATAGCTGTAATTGTCTGATATTTAGTATTTTAAACTATCCATCTAAAATAATTAAATCATCGATCTTCTGATAATTACAATAATTGATGCAAACAGTAAATAATTATCACAAATATTTTATTAATTACTGGTATCCTAATTGTTAAATTTATTTAAAAATAACTATTTTGTTTCATTAGTATGTATTCATTAAATTCTGGTTCTAAATACAGTCATAAAAATAATTATATTTATTACTTTTTATGGGGTGTCCATTACTGGAACAGAGGGTGTCCACTACTGGGCCAGAGGGTGTCCATTACTGGGCTTTTGGTTGTTTTGATATATTTCTGTTATTTAAAATTAAATTTCTATTCATATGAGGAAATGAGGCTATAAGAATGGTTAAATATTGTTGATAGATTAATATAATATTGAAAAAATTGGAATATAATAATTATAACTATTAATAAAAAAATATTTTTTAAAGAAATTCCTTAAGGGTGTCCATTACTGGCACATCTACCCTACTACTCATTACAATTACTACTTCATTTTAAATTAGTAGTTATCGATGACCCTCTTTTATTTTGGAATACTTAATGAGTTTATAATAGATGAAACTTTTCAGACACAGGCATAAAATGAAATTATTTACTGAAAAATAAAGGACGCTTTAATATGGTTGTTATCTAAAAATGTACAGTTAATATAACTTTCCTAATCTCAAATGAACTTAATATCAAAATATTAATTTAAAATGTATAATGTACTACAGTTATCACTGAAGATATGAGTTGTCTGTTGGAAGAAAATGGACTGAATAATGAAGAATGGAGGAAAGATATAGTGTGAAATTTTTATGACAGCTGGCTACACTTGGAGGCAGGAGTTTATTTCGATATTCTGTCTTCGAGTGTAACTTGCTAGTTCTTTAGATAATATGATCTTCCCAACCAACACTATAGTATTTTGAGCTTGCTGTTGGCCTAGATGTCATCTACACCACTCTTTCTGTTTCCCTGGTTTCATTTATCCTACAGTTTATATGTCACCAATGGATCTACATTTACAATAAATTAATATTATTAAGTTCATTTGGGATTTGCAAAATTATTTTACTTGTACATTTTTTTAATAATAACTCTATTAAAAAGTTAAAAATTTTCATCAAGTGTATTTTTAGTTTATACCTTTATCCGAAAAGTGTTGTTCATTAGGAATTCTAAAATTAGTAAGAGTTATTTGTAGCAACTAAATTTAAATAAAGTTATTCATAGGAGTTTAATATTTTCATTGTTTAATAAAGAAAGTACAATGTGTGCATATTACAAGAAAGTATTTTTGTAGTTTTATCTTTTCTAACTCGTTGTATCACTAAATAGCAAATTTTATGCATAAAACTAGTCTTCCTATACTAAAATCTTTAAGATTTTTTCCACTTTTAAATCTTCAGAGACTGATTTTATATTAAAGAAGTAAATAACTTCAATTTTTACTATTCATGTACTTTTTAAAAGTAAAGTTTATTATTTTAAGTAAGTAATCTTTGCTCTAATTTTATGCTGTCTACATAAGTGCTTATTGATTAGTTATGTTTACATATATATTCAAAGTATAGTTGTATTTATAATAAAACACTCATACTACAATATATATTAAAACACATATACACACATAAATAACGCCTGCATTCAACAGTTAAAGGTATATATAAATATTTTACAGACATACATACAATAAATACAATAAACCCAACTGGAGTGAAAAATTAGCCAGAGCCAGGAATCGAACCCGGGACCACTGCCTGGAATGCAGTGGTCCCGGGTTCGATTCCTCGCTCTGGCTAATTTTTCACTCCAGTTGGGTTTATTGTATTTATTGTATGTATGTCTGTAAAATATTTATATATACCTTTATAGTTGTATTTATTCAATCTTTCATTACTTTAAGATAAATTCAATGCATTTAAAATATATACTTTAAAAAAAAAAGAAGAAAGTTGTTTGACATGTGATGGTGTTCTCATAAGTTATAGAATTTCTAATAAAGAAATCACCTTTTGTTAACATTTATTATTTTTGTTAATCCCATAATTAAAAGAATTTTTGGTACTTTTCGGTTAGCCGGATGCCAATACATTTATGTGTTGTGAAGGTAATCCGTTCAAACTTATTGAATCGATTATCTTCACAACAGTATGTATATATACAATATACACTATATGGCCAAAGGTGACCGATCACTTGCGATTTTTGACGTTTTATTAAATATCTAGAAAAATACTTGAGGAATCAACCTGAAACTGCAGGTGTGTAAACAGTATAGTACAGGTCATATATTTCCGTGAAGATTTTTTCCCCAAAACCCCATGGGGGGGTGGGGGGACCGTCAACAAATTGAAAAAGAATGAATATCTTTTGGATAACCCTGTAAAAACTAATGTAGCAAAAGTGTTCAAACTTGAGATTATTAATAAGTGTCTTATTGTAATAAACTGTGTTCATTTTTATGAGGATAGCATTTATACTCGTCGAGAAATTAAGGTTTTTATAAAAACAGTCCCAAATTTCACCAAGTTTTTTGCTTATAATTTGCAGAGTTCTTAATATAAAAAAAAAAGAGTTCTTTTCAGAAAATATGACAAACAGCATTGTACACAATACTCTGCAATCAGAATTAAAAAATAATAAAAATTGGATGAAAAATGAGCATGTTTACTAAAAATTGTTTGACAGATAAGGGGTTGTATCAAATATCTGTTGATTAGTGCCAAGATAGCGTACACAATATTGCATGTACTACTATATTTGGATACAACCCCTCATCTTTTTGCTTCTTTTTGGAAACAATGGATTTCGAGCTTATTCTATCCACGATAATTTTCAGGATTTTCAAGCTATGATTTTGAGACTTTCACCAAAGTTGCTCGATATACTTAGCTAATACATTATGCATATTACATTTTGATTGCATTTGCGCATGTGCAGTGAAACAATTTTTAGTAAACCTGCTCATTTTCCATCCAATTTTTATTATTTTTTAATTCTCATTATAGAGTATTGTGTACAATGCTGTTTGTCATATTTTCTGAAAATAACTTTTTTTTATATTAAGAACTCTGCAAATTATAAGCAAAAAACTTGGCGAAATTTGGGGCTGATTTTATAAAAACCTTCATTTCTCTACTACTATACATGCTATCCTCATAAAAATGAACACAGTATATTACAATAAGACACTTATTAATAATCTCGAGTTTGAACGCTTTTGCTACATTAGTTTTTACAGGGTTATCCAAAAGATATTTGTTCTTTTTCAGGATTTATCCTGAAGCTCCAGGTGTGTAAACAGAATAGTACAGGTCATAAATTTCAGTGAGGATTTTTTCCTGAACCCCATAGGGGACCGTCAACAAATTGAAAAAGAACGAATATCTTTTGGATAACCCTGTAAAAACTATTGTAGCAAAAGCGTTCAAACTGGAGATTATGATTAAGTGGCTTATTGTAATAAACTGTATTCATTTTTAGGAGGATAGCGCATGCATTCTCATAGAGATATTAATTTTTTATAAAAACAGTCCTGAATTTCGCAAAGTTTTCTGCTTCTAATTTGCAGAGTTCTTAATATAAAAAAAAGTTCTTTTCAGAACATATGATAAACAACATTGTACATAATACCCTGCAATCGGAATTAAAAAATAATAAAAATTGGATGAAAAATGAGCAGGTTTACTAAAAAATGTTTCACTGTGCATGCAATCAAAATATAATATGCATAATGTATTAGCTAAGTATATAGAGCAACTTATGTGAAAGTCTCAAAATCATAGTTTGAAAATTATCGTCGATAGAATAAGCTCGAAATCCATTGTTCCCAAAAAGATGAGGGGTTGTATCAAATATCTGTTGACTAGTGCCAAGATAGCATATGCAATATTGCATGTACTACGTTAACACAAAGAAGCTATTTATCTATTTTTATATACAAACAGAAGTAATTTGTATAAAAAAAATTATATATATATACTATATGATTATAGATAAATACATATATAAAAAAGAATAAAAGTTCACCAGGTTTGTTTATATAGCTATGACATTTGGTAACAAATCTCATTTTCTGAAGCTTGAAATGCAGCAAGCATTAAAAAAAAAAAAAAAAAAAAAAAAAAAGAGCAAAAGCCAATATAACAGAAAAGGGTATAATCTTACAGTTTGGCAACAGTTTTTTGGTCAACGGGATAATCAAATAGTGACCAGAAAAGTATCAATTTGGAAATTTAAATGTCAAACTAGAGTTATTAAGAATAGTGCATCATTTATATTTCTAGTATAACAACTGCAGCAACACTATTTATTGCCTTTTGCAATTTTTTTTTTCATTTTTATCGATCTTCAGAGCTTTGGTAATGATATCCAATATCACAGATTCAGGGTGGTGGGTACTACTTACACCTCGCTTTCAGTGGCTCTGTATAAAAGTCTGGTACTTTTATGTTAGCTGGGTACAAATTTTTTTTCTCACATTTTTTTCTCTCACCAATAGTAGTAGCTTTTAGTTTTCGTGTGTGAAGGTGTTATATTCTCGTTTGTGGTGCTAGGTGCTATTTCTTTCTTGTATTTTAAATGAAATATGTGAAAGCATATATTTTAAAGAAAAGTTGTGTGTTTTAAATAAAATGAGAGAAAGGTTTATATTTTAATTAAAATGAATGCAGTACGAATAATGATGGTGGTAATAATATTTGACTATTTAAAATTGCATCAATTCCTTTTTCTCGAAAATAATAAAAGGATAATAATATAGCTTAAATAAGATAGTATTTTTTCCATTTTTTTTGTTAAATATAAGAGTGTTCATAGACAATTTGCATGCAAAGTAGGTATCTTATTTAACATACTAGAGATATCCATTATTAATGTTTCTTTAAAATACATTTATTGGATATTTTGGTACTTTCTTGTTAAAGCAGCCCCCACTATTATAATTATGCCAAGGTCACAGTTAAAGTTTCGACAATCTCCTATATATGCCACATCGGTGTTGAATTCAAACACTTCCTCTGGGAGGGATGTCTATGGCTCCGGGTGAGGGGGGGCATTATAGAGTTCCAGGAGGAGGGGGGGGGGCATCTTATTGCTCTTGTGGGAGTGCCTTCCCCAGGCTACCTCCTGAATTCAACAATGTGCCATATATATTTGACGATTCATCCTAAGGAATTGCTATATGAAGGAAGTACCTATGTTTTTGTGGTAATAAAAGATGGGTGGAATTATTAATTCTGGGTAACTCTGATAATTAAATAAGTAAGAGAAGTCCTGAAATTTTTAGAAAATATGCCTCAGATCAAATTAACATGGATTGAACCAGAAATTTTACTTAATAAATGAAAGCAAATATATAGGGGAAGACAGGGTACAATGAAACATTACTTGTAAAATCAGTCAAATTTGTCACAGAGAGTTACAGTTTATATACATGGTATACAACTATATGTTCCAGTTACTGATGTGATTTGGATACATTCACACTTCTACAACATTAGCAATAGAAGATTATTGGTTTTACACTACTGAAAGTAAGTTTCTTTACTAAAAGTAATTTTGTCTCTTTTTCGTTGTTGTTATATGTAATAATTATTTTTTCTATACATTGTTATCTTTGGATTGTTGTCTTCATATTTCCAAAACCAAAATAAATAAAAATAAATGTTAGAAGTCTGTAAATAAATTTTTACTTAGTAACCTCAGTGTGGGGGTACACTGAGGTTGAAACACTTGCAGACGGGATACAATGAAACATGTTTCGTTATAGTAATAATACAGTAGTAAATAGAATATATTAGAAGTAAGAGTAAGATAACAGAAAAAAAAGGAGTTTTGTTCTAACCAAGCCAGTAAAAAATGCTTTTATTAAGCAATTAAAAAGTAAAAAGAGGAAAAAAGCTAAGAAGGAATTGTTTTCAAAACAAACTCTGCCTGCTACAGAGTCTGAAGAAGATTGTGATTCTCGTATGTATGTATCAAATATTTGAAAATTCATTTGATATAAAAAAGTTTTGAAATGGTGACGACGTGCAAACTGGAGGTCTGCACGGGCCCGGCAGAATAAAGGCAAATTTTCAAACAAGCTAGGCCAGCAGAATTAGGACAATTTTTTCAACGGGCCGGGCCAATAAAAAATTTAAATGGACCTACCAGCCCGATATAAAAATTTAAACAAAGTTAATAAAATATGAGCCATTTTCAATGAATATGACTTTCACAAGAATAAGTATTAAATGTACGTCACAAGCCGATGCTAGTTTGATAACATGAATACAGAAATATAATGTCCAGCGTAGAGATCGGCATCTGACAGTTACTAGGTGTCTGAGGCTGGGCTTAATTTTTTCAGCAGACTCGTGCCGCACAGATATCAGATTTTCATTTTTTTTCTACATAGTAGAGCCAGACCAAAACTGGACTTCATTTTTCTCAGGATGTGTAATGCGGGCACCGTGTATTGTAAAAAAAATTGGTACTTACGTATTAAAGCCACCGCAGCTATAATAAGTATATATATATATATACATAAATATACACATATATAGGTACTTTTCAGTTAGCCAGGTGCCAGTATTATATATACGCATATATATATATGTATATAAATATATATTTATGTACATATATATGTGTGTGTGCATATATATATATGTGTATGTATAACACTGGTGCCTGGCTAACCAAAAAGTACCCATATATATATATATATACATAAATATACACATATTTATATATATAAGCTGCATTGGCGTTAATACGTAAGTACCAAAAAATTACTTGCGATAATGAACTTCTCTTAACGGAATCTTTGGAAATACACCTTAAAGTTTCTCCCAAATTCAATGCTCAACAATGCAAGCTTTCTGACACATTTTTAACTGTAAAGGCATAAAATTGACAGGCCTGATTATTAAAGGGATTTGGAATCGAATAACGTTTTCCATTTTTGATAAATAAAATGTGGTACTTCTAAGTCATCCCATCGACCAAATTACTGTTGCCAAATTGTAAGATTAAATGCCAATAATGGTTGCCCTTAATTAATTAATTGTAAGATTAAATGCCAATACTGGCCAATAAAACCATTAATTCAACATTTTATTTGCATTTTTTATTAATGTTTTACTAATTTATTTGTTCTTTCGTTATTTAAAATAAAAATTATGTCAATGTGTATAATTTGGCCAGTGTTTGGCGATTTATATAATTTGGCGAAATTGGTCGATGGGATAACTAAGAAGTACCTAAAATACTTATTGAGATATAAGAGATTCTTGTCACGTGACTGCAGGTTTTTCCCCTTTCCCATGCTATCGCTTCTGGAAAATGAGATTCAAAGCACTTACTTTGCCAGTACTTTCTCAAAGATGTATTGCTTTTATCAAAAAATGGATAACGCCCTTCTATTACATAGTTTCTGAATAAGAACACCTGCCAATCTTATGTGTTTCCGAAAAGAAGTAAATTCAGAAAGTAGCTCTTTTAGATTTGAGGAAAGCCTTAATAAATGACAGAGAAATATTTTCACAACACTAATTTTTATTATACTACAGCTTCAAAAGTTATGATGTTTTTAACCCTTCTTTTCTTCTTTTATTCTAAGCCACATTAATTTTTTAATGAATACTTATTTGAATGTTGAAATGTCTAAGAATCGAAGTAATTGTTTATGTTGCTATTGTGCATTTTCTGTCTTGCGAACACATAATAATTTTAAAATTTACTGTAAAATTATTTCATAAATATGTACCAAAAATAGGAACCAAGATATTAGATATATTCAAGCTAATTTGCTTCTCAATTAAGATATTTGCTCAGTTAAGATTCCCAATTAAAAACATGATTTACTTTCAATATTTATTATCCTGATATCCTTCAAGGGCTGAAACTGAATATGATATTATAGATATAATGACAAATTAAAACTGAAATAAGCAAACATTTTTTTTTTTTTTTTTTTTTTTTTTTTTTAATTGAGCTTTCAAATTTGAGGTTTCAATATATTTTAAATGTTACAACTAATAGATAAGAATATTTAAATCTTTATTTAAATATATTATTACAGACTTGTCCTTTAATATACACAATGAATAACAGATATAATGAAATGAATTAAAAAAATGCATATAAACAAATATTATTTATTGCAGCCAGGGGCGCGCCGACCCAGTGTGCAAAGTGTGCACTGCACACAGGCGCCAGAAAAGTAAGGGCGCCAAATATTTTAGGCGAAGCTGACAAACTTGAAAAACTCATATCCAATTTAAATTTATTAAATCGGAATTTAAATCTAAAGTGCGTCATTTCTGACACATTTATGAGTTCATTTTTAATAAGATAGTATATGAAATTTGCAGATGCTCGTAAGCGGTGTAGCTTTAGGGGTGAGGCCGAAAAGGGTCTCAAACCCAAGCCACGACTAGCAACTTGCTGTGCCCAGGGCACTTTCAATTTTTCGTGCCCTCTTAGATTGGGTGATTTACTGATACTATTTTTTTTTTTCTTTTTAACATATCACACACGTATTCGAAATGTGACAACTCAAATAATTAAGTATTCCGTAAAATTGGAAAACGGTTCCAGGAATAAAAATAAAATATTTTTTTTATTATTTATTGAAATGCGTTTTTAACCATATATTGAGATATATTTTTGTCATTTCATCGTATTAATATCTCAAATATAACATTTTTTTTCAAACTTATGATTTTTTAATGGAAATGTAGATGAAATTATGAAAAATTCTGTGCCTCTGAGAAATTTCGTGCCCAGAGCACGGGCCCCAGGTGCCCGTGCGACAGTCAGGGCCTGCTCAAATCGAAAGGCGCCTCGTCGTTGAAAGGTCACAGTCGTAAGGCGCCATGGAAGGCTTAAGGGCGCCGTCAAGCGCCTAAAATAAATTCAAAAAACCTAGAAACATAAAAAAATTTGGAAGGGCGACCGCAAATGCCCCTTTTGACATCCCTGCTCTAGATCAGGCCTGTCCAGTTTTTCAGAAAGCAAGGGTGCACTACAGCTGGTGGCAAACATGGAAGGTTCATTATTCAAATGCACTTGAAAATATATAACACTTCTATCTTACTGTAGTATTGGTACTGATACATATACTGATGATATAAAAACGAGTAGTATATTATATTCACAATAGTAAAGCAACATAAGCCTCCAGGTTATGCACGGTACGGTATCCATGTTAAAGTAAATTGCCGAAAAAAGCACGAATCAATCGTAGCAATCGGTTACATTATAACAAAAACAATAAATAAATAAAACATGATATAGCTCAAAATGCAATGCATTTAAAAAAAGAAATGAAAAACGCCATTCGATTCCAAACAAATTTAATAGTCACGCCTATCATTGTATGCAACGCATAAAAACGAGCCCATGAGCATATAAGAAAGTTTCATGTCATATACAGTCGGGAAACATGTTTTTGAGAACAATCTCAAAATGAATTATGTTTTATTGAAATTTTAATTACATATTTTATAGATTTTCTTTGAACAAAGAATAATCGGTCAAGAGCGAGTTTCACTCGCATACAGAGAGTTCATACAATAAGTTTATTAATTACTAACTGCAGTCTTACAAAATATAGTTGTTAACCGAATAATAAGACTTTGCAAATAACTTGGAATTATTTTATTAGTATTTTTCAATAATTGCCTTCAATAATTGAATTCAATTGAAATGAAAAACGCTGACTATTTATCATGGTGATTCGCATTACCTAAAACAAAGACCTTGTGCAAAATTTAATCTTGCCATTGCGCCAAGTGCGCTTCGAAATGAGGGCACAAAGTTGCATGGGCACTTTGGTCTGTGCCACGTTTTTTTAGATATGTTTTTAATTATTATTATATTTATTTAATTATTATAATTATAATATCTCGGCTAATTATCGACAATTCTTTTGGAAAATCATTATCGGCAGTTCTTGGATGATTTCGCATCGAACAGGTACCTCGAGCACCTCCGCTGAGTGCCCGTCAAATAGTTTATGTATAACGGAAAACTGCGATTTTCTAAAAAACTGTACGACCTAGGATAATTGCTATAGTTTTCCTGCAAGGTTTAAATAAATTTCAACTACTACTAATATTTTCGTAATTTTATTTTCAGTAGATTCAGAAATACGAGGGGAAACATAATTTTGCCATACATTTTCGACGAATTTCTGAAAATATAATAGTATCTAAGAGTAAAACAAATATATTTTTGAGTTCTGTGTTAAGAGCTTTTTTGAACGATAGCACTCCCTCCCCACTTTGATGTTTTGTAAATGAACCTTAAATTTGTATAATGTTGTATCTTTAATTCGATTTTGTTTGAAATAAGCACCCACTTACTGTGTGAAAATGTGGAAGAAGCTGTTAATTGTTCAGATTTGTTATGTAAATATTTTTCATGGTTTTTGGAAAATTGTATGGGGTAGTAATGAACAAATTAAAGCTTTAAAATGACTTGTACTTACTGATGAAAAAAATGAGTTAAGAGGATAGGAGTGAGTGCTTAGTAAAGTACAGACCAAAGGCTTTAAATGGTGTGTCACATGAAGAATTCATTTTCTCCTCCCCTTCTACGGGAGGAATGTCTCCTAATAATCTGAGGTCAAACATAGACCTCACGAATCGAAGGCCCTTGAAGAGTTTCGCCTTCGGTCAAGCCTTCAAACGAAGTCGAATCTAGCTGCAGCTTAATTAGGAACTCAGTTAGAAAATTGACCCCCAGGGGAAGAATCTGTGTGAGGGGGGGGGGTAGAAAGGTTCATAACATGAAAGAGTGGTTCGAGGGTGTTCCGATGATATATCACATAATGGTTTAGTGAGGGTCACATGAGGGTGCTGCATCCTCTCTCTACCCCCCCCCCCCCCGCCTGCCCCCCAGCTGAAATTTGATGCCCCCTATTTTTTAAAATTATTATTATGTGTTATAAACTATCTGAAAGTTCCAAATCGATTGGTTCGTCAGTTTTCTTAATTTTAACAAATTCGCGTTTCAACAAAGAATTTTTCTTTTTTAAAAATCGAATTTTTTATAAAACAAAAACTTGCGGATCGATTTTTATAAAATTTCGATATTATTAAACAGCGTTTAAAGATAGGGCTAGATGCATAACTTTAAAATCTCTAAATGGTGTATTTTTAAAAATTTGACGGCGTTCAGAAGAATCCTAGTATAAAAATCCTTTGTGGTTTCGAAAGACTGGCTTTTAAATTGAGAGTTTGAAAGGTATCATCCAATTAATGAAATAATAATTGATATCTAAAGTTTTAATTGAGCGACCGTGAAGAAATTTAACATATCTGAAATCAGCGAAAAATTCTACATCTGAATTCATAAAAATTAAATCTATAAATTTATATTTTGAAAATTTTATATTCGTTCGAAAATATCCACTATTGGAAGATGTCGGTTGTCTGCAATGAACACCTGGCGTCCATATGAGAGATTTCGAACCTATCTTTGAAGGAAATAAAAAGATTTTTTATAAATTGATTTTTCGTGGATTTTTTGACTTCTTAAAATCGTACCGGAATAATTTTTAGAATTTCTGAAAAGGGGATTTTTTTGCGTCTGTCTGTGCAATTTTCGAGTTGTTAAGCCCAGTAGAATTTAAGATACAGTCCTTTTTTAAAAGGCCCAGTACATTTATCGCCCTAGCAGCTCTGTAATTCTGTTAAACCCATCCCCCTCTCTTCGAGTTTTTGAAGAAGTTGTCTACGGTTTGAAAAAAATCTATACTCTTGTTGAGTTATGAATATTTTTCCATTCTTTTAATTTGGGCTTTTTAATTAATTTCTCAACTAATTATTAGAGATTTAAAATTCTGAAACTTAGGTGCACGGTGCACCAGGAGGAGCGGCTTTCGACTAATCTCACAAAAATTTTGAGCCTCATATGTGTCTTAGATTCTGCTAGCCATCGCACACAGACAGAGCGATACTTTGTTTTATTAGTATAGATATTTGTAATTTAGAACGTCGATTCATTGCACGAAAATTAGAAATTCGAAAAATAAAAAATCTGACAGAGAAGGGTTAACAATGCGACAAGGTAAAGATACGCTTAGCTTCTTAACAATGTAAACTTCGAAATGTATGCGCATTTTTCACAATTGTTATATAGCATAGGGGTTCTATATTTGCTAATATAAAATCAAATATTCCGGGACTGTAACATTTTCGAATGCACCCCTAATTATGATCTACGTGTGGCAATTGCTTAAGGCGCATCTTAATTGATGTAATATTATTTTAAAAGAAATAAAAATACTATAACGTGCTCCAGTGTATTATAAACATCATAATGTGAGAAAATATTTTTCTACTTTTACGTGTATTTACCGTATTACGAGCACCCCTTTCTTTGTGGCATAGTCCTACCATTGATTAAATCAACACAGCTATATTTCCAAATTAAAGTTTAATTGAACTGTTTTAAGTATAAATATAAATAAAGATCAGATCTTAAGAATTCCGGGAGTGGTGGAGGTAAAAGAAGCTGATTTATTTAGGAGGTATGCCATTGTGGGGAGAGGGAGCAAACAGCTGAAGCACCCATCTTTTATTGATGCCCGTTATTTGCATAGCTGCCAACATTCGTTTTTAATTCAAACAACAATATTTTTAACCAGAAATTTAATTTAATAAATGAAATAAAAAAGAGCCCTGTAGAAACAAAACGCATTTCATTAAATAAATTTTCTGGTTCCAAATTCGCGTATTTGATTTGAAGAAAACTCCCGGAAAGTTGTCTTGACAGCTATGCATTTATACTCATTGAAAAAAAAAGTATAAAATTTATTTTTTCTTTCTTTTTTTGGGGGGTGGGGTGGGTGGAGGGTTAGGGATATGGGGCGCCAATTGAAGTTCTGCACACAGGCGCCGAATACTGCTGGCGCGCCCCTGATTGCAGCAATACATGCATGATGCATTTACTAAAAGTTGTTGAATTCCAGTTGAAAAAAGAAATCCTTATTTCAAATGTCACGTTATGGCTAAGAAAGCATTCCAGATATAGATTTAGTTTCAAATTAAAAGAAAACATCTATTAAATCATACTGCAGGGGACAAGTTTATCTGCGGTATAACAAAAATCTTGACTGTACTAGATGAAAATCACGAGTGCAAAACCAACAAAATTTTCATTTTTGAAATTCGATAATAACGCCACACTCAAATGTGCAAAATAAAAACAATGAATCACAAAACTCCTCAACGGAACGGCATGGATGATAATTTCATGCAATTTGCAATCATATCTTGATAAATTTGGCAATCCACTTTCCTTTAATTATTTCATTTTAAAAAGCACTATACTAACAAAATCGTGAGAATCTTAATAATAAATTTCGCCACATAACATTAAATCCGATGTGTGAATTGTAAATAAACGCTATGTTTATTTCAGAAAATCAACGAACGTCTCAGCCATATTTGTTTACTGTTTTGCTGTCTTGTCAAATAACCACACCCCATGCCGTTCAGCAGCGAACCACCCCGAAGAACCCTGGCTTTCACTCGGGGTAAAAGGGCTGTAGCACCTCACGTGACAGGGTAGCCCTCTAGGGTGAAAAGGGTGGCGTCGCTGAATGCAGCCTTAAATTAAGAGAAATAAAAAGAAATCTAATACGAAGAATACGATTTTGGATGTTAGTTGCACGATAACAGATTCAGTATTAACCGCATGGCAACGAATGATAATAAAAGAAGTCGAGAATATTATAACGTTATGTATGTATTACTTATATGCATGTATTCTTATGTATGTTTTTATTCAGAGGTATGTATGTTAGTATTAGAAAATTTCCGTAATCGGGTTGGTAGAAAATTTCATAATTTAGTGAGCACTGTTTTATTCGCAAATATAACCATTTGGTACACTGTAAAAAAAAAAAATCTGTAAAGTTACTAAAGTTTTTCTAGGAAACTGGGATTCCTAGAAATTTTTATGTAACGGTAACAAGAAAAATTCCTGTAACAGATGCTGTTACAGGAATTTTTGTTGTTGCCGTTACATAAAAAGTTCTAGGAATCCCAGTTTCCTAGAAAAACTTTAGTAACTTTACAGATTTTTTTTTACAGTGTAGTGGTCCCAATTACAGAAGCAATACAAAGCCCAATTACAATGGCAACCGTCAATGCATGGTATTTTTATCGGAGACATTGTAGCCAATTTAAAATGAAACCCTCTTGCCTTCGCTCTTTTTTGAACGAATTAGCTACAAGCCTTATCACTGTTGGTAAGAAAAAGGTAGGTAGACCATCTCTCGAGAGTCCAAAAGTTAAGCAGCCTAAGAAAAAAGCTCGAAAAGACGAACCACCAAAGGTAAAATTTACATATTAAATAAAAATTTGCAGCTAAAATGTATATGTTCATAATATGTATTAGGGTGGGCCGAAAAAAAACTTTTTTTTTCTTTTTGATTCGCTATACTGTGAAAAACTTGTGTCTAGGCAAGCTTAGTAAAATGCAATAACAAAATAAATGAATTTTTACGTTTTGCGGTAGCGCATCGGACCTAAAATTTGAGAAAAAACATGATTTTGATAATTTTTCTAATAAATGGAAATAAAACAAATAACTTATATAAGAAACAGCTGTAGACATATTTTAGTAGAAAAGAGTATAGGAATGATAAATAAATGACAAAACAAATACATTTTGCAACAAATTTGCAGCGGATTATATTTAAAAAAAAAGAATTTTTTTTTAAATGACAAATTTTCATTGAAATAAAAAGTACATTTCTGATTTTACTATTACCTGATCTGATTACCTTTATCTGATTGTACCTGAGTGTAATTTCACTTTGTAATAAAATATAGTCCTTTACTTGTCTTTACCATCTTTTGGAAGTTTGAAATAAGGTTTGCTTGAAAAACTAGGCATTGAAGATCTCAAGAAAAGTGTCTTTCTTATAAAACCATCTGTGGACCTGAAGACTTTTTGTGACGCCTCAGTTACCAGCTTCACACACTGTTCTACTGTTTAGGTGTGACATGGAAATTGGTCAAATTTCTATCGAGCCTCTGTTTCACCTGATTCGACCTTAGACCAAATCTCTTCGTTGGTGACTCTTCTCAGACAAGGTGGTGGTGAAAGTGTAGTAAAGTTCCAATGAATCATTTTGATGTAATCTGTAACTAGAAAAATGATTTTGGATGTTTGAAAACACCCGATTGACTTTCTTTTAGAAGCTACATTTCTAGCCTTTATGATTCTTCTGAAACATAACTCTCGTATATGATCCTTTTTATCTTCTATCATACTCAAAAGAAAATCTTCTGGATTGGCAGAAAAGCGTTTCTCTCAATTATTGGGTCAATGACCTTCAGCAAGTTTTCAGAGAGGAATTTTGACGATTTTATAACTTTCAATACATGTTCAGGCCCATTTGTGAAGTATTTACTTTTTTTTAATACTTAACCATACAGGTACATTAGACTTTAGGAGAAAAGAAACTATAATCTAGTGTTCGTCTGTTGGATTTTCAATACTTAAATACTAGATAATTCTGTTCTCCGTCATTACTCACCTTGAGTGAAAAGTGTGCCAGGCTCAGAACAGACAAATCTTCAGGGCAGCTGCCTGCTTTTGTAGTACAACTAATGTCCAGTAGGTACTGCTGATCTTTGCTTAAAATTTGCCGGTCAGTTCAGGAAATTCACACTCAACACTGACAAAATTTACCACTGGGAGTTCTCACATTTCCTGAGCTGCGTGCCAATCGGACTAATGATCTTGGACCAGTCGTTTCACCATCTAAAGTTTGAAACAAATGCCGGAATGGCAACTCATTGAAATGTAAGAGGCATACACCACCACCTGTCCAGACTGTAGTGGTCTTTTAACTTCTTCAATGTGAATAACACCAGTTAACCACCCCATATTAGTAACAGTGCTATCACATCCAATCACATTTTTTTGTTTCCTTTACGTTCACACTTCCAATTTTACCAATATCATGCATTCTTTGGAAGTACAAAAATTTTAGTTCAATGATGGGTACATTTTTTGCTTTTTCACATTTATAAATAATAGAGACAGGACACTCACAAACCTCAAGGACCATTTTACAATTTCAGTCTAATGTTATTTTCCCTTACACGCAGAGACATCAAACAGTAACAAAGATTTTTTTAAAAATCTTCAACTCTCTTTTTCAACTTTTACTTTCGCTTATCACGCTTAAAGAACTCCATAAGATTACGATAACTGTCATGATATGCATTATTAACTGAACAATTCTGTAAGGCATTACTCTCAGTATTGAAGCTTTATAAAACACAGATTTAACTTTTGGTGTTACAATAATCGAAACATGAGATAAATTAACTGACCTGTTGTTTGATTTCAAGGCTAAGATGTAATTTTCATGGAAGCAACACTTGAGAACGTCTTCCTAAGTTGGAAGTTTATTCACAGGTAACTCTTTTGGGTGGCCAAATAACGGGCTGTTAAAGTCACTGCAAGTGGACCCTTGGAAACAGCTATAACACAGCGATTAATATAATCAATAAATCGAATCACTTATTAAGCGGTCATTGATTAAATCATTAAGAAACTTTAAGATCTTTAAGAAACGCGATTGAAATGTACAAGAAGAACACACTGCTAATCATTGCCGACAAAATTCTATTGAACATCTCACAGAAACCGTTGTGTCATAAAGCACACGTATGCGTATCGTACAGTGCATTGTGAAGCGTCAGTACAAGTAGTATTGATGGGCTCCAATTTGCAGCAGGGATCGTCACGCTGGACTGCTGCCAGAGTAGAAAGACTCATAATACAGCTTGAATGTGTCAATTTAAGGATATTTTAATCGTTTTGCACTACCCTAAATGAAGTAATTTTGTTTCTTTTTTTTATTATGATGTGTTTTTTATATTTCTTTTAAAGCCTTTTCATCATAGCAATTTTTTCTAAAGCCAAGTTTTCTGCGGTATAGCGAATCAAAAAACAAAAAAAAAGTTTTTTCGGCCCACCCTAATATGTATATCTTAGTTTAAATGTGAATACTGGAAGTATATATTTTATTCACTTTTAGGAAACAAGGATTGATGGTGTGCATCATTGGCCTACATATGAACAAAAACGTCAAAGATGCCATATTTGGGAACATTTTCTTCCATAAAATGTCAAAAATGCAACGTATTCCTATGTATAAACAAAGAAAGAAACTGTTTACCACATGTAAAAATAACAGCTTTTTAAAAAAATAAAATAAATTTGAAATGTAGTAAAATTCTTCACTTTTCATCCTAATCTGCCCATGGTAGCATATATGATACCATACAGAAATCCTTTAAAATATAACAAAATATAAATTTTTTTAATATTTTTATTTTATTTGACCCACAACAGCATAAATAAGATGCACAAACAATTTTTTCCTTAGCAATTTCCTTTAGTGGGCAGTAGAGGGTTAAAAATTTTGGGAATCTGCACTTATATTTAAGATCCTAATTACTTTCACTTTTACATACAATGTCAGTGGTAAGTATTAGTAATCATATATACACAATGAATAGAAGATAAGTAACCAATTATCAATATTTTATTAGAATAATACATTTCAAATAACAAAATATCATTTTTATAATTAATGATTGCAAAAGCCTCACTAAATTATGCTAACAGGATCCTTATCAACTGAAGATATGATTAAGTTTATGCCTTTGAGTTTTGGTCTCAATGATTCAACTAAATGTTTCAAGTATCCACGTTCGGAGTTGCTGTGCTCACACAATATCACACTGACATTTCTATGGTTGGCATCCAACAGATCATGATGCGACATTTCTCCGGTGATATACAGATCTGCATTAACGCCCTTAAGAACACTTGATCCAGATCCTGCACAGACAGCTACAGTTGATATAGAAGACTCTGAAAGAAAATAAATAAATAAAGCACTTGAAAAATGCAAGTTATGATCACTGACTATAAACAGTCATAAAGTGTAAGCATAGTTCTTAACCTAACATTTAATTTAAACCTTATTGCAACACAAAATGTGTCTCTTTCCTTAAAAATCAGCCTTGTGTCACAAAAAATACAATTTTTTTTTAGAACTTTCTTTATTTTCTTAGGTTTACTACTTGTAGAAAGGTTTTATAAATGTAATTTGCATGGAATATTTATTATTAAAACTCCACATATTTTTCTGTTGTCAGGGCACTGGACACAATTTTATCAAAACACTAAAAGTCCTTCCGGCCAGTGCTGGGAGGAAGAGGTAACTTTCATAATCCTTATTTTTAAAAAGCCAGTTTATATTATTCAAACACACAAAGCTCAAATTAGTGGAAACTGAATATAGAAGATTCAATACTAATTTTTGACAATACTGATAATTTTATAAAATAAGAATTTCGTGAAATTAGTCAGCTTTATCCAAGCTGGTTTTATTTAAAGTGATTTATATTTGGGTCGCCAAATTCGACGATATCTCGGTCGAGACCTTAGCAATTCCTGTGCACATGCTAACTCGCATCGGAATCGGTTGATATATACAAGTGCTGTCGCAGACAAAAAATCAGATTTTTCAAAATGTCAAGAAACCTTTTTCATTTTCTAATTTTTTTGTACCTCATTTAAAAATTTATTTTAATTTTTAATGGTCGCCATTTGAAACAAGATGGCGGATGAAGCTGGCCAATGAACTTGGTTGAGACATTGTTATACACTATGCACATGCCTTGTCACATCAAAATCAGTTAATAAATACATCAGTTATTGTGTGACAAAAATCAGATCATTTCAAGATGTCTGCCATGCTAGACATTCAAAGTGCTATAACTCAGCCATTTGTTAAGATAGAGACAAAACAAAAAATGCTTCAAAATCTTTGCATCAAGGTCAAACAAATAAGAAAAAAAACTTTTTCAATTTCTAATTTTTTTGTACCTCATTTTAAATTTAAATTTTTTTTCAAAATTTTAAATAGCCGCCATTTTGAAACAAGATAACGGATGAAGTTGGCCAACGAACTCAGTCGAGACATTGGTATGTACTGTGTACACACCAAGTTACATACAAATCGGTTCATACAAAAATCAGATTGTTTCAAGATGTCACACTAGAAATTCAAAGTGCTATAACTCAGCCATTTTTTAAGTTATAGACGAAACAAAAAATGCTCCGGAATCTTTGTATCACACATAAGAAAAAAGTATTTTTCAATTTCTAATTTTTTTAGTACCTCATTTTAAATTATTTTTTTTTTTTTTTTTTTTAATTGGCTGCGATTTTGGAACAAGATGGCAGATGAAGCTGGCCAACGAACTGGGTCAAGACATTGGTATGTATTATGTACACACCATGTTACAATCAAATCGGTTCATAAATACGAGAGTTACAGTGTGACAAAGATCAGATATACATATATATATATATATATATATATCAACATTTGAATGGAGGGTGGTTTTGGGGTCCTGGGGGTCATGATCGGTGAAAATATACCAAAATTTTTCAGAATTGCTGTTCTCCGAACGGCTGCAATAAGTAGCTTTTTGTTATGAAAGCTACCTAAAAATGGTCACCAAGATTTAGTAGCCTGCTTATTCT
Source organism: Maratus speciosus (assembly GCA_963932465.1). NCBI lineage: Eukaryota > Metazoa > Arthropoda > Arachnida > Araneae > Salticidae > Maratus > Maratus speciosus. Next base: position 42,104,157 of record OZ010792.1, read on the forward strand.
GTTATTCACCTTTTCAATTTCTATGGAATGGCATCATTTATTCATTATTTACAATAATAATATGCTATATAACTTAATCTATTACTATTAATGTGCGTAAACGTCTGTATGTCTGTCTGTTGGTAACAAAATTTTTGAGGCCTGAACTACTTTTTGATAGATGTAAATTACCCTTTTCTGTCTTGCCACTGTCTGGGAATTTACTCTCTACATTTCCTACAATATATCTATCTCCTTTATATTTACTTTTATTAAATAATACATTTTATTTCTTTATTTATCAGTGATAAAATATCTTTATTGATTTAAACGTCATTCTACTTACCTTAAATTAACTTCTGTTATCATATCTTTAACTTATCCACTCTGTTTACATTATCGTACTTTCCTTCTTGTTTCCGTTTTTCATCTATCTGTATCTCCCACGCATTCAACGGCACATAACTCTTTCATCTGACGTCTGGTTTCACGATCACCACTAGATGGCGTCTCTCGTTCGAGCCTACGGCACATCGGATGTACGATACTTTGTCAAGATGTCGTCATTCTAGAATCATCTTTTGCTGCTCGTTGAATTGCGTGATGAGGTATTATTCGTTCTCCCGGTTCATATAAATATAGATATGATTTCCTTGCTTGCTCACCAATTCTCAGTTGCCTATTCTTAGTTACGTTTTGTCGTTTGGCATTTTAACAATGGTCATCCTTGATGTTTTTAAATTAGCAGTTAAAGTCAAAAAGAAGTTCGGCATATTTTTATAAGTCAATATCCATAATGATTTACTTTGAGTCTCACCACTATGATTTACCTGTTGGGAGTTTGATAGTTTCGTTGTCGACTCTGGATTAGCATATGGACTCTGCGTTATGTGTTGCTGTTTCTAGAAGAACATCGTTTAATGAGTCATGGTTGTCGCTTGTCGGCAAGATCAAAGCTAAATCATTTACTGCTTGTGTTTCGTTTAAAGGTTATCGCTACATTCTCCATTGAAGTGCTATTGGTTATAAAGAAGTTTTTCAATGATTCAATCTTATTTTGGAAATACAGTCAAACCCGTTATGCCGCCATTACCCGTTCGAGAAATTTTCAGCGGTATATCGAATTAGAAGACAATAAAAATTATTTTAGTACTATTATACTAATATTATTATTATTATAAAAATTAATATCATAATGCCTTTTTATTAAATTATCCAATAGTATATATAATTAATGTACATAATATAATTAATACTGCATGATTCAAAATTGTACAATTAATGTATGAAATTAGCATGCCTTTACCTCTTTATAAGGAAAGGGCAGCTTACGTCACTGTTGATCGAATTACTGTTGGTCAGTGAGAAAAAATTGTTCATTCATTATTACTCCTACTATATACATGAACTCTGCGAATTTGATTGTTCTTTAACAGATTGATTTAACAGATCTATGATATGATTGGCCTACGTCGCCAAGTGTGATTCCTGCAATGATCGCTAAGATAAGAATGTAGTAGTAGATTGGTTGATGGAAGTGTTTGTTTGTAAACATGCCCTTTCCTTATATAATCAATTTTAGATAAAGTAGATAATTATGCATATAACAGGCCCACGCATACATTAAATCTCACACTGAATTTTATTTTACTTTAATTATCTTGTACAGGGAAATATTTTAAAATGCTACTTTGAGTTTTCTTTTCAATAATGATTTTTTTCCTATCTTTTTCTACAACTAAAAGATTGCTCATCATTTTTTTTTTTTTTATCGGTTGCAGGTTTTTCTGAAAAAATTCTTATTTTCCCAATGCATTTTTAACTTCATCAGATGTAATATGCGGCGTTTCAGCTTCTTCAGATTCACTTTGAAACACTTTTGTCTATATTAATGTGGGGAATTTCGCAAGTAACACCTGCATCAGACTGAGTGTCCCCGTATTTTCCGCTTCGAGATTAAAAAGGAAACGAGCCTTAACGAAGCTGTGTGAAGTGGAAATGCAAAAGAAGTAAATAGAACGAAATGAGTTTGACGACACAAGGTTTTGTTAAAAAAGAACAGAACATATTTCGGTGAAATAAGAGTGAATATTTACACGACGTAAGAAAATCTCAGAAATATTCAACGACATTTATAAAAGAGGCCTGAATTATAATTTCGAAGCTAATTAAAGAACGAGAAGAGTGTTTTTTTCTGTATTTTGTTTGTGTGTTCGTCTCAATAAATGTCAGTGTTCATCTTAAAAGTGAGTTATGAGTTATGTATGAAGTCTCACCCCATAAATTGGTGTCAGAGTGACAGTTAACCCACCAGTATTACTAATTAGAGTTATTCATTCTACAGATTCAAGCCGGATATTATTCTAACGGTGAGTTCATTATTATTATTTTATTATGAAGTTAGTTGAGATACCTGAACTGGAAGTTGCATTTAAAAACGAACGAACGCATAAAATTAAATTGCTGCAGAAATTCCTATTTGATGCTGACGGTGATCGATCTAATAGAAAGAGAATACGTGATTTTACTGGTTTCGGTTTTCAAACTGACAGCACCGAATTCAAAAATAAAATAACTAAAGTTCAAACTGATTTTTCATTAAATGATCTGATTACAGTGTGCAATCTACTTTGTATTGATAATGAGGGATCTTTAAACGATCTCGCAACCCGATTAGTTACATACCTTTCAGACTTGACCTTACTACAAAATAATATTATACAAAATGAAAGTGACACTGACTCGGAACCCGAACTGCCTTCAAATAATATGACTTCAAGTAATAACACTGAATTATCAAATTTTGACAAACAGCAGCAATTTCCAGTTCAAAGTTTTATGCCATCGTCTATTAATTTTACTGATATTGAAAGTGTAATACCTCCTTTCGATGGTAGTTCTTTTAGTGATATAAATGTATGGTTTAATAATTTTGAGGATGTTACTAATATGTTTAATTTATCTGACTTTCATAAATTCATATTTTGTAAAAGATCATTACGAGGAAAAGCCCAGTTATTAGCACAAACAGAATTTCATATCAATTCATATGACAAGCTTAAACAACTCTTAATATCAGAATTTAGCACCACTTATAATTCTGCCGAGTTACATGATAATAAACGAAAATTGCAAGAAAATGAATCAATAGAAGAATATTTTCTTATCATGAAACAAATATGCTCGCGTGGTAAAATCGAGGATTCCGCATTAATGCAATACATCATAAACGGCATACCCAACCCCGTTTTCAGAAAATCAATGTTATATGGATGCCAATCCATTGTAGAATTCAAGCAAAAGCTCAAAATTTATGACAAAATTCGACATGACTTTGAGAACACTAAATTTCGTAAAGTCAAACCTGAAATGCCAGTGAAAGAGAAATCCTTTCGACCAAAATCTGATCTTTTTTGCTTTAATTGTGGTTTGTCAAATCATAAAAGCAACCAATGCAGACATAAAGATAAAGGCCCTCGTTGTTTTAATTGCTCGAATTTTGGCCATAAATCGGCTCAATGTGATCAACCAAGGAGGCCTAGAGTTAAGTCAGAACCCTCCAATGTTTCCACTGTCACGTCGAACACTTTCATGACCAAACAAGTCATTATTTCGTCTGTAAATGTTACATCATTGGTAGACACAGGTAGTGAAAGGAGTTTACTAAAGGAAAGTATTTATCGCAAACTCCCTACAATTTCGAACCTTGAACATTCAACTATCACATTAACTGGATTAGGAAATACTATAATCAAACCCCTAGGTTTTTTCTCTACGGACATTATGATAGATGATTTTAATTATACAACAAATGTTTATGTAGTCCCAGATTATTCCATATCTTTTGATCTTATTATTGGTACAGATATCATTCAACAAAGTATTTTAACAATTTCTGGAAATGATATTTCGATGCAAAAAATCGAGAAAAATGACGATACGTCCAATAATTTTTTGATTAATATTGCTCATGTGTTAGACGATCTTAATCTTGATTTATCTCATATTACCGATGAAACAATACGTTTAAAAATTTCAGAACTTATTCAAAATTATTCTCCTAAAAAAATAAAGACAACTGATGTTAAATTATCAATTCATCTGGAAAACGAAGAACCTGTTACTTGTCCTCCCAGGCGCTTGGCGCAAATAGAGAAAAACTTTGTCGAAAAACAAATTTCTGAGTGGCTCGAAAAAGGAATTATTCGTAAAAGCACTAGTAATTTTTCATCACCTATTGTCCTAGTAAAAAAGAAAGATGGTTCATATAGATTGTGTGTTGACTATAGGAAGTTAAATTCTAAAACACATAAACAACGTTTCCGCCTCCCAGTAATTGATGACATTATTGATCAGTTGCATTCTGCAAAAGTATTTACTACTCTTGACCTTAAAAATGCATTTTTTCATGTCGAAGTAGAAGAAAATAGTAGAAAATATACTTCTTTTGTAACACATTCTGGTCAATTTGAATTCTTATATATGAATTATGGCCTTAGCGATGCACCGTTAGTGTTTCAAAGATATATTTATAACGTTTTTCGAGACCTCATTAATGAAAAAGTACTTATTGTCTATATGGATGACTTCATAATACCAGCTGAAAACGAAGTCGAAGGACTCCAGAAATTACAACGCGTCCTTACAACTGCATCCGAATATGGTTTAGAACTGAATCTCAAAAAATGCCACTTTTTACAACGAGAAATTGATTTTTTGGGTTACCACATTAAAAATGGTCAACTGCACCCATCCCCCTTAAAAACTAAAGCTGTCCTTAATTTCCCAGAACCTAAAAGTATAAAAGATGTACATTCATTTGTCGGATTAACTTCATATTTTCGTAAATTCATTCAAGATTACTCTTTAATAGCTAAGCCTTTAACAGATCTTCTTAGAAAGGACACTAAATTTCACTTTGGCGACCAGCAACGAAATGCATTTAATCAGCTGAAACACATCCTTTCTTCAGGTCCTGTTTTAAGCATTTATAACCCTAGTAACGAAACAGAAGTTCACTGTGATGCATCTATTGACGGTTACGGAGCAGTCCTCCTTCAAAAGTCTTCTATTGACAATCAATTTCACCCTGTCTATTTTATGAGCAAAAAAAACCACAGATGCCGAACGTAAATATTCGAGTTATGAATTAAAAGTTTTAGCTGTCATAGAAGCCCTTAAAAAATTTCGCGTTTACATTCTAGGTATTCCTTTCAAGATAATCACAGATTGCAACGCATTCGCCCTTACTATGAATAAAAAAGATCTTTGCACCAAGATTGCTCAATGGGCTTTAATGTTAGCTGACTATAACTATACAATCGAACACAGACAAGGTACACGCATGCGCCATGTTGACGCTTTAAGTAGAAATCCAATATGTATGATCATTCAAGATAGTTTTACTACCAAAATCATACAATCACAGAACACTGACGAACATACACAGGCCATCAAAGAAATTTTGAAAACAAAGCCATATGACAACTATTTCCTTAAAAATAACGTTCTCTATAAAAATCATAAAGGTATCGATCTGATAGTTGTGCCGGATGAAATGCAGCTAAATGTCATTAAACACGTTCATAACAAAGGACATTTTGGCCGTAAACGCTGTAAAAAACTCCTTAACGAAGAATTTCTCATCCCTAATATGTCAAATAAAATTGATAAAATTATAGCAAATTGTGTAACATGCCTTTTGTATAATCGCAAACGTGGCAAACAAGAAGGTGAATTGCATCCCTTACCTAAAGAAGAGACTCCTCTCCAAACCTACCACATTGATCATTTAGGCCCTCTTGAAACAACCAACAAAAATTATAAACATATTTTGTCTTTAATAGACGCATTTACTAAATTCGTCTGGTTGTATCCATGTAAAAGTGCTTCTGCTACCGAAGTTATATCAAAACTACGACAACAAAGTCATACTTTTGGCAATCCTTCCATTATCATTAGCGATAAAGGTCCTGCATTTACAAGCAAAGAATTTGCTGATTATTGTCAAGATGAAAATATAAAGCACGAGACAGTTACAACTGGCCTTCCCCGTGCCAATGGTCAAGTAGAGCGACTTAATTCCACCATAATTTCTGTAATCTCTAAAATGTCCAAAGACGAACCGACCAAATGGTTTAAACATGTTCCTAAAGTTCAACAAGTCATTAATTCAACTTACCAAAGAAGCATTAAGAGAACACCGTTTGAAATATTATTTGGTACAAAAATGAAACAGAAAGAAGATGCACAAATTATTGACCTCTTAAACAGTGCAGTCGAAGAACAATTCATGAAAGACAGAGAAGAGCTCCGTAAAGAAGCCAAGAAGAATATTCTGGAAATTCAACAAGAAAATCGCAAGCACTATAATTTACGACGTAAGAAACCCCAGAAGTACAAGCTTGGTGACCTTGTAGCAATTAAGAGAACCCAACAAGGACCAGGTTTAAAGGTGAAATCTAAATTCTTAGGTCCGTATAAAGTAATCAAAGTGAAGTCTAACGACACCTACGACGTAACGAAAATCTCATCAACTGAAGGACCGATAAATACTAGCTCCTGTGCTGAATACATGAAACCTTGGCCTGACAAAAACTGAAACTTAAAAAAAAAAAAAAAAAAAAAGAAAATTTTTTTTTTTTTTTTTTTTTTAAATCTTTTCTTTCTGTGTGCTATAAACATTTTACAAGTCACTGCTTTCAAAGAAATCTCTATATGATGTTACGCTACTTCAACTATGATGTGCAGATTAATTTTTTTTTCTTTTCCCCTAAGAACAGTTACTGGTTTTTGTTTTTTGTTTTTCAGATTCTATTTTACCACATGTCGCTGCGGCAGCTCCAGATGTCAGGACGGCCGCTTGTGGGGAATTTCGCAAGCAACACCTGCATCAGACTGAGTGTCCCCGTATTTTCCGCTTCGAGATTAAAAAGGAAACGAGCCTTAACGAAGCTGTGTGAAGTGGAAATGCAAAAGAAGTAAATAGAACGAAATGAGTTTGACGACGCAAGGTTTTGTTAAAAAAGAACAGAACATATTTCGGTGAAATAAGAGTGAATATTTACACAACGTAAGAAAATCTCAGAAATATTCAACGACGTTTATAAAAGAGGCCTGAATTATAATTTCGAAGCTAATTAAAGAACGAGAAGAGTGGTTTTTTTTCTGTATTTTGTTTGTGTGTTCGTCTCAATAAATGTCAGTGTTCGTCCTAAAAGTGAGTTATGAGTTATGTATGAAGTCTCACCCCATAAATAACTTCATCAGATGTAATATGCGGCGTTTCAGCTTCTTCAAATTCACTTTGAAACACTTTTGTCTATATTAATGTACTCAATCGCCGATAGAGGATGCTCAATATCTGTTAATTTGTGTATTTTTTCTTGTAGTTCTTGAAGTGCTGTACTGTTTTGTTTTTTAGTAGATCCTTCAGATTTAATCAATTTAGTATGCTTCCAGCAATTAACAATAGTTTCTTGGTGAAATTTCATCCCATGCTTTTTTTAAATTTGCGAATAGCATCATGTAAATGGAGAGAAATCATCTTTACTGATTTTTTTCAATGATATGGCAGATGTGATACTTTCGATAATAAGCTTTGAATGAGTTTATTATACCCAAATGCAAGGGTTGTAAAAATCCAGTACGGTCAGGAGGTAAAAATTCCATTCTGATATTGCTTATTGGATACGCTATGTGACAAGGGGCATTATGCAAAATCATTAAAATATGGCGTTTGCTTCTTTTCATTTCTAAGTTGAAATTCACTAGCCAGTTTTGAAATAATGCTACAGTCATCCAAGCTTTCTTGTTATTATCACAATCTACACAAAGAGCAGGATTAAAATTTTTAAAACATCTTGGCTTAGCTGATTTTCCAATCACTGTCATAGGTCTTTTATCAGATCCTTCACTATTCGTACAGAACATAAGAGACACACGGTCATTTTTTCTTTTATATCCTTTAGCAGGCCCACTCGAAATTGTTTTATCTGGCTGCAAGCAGTTAAAAAAGGCCACTTTCATCCATATTGTAAACATCCTCTGGTTTATACTCTAAAATCAGTGCACTCAGTTTTTTACAACCATTTAACACATTATCTTCATCAACACCTGTAGTCTCACCACTTCGTATGTACTGAGAGCTTCCTTGTCACTTTTTAAATCTGTTCAACCGGCCAATAATGTATTCGAAATCTGTGATATTCATTTGAAGGCCAAGGACTTTTGCCTGCTCTCTGATGACGTCTCCGTTTATGGTAGCATTTTTAGCACTCATTTGTTGTATCCATGTGCAAAGGGCTTCCTGTAAGTATTCATGTTTTGCTGTTTTCAGTCTTTTCACATTTGACTGCAGATCGTTGGTGTTAATTATCTTTTCTGTATTCATCAAAATGTCTCCGATGCAGCGCCTGCTAACCGGCTTTTTCCAGAGTGTAGAAAAATGATCGGAGATGTTTTGCTGCGATGCATTCACATTTCTGTCTTTACATTCATGAATTTCACGCTTTTCCAAAATTGATAAAATTGCTCTTTTCGCCATAATGAGTAAAAATAAAGAGACAGGATATTTGACAGATTTAGCTGGTGAATTCTTCGCAGTTGCAATCAACGTCCAACCGAAATTTTGAATGAGAGATTTTGCATTGCACGCCGTTTTTTTATAGAAATCGACATAAACTGCAGGTTGTCTTCCATCTATTCCTTTTGTTAGGACTCCCGACCACTGCACGGATAAATTCTTTTCTGCATTGTTCTGACCTGAAAGTGGAGGAACCCTTTAGGCCAGTGGCATGCCACGCTTTGTTCTCCCCTCCCGATCCAGAAGCGCGTCGGGTCTCGTGACTCGTCAGTCGGAATCAGAACTTTCACTTGCTCGGCAGCTCAGTGCACGGTATATTTCTTCTCCCAATGATAGGCAGAATGCGAGGCAGGTGCAGTTTGGTAGGTGTTGAGAACAATACGAATTCTTTGCTATTTAATAAAGTTTGAATTGAGCTTGAAAATATCTAGACGCAGGAAAAGAAGGTGACCTTTGATATTCTAAAAAAAGTTTTTAAAAGAAATATACGCAAAAATATACAGTAATTTCTAGGGGAGTTTTTTGGTGCTATATCGAGTTGGCGCTTTAACAGATGCATTACGTTGAAATTCCTATTTAGCAGATTTGTTCATAGACACAATTGGCGGTTAAACGGAATTGGCGCTATTTCGAGATAGCACTAAATCGGGGTTTGACTGTAATTAACTTGCCATGATTTGTAAGCAGTTTAAGACATAACATATCGGCGGTCACTCATTGATACAGTACTTCATTTTCTAAATGTCATGAGGTTTGTTAGTTTATTTCTAATCTCATTACTGTTAAATATATTTTGCTAAATGTTTTTCACCGGCTGTATACTTTAACAGTTTAATATGTTTTTGTTTAAACCCTATTTATGATTTACTGAATGAAGATATAGTTAACTTATATATTGTTTTTATCTTTTGATCAATAAACGTTAGATAGTTTTTATATTTACTTTGCAGTTATTTCGCCACCATACATTTTACTGTTCTTTAGCTATTTAAAGTAAACAGTTTTGGAGTCATTAGCTTAAGCTTCCATTGGGCATTTTTAACTCTCTCTGCTAAATTTAATACTTATCTAAATTTAATCCCATCATGGTTATGGGCCCAGACCCTAACTGTGTTAATAGTTTAAAATATAATAGAAACTTAAAAAAAATATATATATGAAAATTTTTTTTTTTTAGATATTGTTCTATATTTCTGTTTTTCTTTATAATTACTGAATTCAACCCTTACGGGTTCGGCATTATGGTGGTGAACACCATCAGCTATTTAGCGATACTTTGAGTTGGGGGGGGGGGGGCAGTTAATTTATATTACTTTTATAAGTTATATGTTTTAAAATTTTGAAATTTTTTTTAAAGTAATCAAAGTTAATATGGCTTATTTGCAATTTTTTTTATATAAAATAACTTAAGTTTTAAAAATAAATTAAATAGTTTGAGAATTTTTTTTTGACCTCATGGCATAAATACTGCAAATTTTTATTGAAAAGAAGAAAGTTTTCTATTTCAAGTGTGGTAATAAATGAAGATTAGTGACGTCAATAACATGGCAGATTGGATCAATATCTACATTGTTAGAAAGTGAATAATGATTTACCGAAATTGCAAGACATTGTGAAATAATTACAGCTGTGTTACTAGATTGCATTTGTAAGACGAAATCGGTTTATCCGAGTTGAAAGAGAAACTACACATTTTTCCTTCTTTACACGTGCAGGAATTTGAATTAAATTTAATATAAAATATATTTTTAATATTCATGTGAGGTTGATATAGCAATGTTTGAAAAATAAATACAAGTTTGTAGATTGCTGAAAGTAAATTAAATTATTTTTTAATTTAATAAATAGTGATAAATAATAAAGATTAATTTTAAATAGGAGAAATTACAGAGCATATTTATTTTACTTTTTGAGAGATAAATTTATTAAGTAGAGATTGAATTTGAAGTTTTGTTCATTTTATAAATTAAGTATACAAATTTAATTTATGCAAAATTATGTTAATTTTGAATTGGAAATGTTATGTGATGTTTTCAGACATAAGTGTTATTATTTTTTTCTTTTTCACAATTTCAAGTAATAGTTTTTTCTTTCTTTCTTTCTTTTTTTTTTTTTTTTTTTTTTTTTTGTAAACTTACAATTTAATAGAAACTATGACAATTATAATTCTGAGGTACATAGAATTAATTCTTGTATCTGAACAGTTAAATTATCTTAGCTGTAATATTAATACTATTCAACTAGCATACTTAAATAACATAGTGACATAAAAAAGGAAAGAAATCAAAGCTATTAATACATTTGAATTATTTAAAAATATTTTTGTTAAATGAAACAAGTTTGAGTATAAGGAAATAACTTTTGCTAGATTTTTTTTTTTTCCCTTTTAATTTACTTATTTTTTCTTTTGAGGTGGAAGCAGTAGAATGATTTAGCACAAAAATATTATTGATGTGTAATTAAGAAAATCTTACCAAGAGAATGAGAAGTACTTTTAGCTACTCGAATATAATCCAGCTTCACATAATTCTTGACTATCCTTACACACTGCCCTAAAGTTAAAGGCTCAACTAGTGCTCCGATTCTTCCCATTCCACAATTTGACATTGGCAGCTAAGAAAGAAAATTTTATTAGAAATATTTCAGTAAACACGTAAAATATTTTTAAATAAAAAAATAAATTTTAATTCTTCATAAATCCTAATCTTTATCACAAAATAATTCATTTATAACGGCTGTTTCATAGTAATGGAAGCCATCAGTCCATCAGAAGAAAATAACTCTGTTAAAGCGGCAACTCGGTTAAGCAGGACTCTACTATAGTTCAGTTTTAAGACTTAAAAAACCCAATTTTATTTTATATAAAATGACGTCATCCTCAACCGTTGAAGAATTCCTCATTTGCGATTCAGTCTTAACCAACATCAACAGTAAAGTACGCATAGGATGTCACTATCACTGAATAATACACAAATTCAAAAAAAGAGATTTCGTCATTCAAAAAACTCGACAAAAAATAAATAAAAAAATCGGCTATCTCGTGATTCCTATGCCTTCATTTGTTTGTGATATTAATATAGATACTTAAAATTAAATTAAATTTATAATAGCTCCATGTTTTATCAGAAATCATTCATTTATATTTTTTCAAAATAGCACGTATTTCAAGTACATTTTTTTCAGTTTTTATGGGAAAATGCTAACAAAAAGATATAATTGCTATTTTTTCTTTACTTTCTACAGAAATGGTGTACTGGAGTTGCCAAAATTAAACAAAAGTCGCTAAAACCTACACAAAAATTAATATCTCAAAAATAAATGTGGAGATGCAGTTTTCAAACAAATTACAATTAAAGGTACTTTTTTTTCTCTCCAATATGATGGTATAAAAATCGAAAATGTGCTATGCTTAGAAGTTTAAAGAATGGCAGTAGAGTATTTAACAGTGCAATGATATATCTGCTTTCTTTTACGTCTGGCTTATACAACATAACATTATTTTTTGGAGACGACACAAAATAAGCTGGGAGAAAGAAATAGCATACCAAGGGCTAATAAGGTAAGAGGTAGTGATAGTGAATTACTATCTTTTAGCTATAGATTAGAAAGCACGATTCTTGAATGTCTCACTTGTCAAACGATTTGGTTCCTGAACAATAAATTCAAGCAAAATTTGATAAGTCTGATTTATTACTAGCTAGGTGTAAACGACTACCAAACACAAGTCAAAGGGAGTGAAGTTTCAAAAATAGCTTTCATTGATTTACAATGCTTTTAAAAAGAAGTTGTATCAAAGCATACTTGTATAATGCAAATTTCCTTTACGGTTATTTACAAACGAAATAAACTCTTATGATAGAATGCCTATAATTTTATCATCACAAGTCCTTCCCCCCTCCCTTCCCAATCATAATTTCATCACATTTCCCGATTCAAATTGCTGAATATGGTCTCCATTGTATTAGATCATGCAATACATTTTCCTGGAACTGAATGTAAAATGCTTTTATGCAATTTATGGACAAAAATTTATGGTTCCATGGTTGGTGCTGATTAGCATTACCCCAGTCTGATAATATTCGAGAAGCCTTTTGTATAATTTTCTTTGGCAATTATTCTAGAAAATGATGATTTTAAAGAAATTATTTTGCCTAAGCAAATAAGAAGATCATTCAGATATATTTTAAACTTTGTACTTATGTTCCTAAAAAAGCATTAAGATTATCTTTTTGCCTTTGCATTCAATCATAGAAAACATCCAAATGAAGAGTTATTATTATTTTTTTTTTTTAAATTACCAGATATTTTGATTGTAGTTATCAAACAGGTCACTCACCAAAGTGACTGGTACCTGTAAAATTTTACTAGCCGTACCAATGTTTGGAATCAGTACCTGGAGCCATTGGAAAATCAATTGAATGATAAAATGTAACAAAAGAGACTGGATTGATGTTTTTTTTCCCTCCCTTATGAACATGAAGTAGATATACATGAAGTACAATGACTGCACTGCAGCATTATTCCTATACAGAAAGGTTTCTGAACCATGGATTTTGTAAAATAATTTTTTATTGCTTTGTATGGAGGCGAAGTATACATATGCAAGGTTGTATTGGTTTTAACCAAGGGGTGGTTTTAATGATGGCTAAAACCGGTTTTAACTGTCCCGGTCAAAATATGTTTTGACCATCAATGGTCAAAACTGATTTTGACTTGTAAAAGAAATAAAAATTTATTTTTTCAAATGATAAATTTAGTGCAACATTTGAAAGGATTTGTCACAATAACATTTAACAATATTGAATACAATATTTTCAAGTGTTTGCAAATTCTACTTGGTACTTTAATTTGTATAACTTTTTTTTTTTTAAATAGCACAAAATTTTTTAAAGAAATTTTATTTAAAAGTCAAAAAAAGGGTTACAGGTATTGTATTAACATAAGACAATTTCATAGTTTATTCTGGATGAAATCAAACTTGGAAAAGAACCTTTCTATTGGGAAAGAGTTAGCACAACCATTCACCAGGTGCATTATGAAATTTACACATTCAAAATCAATATTTTCACTACTGCCCACCAAATATCATAATGTATTAGTTACACGTTAAGAAAAATAAGATTTCTGCAATGTATGTTTGTGCTATGAAATGTTATTACATAAGACACAGAAAAATTCAAACTTTATTTATTAATTATTAAACTTTATTAATAATTACATTTATAAACATAATACGGCACTGATATTCACTTAAATATATCTATAGTTCGATGATTTATGTAAGCAACAGTTATTTAATAGAGTTTTGACCAGTTTTAGACAGTTAAAACCAATTTTGACCACTGTCCCGGCTAAAATTAGTTTTGACTGGTCAAAATTACAGCCGCATATATGTGATATTTCTCATTAAGCAACCTTTTTTTTTTCGCTTTTGGAATATTAAAAAAATGTTATTTAAAAAAAACATAAGCTTATTTAAAAAAAAAAAAAAAAAGGATTAATCCAGGTTTTCTGGACTACAGAACATACTGCCTGGTGTACAGAAAATAGATGAAAATAATTTTTAATTAAACACTCAAATAGATTTTTTACATTAAATATTTTTTTTTTTTAGATTGTCCGCTAACACCAAAAACAATTTTTATATGAAAAGTACTAATTATTGAATTAAAGTATTGAAATTTATTAAAAGCGAGATATTTTGTGTTAATCTCATGCCAAGGATTAATAGCCAAAGAAATCAACAAAGACTTCACTATTTACATTATTTATTTATTTATTGATGAAATGTTAATTTCGTTATAGAATATTAGCTGGAACCAACAAATGTTGAACTATTCATATTGTTTTAAGACAAACAGGTTAATCTTATAGATAGATAGATATAGACAATAGAGACATACAACAATAGAAACATATAGAGATAGAACAATAGAGACAGATTTTTAAAATATACAAGTTAATAAATTTATGAAAAGACAAAATAGATTGGTCAGGTCATTGTCACTATTAATATGACATCAGAGTTATTCAGGTATGGGTTTTTTCTTTATAATATAAATTGTTCAAGTTATTTTATCTAAAATAAATTTTTTGTTCATTAAAAGAGTATAATCATTTTAAGCAGTACTATTCCTTTGGTTAATCTAAATCAATACTGAAATAAAACAAATACTAATAAATATTCCTTAAAAATAAATAAACAAATAAAAATCTAAAACAAGAAAGAAAATTATGAATCAAGCATAAATTGTGAAACACTTTCCAACTTTTCCAGAAATCTTTAACAAAACTTTGATGTTTAATAAGGTAAAAAAATATATATACCTAAATATTTTAGAAAGGGCATAACCCATTTGAAAACCAGATTTCAGCAATTACTGTCCATAGCCAGAAAAGTAGCCAAATTTCTTTGTAGTTTATTATACCAACAGATTTTTGTATGTGCCACACATCTTAAGCTAAAATTTAATTCAAGATAAAACATGGTTAAAACTACTGAAATCACACTTCCAGATACTATCAAGCCTAGTATCCAGTGGTATCCTAGACCACGTATTCAGTTCTTTGCATGGCCCTATATATGATTTTATTTATACAGTAGACTCCCTCAAATCCGCCACCCTAAAAACCGCAAATGCCTAAAATCCACACATCATCACAGATGTAAACAATGAAACTTTCAGTTCAGATGTAAGGATAAAATTACAGAATTTTTTAGTTATATCATTTTGTATGTATTTTAATATGTAATTCTTGATAATATGACTGAAATCATGCTTTTCCATGAAGGAAGTATAAATTTATTTCTGAAAAAATCAAGCTATTGCTGATATCACTGGTAATCACAATCTTTTTACCAAATATATTTATGTATTAAACAAGCTTTTTTGGTTATTAAGACTGGCTAAACCTGAAATAAAACTTTCTTACTTTACATTTAAGAGGAAAGTTTCATTGAATAAGTCAAGGAAAATGTATCTTATCTTTATTTTGCATATTTAATTATACGTTACTAATTATTTACTTGTCCGCTTTTAATAATTTAATCATTTTTAAAATTATCTTACTTTTTATTATTTTAGTTTATTGCTTTACTTAATTACTATACCGGGTGATCCAAAACTCAGGACAAACTTTAAAAAGGATTAATTCGAAAATGAATCAAGATACAAAGATACGGTTTGCACCAAATGGATGGAAAAGAAACTGGGTTTTGTGTGGCAACGAAAAAAAAATAGTTCTGTTGGCGACCAACAGATGGCGCTATAGTGTTTTATTGCACCAAAAGATGATTTACAAATGAAAAAATGTTGACAGCTTACAAATCAGCTTAATTACAGTTAATTAGTACTACAGTAAATGTTGAATGTGCTGTCCAACATTCAGAAGTACAGCTGTGAGACGAGACACCACACCATTCACAGCATTTAGTAGCATTTCTTGCATTACGGCAGACACATTTTGGCAGATGGCATCTTTCAGTGCTGCTAGTGATGCCGGTTGGTCGCGGTACACTTTTGGCTTCAAGAAACCCCACAGCCCAAATTCACAGGGTGTCAGATCGGGAAATCTTGGAGGTCATGCATGATTAAAGTAGCGACTGATATACTTTCAGCCTCCCCAAATGTTGAGCATAGCAGGCGTTGCACAGGCAGAGCAAAATGAGGTGGTGCTCCATCTTGCCTAAAGGTGACTGTTTCGAGTGCCTGTAGCGCTTGCAGTTCTGTAACAGTGGTACATATTGCTGACCAGTGACAGAAACTGTTTTGAAACCCGTCTGTGTGACTTCATCGAAAAAAAAAAAAATGGACCAATTATGAAATCAGCAGTGAAGCCACACCAGACTGTCATTTTAGGCTATTGCAAGGGTACCTCAACAAATGCATGCGGATTTTCTGTGGTCCACACTCGACAATTGTGGATGTTAACAGCACCAGAGAGTATGAAATGCGCTTCATCGGTCCAAAGCACAGTGTGAAGCCAGTCGTGCTGCTCTTGCATCTTATTGAATAGCAAATTCGTAAAATCTCGGCAAGAGTCAAAGTCGGGAGGTTTCAGTTCTTGGTTATGTTGCAACTTGTAGGGATACCGTTGCAAAGTTATTCGCAGTGCTCTCCAGACACTTCCGTATGACACTCCTGTCTGCCTCGAAACTTCTCGAGCACTGAACTCCCCATGTGCAGCAACCGTCGACATGGATTGCATCTACTCAACTGTTGTGCCAACAGCAGAGGCTGTTGAGGGACATCCACTTCTTTGAAGTGACGCCAAAGAACCTGTAGCTTCAAATTTCTTCATCATTTTGTTCAATGCAGAAGACGTTATTGGTCATTTGCTATCTTGCATACCCTTCATGTAGCGAAATGCTCGCAAAGCTGCAATGGCACTTTCGAATTCTTATAAGGCAGTTAAACTAAGAGGGCTTTCTCAGCGATGGACAGCATTTCGATGCATACAAGCTTCGACTATCATTACCTCCTGCAGTTGAAGCAGTACCTCCTTTTTATATCTTTTGTTGCTTTGCATAATCCTGCATCAGAAATCCGGCAGCACCATCTGTTGGTTGCCAACAGAACTATTTTTTTTTTGTTGCCTCAGAAAACCTGGTTTCTTTTCCATCCGTTTGGTGCAAACCGTATCTTTGTATCTTGATTCGTTTTCGAATTATTCCTTTTTAAAGTTCGTCCTGACTTTTGGATCACCCGGTATTTAACTATATTGCAAGCATTCATTATAATTTTCATTGTATTATTACATTCAGATTACTGTTTAAAAAATATAAACAAAGCAATGACCAGAAATCCACAAAATTCTAAAATCCGCACAACCTCTGGTCCCAAGCTGTGCAGATTTGAGGGAGTCTACTGTATTATATAAAACATTTCTTAGTGTACTAAATACAGTTCAACTTGAAAGCGCAGAACTCAATTAGAAGCCACCTTTAAACCATTCACGCTGATAATCTTCAATGCTTAGGAATTCTTTTGTGTAGCCCTGTATATGATCTATAGCATTTATACACACCACATAGTAAGCAAAAATTTAGTTAAACGTAAACATGCATATCATAAATAAAATTGCATGTCCAGCAATTATTGCTAATAGACACTAGCAATAGACAGTAGACCGAATATCAAACTGTTTGGCCAAACCGAATACTTAAAAAAACCTTTCTTAAAAACCTCAAAACAACTTCTACTTTTAACTGTTAATTAATAAATATATTCAGAATAATCAGAAATATAATTATATTTAAATAAAAGATAATGCTTTACATTATTTTTGCTAGTTGAAAAGTATCACTTATGAAAATTAACCAATAATGATGATTTTCATAGGAATTAATGATGTATAAATGCAAGTTCCTAAATATTGTCTGATAAATAAGCTGTCTCTTGCTTTTTCACAAACAGGCTGCTTCTAAACAAAATGGAAAACTAGAAAACAGGAATTCTGCTTTTTCAGAATTTAGTGTCGCCCCCGATGACAAAAAAAAAAATATATATATATAAATATAGATACAGTAGAGTCCCGATTATCCGAGTTAATCGAACTTATACCTTAGGGAATGGGTCATTTTCTTCTGATGGACTGATGGCTTCCATTATTATGAAACAGTCATTATAAATGAAGTGTTAGGTGAAGATGAAAGAGCAGTCATAAAAGGTTAGAACTCTGATTTTCGGGTCAGAATAGGAAAAAAAATGGCCATAATTTAAAAAAAAAAAAATTACGGTCATTTTTTTTTCCCATTCTGACTCGAAAATCAGAGTTCCAACTTTTTACACCTGTTCTTTCATCTTCACCTAACACTTCATTTATAATGACTGTTTCATAATAATGGAAGCCATCAGTCCATCAGAAGAAAATAACTCTGTGAAAGTAGAAACTCTGATAATCAGGACTCTACTGTAGTTAAGTTTTAAGACTTATAACACACGATTTTATTTAACATAAAGTGACATCATCCACATCCGCTGAAGAATTCATCATTTGTGATCCAGTGTTAAACAACATCTACAGTAAAGTATGCTTAGGACATCACTATCGCTGAATAATACACAAATAAAAAAAAATCAGATTTCGTCATTCAAAAAACTCAACAAAAAAATCGGCTATCTAAAGATTTCATTTGTTTGCATTATTAATATAGATATTTAAAATTAAATTTAGTTTATAATAGCTTCCTGTTTTATCAGAAATCATTCATTTATATTTTTTCAAAATAGCACGTATTTTAATTAATTTTTTTTCTTTCAGTTTTTATGGGAAAATGGCAACAAAAAGATATAATTGCTATTTTTCTTTCATTTTCTACAGAAATGGAGTTATTCCGTAGCCAATATTAAGCAAATGGCTCAAAAAACTACAAAAAAAAATTAATAACTCAAAAATAAATGGAGATGCAGTTTTCAAACAAATTGCATTAAGAAGTAACTTTTTTTCTGAATACGACAGTATAAAAATTGAAAATGTGCGATGCTTAGAAGTTAAAAAAATTGCTATAGAGTATTTAATCGTACTGCTTTGTTTTACGGCTGGCTTCTGTAAGGTAACGTTATTTTTTGGAGGCTACACAAAATAAGCAGGGAGAAAGAAATAGTATAATACTATACCGGGGGGCTAAAAACTTTCAGGGGTGATAATAGACATCAAGACAATTCTTATCCAGGAAACCAGGATCACAATCCATTTATTCAGTCAAAAATACAGTGTATCTCACTCCAGGTCAAACTTGCATTTTTGTTGGTTGTAACTAGGGATTGACCGAATACCGAATACAGTGGAACTCCAGTTATACGTTTTGCTTGGGACCAGACAACAAAATGCAGAACTCAGTAAAACGTATAACTCAATTAATGGTCTACCAGAACCATTTTTAAAAAATAAACATGAAAATTTACTTTGTAAGTTTTGCTGCATTCATTCATAAATTCGCGGAAATGTAACAGTGTAAAAAAACAAAGGTACCTAAGAGAAATACACATGAAGTTATTTTATTATAAAAGTCTTATTAAAAATATTTTGTACATATATAGAGTACTCAAAAGAAATCACTGAAATTGCTTTGGCATGTAAATATTTTATCAAAAGACATTTCAGCAGTTTCCTAAATTATATTGAAATGATCACTAATCTTGGATTGTTTCTTTTCTCCAGAATCGACACTGAACATTAAACTTTGCATTTTTATTAAAAATGGAGTCACTTTTTAGTTATTGCTTATACTCCTGAAAATACGAACCACTTTACTATGTCAAAAAGCGTTCAGAGCAGTTCCAATTGACACAGACTGATTGTTTTGAGTGGGATCATCACAATCAGATATGTCAACAGTCGGCAGTGTCAAGAGGCAAGACGTAGCAAAAATTCTGAAATTATTTTCAGCAAAACGTAAAAGTGACAAAATTTCATCCAGAAACGCAAAAACGTAATGTATAACTAAGGGAAACATATATCTCAAAAACGTATAACTCAGCTAATTTTTAATGGCAAATGACCGGGACCGCTGAGTTGAAACTTATAACCGAGGGAAACGTATAAGTGGAGTTTCACTGTAGTCGATTCGGTATTCGGTATGTAAACTGAATATTCGGCATGTAAACGGAATATTCGGCTTAAGCCGAATAGTTGCAGATAAGTGATTTCTTAAAAGTAGACGAATTCTCTTTTACTTAGAAGTAGAATAGGCTAAACGATGAGTTTCGATATTATGTGCATAAGTTTAGCTGCACTACAAAAAACAAGTCAAAGGCCATTTTTAATTAAAAAAACCCCTTTTCCTTCCTAAAATAGTCTACATAGGGGTGAAATTAAAATAACTGTCTACAATAAAGAAAAAAAAAGTAAGGAAGATGGGCATCTTTCCCTTATCATTTAATTTTAATTACTTCTACATTAGTTTCTTTTAAATTTATTTAATGTGTATTTTCTTTAATATACACTACACACCAAATAAGTATATCAGAGTTAATCTCTGTATATCTAAGGTGTATATTAAAGAAAATACACACATCAAAAATAAGTATACCCTATGCCTATCCTATAGCTTTTATAACCATTAAATTAAAATCGCTCAAATTTTTTATCTTCATCACCACAATGTTAAAATATTAAAATATAAATATCTATCAATAATTTGATAGAAAATTGTTAAATGTATAAATTGATATGATACCTTTTGTATTTGAGAACATTCCTATTCAATATGTTTATAATTAAATTGAGATGATACCTTTTGTATTTCAGAACATTCCGATTCAATATGTTCATAATTAGACTTAAACAATCAGTAAATGAGTATCATACCATTACATACAATCAAGATTATTAAGATGCACATCTTACTAAAATATCTTTATTACTGTTAAAGTTGTGAAAGAAAATTTTGTTTCAGCTTGTAGTGACACATCTTGTATTTTGGTTGGAATAAGTGGATAGGGATGTTGTTTCTTGTTCAAAAAGTGTTTGTCTTGACCACATTATCTCTCCTGAAGTTTGTTTCAAGATTTTAGGAACACTCTATATGTTTCATAGTTCTAAAAATGATCACCCATCATTAAAATGGTGCATTTAAAAACTTCCCGCTAAATAAAAAGGAACCAGAACATTATTAATTCTTGCTGAGTTGCCATCATTTGTATAAACTGTATTATTTGTTTATTTTTTGCTTCAGTCCCTTCCTGACAAATAAAGAGCATTGGTACAATTTTTCTTCCAATTCCTTCAAAATTTCTCTTTGATTTTAGAATATTTGTTTTAGAATATCAGAAAATTTTATCCATTTGTCAATTCACAGAAGAATCCATGAAATTAAAAAAATATATCAATTAAAAAAACTTTAAAACTATCCTCTTCTTAAATAACAATTCAAAGCATAGATTTTTTTTTAGTGTAAAGTTTATTTTTAAAAAGATATTGTTTAGCAATATGGAAGTACGTGTGTTATTATGTAAAATGATTTTAAATATTATAGTCTGAGTATACTGAATATTCGTTTTCTCTGTGGGCCGAATATTCAGTATTCAGTCAAAATCAGTGTTCGGTGCATCCCAAATAGAGAGAATTTCAGATACAGTACTGTATCTAAATCTTTTGTGTGTCTCTGTGCAACAAGTATCTTGTAGTAAGCTTCAGTAATGTATATTAATTTCATTACCTTTGAAATAGTGCAACAAAACTAAAATATGCTGCGAACAGTTTTTCCCCATAGACCATTATGTAACACAATTCTTTTATGAGGCCTTTTTGCACCCCATATTCTACAGAAAGCATGTTTTATTGCACTTCATAAATGCATATCAATTTCATTATGTTTTAAATGATCTAACATTGTTAAAATGGACTTGAAACGATTTTTTTTCCATTAAGCATAATGTAAAGGAGATACTTTTGACCAGCCCTGTAAATGAACTATAAATGCTACACACTCCATTTTCAATAATGATTGTGCTTATAGTAAATGTCAATAACATACCAAAAATTCAGGTCGATCCTAGTACATTTACGAGAGTTAGAGCTCAGCCAGACGAACAGATAAACCAAAGTCATAAATACTTTTCAACTATGTTGGAAAGTGTTAAAAAAGGATATTTGTTTTTACTTTTAGCTTCAAGTTTTTACTTTCAGTATTTTTACTTTTAGTGCAAAAAATATGCAAAGAAATAAGTAAAATGTAAATATAAATCAAGTGATTTTTCTGAAAGTATTAAAAAGAAAAGAAATGAAGCTGTCGGCACGTATATAAATCACTTTAAATATTAGAACAGGAAACAAATTTATTTCTATGGCAATTAAAAAAAATCAATATTACAACAGCAATACAGTCATTTTTTAAACTTGGATTATAAAATAAGGTACTTACTAGTGAAATACTACCATTTAGACTTAAAGAAACTCAACAACAAATCTCTTATATTTAAATATAGTAAACTCCTGACTATCCAGCCTAATGTGGCAAAAGGGTAGGCCAGATAACAAAAAAAGTCAGATAGGCCGGAGTTCTATAAATATTTGCTCACTTCCTGCCCTCCCCCCATTATATTAAAAAAGCATGTTACACATTTTAAGATAAATTTTACATATACAATACATACAGTTTCCAAATATACAAAATATTAACGTAAAACGTAAGCCGCCTAATTCGTAAAACAATGAGTAAATCTTATTTTACTGTTTATTAATAAATGATTACACAAATATTAAAAGTTATTAAATATACAAAAGTTATGCATAAGATAAAAAAGTCAAAACTTAGTTTTTAGTTTTTGAAAAAGTCCTTGAGAGATGACTGTTTCTCCCTGTTAGCCCTCTTCTGTGATGCAATGTTCCTCCATTTACGCAAGCAGATATTATCAGCTGGTGTCGCTTCCTCCTGTTAACTCGTAGTTTCTCCTCCAAAATCACTACAACCTTTTATTGTTTATCACCAATTTCGTTAATCTTCAATAAATAAACATGAAGCATGCCAAAACACTATACGAAAGTAACCAGAATAAGCGGAAAATAACATCCGTTGCATAACTATTGAAACAGGTTATTAAGCCTTAACCCCCCCCCCCCCCCCACACACACCTCACTTACTGTCTCTGTCTCTTCTGTTGCATTCTGCAGATCCTTCTTGCTCCTTCCTGTCATGAGTTAGCACTTTCCTATGGACAGGAACCTGCCTGTCTGGGCTGCTGGCAACATTCCTCATTTTTTTTACTATGCCAGATAGTACGAAGGGCCGGATAGTCGGGAGTTTACTGTATACAAATGCAACAATAAAAAATAAAAAAAGAAAGAAAAGATTAAACTTACAGAGCTTAAAGCTGTAATTGAAACAGATGCTATATCTCCAGACTCTGTCAGTAGATTTAAAAGCTTGCTCAGTGATAACTTATTTACTTTAACTTGAAAATTCTCTCTATCAGAAATGGTGCTGAAAATTAAAAAAAAAAAAAAAGAACCTATAATATTATACTGATTCAGTTAAAGTAAGAATTACTTAAAAATACACAGGAATAAAAAAAGAAGTAATTCTGCTGTTTCAGAAAAATATTGTATAATAATGAATATAATTTTCAATAAGTATAAAAAGTAAACAGATAATTATTTATTAATAGAATACTTTTTTCGTTATTAAAAGCTAAATAAGTATCCACACTAGCTTGTCAATAATTAGTACGGTGACCTCATTCAAATGAATTGTTCATTCTGTTGTAGAATAATTTTCAAAAGTGCTAGATTGCAGTGGATTTGAGGGAGGACAAAATACAAGAAGTTTGGTTATTAACAAAGTATTTAACACTTTAAGTTCTAAATTTTTCATAGTTCAAAACCAAAATTACTTATTACATTAAGTGAGAGACACCTGTACTTGTTATTGGTTTTAGAGAACACATTATATTATTATTTACAGGCTTTTTAACAAACATAAACAAAAGGCTAACGACTTTTCAGGAGTCTTATGAGAAAAATGCTAAACTGCTCTAAATGTTGTTAAATTAAATCATGCCATGTAGTAAAAAGGCATTTATTTATATTTTAAAAAATAAGCTAAAATTAAATTTTTTTATATATTTTATATTTAATTAATTATTCTAACTAATTAATTCCACAAATATAAGCAATTAAGTTTTTGTTTGAAATGCAAATTAATATTCCCGTTATTTAGGCTGAATACAAAAATATAATATGGAAGAGAAAAAAAAAGACCTTCTAAATATTATCACACACTGTGGTGGGGAATTTTCTGAAAATCTTACCAGCCAAGAAAATGCAACATACAGTTGAAAATTGTTATTAAAAAATTTACACAACTGCAAAAATAATTCATTACTACAATGCATTATTACAGTAACATTTTCATAAAATTTTTGTATTAAAAAAAAAAAAAAAAAAAAAAAAGATACACAACAGGAGAAAGTTTTGCCTAGAATAGAACTTAATATTATTGCATTGGAAGAATTGAAAAATATGGTTAATGAATAAAAATATATAACCCATTTCCCAATGACTAGAAGATTTTTGTAATTCTCCACCCTTCAACATATGTAAAAATAATACTGACTTAATTATCTATCTATATTATAAAGGACAAACATATCTGTGCGTAATGCATACGTCATTTTGCGAATGGCAACACTTTGAAATTTGAAATCAAATTTTGGTTTTGCAATTTTCTCTACTGCAAATTTTTAAACTTCTAAACATCGCACATTTTAAATTTTTACAACGTCGTATAAGGAAAAAAATGCTCTTTTAAATGTAATTTGTTTGAAAGCTGTATCTCAATTTATTTTTGAGATATTAATTTTTTTGTAGTTTTTAATACCATTTTTCTTATCGTGGCAACAAAAGTACTTCATTTCTATTGAAAGTCATTGAAAATAGACGGAAAATAGTCGAAAATAGGAGATATAGGAGATACTGTATCTTTTAGTTGCCATTTTCTTATAAAATCTGAAAAAAAAGTTGAAATTAAAATATGAACTATGTCAAGAATATTGTCTGTTATTCTGAGATAATGACATCTTATGCTTATTTTTCTATAGACGAAGTTTAAGACTGAATTGTAAAAGTGGATTGATCGCTTTAGCGGATGCAAATGACGTCATTTTATAAAAAGGTGTGTATTTTAATTCTTAAACCTGAATTATGTTTTGTAGAAGTGCATCATTTTCACAGCCGAGCTGCTTTGAAATTCTTCACAGGTGAAAATGTTTCACTTTTGAAAATAATGTAATCGAAATCAGGCACTGATAAAATGTAATGTTATAAAAAAAATTAGAGTGTTTTTATAAAAGAGAGGTGACATGCAAATTATAGCGATTTATACTTCAGAAATTGATGATTCTCGCCTGGATGGATTTGCTTCGCCGAGTTAGACAAGCAAACAAATAATCCGTGGTTTAAAATAATATCGTGTTCCTGAAGTTTTTGTCAAAATTTTCTCAAATAATAAAATTTTAATGCTATTCTTTAGGACATTCTACTATAATTTTATCAAAATAACATAATTTGTTTAACATAAATTTATGACATAATTTTAATTTTGACTCAGCTACCATTATCAAGAAATGCATTACTCCTCTGGATTTAGACTTTTTTGAGGTTATTCATATCCATAAATTTAAAGACTCCTTGGTTAATGATTTATCTAGTACACCATACATCTCAACTTTCTGGATGGATTTGTTGTGTCACGACACTTCACTTCCGCATTAATTTCATTGGCTGTTAGAACTTGATGGTTTTTTGGTATTATGCTTTGACATTTGGGTTTGTTTCACCGTACATGCAGTTGGGGGGATATTGTTTTTAAAGTTTTTACACTGAGGATGTGAGTCCTAGTACTCACGAAACGTATACGTATGATCAAATCTGCTTGTTTTATTGTGTGTTTAAATGTTGTTTTCAAATAATTTATATTTTCACACAAGTTCTGTACTTATTAATTGAGTAAATAATTTGTAATTGGGTTTCAAGCATATTTAAAAAATATTCATACTTGAAAATTTCCTTAAAATCCATAAAAAATTTAGATAAATATTACTGAAAATTCCGTTATCATATCATCATATATATTATAAAGCAGTAAGCTCTGAAAGTTCCGCTCAAATGTTTTTAAAAACTACCCGGTGGATTTTTTTGCAGTTTGTATCATTCGATAGGAAATATTCCAGGGGTGGTTTATGAGTCAAATATACAGGGATAACGATGATTTTTGGTAATAAATTTCGTATTTTATTGATATTTTGAACGAAAGGGTAATTATTTTTTAGCATCATTATATCGTTGTTAAAAAAATTGAAATGGCTATATCAGGTAGAAAATAACATAAACAACTCGCAAATTAAATGAAAATAACTGTTATTCGATTAATTAAAAAAAGAATCAAAACCCCTTTTAAAGAGATAAATTTATAAAACGAAAATATTTAATTTAAACATGAAAGGAATGTTTATAAAACTTAAAAAATAAATTAGTATGAAAGAAATAATTGATACATTATTTGGCGATTTTTCGCTTGTGTCAGATTAATAAAAGTGCCTGAAAAAACTTGAAGAAATAAAATTTAAGTAAAGTTCTTTCAGTCTTTTTCTTTCTTTTTTTTCTGTTTTTCAATTTAATTATCATTTTTATGTAATTCTCCCATCGTATGTCTTAGAGGAGAAACTAGAAGAAGTAATTGTAAAAATGGCTGTGTGAGTTACATGCTATTTAATTATTACCTTTGTCGCCAAACAATGCAATTTTAAGCCACAAAGGCAGAAACATGAAATAAGTCAAGCGAAAGTCGCAATAATTTTATTTTTAGTGTAGGAGAACATTTTGGAGTAAATTTTTATATTCAAATGTAAATTATACAAAACGCAGTTAAAATTATAATTATGTAGCCAAGTATTTTTAAATTTTCGTGTAAATGTTTGCCATGAACAAACATATGATACAATAATTTAATTTCAGAGTTTTAATTTTTTTTAATCATAGGATGGAATACCATCACTATGGAAACTTGCCGTTTTGTTTTCTTCAAGCATGTGATTTTTATATCCTCGAACTCAGATCATTACTTATTAACTGAATATTGTGTATTATGTTATTTTTTTTTTAACATGTCAAACATATTGCCAATTGTTGTCATGTTAACTTAAAATGTTAGTTTTTATTAGAATAAGTTTAGCTTTGTTAACATGACTTACTTTGTTTTTACCCTCTCCAAGTCAACAGCGAAATACATGAAAAACGCCATTGCTTCTTGCTACCGGCATGCCGATTTTTCACAATACGTGATATCGTAGCGATCCGGAACTGTGATTGCAATATCACTGGTGATTCGCTGTCCACGGCTGTCGTTCGTATGTTTGACGTCATAGCGCTGGGCATGAGGTAGGAAGCGTTTGACCCAATGGCGTTTTACGATGTTCTGTAGTATTTCGTTTCTAGGAATGGCATCACTTAGTATGCAGAAATTCCCTGTTTGTATTTGTATAAATGACCGGACGAATTTGATGAGTTTGCCTTTCGCCATAGCTGCGTATTGTGAGCAGCTCTTGTAATTTTTTTTTTGTTATGGCGTCGTAGCACTATTTAAGTAACCTTTATTTAATGTTTATTTTAGTTTGTTTTAGTTCAAGCACAGTCATGCTTGTTAAGTTTTCATCTTGTAAATATCATCACTTTTGTCATCATTAATAAATAGAATTGTTGGAATTTCTGTGCTTCTTCACTAAGCCTTCGACGCAACTTCACGTTCTTTTTAGACTTTCACTGATCTCTGCTGTCAAATATAAAGTTTAATGCTATTAAAATAGATCAAATGGTTATGGGCCCAAACCCATTAAATAACCATTTTTAGTGAAGTTTGACAAATGTGGAAGTGAAAAAGATGTCTTGTTGCCATTTGGGAACTTTCCGTTTTTCTTGAACGAACTTTTGTGCTCCTGTTGACGCTTAGTTTTGCCGGTTGCCAAGATAGAAACTTCCTCTTGACCTTTGGAACAACAAAACATCACCCTGCTCACGAGTAGCAACTGGGAGTCCTGGAAACATGAGGTCAAGGTGTTATTACTACATTATGGAGCCTGGGAATTTGTCGGAGGTACGGAGGAAAGTAACAAGCCACCTGATAATCCTGTTATAAGTGAAAAGCCAGACCAGAATGATATTTTGGAGAGTGGAAAGTCTCCTTCTAAAACGCCAGAACCAGCTGCCAGTAAATCAAAAGTAGAGCAAGAAGCAAGTGACCTGACATGGAGAGAGAAGCAAGACCTAAAATTGAGAAAAAATAGAGCCTATACCATCATCTATCAATCCCTCAGCTCAGAGTTTAAACCACTGATATCCAGCACGACAGATGGTGCCAGAGCATGGAAGATTTTGCATGACCACTTCGAGCCAACAACAAGAGCCCGTGTGATTCAATTACTTGATGTTTTTTTTAGTACCAAGTATGTTCCGGGTGAGAACTTAGGACTTTTCCTGTGTCGTGTTAAACAGGCTGCTGAACGTCTTCGTGATGTCGGTCATCAGCTGCAATCGCTTTATGTCGGTTATGAGATGATACAGAGTCTTCCGGATGAATATAGAGCTACTGTCCAAGCCATCTACCGGTGGAAGGATGTGGAATTTACGCCTGATAGAATAGAATCAGAGCTCTTGCTGGAAGAAAATAGATTACGCCTGTCTCAAAAGGATTTCTCCGATGTAAATGTAGCCTTTTCCAGTGAATCGTCTGTTAAACCAGGTAAACACAGAATTGGTCCTTGTTTTTATTGTAAAATGTATGATCATGTAATTTCTAACTGTAAGCTCAGATTAAGTATGGAGCCTGGGAATTTGTCGGAGGTACAGAGGAAAGTAACAAGCCACCTGATAATCCTGTTATAAGTGAAAAGCCAGACCAGAATGATATTTTGGAGAGTGGAAAGTCTCCTTCTAAAACGCCAGAACCAGCTGCCAGTAAATCAAAAGTAGAGCAAGAAGCAAGTGACCTGACATGGAGAGAAAAGCAAGACCTAAAATTGAGAAAAAATAGAGCCTATACCATCATCTATCAATCCCTCAGCTCAGAGTTTAAACCACTGATATCCAGCACGACAGATGGTGCCAGAGCATGGAAGATTTTGCATGACCACTTCGAGCCAACAACAAGAGCCCGTGTGATTCAATTACTTGATGTTTTTTTTAGTACCAAGTATGTTCCGGGTGAGAACTTAGGACTTTTTCTGTGTCGTGTTAAACAGGCTGCTGAACGTCTTCGTGATGTCGGTCATCAGCTGCAATTGCTTTATGTCGGTTATGAGATGATACAGAGTCTTCCGGATGAATATAGAGCTACTGTCCAAGCCATCTACCGGTGGAAGGATGTGGAATTTACGCCTGATAGAATAGAATCAGAGCTCTTGCTGGAAGAAAATAGATTACGCCTGTCTCAAAAGGATTTCTCCGATGTAAATGTAGCCTTTTCCAGTGAATCGTCTGTTAAACCAGGTAAACACAGAATTGGTCCTTGTTTTTATTGTAAAATGTATGATCATGTAATTTCTAACTGTAAGCTCAGATTAAGTAAATCTAATCCTAAATATTCTAATAGTAAAAGTAATTGTGAAATAGCTGGTAAAAATAATTTTGAAAAAGATAGTAAATGTAATTCTTATAGACCTAATGTTAATGTTAAAAATAAATTTCAAAATAGATTTAATTCTAAAAGTAATTTTCAAAAGAAATCTTCTCAATCTGAAACTAGTAATGTTGAATGTAAAATGTTTAATTGTACCTTCTCTGAACTGGAATGTAGTTTAATAGAACTTTCTCCTGAACTGTGCGAGGCAAATTCATCGGATCTGGGCTATGGTAATACCCAATGGGTTTTTGATACGGTGGCTACAGACCATTTTTGTAGCAATAGAAATTTGTTTTTCGATTTTCAGCCAGTATCCGATTTGCACATGTCTCTCGCAGTTGGGGAGAGAGAATGTCCAGTTGAGGGAAAGGGAACAATTCAGTTTTTAATAAAATGTAAAAATGGTAAATTTAATCGTATTATTCTAAAAGATATATTATATAATCCTAAATTGAGAAGAAATTTGTTGTCTGGAGTTAAACTAGAAAAGTTAGGGATTAATTTTGTAGGTAAAAATGGTAGAATTCTTGTATATGACAAAAATGGTAATGAGCTCTTTTATGCATTAAGAAAGCATGACCTTTATTTTTTTGAAGCCTTCTAAGTATGTAACTAAATGTGAGGGAAATAACAACTCAGTCAATTTTTCAGCAAATCAAATAGAAAAAATAAATGTTAATGAATTATGGCATGAAAGATTCTGCCATATTAACAGTGAGTATGTTGTAAACACAAGTAAACAAAAAATTGTTAACGGTTTACCTTTGCTATCTAAATTGACTGAAGATTGTATTTCCTGCAAATTGGCTAAATCAAAAAGAGTGTCGTTTAAACCAATAGGTCAAATAAGGTCTAAATCTCCTCTCCAGCTGCTGCATATGGATTTATGTGGGCCTTTACCCGTTACATCTCATGGGGGAAGTAGGTATTTTTTTGTCCATTATCGATGATTTTTCTAGAAAGGTCACAGTTTATACCCTGAAAAATAAGTCTGATGTTTTTGAGATTTTTTTTAAATATCAGAAAAGAGCCGAAAGGTTTTTAGATAGGAAAGTTGTCTCTGTCAGAACAGATGGGGGTCTTGAGTTTTGTAATCAAGAATTTGATAAATTTCTAGAAAATCAAGGAATTTCTCATGAAAAGACCAACCCATATTCTCCCGAGATGAACGGTTGTGCGGAACGCTTTAATTTAACTGCCCTCGATGGAGTAAAAATCCTTCTTAATTCTAGCGGTTTATCCCAGAAATTTTGGGCAGAAGCTCTTTTGTGTTTCACTTACGTGTGGAACAGAGTCTGTCACAAGAATTTTAAACTAACGCCTGTTGAGCTGTATTCTGGGAGAAAACCTTCTGTTTCTCACCTCAAAAAAGTTTGGTTGCTTAGCTTATGTCGGTATACCTAAGCAAAACAGGGAAAAGCTCGATATGAGAGCAAAACTAGGTATAATGTGCGGTTATGCACAGCACACTAAAGGTTACCGGATTTGGATAATAGGAGAGCAACGAGTTTATAAAACTATAAATGTAAGGTTTGATGAAAGTAAAAGGAGGGTTGATGCCATAAATGATTCTAAACAAAATTTTCGCTCTTTTTCTTATTTTAACTTTCCTGAGGATGGCGATATTTTTCCTATAATAGACGATATTATTGAATCAAAAAATAGATGTAAAAGTCCATCCACAATAAGGGAAAGCAGTACTCAGAGTCGGGTTAGTCCTGTTAAAACTAGAAGTTTAGATTCTAAATCGAGTGATAGCTCAGGTTCAATTCCTTGCTCATCCATCAACTGGGTACGAACTGCTGTTCCTCGTAAAAATGAACCTAGAACGGATATTTATTATGGCATTGAGGGAACTAAAGTTAAATTGAGATCTTTAAATGATATGATCAAATATTGTGCAGAAAACAACATAAAATATGATTATGATTTTTTTTATTTTAGTGGTAAAAATATTCAATCCGGTAAAGTTTCAAATTTTTCAAATACAGAAGTTAACTTGGTCAAGGTAAAAATCCCTAGAAGTTACAAGGAAGCTACTAAGACGCCCGAAGCATCCGAATGGGAGGAAGCTATGAATCAAGAGATGAAGGCCATGTATGACCATAAAGTCTGGGATTTGGTAGAACGACCAGAAGATGCACAAATTTTGGGTAATAGATGGGTTTACACCATAAAAAGAAATGAAAATAATGAAATTGTTAGGTTTAAGACACACCTTGTGGCTCAGGGATTTAGCCAAATTAAAGGTTTAAGTTATGAAGAAGTTTTTAGCCCAGTAGTAAGTTTTTCTATTATAAGATTGTTTTTTAGTATTTTTGTATGCCTTTTTAAATGGTTAAATGTACAGGTAGACGTTAATAATGCATATTTATATGCTGATTTGGATAAAGTAATTTATATGCAGCAGCCGGAAGGTTTTACAGTAGAATCTGGAAAAGGTTGTAAGTTAAATAAATCATTATATGGTCTCCACCAAAGTGGAAGACAATGGTTCTTTGAAATAGATGATGCACTTTTAAAATTAAATTTTCAGAAACTAAACTGGTGTAACTGTGTCTATACTCTTGAAAATAAACTTGTACTTTTATTGTATGTTGATGATATTATAATATTTGGTAGAACTGAAAGTGATCTGGAATTTGGAGTGGGTTTACTAAAAAGTTTCTTCAATTTAAAGGTTCTAGGGAAAACAAGAAAACTCTTGAGTATAGAGTTTGAAGAATGTGAAGACAAATTGTTTATTCACCAAACTTCATATATAGATAAAATTTGTGATTTGTATTCTAAATATAAATTTTCAATGAGTTCTGTACCAATGCCTAAGGGGCTTGTATTGTCAAAATTGGACTGTCCTGTTAATTAACAAGAGATTGATGAAATGTCTAAGTATCCCTACAGGAACCTAATTGGTTGTTTGAGTTTTATAGCAGGTCGAACACGACCTGACATTATGTATGCTGTAAACCTACTTTCTCAATTTCAGTCTAACCCAGGTATAAGACACTGGCACAGTTTATTAAAATTACTTGGTTATTTACAGTACACTAAAAATTTCAAATTAGAACTATCCAGAGTAAATGAACTAAAACTTTCATGTTATTCAGATTCTGATTTTGCTGCAAATCGTGACGATCGGGTTTCTATAGGGGGTTACATTTTATTTTTAGATATGGCACCAATTTCTTGGAAAACCTTTAAATAAAAATGTATTAGCCTATCTACAATGGAAGCCGAATATGTCACGCTCACTGAAGCTGCAAAAAAAATTAATGTGGATCAAAAATGTTCTAGAAAATGAAAGTTTAAAATTAAGTTTAACTGAATGTTCTTTATTCTGTGATAATCAGGCAGCAATTTCTTTTTCTAATTCACCAGTTGAAAATCAGAAAACCAAGCATATTCACATTAAATATTTATTTCTAAGAAATCTAGTTTATGATAAAATTTTTGAATTAAAGTATATTCCAAGTAAATTAAATTTAGCAGATCCTTTCACTAAACCTCAAGTTAAAGAACAGTTAATGAAATTTTGTATGCAAGTTTTAAAGATTTAATATTTATACATTTATGGTTACTCTGTTCATTGCCATGTTTTTTTTTGACATGACATTGATCAGACTGCCTTTTTCATAAGTTTAATTGTTGAAGGGGGAAGAGTAGTTATTGAAAAAAAAAAAAAAAAATTATACATTTTGGTCAGATTTTGATTGGTACCTGGCCGGTGAATTTTGTTTCAATTTTCCCCGACCCGATATTGATTAGACAGACTGTTTTTGAATTGAATATTGTATTTTTGAATATATTATGTAAAATTTTTTAATCTTTTGTAATGCCTTGGAGAGGCTAAAAAGGGGGCTGCTTCTTGTCATGTTAACTTAAAATGTTAGTTTTTATTAGAATAAGTTTAGCTTTGTTAACATGACTTACTTTGTTTTTACCCTCTCCAAGTCAACAGCGAAATACATGAAAAACGCCATTGCTTCTCGCTACCGGCATGCCGATTTTTCACAATACGTGATATCGTAGCGATCCGGAACTGTGATTGCAATATCACTGGTGATTCGCTGTTCACGGCTGTCGTTCGTATGTTTGACGTCATAGCACTGGGCATGAGGTAGGAAGCGTTTGACCCAATGGCGTTTTACGATGTTCTGTAGTATTTCATTTCTAGGAATGGCATCACTTAGTATGCAGAAATTCCCTGTTTGTATTTGTATAAATGACCGGACGAATTTGATGAGTTTGCCTTTTGCCGTAGCTGCGTATTGTGAGCAGCTATTGTAATTTTTTTTTGTTATGGCATCGTAGCACTATTTAAGTAACCTTTATTTAATGTTTATTTTAGTTTGTTTTAGTTCAAGCACAGTCATGCTTGTTAAGTTTTCATCTTGTAAATATCATCATTTTTGTCATCATTAATAAATGAATTGTTGGAATTTCTGTGCTTCTTCACTAAGCCTTCCACACAACTTCAAGTTCTTTTTAGACTTTCACTGATCTCTGCTGTCAAATATAAAGTTTAATGCTATTAAAATAGATCACCAATTTCACTTATAGGAATGTTCACTACTTTAAAAGTTTGTATATAAGAATATTCTTAAGAAGGTTTCTGCAATTATGCGTTATTACTATAAAAAAGCCAAAATTTCGCAACATAAAAATTGCTTGCTGAATTAAATTTCAAATATTTTTTCTAATGCGCATTAAGTCATTGAGTTTTGTCACGTGTTAAAGGTTATATGATTGCAACTGGTCTACAAAAATGAAAAAGGCAGTGAAAATGACGTCAATTTAATTTTATTCAAACAATTCAGCTTTAAAAACACACTTTTTTATGTTTCACTTTCCTTTTAAATGTGAAAGTTAGCACTCTTTTTTTGTCTGCAACTCCTTCAATATTTTTTTTACGGTATTTACTCTACTGGAATCCAAAGAGGGAAAACAGTAGTAGTAGACCTGCCACTAGAGGACGTTTATTAAGAAATTTAACGTAACATTCAGTGAGGTTGTATTTAATCCAGGAGAAATTGCACATACCAGGGTAGGAATTGTTTTACTTTGTCACCAATAAATACAAGTAATAATCGTCACTTTACTTAGTCAGAGACAATTGCTACCTATTCTGAGATAAAGTAGGTTAAGGTTACTTTAAAAAAATAGTGATGATCATTGTAAAAAGCACACGCACCCTGGGCCTATCAGGTCCAGTGCGAGTACTCCAGGGTTAAGCTACCAGAATCTTATATTGCACAGAGAGACCAGGAGTTCAGTCTGTGAAATCATTGTAATGCTATCTAATTTAGTAGTGGTCAGATATGAGAACATTTTACTTTCTGTTGTCATAACGGTCTAATTTCCCTACCAAAAGTGCAATAATCATCTAAAAGCGTAAATAATCATCTAAAGGACTTGCTTTTTAATAGCTAAATTTTGTACAACGTTTAAGATAATATAATATCGCAATGGCGTTCGCATTGTTTTTAGCCATGAGGGAAGTCCAGCCGAAGGCCCATATTGTTTAAAATAGAGGTTCAAATTCACCATTTCGCTTAATCCAAGGCTCATTTGGAAATATTGACCTGCGCAGCGGGCATTACCTGCTAGTATATTATAAAGCAGTAAGCACTAAAAGTTCCACTCGAATGATTTCAAAAACTACCTGGTGGATTTTTTTGCAAATTGTATCATTCGATGGAGAATATTCCCCCTGTGGTTTATGATTCAAATATACAGGGATAACTATGATTTTTGGTAATAAATTTTGTATTTTATTGATATTTTGAAGGAAAGGGTTGCCAGTGATTATATTTTGGCGAAAAGTTTGTTGATTAGAGAATTGAAATGGCTATATCCGTTAGACAAACACCTCGCAAATAAATGAAAAAAATGCTGATATTTAATTTATAAAGACAACAAAATTTTTAATAAGACATAATATTATAAAATATATACATAATATTTAATTTAAACATGAAATAAATATTTGTAATGCGTAAAATATAATTTATTGTGAAATTTTACAATTGATACAATATTTGGCGATTTATCGCCTGCCTTACGTTAAAAAAAGGAATCTGAAAATTTGATGAGACTAATTTTGAATTACATTTTTTTTTCTTTTTTTCTTTAATTTACCTACTTAATACACATAATGTGATTTACAGGAGGAACAATTCGATTATAAATTATATAGATATCAGTTAATATTTTAAAAATGGAATTAAATATTTAAATTTTAGTTTGAATTTCTGCCACACAGACATATTGTAAAATCCTTTCAGGCTTAGATGCTGTATATTCAAGCGGACGCCATCTTGGATGTTTTGAGATTTCTTTGCGATATTTTGTTGACTATGTTTTACATTTTATTTTCGTTAAGCCTTTCATGCACATAAATCGCTGCTTGGCGACATTTATTACTTGGCGGAAAAGGGGTTTTTACGGCAAGAAAAAATCCCAGATGGTGGCCGCGTATATGACATCTGTTCCTAATTTCATACTTTTTAAAAAGTTTTTCGCCGTAATTACGGAAGCATGTGATTTTTATAGACTCCAACTCAGATCAATAAATATTATCCTTTTTTTTTCTTTGAAAATATTATTGTTTATTAAATCACGTACAGGAAAATTCATAGTTTCAAAATTTAGGAATTGAAAATTATTCTTAAGGAAATTTATGCAATCATGTGTTATTACTATAAAAAAATTCTACACAGATGTCATATAAATACCAATTTGGCGAAAACATCAACAGCATAAACAACAACATCCGCGTTACAATATCAAGCAAAATAACGATACGTCGGCGCCCGTTAAGTACCCGTTGCGTATATAACACTGGCGTCTGAAAAAAATCGTGTCATGACAATATGACATCTGTGCCAAAAATTCAATATTTTGAATTAAAAATTACTTGCTGAAAACAAATTGCAAATCGTTTTAAATTCGTTATTTCTTCATATTTTCCACTCTGTTAGGTAATATTTTAAAAGATATTGGACTAATCTTAGATATTTAAAAGCACATAAATTAACGACTGAATTCCAGTTTTATATTATTATTTATTAATTGTTATTACTTTTATTATTATTATTTATTTTATAGTCTTCGATAATCAAGTCACCGCCAAATGGCATATTTACTATACTATCGGAAGTTTTGGTTGCACAGATACGCTTCATGGCACCTAATGGGCTCCAAATTGACGTTATTTTGCCTGACATGGTAACCCGACTATTGTTGCTTATTTATTAATAAATTGTTTATTTACTTTTATTTTCTTTTTTACAATTATATAAAATGTTTTGTTCTACAGATAATAATTAAACATTTTTTTTTTATTTATTGGGTACTACTTAGTTATACATCGACCAATTTCGCCAAATTATATAAATCGCCAAACCACTCGCCAAATTATACAAATTGACATTTTTTTTTAAATAATGAAAGAACAAATAAATTAGTATAACATTAATAAAAATACAAATAAAACGTCTAAATAAAAATCACTTGATGATGCAAACACGTGTAACTTACTTAAAGTCAAGTGAATGTGACATGTATGATCAACCATTATTGGCATTTAATCTTATAGTTTGGCGATAGATTTTTGGTCGACGGGATAACTAAGTAGTATCATTTATTGTTATTTCCTTTTAAAATAATAGAAAATAATTTAAATATACGGTATATATATATGTAACTGGTATTCAAAAACGATGTTTTCGCCAAATGGGCGTGAAAAAAATTGCACCAAACCCGGTACGTATATGATATCTGTGCCTAACAGTCATTTACATTATTGTGATTACTTAGTATCAGAAAACAGATTGAAGAGTATTTGGTATATTTTTACTATATGGGCTTTAGCGAGATAGAGAAAATGGCCTTGGTGAGTGAAGTGAATTGTATGTATATTTATTGGGAACCTATTTACTTTTCATATACATATAAGCATTTTTTTTTCAATATTTATGATATTTATATATTATAAAAAAGAGCTATTATCTACTTTTAAATACGAACAGAAATAATTTGTGGTTCTACTTGATTATCCCGCCGACCAAAAAAATATCACCAAACTATAAAATTAAATGCCAATAATGGGTGATCGTAAATGTCAAATTTACTTGATGTTAAACACTTTACACGTATTTGGTACATCATCAAGTGATTTTTATTTTGACATTTTATTTTTATTAATGTTTTACTAATTCCTTTTTTCTTTCGTTATTTAAAATAAAAATTATGTCATTTGCGTAATTGGGCTAATAGTTTGGCGATTTGTATAATTTGGCGAAATTGGTCGACGGGATAATCAAATAGCACCTAATTTGTATATAATAATAATAATAATAATATAAATATATAAATAAAATGTTATATATATATATA
Organism: Maratus speciosus; assembly: GCA_963932465.1. NCBI lineage: Eukaryota > Metazoa > Arthropoda > Arachnida > Araneae > Salticidae > Maratus > Maratus speciosus. Next base: position 42,142,232 of record OZ010792.1, read on the forward strand.
TATATGTTTTACAAGAGAAACTGGCCAAAGTAATTGTCAAAATGAATAAACTTATGCGTTGCATTCTATTCGTTTATTACCCTGGCGCCAAACAAAGCGATTTTAAGATAAAAAGGCAGAAGAGTGACATAATCCCGAACAACGCTCACAATAATAGTGTTTTTTAAGTGTATGAGCACATTTGGAAGTAGAGTTTTATATTTAAATGTAAATTATGTAAAAAGCAGTTAACATTATGATTGTTGAGTAAAATACTTAAATTTTAGGTTAAATGTGTGCCCCCCACCTCCCTCATCTCTCATCAATATATTTTTCAACATGCTTTACTGTAAAAACACACCGGTTTGTTGCCGTATTGTCCTATTGGTTTGTTGTCCTTTTGTCCTATTGGTTTGTGATCTATGTTTTTGATTCTATTTACTCTGCTGGAATAGACATATGGAAAACAGTAGCAGACCTGTCAGAAGAGGACGTTTATTAAAAAATATAATGTAACATGTAATGAGATTGAATTTAAGCTACCAGAACCACATATAGCGCAAGTTGAGATGCTGGGAGTTCAAGAACAAACAAATGAAAATGAACAATCCGAATGTTCTTAAACTTCAAAAATCAATCTCTGCAATCATTGTAAAATGCTCTCTAATTTACAGTGTTATGACTAGAGAATGTTTTAATTCCGGTTGCCATAACAGTCGCATTTCCATACCAAACTCTACTTTAAATGATCAACTAAAAGAGTTGTTTCTTAATTGCCCAAATTTTGTCCAAGGCATAAGATAGTATAATATCCCAATGAAGTTCGCATCGTTTTCAGCAAGGAAATTGGGGAAGGGCATTCCAGGTGATGGTCTTTATTGCTTTAAAATAGAAGGTTAAATTCACAATTTCGTTTGATTCAAGATTCGTTTGGAAAAATGGACCAGCGCAGCGGGCGTAGTCTGCTAGTTTTCTATAAGACGGGTGGGGCAATCAAATGTGCGATGTTTAGAGGTTAAAATGCAGTAAAAAAGAAATTTATTGTTGTGTTAGGTTTGTTGCCACCGAAAATATGATACCAGCGTTATTCATAGACATGTCTTTTCTTTATAGTATTGCATTAAGAGAAAATGGGTTCATCTTTCGTAATCGGGCTGCACGCACCTTTAAAAATATCCATGTTTGAAAATTACTTTAAAATCCATTTTTAAAATCAGAAAACTGAGATACGATTTTCAAACAAATTTTATTTGAAAGAACTTTTTTCAATTCGACACTGTAAAAAATGAAATTGTTTTGTGTTTAGAAGTCAGTAAAGGCACAATTTATGGGTTACAATTTATGGGGCACAATTTATGGGCACTGACATAGTGTTTTTACTTTATAATGTGTATATATACTATACAAACGAGAATTTCACTAGACTTGGTTGATTTTTTTTTTTTTTAATCATATTTTTCTCTTGCACCCACCAAAGAAAACTCGTATACTGTTATTAAAGCTCAGGGATTTTACCATGGTTGTGGGACAATAACGTCATGTTTTCTGATTGTCTTTTTAATGATTTGTGAATGGGAATGTACAAATTCCAGTTATTGTGAATGCCGTATTATTTCATTTTAATTTATTTTACCTGGAGGGCTCCTTAAAATTGACGTGGGTGAAGTCGGGTAGTTCTGCTAGTATATAATATATAACCATTAAAATTGCTAGACTGTGGCTGAACTGTGGTTCTAATTGTTCCACCATTTTTTGTGCTTTAATATGTTTAACTGGCAATTATTTTTTAATATGTATCATAGTGTGGTTATTTTTCAACACTCACAGCTATGTGACAGAGAGCTATCAAGCAGATCACAATCTTGTCTGTGAGTGATTAACTGATCACAGATCGCTAGGATAAAGATAAACTGTACAGTTACAGTGAGAATGTTACAAATTTTTTATACACTCACATATTTGCCAGTAAAATATTTTATTCTCAGATTTAATATACTTAACTCACATTTAAAAAAAAATGCTTCTTTACCCTTCCTTTTAACAAGTGCATTTTCAAAATGAAATTCAACTGTACTTGAACTAATATTATTAAGACAAGTTAATAAAGTTGTACTAATTAGGTTAAAAAAATTATAAAAATTAAAAACAAAAAACACTTATGGTAATTGCATATATTAATTAAAAGAACTTCATATAAACATTTCTTATTACATAATTATACAGTAATCTCTCACTTATATGTCGTCTCTTTTTTGCATCTCCCTCAGTTATACGTTGATTTTCGATAGTCCTGGATAAACATACAGCAACAGAATGTTATTTTTTTTTCATTTATGCTTCGCAACATTAAATGAATCTCTCACTTATGAGTCGGAGAAATTTCAAGTTTCCATTAAAATGTCTTCCTATTCTACACATGTCCTTAAAAAAAAAAAAATCCCATCAGCTTGTAAAAGGGAAGTCAATTGTTTGTCTTTTGCTTTTGTTTTAGAACAATAATTGGAAGCTGCATCCCTTGGCCACACCCCTTCACACCTGCTACTTCTAGAGTAGAGAGAAGGTTGAGAGGGTTTTTTTCTTTAATAAGTGAAGCAACTGAAATCTGTCTTATCAGCCTGTACATATTAAAAGTCTTTTTTGTTTTCGAATTTCTGTCCTCGTTTGGAACGCTGAAGTGTTTCTTTTTTCATTATTGAAAATGAGTAAGCGAACAAAATTACCGATTTCTTTTAAAATGGAGGTAATTAAAATGTCCGAAGAGATGCCCATGTGACAAAAAAATCTTTAGCAGAACAATTCAAAAATCCTGTTATAACTTTAAAAGGCAATTTGAAAATTAAAGATGTAATTAAGAATTAAGGCAGCCAACAAAGAATGTGGAATTCATTCCAAGAAATGGGGTAGAATACAGAGCGGAAAATTTGATAAATTCGAAAAAGCTTTAGTGCAGTGACTTAGAGAAGCTTGTGCCTCCAATATACCAGTCAACTGTCAGTTATTAAAAAAAAAGAGTATTGAATTAGCACAGACTTTTGGAATAGAAATTTCTCTGTGTCCCAAGGATGGATAGAGAATCTAAAAAATAAGCATGGATTAGCTATGTGTATTATATTATAAGTGGTGAAAGTGTAAGCGTTAATGAAGATAATGTTGAGCAGTGGTTAAGTGATCTGCCAACTTTATTGAAAGGTTATAAGCTTTGTGACATATTTAATTGCGATGAAACATGGCTCTTTTTCAAAATGATGCCCAATAAAACTTTATCTTTCAAGGATGAAGTGTGCCATGGCGGTAAAAAAAGTAAAGAGAGACTCACAATTCTACTTTGCAATGCAGATGGTTCTGAGAAATTATCCCCTTTGGTTATTGGAAAATCGAGAAATCGTTGCTATTTCAAAACGTAAAAAAATTGACACGTGAATACAATAATAGCAGTAAAGCGCGGATGAATGCTAACATCTTTTAGAAATTTTTTCTGCGATTTGATGCAAAGATGGAAAGGGAAAAACACAAAGTTATTTTATTCATGGACCAGTGCCCTGCTCAACCTTCGGACTTCTCAAAGCTTAGTGCTACAAAAGTTGTTTTCTTCTCTGCAAACTGCCCAAGTAAACTTCATCCGTTAGTTTTGGGAATTATTCGTTGTATGAAAGTAAATTACAGAAAATTTCTCATTAGAAGAATTCTTGCTTCACTTGAATTAAAAAGTGCAGTAAATAATCTAAAAAAAGTGTTTGTACTTGATGCAATAAATATTCTCTGTTCATCATACAGTGGTAGAATTGATAAAATAGTCACTTGTCCCAAGGACCAGTAAGCATGAGAGTTTACTGGTCTGCTGTCATCATCACTGGCCCGCTACATAAAATTCTATTAAGTACCTTTAACCGTTTGAGTGACAACCCCTCCCCTCCCACCTTCTAGAATATAAACCAAACTTCCTTTGCAATTACCCAAAATTCTCAGCATAATAAAATGTAAAATTATAATTTGCTAAAAATTAAATGAACAGCACACAAACAAAAACTATAAAATTTTAATTGGATATTTTATTTCCGCTTATTTATTCCAACTGACTGTAAGGTTTAATGCAATTTTTTAAAAAAAAATAAAATAAAATTGTGTGGTTTGTGTTTGGTTGCAGTTTTCTCAGGGACGGGAAAATTTATGTAAATTTTTCAAATTAGTGGTCCGGTTGAATTTTTGGTGGTCTCGGACCAGCGGACCACCAAGGATTTTGAACACTGACATGGGAAAGTGCTAATGAAACATGCACACAAAACTGTTTTTAAAAAAGCAGGATTTATTCTGAAGGATGTTAAAAATGATTCATCTTCTTCCAAAGATCAACCACTATTAGATACAGAATAGAATGCCGTGTCTGGGATAATAATTAATTTTAACAATTTTATGGATATTGATGAAAATGTAACAACGGCAGAAATGAGAGACATACAAGAAATAGCCACAGACATTCAAGATGTCACTAATGCAGATGAATCAGATAATGAAGAAAATGTAGAAACACATCCACCGACATTTGCAAAGGCAATACATGCACTGGAAACCCTTTGTTACTACATTCAACAAGCTGATGTATATGGTTCTACATATTCTTGTTTCAAGGAATTTGAAATAGCTATTTTTAGGGACAGACATCACGCTCATAAACAAACTTCGATTTTAGACTATTTAAAAAAAATAAAGTATGAAATTAAAAATTTGAGATGTACATATTTTAGATTTGAATTAGTTAACAATCCAAGTGAATCACATTTTTTTAGTATTATTCTACATGTTAGTTAACCATTCAAAGATTAATATAGTCTTAATATTTATTTCAAATTTAATTTTTACTTGAATTTCATTTATGCATCGTTTTTCACGAGTCCCTTGCACTGACGTATACGTGAGAGAATACTGTAATTTTTTGCATAAATTTGATTCACATATAATCCACAAATTTTTTCTGGTCCTAGCAACAGTAGTGTAGTCGTAAAAAAATCCAGAGGTATAGGTACACTATAGGTAGACAGAGTTTCCTCCAGGTTTACAAAGGTCTGGGTACGACTGGTAGGGAAAGGGCACTTTTTTATTTTTAAGAATACCAGAGTTTCCCCCAGGTTTAAAAAAGGGCAGGGTGCTGCTTGTGGGAAAAGGGCACTTTTGGATTCCAAAGGGCATGTTTTGGATTCTTAAGGGCATTTCTTGAAATTTTTAAAGACATTCTTTTGATTTTTAAAACTACTTTTTAATATTTAAGAGACAGAAAACTATTCTAAAGACAGCAATGAGTCAATTTTTACTATACAAGTAATTTTTTTTAGTAAACAAAGGAGTATAGGCACTTTTTTCAGGTGGTTGCAACAAGGGAGCTAATTTTTTAAATGAGGGGCAAGAGGGGTGCTATTTTGTAAACCTGAGGGCAGACAGGGTGCAGCACCCTCCTGAAACTGTCTGGGGGAAACTCTAAGAATACATTTTGGATTCTTAAGGGCGTATTTCAGATTCTTAGAGGGACTTTTCATATTCTTAAAGACATTTTTTTATTTTTAAAGTCATTTTTAATATTTAAAAGTCAGGACACTCTTTTCAAGACAACAATGAACCAGTTTTTACTATGCAAACAAATTTTTTAATGCAAAAAGGAGAAAGGAACTTTTTTTTTTTTTTTTTTTTTTTTTTACTGAATGGCAAGAAGGGTGCTAATGTTTCGGATGAGTGAAAAGAAGGGAGATAAAGTTTTGGATGAGAGGCAAGAAGGGTACAATTTTATAAACTAAAGTGCAGGCAGGCTGCAGCACCCTGCTGAAACTGTCTGGGAGAAACTCTAGGTATGTACTAGAGAAAATATGCTATAGCTATGGAGGGAATACAGTTTCTTAAAAAAGCCAGAAGGTATACGAATATACCACCATATATCCTCCACTGCAACCTTTCCTAGCAATAACATATAAGAGAGAATGTAATACTTCTACAACCACTAAACACATCTAATATATAAAAATTCAAAATAAATAAATAAATGAATATGCTGCATATTACCTAGTACTGCATAATTCAGAATTAGGTAGACTTCGTACTAATTGACAAATTTCTTTTTCACAAGGCACTGAAAAATTCACTAGATGAGAATACTTAGGCTGGCATTCATAACTTGGGGATATGGGACACTTATCAGACACACCTAAAAAAAAATAATTATTGACAGGGGTGAGGAAATACATCATTTTACTAATCACTGGTGAGTGAATTTTTAGGTAGTCTTCGAAAATTGCAAACTATAGAGATATGCCGAAAACTTTATTTTTTTTACTAGTTAGCTATATTTTGCAACTTTCCAAATTACTGCGATGTAAACATGGTACTAAGTTCTATTCTATATTAAACTTTCCTCCCTTGCATATATTTTTTAATTTTATAGAAAAAAATTTCTGAAAACACATTGTAGTAATAGAACAGGGGTCGATGTAGTTTTTTGTTTTCCCTTGGAGCCCATTTTGTGAAAAATGAAAGTTAATTTTGTGAAAAATTAAATTTTGTTATGAAAGATCAAATCCAGTAACTCAAATTCGAAACATTAATAACTTTTTTAAATCTTCCTGCTAAAGTTTTCCTTATAGTGAGCTTGTTTTGTTTGCAAATTGCACATTTTAACAAAATAAAAATAATTAATGAAGAGTATGCTTTTATGGGATGGAACTTTATGAAGAGATCTATTTTATTAAAAGGAATTTCATGAAGAGGCCTGATTTACTAAGAGAACTTTTGTGAAGGAGCCTGATTTACTAAGAGAAATTTTGTGACAGAGCCTGATTTACTAAGAGAAATTTTGTGAAGACGCCTGTTTTACTAAAAAGAATTTTGTGAAGGGACCCATTTTACTAAAAGGAATTTTGTGAAGGGGCCTGTTTTATTAAACACATTTTTGTGAAGAGGCCCTAAATAGATCCCAATTTTTGCCTGGATCAACCCCTGAGTAATCAACTATTTTTGAAATAGCATAAATTTTGTCATAACAATTTTCAACTGTACCTTGCATTTTGCTGGCTGGTAAAATAAATCCTTGTCTAGCAAGATTTTCTAGAAATTCCCCATCGCTGGTTATTGATATCAGGGCTTGAAATTCAATTTTTCCTAGGAGGGGAGTCTCCCTACCAACATTTATAAATGGAGGGGAGTTGAGGTATTTGGAAGGGAGAAAAAAAATCTAAAACCCACTGTTATTTTACGTGCTATTTAAAGATTTACATTAATTACATTATTTTGTCATGTTTGTATTACCAAATATGGCAAAATATCATTGAAAAATTTAAATGAACAACTCAGAATAATTATGGAAAATATTTTTTATTTAAAAAAGTAAGAAAGATAAGCTTTTATATAGCCTATTTTTCAACTTTCAACCAAATATCACGAGTCCTTAACAATGGGTTTGTTAAAGGAATTTCTGAATTTAGATTTTATTCCATTTTGGGCCCTGAATCTTCTTTCATAAGGTAAACTTGTGACAGACAGCACAAGCACAACATTTATAACTTTGGAAGTTATCGGAAATGCATGGCTATGCTCTCTTAAAAAAATTTCAGAAAACTTTGCAGTATCTGACATGCCTTCATTTTTAACTACTTGCATGAACAGTTCAGTGTGATTCAGTGATGGAATCATCAATATCCATTTCTGAACAAAATTGTTTCATTATATCCTTAATGGAATTATAGTCAAAACCTGACTCCCTGGTATTTTCTTTGTTTAAAATTTGAATGCTTGTTCAATTAAAGTCAAAAGTTTGAAATGGAAACTGTTGATTTATTTCTTCTACTACATGAGAAACATAGGTTAACTTTAAATTGTCAAGTCCTAATTTCTGTTAATTGCAAGGATCAACTTGTTTGGTGTTTCTATATATGTTTGATTGAAGCTCGGAATTTTTCTTTGATGTGCACCACAAGATCTTTGCGGTCCTTCTAAGCTCATTTTTGTTTAGTACTGAATCTAGACCAATTTGCCAGAGCACAGTACCCAGTGACACTTAATGTCCTTTTTTGATGCACCCTTTTGGATATTTTCCTTTTTCTGTCACAGGAAAAAAATATCGTGAAATATGACAATCAGGCGTAGGAAAAAAAAATCGTGAATTTCCTTGATCGGTCGAAGGAAGAATATTGTGAAATTCGTCGATTGGCCGCAGTATAAAATCGCGAAATTCATCGATCAGACACAGGATATAACTGTGCATTTCGTCAGTCTGTAACCGTAAAATTCACGGGTGTTTCTAAGTAAAAAAAGAAAAAAAAAAATCACAGCAAATTTTCTGAAAGGTTACAGCAAAGGATGGGAAGGGATTGGGAAACCCTCTCCAGGCGCTAATTGTTTTTGTTGTAGGTCGAATAAACTCTTTTTTTTTGGTTCAGTTTGATTTCAGGCTGAGTGTAGATTCCTGTAAATTGGATTTGGGTTAAACCCAATTTTTCAAAAGTTAGTTCAGTGTATTATTTCAGATTAAAAACTATACCTATCTATAATAATAAATATAGATATTTGTGTGTGTGCGCTGTTTTCTAAAGAGACCGTAGCATTTTTATTGCGACCCTTTGATGAAATTCCCTTTTTTTTTCTGCAGCCCTTTGACGAAAATCGCATTTTTTCCGCGTTCCTTTGCCGAAATTTATGATTTTTTTTACTATTCTTTGATGTAATATGCGTTTTTTTCGCGATCCTTTGATGAATTTAAGAGTTTTTTCGCGATCTAGCGAAATTCACGTTTTTCCGCGATCCTTTGACAAAATTTGCGTTTTACTCGCAGTTCTTTGCGACGAAATTGCCGATTTTTTCCTCGTGCGATTGATTAAATTGATTTTTTCGGCGATCATTTCTCGAAATTCGCGATATTTTTCTGTTGAACCAATGACCGATTTTTCATAATTTTCGGAACCTAATGTCGGAAAATTAGGAACAGAATCACCTTTGAATTTGCCAATCGGTCGCGGACACTTGTCAACCGATCTCGAGAAAAAAATAATGAAATTTGTCTATCGGTCGCGTGAAAAATTAGTGAATTTCAAAGATCTTTCGCAGTAAAAAAAAACGCAAAATGTGTCAATCGGTTGCGCGAAAATATCGGGAAATTCGCAAGGAGTTCGCAGGAGTTGATCGTAATTTCAAAATGCAAAATTTTCAGAAAAATGGTGAGATTTTTTGGACGGGAGCCTCCCACCCACGATATTCTTTTGGGCGGGATTTTAAAATTTTGGGCGCGAATCCCGCCCTGAAATTCAAGCCCTGGATATAAATAAATGAATTATTAATAACATTGTTCAGCATCCAAAGTAATTACAAATAACAATTGCAAAAATAAGGTAAAAATTATGTATTTCAAGAAAGAACATGAAATTTCATATAAAATGAAGACCATGGAATTAATCTTTTCAATGTGGATTTTTTACAAAATAAGATTTAATCCTTAACTGGTGAGGTGGGGTGTTTTGCACCCCAGAGTAATTTAAATTCTGAAATATTGCCATTTTACATTACTATATGGGCTGTACACTTACATATGTATGCACACTTACATACTTTTACAGTTGTTTTTGTACAAGTAAATTAAGCAAAATTTATGGGAAATTTTCTTATTTTAATTCGCTAAATTTTGTGGAGTGCACAAGAAATCAAATGTTGGGTTATATAACCCCCACCTCACCACTTAAAGGTTAAAGGATTAATCGGTAGTCATGCTATTTTGTGATAAGTCTTTCTCTTTTACACATTTCTCTATCTCTTATTCTCAGGTAATTTTTTATATTATACCAATTTTCTTTTTGTTATGATAATATCATCTTAATCTTTTTTTATTAGAAATATTTTTTATGACCACATGAACATGGTAACTCTCAGTCATAGAGATTTAAATTAGCACTGGTTTTCTACTGGAAAAAAGTGGAAGAAACCGATAGAAAATTAAAACAATGGCCCATATTAAGATACATCAATTATGTAAAGAATTTTAAAACAAAGCAAAATGATAAAAAACAGTTTAACTTTATTAATCTAATAAAATATTTATTAGAAAAATGATCTAATTTAATTAAAGAATATTAAAAAAAAAAAAAAAATCAACAGATTTTAGCTAAATTGGACCCAGAAACAACTCCCCCCCCCCCCCCCCAAAGACTCTCCATCCTAAAAATCTTCTTGCGCTTAGTGGCCATCTGCAATATTTTATTTTCACACATAGATAAGTTCTTGCCTCAGAAAACTGGAAGGAAAGAACATATTGAAACACAAGCATTCTGAGAAAAAGAAATTAAGCTAACATTAACTTTTTAGAAGTATGGAAAAATAAACAAAATATGATGGGCACAGGGCAAACTTTTCTTTTGTTATAAAATGAAGCACAGTGGTAAAGAAAATGAAGGATGTAATGATATCTTTTAATACTGAGTGTAATAAATAATACACTGTGCATAGCAATGCTTATATTTTACTACAATACCAGTATTTTTTAACTGTAATCTTTAGCTTAATCACAGAAATTCTGTGATTCTACTATTAAAAAATACTGGCATTATTGTAATCAAAGGTAAACATTACTACACACCAATATAAGTTAAGTAAAACAAATGCAAAATGGTAAAACTGTTTTTAAATGTTTAACATTTCTTTAATTGTGTAATGAAAAGTGTTAGTTTAATGAAGTGCAATGATCTTAGTGAAAGACTGGTGCAATTACAAATTTAGCATGCATAATTAAATTTAAAAGCCTAATTAATTTTACATAATATCACCTATACGAAAATACATTTACCTACACCTCAAAAATATATGTTATAATATAGGTAGTAAATTATTAAAAAATACCCCCCATTTCTTCTGGTAGTTATTTTCCACTTTCAAAGAAACTTGCCAATCCTGATTTAAATGAAGTTTTTAAATGCTAACTATCATAATTGAATGGATGTTTGGAAAGGCCTATGCTGCAAATTTAAAATTTTGAGAAATGAGGAAAAAATTATTAATGTCATTGATTAGTGATGTCCTGAGCACCTAGTGCAGCACAAGACCTTCTTCTGATCTTAATTACTCTTCACTTTTGCCTTCATGCTGAGTATTGACGAGTACAGGGTATCTATTCCAGACCAGCAACAAATTTCCTTAAACTTTTCCAGGTATCAAGATTTTGTGCTGTTACATACAAAAATTTTTAAAAGTTGTGAATTTAAGAGTGGAACTTTCAGAACTGATTTTGAAGTAACAACTGCTGAATAGGTAAACAAATTCTTGCAAAATTTACAAATTGTTGGACATTTTACTCGCTAAACATACACACTTTTAGCATCAAGTTCTATCCATTTTGTCCAATCAGGATGAAATTCTATCACATCAGTCGCTGTTAAACACAGACTGCTTTGACATATTTTAATACAAATAATAAATATTCAATAAATTAAACTAATCTAAATTCTTCATCATTTGGGCGTCATTGGAGATGACATTCATTTGGGCTAATTGCCAAAACAAAGATAAGTAAACAGACTGAAATGTCTAATTAATCCTATAACAATAAAATGTATATAGAAACTCTATATCTCAAGTTGAAATGTCATAGTCACCTTAATAAAATAAATAACTAAGATGAATACTATCGTGTTGATATATTTTGTTTTTTATCTCCCCTAGTCTAGATATGTTATTCAATAGTTCACATCTCTTAATTTTAACTATGTAATCTTTATTTATAGTAATTTACATTTAATTCATTCATTTACTTTTTCTTTTAACTTCAATCTGTTTTTAATTGCAATTGTACATCGTACATAATGTTATTTCAGGCAATCAGTCAAGTTGTCCGAGCGCGCTCTTCTATCTCAGAACACGTCTGAAACAGATCTTTTTCTCTCTCCCTCTCTCGGTCGGGAAGCAGGCGCTGTTTCTCCATAGTATAACCTTGGCGTGTTCGCTATTTCATTCAATCTGCCAGGTTGGCGTTTTTATCTTCGCGCTGAGAGTTTTATTTAAAGGTTTTTCACACTCTCTCAATCTTTTTCTATGCGCGTCATTCAAAATTCAGTTCTAGTGATTTTAGTCTTCGGTGCAGATAATTTTGTTCGACCATATTCCTTAGAGATGTCCACGTTGTCGGGTCTGCTGTTGCGTGTCCGATGGGTCATTTTCTTTTCTTCCATTTATCAATAACAGCATTATTATTAATTAATTCATTCACAGTTTCTCTTCACTTGATCTATGGTTTTTCAAAATGCGCGTCTTTCAGCATTCTGTGATAATTCAACTTACGATGGAGCCATCAAAGACAGTTTGAGACAGCACTTCTTTTAAATGCTTAATTCCAGTAAGATTTCAAAAAATAAACCCAAGATGTTTTTGCACATGCATCACAATATAATATTTGTATAATTAGAGAGTCTCTGGAAATATTGACAAGAGGCAAGATAACCTATAATGACGTTTTATCCTACAATATACCATATATATGGTTTAACATACTTGGAATAACTGGTCAATACCCTTCCTTCCTCCTAATCTTTTTTTCAATTTCTATAGCAACCCCTCTATTTTCTTTACTTCCCTCCATCCTATTTGTTATTTGTTGGTTTCATCCTCTGATATTTAACCAGCATATGTCTTTGAAGCTACAGCAGTTCCCCTGATGACTGCTAATGTTTAGCTGAAAGTGCTGGGGATTTTAACATCTTCTGACATTAATGTTTTAAGTATCTTGAGTCGTTTCAAATGTTTTTAAAGCTTCTATATACTTGCACCTATTTAGTAATAAATGCATTGTGAATTAATATTCATGTTGTTTATTCAATCCTGTAACATTGAGTACAAAGCTTCAGTGAAGCTCGAGTTGAAAATTTCTGAGTTACAACAAGGAAGGATTGAAAAGGGGTAGACAAAATTATTTGCACGACAGGTTGAAATACTCTTTACAGTATTTATAAAGAGACAAATTAGATTTTTTTGGCACTGCAATTTTGAATCCTTAGTTTTATAATAAGAAATTTTTTCTTGGAAGTTTCAAATTTTTGTAACTATTTCTCAGAGTTTTCAAATTTCCCTGACTTTTCCAGGTTATCCAGGTGTCTAGACACCTTGCGAGTAATAAAAAAACTAATTAGGCGAGTGAGGAAAGTAATAATATTATTTTTTTGTTTATTGTTTTATTTATTATTTTTTTTTTTTTTAGTAAACAAACTTGTATATTATGAAATTGTAATTTTTAACACTGGGTAATTATCAATCTTTCCACATAGACTCTTTTCCAACAAAAGCTCAACTTTTTACAATTCGTAACATAGGCTTCCCTTCTACACACAGATACACATTCTTAAATACATTGATGAAAATAATTTTCATTATAATTCACATGAGAAGGTTAACTTACAACATACTAACACAAACAAAACCATACATATTTTTAACTTAAAAAGCTCTAAGAAATTTTTTATGTACCGTAAAATCCTGATTGTAAGCCCACCCCCACTTTTTAGCAATTTCCATTTTTCTTCTATTCTTGAATATAAGTCCCCCCACCCACACACACACACCAAAAAAATAAGATAAAATGCAATAAATAAATAAATAAAACAAAGTAAAATAAAAGCCCTTATTAAAAAAAAAATAATAATAAAATAAATTCAGGACAGAATTTTCCACATTTTGGTGGATTTACACATTTTTAAAAATATTTTCAATTAAATACCCCAGCCTAGGGCCTACTCTTCACGAGCCAGGCTGGACTCGGGCCTTATGTTTTTCTGAATGATCGGTCTTATGTTTTTCTGAATGATCGGTCGGGTCTAACTTATTTTTTACATACCAAGCCACAACTGGCTTCATTCTTCCTAGTTTTACAAAAGCCGAAATTTTCAGCCCCATATGAAAATCATTGTCTCAACATGGCTTGATCCATGCTCAAGTCAGCAAAACTTGGCAAGGCCCCAAAATTTTTGCAAAGATTGCATATATTTTTAAACTGCCATTATTCCACAATTAAGCTTTAAACTTTATTCTTTTTAAAGAATAGTAGATTTCTAAATTATATACAGTAAAACTGTGAAAATGAACCTGTCTATGACAGAATCCTGTGTTAAACTGAAAAATGTGTTAATCCATGCAAAATGAATGTAATAATACATGAGAAAAAAATATAATACATATACATTAGCTAAGAAGGGAACTTATCTATAACGCATTTTTTATTCTTTCCTATGCGATTCCATCTTAGAAGATTTAACTGTACAGCATTTTTAGGTTTGCAATACATGGAATATGGATTAACGATATTAATGATAACTGAAAGATTTACATACAAATAGAGATTCATTAAAAAAATAAATACAGTCGGACCTTGTTATCCCGACACCCGGTTTTCACGTCACTCTGCTTATCACGTCAGTTTTTCAAAGTCCCGATTTTCTGTATATGACTTTAATGTAAATAAACTCCGGATTTTACATCGTTGTATAATTTTCAACTCCGGATATCCCGCCGGTTTAGGAAAATTGTCAATTTTTCATAATCCACCATATAAGCACGGAAATTAAGCGGTAAGAAATGTCTTAGCCAAACTTTTCACAAAAGTGTCTAAAATATCCATTGAGATAAATTAGAAATTTTACTTCAATCCTTTATCTGAATAAATAAACCAAAACTCTGTGAATGACCCACTTAAGCTCCAGATAGACACTTCAGTCTACTTGCGGTCTTTTTGTTCTGGTCAGGCAGTACTTTCTTGTAGTTACAAGGCATTTTTCATCCGACTAAAACCGAAGCATTGCATTGCATTGAAACGATAAAAAATTATCTAACATCCATTTCTGAAACAACGAATATTGATTACAATTCATTGTATGATATTGAAAAAAGAATGGTAGGAAGCACATCTAGGAATAAGCCAACCTTACTTCATCAATATTTCATGTAACAATAAAAAAACATTTCACCATAAATCTGATTTTTATTCTTTTCAATTTTGTTTTTGTGTTTATTTTGTTTAATAATAATGTTTTAATGCTTAAAACTGCAAGAACAGTATGAATTTGAAATTGTTTTAAATTACTTAAAAATACAGCTTTTTATAATCATATTGTTCTCAAACTCCGGTTACTGCGACACCCAGCTTATGACGACACTTTGTTCTGGTCCTTAAGAGTGTCGGGATAACGAGGTTTGACTGTATTGCAGATTAATATAAATATTGCACTTATTTAAAAATTAAGATTATAAACATGAAAAAAAAAGCTAAAATAAGTATTTTGGGGCCGGCTTGGGCCAAACTTTTAAATCTCGATTATAAGACCCCCTCCCAAAAAAAGGGTAACATTTTTTTTAAAGAGGGGGGGTTACAATCGGGATTTTACGGTAATCATTTTTTAAATATAGTGACCACAAATTAATCAACATGTTTTTATTAAAAAAATTTACATTGATGATTAAAACTTTATAAAAAATTAATCATGAACCATAATTTCTAAGTACCAATCTTGTATAGTGCTGTATTGTTTTATTTAAATGAGGGACAGGCTTATCTTTGTATTAATTAAAATTCAACACAGATGATTAGACTAGGATAAATCCACAAATCAACAAAGTAAAGAAATATAAGCAATTATAAAAATTTTGAAGATTAGATGAAGTTTTTGTAGCATTTTAAATGTGTGTGAAATAAATTCATAAATGCTTTTAAATATATAAATATTCTTTATTAGTAGGAGTGTTGGAAAAGCAACATTAGATTTCTCTAATTTTTCGCACACATTGTGTGCATGCCTAAAGTGATGTCATTACTAAAGTGCTTTATCAGCGAGAATATTCAATTGAATACAAAACATGTCGCATTGCAGATTTGTAAATATTTTTCTTCGTGTTATCAAAATGAGTTGCATAAATATGCCACTTTGCATGCCTTACAAACCAACAACAAATCATGTGAATAAGGATGGAAGACAATAGAAAGAAGCACAGAATATAAGAGAATCATTCATGATATGTTGTAAACATAAATATGAGGAGATTCTGCTCAGAAGATGTAAAGTAAATTCAGTTTCTTTCATTATACTTGGACAAGTTTTAGAATTTTCCAGAAAGTAAAATCTTTCTTCAGGTAAAACTAAACATTGATTAATGACTTATTAAATATGTTTTTACATATACTGTAACTAGGGGTTACCAGACCTGCCAACCTTTGAAAATGAGAAATCGTAGCACACAAAATTTAAATTAATCTGGAAGTTGGTTGGTTGGTTTTTCGTGTTTCGCAGCCATCTTTTAACATTCGTAAAAGGAATACGATTTCAGTCTTTCAATATAGTAAATTTTTTCCTCTGAAAATCTGTATACGATTTTTAGTTTCTTCTCATTTAGAATCGTTTTCTTTTGACATTTGTAAAAGGAGCCTGGTTCCAATTTTTTAGCCCAGTGCAATAAATTTTGATGAAATTCGCGATTTTTTTTCCGCGATCATTTCAGAATATTCACATTTTTTTTTTTTTTTCTCACAATCCTAATTCACATTTTTCTATCACAATTCTTTGTTGAAATCTGCACTTTTTACCACGAACTTTTGACGAAATTCGCATTTTTACTGCGATCCTTTGACGAATTCTGTATTTTTTTTTTACCACGATCCTTTGACGAAATTAGTGTTTTCCTTCCGCGATCTTTAGGTGAAATGTGCATTTTCTTACTGATCTTTCGATGAAATTTGCATTTTCTTACCGATCTTTCGATGAAATTTGCATTTTCTTACTGAACTTTTGACGAAATTTGCGTTTAATATCATAGGCATCCCTGTTTTTAAGGAAGGGAATTCCTGAATAAATATTTACAGGATTCACTCATGGTTAATATACATGAAGATGGTTTTATGTTAAGAAGTTTGTTTTGCAACCCAGATTTTTTTCCCATGAACATTTTTTAATGTCCGAATTTTCAGACTTATAACCAATTTTTTTTTAAACTTTCAGAAATGAATACTTTGAAATTTGGAACAGAATCACTCCTGAAAAATATGCTGCACGGGATAAAAATCGCAACTTGAAACAAAAAATGCGTTTGTGTTTTTTGCAAAAAATCGTAGTTTAAGACCGATTTTCGTAGCGTCGTAGTTTATAGGTCCAAATTGTAGCAACTACGATTTTTTCGTAGCAGTTGGCAGGTCTGGGTTACTTGTACCTAAATATAAAATATGTTTAATCAGTCCTGTGTGTGCTGGGCTGCTCAGCTCCAGCTACCCATAAAAAATTACACTTTTGTCAACACAATAGTTCCCAAAATATTACATTGGGTTGGAAGTCAATAGTGCCAAAATCCAGCTGGGGATTTAAATCCAAAAGTATTGTCAACCCAAATGTTCCAGAACATCGGGCAAAAAATTTGCATTTTTCCCACAGAGATAACATTGTGATTGTTTAATTTTAACAGAAAAAAATAGCTCCATTTTTGTAACTCTGATACATTTTAACCACATTGTTGCCTACATCATTATGACATCAACATTACTGATGGGCACATTTGTGCTTTATATAATACTAGAGAATCGTACCCGGGCTTCCCGGGTTTAAAGAATATAGGTGAAAACATTTTTTTTTTTTTTTTGAAAATTAATAATTTTTTTATATGCAATAAATTTTTTAGATTGACCACTTAATTTAAAAAAGCATTTTTCATATGGAAAATACGAATTACACAATCAAATACATTTTTAAAATTTGTCAAGAGCGGTATTTTCTTATTAGCCGCATGCTAAGAGTTGTTTGCCAAGATTTTACTACTTATGGCATTCTTTATATTCTGATCATTTCAGAGATTATACATGTCTGGTAAATTTGTGTTTTATTTATATTATTTTATTTTATTATTCATAGGGAAGTTTTTTTAATGGAAATTAGCCGTAAGAAAATGAACTCTTTATTTATTTTTTAAGGGCAAACGGATTAATCTTTCGTAATCGAGCTCCGATATACATAAATTAAAAAATATTTCATGCTTTAAAATTGTTTTTAAAACCATAGACAATCAGAAAACTGAGATGAACTTTGCAAACAAATTCCATTTGAAAAAAAAATCCTATTTGGTGATCTAAAAATTTAAATTGTACGATTACAAATATGTTAGATTTGCGTTTTTTCAATGTTATTCTTTTATTTGTTTATAAAAGAAGTATTAATTTCATTAATTTGTCTTTCACAAATATGTTAGTTTGGTGGTTTTTTTAATATTATTCTTTTATTTGCTTATAAAGGAAGTATTAATTTCATTACACAAAAATAGTCAGAAACAAATGCTGAAAAATGTTTGTTGCTTTATGTGCAAAATGTTTATTATTTCGTGTATTGAAACCGGCACGTGATAAGATAAACTTAAAAAAAAAAAATCATGCTTAAAAATTATTTTAGAAAATATAATACATCAGTCAATGAATAGAGTTTTTAAACAAATTGCATTTGCAAGTACATTTATTTCCCTCTGCGACAAAAATTGAAAATGTACGACGGTCAAAAGACTGAAAAATTGCAGTAGCGAAATTTCAAGACCGAAATTTGATCGTGAAGTATTGCCATTCGCAAAATGACATCAGCGTTACGCACAGATACGTTTGTTCTTTATAATATAGATCCATCCTAGAAGCAAATCCATCCAGGCGAGAATCATCAATTTCTGTAATATAAATCGCTATTATTTGCATGTCACCTCTCTTTTATAAAGACACTCTAAATTTTTGTAAAACATTGCGTTTTATCAGTGTGTGATTTCGATTACATTATTCTCAAAAGTGAAGCATTTTCACCTGTGAAGAATTTCATAGCAGCTGGGCTGCGAAAATGACGCACTTCTACAAAACATAATTCAGGTTTAAGAATTAAAATGACGTCCTTTGCATCCACTAAAGCAATCTACTTTTACAACCCAGTCTTAAACTTCGTCTATAGAAAAGTGTGCGTATGACGTCATTACCACGGAATAACAGACAATATTCTTGACATAGCCCATATTTTATTTTCAACTATTTTTTCAGGTTTTATGAGAAAATGGCAACAAAGATACTGTATCTCCTATTTTCGACTATTTTCCGTTTACTTTCAATGACTTTCAATAGAAATGAGGTACTTTTGTTGCCACGATAAGGAAAATGGTATTAAAAACTGCAAAAAAATTAATATATCAAAAATTTTTTTCCTTATACGACGGTGTAAAAATTTAAAATGTGCGATGTTTAGAAGTTTAAAAATTTGCAGTAGAGAAAATTGCAAAACCAAAATTTCATTTCAAATTTCAAAGTGTTGCCATTCGCAAAATGACGTATGCGTTACGCACAGATATGTTTGTCCTTTATAATATAGATAGATTGACTTTTAGAAGTATCCCTTTTAATGTACATGATGACTAGGGCTGAACGATATCAGAAATTTAATATTGCAATATATCAACTAGTTACTATTGATGATATATCGTGATAACTACCGTATAAGTGTGTGGGAATACAAAAATTGCTAATTCAGGGACCACGCTAAGAAATTAAGACTATTAGCCAACACATTAGCCAAATTTATCTATTATTAGCCAAAAGTATATTATGCATATATGTGGGAAAGTTTTGCCTTTAATAGCTTTCCCTGAGTGCCTTTTACTGTTTACAGCGCCACCAACCGCTCACGTAGATGCTGATCAAAGCGCCTTCCTCTGTTTGATTTGCTTTCCCCATGAACTAGTCAGCGCAGGCGTATTAGAATGACACTTGTGATCTAGAGACACTCCTTTTGAGCGGGAGAAAAACGAGAAGTGAACTGAGGTCAGTCGGTCGAACACAGAGAACGAAGATGTGTGTTTGTTTAAGGACGGCGACAAACAATGTAAAGATTGTAATGATGTTTATAATTCGTGCATACAATTACTGTAAATATTTTGTGTAAATAGTCTTAATATAATCTACCTTAAATTTTAATGGTGTCAGGCTCATTTAATGTGTATTCAAGTGCCCGAGTTCCTATAAATGGTGTCAAGAACTGTGATGAGAACGTTACGCCCACAAAGACAAAGTTTTGGTTTTAATAATTCAAGTGTTGATGTCCTGTTGGTTGACGCCGCCCACAAAATTCCTTATGCAAAATAATGCTGCAATAAATTATAAGTGAAATAGTTCAAGTGGAGAAGTGCATGTATGTAGCAAGCTGGATATCTTTCTATGAAGTGAGTTTATTTTTTCTTATTCAATATGTCAAAATTAGTTGATTTCAAGGAATTAGAACTTTCGCTGAAAGCTGAAAAATCCTTACGTATTAAGACGTTGCATACATTAATTTTTGGAGAAGTCGGTGATAGAAATAATAGACGTAGAATTCGTAATTTTACTGGCTTTGCTTTCGAAATAGATTCGGATGAATTTAAAACAAAATTGCAAAGTATTAAAGATGATTTTTCAGTAAATGAGTTAATAACTATTTGCAATGTTTTATGTATAAATAATTCTGGAACTTTCGATGAAATTGCTGCCAGAATAATTTCTTCATTATGTGATTTTAGTGAATTGAAATCTAATTTAATTCCTGATGAAGGTGCTCTTAGCGATGATGAGAGCGAAGATGAATCAAATAAAATTAATGATATTTTGAGTGTTTCTGAAAATAATTTGAGAAATGATTCTGGTAGTTCTAGTTGTGAAAATCAGAAAATTCTAATTCCTGATTATGTTCTTAAACCATCAATTTCCATTAACGACATTGAAAATATGGTTTCTGAATTTGATGGTAGTCAATTTCAAAATGTTGAAAAATGGCTTGCCGATTTTGAAGATACTGTTTCTTTATTTAACGTCAGTGACTTGCACAAATTGATTTTGGCTAAATGCCGTATGACAGGTAAAGCTAAATTGTTTATAGAAAGTGAAACAAAAATAAATTCTTGGTCTAAAATGAAAGCGTTACTGATTTCTGAATTTGGCGAAAGGTGTAATTCAGCCGAATTACATGAATTGCTATCTAAAAGGAAAATTAAACAAAACAAATCGTTGGACGAATATTTTTTGAATATGAAACAGTTATGTTCAAAAGCCAACATAGAAGATTCTGCACTTATTCAGTATGTAATTAATGGAATTAACGATCCTGTTTTTAAAAAATCCTTTTTGTATGGTTGCCCAAATATTGTTGCATTTAAAGAGAAGCTTAAAATTTATGATAAATTGCGTGTCGATTATGATAGTAAACCTGATGTTGATGTTAGGCCTAAGATGAAAACAGAAGTTGAACTTAAAAATAAATCTAGACCCAATAAACCTGAGATACGTTGCTATAATTGTGGTGATAGATTCCATAAAAGTAATCAGTGTAGAAATAAAGATAAAGGTCCTCTCTGCTTTTCTTGTAATTTATATGGCCACAAATCATTCGAATGTGGTAAAATCAAAGATTCAAAGTTGCCTAATGATTCTCAAGTAAATGTGCTAACCTGTTCTCAGAATTTGGTTTTTAAAGATGTAAAGTTGCATTCATTAAATTTAATTTCATTAATCGATACAGGAAGTGAAAAAACTATTCTAAAGAAAAGTAATTTTGATAAAATTAAAAGTTATGTAAACTTAGAACCAACAGATATGCTCTTAAGTGGATTAGGTAAAAAATCATTCAGACAAATCGGTTACTTTGAGGCCGAAATCGAAATTGATGATTCTAAATTTCAAACATCTATTTTTGTGATTGATGACAAATCTATTGAATTTGATTTAATAATTGGTACTGATATAATACAACAAGGCTCCTTAATTGTTTCCGGTTATGATGTTAAGTTAAATAAGAGTCAGAATAATTCTTTAGTCAATGTTATTAATTCAAGTGAAATAACTGTAAAACCTAAATTTAACCCTTATTCTTCCACATTGCACAGTAGCAACCCACAAATTCTAAACCAAAACAAATATTTACCTGTTCCTCAATTGTCCTATCCTAGCTCAGAAATTAAAGAATTACGTCTAGAAAATGAAAATTTAACTGCCCAAGTTAAAGAAGTTGAAACAAAATATAAAATGTTACAATTAGATGTAATCGATTTAAAAGAAGCATTTTTGTCAGAAAAAACTAAGTCGAAAATTACAATAAAATCGTTAGAAGATAAATTAGAACAAGAAGTTGCAGAAAGACAGACCATTAGTAAATTGTATAGAAAATTAGAGAGACATTTTCAAGATATAAAATCCCAATTAGATGAAGAAAGTAAACGTTCTGAACAATACCGATTACGGTTAATAAAAGTAAATAATTATTCAAAACATCTTGAAAAACAGTTAGAAGAATCAGAAGATGAGTGTTCTAGAATAAAAATGTCCAAAAGAAGAATCCAGATAAAATTGAATAATTCCCAGGAAGATTTCGAAAATTTAAGACAAGAGATGACTAAGTTAAAAAAGCAAATTAAGAAGACTAACAGTGCTAAGAACTTTAAAAATGATCCAGATTTCTCTAATTTCAAAGATAAAGAAAATATGATGCATTCTTCAAGAAATGAAAATAACCAGAAATCTGATGTAATAAATGAAGAAAATTTTAGAAAAGAAAATATTAAGAAAATGTCTAACGCGAAGTTGAAGAATAATGCTTCTAAGAAAATTAAGTATATTCCTAATCCGTCAGATGAATTTGAAGATGAAATTGAAATTAATAATTACGAAGTTAAGAAACCTAAGCAGAAGTTTACTAAAAAGAAACCTGAATATAGAAGATCCTTTCTCGAAGAAAATACAAGTAAATTTGACTTAAATTCCGAAGATGACACTAATGATTCCGAAGATGAACCTTTGACCGATTTTGACGAATATGGTATCGTTCCCGATAATTTCACCGATTATGATTTTAAACGATTTCGACAAAATTAATCCCGAAGGAATGAAAAAAAAGACGAAAAGACGTATGGTAAAAGAAGACAAAAAGATGTAAGAAGAAAGAACGACAAAGAGGCGTAAAAAAAAGGAAAAGAATAAGAAGACTTTTTTTTCAAGAAATAATATAAATTTTGACGAGGATTTTTAATAATGATGACTTTTTCCAAAATAGAACTTGGGGTGCTGCTTTTTCTTTTTTTTCTTTTCAGGTGTTCCTGCTGCTCCTTCCTGTGGTCCACGTGTCGATCGAGGTCGATCAACCTGTCAGGATCGCCGATTTGTGGGAAAGTTTTGCCTTTAATAGCTTTCCCTGAGTGCCTTTTACTGTTTACAGCGCCACCAACCGCTCACGTAGATGCTGATCAAAGCGCCTTCCTCTGTTTGATTTGCTTTCCCCATGAACTAGTCAGCGCAGGCGTATTAGAACGACACTTGTGATCTAGAGACACTCCTTTTGAGCGGGAGAAAAACGAGAAGTGAACTGAGGTCAGTCGGTCGAACGCAGACAACGAAGATGTGTGTTTGTTTAAGGACGGCGACAAACAATGTAAAGATTGTAATGATGTTTATAATTCGTGCATACAATTACTGTAAATATTTTGTGTAAATAGTCTTAATATAATCTACCTTAAATTTTAATGGTGTCAGGCTCATTTAATGTGTATTCAAGTGCCCGAGTTCCTATATATTACATTATCTTATACTATAATGCGAGCAAAAATTGTGTGTGTATGTATGTGTGTGTGTGTATGTAAATTTTATCTTAAAAACGGCTCTAACGATTTTGACTAAATTTTGTATTTTACCATTTTCGGGCATGATAAGACCATTGGGCTAGATCACGTGTTTGAGAAAATTCGATTAGTGGGTCATTTTGGGTCATAATGGGTCAAGGTCAAGCTAATTATACCTAAAAAACGGCTCAATCGATTTTGACCAAATTTTATATCCAACCGTTTTTCGACACGAGAAAACTATTGGGCTAGGTCACATGTTCGAGAAACTTCGATTAGTGGGTCATTTTTGGGTCACTATGGGTCATGCCAATTTTATCTGAAAAATGGCTCTAACGATTTTGACTAAATTTTGTATTCTGTCATTTTGGCTTATGAGAAGACCAATGGGCTAAGTCACATATTAGAGAAAATTCGATTAGTGGGTCATTTTTGGGTCACTGTGGGTCAAGCAAAGTTTATCTAGAAAATGGCTTTAACGATTTTGACGAAATTTTGTATTTTACCATTTTCGGACACGAGAATACCATTGGGCTAGGTCACGTGTTCGAGAAAATTCAATTAGTGGGTCATTTTGGGTCATAATGGGTCAAGGTCAAGCTAATTATATCTAAAAAATGGCTCAATCGATTTTGACTAAATTTTGCATCCGATCGTTTTTCGGCACGAGAAACCTATTGGGCTAGGTCACATGTTCGAGAAATTTCAATTAGTGGGTCAGTTTTAGGTCACTATTGGTCAAGCCAATTTTACCTAAAAAACAGCTCTAACGAATTTGATATATTTTGTATTTTGTCGTTTTCGATTACGAGAAGACAAATGGGATAAGTCACATATTAGAGAATATTCGATTAGTGGGTCATTTTTGGGTCACTGTGGGTCAAGCAAAGTTTATCTAGAAAACGGCTCTAACGATTTTGACGAATTATTGTATTCTATTGTTTTCGGGCATGAGAATACCATTGGGCTTGATCGCATGTTCAAGAAATTCGATTAGTGGGTCATTTTAGGTCACAATGGGTCAGGGTCAAGCTCATTGAATCCAAAAAAGGCCTAAAACATTTCGACAAAATTTTGTAGAATACCGTTTCCGGGCATGAGATGACCATTGGACTAAGTCACATGTATGAGAAAAATCAATTAGTGGGTTATTTTGGGTCAAAGAGGTCAAGGTCAAGCTAATTATATATAAAAAACGGCTCATTCGATTTTGACTAAATTTTATATCCAACCGTTTTTCGACACGAGAAAACTATTGGGCTAGGTCACATGTTCGAGAAATTTCGTTTAGTGGGTCATTTTGGGGTCCCTTTGGGTCTAGCCAATTTTATCTAAAAAACGGCTCTAATGACTGACTAAATTTTGTATTCTGTCGTTTTGGATTACGAGAAGACCAATGGGCTAAGTCACATATTAGTGAAAACTCGATTAGTGAATCATTTTTGGGTCACTGTGGGTCAAGCAAAGTTTATCTGGAAAACAGCTCTAACAATTTTGACGAAATTTTCCATTTTATCATTTTCGGGCGTGAGAATACCATTGGGCTTGGTCGCATGTTCCAGAAAATTTGATTAGTGGGTCATTTTGGGTCACAATGGGTCAGGGTCAAGCTAATTGAATCTAAAAAAATGACCAAAACCTTTTGACAAAAATCTGTAATATACCGTTTTCGGGTATGAGATAACCATTGGGCTAAGTCACAAGTTTGAGAAAAATCTATTAGTGGGTCATTTTTGTGTCCCTGTGGGCCAAGCTATTTAGATCTAAAAAAACGACTCAAACTATTATGTCAAAATTTTGTATTATACAGTTTCTGGGCATGAGAAGACCACTGGGCGAGGTCACATGTTCGAAAAAATTCAATTAGTGGGTCATTTTTGGGTCACTGTGGGTCAAGCTGAGTGTATCTAAAATAACGACTCAAAACATTATGGCAAAATTTTGTATTATATTGTTTCTGAGCATGAGAATACCATTGAGCTAACAAGGAAGGTCTCCATACGGGCAAACTCAGAAAAATCTGAAAAAATTACAGAATGTTCTTCTCATATGGATATATATGTTTATAAAAAAATTTTTGGCGGAACCCCGATACAGCGTCCGTAAAAAAAATAATGAAATTTTTGTTTATTTGGCGGTTTATCACCGGTTGGTGATGAAAAAAAAAAAATACGCTTTTATGTGGGAAAAAACTTTTTATGTTGAATTTGTTTACATAAGTTTAATTTAAATAACTTTAGTTTTTTCATTTTTATTTTGTTTTAACTATAGTTTCGTCATTTTTAGTTTGTTTTAACTATAATTTGTCATATATATTTATATGTATTTATAATAAAATTTAAATATCATATTTTATGATTTAAAACAAAATTTAAATTGATTTAAATTATTTCAAGCTCAAAAATAAGGCAGATA
This sequence comes from Maratus speciosus, assembly GCA_963932465.1. Classification (NCBI taxonomy): domain Eukaryota; kingdom Metazoa; phylum Arthropoda; class Arachnida; order Araneae; family Salticidae; genus Maratus; species Maratus speciosus. Next base: position 42,168,251 of record OZ010792.1, read on the forward strand.
GAACACTGTCGACTTGATTTTGTTGCTATGGAAACGACTTCGTCTTCAATATGGAAAAGTATTATGGCAATAAAATATCAGCTGACTATAACTTAAAATAGATATTTGCAACTTGCAAGGCATAGAAAATATTTTCACAGTGATAAAATTAACTAACTACAGCAACAAGCAGCATATATATGTAATATAAAAAATATATAGTAATCTCATTGATTAAGTTTAAATTCATTAAAAACCATGCATTCTAAAAAACATTTAATAAACAATTTTCAGATGCATTAAAATCGTTTGCTTTTGGCGAGGAAAAATCCTGCTCGCCAAATCGCGTGTCACTTTCGTATTTCGCGCCAAATATGCAAAAGTATTTTATTTTTTTACAGACTTTCTACAGAAATTCCGCCGTTAAATTTGACTGATCCCTTATTGCATATACGAGTAGTTTCACTAGTATTTTTTTCAACATAGTCTGAGTATGACCTGTAAGGAGACCTTTCTTGTAAGTCACATGTTCTGGAAAATTCGATTAGTGGGTCATTTTTGGGTCACTGTGGGTCAAGCTAATTGTATCTTTAAAAAAAAGCTGAAACGATTTTGACAAAATTTTGTATTATACTGTTTCCGAGCAGGAGAAGATCATTGGGTTAGGTCACATGTTCGAGGAAATTCGATTAATGGGTAATTTTTGGTTCACTGCAGGTCAAGTTCATTTTATCTAGAAAACAGCTTTAATGATTTTGATTAAATTTTATTTTCTATAGTTTTCGGGTTCGAGAAGACCATTGGTCTAGGTCGCATGCTCAAGAAAATTCGATTAACCAGTCATTCTGGGTCAAGGTTTAGCTAACTTTCTCAAAGGATTTTGACAAAAGTTTTTATTACACCGTTTCCTAGCACTAGAAGACCATTGGGTTCGATATCGTCAGATGTTCGATAAATTTAGATTAGTAGGTTCTTTTTGGGTTACCATGGTCAAGCTAATTTTATCTATAAAATGACTTAAGCAATTTTGACTAAATTTTGTATTCTATCGTTTTCGCGTTCCAGATGAGCATTGGTTAGGCCGTGTGCTCGAAAAATTTCGGTTAGTGGGTCCCTATGGCTTAGGATCATACCAATTTTATCTAAACAGCAAGAATTATAGAGTGAGAATGAAATATCGAATTGAAGACAAGGCTAATTTTGACCGAGCTTAGCTCGGTCATGCCCGCTAGTATACACTATATGGCCAAAGGTGACCAGTCACTGGCGATTTTAGACGTTTTGTTAAATATCTAAAAAAATACATGAGGAATTAACCTGAAACTGCAGGTGTGTGAACAGTATAGTATAGGTCATATATTTCTGTGACGATATTTTCCTGAAACCCCACAGGGGACTGTCAACAAATTGAAAAAGAACGAATATCTTTTGGCTAACCCTGTAAAAACTAATGTAGCAAAAGCATTCAAACTTGATTATAAATAAGTGGCTTATTGTAATATACTGTGTTCATTTTTATGAGGATAGCATGTATACTCGTAGAGAAATTAAGGTTTTTATAAACGCAGTCCCAAATTTTGCCAAGTTTTTTGCTTATAATTTGCAGAGTTCTTAATATAAAAAAAAGTTCTTTACAGAAAGTATGACGAACAACATTGTACACAATACTCTTCAATCAGAATTAAAAAATAATAAAAATTGGATGAAAAATAAGCAAATTTACTAAAAAATATTTCACTGCACATGTGCAAATGCAATCAAAAAATAATGTGCATAATGGGTTAGCTAAATGTATAGAGCAACTTTTGTAAAAGTCTCAATTGTCAGGCTAGCTCAAATTAACTTCACTCAGAAATTTCACATAATTCCAAAATAACAACTTTCTTGTGGTAGCTTTTTAAATATTCTTTATTTAATCTTGGTAAGACGGCACATCACAAATAGAACGGCACATAACACATATATAATAACACGGATATAATTTTTACATTTTTAGCACATCTCAAACAGAACACAACTACAGTCAACGCTGTAACAGAACACTCTCCAACTCCAAGCATTTCCCATTCGGCAAAGCTCACGGAAAACGGCCACGTGACTGCCGGTAGAGTCTATTTGTTTTAAAACGGGTGGCGCGTGTTACATCCTCCCCCTCTGTTTCCGATTTACATCTCGGAGAGGGAGCAGGATGCTTTCTGGGTCTTCCTCTTTTTCTCAAGGGTGCAACTGGAATAGTTTCAGTTTCTTTAAAAGGTGACAAGGCGGAAACATGGTAAGACCCAATTCGCTCAGTAGGATTGTCCAGGCTAGCAATGTCATATGTCACTAGTGACTTTTGAGTCAAAACTATGTATGGCCCATCTCTCTTAGGCATAAATTTGGCTGTTTTATTTTTACTTGCTTTGCTCACAGGATGTAGGTTAACCCATACTTTATCACCAGGTGCGAAATACACTCGTCTACGATTTTTATCGTAATATTTCTTCCGCTGATCTTGTTTCATTTCAACACACTTTCACACTTTTTGAAATATTTGCAAGACGTTTAAGATATGGGGTTATTTCCGGAACAAAATTGTCATTTTCCACAACAGCTCTAAAATCTTTCACCACATCATCGATTGTTCTTAATTCTCGACCAAATTGCAGATAGGCGGCAGTTTGGCCAGTTGTATCAGATTTGGCAGAGTTCATAGCAAATCTAATAAAAGGAAGTTTATCAATCCAGGAAGTGTGTTCATCCCCAACAAGGATTGCTATTCGAGGTTTCAAGCCTCTATTTTTGCGTTTTACTGGATTGGCCTGAGGATGGTACAAAGGTGTCAATGATTGGTCTATTCCAAGAATGTAACAAACTTGTTGTAGAACAGCGCTCACAAACTGAGGGCTGTTATCACTTATGAGTCTTCGTGGGATACCATAACGAAGGAAGATCTCTTCAATCAGAGTAGTCGCACATTCTTGTGCAGTAGCAGCTGTTAAGGCAAATAGTTCGACCCATTTAGTGGCACAATCTTCTACTATAAAAATCCATCGATGCCCATCTTTACTAGGAGGCAATGGTCCAAAGAGATCAATGCTGAGGGTCTCAAATCGCTGAGCATAAGCAGGTGTTCGTAATAAACCGGCGGGTTTCAGATTTGTTGCTTTATAACGGCGCACTCTGGGCACTTTTTCACATAATCAGAAATGTATGCTCTCATGCCTGTCCAATAATATCTTTCAGCAATTCTCTGATAAGTTCCTGCTTCACCATAATGTCCGGCTGAAGGGTCGTCATGATGAAGTTTCAAAATATTTTGTCTTTCTTGTACTAGAACGAGCAGTTGTGCTTCTTCGGCATCTGAATCGGGAGCATACCTATAAAGCACACCTTGATTCATCAGGAATCCTCTATCAGTCCAATTGGCAAAATCTTCGCTTTTCTGTTCATCTTCAAAAGAATCTATGATCTTTTTAAGGTTTTCATCTTGCAACTGTGCTTCTCTGATATCTTTTGGACTTCATTTTGGCATGTCTATGCTGACAAAATTGCATGTCTCACAGAAAGCAGATTGATGATTACAGACAGGGCATGACAGCATGTCAGCCACGACATTAGATTTTCCAGGTTCATATTCTATTTTCAATAAGAATGATTGTAACTGTAGTGCTTAACGGGCTAATCTCCCCGATGGTGACTTAAGGCTCAAAAGCCATTTTAAAGGTTGGTGATCCGTTGCTACAACCACTTCTTGGCCTTCCACATAGCCACGAAATTTTTCTGGCCCAGACAACAGTCAAAGCCTCGCGTTCTGTAGTGGAATAATTTCTTTCTGCACTTGTAAGAAGATGGCTAGCATATTCTATGGGGTGCTCAGAGGCCTTGTCAGTACCCTGTAAAAGTACAGCATCAAGAGCGTAGTTACTAGCGTCAGTTCGCAGAATAAATGGTTTGATCCCATCAGCTTGCTTCAGCACTGGAGATGTCATGAGACACTCTTTTAGAGTTTCAAAGGCTACTTGCTCTTCTTTTCCTCATTTCCAGGTTGCTTTCTTTTTCGTAAGATTGCTCAGGGGTCTTGAGATATCAGCAAAATTTTATATAAATCTTCGGTACCAAGAACAGGTTTGTAGGAAAGACTGGATCTCTTTAACATTTTTGGGTGGAGGTATCGCTTTAATTGCCGATACCTTGTCTGAATCTACTTCTAGACCATTTGGGGTTATCCAGTGTCCTAAGTACTTGACTTTCTCACAAGAGAAATGACATTTTTCATGTTTGGCATCTAACTTAAGTTCAATGAGTCTCTTGAACACAGCTGTAAGATCTGAGAGATGTTTCTCAAACATTTCTGACAAAACGATGATGTCGTCCAGGTACGATAAAGCAAGGACATCTTTAAGACCACTTCTAAATTGATCTATCAATCTTTGAAACGTGGCAGGAGCATTTTTGAGTCCAAAAGGCATCTTTAAAAAATGATAAGTTCCAAAAGGGCAGACAAATGCAGTTTTATCTTGATAAGGTGGATATATTCGAACTTGGTGATACCCAGAACGAAGATCTAAAGTTGACATGTAAGAAGTATGCTTGGCTTCATGTAAAAGGTCGTCCATTCGAGGTAATGGATATTTATCTGCTACTGTAACTGCATTTAATTTCCTATAATCTATACATAATCTTATACTTCCATCCGGCTTTGGTACGAGAACCACCGGCGAAGCATAAGGTGATTCACATTCTTCTATGATACCTTGAGCTAGAAGATTATCTATTTCCTTCTTAAGAATTGCTTTCTTAGCAGGAGTCATCCAATAAGGTGGTACGGCAACAGGAGCACTATCACCTGTGTTGATACGATGCTCTACAAACGGGGTTGCCTCTCCCCCTGGTTGAAAACATTTTTCATACCTTTTCAGAAGATCATTAAGTTTGTCCCTTTTCATTGGAATTTAGATTTTTACTTTCATCTTCACGTAAAGCGTACAGATTGACTTCGACTGCACCAGCTGACGTATTATTTTCTTCTTCATATTCATCTACAAAATAAAACTTTTCCTTAGGTTTATCATTGAAATACCATGTTTTGTTGGCAGTATCTAACACTATGTTAGCATTATGTAAGAAATCCATACCTAAAAGAGTTCTATTACCCTTGGCATCTGGTAATACTATGAACTCCGTTTCGAAGACTCGGCCTTCAATCTCTATGGGCACAGTGGCAGACAAAGTGTTCCTAACTACTGTAATTCCGTCAGCTAATGTTACTTCATGAGTATGAGAGTTCAATGTAACACCAGTTTTTAAAAATAATTCATACATACGTTCTCCCGCAATAGAAAGATTCGCTTCCGTATCTGCACAGACTAGCACCTTCTTATTGCAGATCATGATAGGCATATTTGGAGCTGAAACTGCTGATGTATTTAAAGTATATAGCTCAAGACGATGTGCTTGAACAGTTTGTTTTTTAACCGTAGGGGAACAATCTGGACATTTCTTCTTTATAAATCCCAATTTACCACAACCATAGCAAACAATATCGGATTCTATGCGTTGATTAGCAAACTTAGGGGAAGATCTGTCTTCTTTTGGAGGCTTACTCTGTTTCCAATTATTTTCTCGACGATATCTTGGGGTACAACCGGATCCCTTTTAGGAAACGTAGATCTAATAATGCCATACGCATCTAATTTTCCGGCAAGGTCGACTGGCGAATTTAAATTTTCCCAATCATCTAACATATGCTGTTTGCATTCAACAGGCACACGCCTTTTCATTTGATCAGCTATGATAAGATCCTGAAGAGCTTCAAAAGACGTTACAGTTAATTCTTTAAGCCAGTTTTCAAAATAAGCTCGAAGTTCGAAATAATAATCTCGCCAAGTTATTTCCTTGGACTTGCGATGCGTAAAGAACAGTTGTCTAAACTTTTCGGCCTTTTTAGAAGTAAATCTTTAACATGTGAAAAATTTGAAGTGTTTTCTTCTGATTCACGAGCGATAAGCGTAGAGATAGAAGATGGTACAACATAAATACGAAACCCATAGATGCTCTGGTACCTTCGAGAGCTTTAGTTGACGTTCCAGGAGCACCAAAAACAACGTTACATCATCAGTTTCTGGCCTGAATGTAGGCAACAGGTTTTGGATATCTATCTTACTCTCCGGGTGAGACATTACCCCTGCTGCATTACCACCTACCGCTCCACTGGAAGCACTTTGGCTCTGAGCCTGTAATTTGAGCTTCTCAAGCTCAAAATTCATCTCAAGCTTTTTTAACTCTAACTCTTCCGCTCTATGCTTTTCTTCTAATTCTAATCTACGCTGTTCTAACTCTGCTGTTTTTTGTTTTTCCTCTAAGTCTCGCCTACGCTGTTCTTCGTCGCGAGTCGAAATTTGGTTTCTGACTAATGAATTTACAAAATCAACTTCGTACGAGGGGGACGATTTAATTTTTTCACGCAATGTGACAACTGTCATAGAGGGTTGAACATCTAAATTCATTTCTAATGCAACCTGATATAAATCCTCTTTACGAGCTTTATTAAGTTCAGACATTTTAAACTTTAGCAAAACAACAAAATGAGTACCCCACAAATGCCGAAAATTCGTTTAAATTATTCCCCAATGTGAGCTTTACCGTTACAACTCATATAAACAAAACTTTAATAAAACAAAATAGTAATCTTTAACCTTAACAAAACTCTTACTACAAACAAAACAAACTTTAAATCCCTGCAGGGATAAATAAACTGTATTGTCATAACGCAACATTTAATCAAAACAATATTGTAACCAATATAAAACCATTTACTGAATAGTTAACACTCTCAAACAATATTCTAAATAATATAAAACACATAAATCAATAATTAAATTTCAACCAATATTATTTACTAAGACTACTTAATATCGGTTTCATTCAATATAACTTCAAAAGAAAATAAACTTTCTTTTATAAACAAACAATAAATGCAAAAACTTACTCATTCCGTTTTGAAAATGAATCACATTCAAGGCTTTTTTCATCAGTAAATCAGCAACTCAAAATTAAATACTTACGTTTAGCATTTAAATAATAACAAACACTTAAATAAAAATAGCAATCAATTCTCTTACGAAACCAATAAAAAAAATGAAATAATAAACACGCATCTTTATGAGAATTGCGATAAAATTATAAATACATTTGACTGACAGTTTATTTCCCTCTTTATAAAAAGAAAAGAAAAAAAAAATCAACGAAAACGTAAATGAATATTTCTTTTGCTTCTGCTCTCTCTCACTCTTTTTTTTTTTTTTTTTTTTTTAATATCTTACTTAAAACAAAGTAAAAATTAATCATGCAAGAACAGAATCAAAAGTAACTTTTCAGAATAATGGGTGAGGGGAGGGGGAAAAGGAAAATATACAATACATAAATTAATGGAAGATAATAAAATGAATTCAAATAAATAATGTCAAAAATTATTAAGAAATTTTAGGATCTCGAGAATGTTAGGTATATGAAGAGAATCAAGAATGCATTCTTTTTATTAAACAAACAATGGATCCATTCAATTTAAAATGCTTACTTGTTGAAAACATCTTGCAGAATAAATCTTGTAGAATAAACACACATATCCTAGAATTTTCTTAGGACATTAACGAAGTAATTTGTAGAACTTTACAACTTGAAAAAAATAAGAACACATATCACATGGTGTAAAGGCGACGTATGAAAACTGCAAAGGTAACGAAACATTGCAGAACATACTTTAGATGCAGACGATGAATTATTCTGTAGAATTATAGGAACATATTTCACTTGCACACGACGACTTAATCTGTAGAATTTTAGGAACATATTTCACACACTGACAACGATCGAATCTGTAGAATATTAGGAACATATTTCACTCGCACACGACGACTTAATCTGTAGAATTTTAGGAACATATTTCACACACTGACAACGATCGAATCTGTAGAATATTAGGAACATATTTCACTCGTACACGACCGGTCGTGCCATTTTTGTTTCAGCATGCTAGTTGAACACCACACTTTATAAAGATGCTTCTTAATTAAAAATATATTACTATATCACTTGCTTTTGAAGAATGAAGAAATCATTTTACGAACATTTTCACTCGGTTTCGGGCCAGACGTTGGGCTGCCAATTGTCAGGCTAGCTCAAATTAACTTCACTCAGAAATTTCACATAATTCCAAAATAACAACTTTCACGGGGTCGCTTTTTAAATATTCTTTATTTAATCTTGGTAAGACGGCACATCACAGATAGAACGGCACATAACACATATATAATAACACGGATATAACTTTTACATTTTTAGCACATCTCAAACAGAACACAACTACAGTCAACGCTGTAACAGAACACTCTCCAACTCCCAGCATTTCTCATTCGGCAAAGCTAGTGGAAAACGGTCACGTGACTGCCGGTAGAGTCTATTTGTTTTAAAACGGGTGGTGCGCGTTAAACAATAACATAGTTTGAAAAGTCTGATAATAATCGTTTATAGAATAAGCTCAAAATCTGTTTTTCCCAAAATGAAGCAAAAAGATGAGGGGTTGTATCCATATATCCATTGATTAGTGCCAATATAGCATACACAATATTGCACGTACTACTGTATTTGGATACAGCCCCTCATCTTTTTTCTTTCTTTTAGGAATAATGGATTTTGAGCTTATTCTATAAACAGTTATTATCAGACTTTTTAAACAATGTTTTTGAGACTTTCACAAAAGTTGCTCTATACATTTAGCTAACACATTATGCAAATTATATTTTGATTACGTTCGAGCATGCACAGTGAATCATTATTTAGTAAACCTGTTCATTTTTCATACAATTTTTATTATTTTTTCATTCTGATTGCATGGTATTGTGTACAGTGTTGTTTGTCATATTTTCTGAAAAGAACTTTTTTTATATTAAGAACTCAGCAAATTATAAGCAAAAAACTTGACGAAATTTGAGACTGTTTTTATATAAACCTTAATTTCTCTATGAGTATACATGCTATCCTCATAAAAATGAACACAGTATACACAGTATATTACAATAAGCCACTTATTAATAATCTTGAGTTTGAATGCTTTTGCTACATTAGTTTTTACAGGGTTAGCCAAAAGATATTTGTTCTTTTTCAATATGTTGACGTAGAGATGTAAATTTTCCGGAAAATTTGAAGTGGTGGAAAAAAACCCGTTTTTTTTCAGTTTTTTTTCTGGAAAAATTGATTTCCTATAAATTTTTCTCAAAAATAAGTTATATTTTCTTAAAAAGTTTAAACTTCATTAAAGGTTTCAAATCGACGGTCCTTGAAAAAGTGTTGCACTGATCGAAAAATGCCATAATCGGATGGAGTCACGTCCTGAACTCCTATAGATATACCATTTGTACTCCTATATACGATACAAATTCTGGTTATAGATCTGGTTATATATGACTATTAGATTAAAAATTTCCCAGAACTTTTTGCTCAACCTAATATTTTCTTAAAAAGTATACAATAATAAACTTTTTCAATATTTATGCACACTAAAAAAAAATATTTCCCCTTTACATGTGAATATGATATTAAAAAAGAGAGAGAAAAAAAAAAGCCAGCCTTTAAAAGTTTATCCTTTCAGTCTCAGAATTCTGACAGTAGCTTTTTTTGCTTAATTTAACACTAGTGTTTGTAATATATCATGTGTCTGTTGAAATGATTTTACAGTAGCTTTTGTTTAATTATATCAGTAGAACTAATTAAAAAAAAAAAAAATCTTTAGCTTCAACCAATATCATTGTTGTTTTAAAGCAGTTTTAAACTGTATTATGCATCTCAACTACATAGTACTGGTTTTCAAATACATAAAGGACGCCAGTGTAAAAGAAACAAATTATAGTAGTTCTGGTATTATTATAAATACTATTGTCATTTTCAAATCTTCCGTTGTTTAAAAATTGGTGTTATTTTACAATATTACTCCCCCCCCCCCCTTATAGTTACAGTTTTCATTTCCTGTATATGTAGTTTTCGTACAACTTTCCAGACTAAACCAAAACTATGTTTTAGTAAGATTTAAATCCTTAATATTGAAAGCGATATCTTTTTAAAATGAAACTTTTAAAACAGGTGGATATTTCCATATATTTAAAAGTTGTTTTCAATTAGATTTTTCGCAGAGATTTGCTTACATTTTCTTTGGAAAGTTTGTCTCTATTAATATTTTTTGAAAATACAGTTAGACAACTTCAAGAATCTATATTTCAAGAAAAGAAAAAAATGATACATAATTTCAACTGCATGTTATTATCAAAAGAAATTTTTCTAACAATAGTAAAAAATTACAGCCATACGAATAAAAATACAGTAGACTCCCTTAAATCCAGAACCCTAAAATCTGCAAATGCCTAAAATCCGCAGATGTAAACAATGAAACTTTCAGTTCAGATTTAGGGGCAAAATTACAAAATTTTTTAGTTTTATACCATTCCATATGTATTTTAATATGTAATTCTTGATAATATGACTGAACTTGTGGTTTTTCATGAAGGAAGCATAAATTTACTTCTGTAAAAAAATCCAGATATTGCTGATATATCTGGCAATCACAATCTTTTTACCAAATATTAATTAAGCTTTTTTTGGTTAAGACTGGTTAAACCTAAAATAAAACTTCCTTACTTTATGATTTTGATGTGAAGTAATTAATAGGGTACTTTTATGAGGAATGTTTCATTGAATAGTTACAGAAAAATGTATATCATCTTTATTATGTATATTTAATTATTTATATTAATCATTTACTTGACTTTTAATAATTTAACCATTTTTTAAATTACAGTAAACTCTTGATTATCCGCGGAATTGGGTGGCGCTACTATCGCGGATAATTGATTTCGCGGATAATCCACAAAATTTTGAAAAAAGGGAACAAATCAACACAAATATGTACTTGAATAATTTATATACATAATAAGTAACACAAGCATACATTTTACAGTTTCTATGCACAATGGGTAACATAAAGATACTTATTACTTCAGGAATAATAAAATTATTCATTACTTACAAACTTGTAGGTTTATTTCTTTAGAAAATCCGTCAAAAGTGTCTGTTTCTTTGCACTGAAACACTTCTTCTTTATTTGCGATTGAAGTTTTTTAAGTACTATTTTATCACAAAGTGACGCGTCACCCTCTTCCTCTAGATATTGGATAAGTCCTTCAACGTGAGCTAAAGCTGCGTCGTGGCTCATTTTCTTTTGTACCTTATCATCTTCTTCGTCACTCTCTTCCAAATTCATACCTAACGCTTCTTCAATAATTTGGTCATCAGTTGCATGTTCGAAGCCTGGATCGTTAGCATCACAATTAATCCATTCAATGATATTATCTTCATCGACATTTTCTCCACCAGCAACAGATTTTGCTAAATTCGCTAAATTATGAACGGAAACTTCTTCCTCTTCCTTTTCTGATTCTACTAGAGATTTTTCTATACTTGGCAAAATCTTCTGCCAGGATTTTATTAATGTGGATTTCTGTACCGACTCCCAAGCGCTGTTTACATCATAAATGCTATCGAGAATCATGTAATCTTTGAAAAAACTTTTAAGATCATCTCCCTCTTCAATTCTTTTTTCCAGTAATTTCGTTCTGTATTTTTTCTTAATTGAAGCGATTACGCCCTGGTCCATAGGCTGGATAAGAGCTGTAACATTGGGAGGCAAACATTTTGCAAAAATATTTCCATCTTCTGATTTCAATTGTAGTTCTCCAGGGTGAGATGGGGCGTTGTCAATTAGCAACACAGCTTTCTTGGGTAAATTTTGAGATGCCAGATGTTTCCTAACTTCGGGAATAAACATTTCTTCAAACCATTTTATAAATACTGTTTCATACATCCAAGCTTTCTTTGTGTTGAAATAATGTACTGGGAAGTTCTCAGCTCTTGTTCCCTTAAAAGATCTCGGTTTTTTTTATTTTCCAATCACTACTAACTTTAGTTTATGGGATCCTGTAGCATTACTGCAAGTCATTATTGTTAGATGCTCTTTACTGCATTTATGTCCTGGAGCTTGATTTTCGCTTTGAAATGCCAGAGTTTGTGAAGGCAAACATTTCCAGAACAGTCCTGACTCATCGGCGTTGTATACTTGTTCGAAAGAAATTCCTTCTGATTGAAGAAATTGTACAAAATCTTCTTTGAAATTTTCTGCAGCTTGTTCGTCGCAACTTAATTTCTTGCCGCAAAGAGCTATTTCTCTTATCCCGTGCGTTGTTTGAATCTTGTCAGCCATCCTGACGATGCATCAAATGATCCCTCTAGTCCCAGCATTTCAAAAAATTGTTTTGCTTTTGCAGCAACAATAGGCCCTGAAACAGGCGTTCCCTCACTTCTCACTTGTCTTACCCAACGTAAAAGTTCTGCATCCAGTTCTTCAAAAGTACTGCTTTTCATACTTTTTCTTTTTTTCATCGATGAAAAGTTGTCTGATGAGGCTGAAAATTGCAGCACTTTATCTTTCTGTTTTAAAATGTCCTTAACTGTGCATTCTCCAATTCCATATTGCAAGCTTATTTGTTTTCTTGTAGCACCATTTTCCATTTTTTTAATCAGTTCGAATTTATCTTGAATCGTTAACACAACTCTTTTTCTTTTTTGTGACATTTTTCAAATATGTATTGAAAATGCAAAACTATAAAATTTAAATACAAACGCGAGCTTCTGTAAGACATGTGTTCACAGCTCAGATAAAACAAGCAAACTGGTGTGCTTTATGAAAAACGTGAGAAACAAAATCATAACAGGGGGGCGGCGGTGACTTTCAGTACCCGTACCTTGTTTATCAACAGGTGTGTGGCTTTGCGACACCCTCAAGATTAGCTGCACCTGCTTTGTGCACGTGATTGTTCCACGTTTTCAAATGGAAATCATATTTAGTAAAAAGGATCGAAAACTCATCCTACATCGCAGAAATAAGTTTCTTCTCAAAGATAAAAAAAGAAAAAAAAAAAAGAAATTTAGACTCGCGGATAATTGGGAGTTTACTGTATCTTACTTTTTATCATTCTACTTTATTTCTTTACTTAATTATTTTAATATTTTATTATATTGGAAGCATTCATTATAATTTTGATTGAATTATTACATTCAAATTACTGTTTAAAAAATATAAACAAAGCAATGACCAGAAATCCACAAAATTCTAAAATCAGCACAGCCTCTAGTTCAAAGTTGTGCAGATTTGAGGGAGTCTACTGTAAATGCATGTTTCAAATTTTACATAAAATTTTCCATCTTACCATTTTTATTTATTGGTATAATATTGAAATATTTGTGTACATGAATTTTCATTTTTAACGAGAGAAGTTGCATATAATTAATCTTACTTTAATTTAATTTAATTAATGATTTTACCAGGGATTTGCTTGGATTTTTTTTTCACACAATCATGTTTTTGTGAAATTGTAAATTTGTAAAAACTGTGAATGAAATGTAAAAAATGTAACCAGAATTTTGTAAATTAGAAATTATCATACTTAAGTTCTTATTTAGACATTATTGAGATTGTCTTTTGTACATATAAACAGCTAGATAATAGATTGATTGGTTATTGCAGCTATTATGCAACAGGTTATTTTATTTATTTATTTTTTTTTTTCTAAAATGATTACATTTGTGAAGGATTTAATTTGGAGATTGTAAAAAAATTCTGAGATGTCTATTTTTAAGAGAAAGAATTTTGTTAAAGTCATATGTTTTAAGGAGAAAAAACGGTGAAAGATCCTTTAAGACGGAGGTTCCCGAACTGTGCTCCGTGTGAACTGTCCAGGGGCTCCGCCGCGCTTTAGGAAAATAAAGAAAATTTGAACGAAACCAACATATTTAAATCAAGTTTTTTTTTCTTTTTTAAATTTGAACAGATTATTTTATTTCAAAAATATTTATGCATTGATAACTCTCTTGAACTATTATCTAAACTCTTTTAATAAACTAAATTTTAATTTCTTTAAAAAATTTCCGGTGCAATTATTAATTACTATTTGTACTCTATTATTATTTTTTTCCATCAAAAATTACGATAAATCGAGAGAAACAAATGCAGATTTAATGTAAGAAAGCGAGCAATTGTATTATGAAGAAAAATTTGGATATTTGAATTTCTCAACTCATTTTAGTGTGACTTGATGTGAACTTTTATCCAATAACTCTACGTTTCATGCTCAATTGTGTCATCATTTCGAAAGAAACCATTCTGATTTGAAAGATAAACCGCCTGATTTTATCCAATATGAAAGGCAAAGTAACGTACGCATGCTTCAAAAGCAACTATCACAACATTTGTTAACCATGTCAGGGGCAAGTAATTGTGTTTGTCTAACGTTGAATTCACACCACAATTTTTCAAAAATTCCATTTAAATTTATGAAAAGGAAATTTTACAGCATTTTTTCATCAAAGTTATAAAAGTGAAATTTGATTAAAAAATTCTGGTACGAATCTTTATTACAAGTAAGTGGGATAAAATATATCCCAGGGTATTCAAGGGGTTAAAAAAATATGAAATGGCCTGGTCATAGGCGCAGCCTTCACAGAAGTGAAATAGGCAAAGATATACTTCTACAACTAATTTAATTTTTTTTTTCTTTTGTCTTGTTTAATCACTGTGATTAATAAGGATAAAAAAAAAAATCTAAGATTAGTGATGGAAGTTTGCCTGGTTTGACCCGTCGCCCCAGTTATGTCGACGCCTTTTGTCTCCTTGGTGACTACCGGATAGTTTAACGAGTAGCTTCAGTTCATGAAAATAAAATTATAGAGACTCTTATAAAACCTTGTAAAATTGATATTTTCAAGAATTTGCTTTATGAAAAAATTGTTAATTTAGTGTCCAATATTCCCTTGTCAAAAACACTAGTTTGAAAGAGATTTCACGAAGCTATCAAGATAATATTCTTTGTAGATCACTACAAACCAATATACTAAGGGACGAAATATTTTTCGATGAATGCATCGGAAAACACATATGTGGACATGAATTCGCTGATAATGCGAAAGCAATGATTTGCCACAATGATGGAGCCACTGCAAAAATTAAAGAGATGGCAAAACACTGTAGAACCATCTATTGTGCTCTATATTGATAAATGCTATCCCCGAGAAAATCTCTTCTGAACTTATGAAAAGGTTGAATGCAGGACTGATATTAGAAGAACCATAACTCTAAACAGGCAAAACTTTTAATTAATGAAGAATGTGAATTTTAATTGCATATTTGGCCGATATGTTTAGCAAAATGAAATAAATTTATTTATCACTGCATCGAAAATCTGTCACAATTTCCCATGCATTACCAAATGTGTCTTCTTTTAAGATGAAACGTGTATTCCTCAGATTCTCAGGAAACGATGATATTTATTACATCTCTTGTTAAAAAAGAATGCAAACAACATCAGATTAAAAAGTCTACACACAAATATTTAGGGGCATCCTACAGCTTTGAAAATCTCGTTTAAACAACATTTTTCAACAGCTAAATAGAAAAGGCTTTGGACGACTTTAAATGTGTACTGAATATGTTCAGCATTATCAAAAATTACCCAGCTTATCAGCGTTAGCGTTTCCTTTCTACATTAAGTAACTCTGCTAAGTTCACTCCAACCCCCAGGAGATACTTTGTTTTTCCTGACAGGAGGGGTGATAGATTTCTTTTTTTTTAACCTTTGCGTTTCTTACCATTTCTGGTGCGGTTTTTTGATGGAGTCCTGAGATAAATGTGTCTTATTAAATATAAAAATGTCAAAAGTTTGTTACCACTATTTCCGAATAGTAATTTCAAAAATATCTTAATTTCTTGCTTAAGACCGCCACCCCCTAGAGTAACATATCTACTGATAGGTTGTTTAACGGAGTTACGTTCAGATACAGTTTTGTTAAAAATACAGTATGCTTCCCTGGTGGTGGAAAGTGGAACAAAGAGACCGCGATTTCATTTAAAGTAGGAAATCTGACAAAACAATCTGCTTGAAACTTTAAGATAATTTATAACACATAAGAAAAAGTTTATAAAAAATGGCACGTGAAATTTCGGGCAAATGGGTGGAGGGGGGGGGGGGGGGGGGGGCAGGGGCAAAATATTTCTTTGTTTTACCTTTGCGTTTCATATTGTTTCAGGTGCGGTTTTTTGACGGAGTCCTCAGATACATGCTACTTAGTACATATAAATGTGACAAAAGTTAAGTTACACTATTTCCAAATAGTAATTTCAACAAATATCTTAAATTCTTGCTGAAGACCGCCACCTCCTCGAGTAACATATCTACTGATAGGTTGTGTAAACGAGCTTTTGTTACGTATTGGCATAGTTGAAAATTCCCCTTCAACGATTTTCGTCAATAAACGGAAATGTACTTGACATCTTTTGTGCAGACCTGTATGATTTATAGAATCTATATATACGAAGCAATTAAATTAGTTAAGTTAAAAAACATACACTACAACCAGTGCTGCAGTTAGAAAAAAATATTTGTGGGAACTGGGGAGTAGATACTGATGCTACCAGATTTTTACTAAGCCAATTTAAAACATTTAGCTGAAAGCCAACTTTTTTAATTAACAGTTATAATTATTATATTCTAGTTTTCATAGTATTGTATATCATTTATCTAAAAGCAATATTTAATCAATCTCATACTAACATTTTCCATTATGAATCAAAGTTTAATTGAAATAATAGAAATAAATCCATATATTACTTAGTGACACATCTATCCTAGAAGTTTCCATAAAGAATGATAATGAGAGGTGTTGTCTGTGCTCTCTGATTTATGACAAGCTGTCTTGTCTGCTAATCTTCTTCCTGATAGCAACCAAGATTTCACATATGGTTCAGGACAAAATTCTTTTATGGAGGTCCTACACAGCTTAAGAATATAAGTGAACTGGCTCTTTCTGTAAGGAGTGAATTCCTCGCATTGGTCATGATTCATACAGCTGAATGCTCTTTTGCATTCAGACGTTGAAATGGGTATAGTTTTCTCAGTCTGGAGAAGAGGATTTAGCTCTCTAAGGCTCATTTCCAGGCTAGGTTCATTTCGCTTGAAAAAAATAAAAAGGTTTGTGCTCGTACACGATATATATATATATGAAAGGATAAAAAGCCTTTAAAATTCCAAATTTAAATAAAAATCTGAAGTTTCTTTCTCCTAACTTTAAATCTCATTCTAAAACCAGTTTTACCCCTTGTAACTTTGTTTCCCAGCAATACATCTTATTACTTTCAGAGATCATTTTAGGACGATTCTTAAAAGTGAAACTGCTAACCTAAGCGCTTTTTGCAGGCATCTGTGGGTAGGGCTGATACGTCACAGTCCCTGGGAATTGTGCGGATCTTGACTACAGATCAATCAAAACTTAATGAACCAATTAAATTAGATGTTCCTCCCAAATTAACAATTCTGCCCTCTGCTGGAAAATATTAGAATCTTCACCATATTACCCAGAACACGCTCAAAAAATGAGGAACTTTGGCAATTTGAGATGCTGGCTAAACTGACGCCAATGTAATCTCTCAAAATCTACGCTGTTGGCTCCAGGACCGGCGATCGGCTCGCAAATCCGATGTATGATGAGCAGCCTAATAAATGAGTTCGATTCGCATAAAGGGTCCCAAGTCAATTTCTTCGCCATCCTCTAGGACAATCCCACTGGAATGACATTATCTTTATTATTACAGAAGAAACAGTGTATACGAATTTATATATAAGATTTTGTAATTCTACGATTCATTTATTTTCATCATTTCAATTTAACGCAGTATGCGGACAATTAAAGATAACATCTCATTTTCTTTGCTTCCACATGTTATTATTAAATCTATGTTCTCAGCAATATCGCTCAGACTAATCCCTCTGGGGGAAGTCCTAGTTTAATCATTTTTGTGTAGATAACAGTTTTTATTTGTGCATAATAAGAAAAGCTCAATCAGTTTTTCAAGTATTTCTTTTTATATATAGAATTTTATGCAAATCCTTACTCATTTTATATTTTTGTGTATAGCTGAATATTACATTTTATATTATGTTATATTTTATTATTTGAGTTTTCAATTTTTAGTATTTTTATCCAGTATTTCTTTAAAAAGTTAATTACATATTAAAGAGCCCAAGTGAGTTGGCAGCCCTAACCACTTTTAAGAGACAAAATGGAAGGTCCCATCCTTACCATTTCATAAAAAAAAAAAAAAAAAAAAAACAAGATATGAGCAGGTATTTAACCCCTGTCACTTTTAGAAAACAGGTGAAGGTCTCGCCCCCACCATGTTCAAATATTTTTCATAATTCAATCATTGGTTTAGACATGACCGTGGTAACCCCACTTTAATCGTGGTAAATCCAATAGTGTCTAAACCCACACATACAATTTTTAAAGATGACCATGGTTCCACCCCATTAAGACTTTAAACAAAATATTTTTTTTAAGTAACTTCCACCAAAAACACCCCTCTACAGACAAAAGGGATTCAGTGACCTGTGCTATCTGAGCAAATATGGCAACTGTTGATAAGACAAATGTCCAGGCAATCAACAAAATACAAGATCATTAAAAAATTTGTCAACGGGTTGCCATGCGCTTCAAGAGCTGTGTCATAATCCTATTTGTTTGAACTAGGGTCTATTATTTTATTAAATTTTTTGTTTGTTTTATTTATTTAATTTTCCTGTTTTATTTATTGATTTTTTTTTCTTTTTGCCAGTAGTAAAATTCTTGAATTCTTAAAAATTTAGAGATTTTTGCTATTTGCCAAGAGCTGAGTGAGATGTAAATGTGGTTTATTAAATTATGACTTTAGTTTATTAATGCCACTGAGGAAAATGAATAATACCTCAGTCTGCAAAATAGTAAACACCATTGCTTACAGGTAAACTGCATCTGCATCTTCACACAAAAAATAAACATAAAGCTCATTTTTCTTTTTTTTTTAAATTTTTGCTAAAATCTCCATTGAGATTTAGGATATGCGAAAACCATAAATGGTTTAGGATGTGCTAAAACCTCCCTGAGGTTTAGGATAAATATTACTTACCTTGTAAATAGTCTTCAATATATTTTTCTTTATTTTTATTGTGCATTTCAATATTATTGTTATATTTGTTTAATGTTTACATCTTTTTTTTTTTTAAATAAATTTTATATTTCAACATATTTTTAACATTTTCACATTTCCAAATGAGTGAAGAAAGGTTTTCAATTTTTAAATATTTCTATAACGTGAATGTTTTGTGCATAAACCAATTTTTTTTCCCAGTAATCATATGTGAGTATCGTTTTATATTTAACATATTTTTTAATATTACCCGTATCTGTGTATTTTATAATAATTTCAATTATTGTGGACATCATACCAATTTATGCCATAAGGGACTAAAATACAGAACTTACCTCGGAAAATAAGGAAAAGACTCTTATATTATGTGCATAAATTTATATTTTTTACAGAGTCTAAACATTATATAAAAAAGGTGAAATATGTGCTTAAATACTCTAACTGAAAAAAGCACAAACTTGAGGACTTTCAAGTAAGAAAAATCAAAAATATTGTCACTACTTTAAATTGTATCATTTTATTATGGTTTTTTTTTTTTTTTTCTTTTCGATATATTTCTAGTATTATTATTGTTGTTTGTGTTTTCAGCTTTTCTTCATATTTTATGTCATTATATTATTCAAATATTATATGTAAAGTCCGATCGGATCATCTTGAGAGCCATATCCCAAACTTATATACTTCAGTTTAAAAATTTGTAATCTTAAATTTCTTCCTTAAAGTTTATACTTCAAAATTTAAATTTTAAATATATTTTCCAGCAGCAAAATTCAGTTCTCATATCTTAGCAAACTTAACTTTAACGTTACATTTAATTTAAATTTACCTTTAGATTTAACTTTAACCCTAATCTGTAATGTCGCACTTATCTGTTTTTATATTCGCCATTCTCCGTGAGAGTCCCCCTGGATTTGCAGGCAATTCCGGGTGGACCTGGGAGGGGGGGGTGGGGGGTGGGGGGTGATATGAAAGGATAAAAAGCCTTTAAAATTCCAAATTTAAATTAAAATCCGAAGTTTCTTTCTCCTAACTTTAAATCTCATTCTAAAACCAGTTTTACCCCTTGTAACTTTGTTTCCCAGCAATACATCTTATTACTTTCAGAGATCATTTTAGGACGATTCTTAAAAGTGAAACTGCTAATCTAAGCGCTTTTTGCAGGCATCTGTGGGTAGAACTGATACATCACAGTCCCTGGGAATTGTGCGAGTCTTGACCACAGATCAATCAAACTTAATGAACCAATTAGATGTTCCTCCTAAATTAACAATTCTGCCCTCTGCTGGAAAATATTAGAATGTTCACCGTATTACCCAGAACACGCGCGAAAAACGAGGAACTTTGGCAATTTGAGATGCTGGCTAAACTGACGCCAATGTAATCTCTCAAAATCTACACTGTTGGCTCCGGGATAGGCGATCGGCTCGCGAATCCGATGTATGATGAGCAGCCTAATAAATGAGTTCAATTCGCATAAAGGGTCCCGAGTCAATTTCTTCGCCATCCTCTAGGACAATCCCACTGGAATGACATTATCTTTATTATTACATATATACCTTTTTTTTTTTTTTTTTTTTTTTTTTTCAGTAACAAACCAAACATTTCTGGGAACGGCATTCCCACACAACTATAGCACTGACTACAACAGAAAACACACTTCCAACAATTATTGTTCATGTACAGTACTATAACTGAATTCTTTTGCATGTCCCTGTAAATGAATAATGAATGCTATGCACATCATGTTCTATAGCAAGCATCTTTTAGTGCACCTCAGTGATGTCTATCAATTTCAATATGTTTGAAATAGTGTAACATATACACTGTGAATGGTTTTCCCCCCACAAGCCGTAATGTAACGAAATTCTTTTGAATGTCCACGTAAATGAACTATCAACACTATGCACTTCATTTTCAATACAAAACATGCCATAGTAAACCTCAATAATTTATATATCAATTGCATGAAAATCCGAGTATATTTACGCGAGTAAACGCATTAACAGACAGACAAACTGAATTCATAAACACTTTTCAACATTGTTGTAAAAAAATGAGTGTATTTATATCTTCCTGTCTATTTACTACTTGAATGCAACATTGAAATGTCTTTTTCAAATATAAATATTCAAATCACATTTGGAGATAGTTTTATAATAATTAAAATTTAGTTTTTTGATAAATAAAAACTATATTATATTAAGGGGCCGTTGCCCCCCTGCAAGCTACGCTCGCCAACCCCCGTTCAGACACTGCAGAATCTAAAAGCATGCTAATTTGATCAGTATTAAAAAAATTAGAGAAGATTGTATTATAATGAAAAAACCTATAGCGATCTCCCTGTAAACGGGTTTTCATTCAATTCCCTTTGATTGCGAAAATTTAAGGCCAAATCAATTGTTGTTAAGACATCCAATAGTTGTTTTCGTGCTTGATTAAAGAAGACCAGTTAAACATTTGAAAGGAAGCTAAAATAAAATGAATTAAGTAAATTAAGGTAATGAGTCTTTGCCTACCAGTATTTTTTAACAGCGTTATAAAATGATTGATATAATACAGCTTACTACAATTTACTGCTTTAACCCCTTCAAGGACGGTGGTTCATTTTTGAACGACTTAATTTTAATTCTTAAATGCCACATTGACACCAGAATATTGGAATGAAATTTTTCCTTTTATTAAGTAAGTGAAGAAAAGCATTTTCATATTTCGAAATTTGTTTGTAAATTCTGGTGCCATTCATTGATTTCAACATTTTACGAATAGAAGTACCTTGCTCCTGAAAGGGTTAAACGCATATTAATGTATTTATTATTTTAAAGTTTCCTTTCTCTTTTAAAATTCACGTGTAAATACAATTTTCAAGACATAATTTTCAATATTTTTCTGCTTTTAACACTAACTCATTTAGTAGTAATTTTAAAGGTTTTTTTCTGTTTTTAATAGTCACGTGTAAATAAATTTTTAATCGCTAGGAAATATTATTATTTGCGCTGTTTTTAGAATTGAAAACAATCTCTATAATAATAGTCTAAGTCATGTGACCATTATCAACAGTTCCGGGAGGATCCCTTTACTTTTTATATTCCAGGTGGCCATTTTGGTACTTTAATGTTAGCCAGCCACAGGCGATAAGTCGCCAAATATTATTCTATCGTCATCATTTCACTCATATTATAATACTCCAAGTCATGTAACTGCCACAAACAATTACAACCCTTCGCTTTTCATAAGAAAGGTTTCCATTTTGATTAAAGAATCAAAGTTATTTTTTTGAATAAAACTACATAAAATTTGCTATGATCGCAAAGAATTCTAGGTACTTTTATGTTAGCCGGGTGCAAATCTCGCCAATAGCTTTTTTTTTAACTCGCCAGTTAGCATTTTTTTATTTTTCGAGTGATAAATTAAAACGGTAATACTAATTGGTTATCCCTTCGACCAAAAATCTATTGCCAGACTATAAGATTAAATGCTAATAATGGCTTATCGTAAATGTCACATTCACTTGACATTGAACACATTACACATATTTATTATGTCATCAAGTGTTTTTTAATTCGACGTTTTATTTGTATTTTTATTAATCTTTTACTAATTTATTTGTTTTTTCGTTATTTAAAATAAAAATTACGTCAATTTGTATAATTTGGTGAGCGGTTTGGCGATTTATATAATTTGGCGAAATTGGTCGACAGGATAACTAAGTAGTACCATTAAAACATTGCTTTGAATTTCAAATTAAATGTCAGGATTTGTTGCCTTATTTAATCGGGTTTGGCGTGATTTTTTTTTACTACAATTTGGCGAAAACCTTGTTTTCGAATACCAGTTGCAGATGTATTTTTAAGTTATTTTCTATTATTTTTCAAATGAAACAACAATAAATAAAAAAAATTAAATAATAACTATAGAACAAAACAATTTATAACATTTTTTTAAATAAAAAGAAAATAAATGTAAATAAACATTTATTAATAAATAAGCAACAATAGCCGGGTTACCATGTCAGGCAAAATAACATCATTTTGGCACCATTAGGTATCCTGGTGCATATATGACATCTGTGCCTCTATTTTTCTTTTTGTTTCGTTTAAAAAAAAGAAATAAGTGAAAGCCCTTAATTTTAGACTTTTCAGTTTTAAATGAAAGTTTTGTATTAAATAAAATGGTAATGAAATACAAAAAAAAAGCATTGTTCTTAGCATACATTTAAGGAAGGCCAAACTGGTCACCAAATTAGTTTAAAATAATAACCTTTACTAAAATATGAAAAAAAATATCTGTTACGATTAAAATTCGAGTTGCCATCATTAGAAAAAAGTATTTAAAATTAGAAAAAAATTAATATTTCAAAAACTATTTCGAATTTAAAAATTCTAATACTAGTTTTGAGATCTGCGGATCAATACCGATTTTTGGTGTTAATTTCATCGCAAAGTATTCCATATTTTAGGAGAAATCGCCACAAAAAATAATCAGTTGTTTAATCTGTCGTTTCATAAATTCGTTACATTTCAGTCGTTTCATAAATTTGTTTCATTAGGATTTTATATATACAGGGTAGATTCCGTTATTTAAAGTAAAAATTATGTCAATTTGTAAAATTTGGTGAGTAGTTTGGCGATTTATAGGGTAAGGTGCCCTATTATCATCCCCTAGTCACTTTTAGGCTCTTGGAAGTTGTAATTTTCAGTGAAAATCTACCAAATTTGGATTTTACATAGACTAACTACCCATGCACATAGAAACATAAGCAAATGTCGTACAAAAAAACTTTAACAATGCGAAAAATTGTTTTTTCAAAAGTATCTAAAAAATGCAAAAGAAAAAAAATGGTCTCAATTTCGTCCCCCCAAAAAATCTAATACGCCGAAGCTTAACTTATAAGTAAATCAAAATTTATTTCTAAATAACTAAGTAATTTAATTTACAGTAAAGTAAGACCAGGGTTCATACAGAGTTGGGAAGAAAAAATCCAAGGAGTACCCAAAAAATCCAAGGAGTCCAAAATGTTTTAAGGATTTGCCATTTTTTTTGTTGTTGTCGATATTTTAATGAGCTGCATCATTATGTGGTATGCACACTCCAATTTTTAATGCTCAATTTGGAGAGAAAAACATTTCAAAAACAAATTTTACTTCATTAGAATGTAATTGTTAGCGCTGAAATTGCACAGTATTCACAATATATTGCTTATTGATTTAGTAAATTTAAATACAAAATTGACAATCAACTTTTTTATGCAGTAACCAATGGTAATGCCACAGGAGTGATTCTGAGTAAAAAAAAAAAAAAAAAATTCTGAAATTTCCAGCAAATTTTCTGAAAAGTTACAGCAGGGGGGGGGGGGGGGGAGATAGGGAGAAATCCACTCCCGACACTAGCTATGCATTTTCTCCGTGGCTCTTTGACGAAATTCGCGTTTTTTTCGCGATCTTTTGACGAAATGTGTTTTTTTTTCGCGATCTTTTGACGAAATTTGTCGATTTTTCGCGATCTTTTAACGAAATTTGTGGGGTTTTCGCGATCTTTTGATCAATTTTTCGGTTTTTCGCGATCTTTTGGCGAAATTTGTGGGGGTTTTGCGATCTTTTGACGAAAATTGTGGTTTTTCGCGATCTTTTGACAAAATTTGTCGATTTTTCGCGATATGTTGACGAAATTTGTGGGGGTTTTCGCGATCTTTCGACGAAATTTGCCATTTTTTCGCGATATATTGATGAAATTTGTGTCTTTTTCGCGATCCTTAGACGAAATTTGCCGTTTTTTCGCGATCCTTAGACGAAATTTGCCGTTTTTTCGCGATCTTTTGACGAAATTCGCGGGGTTTTCGCGATTCTTTGACGAAGTTTGCTTTCCCCCGCGATCCTTTTACGAAATTGGTGATTTTTCTGCAAATGATTGACAAAATTTATTTTTTTAAGCGACCATATGTCCGAATTTTCGGATTGGTGACCGATTTTTTAAATTTTTCGGAAATGCATGCCTTATATTTTCGGAAAATTCGGACTAGAATCACCCCTAGGTCATATAAATAGAGATTAGTCAAACGCCAAACACTTATTATGTATATCACATACATGGTACATCTTAAAGAAAATTTTAAAAGGCAAAAAAAAAAAAAAAAAAATACTAAACACAACATATAAGAAAAAAATATAACAAGTTTTGAATTTATTCTTTTAGAAATTTCTTTTGAATTTATTCTTTTCGCGATCCTTTGAGGAAATTCGCGTGTTTTTTGGGATTTTTGAAGAAATTCGCGTGTTTTTCGGGATCTTTTTAGGAAATTCGCGTGTTTTTCAAGGAAATTCGCATTTTTTCGAAATTTTTTTAAGGAAATTCGCGATTTATGCGATCTTTTGAGGAAATCTGCTTTTTTTTTTTCGATCCTTAACGAAATTCGCGTTTTTTCGTGATCCTTTGAGTAAATTCGCATTTTTCCGCTGTCTTTTAAGAAATTCGCGTCGACACTTTTATAGTCTTACACTACACATACTCTTACTACACAGGGTTGGTAAAAAAACAAAACAAAAAACCCGGGTTTTTTGGTTTAAACCAGGTTTTTTTTTTGGTTTAAACCGGGTTTTTTTAAACATATTTTCCTATTACATATGCATGCACATTTATTGATAAAAATAAACATTGTTGGATATATAAGTAATATAACTTCATTTAAAAATAATTTAAATTAAATAATTACAATCAATTGTGTAGAAAATTGAAATCATTTAAAATTTAAACATTTTTAGTAAAAGCTATGTCTTCTGTTCCATGAATAAAATGCTCTGCAGAGTGAAATATTGATAACTTGAAAATCTTAATAAACAATCTTTTGATTACTAGTACAATAAATAAATATATGGTGTAGTTTCATAAATATAATATACTTTTCCATGGCTATTCAAAATAATTTCTTTGAAATATTTGCAACCTGAGATATCTGATTTTTCTGTTAGAACACTACATGAACAATTATCTTTTATTGAAAGTAAAGCTTTTTATAAAGAATTCCTGGAATGATTTGAATTTAGCAGTAGGGTCTTTACACGTTTCAAGAAGTATTGTGTATTGTCATTTGACATTTCTCCTCAGAAACTGCCATGTTAAAAAAAAAAAAAAAAAAAAAAAGAAAAGAAAAGAAAAGGCAACAGTAAAATAAACAAAAATACCTAGTTACCAGCTTTTTAGACTACTGAAAACATTGATCTTAAAATGGAAAGTAGATTTATAAAAGTTGTCATCCACTAACACATTTAAACAGCCATCAGACTTAATACACAGGATTTTTTCTAAGCTATTTTATAATATGTATTACTTTTATATGTCTAAACTAAAAATTAATAATATATATTTCTAGGTATTTTTAGGAGACTTTTTTCTGTTACGTTCTCATGCGAACCTTATCTCGATTTTTACCCATTTTTTTGTCAGATCTAAATAGTGGATTCAATTATGCAATAGGCGATTTAAATCTCTTACTGCATATTTTAGTTAAAAGTAAACAGGTGCTTCGCTAGCATTCAATTTTTCAATGTCCTCTTATTCGACTTCATATCTTGAGTTTCTTTTTTATTCTTAAGGCTGTTCTAAAATCCGAAAGGGCAACTTTATGACATAAATAAATTTGAATTTATTTTTGTTTGGAAATGCATGAAACTAGCAGATGCTGTTGTCCAGAAACTATGTAATAAAACTATGTTTCTAGAGTTTTTTTTTTTTTTTTTTTTCGCAAACGCAATAGATCTTTCAGAAAATAGTGTCGAAGTGGCATTTTGAACCGAATTTCCGTGCGAAAGAAAAATAACTACTCAAGGAAGGTTAAAAACTTAAAAACATCTTTGTCACATGATCAAAATTGCTTATAACTCAATAGGTAATTTATCAAAAATTGGAAAACACAGTTTGATTCCAAATCGTTTCCAGTCAGGCCTTCTGATTTTATCTTTCCGTTAAAAAATGAATTTGTAAATGTGTCAACATTTTGCGCTTGGTGAGTAGAGCAGTTGAGGACATCCTTAAAAGATAATCTCCCCAATCAAGAAAATTTTCTTTTGCAGCTTGACTGAAATCTTAAAGGTCATTTTATGTTATTAATTGTAAATAATCTGTGTTTTCTCAGAGGAAAATATTTTATTCAAAATATTGAATATTTTTAATCTATTTTATCTTTGCTAGATTAACATGTTTTAAATTTTATCTTTAGAGCTTCAGATATGTTCATCAACACATGCAATTTGCATTCTATATGCATACAAATATAACCTAGACTCACTATGTCTCACGGTGACTGCTTGGATAAGACTGTTAAAAGTAGAAATTAGTTATATCCAATAATTTGAAACACTTAAATTAAAAAAATGAGAAAATATTATATTAGATCTTTTCTAAAAACCAGTTGGTTAACCAACTGATTTAAACCGTGCCAATATTGCTGGTAACAGAATAAAATCATAATGCCCAATAATAATATATGCAATATAATGCCCCAATCCCAATGTAGGAATGCAAGAAAAACAAAAAGCTTACTAAGCCCAATAGCTATGATACAACAGAGAAAACTCACAGCCAATCATTCATTAGCATACAGAACAAAAAGTAACCAATGGAGAGAATTACTTATGATTATGTCATCATTGAACATTGAGGCATATGTAATTCTTAGTAAATCTTAACTAATCAAGCAATCTAAGTAGTAAAAGTATTTTTAGCTCAAATCTGCCATTTTGGCTATTTTTAAAAATAAAAGGCTTAAAAAAAAGAAGAAAAATAACTAACTACTTGGTTTTTTCTTCCCAGCTAATCCTTCTATATATAAAAAAAAGTTTTGATTTGGAAATGGACCAATGAACATCTGCGTAGATATTCCGGGTAGATCACATCCACTTTGAATGCTTAAGCATGGCCTTTCATCGTTAATATTAATAAAACTGTTGCATACAAAAATATGAAAATCGGTGGTATTATAGAGAAATGTTTGATAAATACGCTGATGCAGACAGTTTTCAAATCGAAGAATTATTTTAAGAGATATTTAATGCTAAAGTTGGACAAAATCGTTCCATTAAAAAAGTTTTATTGGAGCAAAAACTATACATGAGAATTTAATCAGTTTTAGATCATTTTATACGTTATAAGTTCCCGATGTGTAGATTGCATTTATTTTTCTTATTTGACTCATTTTTTGATGTTTTATTTCAATTTTAAATTGATATTTTCAGCATTTCTAGAGATATTTTTTACAAATTTTAGAAAATGTTATTAATTTAAACTGTTGCCAGTTGCATAAACAGCGCAAGCAATAATGTTTACTTCAAATTAAAAATTTATTTACACGTGACTATTACAAACAGAAAAGAAACTTTAAAATTAGAATTAAATGATTTACATGTTAAAAGCAGGAAAATTACGTCATAAGAACCATAGGCACAGATGTCATATACGCGCATTTTGGTGCAATTTTTTTCCGCGCCAAAGTGTCGTTATTTTGCTTGATGTGGTAACCCGGATTATGTTGTTCATGCTGTTGATGTTTTCGCCAAATTGACAACCGAAAAAAATCGCGCCAATATGGGGCGAATATGACATCTGTACCCATCCGGGTTACCATATCAAGCAAAATAACAACACTTTAGCACCAGTTAAGTACCTGTTGCGTATATGAAATTGGCGTCAGAAAAAATTTGCGCCAATATATGACATCTGCGACGAACCATATCTGCACTTGAATTTTAAAAGAGAAACAAAATCTTAAAATAAAAAAAATCATTATTATGCGTTAAAACTTGTAATTTGAGGAAATTACGTCATATTTAAAATGGCAAAAAATATAGCAAAACAATTTAAATTGAAATATATATTTGTGCGAGATATTTTGAGATAATCTTTTCAACTATTATCGTGAATTCGAAGACAGCGCAAATAATATTTCCTTCTAACAACAAAAGTATTTTCATGTGAATATTAATAAGAGAAATAAAACTTTGGTATAAATTACGTCAGATTTAAAACGATACATTTAAAATGAATTATTTAAAAAAACTATCTTATAGCGCTGTTAAAAAATACCGGGAGACAATGACGCTGTTTACTTAATTCATTTTACATTAGTTTATTTTCAAATGTTTAACTAATTTTTTAATTAAATACGAAAACCGCCATTGTATCTCTTAACAGCAGCAGATTTGGTCTTAAAAATCCCCAATCCAAGGAAAACGAATGGAAACTCGTTTACAGAGAGATCGCTACTGTTTTTTTAAATTTTAATTCAATATTTTTAAAGCCGATCAAATTAGCGTGCTTTTTGGATTTTGGTGTGCCTGACCGGGGGTTGGCGAGCGTAGCTCGTAGGGGGCAGAGCCCCCTAGTTTTAGAAAAATTAGTCTGCTATGTAGATTTAAAGCTTATAAGAAAAGTTTGATTGATTAAAAATGTTTGTCACCTTTACAAATTTATTAATTCATCATTTTTCTAAACCTTTGCTTGTAGCTTTTGCATAACTTGGATTTTGCATTTTCAATAATGTGTAAAATAAAAGAAAACATTAGGGAAAAGGAGAAAAAAAACCACATGAAAAAAAAACAGCGTGGTTTTTTTTAAAAAAAACCATTTGATTTAAACCAAACAACCCTGTTACTACAGATAGACACTTTTATATTATGAAAGGCTCATATGGGAAAAACACAATAGGAAATAAAAATGGTACACATTATCTCTGAAAGATTGAGACCTGAATCTGTTATGGTCTTGGTTTTAGCTCCTACTAGCATTGCAGCTATTCATATAGACAGCAGAACACAGCATTAAGATTTGAGATTCTAATCTTAACACATTCTGTTGTTTATTCGCCAGTCATTACTGCTCTCTATAGTGAACATCTTGATTATACTGATGTTTTCAATGACTTTTGATGGTAATATAATGGATGCAATTGGAAAACACTGCAAAGAGGCTAAATCTGTCTTTCAAAAGTCATTTAGTGGCTTATTTTATTATTGTTTTGAAAGTAAAATAATAGCCTGTCAGACATGTGAAACTTTAAATTTTGTTTACTGAATGTAACTTTCAATAAAAACTTTCGATTACTCACAATCATTTTCTTTTCTTTTTAAATGCATCTTTACACGATAATTCTGACAATTCGGCTTGATGAGAATACTAGTTAATGATGTTACTTGTAGAACACTGATAAGTAACATCAATACTCTCAAAACAGTAGGACTGATTTAAAACATTTATTTTGTCTTTGGTACAAATAGCACACCAGGTTTTCTATTTATGGTATGTAAAATAAATAAATAAACATGTTGTTCTGTAGAAATTTGTTTCGTTCAAACAGGATGGATGTGATCTGTCCTGACCCATAAAGTTTCAAAGAGCAAAAATAAAATTAGAAAAACAAAAATCAATTAAAGATTTACATATAAAGTATCAGTCAAAAAGTATTTATTATTTCAGGATTTTATAGATTAATTAGATAATTAAACTTACCTAAAGAATCTATTAACCAGTCATTTACTCCATCCTTAACTGCATCACAAGATGTATGAGGAGAATACACAGCGATAGAATGTTCAATGCATTTCATAATAATACGATCCTTCCAATTAGAATTTTTCAAGGATTTTATTGGTGCAAATATGGGTGGATGATATGATATTATGAGGTTTGATTTTGTGTCAAGAGCTTCATCCAAAACAGCTTCTGTCAAGTCATTTGTAAACAGCACAGAAGAAATCTTGAAAAAACAAATCATATTAGTAAACTATTAAGAAATAACAATACTTAAACAACAGCAGACAAGTATGTTAGAAGCTTAGGATTAAAATTTTTTATAAGGAATAAAACTACAGATCAAAACCATTTATTGTTAATAGAATGATTTGATTTTGCTTCAATGCACACAAAAATAGGTCTTCTTCAGGGTTTATTAAGAAAATTCTATTTAATAACAGATTCTCTTTTATAAAATGCCCCTTAATAAAAGAGACCCTTTCATGAAATTTCCTTTCATAAACGAGGGACCTTCACAAAATTCCATTTTATAAAAGTGAACTCCTCAATTTATTTCTCTAGGAATTGAAATGCAGAATTTGTGAACAAAAAAAAAAAAAAAACAAACAAACAAACAAGGAAAGCTTTAGCAGGAGGACTTAAAGTTAGTAATATTAATAAATGTACAGCTTGGATTTGCCTTTTTTGCTACAAAATTTTATTTTTCTCAAAAATAACATTGCAAAAAGCACAGAAGAAATTGTCGGGGGGGAAAAAATCAATTTATTAACCAGTTGTACTCATTTTTCACAAAATGAAGAAACAAGAGGTCCGGTCACAGTTTTTTTTTTTTTTTTTTTTTTTAATTTCCTAGTCTTGAATTTCATAGTTTCTAAATTGTTTCTGTGTGCAAGTTTGCTTACACTTTCACCATATATCTTTTTACTTTCTTCTATCTTTACAAGAAGAAAATATTGGATTTGTGAAAAAAATTTACTTCCAGTTTTCGACAGATTTATATGCTTTAGAACTTTAGAAGGTCCTGAACACGATTTGACAGTTTTTAGAAAATGTCTATCAGTGAGTGTCTGTTTGTGAGTCTGTATCTCTATGTGGTGCAAATTTTGTGGGTGCTCTATCTCAAGAACTAAAGCATGGAGTTTAAGGAAACTTCAGATTCAGTTATATACCTTGATATAAATTGGTGCAAATTGCCCAACAGGCAGTGCTGCATTTTTCACGATTTCTGAAATAGGTCTCTACTATCTCAAGAACTATTGCATGGATTTTCATCAGACTTCAGATACAGGAATACCTTGATATGATGGTATTTATTAAGAAAATTCTATTTAATAACAGATTCTCTTTTATAAAATGCCCCTTAATAATGCCCCGTTGGTGCTGATTAGGTTTTGGTGAAAACTGCGTAACAGGTGGTGCTGATATGTATAGGTCAAAATTAACATTTTTTACCCACTGGCCAGTACACTGATTTTTTTCACTGGCCAGTTTTTTTTTAACCACTGGCCAGTAACAAAGTTATGTACACTCCATACAAAATTGTGTTTTTTCTAACTATCAACATTGTAATTTATTAATATATATTACTTACAATTTGATATGATTGCACTCAACCGAAAAATTTTATTTTTACTATTAATTGCAATGAAATAAATTCACAAGAAATTTTCAGAAAGGTTACAGCAGAGGGGGACCACCCCCCCCCCCTCAGACTAACTAATATGCATGTTTCTGCGACCATTTAACGAATTTTGCGTTTTTTCACGATCTTTTGACGAAATCTGCGTTTTTTCCGCGATCTTTTCCCAAAATTGTATTTTTTTTGTAATCTTTTAACAAAATTTGTACGTTTTTTTCGTCATTCTTTGAAAATATTTGTATTTTTTTCAAGATTTTTCGACGAAATTTGCGATTTTAGGCGATCTTTTGACAAAATTTGCGATTTTAGGCGAACTTTTCACGAAATTTGCATTTTTTCCGTGATCTTTTGATGAAATTTGTATTCTTTTTGCAATCTTTTCATAAATTTTGCAGTTTTTTTTCACGATCTTTTGGCGAAAGTTGCATTTTTTCCGCGATATTTTCACGAAATTTGCGTTTTTCCACAATCTTTTCTCGAAATTTGTGTTTTTTCCGCGATCTTTTGACGAAATTGCGTTTTTTCCACGATCTTGTCACGAATTTTGCGTTTTTCATGCGATCTTTTCACGAATTTTGTGTTTTATCCGCGATCTTTTCACGAATTTTCACGTTTTTCTGCGATACTTTGAAGAATTTTGTGATTCTTCTTCGTGATTCTTTGTCGAAATTTGCACTTTTCTGCGATCTTTTCACGAATTTTGCGTTTTTTCCGCGATCTTTTCACGAATTTTGAGTTTTATCCCCGATACTTTGAAGAATTTTGTGATACTTTATGCGATTCTTTGTCAAAATTTGCTTTTTTTCCGCGTTTTTTTCGACGAAATTTGCGTTTTTCCACGATCTTGTCACGAAAGTTGCATTTTCTCCGCGATCTTTTCACAAAATTTGTATTTTTTCCATGATGTTTTGACATAATTCGCGTTTTTTACGTGGTCCTTAGGCGAAATTCACATTTTTTCGCAATTCTTTGGCAGAATTGGTGATTTTTTTCTACGAACGATTGACGAAATTGATTTTTTTTCGGCGACCATATCAAAATTAGCGATATTTTTATGTCCGAATTTTCGGAATGATGACTGTTTGTTTTTTTTTCGAAACCGAATGCCTTAAATTTTCGAAAAATTCGAGACAGAATTAGGGATTGACCGAAGCAGCAATTTTGCCGAATACCGAAGCTTCGGTATTCGGCAACCGAATACTTGAAACTTTTTAATACGCATTTTTGCATATATTAGCTTTTTTAATAAGCTTTAAGTGAAATTAAATTATCAATAATTTCGTTCAGTTACATTTTTATTCTTAAAATAAATCTAATTACACAAAAAAAAATTTAATGACTGCTTTCCACTCACAAATTCGTTAACCCATCACTTATTTTTTATTATTTTATCACTAGTCAATACCCAAAAATAACCTATGAAAGTATTAAACTATACAGGGTATTATTAAGGATAAGGATTGTCAGAAAAACAAAAATTCATTCTAATACAAAGAAACAGTGTTGTCATTAAGGTGATTTACTGATTGTCTAAGTCTAGTTATAAACATATGGAATAGAAATGTTCTCAAAATACAAAAGGTATCATATCAATTAGTACATTTAACTATTTTCTGTCAAATTATTGATAGAATATTTATATTTTGATTAATATTTTAACATTGTGGTGATGAAAAAAAGAAATTTGAGTGATTTTGATATAATGGTTATAAAAGCTATAAGGATAGGCATAGGGGTATACTTATTTGATGAGTGTATTTTCTTTAATATACACCTTAGATATACAGATATGAACTCTGATTTACTTATTTGATGTGTATATTAAGAAAATACACATTAAATAAATTTAAATTTTAAAAAAAAAAACTAATGTAGAAGTAAATAAAATTAAATGATAAGGGAAAGATGCACATCTTCCTTACTTTTTTTTTCTCTGTTGTAGACAGTTGTTTTGATTTCACACCTATGTAGGCTATTTTAGGAAGGAAAAAGTTTTTTTTAATTAAAAATGGTTTTTGACTTGTTTTTAGGTGCGTTCGTAGTTATATAAATACGTAGCACCTATAGTCATCGTTCAGTCCGTCCGTCCGTCCGTCTGCCTGTCTGTCCGCAAATAACAGAGCAAAAACTACCCAACCGAATGGTCTGAAATTTTAAATATATGATTGTTGCAAAATTTTGTCGAGCCATTTCAAATTTTATGAAAATCGGATGTATAGTTTAATTACAGGGACAGTCAAAAGTTTTTCTTTACATTACGGCCAATGGGAAAAATTATTGCAAGTGCATTTTAATGATGTTACAGCCTTCCGAATGGTCTGAAATTTTAAATATATAATTGTTGCAAAATTTTGTCGAGCCATTTACAATTTTAGGAAAATCGAATGTATAGTTTAATTACAGGGACAGTCAAAAGTGTTCAGTTACATTACGGGGAATGGGAAAAAAGTTATTGCAAGTGCATTTTAATGATGCTACAGACTATGCACTTTATGAAGTGCAAAAAATTATACATTCGGTACAATATGGGGTATAAAAAATAATTTTTAAAACTAGTTATACTACGAACGCACCTCATTTGCCACGTTTGACGAGCAATTTCCAACTTGTTTGTAGTGCAGCTGAACTCTGAACTCGTGCACATAATATTGAAACTCATTGTTCAGCCTATTCTACTGCTAAGTAAAAGAGAATTCTTCTACTTCTAAGAAAATACTTATCTGCAATTATTCGGCCGAATACTTAATATTCGGTTTACATGCCGAACCACCGAATACCGAATCAACTATTCGGTATTCGGTCAATCCCTAGACAGAATCACCCCTGCTACTTTCTTTTCTTACTTTCGGGAGAATCGCCGATTTGGACGCCGTAAATTCCGAACGAATTTCACCCCTTTCATCCCTGGCATCGATCTTTCAACCATCGCGTTTGGCGAGTAGAGCCCATTGAGTTTGGCGAGTGAGGACAATAAAGTTAATCACCACGTTTTAAGTGTTACTCGACGCCTGACGAGTGTTAATTTTGTGCTATACTGATATGTGGCATTTGTCACAACTTTTGCAATAGCTCTATTTCAAGAACTAATGCACGGATTTTCATCAAACTTCAGATTCACTCAGACGTTGATATAAGTTGTTGCTGATTAGGTTTTGGTCTAAATTACCCAATACGTGGTTCTGAAATAGTGCATTTTTCATGATTTCCGCAATAGCTCTATCTCAAGAAGTAACGCATAGGCTTTCATCCAACTTCAGATTTAGTTAGACGTTGATATAAGTTGTTGCTGATTAGGTTTTGGTGCAAATCACCCAACATGTGGCACTGCTATGCTGCATTTTTCAGGATTTACACAATTTTAGCAATAGTCATATCTCAAGAACTAATGCACGGAATTTTATCAAAATTCACATTCTGTTATACCTTGACATAAGTTGGTGCTGTTAGGTGTTTGTGTAAATCACACAAAAGGTGGCACTGCTATGCTTCATTTTTCATGATTTTCACGATAGCTGTATCTCAAAAAGTAATAGGTACACAGAATTTAATCAAACTTCATATTATGTTACACTAGGGTATAAAAAAATCATGATTTTTTTTAAAAAATAAAAAAAAATCGGATTTTTTTTTATTTAAATCAGATTTTTTTGATTTAAATCGGATTTTTATGATTTTTTTTCCCAGCGTTCAAATACTGAATAGCTACCAAGAGTTTTAGGTTTCCAAAACAATTAAACCACTAATTGCTAACATAATCTATGTTTTTACACTTTAATTAATAAAATTATAATTATTAGTTAGTAATTACAGAAATTATAAAAACTGCAAATTAGTAGTTTCATTAGGTAGTATCATATAATAATGTCATATACATTAATATTGTAATAATTATGTAAAACTTTATAAATACTAGTGATATTTATTAAAATTATTAACTGCATTTTATATTAAATAGTTAACACTACTTCCAATTAATAATTATTAAACAATTAACTCTCTAATTAGGAACATATTATGCATTTTTAAGCCCTAATTATTAAAATGATAATAATGTAGTATTCATTTTAGAAAGAAATAGGGACAGGATGCTAGTTCCAAAAAAAGGGTACTATTTCATGAGGAAATATGTTAGTAATGTCTAATGTGTTTAGTAATGATATAAAAAAAAAGAAGAAGAATTTTTAGTATGATAAATAAAATGTCCCAAATTTTTAATAATTTTATGAATAACAAATTGAAAAATACAATTAAATAACATATTTTAATAATATCCTGTATTTTCTAAAGAAATAAAGTTCCATATTTTTGCAAGATCTTGGCCACATGAATTTAGAAATATTGTTGAATGGGGAAGTTTTTTACAAGAAATCCCTGGCTGTAACTGCAGGTGAATTTCAACTATTTTTGTAAGGCACGGTGCATTTTGCCAATTTCAAAAGGGGTATGGTGCAGCACCATTAAAAAAAAATCCTAGAAGAAATAGCATAATTACAGGATTAATAAAAACTGCAAATAAGTAATTTCATTAGTTAGTAACACAAATAACAAAACTAGGAAATATTATTTGCAGCTCGTTTTGCATTTGTATTTAGGAAAATTACTGTAAACCACCAAAATCTAAACTTACACACATGTATGTATATGATAACCAAAAGAATTATGAAAATGAGTTAAACCCATTCATATAGGATAAATATAAGTTAGCCACTTATATCTGAAATCCTCAAAATATTTAAGTAACAGCACTATTACCTCTCAGAATGAATTATTAATTAGCATTTTGCTGCCTTTTCAATCCCTAATTATTATTTTTTATTTGGTATATATGAGTTACAAAGTTAAAAACTTTTATTCAACCTATACCGAAGAAGCTCTTGCTGAGCTTAGCATTTTTATACCAATTATTTCTTTTTCTCTTATGAATTCATTTAAATTTAGCTTTGAAAAGATTTCATTCTTCTTTAACTTGAGATTGCTATTAATTACTATTTATTCTTTTACTTGTAGAAATGTATTACACTAGCTATGTGTAATTTTATAATAAAATAATGCATAAATTGATTACCTAAAAGAATTTATAACATTGCAAATTATATTAGATTTAAATATCATTTTTAAATGAAACTGCTTTAATTTGGATAAAAACTCAAAAACAATGCTTTTTATAAACTCAACTGTTTTTAATTTTTTACAATACTCATGAATTAAACTTAGAAACAATTATTTAAAGTTCTTTTTTTGTTTATTCATAAGTCAAAATACCTATAGAAACTTTCAAATTATGTTTATGTTAGATTTTAATACTTTTTTTGACATTTTAAACATTTAGAAAATTTTTGATTTAAATCAGTGATTTTTAAAAAAAAAATCGGTTGATTAAAATCATGATTTTAATCGCTGATTTAAATTAACTGATTAAAATCATTGACACACTATGTTACACTTTCACATAAATAGATCCTTGTTAGGTTTGAGTGCATACAACGCTACAAGTGTCACTTTTATGCTCTTTGGGTTGGGAATTTTGGTTGCAGACATCTAAGAAAGTGGGTGCCAAAATTCGATGATTTGTTTGAAAGATGCAATGCTTATAATCACCTTTTTAAATGAACTCAATTCAACGAATCTATACCTTTAGAATCCTCATGATAGGCATAAATTGTCATTTAATTTTGATACTGTTAGCAAATTTAGAAGTATTAGCATGTATGAGATAGAAAAAAGTTTTCGCATTGGCACATCTGACTAGTTTTTAAGTGTTTCTCACTAAATTTCTTTTTTTTTTTTTAAGTTACATTTACCCATTTTAATAATACAAATATTATGAATTATACAAAGTTTACCCCAATCTAAAAAGGGGGCAGGATGCTGCTGATGTGAAAAAGGCACATTTTAGATCCACACAGGTGCATTTAATGTTTAAAAGTTAGAACTCTCTTTTCAAAAAAACATCACTGAATCAGTTTTTACCATGCAAGTAAATTTTAGACCGAGGGTCATGAATGGTGCTATTTTTTAGATGTGATGCAAAAAGGTTGCGATTTCTTAAACCAAAGACAGGCAGGGTGCAGCACCATCCTAAAACTGCCTGGGAGAAACTCTGGATTATGTTTATTAGGTTGTTTGAAATTCTTTCAATATGAAAAGGTATGTGATAGTTAACAAACACAGAAAGATGGACAACATTCGTCATAAAATTTAGGATTGGAATCCACATATTCAATTAAAAATACAAGGTAATTGCTTCTAAAACCAAACCGAAATTTTTGTTCATAAGTTTAACAATATGTTATACAGAATGAAAAGTTGAGGCTCTAGCACAGTTGCTTGATGACCATTATCAGAACATCTCACGATGTCATCACACGTAAAACAAGATAAGTCTGTTGAAAATTTTGTTAAAATATCCTTGTTGTAGTTAAAGTTGTGGACGAATACTGGGTTTGGTTTGGAGTGAGTTACACTATAATTTTTATTTTTACAGAATAAATGGATAGTAAGAATAGGTTCTATGACAAATATTATTCATTTTTCTATGTACAATCACTTTCCTTTTTTGATGAAAATATTTATGAGCAGCATGTATATTTAACATTAATACAATAATGAATTGCCCATAAGCCGACGACACATTAAATAAAAAAATTTCAAGCACATGGATCCTACATAAGGGAAAACAACAAAACTAGCAAACTTTTCCATTAAATTTCCTGAAAATCATGATTCTCATTATCTGTATTACATTAGGTACTACAGGGTACTTGTTTACTTTCTTATTGACCATTTTCTGTAAACAAAAATTTGTTGTCAATAAAAGTGATTTAATGCCAAATATGGATAAGCTTGATGTCACTGACATAAATAACATATATGTAACATAGAAAAAACCGTTTATCCAAAAACAGATATAACACATTAAAGATATATAAATATAAGATGAAACCTTGAAATTACCTGTCAAGCAAATTCATCAAAATGTACACCAATAATTCCGGCATCAAAATTCATCTGTCAGTCAAAATAGCACAAAATAATAATTTTTTTTATTAAATCGGCACCACAAAAATTTACTTGTATGAATCTAGGTGGTGATTTGCAGTTCCCCATTTATTTAAAAATTTTTAAATCTGTATTTTATTAACTTTATTTTGTTGAACCACACAGTCTTTCTATGTTTTGTGTTATTAAGCACCAGTATATTATTAAATTTGAATTGCCATAGACTATCTGTTTTTAGATAAAGTTTCATGTTGTGCCTATTAATGCAAATTCATTTATCTGGCAAAAAACTCTAATCTTAAAAATACATTACCACATCTTTTTCATGCCAGGTGGATAGATCACCGTTCAAAATTGTAATTTAATGTATATTTAATAAATTTCCATAAAATCATTAAAAATGATAAATAATATAAAAGCTAACTAAAATAATAGAAAACAGAAATTTAGTATACATTTATTGTATGTAACATTAAATTGACAGCTTTTAGTAAAAAATTATATTAACAATGGTAATTTTATTTCCAGTGGTTTGTTCGCCAACCAGAATGAATTATAATACAGTAGACTCCCTTAAATCCGTGAATGCCTAAAATCCGTGCATTTTTTCAGATGTAAACAAAGAAATTTACAGTCAAGTTGCAGGAACAAAATTCATGATGGTACCGAAATCAGCGACTACCGCTATGTTTTTTTTACTAAATTTTTTGTTATTCATTCTCTTTTGGTTATATTACAGCTGATTTATTACTAAATAAATTTACATTACTTTTGATTTTGATATAAATTAGCATATCTATATGATGACATATCGATCTTACGATCACTTTACCACTAGATGGCAGCATAGGACTTTTGGAATCGAAATGAATCGATTTCGTCAGTAATAATTTAATATTTTTCTAAATTTTTATTTTACATAATTATTTTAATAATTACTTACATTTAAACTAATAAATTATTTTAATATTTTACTTATTTTAATGTTTCACTTTATTGTAAGCATTCATTATAATTTCCCTTGCTTAACTACCAATCAAATTAATGTTTCAAAAATGTAAGCAAATCAATGACCAGAAATCCACAAAATTCTAAAATCCGCACAACCTCTGGTACCAAGCTGTGCGGATTTGAGGGAGTCTACTGTATTATAAATATTATGTAATATAATATATTGTATCAATGAATATAAATATATTGCATCTATATTATATTATTACTATATAGTTACAGTGGCACCAACTTTGAAAAATATTGGGCTTGAAGAGCAAATTATTGGGTGGGCTCGGGCCTATATAAGTTGGTGCCACTGCCTTTAATATGGTAACTATATAACATTAACTATGTTCTTAAAATGAAGACAGCTAAATAAATAAAATGTTACTGTAATTAATATTTTTGGCACCAGATTTTGTTATATGGTCGACAGAAAAGTAAATACCCAACACAACACAGATATACAGAATAAATAGCTAAATAGTATATATTTACTTATTTTTTAATTAATCTGAAATACAAAGATTTTAATTTTAAAGATTTTTCAGAAATTAAATACATGCCTTTTTTTAAGCATTTACACAGAAATAAAAGAATAAATTTGTTGGTTTAACTTTTATTGAATAAAATATAAATTCTGCATATCTTATTTATTTTCCCGTTGGTCAAATTCTATAAGAATAATCTGTCACCAAACAGCCAGACTTATCAGCAATATTAGATAAATATGACATTAAAACCCGTACATGAGATAGTCCCTTGGATTTATGTAACCCACACTAATTTTTGTCAAGCTAATTTTCAAAAGTTTCAAATAGATATTCTGATATTTAATCTGTCACCAAACAGTTTGATGTAACTCAAATACAGTGAAACTTCCATTTAACGAAGTCTCATCGTTACACTTAAACAACACTTCGTTATGAAGAAAATTCATTAAATAGAAATCAACTCAAATTCATGAAATTTTTATAATGAAATACACATGCATAAAATGAAAAATACACATAAAATGGAAATATAGGGAAAACGTATTTTATTTCAGTCTATAACTTTTTTTAATGTAATGTAACGAGATGAGAAAAATTTAATTAAAATAATATTTTAAAAAACACATAATAAAGAGATGTAAACAAAAACTGAAGCATAGCATAACTTTTCTCTTTTTTTCTACGTATTCCAGTTC
Organism: Maratus speciosus; assembly: GCA_963932465.1. NCBI lineage: Eukaryota > Metazoa > Arthropoda > Arachnida > Araneae > Salticidae > Maratus > Maratus speciosus. The sequence goes on from OZ010792.1 coordinate 42,209,663, forward strand.
TTTAACTTTAAATATTACTTTGTACAGGTTTATATTACATCTATGTTTTGGAATGCTACACGGACATTTCTATTACTGGAGGTAAAGGAGTAATTTTCCTATAGGTACTCAATAAATTTTCTTATCCAAGTCCAAGTTTGTACAGGTTTCTTATAAAAAATACGTTGTTCAGAAAATCTTTCGTACTTTTGTAAGTACTACCTGAAAAATTCATCTGTAACATTCTCGTGGAAGTGGAATCCTCTTCTTATTGTATTGAAAGCTTTTAGCCTTTCTTTTTTTGAATGGAAATTATTAAATAAATAAATAATTCCATTTTCATACTGAAATAAATTCATACATCCATCGCAACAGTAACCTCTCTGTTTGAACTTGCACACATGAAAATGGAATAAACTTCATTATATAGAATATATTTTTCATAATATGTAGATTGATATACATATTAATGGTTTTTAAAGTAAAGGTTTAGCAGAAAATTTCGTTAGGTGGAAAACTTCATTAAATAGGGACTTCGTTAAAGGGAAGTTCAACTGTAATGACAAAATTTGAAGAAAGAAATTATATTGCTCTTTGTTTGATCAAAAAAAGAGTAAACACAAGTAACATATTTTTTTTTTCCAGTTAATTCTTTGACCAGCTGTCAATAAAATGCAGTTTACAAAGGAAATTTTTGAACTGTTCATTTTTTAATAGATTAGCTTGCTACAGTTATTCACATCACATTGCCATTGTTTATCCATTTTTAGGTAAAAGTAGTGATGACTCTAAGCCGCTTTAGCAGGGCGTAGCGCCTGGCGGCCCTTTTTATTTCTTTTTTGCGACCGGCGGCCCTTTCAAACCCTTCTGATGCCCCCGGCATCCCTTTTTAAAACTTCCTATGATCCCCGTGGTAATTCAATTGATCCCAGGAAAATATCGCAAATTCTAGAGACTCTAAACAAACAAGTTCAAAATATTTTTGTGAACAAGGTACAAGTGCGCTTTTTTTTTAAAAAGTGCCCTTTTTTAGAATAGTGTTCCCTTTTTGAAAAAATGTACCCTTTCTTAGAATAGTGTTTGTTCCCTTTTTGAAAAATGTACCCCCTTTTTTTAGAATAGTGTTCCCTTTTTGAAAAATTTCTGCCCGTCGGCCCTTTTTTTTCTAGAGTCAACATTATAAAAGTATCATATCAGATGGCAGAATCGTGTAATTTTAAATAATACCCTTTACCACATCTCATTTTATAGATGGAAGGTCCTAAAATTTTATTGATACTTTTATGTTAGCTGGTCTAGGTGATAAACAGCTAAATATTGTTCCCATCATCATCATTCGTATTACATTCATTTAATTTAAAATGCAAACCTTTGTTCAAAACACATGCATTTAAAATACATATAATTCGTATATTTAGAACAAACGTCTTTCACACATTTCATTTAGAATACAAAGAAAAAAAAAAAGAAAGAAAATAATAATAAATAATCCAATAAACCAAGTGACTTTTTATTTCAATCAGGGTTGGCATGATTTAAATCAGCTGATTTTTTTTAAAAAATCATTTGATTTAAATCAATTTTTTTTTTTTTTTTTTTTTTTTTTTTTTATGTTGGAAATTAGCAGAGAAATAAGAAGTGGGTGTAAATAAGTAGCAGGTGTTTTTCTGGTATTTCCAGGAGATTGCTATCAGAAAGAATGTGGCAGGTACAGGTTAAGCCCAGGTGATTACAATCCAAAATGAGGATTGTTACCTTGCCGAATGGAAAATTTTGGGTAAAAAGTTAGAAAATGTATTAGATAAAGATATAATTACAAAATTTAAAGCAAGATATGAACAAGCTATTAATGGCTGTCATTTTGCTGGAGTTTTATTAAGTCCCTCTGTTTTAAATCGAAATGAAATTTCACTTAATGTAGAGGAAAATAATGAAGGTTTGGCATTCATTAAAGAAAATTGTTCAAATCTTCTCACCACCGTAGCACATTTTCAAGCAAAAAATGGCCCATTCCAAAAATTACCATTGCTTGAGAAAAAAAGTTTCAGTTATTATGACAGATTATGATTGGTGGAAGTCCTTTTATGTAATGGGATGTAAAGAGAGAATCAGCGAAATTGAAATTGAATTTATTTACCAAATAACAACAGCCGTGGCTTCATCTGCTGGAGTAGAAAGAGAATTTTCTTCGTTTGGACTAGTTCATTCAAGTCTTCGTAATAAATAATGAGTGGACAAAGCTTCTAAATTAGTGTTTTTGTTCAAACAATTAAATCCCTGATTTATTTCTATTTGCTTAAAAAATATTGAATTAATTGTGATTTTTATCCCTTAATAAATAGCTTGCATTAAATGAATATTTAATTTGTTTTTTAAATTTTACCATTTTCTATTCATTTACAACATATTTAAGTTTATTTCTTATTTAGTGTGTACAATTCAATTACAAAATAATAGAATGGCTTTAGATTAAAGCCTAGATGTTTAATTTTTAGTATCAATCAGTAACTAGAATATAGTATTTTCTTAACTATATAATTATTTCTTATGTTATTTTTATAAATTATAAATATTATTTATTCTTTTTTAGTTATTTATTATAAAAAACTGCTCCATGTATTGTAAAAACATAAAAACACATAATTAAAAATAGAATTATAAAAAAATCAAATAAATCCGATTTAAATCAAAAAAATCTGATTTAAATAAAAAAAATCTGATTTTTTTGATTTTTTAAAAAAAATCATGATTTTTTTCCAACCCTGATTTCAATATAATATAATAGTAGTGATTTTAATTTAAACATGCAAAAAATAAAGCTGCTTCAGCCAAGAAAAAAAAATGACGAGATTTGTGCCCGGCTAAAGTACCTTTTTATCTTTGAAAATGTGAGAGAAAAGCTGAGAAATAGCTGTTAGCATGTTTTATTATAAAAATCAGGGGTGCAGAAAATGTTTTCACTCCGAACATTTCCCCGAATCCATATGAAAATTACCCCAAAATTTTACGATATGTTATAGGCTAACATAAATTCTATATTACCGTAGGTATAGAATTTTTTTTAATTTTCAAAACTTTCTCAACTTACATGCGAGTATATATACGGTACATATTATCCTGAGTAGAGATGCAAATTTTCCGGAAAAGTTAAAGTGGTGGAAGAAAACCGGTTTTTTTCCAGTTTTTTTCTGGAAAAATAGGAAAAATTGATTTCCTATAAATATTTCTCAAAAATAAGTTATATTTTCTTAAAAAGTATTACAATAATAAACTTTTTCAATATTTTTGCACACTAAAAAAAATTATTTTCCCTTTATATGCGAATATGTTATAAAAAAAAGAGAGAGAGAGAGAGAGAGAAAGCCAGCTTTTAAAAGTTTATCCTTTCAGTCTCAGAATTCTGGCAGTAGCTTAACTTGCTTAATTTAACATCAGTGTTTGTATAATGTATATCATATGTCTATTGAAGTGATTTTTCAGTAGCACTTGTTTAATTATATCTGTAGAGCTAATTTAAAAAACAAACAAACAAAAAAAATCTTTAGTTTCAAACAATATTACTGTAGCTTTAACCCTTACCGGTGCAAAGTAATTCTGTTTATAAAGTGATAAAATAATGGACTGACACCGTAATTTATAGACGAATTTATTATAAAATAGGAACTTGCTTATTTTCAAGCATATTATAATAGGAAAATTTTAATTAAATATTCTTGGTGCTGTTTGTCAGTTTTGGAATTAAAATTAAGTGTTCTTTTTTAAGGACACTGCCCTTGAAAGAGTTAAAACAATTGCAAACTGTATTGTACATCTCATCTACATAGTACCTACTCATAAAGGATGCCAGCATAAAAGAAACAAATTACAGTAGTTCTGGTATTATTTTACAATATTACTTCCCTCCCCTACAGTTATAATTTTCATTTGCTGTATATGTAGTTCTGGTACAGCTTTCCAGACTTAACCCAAACTATGTTTAAGTAAGATTTAGATCCTTAATATTGAAAGCGGTATTGTATTTTTTTTTTTAAATGAAACTTTTAAAACGGGTGGATTTTTCCATATGTTTAAAAATTGTTTTCAAATAGATTTTTTCGTGTAAATGGGTTAGGTTCCCTTAGAAAGACCCCCCTTCTAGGGCCTATTATCCCTCGTGCTGATAACTGTCCGTCAAAAACCAACCAAATAGATATTTCACAGAGATTTGCCTACATTTTCTTTACAAAGTTTGTATGAATTTATGTTTTTTGAAAATACATTTAGACAATTCTAAGAATCTGTATTTCAAGAAAAGAAAAAAAATGATACATAATTTCAACTGCATGTTATTATCAAAAGAAATTTTTCTAACAATACAGTACCGGACCTCAAATCCAGAATCCTAAAATCCGGATGACCCAAAATCCGGAATGGAAAAAAGAAAACTGAAATTCCGCGATGATCTCGAATAAATATTTCGTAAAAACGTCCATAGATGGCACTACGTGCGCGCGTAACACAGTGCCGAGCCAAACTAGACTCAGTAATTTTATTTTATTGCAATGTTTTTCATTCATTAGTTTTAATCCAAATTTTCTAACAGAATTATCGTAGTTAGTGTGTGCACACATTTTAAATTTATTTTAAAAAGAAACCCTATTCTTCATTTATATAGAAAATGTAAAAAGAATAAATAAATAACCACAAGAAAGAATTATTTTTAAAAAGGTTTGTAGAATATATTTATAATATTTATATGTAAAAATATTTTACAACGCCCTCTCCCCACTTTTAATATGTTCAACAAATTTCATTTTTCGAAAAAATTCTGTTTGTAAGCACTGTACCAAAAAATTATTTTCTTTAACTCAAAGAGAAAAAAAAATCTATGCTAAGTTCCTTTCTCCATAACAAAACAAGCTGTCCATCAAAAGCTAATGATCACATTCTGATAACGTTGACTTTCCACTTCACGCAGTTAAATAAACATGTTGAATAAGCAAAACAAACAGCGGATAGATATGTCGTTTTTCTTTACTTTCTTTTCATCTAGTGGCCTTTTCTTTTAGAGGTACCCTAGCTTTCTAATAACTTATCATAATTTAATAAAAATTTGTTACACAAGCTAATTCACTATTATTGTAACTTGCTGAAAATTTGAAAGAAATTCGTCAATTAGCCTAATTCGGTTCTCGCAAACAACGATGTATTTTCATTTTCTAAAAAATGTTTTTATGTTCCTAATAATGTGCAGACTTGTATAAAACCAAAAACTTTCTGCGCACATAAATATTGAATCAAAAATTTTCTGCACATTAATTTAATGTTTAATAAAATAATGTGTTATGCTACTTTGACGGTATTAATTTTAAACAGTAGTTTCAAAATAATTACGAAAATATTATAATTAAATGTAATAAATAATTTAATTAAATTTAAAATGCATTAATATTAATTGCAGAATAATTATGTTGGCTAAAAAATTATAAAGCTAAAAATCCATGATAAGAAGGGGTGAATTCTTATCAGTTATTTTGCCAATGCATTTAGAAACAGCCCAATCCTTAATATTTTGATTTCTTCTCACAAAATGCAATAATGGACATTGCTTCTGAAACAATTGAATCACATTTTGTAAGGAGAGGTCCATTCATAGGTATCATCATTAAAGAGACAGATGATTTTTTATTGCGGTACTTTGACGAAATTCTCATTTTTTTCACGATCATTTAGTGAAATTTCCGATTTTCCGCGACATTTGCGGGTTTTTTCGCGATTCTTTGACGAAATTTGCACTTTTTTTCTCTTATCCTTTGACGAAATTTGCATTTTTCGCGATCTTTTGACGAAATTCATGCTTTTTTCGTGATCTTTTGGCAAAATTCACGCTTTTTTCATGATCTTTTGACGAAATTCATGCTTTTTCATGATCTTTTGACGAAATTTGTGTTTTTTCACGATCCTTTAACGAAATTAATTTTTTCCGCGGTTTTTTGACGAAATTTGCATTTTTTCGCTATCTTTTGACAAAATTCGTGCTTTTTCTGCTATGCTTTTGCGAAATTTGTTTTTTTTCTTTTACGTATTTTTAGATAAAATTTGTTTTTTTCGCGATCCTTTAACGATATTCGCGTTTTTTCTGTGGCCTTTTGAGGAAATTCGTGTTTCTTTCGCGATTCTTTGACGAAACGCGTGCTTTTTCCGCGACCCTTTTACGAAATTTGTGTTTCTTTCGCGATCCTTTAACGAAATTAGTTTTTTTTCTGCGATTCTTTTACAAAATTTGCATTTTTTTTTTCACTAACCTTTGACAAAATTCACAGTTTTTCCGCTATGCTTTTATGAAATTCACACTTTTTCCGCTATGCTTTTACGAAATTCGTTTTTTATCTTGTGCTTCTTTGACGTAATTTGCATTTTTTCTGCGATTCTTTAAAGAAATTCGCGTTTTCTCCGCGGTCCTTTAATGAAATTAGAGCTTTTTATGCGATGTTTTGACAAAAGTGGGTATTTTTTCTGCGAACGATTGACGGAATTGGTTTATTTTCGGCGACCATTTTGTTGAAATCCGCAATATATATCAGTGATATTTTTTATATCTGAATTTTCAGACTGACGGCCGATTTGTTTTAATTTTCGGGACCGAATGCCTTAAATTTTCAGAAAATTCGGAACAGAGTCACCCCTGTCAAACAATAAATAAATCGTACATAAAATTGGGGAACATTTTTAATTTTTCGGTATTGAAGAACAAAATTTACTTTTTTTTTTTTCTAAGAAATTTTCCGCAAAGTTCTGAACTTTGCGGAAAATTTTCCGTGCACGGCGTGCGTCTATATTATACAACTCTGATAATGTGATGTGCAGGATTAAAAAAATTCTTATCCTTATTATAAATTATTTTTTTTTAAATTTATGTTTATGTTTGTTTACTTATACCTCATATGGCAATCCGCGATATAGATTCCTAGGCCTAACTCGCGAGCAACAACGCATTTTCATTTTCTAAAAAATGCTTTAATATTTCTAAGAATATGCAGTAATAGTATTTTTTTTTTAACTTATTTTTATTTTGAATTACTTTTTGTAATTTGTATTTTTGGCTTTATTTACACTAAGCCTAACATGGCAATTCGCGGTATAGATTGCTTCGTGGCATGTAAAATTTTGCCAAGGGCATGTACTGTATCTGTTTATTTATTGTTTTGGTTGAGGACCTAAAATCCGGAAAATTCTGAAATCCAGAACGGCCACAGTCCCGACCAGTCCGGATTTGAGGTCCGGTACTATAGTGAAAAATTATAGCCATGCGAATAAAAATAAATGCATGTTTCAAATTTTACATTAAATTTTCCATCTTACCATTTTCATTTATTGGTATAATATTGAAATACTTTTGCACATGAATTTTCATTTTTAACGATTCGAGAAGTTCCATTTAATTATCTTACCAAAGATTTGCTTAGATTTTTTTTCACACGATCATGTTTTTGCGAAATTGTGAACTTTTATAAAAACTTATGAACTTGTAAAAAATGTCAATGAAATGTAAAAAATGTAATCGGAATTTTGTAAATTAGAAATTACATATTTATGTTCTTATTTAGACATCATGGTCCTTTGTACATAGTATAAACAGCTAGATAAAGATTCATTGGTTATTGCAGAGCTATTATACAACAGTTTTTTTTCTTCTAATTCTAAAATCATTATGTTTGTGAAGGATTTAATTTGGAGATTGCAAAAAAATTCTAAAATGTCTATTTTTAAGTGAAAGAATTTTGTTAAAGATCATATGTTTTAAGGAGAAAAAACTGTGAAGGATCCTTTAAGAGACTCAAGTTCTTTCTAAAGAGATCCCAGCTTACAGATAAGATTTTTCATGTTAAGGTTTTCATGAGGGACACTAAACATGAAAAAAATATAAATAAAAGTATCTGAATGTAACAATTATAAAATTTTGACTACATTATTTTATAAATGAAATGTCAATTTTTCCAATTTGGAAAAATTGCAAAATAGGCCTTCGGAAAAAAACTGAAAAAACCGGTTTTTTTCCGAGCATTCTCATCTCTAATCCTGAGTCAATTTTGTGAAGATCAACATAGGGATCTTTTTATTTGTAGAGAAAATTTTTCTATCTCAGAGAATTGTGTAATTCATTATTAAAATCGAAATCAATTGCATATTTTTTCTGCAGAAATTCCCCAGCTGGCAAAAATTTATCCCGATCCTAGATCGCCGAATCGGACATATTCTGCATCCCTGATCAAAACTAACTGGCTTATCCACAAAAATAAAACTGGAATATTTACATTACAAGTGGCATGCAGTGAACAGTTGATGGAATGTGGCATTATGCTTAGTGTTGATTCTAAGCCGCTTTAGCAGGGCACAGCGCCGGGTGGCCCTTTTTTGCACCTGGCGGCCCTTTTAAACCCTTCTGATGCGCCCGGCATCCATTTTTAACACTTCCTATGATCCCCGTGGTAAATCAATTGATCCCGGGAAAATATCGCAAATTCTAGGGACTCTAAACAAACCAGTTCAAAATATTTTTTGTAAACAAGGTACAAAAGCGCCCTTTTTAGAATAGTGTTCCCTTTTTGAAAAAATGTACCCTTTATTAGAGTAGTGTTTGTTCCCTTTTTGAAAAATGTACCCTTTTTTTAGAATAGTGTTCCCTTTTTGAAAAATTTCCGCCCGGCGGCCCTTTTTTTCTGGAGTCAACACTAATGCTTATGTAATTGGCAGGGTTGCAAAAAAGCCGGCTAAAATTTAAAAAAGCCAGGCCGGTGGCTTTTATTGGTTTTAACCGGCTTTTTTTGGCTAAAATTGGTCTTTTTTGGCCATAATTGGCTTTTATAAAGTGAAGCATTGTAATTATAAACTACACATTTTAAAGTGTTTTTAATTAGTTTTAATGACATTTAATTGATCTAGAGTTTAATAAGCAACCCAATTTCTGAATAATGAAGACATTAATACTGGAATAAAACTTAGATGGTTTTGCTAGTGATTTGTAGTCAGAATTGCAAATATGTCAGCTAAATTTTAAAAGGTCCATACCAACTGCTTTATCTGGTTTACACTGACCTTTAACTCCACTCCCCCCTCCCCCAATTTTTTTTCATTTTTACTGCTTTATAAAATTGAAGAGGACAATGGTTACTTAGTTACATGTTTTATTACTTAATTAATTTTAAGAGCTATTAATATACAAGTCTTATTTTATTTCTAGTAAACATTCAAAATTATACATAGTCATGAAATAAAAACACCATTTCTCACTATTAAAAATATTATAAATAGCATATGCATGAAAATGTTTAGCAACAAGATTTTCAAAATTTTATTTAGATATTTTTTCTTACCTGTTTAAATGCTCTATTTTTTATACACTTATGTACCAAACTCCCCTCAAAAATTATATCCTTTCTCATTTCTCTTTTAACATATGAATAACTTAATCTCTCCATGTGGACACATAAGAATGTTTCTATTTTGATGTGATTACATTTTGCCATTGTTCAATTAAATATAATCTTTAAAATGTGTAGTATATGTGGAGCTATGTAATATAGAATTTCAAAACGCTAGTTTGGAGTCTAACTTATATCCTTTTCAATATTTATGACTTTTTTTTCAGACATAATGCCTTCAAAGTTGCCTTCTAACATTTATAAAAACTTATTTATTTGACAAAATTTAATAAAAATTTATAATTTTTTTAGTAGAAAATATTTATAAGTGTATTAAAAATTAATTGATATAAATTTAAAACGAATTAGCTGTAAACCAATTTTTAAAAATAAAAACCGGCTTTTTTCAATAAAAGCCGGCTTTTTTTAAGTGGCTAAAACCAAAAAAAGCCGGCCGGCTTTTTTTGGCCTGGCTAAAAGCCGGCAACCCTGGTAATTGGTGTGTTAAATTGCATCGTTTGGTAACAAATTTGGTACTTACGTATATTATTCGTGCCAGGAAAATAGACCAGACCAACAATGGGAGTTAGGAATGATATCGTGAGGGGGGAGAAAGATCCAAAATTTCCAAAAGATTGATAACGTTATATATGTACAGCTCCCTAGCAATATAATAAATCTTACCTCAGTTTTGTTAGAATCTATAAGTAATCCAGTATTATCCCAGGATTCAGCCAAATAAGCTGGTACTCTGTCTTCAAATATTTTAATGACTGAAGAGAGATCCATGTAATCACGTTTTAAATAAAGAGTTCTTGAAAATAAAAAATATTTACGTCTAACGAATTGAAACTTGTAAACACGGTAGAATAAAGTCGTAGAAATTAATTGTCTATTTTTCACTACCCAAAAACATAATTTCGTAAGTTTTGTACCACAGTGCAAGATTTTGGCTATGTTCATCAGCACATGGGAATATATCTGACTTTTTTAGAGACTGGAAAGTTCTAAGAAATGTTGTTGTTGTTGTTGTTTTGGGACGCGAGCGCCCAGACCATGAGGCATAAGCTTTTACCCCTGAAAATCCAGTATCAATCTAACAACAAAACAACGATTTCCGTATCAAAACAAAATCATTCACATTAATTTCACACGAATCGTTCACAAGAATAATCATTCACTTCAGAGTAACTTCTCAATGGATAACAACCAAGTTATTCCCTCACACTATTGGCTATTTTCCTGTTTTGGAAGATTCTTTACTTGTGATATTGCCGAATATCATGTCAAACCTTTAAATTTCACAACTTGAAATGTTTTAACAAATTACAAATGCGCGGTTTTTAAAATTTGTGTTGGCTTTAGTTTCAGTTTGTTTTTAAAATTTATTGTGTATCGATGATTTGTTAATCATCCAAAAATGAGAGCTAACTGTGTTATATGCTCCGATATATTTGATGAAATAAATTCTATTTCAGCTGCACCTTGTGGTCATGTTTATCATGCCAGCTGCTTATCAATGTGGGTTAGTCAATCTTCTAGAACGTGTCCCCAGTGTCGTTCCCGTACCGATTTGAAAAGTATTCTTAAACTATATTTTAATTTTTTACCCAAATCTAATGCAAACTCTTCTGATCTCGAAAATGAAATTACAAATTTGAAAGCTCAGTTAAGTGCTAAGAATGTGGAACTGGTAGCTGCTAAAAAATTGAGAGATGATACTGTTGTATTTGTTCGAGATGCAGAAAAAAGAGCTAGTGATCTGCAGCAAAGAGTTTATAAACTAGAGTATGAAGTTTCTGAATTACGTTTGAAAGCAAAATCAGCTTCCAAACTTGAACAAAAAGTTTTAAAACTTGAAAAAATGAATGCAGCTCTCACTAATGATTTGGAACTTTTGAATAATGTTCAGACAATTGTTAATGGCACTCAAAAAGATGCTGAAGATATTTTAAAAGAATATAATGACAATTCGCAAACTGCAAAGCAATTGGCAATTTATTCCACACTTTTGAAGCGAGAGTTACAGAAAGTGATTGAATCAAAAAATAAGCTTGCAGATTTAAATAACAAATTAAAGTGTGAAAATAGCCTATATGCTGCAAGGATAAAATCTTATGAAAGTGCCTTGGAAAAACCAAGAAATTTGTTTCAAGGAAAAATGGTTACACCTGCCAAATTAGCTTCTCCTTTCAGCTCACGCGAAAATCTCTTTTCTGCTGACACTCCTTCCACTAGTAAAGGCAGTTCTGTTTCGGAAGAAATAGATATATCACCTCTGTCAGTTACATTTAATAATAAAAATAAATTCAACATGTGTATCAAAACTTCAACTACTGTTTATAAGCCTGAATCAAGTAGTCAGAATAATTTAAAATTTACAAACATGACTTCTGTAGCTTTGAGAAAAAAAACTGATGACAGTTCACTTATTAGAACTGGATACAATGGACTTGGTGGTCATAGCAACTTTATTGGTACATCTGGTATTAAAAAGATAAAAATTACAAAGAAAAAGTGATATTTTGCTGCATCTACTACAATTTCTTAGATATGTTTGTTTAGGCTTAAGAAGAACAAAACATTTTTTATCCTTATAAATTTTTTGTAAAAATTTAAACTCTTAGAAATTGTAAAATATAACTAATATAGTACTATATATATCTAATTTTACGCATTAAAGTAATATGTATGGATTATTTTCTTTCTGTCTCTTTTGTGATCTATTAATAAAATTTAACAATATTTTGTTTATAAAAAGGTTAGCGTTTTTTTAATACAAATCTTTGTCAAGATATCTGAACCTAGATTATGTCAACCATAAACTGTAGCTTGCTCTATTTTTCCAAGAGGGTTATGAAACTTTCCAATCTTGTTTTGTACTAACTCTCTTTTTTCAACATCCTGTGTATAGATATTTTTTACATTTGATTCTTTAAAATCAGAATTATTCTTTTTTTTAGGGTTTCGTTCATCTCATGAAACCCTTATAGTTTCGCTTCATTGTTTGCCCATCACAGCACCTGTACTCTGAAACTATTTAAGTTATAGACTTGAAATTTTTTAAATGTAGAACTGAATTCCTCCTGTCATACCGAAAATTGTAAAATTTTGAAAAAGTCGTATATTATTTTAATTAAATTCAATTTTTTTTTCTGATTTCAAAACATAATCTTAATGTCAGCATATGGGTTATTCTCTGCAATAGTGCAAAAAGTGCTTCCCAGCCATATAAATGCTCTTAATTTTATTACATTTTTATTTATTTTTATTTTTATTAGAAGATCTAAACATAGTTTATTAGGGGCAGAAAGTAAAATTTAAAAATAAATAAATTTAGTATTTTTAAAAATATAATATATATCATGCAAACATCATTCCTCACCTTTCCCCCACCTGTACTACCATATTTTATTGCCTATTTCTTTCCATCCAGACATAAAAATAATTAAAAATACCCTAAGCAAAATAAAGTTCTTATTTGATACATTACAAAAAATAATAAAAATATTAATTTTTACTATTATTATATAGTCTACTCAATCAATTATATGTTTCCCCATGTTAGACCATCATTCCCTCACACATTGCTATTATCTCAAATATCTACCACTAATGAGCAGTAGCAGTCTAGCATCCTTCACAGAGAAGAAGCTATTTTGAGCACTTGTCAGTCCAGCAACATAAATTGGTGTTGTAAGATTTTGTTAATTTTACAGAATTTTTTTTTAGTCAGTATATCCAGAAGCGTTTTTATTAGCAGTCATTCCCTCACACAGAATATTAATTTTTTTGTAAATATCAAAAATTTTAATTTTATCATACATTATGTATTAAGTGTTTCTCTTAAAGGAAACAGTTTGGATTTCTTCATAATTTTGCATTTTTCCCCTACAACTAGTAAAAATGTCTTATTTCATCATTCCCTCACATTTTTTATTTTATTTTTTCCACAAATTTTTATTTTTTTTTTTTTGTTAAGTCAAATTTTTAAAACAATTTCTGTTGCTATTAAAATTTTCAATAATTGACTGATTTCTTACCATTTATCTAATTTTTATGAAAATTTACATATGCATCATTCAAGTCAGACTGCTGGCCAAATTTGCAAGTATTGTAGAGAACAACCCATATATCAGAGAGTGTCTGTAGCACAGTGATAAAGTGTTTCTCTTCCACACAGAAGGTTGTGAGTCCAGATCTGTCAGGTGGAACTTTAAAATTTTTATTCTTATTACACTTCATTTTCAGATGGATTTAATTAAAGGAAAATTCTTTTTTTGCAGGGTTGGCTTTTTACCGGTAAAGAGTGTTTTTTACTAGGACATTGTAAAAACCTAAGGATACAGCAAATTCAGTCTTGAAATGAATTTGCAGGTGTGGGTCGGGTAAGCTCCAAGGACAAAGTTTAGTAAACTGCACTAACATTTGTAGAAACTACATCATTTGATAATATTTGTAACCATATAGTTTTTTTATTAAATAAGTGTGATAAAAATGTACTTATATTTTTTCTTTTCCTTTAAGTAAAAATTAGAAAACTACTCTCCATTAAGATAAAATATTGTAATACTAGCTGCCCTTGGCGACCAATTTGGTCTCCCGTATGTAGCATTTTATCATGTTACTTTTATTCATAATTTTATGCACTTGGTCAGTCCTTCCCAAATCGGTAGATTCTGAGAGAGAGAAATATAAGAATTGGTATATTTATGTTAGCCACAGGGGATAAATCACCAAACATTGTTACTGTTGCATTTTTCAAATTTCATTACTTTCATTTAAAACTGAAACATTTAAAATTCGTAACTTTTTCTTATTTCTTACAAAAAAATTAAATACTACCATAAAACATGACATTTAATTTCAGGATAAAAGTATTATCTTAATTTACCGATTTATCATGCGAAAAATAAAAAATGCTAGCTGGCAACTTAAAAAATGCTGTTGGTGAGATTTTCACTTGGCTAACATAAAAGTACCAAGAATTCTTTGCGATCATGACAACTTTTATGTAATTTTATTCAAAAAAATAATTTAGATTGAAAATGGCTGCCTTGCATATGAAAAACGTAATTGTTTATGAGAGTCACATGACTTGAACAATTATATCGATGAAATGATGACGATGGAACAATATTTGGCGATTTATCACCTGCACCAAGTACCAAAATGGCTTCCTGGCATATAAAAAGCGAAGTGGTCAACCCAGAACTGTTGATAACAGTCACATGACTTAGGCTTTTGTTATAGAGATGCCTTCTCATTATATTTATAATTAGTTTTAAATTTAATATAATACGTTTATATTAATAAGTTTTAGGTTTAATAAATGTGCTATAATATCTTTAAAATTTTGAATTCTTGTTGGAGGCAAACTTGGATGAAAATTTTCTGGTGTTTTATATGCCTTAAAAACCATGATTTTCATAAGTATTCTTTTATTTGCCTAATAAAAAATTAAATTAGGTGAATATTGGGCTTTCTGACACCAATTTGTCAAAAACTTTGTTTTCAAATGCCAGTTAGATATATATCTTTTTAATTATTTTATATTATTTTAAAAAGAAAATAAGAATAAATAAAAAAAGTTTAATTTTAATAACTATAGAACAAAACAATTTTTGTCATTTAAAAAAAAAGAAAATAAAAGTAAATAAACAACAATAGCCAGGTTTCCATGTGAAGCATAAAATTGCCACTTTGTTGCAATCGTGCCATTGTGGTATATATATGACATCTGTGCCAAATATTGTTATATGGAAATAATGATATTAAATACTTGGAAAACTGTCACTCCTGGGAAAATGAAAAATTGGTTGATAAATTTTCATAAAAGTAACAAATACAATCAAACTAAGTTTTTTCAAAGGTGGTAAAAACATCTCTTTCCAAAGACTGTAAAAACCATGGTAAATACCGTCCAACCCTGCTTTTTTGGCCATTTAAAAGGCTTATTATATTTTTTCTTGCAGTGGTAATTTAAAAAATATCTTTGTCCAACCCTGCTTTTTTGGCCATTTAAAAAGCTTATTATATTTTTTCATGCAGTGGTAATTTTAAAAATATCTTTTTCTCAAACAGAGAAAATCTGGAATTTCAATTTAAAAAAATCTGGAGAATTATTCACTTATATAATTTTTAAAAATGCATATTTATTAACAATTAATGTTTAAAATTTCAGCTCTTATAATTAAATCCATATTTAATATAAAAAAAAATTAATTTATAATAATTAATAAGATATTATCATCTGAATTTTTTTTTTTTAAATGTTTGCTGTTGCCATCTACTATCAATTTTTTGAAATAATAGAATTCTGGATTTTTTTTTTTTAATTTTAATAAGTGTTAACATCTTTTTCAGTGCCATCTAGGGAGTCTTTACAAAGTGAAAGTATTAATATGGATTTTTCTGAATTATTTGAGCATTTTAAATTTGTTTTAAACAATTTTTTGCTTTTAAAAATTTTATATTTTATTTATACCTGGGTTATTCTCTGCAATAGTGCCAAAAGTGCTTCCCAGCCATATAAATGCTCTTAATTTTATTACATTTTTATTTATTTTTATTAGAAGATCTAAACATAGTTTATTAGGGGCAGAAAGTAAAATTTAAAAATAAATAAATTTAGTATTTAAAAATATAATATATATCATGCAAACATCATTCCCTCACCTTTCCCCCCACCTGTACTACCCAATTTTATTGCCTATTTCTTTCCATCCAGAAATAAAAATAATTAAAAATACCCTAATCAAAATAAAGTTCTTATTTGATACATTACAAAAAATAATAAAAATATTAATTTTTACTATTATTATATAGTCTACTCAATCAATTATATGTTTCCCCATGTTAGACCATCATTCCCTCACACATTGCTATTATCTCAAATATCTACCACTAATGAGCAGTAGCAGTCTAGCATCCTTCACAGAGAAGAAGCTATTTTGAGCACTTGTCAGTCCAGCAACATAAATTGGTGGTGTAAGATTTTGTTAATTTTACAGAATTTTTTTTTAGTCAGTATATCCAGAAGTGTTTTTATTAGCAGTCATTCCCGCACACAGAATATTAATTTTTTTGTAAATATCAAAAATTTTAATTTTATCATACATTATATATTAAGTGTTTCTCTTAAAGGAAACAGTTTGGATTTCTTCATAATTTTGTATTTTTCCCCTACAACTAGTAAAAATGTCTTATTTCATCATTCCCTCACTTGTCATTCCCTCACATTTTTTATTTTATTTTTTCCACAAATTTTTATTTTATTTTTTTTGTTAAGTCAAATTTTTAAAACAGTTTCTGTTGCTATTAATATCTTCAATAATTGACTGATTTCTTACCATTTATCTAATTTTTATGAAAATTTACATATGCATCATTCAAGTCAGACTGCTGGCCAAATTTGCAAGTATTGTAGACAGGGTTGCCGGCTTTTAGCCAGGCCAAAAAAAGCCGGCCGGCTTTTTTTGGTTTTAGCCGCTTAAAAAAAGCCGGCTTTAATTGAAAAAAGCCGGCTTTTATTTTTCAAAAAGGTGGTTTATAGATAATTCATATAAACTTTGGATTAATTTATTTTTAATACACTTATAAATATTTTCTATGAAAAAAATATTAACTTCTATTAAATTTTGTCAAATAAATAGGACCTTATAACTGCTAGAATGCAACTGTGAAAGCATTATGTCTGAAAAAAAATTATGAATATTCAGAAGAATACATTATATTAAGACTCTAAAGTATTGGTTTGGAATTCTTTATCATGACTCTACACATACCACACATTTTAAAGCTTATATGAAAGAATAAGAAAATGTCACGCATTAAAATAGAAACATTCTTACATCTGATATTTACTTTTAAAATTGATTAAAGCTAAATAGCTTATATGTATTTAATAACTGAAATTATCTTATATAATACTTGAGCAATAATAAGTAAATACGCAATCATTATATAAAAAATACTTATAAAAATGATATATGTAAAAAGTCTTTCTGCTACTAAGCTGTTATGTAACTTATTCCAGATATGTCCATATGGACAGATTAAAATCGTAGAATGAACAATGTTGAAAGAGAAATTAGAAAGGATATAACATTTGAGGAAATTTTAGTACATGTAAGTGCATAAAATAAAAAGAACAATTAAAAAAAAATTCTCCAAATTAAACTTGTTGAATTAGAATTTTGAAAAGCTACTTACTATTTAAAATAGTGCATATAAATTAATGCATATGTTATTCATAATACTGCTTTAATAGAGAAAAATGATGTTTTTATTAAATGACTTTATGTGCAATTTTAAATAAATGTTTATGAGAAATAAAATAATACTTGTATTATTAATATCCCTTAAAATTAGTTAATAAAATATATAACTAAGCAACCATTGTCCCTTTTAATTATATAAAGCAATAAAAATTAAAAAAAAAGATTGTTAAGGTCAGTGTAAACCTGTAAACCAGACAAAGCAATGGTATGACCTTTTATTCCAATATTAATGTCTTCATTATTGATAAATATTGGGTTATATTGATTTCTACCTCAACTAAATGTCTTTAAAACAAATTAAAAAACACATAAAAATGTGTCATATATAATTAAAATGCTTCATTATATAAAAGCCAATTTTGGCCGAAAAAGGCCAATTTTGGCCAAAAAAAGCCGGTTAAAACCAATAAAAGCCACCGGCGTGGCTTTTTTTAATTTTAGCCGGCTTTTTTGCAACCCTGATTGTAGAGAACAACCCACCTACACTAAATTTTTTAAATTGCTGAATTAAAAAATATTCTGATTTTTTTAAGTTTATTTAAATGATTTTTCTTGAATATTTGTAATTTGATTTAAAAATGTTTTTCTAATTATTTTTAAATTAAATGTAATAGTGTTGCCATTTATGTTAGGATTTAATAATTATAATTTAAAAATTTTGATTTATTAATTTAAGGACAAAGTGTTTTAAAAGAGATATTAAACAAAACCAGGGTTTACGCCAAACTTGGATAAAATGTAAAACTGTCTGCAAACTCAAATAATTTCTTAAAAATTTTCTGCAGAAAAACACCACACCCCTCCTAAGTCCTATATCGCCGCTAACAGCAAAAGTGAAAAAGTCCTCTTTCCAATCCCTCACATTATGTTACATGCTCTCACACCCCCCCTTCCAGTTTTCTGAATTGGACTTTATTGAAAAGAGGATAATGTTTACTAAGATCTGTTAAATTAATCTGCAAAGCCTAAAATAATCTGCAGCACCTGCTTCAGTGCTGCACAGTTTCTGCTACTGGCAAAAAAAAAAAAAAAAAAAGCATTGTACCTGCCGTTCCGGCATAAGCCCCGCACTTCCAATATTTTTAAGTTTTAAAAATATATATGCCACGGCGCTTCTTCCATGGTACATGGCAAATAATTTCTAGATAGCTTTTTTTATCTGCAGACCTTCTCACAAGTCTGTGACGGGCCTCGCACAGATTCTCCGCCTGGGGTCTTAATAATTTTTTTTATGAAAAATTTGTAAAAAAAAAAAACTCATCAGAACTGTCTGCAAACTTTGAAAATTTTCTGCGAACGACGTTCGCGTATTCGTCTATATTATCTGACTCTGGTTTACGCAAGTGGGCCCAGCCCAGGTTTTTTCGGGAGGCCCACTTGAAAAAACCCATTGTGCAGGGACTGTGCTAAGAAATTAAAACTATTAATCATATATATAACATATCTAACTAATCATATATATAACATATCTAACTAATCATATATATAACATATCTAACTAATCATATATATAACAATAAGTCATATATATAACAATAAGTCATATATATAACAAAAATCATATATATAACTAATAAAATTACTTACTTTAAAAAGTTTTGAACTGCTTAAATGCAAATACGGAATAAATGTTTAACACAAACCATAAACATAAAGGAACTGCAAACTTGACGAGGCAGTATTGCCTAGCCATAGAATTAAAGAATTCTTTCTAAGCAGTGTTGAATTCAGACACTTTTCTTTGGGAGGGATTTCTATGGCTCCAGAGGGAAGGGGGGAAATTGCACTTTTTGACCATTGAAAACACAAAATATCAAATCTTCTGCAGAGGGATGTCCCCCTGCGCCACCCCCTAGATTTAACACTGCTTCTAAGTTATGTCAAGAAATATTTACAGGGCTTAAATTATTTCATTAAATGTACAAAACAAAGAAGAAAATGCAAACAGTTAAAGAAAAGCTTTTTTAAAAGATAATTATCATAAAGTTACTTTTTAGTAACCTTTTAATATTTTTAAAAGGAGTTTTCTAAAAAACTTTAATTATCTAATTATTTTTTTAAAAAATTCTAATATTTCTCCGAAATTTGCAGAGGTTTTTTTTGTGATCTTTTGACAAATTTTGCAGGGTTTTTTGCGGTCTTTTGACAAAACTTGTGTATTTTTTCACTCTTTTGACAAAATTTATAGTTTATTTCGTGATCTTTTGACAAAGTTTGTGGGGTTTTCATGATATTTTGACGAAATTTGCAGGGTTTTTTGCTCTTTTGATGAAATTTGTGTTTTTTTTTTCATGATCTTTTGACAAAATTTGCATTTTTTTTTTTTTTTTTGCGATTTTTTGACGAAATTTGCAGTTTTTTGTGATCTTTTGACGAAATTTGCGGGTTCTTCGCGATATTCATACGAAATTTGCAGGGGTTTTCATGATCTTTTGACGAAATTTACGGATTTCTCGCGACCTTATGGCAAAAATTTGTGTTTCTCTTGCTATTTTTTGACAAAATTTGTGTTTTTCCAGCGATCCTTTGACGAAATTTGCGATTTTTCTGTAAACAATTGACAAAATTTATTTTTTAGGCGACCATTTGTCGAAATTCGCGATATTTTTTATGACCGATTTTTTTTTAATTTTCGGAAAAATCGGAACAGAATCACCCCTAAATAGCCGGCCGAGAAGAAGAGGGGGAATATAGGCTGAAAATATAGCCGTACGCGAACTCTCGCTTAAAACGGAAATTCATTTACGTTCTGAAACATGATTACACAACAAAAGAGTCCCAAAAAAATCATTCGCCAGCTTTTTCGCCATAATTTTTTTATTGCCAATTTCATGATGTATTTACATTTGGCAAGTCGGCGAATGGTTAGCGTGAACCCTGCATTGTGGGTTTTTCAAATTTTCTTATGCTTTCACAACTGTATCATTATTTAATCTAAGGTATGAGAATGCAAAGATAAATGCCAATTTAAATATATTTCAAAAAAACCAGATTTAAAGGGATTTCTAAGCAGAGATAAAATGACCAAAAAAGAAATTAGCTGTAAAGAAGGAAGATTTTTATGCATGTGATCGAAAATGTATCCAAATGCTTTAAATCTTAATGCATGTAAAAAGATGGCACTTGAACCCCATCCTAATTGTTTGCACTGTTATAGTTTTTAAGATTATTCATCCCATTTATTATCCTGCTTCAATGTTAAATGAAAATGTTATATAGGAATTTTCAACACAAAAATGGTTCTGATTATTGCAAAAAAGAGTGAAAAAGATAAGTTTCCTCCTGGGTTTTGTCAGTTTTTCTTTTCTTTACATTCAGTATCAGCTACCTCTGCTTCCATCGAGCAATACTTTTCTACATTTGGTCTGGTTTGCAGCAAGTTACATAATCATTTTGGAGTTGATAAAGCAGCAAAGCTAGTAAAAGTGTATTGCCATTTGCGATCTAAATTTACAAATATCACTGACACTAACTTCCATGACAATCTAATTTGAACATTTAATACTATTGCAATATATATGCAGCAAATTTTGGCAAAATTTCAAATATATTATTACGAATCCCATTTCTTTAAAAAAAAAATGTTGTCTTCAACTGATTTCTGATTTGAAGTCAAATGAAAGAAATTCTATAAATTTAGCATGTTTAATTTAAAGTAAGAATTATAGGTACTCAGAGGAGCCATTTGAGGGGGCTGGGGGGGGGTCCATAGCCCCCCCCCCCCCCCAAGGAATGTCATTTTTCAGAAAATTTATCAACCATCAATTGTCAGACTGAAAAAAAATTTTTTAATTGCCCAAACACTAAAATTATCAGATTTGATTGTAATAAAAACATATGCATTAACTAAATGCTTTATGCATAGAAATTAATAATTATAAAAAAAAATTGCTATTCGAACTTCTTAAGGTAAGACATATTGTACTTTGACTAATTTTGAAAATACATGAGACATTTTCTTTTATCAGTTGCTTCTCAGCTGTGTACAACTGGATCCTAGGAAAACTAATCTCCTCATGTCTAGAAATTCAGGGGTAGAGTTTTTTCAGATAATTTTTTTCGAGGGGGAGAGTGAAGGGACGAGTATAATTAAAGTTCTTATTTATCTGACTTCTTTACTTTTTTGGATTATTAGTGTCACGTTATATTTACTGAAATCATAGCAACGCTATCAAATTATTTAAATATTTGCTTTATTAAATCATATATGGTACACTCTCAAAATTCTTCAACGCCTAGGAATGGAGTTCACACGTACTCGACAAAACAATTCCTTCAACCCAAAAACTGACAGACTTCCACCAAATCCCAAAGTAAAAGAAAATTCCTCCATATTTTAACACATTTATAATAAAGTAGTCTATAATTTTGTCCCTTATGTACAGAAATGAACTATGGGCCACGATTAATAGTCAAATCTATAGTTTTCCATTTGAAAAATACCGTTTCGGTTTCACGGAATTCACTTTTTTTTTTTTTTTTGCAACCGTTATTGAAACTGGTTTTTTTTCTTGGGACCATTTATTGAAATTCACAATATTTTTCCACGAACAACTGACGAAATTCCATATTTGCTTCTGCAATCTTTTGACAAAATTGGCGATTTTTGTTCATGATCATTTGTTGAAATTCGTGATTATTTTTTTGTATCACCAACTAATAATAACATTTATAATATTTTGCACGATAGCTACACGTAATTTCGTATCTTATTTACTATCATTTGACGAAATTCCCTTCGATTGTTTAATTAAATTTTCGTGATTTTTTGTGCAATCTTTTGACGAAAGTTGCTATTTTTTTCGCAATCCTTTTACAAAATTCGAGATTTTAGTTTGTACAACGATTTCACGAAATCTGCATTTCTTTTCGTGATCTCTGATGAAAGTAGCAATATTTTCCACAGTCATTTGGAGAAATTAACGATTGTTTCCACAACAATTTTTTTTTCTTTTTTTTTTTTCAAAATTTGCAAAATTCTATTTTTTTCTGTGACCCATTGACGAATTGATTTTTCGGAATTCGAAAGAAAATAAATCGTGGACTTTCACAAAAAAAAAAAAAAAAATCACAGAGTAATCACAGGTCCATGACAAAATCACGCAGAGCTTTTTTTATTGTGCGGGATTTTCCTATTTTCTGTTAGATTTGTGCAGTTTTGCCCGTTGTGCAACGTTTCCTATTCCTCAAAGAAAATTTTTCCTTGTCCTTCGCCAGGAAACTCTTGAGATGGCACCCCTATAGTAAAACCTGAAAAAAAGAAGTGGAAAGGGACTAGAAAAAAGTTCCATTTTAGACGTCTCAGTAAGTATAATTGTATGACGTTTTTTCACCGAAATTTGATTTTTTTTCTGTATGAGAAAGAATTCTGTTATAGACAGGCTTTGTTTTTACAAGTTTTACTGTAATACATCTCTTTTCAGACCTATACTGTAGAGTGGACGGTTTAACAGTCTTTGAGGATACCTGTAAAAATGGAACCTATAATAGAATCCTGTCTAAAAAGAAAAAAAATTCATATTCAATATATTGAAATTTTATCTGCTAAGACGGAAACCTGTTTAAAACAAAATACTTCATTGATTCTAGAGTTTCCTTATTCAAATTTTTTACTGTTTTTGTAAGCTTTATTCAATTTACATTTATCGTTTGGGGGTGGGGGGGTAGATGCTTGGATCCTACATTTAGCTATATAACTTCATTCAAAAAGTCGTCCCCCCCCCCCCCCCCCCCCCCCAAGAAATATCTTAAGCTTCTTAATACCTTCTATAAAGATGTAATCCGCTTTGTACCCATGAAAAAAAAAAAAAGAAAAAATCACTGAGTTCAACTAATTCACTATCGCTAAACATAAACTAAAAATATGAAATTATAAAGCAACAATTACTGATGTATGTATGAATGCATCACACCCTTAAAAAGGAATACCACTGGATGCAGAAACCTCATTCTGTGGCAATCTCAAAAAGTCATGAAATTCCTTAAAGCCACAATCACTACTGCATGTAAGCGCTTCCAGCCCATCATTACAAAAAAAAAATATATATATATATTGGATGCAGTAACCTTTAATTTCAATCTCAGAAATGCATTTAATTCGTTAAATTTGCAATCACTAACGCATGTATGAGTACTTTGCATCCTTAAGAACAACAACAAAAAAAAAACAATGCAGCAAACTCGTTGCATACCAATTTAAAAAAATCTATTACATTTTTTAAAGCCTCGATCACTAACACATGTATGAGTGCTTCGGTCCCATGAAAAAAACAACAAAAATCCCTGAATGCAGCAATTGTTGTAGCAATTTAAAAAAATGTAAGAAATTCATTAAAGTCATGATCACTGCTTTGGGACCATGACCATGTGGTTGCAAAATAGCAGAAATCTGTAAAAATATGAAATTAGTTACAGCCATAATCATTCTGGATTCAGCTACTTTACTATAGAAGCAGGGCCTGACTAATGCAGGGGCATATAAGGCAGTTGCCCCGATATCCCTATGGGAGTAATCAGGATTTTCTTAAAGGGTGCCAAAAAGTTAAAATTGGCCAAAAGATTAATTTGCCAAAGACCTTTTTAACCAAAAAATTTTCAAAGATTTAGGGAGTGATGCCCTTCCCTTCTCTGCTTTTTATACCCCATGTCCTCTCTTTGCCGCTAAAAAAAGAACAAACTACGCTACCATCACGAGAAAACTAGTAAGTAAAATTTTATCTTAACAACTTGGTATGTTTTCAAGAGAAATTCATTATTGACATTTTCCTCTTAACGAGACAAGTTAAAACCATTTATGATAACCAATAGGGGGCATTTTTTCTTTTAGCCATGTTATGACATACACAGCGGAAGGTTTGCAGATAAATACTCCTGTCACAAATACAATTTTTCTACTAGTTTTGTACTAATTTTCCTGTTAGTATTTATCTTAAAGTTGTGACCATCTTTCTTGTGATAGCCTGTATACAGATGTGAATAGCACCTGGTACAAAATGCATGCATTATATACAATAAGTATGAAGTTATAGTTACATAGGTATGAAGTTTAGTGCTAGTCAATTAAGCATAATTCACGAACAATTTCTATGGATACATAGAAGCTCCCCCCCCCCCTCCCCCCAGAATGATGCTTACTCTGGGGCACTAGATAGTCTAAGTCGGGTCTTGTATAGAAGAATCTTAAAAAATAAGAAGAGTTTGAAAGTCATACATCATTATTAAGTATGTGTTTGCTTTCATAAAATTAAATAATAAACATTGATGGAATAATTTACTTCACTATATAAAAATCTCATTAATTTAAATATCGTTAAAGCCGTCATTATAACATTTGTGAAAGCACTTCACGTCCATAAAAAAATTATTAAATAAAACATGGGTGGATTAATTTATTTTGCTGCATAGGAATCTGAAAAATATAAAGCTCATTAATTCTGTGATTGTTATAACATGTATGTCAGTGCTTCATTTCCATGGAAAACTATTCGGATATACCAATCCCAAAACTTTCTTCTATCTCATGCATGTTAATATTTGAAAATTCGGTATCACACTGCCAAAATTAAACGGCAATCTATGCCCATCATGAGGATTCTATAGATATGAAATTCTGTGCATTAGTTCTCGAGATATGGCTATCTCTGAAATCGTGTAAATACAGCAAAATTCAGCCTAGAAGCACCACCTATTGGGTGCTTTACACCAAAACCACCAAGCAACCACTTGTGTCAAAGTCTAACTGAATCTGAAGTTTGGGAAAAGTCTGTGCATTAGTTTTTGAGATAAAGTTATTGCGAAAATATGAAAATTACAGCATAGCAGCGCCACCTATTGGACGACTAACACCAAAACCTAATCAGCAACAACTTGTGTTAACATCTAACTAAATCTGAAGTTAGACGAAAATTCGTGCATTAGTTTTTGAGATAGAGCGATTGCGGCAATCGTGCAAAATGCAGCACAGCAGCACCACCTATTGAGCGATTTACACCAACACGTAATCAGCATCAAGTCATATCAAGGACTAACTGAATCTGAAGTTTCATGATAATCCGTGCATTAGTTCTTGAGATAGAGCCATTTCGGAAATCGTAAAAAATGCAGTATAGCATATTTCAAGGAATTTCCGCTTTTTTTTTTTCTCGAAATTCCACCTTTTTTTCCGAGGATTCCGTATTTTTTCTCCTGCAAAATTTTGTTATTTTCCGAAATTTTCACTTTCCTATCGATTCCGCTTTTCTTCCGATTTCGAAAGAACATTCAAAGGTGATGAAAAAACGGTAAATTTTGTCAAAAAATCGCGAAAAAAGCGACAAATTTTGTCAAAATAACGCGAAAAAGCGGTAAATGTCACCAAACGATCGCAAATTTCGTCCAAAGATCGTGATAAAAATGGCAAATTTCGTCAAAAGATCGCGAAAAAGCAGAAACTTTCGTCAAAAGATCGCGAAAAAGCAGAAACTTTCGTCAAAAGATCGCGAAAAAGCAGAAAGTTTTGTCAAAAGATCGCGAGAAAGCAGCAAAATTTGTCAAAAGATCGCGAATAAACGGCAAAGTTCGCGAAAAAACGGTAAATTTCGTCAATAGATCGCGAAAAAGCGGCACATTTCGTCAAAAGATCGCGAAAAAGCTGCAAATTTCATCAAAAGATCGCGAAAAAGCTGCAACTTTCGTCAAAATGGCGCGAAAAATGCATGTATTTAGTGCTTTTAGTGTATCCTCCCCTTCCCCCCTTTTTTGTAACCTTTCAGAAAATTTGCTGTGAATTTAATTTTTTTTTTTTTTTACTCAGAATCGCTCCTGATTCAGAATTAACATTAAGCTGGCTATAGGTCCTGGTTTAATTAGCCCATGTGACCAAAAATAACTAACCATTTTGATTTTCACTAAGTTTTTCTTTTTTGCTAAAAAATTTATTCAAATTATGACACACAAAAACTCTATTCTTAATTAAATTATTTCATTTTCAGGAGCGGTCATGATTCTGATAAGTCTAGCATTTCATATGACCTACACTCAATCTTTTAAGAGCTGTGTGTAATTTGGCTATTTTCACTCCTGTAATGTAGTATACAGGTTTGTGTGCTTGTCTCCATTTGCCCGGAAATCAGACCCTGGTTTTATTTCTTAAAGTATCTTTCACGGATAAAATGTGGTACAATTTTTTGTTTGCGCGTGGTTTCAGTCTTTTTGCTTTTTTGCAATTCTCATCCCTGAAAAAATGCAGCATAGCAGCGCCACCTGTTGAGTGATTTACACCAACATGTCATCAGCATCAAGCCATATCAAGGACTAACTGAGTCTGAAGTTTCATGAAAATCTGTGCATTAGTTTTTGAGATAGAGCCATTTCGGAAATCGTAAAAAATGCAGTATAGCAGCGCCACATGTTGAGCGATTTGCACCAAAAACTAATAATCATCAATTTGTATCAGGGACTAACTAAATACGAATTTTTATTAAATTTCGTGCATTAGTTCTTCAGATAGAGCAATTCCGTACATTAGTTCTTGAGATAGAGCGCCCACAAAATTTGTGTCGCACACAGACAGACAGACATTTTGTAAAAACATGTTTTTCGGGTTCTCTGACCCCTAACGTGTAAATCCGTCGAAAACTGGAATTCAAAAATTTTCATGAATCCAATACTTTCTTCTTGTAAAGATAGAAGAAAGTAAAAAGGAGAAAAAACGGCATTGATAGATTCATTTGTTTCACTATATAGGAATATAAAAAATTAATTTGTTAAAACCGAGAACTTTATAACATGCAAATGTAAAAATTTATTAACACTCCCCACTCATTTATGGGTAATAATAATTTTCTTTTGTCATCAGTCAAAGGAAAAATAAAGATTTGTTTTACTCTGAAGTAGAAATAAAAAACAAAACACCTGCTTAAATTCATAAGTATATTTATAAAATTCCATAGAAAACACTTTCATAAATGATTTCCGGAAAAAACCTAGCAATCTACAAAGAAAACTAAATCAACCAATCTATTACTATAGGTATGGCTAAAATATACTTATTAGAAGAGTTGAAAGAAAAAGAGATTTATCGCCTGGCCATTTAAACCAAATAAAATGTCATTCTCGTTCTATGATACAATACAGTGTTATTTTAAGAATTAAAAGTATTGAGGAGGGGATAGGCAAATTTCATGATAAATGTAGGTAACTTTGAATTTATAATTGGTTTATGTTATTTCCAGACAATTGCAATATTTTTTTTTTTTTTAATTGTAATTTGAAATGCCAAGTTTCTCACAAACAATTTCTCTTTCAGTATGTCCTAGTCAACTAATATGGTAAAACTGCGTTAAATCGGACAAATTGGGACCAGAGCCAGTCTGGGTTAACTGGAGATTGTGCAAAAAAGAAATTAAAATAAAACATACTTACAGAAAATCAACTTTTTATTGCACAAATCGTTGCATATTATGAAATCCAAACATTGTTTTAGAGAATTGGAAAACATCTAGTCTGAATTTAAAAAGGTCGTGATTTTCTGCTGTTGTAGTTTGAATATCGATTGTGAGCAGCACGATCATGCAGCTGTATGAGTACAAGATCATTTGGTGATGTATCGGCTTGTCACTCAAAATAGACCATCAGTTAATCTAGCTGTGTTGCTGCCTCAACATGGCTCATAGTAGTAGAATTATCATAATCAGTGCCGATTTCATCTGTACAATCAGTTTCGGTTTCTTTAGATGAGCAGGAGACTATTATCTCTTTATCAGTCACTGTGGCGTAACTTCCATCATCAAGGACATATTTAAGCAGAATTCATCAGGGGGTGGGGCTTATATGACGATTTTGCCGACTAACTTAAAAAAATATATGTATCTTTAAAAGTATGCTTCTGTGTATGTATATATGTATCTACCGGGTGTCCTAAAATGGATTGACTGATTTTAAAATTTAATAACTTCCAAATGATGGCAGCTATAAAATTAAATTCTTGCAGGAGGGTTATGTAAGATGTCAGTAGTATTTTTACTGCGCTTCTCAATTTTAGTTTAAAATAGCAGCGATAGATAGCGTTGTTGGCAATAGGCACAAATTCGAGGTCTGATTTTTCACCTTTCTTCACAATATTGATGTGAAAGAAGGAGATTAAATATATGCAGTGGGCCCCTAAGAACAAAAATTGCATTGGTAACTGAGAACCGCTCCATATATTTAATCTTCTTCTTTCGCAACAATACTGAGAGAGAGGAAAAACAAAAAATCGGTCCCCCATTTAACACCTTTTGCTAGTAGTGTCTGCCATGTGCCGCTGCGATTTTAAACTAAAATCGAGGATCGCTGTAAAAAAAAATCCTGACATCTTACATAATCCTCCTGCAACAATTTTTTTAAATAGCTGCCAGCATTTGCAAGTTATTGAATTTTAAAATCAGTCAATTCATTTTAGAACACCCGGTATGTTCTATATAAAATTCATTATTAACCCATTGAGATCAAAATTTTCACTTTAGAATGTCGAATACTTTACACTTTAGAATATTGAAGAGACTATAAGGTAGGTTTAAAGTGGACATATCATCCCTTCACTTGCGTTACATTGTTGTAAATATTCATATTGTAGAATGTTGAATACTTTACACTTTAGAATATTGAAGAGACTATAAGGTAGGTTTAAAGTGGACATATCATCCCTTCACTTACGTTACATTGTTGTAAATATTCCAGTAAAGTATTTTGACATTAAAGAACATTTTTTTATTTTTTGCTGACTGTGTGGATGGAAATTTGCAATTCGGATTAATTAAACAAGTTGACGTTTTTAGTAAGATGCTACTTGGAACTTATTCACAATCAGCTTATTTATATTTACATTAAAAAGGATTAAATCAAAATTTATTTTAATTACATCTTTGTTCATTTATTGCGCAACATGCATTTTAACCCACTGTTTTTTTAAACGAGCCCATTTATTCACGACAGCACTGAAATCTAGGTATTCCAAAATATCTTTCTCAAATGTAAACATGAGCGTATTCAGATGTGGTTCTGTCATTGTTGTTGTTAGTTATTTTTTTCACATTTTTTAATTTACATTGTTCTGTCATTCGAAGCAACTGTGACTGGAGAAGTTAGAGCCAGACGACTGACATGGTTCGCAAGTGGCAGAATGTATCTCAAACATTCTTTTTTCATGTAAATATCATCCATTCTTTTAGCCTCTGCGTAAAAGTCTGACAACACATTCAGCTCTGCGTGTAATGCTTCCATATCAGGAATTACCAATATTTCACGAAAGAAATTTGCTGATTTCTTAATCAGATTAATGTTAATTTCTTTCTTGTAATGGAAGGATACCTTATTTTATATAGTGGTGTGATTATGCTGATACAAGTATTAAGCTTAATCCTTGCATATGCTATCACCACTGTAAGAGTATCCAGTACATTCTGAAACTCCATGCGATAGAATATTAGAAGTTGGGAGCAACGAGATTGTTTCGATTATTGTCTAAATTGTTTGGTGGCAATCTTTGTCACTACTGCATAGAAAATTCATTTAACGGATCTACACCTTACTTAGTTTAAAAGAGAATTGCACTCTGTATTTCCCTATTCACGTATTCATTATCATTGCTGATTATTTCTGGTGATTTGATATAAGTCTTCAATATTTTCGTAGCATCTATTATGTTAAGAGGCTCCGACTTCATTGTTTCTGTAACTAACTTGTCTTGTACTGAACGTTCTTGAGAAACATCAGTGAAGTAATGAAGTTGAGTGACAACATTTTCTTTCTTAAACTTTGTGGTTTGATCTTTGTTTTGCTAACAGAAGCAGAGGAATCAGCTATTCCAAAATTTGTAGGATACATTCATATCAGATCTAAACCGCTTTCAATGATTCTGCTTGAGCAGTTCATCTCGCCTTAGAAAGATTCCACAGTAGAAGAGCATTTTCTATTTCTTTGACCTTGTCTACTAATGGTTTGCTTCATATAGTACTTGTCGTGAAGCACACAAACTTCTTCCAGCATGTCGAAAACATCACCTATAATAATGCTGGCGTTGCAGATATGCGAAACGAAAGTGTTAAGTCTGTGACACTGACAAGGAATATAAGGCACGATTTCTGAAAACGTCTCCTGGGTGCCGTTGAATTTTCCAGATATGCTGCTTGTAAAATCGTATGACTGAAAAACTACATGTTCTATATCGAGCTCATTCTTTATAAAGATGGGCGATGTCTAGCATGCAAGATTGACATTGGTTTTATCGACTTCTTTTACAACTTCCAAAAACCGATCGGAGCTTTTTGATCTTTGTTGACATACTTCAACACAACTGCTAATTCATCATGGTGCGAAGCATCTGGTGTTGTATCTGCCATAATTTCATAAAATCACACTTCTTGAATATTCCTATCGTTTTTTGCACTGCTGCAGCTAGAAATTCAATCATTGCATTTAGGATGAAGCAGAAAGGTAAGTTATGTGGTATGGCCTGAAACGTGTGTCCACAAGCATTTCCTCAGTTTTGGGTTATGTCTGGAAATTAATTTCACAATTTGCTGAAAGTTTGCATTTGCATTTTCGTCTTTGTCACTTCCATAAACCAGACCTTGTCTACCCAGCATTCGCGTAATGTCCATCAAGGTTACTATTATTTCAGCGCTTAATGTTTGAGTTCTGTGCTATATTCCAAAAACGGATACTCTTTGTACCAAGCACTGTTGTAATGCTGCTGTCTATCCTGCAGGAAGGAACCATTTATCGGATATATGCTGAGTTTTGGCTGATACAGACATAAACTGATCAAATAATGTCTCTGATTGTCTGACTTCATTTTAGACCTTTTTCCTGCGTCATGTTCAATGATTGAATCGCTCCCACTTTCCGTAATGCTAACATCTCCATGGTTCTGCTCAATTTCTTTCACGATCTTACTGTAAATATTTAACACAGATGACCAATTTTCTTTTTTCCCCTGTCAATTATATTGATGGTCTCCATAAAGAACAAAAAATACTCAATTCGTCAGTTTGGGTCAATTTTTCAATAATCGGCTTGCAATCGTAAACAATTGACTAAATGATTCAACTGTCCAGCCCATTTCAATGGACTTTACCCATGCCACATCAGCTGTGGGTATCTAGAAGAAACATCAATAGGAGTGATGCACATTTTAATGCAGCTTTCCCTTCGTCCAATAAAGTCTTTTTTTGAACAATACATACCTGCTGAGGTGTGATTGTTACCACTTGTGGGTAAAGTCCATACACCATGACTAATACGATTATGAATGCCTTTACCAAAGTCGTCATCATCTTCAGTGCTAGTCTATCATCTAAACTTGGGGAAGACCTTAGTTGTCAATGGAGATTATACTAAGCGAACCTTTTAACCGACTCTGGAGTTGTAGGATTTCCATACTGAGAGATATAACGAGGATTTTGGCATGCAGAAAATCCTTTTTCGGATTTAATTTATATTATTTGTTTACTGCTGAAGTATATTCTTGGATTGCCAGGCTGTTTATCGTTGTTTGGAGGAATAAATTTGCGCTTGTTGATGTTACCAATTATTTTGTATTTTTCCCGTTCTATGCAGATTTCTTTTATATTCCTGACAGAATTCTGGTTGATGATAGACAGCCAAAATACAGTTAGAAAAAAAAGGGGGAGGGGCCAGGAAGGGCCACCGCCTCTTTCTGGATTTTGAAAATTAATTTCAAACGAAACTTTCTTCATTTCTGATTGTTAAAAATGAAAGATAAAAAATTGCCTTGCCTTCCCCAACCCCTACTGTGGCAAAGAATTTTTAATTCTTTTCTTTAATTTTCTTTTTATATTCACGTGTTTTTAATTTATCCAAAAGGGATCAGAAACCCTGTGGCAGGAGTTTTTTTTTTTTTTCAATTCTCAATTTTGTTAAATGTTGGTAGAAATCTATTTTTGAATATTTAATATTTCTTAATTGTTAAATTATTTTATTGCTTCTGAGTATGTTTAAAAATTGTCTTAAATGGAGAATTCTGTCAATTTTTTTTTTTTTTTTTTTTTTTTTTTTTTTTTTTTTTTTAATTTAGCTTATTTCATACTTACATTCTGCAGCAGGCGAATATAGACCATAGACCTCAGCCATCCAAAAAAAAAAAAAAAAAGATTTAAAATGTGTAAATGCAAATGAGATATTAGAAAAGAACCTTCCCATTGGTTTAACATTAACTAACGTGTAAGTCTCCTGTCCCTGCAGGCAAAGACACTCACGAACTAATGCTAACCCTATGGGGAGGTTATTTTCTAATATGGGAACGTCCACTATTACTCTTGTGACCATTCGTGCGTTTTTTTACAAATACTTGCAATTATTTTACTATAAAATATAATTAAGATAAAAACTGATATAACCAGTAAAATACTATTGTGCTCCACTCATTTAATATATATCTAATTTGTAACAAAAAGCAATTCCCTTGTCTATATAATCAATCAAAATTTTGTTACTCTTGTGATCAGAGTGTCACAAGAGTCATTTAATATATACATAAGTAATTTTTTTTCGTTATAAATTAGATATATGTTTGTGTGTGGAACACAGTGGTATTTAGCTGGTTATATCAATTTTTGTCTTACTTATATTTTGTAATAAAATAATTGGAATTATATATGAAAATTTGCTCTAATTATCTCAAGAGTAACGAATGGACGTTCCCATATCTCGTTTGCACCTCGGCATTTTTAAATAATTATTTTTGCATAAGATAGCTGAGGTCCATCTCTACATCGCTCTTTTTTTTACTTTTTCGATTTTAGTTGCAGATATTTTTTATAAAGTTACTTTCACTTTCAAAACCGGTTCTGAAAATGAAAGTATCATTCTAAAAAATATCTGAAATCAAAATCGGAAAAGTAAAAAAGGAGCGATGTAGAGTTGGACCTCAGCTATCCAATGCCAAAAAAAACCTAAAAATGTTGAAACAAGCTTTTAAAAGGAAGAAGTCCTTAATCAGAAATTTGTATTCGGGAATGGCTTAAGGGAGAATGAAACTTTGAAACGAAAAATGTAAGTACTTTCATTTTGAAAAAACATTATTAATATGTATATATATAATTTCTTGTAACAATCAAAATAAGATGTTGGTGTTGGTAGTGGCACCCTCAATCTCCACGTCCGGGACAACTACTCCCCCATCCCCTTCGCCCCCCCTTTCGCACGGGCCTGATTGATTTATGTCAAATTAATTTATAATTTTGCTTATCAAATCAAATTAACTTACATCTATGTATAAAACAATAGTATGCATTATGAATAACTGGTGAATTTTTTCTTGTTTTTGTGTCTAAAATACTGTTAAAATATTGAATTTATACCATTTTTTAAGAGACAAATTAATTTAACTGCTGATCAATTCTTTCTAAGTAAAATAAGAATAGTTTAAACTTCTGTATGCGGAAGGATGGAAATTATATCGTGAATGTACTTAAGAAAAGTTGCATAAAAAAAAAAATTAGTTTTAATCCACACAAAAAGGAAAATTCTTGTTATTTTACATATTTCTTCCATATGCTTCATATTTACTTGAGGTGAAATTGTCTAATCCACCAAAATTTTCTATCCAACGCAATTGTCCAGTAAATTAAATGAATAAATAAATAAAAATCCATTCTTAGACAACAATTGCTTGTAATTAATTTACCGGAAACTAAGAAAAACTGTTTGATTTCAAATCCCTTCAAATATCATGTCTGCAAGTATCCTGTTTTTACGTTTAAAAACGAGCCCTAAAACAGAAAGTTTCTGGTTCTTGGGCGGGTAAAAATAGTTTTATGAGAAGTCTTAAAATAAAGAGCTTCTTTTATTCGTTTTAATTTGCAAAAGAAATTTTTCTTTGTTATGTTAAATATTTCATCCATATGTTGGGTATGTACTTGTGGTGAAATTTTCCGAAAAATTCGAATACATCGAAAATTTTTCTTCATATTTAATAGTTTAAAAAAAGAAACCTTTGATTGGACATCAAAAGTCTACAATCTCTGAAAATAAGAGAAGGCTATATCTATTGATCATCACCCCGCAGAACTCTATTGGGGGTCTAAGGTTACTAGCCATTTGCTTGCACTATGTCAAATTTTCGCCAAAATCCTTTCTTGCAAATAAATGCATTGCCTTGATTATTATTAGATATTTATCATAAAAATGAATATATGTTAAACTCAATCGATTTTGATTAATGAGTCAATGATTTTTCATATGAAAATGTGGGAAAAAAGAGATTTAATATGCCATATCATTCAGACTCAGTACAGAACTATTTACTGTCGCGGGCTTACACTTCTCTCAAGTATAATCTCCATTGACAACTAAGGTCTTCCCCAAGTTTAGATGCTCAGAATCCTACTAATTCACTGCGGACTCTCAGAAAGACCCCTTTGTACATTGACAAACTAGTCTCTCCTGGTTCTTTCTCAATTTATTTTCAGCAGTCACATGAAGTCAAAGAATGGAGAGGCAAACTTCGGATTTTCAAAAGAAATTTTTAAGACAAATGCTAAGGATTGGTGTTTTTTAGTGTATGCTTCAAGAAAAAATGTGGGAAAGTGGGAAAAAATCGATTGTTTGAGAGTTGTATAGATTGCTATTGATTACCTAGAATTTGCAGACTACGATCAAAGTTGCCGACATTTGGGGGGGAGGGAGGAGGAGGATGCCCCAGTAGCTACGTCCTTGTCCATCATTGTCAAGATCCAACCAATTGCTAACGTCACTGTAATTAGTATCGATGAAGTCATCAATTTTTTTAAACATGCCCACAAAATCTTCAGGACTTATTTCATTATTCTTACTAATAAATATTGTTTTGTAAATTTCTAAATCGAGCAGACTTAATCTGGATTGACTATATATTGAGCAATTTTATAAGGGAAAACCATGACTGTCGACTGTCTCATTTTTTTAATACCACCTTTTAGAAAGATTTTTGGTTAAGAGGCTACTCAGTCAAACAAAAAGATGCGTTTGCTAATGCTAATCCTATGGGAAAAAATTATAAAGATATCTCAGTCGTATTTCAATATTTTTAAATGATTTTTTTTTCGTTGGATAACTGATATCAATCTGTATGCAGGCCGCTTTTTGGTTTTTCGATTTTGATTGCAGATATTTTTCATGAGGATGCTTTCAATTTTGAAACCGGTTCCGAAAATGAAAGTGTCCTCATTAAAATTACCTATAAACAAAATCGACAAAGTAAACAACGGCCTTCGTACAGATCGATCTCAACTATACAATGCAAAAAAACTCATTTAAAAATAATATATTATATATTATTTTTTATATTATATTTAAATTCAAACGAGATATCTTTATAAATGTCTACCATTAGCGAACGGGTCTTTTTGTTTGACTGAAGTAGCCTCTTAAATCCATAAAATCATTCAATATTGATTTTAGTTATATTTAAGGTTATTATCATGGACCAAGGCAACACCTGGTGGGTTAGCTAGTTAAAAATATATTAGCATGACATGCGGCATTAAATCAATTTCAATTTTTGCTTTTCTCTTATTTTAAACATATTAAAATCATCAAATCCTAAATTTAAGAACATTTTATTTTAATTTTGTTTTTATAATATTCACCGTTACACATGAGGAAATTAAATAGTTAAAATGCTATTAATGAATAATGCAATAATGCATAAAATAGGAAGAATAGGGAACATACACTTTTTAAAGAAGACTATGCAAGCAATGGTATAAGTACAACACACTAGTTTCTTTTTCTAAAATATTTCTATTTTGTATAAATAAATATATATATATTTAAAGGATGTTGTGTGAACAAATAGGTATAAAACATTGATCCATTGCTTTCTACACCTGTTTGTAACTAAAATGTTCCCATACCATTTATCTTTTGAAATCTACATTTTGTCTATTACCACCACGCTTTACGGTATTATTGCAATATTAAATTTCTGATATTGTTCAGCCCTAATTAGAATCTTTCTTAGTTTTCAGACTACAAATGTTCGAAAATCCAAAAGTCAAATTCAAATTTTTTGTTTGTTTGAAGCATACCTTACTTGATGCTATAGCTTGGTCTAACAGAGTATTAAGCAAAGAAACGTCACACAGTGATGTGGGAAAGTATTTATTTTTTGGGTATATACCTGGGTATTAACCCAAGGCCAGGGTGAATACCCAAAAACTCAGTATTTTCATATTTCGCAGTAAAATATCATAATCTTGAAAAAAATTTTGAAATCCTAGGTTAGAATTTAAAAAATATGATAGCAGTATTCAATTTAATTAAAGAAAAATACCTGCATGTTGTCCGATTGAATGGTCTTGCAAATCTTTTCCATTCAGTATGTTCCAGGGTTGACAGTTTGGCTTCCAATTTTAATCCAAAATTTCAAATTCATACTATAAATTTTTAATGGAAAATCTTTACTTTATGCGATTCCTAAATGTCTCTTATTAAATAAAGCATAAAATGCTGCTTTTTATTTCTGGTATGAACTCAAAATTTCTGAATAAAAATGGAGGCCAAACTGGCAACCCTGGTATGTTCTGATATTTTAAGATAGCAGTCAATTAAGCATTTTTTGTAACCAATGTCATTGATATAGTTAGAACCGTCAAAGTAACCATTTACATGCAATGTTCAGTCGAATTTAAGATGAAAAAGTTAAAGAAAAAAATTATTCCTTGAAATTGCAAAGAACTATAATAGGAAGTTACTTGCAGTCTTAAACATTTAACGCTCAAGCTATTAAGTTTGTTTTTAATCGAAATTGTTTTCTAAATATTTTTTTAATATGAAAGATGAGCTTCTAAATTTTTATCTCATAATAACAAAGAAAGTCACTTCTTAAATACATAATAAAAAAGAAGATAATGCAATGTGTTTGAAAAATATTTCTTCATCAGTCACAAAAAGGTTGTCCTACAAGCCAGTACAAGAGCAGAAGAAAGTTTTCTTTCCTTTCTTGTAGTGGTAGTATGTAATACAAGTAGCATATAAATTGTAGTGCTTTGTAAGAGGAAACAGCAATTTACACTAAAAAGAAAGAAAGTGGCGTTCATGCACCATTACACAGCGGTATGGAGAAATGAATAGGAATCTTGGGATACATTAATGAGCACAAAAGAACCAATAAGATGCATTAACCCTTTAGAAAGCAATAATGAGAAAATTAACCTATATGGTGGAAAACTATTATCCAAAAGAACTATAAAGGGTTGTTAAATGCATAAAAGATAATATGTTTTTATAGCAAATTATGGCAATTAAGGAAGAAGCTTATCAGCTAAAGAAAAAACTTACTTTTAGAGGATGTGTTTTACATTCATATAAAAAAAATCATATTTAAACGAGTTGTAGAATTAATTGAACCAGGAGTCGATGCAGGTCTTTATTCTTGGGTCTCATTTTGTGAAAAGTAAAAGTTATTTTTGTGAATTTTATTATATTTTTCTGAAAAATAACATTTTGCTACGAAAGTTGAAATCCAGTTATTCAAATTCTTACCAAGCATTTATTAACAAAAACTTCTTTAAATCCTCTTGCTAAAGTGTTTGTTTTTTGTGACCTGGTTTTATTCAGAAACTAAACATTTTAAAACAGTTTTTATGCAAAAGAATTTTACAAAGGGGCTTATTTTATTAAAAATAATTTTGTGAAGGGACCTGTTTTATTAAGTTCATTTTTGTGAAAAGGCCCATTTTATTAAATTTATTTTTGTGAAAGGGCCTTAAATAGTCCCCAAATTTTGCCTGGATCAACAATTGTGAACCCATTTAATCAAATTAACGTCAGATTAATCAGTGTTGTGATTGGAAAAAAATATTTGTGGGAACTCACCTTTCCATAGGGTCAAAGTTAATGCTACCGGATTTTGCTAAGCCAAAATCCAATTTAAAACATTAAGCCAAAGGTCAACTTTTTTCAATTAACAGTTATAATTATTACAATAGGCTCCCGATTATCCGAATTAATATGGACCAAGCTCACCTCAGATAAGCAAAAAACTCGGATAAACTAGACTTACACAAATCGTCACCAAGTAAGCTGATGAAATGTAAATTTTCCTTTAATTCATTCATTTTTATGGTACTAGCAATATTTATTTTATGTTCCATTACTTTTAAGAAAAACGGGGAATGAAATTGTTTATTTGAAAAAGCGTTTGGTAGTGTTTCGTTTGCTGAATGTTAATTTTGCTGCAGTTTTTTTTTTCTGCAGTACTACGCTATTGCATAGCTACCAATTTCTAAGATTTTTTTCTTACCACTAAAACTTTATTATTAACTTTTTTAAACTTAGTAAATTTTGCCAAATTCAATAATTGTCAACGATTAAATAGGGCAAAAATTTGTATTAAAATTTAGAGGCAAAAAAACCGTACAAATTGGCAGCTATGCGATTCTATTAGTGTCATGAAAATTGTAGGTGTAGCCTCTTCTTTCTGCTCAAAGTATTAAGTAGTTTTTTTCAGTCGAACTTATACCTTTGGAATGGATCATTTTCTTCTAATGGGCTGATGGCATCTTTTATGGCCATTTTTTTCTCCCATTCTGACCAGAAAATTAGCGTTCTAACTTTTTTCTAACTTTTTATGGCTGCTCTTTCATCTTCACCTAACACTTCATTTATAATGGCTGTTTCATAATAATAGAAGCCATCAGCCCATCAGAAGAAAATAACTCTATTAAAGCGGCTTATGAATATAAGTGAAACGGATCTTCTTAAAGCTAGCATAAATTACCGTTCAACTTAAAAAAAAAAAAAAAAGGTGCTTGTTCGCAATTTTTTTTTTTTTTTTTTTTTTTTACCGTAACAAACCAAATATTTGTGGGAACGGCGTTCCCACCCAACTACAGTACTGAGATTAATTTAGTATGTGAAAAACTTAACATCATAATGTATTATCTATATAACTACTTTTTGTATCTTTATTGCAAATAAAAGGGGAAAAAAATTATTCAAGAAAATATACAAATAAAAATCTTTAGTTTTCTCCATCTTGCAACAGATATTTTAAATCTAGTGATGCAAGGAGGTACACAGTTGGCCAAAAAATGCAGAAAACATTTTAACATACAAGTTTCCAGAAAAAAAAAAAAAAAAAAAAAAAAAAAAAAAAAAAACAGAAATAGCCATTCGACTGCAAATTATGACTTTTCAAATTATGTTTACAAAAAAAAAAGGGGTTAAGGGTGATTTCATACTACAATTGTACCAGTCTGAAATTTTCAATACAAGTACCTAATTTTGACATCATATTTGTTTTTTTGTTTTTGTAAATTTTACCTTAGAATACCAAATGGGAAACCATTGGATGAAATAGCTTAGTAGTTATGAAGATTTAAAATTTGGAACTCCTAATGTTAAATTCATTGTTGCAAAATAGATTATAATGCAGGCAGTTTTTTAACCATAACTCAAGAACTAGTTGGCGGAAAAAGCTTTAATATTATCATAATTAAACTTCCAAAAATTGATATATGTTACAAAATTTATTAGTTACATTTCATTTTTTTTTTCGAAAAAATTATGAATTGTAACCTATGAATATTTTAAACAAATATAGATTTATAAACAGGGTTGTTAAAAATTACGATTTTTTGTAAAAAAATAAAAAAAATCCAATTTATTTGATTTAAATCGGATTTTTTTTTTTTTTAAATCAGATTTTTTGATTAACATTATTTGTGTACATACTTATGCATGTGCACATATTTATTTATTTCTTCTGTATAGATTTACACATTTCTATTAATTTCATTACATTTCCTAGATAAGAATTTAAGATATTTTAAATAAAAATAAAAAATTGTTGCAAACAAATTTAAAAGATTCAAAACTTAAACTTTTATTATTTTACTAGTAAATTTAAATTATTATACATATTTCTAAGCATGTTCTGTGTATAAATTTCTAGTTAATCTAAAGTTATTTATTTTTTATTAATGTATTACTCCAATAATATATATAATATATAAACACACAATAAATGTAACAAAGAATTTTAAATGTATATGTGTATTTCATTGCTGATTCAGGTTCACTAATGTTATCTTTATCACATAGGCTGCAAGTTTCTTTGTGTTTTACATTCTTGCCATAATCCCCATCATTTTATCACTACACTATTTGCATATTGCTATTACACCTTTTCCAAAAATAGCATTTTTTTCTGTAAAATAAAGCCACATTGGATCTTTTTTTCTGCGAACCATTTTTCTTATGTATCAACAAATCCAAAAGCTCTCTGTAACCGTACCAGGATTAGTAAATGACATTATTGTTTCAACTTTTGATTCACACTAGACTATACTAATCTAATGATTGTCAAAATAGTTACCAGATGAAAAATAATCACATAACTGAAAGCCTAAAACAATCAATTGTCAGTGTTATCGACCCAGCTGTCGACAAATTCAACAAACAATCATGCTTACTGGACAGTAGGAATGACTGCTTAGCTTAGAACTGAGATTTGTTTTAAAAAAATTTGGATCCTTTAAAGGGTCTTTCACAATATTTTAAATATTTAAAGAAGACCCTTCACGTAAATTTTCATCTTAAAACAGGGCCCTTCACAAAATTCTTTGTCTTCAAAATAGACCTTTCCCTAAACTTTTCTGTCGCCAAACTTAAACTTTCACAAATTAATTATTTTAAAATAAAATTTAACCTGTCACAAAACAGTTGAAGCCAACAAAGTAACTATTACACACTTTTTTTTTTATATAAATAAACGATCTTGTTAAAAACATACACAAGAACCTATATATAATGGTTTTTTTCAAATTCACAAAATTGTGATTAGATTTTTCAATTAAAAAAAAACTTCACAAAAACAGGGCACATAAATCCTGGACAGACCCATGGATAAGGTACAGTAATATTCCTTATATTTTCAATTGAAGTAAGCAATGAATTCTAGGAAAAAGGGATTAGTCACAGCTATTAAAGTATTTTCAGTTACAGAAGAAAGATGAAATT
This sequence comes from Maratus speciosus, assembly GCA_963932465.1. Classification (NCBI taxonomy): domain Eukaryota; kingdom Metazoa; phylum Arthropoda; class Arachnida; order Araneae; family Salticidae; genus Maratus; species Maratus speciosus. The sequence continues at coordinate 42,251,310 of OZ010792.1, forward strand.
GGAATTCTATAATTCTGTGTTAGACAAATAGTCAAAATTTTTACTATCTTATAGTCTAAGTATTGATCATATTATTTGAATCGCCAACATATGGGATACAGTAATTTGCAGGTCTAAGCAACTAAGCATAAAACAAACTCGTGAATTGTGTGTAATCTGCTTCAGAGAAAGTAACTCTGCACTGAAAGTACTATTATATTAAATACATTATTTTAAATAGATTTAACTACAGCTTAAGTATTTAACTAGCAAAAATGAACTGCTAATTTAAAAAAGAAAACAATTTAAAAATGAGAGAATTTATCAGTATTTTTGAGGAATGCATTATGGATTGATACAATTTTTATTCAATTGCATTTACTTTCATAAAATAATAGTATTTTGAACTTATAAAAAAGTTTTATTTAATGTTATTAAAAGGTAATTTTTAATCTGAAATTAATGATGACTTTTTTTATAACATAAATGATGAATTTGATTCTTATTTAACCTGTACATATCAATGTTAAAAAAAAATTGATTTAAATAAAAGATTTAAAAAAAAATCATTTGATTTAAATCACGATTTAAATCAAGCTGATTTAAATCAAACAACCCTGTTTATAAAGGCTTCAAATATGTGAATTATAAAATTATTGCTTATTCTCCAAAGTAGTTATGGAATTACGCTTAAAAATCTATCCGTATTGCAATGATTAAAAATTAATTCAACATTAGGAATTCTAGAATTAAAATCTTCATAATTCCTGAACTACTTGATAAAATGGTTTGCTGTTTCGTTTCCTAAAGCAAAATTTAATGACAATGATGTCAAAGTTATTGTGTTTATTTTGAAAATATCAGAGTTTGGTACAATTTCAGTATGAAGACGAGCCTTAAGGTTTATTATATAACATGAAAGAATACATAATTTCCTATCAAATGTCTATTTTAGTTGTTTTCTAAGAAAATTGAGTGAGTAAAATGCATGGGGTCATATTTTCCTTTGACCGACTGTACCTTAAAACCATCAGAAATACATGTTATTTATTTGTAAAATTGATCATCATATGAAATTAGATAGCATTCATTTTAGATGGATGTAGTTATTTGCAGAGAAGAAGAGTGTATCAGGGAAAGAAAAATTATAAATGTCTCCCCTTTATAGGAGCATTAGCAACATTATATTATATCAACGTATTACCGTGGTAGTGATAAAAAAAACCTTACCCATGATGAGTGGAAAGAAAGTTTCCATTAAGTCCAAAGACAAGCAAAAGATTCTTGACCTGAGAAAAGACAGTATGCTTTTTGCCAAGCTATACGTTGCTAACCAAGCAATGTAAATGGATGTCAAATACTTTGCACATGAAAACAGCTCTTGTCCACTTTCCATATCTGACCTCGTCAAACTTCGAAAACCCAACAACAAATTCGATGATGTATGTTGTATCTTAAAGTCATGTGGAGTTTCTCAGACGACTGTCATTGAACTTAATGCTTCTTCCGTCATTATTGATGGAGCTGCTTTGGTCCATATGCTTATCCCTCAATCTAGTTGAACCTTTCAGCAGTACTGTGATCAGATTGTTGGACCTTTGAGATTTAATCCAACAATCTGATCACAGATTGTCAATCTGATCAGATTGTTGATTTGGTTTTCGATTGCTATCTAGATGGAAACCTTAAAAAGGACACAAGAAAGATGAGAGAATCTGGTCCCAGAGTAAATGAGAAATCCAACATTGTCATACCTAAATCCTTCAGTAAGTTTCTTTCTCACAGCAAAAACAAATATCTCTTCAGATTTTTAGCAGAAAACAATGTCGAGATGAATCTGCCGCTTGGGAAACAAGTCATTTGCACCAAAGAGACACGGTAATTGGTTCGCATAAGGGCACTTCTTCTGTCACCCATGAAGAAATGGATTCCCATCTTTTACTTCATGTTCGGCATTCTTTTGAATACTCGGGTCTTTCAAAGATCTACAATAAAAACTGTTGACAGTGATGTTGTAGTGATAGCCATGAATGCTTTCCCAAGACTAACGAATCTAGAAGAATGGTGGTTGAAGTATGGAAGTGGAAAGCATCTCCAATACCTTCCCATCCACGAGTTGCACAGGAAAGTTCAACAAGAAATTCCAGATCTTTTACCTTTTATCCATGCCTTTGCAGGAGCTGACACGGCGTCTAGTTTGCAGGTATTGGTAAATCTACTTTCTGGAAAATATGGATGACATTTCGAGACGTGGACATGCTTCAATAAATGAAAATTTAAATTCTAGTGCTATATTTACCTAGAGTTAAATAATTAAAATACATAAAAAGCACAAATAATTGTACAAAAATTACTTTCAAGTGCATAAATATATCAGAAAAACCTAGAACGTTTTCAACCATTACAAGGCCGTCATCAGTAGGATTTAAATGTTATTATTTTCTTTGCGCTTATTTGAGAATTTTCCAGAAGAAAACATTGTAATTTAAATTTAAATGTTGTATGTCAGATAAGATGCCAGATAAAGTTATTCAAATTTTCAACAAAACGAACTTTCATCTATTATGCAGCAAATGTTTCTATACTACATGGATATTGTATAAGAGTGAATCATTACAAGCTGTATCTTTATTAACAATTATTTCGATTCTCTTATGATGGCTTCCTGGTATATTTATGCACCCGAGAGTAATTTTTGTACAATTATTTGTGCTTTACACGTGGACAAGCTTATTTGGTCTATTCCAAAAAGTTACTGACAACATCAGAGAAGATGACAAGTATTTCTTACTTATTCAGCGGTTCGTTGTCCTTTCATATTATGCATAAAGTTCAGTGGATACCGTAAATGAAGCCAGGCGAATTCTATTTACATAGAAGAACAGACATATTGAAAATATTCCACCAACCAGCAACGTTCTCCTACATCACCTGGCCCCACCAGTGGCCGAGAGGTTCTGCTCTCGAAGCTGGTAGACGGGAGGTGCTGGGTTCGATCCCAATCGCGCCCGTCGGCCTAATCGTTCGGAGTTTTCGTGGTTTTCTTCAAGCCGTGGATCTTCCATGCATTAATACAGATTAGGTTCCCTTAGAAAGTCCCCCACGGAGGGCACTCCCCCCGGGCCTATATCCCTCGTGTAGATAATTGGCCGTCAAAAATCAACCCAACCCTACATCACCTGAAGAGGGCTGCCCTGCAGTGTTCTTTGTGAACAAACTGCCTTCAATGCAGTTTTCCATGTTTGAATCCATGTCAAAGGGGATGTAAAAAGGTGGATGATGGCTACTAGCCCCTCTGGTTTTCAAACCCGGAAATCACCATGGAGAAGCAGCAAGAACTGATTGCATGCAAAGAGATGTGTGCACGTTGTCGATGTGTAAAATCAGGTATAAGTTGCACTTTACTTTGTAGCTGTGAGGGACAATACAATGAATAAAAGGGTTTTATTTTGAAAATTTGAAAACTTTTTACATTATAACAATGAATTTGTTTTAAATATGGGGTTTGTTTAAGCTCAGCCATGGCTATGCGTTTGCTTTTTTCATTTTTACTCCTCCTTATGGGAATTTGATTTACACGCAACATATTCATATGAATAACTATATAAACATGCGTTCTAAGATGTGCCTAGGAGGGAGTAAGGAGGAAAGTTTAGAAGTGAAAAACAATTCCACAAGTGGCACTCAGTGCAAAATAAGTACTGGAAAACATCGTAACAATGTAAGAGTTGGATGAATGTTATGTTGTCGCCGCAAAAACTTCTAAACCGTTTATCGCAGGACAAATTTGTGAGAACCTTTTTGTAGCTTATTTCAATAGCGTTCAAATGATACATCACAATATCATAATATTATAATTGTGAATGGAGATGTGAGCATTTTACTGAACCCATGTCCATCGTCGTGATGGCCATTTTGATGATGTCATTATGGAGAATTTTGACCTCTGATTGATTGCCTCCCAGCAGTTTTCTGTTTCTTAACATATATATAAGCACTCCTCCACACCTCATACTGGTATCCGGAAGTGAAATATTATTACACTAACTCCACTGACTATTATGCATTAGTACAATAACATAAAATAAAAAAAGAGAGAATTTTTTTCTTTTTTATTTCAAAATTGAAGTGCATTTATATGCATTTTCAAAAACTCATTTTTGGTGGATCTTTAAAAAAAATTTATTATGTGAATCCTGATCCTGAGTATATGATCTATATCAAAATAAGTAAATTCATAAGCATTTTTATAACTTTTATTTAAATTAACTTGGTTCATGTATGTAAAGACAGAATTTTGTAATCGATTTCTCACTCTTCCTTGCTATGATAGAATTATAAAAATTATACATACAGGCCTGTTTCTGATAACAGTGTGACATTTTAATAATTTAGAACTTAATAATTAATAAATTCACTTTAAGGCATTTTCTCTTTAGTCAGATGCAGGTAATAAATCACCAAATATTTTTTATGGTTACAACTGTATATGAATTACAACAAAAATCAGTGGTGTAGTCCTGGGAAAGTAAGTTGGCTGCGTCACCCAAGGCATACTGGATTTTGAATCTTGTCTTTCATTTTGAAATGCAGATAAAAATACTAAGAATATTAAATTAAAGATTCTTTACATGTAGGTTATTAAATAGCTTGCCATAGAATTAAAAATAAAATTAGAACCTTATTTCATACTTGAAATTTTTTTAGAGTAGAAGTCTGAATTCAGTAACACTTTTTCACATGAGATTTTCGTTAGTATTTGTTTTGCAATTTTTATTTTGGAAATAATAGTATAGAATAACATTAAACTTATTGTCATTTACAGAAAACATTAAAAATTACTGCACTTTTACTTTCCAGAGACATGTGGTGTAATAAAAGTACATGAAAGGATGAAAAATCATGAAAGGAAAAACAACAAAAAAAAAATCTATGAAATTTTTAAATACATTTAGAGGATGGATTTACTTTTGCTATTTTTTACAATAAGAACTGTTTCTGTGAGAAAAATCTCCAATAAAATGGGTTCCAGACTGAAAATAGTCGATAAATAATGCTTTCATTTATCCAAAGGCAACTTCTAGAATTCGAATGCTGCCTCAGAACCGATTTAAGGGAAATCGGAAAAAAAAATAATTTTAAAGAGGTGAAATGGTTAATATACAAGGTGAAACCCCCAATAACTGACACCTTAAGGAATTTTTCTTGTTAAACTCACTATTACAAAATTTTAAAGCAATTTTATACTTATCTTTCTTTTTGAAAGGATAGTAGAGATACATTAAAAAATTATTCCTGTCTAAATTTTGAAAAATTACACATTGCATTATTAAAAATTAATTTTTTAAATAAATATGGTACATAGCTCCAGTAACTGACACCAATTCTATTTTGAAAAACCAATAACTGACACAAAGTGAAACAGTGTCCAACATTCTACTTGCAAAGATTTAAAAAAAAAAAAATTACTTCAAGGAATATAGAATTTAAAAATACTTTAATCTTCATTATAAAAACAAAATACTTAAAGCTTATTTGTATATGACTAGGAGGGCTAAGCCAAAATGCTCGCTACGCTCACCAACTCCCCGCGCAAACGCTTCGCGATTCCGTTTGGTATTGCGAAGCAAACCTTATTTTCCAGCCAATCCCAGAAGAAATTGTTTCACATTTCCATTCTGGATTGCTTCGCGACTCCTCATTTTCTATGCATTCAATTTTTAAATTCCACTTTGTATAAACGCACTTCTCCCCAACTCCTGACAATTTTATTTCCTTATCTCCATGCAGATAATCATTAGAGGTTACAGAGTTTCATAATTAAAAGAATTATCAAATATAAAATCGTTAAAAAAAGGTAAAATTTATAATTTATTTGAATAATTACAAATTAAATAAAAATTCTATATATAGTGTTACAAATATTGTAAATGGTGTTTGTGCTTAAAAATAATGTAAATAGTTCATTTAATCATTTAAACTCTATTCATAAGCTAATATTAGTTTTTGTTGCATTGAAATATCTCAATTTGTTGATTTTCTGCAAGCAAGTAAACCCTATTGGATTTCAATGGAGATCTATGGAAATTTGGCGAAATACTGGAAATAGCGCCAAGATGGCATTACATTTGGTGACTAATTTTGGTCACCAAATTTGGCGGTATATCGCCAAGTTGGTGACAGAGCCAGGACCCCTCCCTTGGTAACCTCCTTATAGCGTCAGAAAGCTCTGACCAATCAGATGCATCTCATGGTATCTACGCAGGTTTTCATTGGTCCATTTCCAAAGCGTTACTTTTTTTTGTATATAGAAGGATATACTACTACAAACGCATGCGTCCCTTTTAAATTATTAGTAATGCAGATATCCAATAACTGACATTTACAAACCAGCAACTGAAAAGTGGTGTAAGATCCTGATAGAGCAACTTAAAATTTAATGGGACTTACTACAAGAAAAAAATTAACTTATTATTATGTTTCTTAAACAGTTCAAATAATAGATTTCCACTTTCTTTTAATATAAAAAACACCTCTGCCACGAACTGCTGAAATGAAATTCCTAAAACCAGTAACTGGCATCCCCCATTAAGCTAATTAATTAACTATAAAATTATGGTCCTAATTTATCGTAAACATCTTTTAACTAATTTCTATAATTATGACTTTAAGAAAAAATTTGGTATGGTTGCATTACATATAGATTAAAAGAAACACTACTTTAATTTTAGAAAGAAGACAGTTGTCTCAAAATGACACTTTTCCTTTTTTAAAAAGTTCCTTTCTCATTGAACAGATTCTTTTCCTGCTAATGGTGAATAATTTGATTCCAAAATAAAAATAAGTGTCTAAGTTATCATTATTCAGAACATTATATCAACGTTATATCAGAACATTAGTTCAGTTTAAACATGTATCAATCAATACTTGCCTATAGACGGTAGTATATTTGAATTATTTTGAGTGGCCCTATATACAAATTCATAATCATATTTGCACAACAAAATACACAAAAAATTAATTTAAATTCAAAACAAAATAACCATAGGCAGTAAACTATTAAAATTCTTTTGTGCAGCCCTGTATATGAATTGCTTTTACATGCCACTAAGGCAAATAATTTTTTTTTCACCAGAAAAAGGTGCAATGTAATCGAAAACACAATTCCTGTAACTGCACCCATAGATGACAATATATCCAGATTTTTTTGTGTGTGTGGCTGTGTAAAAGTACTACAAATGTTTTATGTGTTCTACAGCAAACACAACTCGTGTAGCAGTGTTCCTTAGTAACACAGATATGAATTTCTATAAGTTTGAAAAAGTATAACATAATTAAAATGCATTTCAAACTATTACCATTAATAGATCATGCTATTTTAATATATGATGGAATGTTGCTGTAGACAAACGATAAATGCTGTTCTTTATAGGGAACATTGTAATAAATCTCAATACCTAAGTCTTTTTTGTTCTATTTAAAATATTACAATTTCATTAAAGTATATTTAAAACAATTTTCGCCCTTAAGGGTAACTGTCAGTTATATCAGTTATATTTTGCTCTATGCTGCCCATGTTACATTTTTCAAATCACACCTGCGCATTTGCTATTGAACCAATTTCTTTAAAATTTTTTGAGGGGATTGATATAACTTATTTCTTCAACGTAATTTAATTTTATAAATGAAATATATAGCCTATTTTTTTTAATCTATTTTAAAAAATTTTTTTCTTTGGTTCCAGTAGACATCACCAAATGGCATTAGATGTCCTGTACTATGAAGGAATCGAGTACGAAGCAATATATTTTATCATTTTTGTATATTTTCTTGTAAATTATTATCATTATTTTTCTTGTAAATTTAATAAGTGATACATTTTAGACAATATTATATAAAATATCCTCCAAGAAGCCTTTTAGTTTTTTTGTAATGCTATTTTATTCTTGACATAACATGCCATAATGAGAATATTTCCCAAAAATACAGTAAACCTAGAGGATTCCGTTTAGACCAGCTAGGAGAAGCGTTTTTTTTTACTAGAAAGACGACAATTGACCTGTTGACCTTCCTTTGAAAGGGATAGGAAAGGGACGAGGCATTTGTTGACATCTCTTCCTTCTATGAAATGAAATTTGTCCCTCCTTGAAAAGCGATCATTTTACTGGAGATTCAGATATTACACAACTTTCACTGGTAAACCTCGTTTTGACAAGTTAAAACAACATTTACTCGGCTCTGATTTGTCTAAAAAATATATCCAGTATCTGTTCTTATAAAACACTAAATGTTTCATTCAATATATAACACAACAAATATTGTTCATTCATTGTATGCAAATAAACTAATGAACAGGCAACTTCAAATCTGAAAATTTCGGGAGTGTTGATTATCATGAGAAGTTTGGTAACATAATTGTTAGATACCGTTCCTGCTAAAGAAAAAAAAAAAAAAATGCAGGAATTCTGCTTTTTCAGAATTTAGTGCCGCCCCCGATGAGAAAAAATAATCTTTCTTATATTTTTTCCAAAATAGCACTCATTTTAATTACTTTTTTTTCAGTTGTTATGAGAAAATGGCAACAAAAAGATATAGTAATCTACTATTTTCCTTTTTTTACAAAAATGGAGTACTTCAGTTGCCACCATTACAGAAATGTCATCAAAAACTACAAAAATATTAATATCTCAAAAATAAATTATGATGCAGTTTTCAAATAAATTGCAGTTACTTTTCTTCCCTATACGAAGTTGTAAAAATTGAAAATGTGCGATATTTAGAATAAATATTAAAAAAAAAAACAAAAAACAAATGTAGTAGAGATTATCAGTATTGAATGGTACAATGATACATCTGCTTCGTTTTACGGCTGACTTATATATAACATATCTTTGTTTTTTAGGGATGTCATTTTAATTGTTGCCTGCAAGGAATAGAATATTGGAGGTTTAAAAAAAAAAAAAAAAAGAGTTGCAAGAACATTTCCGATATCCTCGCTTGTGCACGGAATTATTATTATTATTTTGAACTAGTTCATTTTCTAACTTATAAAAATACACATAGAAATACGAGATTTTATAAGAAATGTGTCAGCAAAACGTGCGCTCAAGGCATTTTTCGGATATTTTTATTAGTTTTTTATTAATTTTAAGTTAAAAAAAAAAAAAAAATCCTTTGCTGAACAACGCGAAAATTCTTGCCACATTTTCTGACTCATTTATAAACATTAAAGCTAGATACTTGTAGGGATGATTATTGAAATGATTTTTAATCGGGCAGATTTTTCATTTTCCGATGAATGAATAACTGCATCTTTAGGTATAAGCGATTGTTGTCTCAGAGTGACAGTTTTTTTCTTTTCTTGCGCTTCTCTGTCACGACAAGAAATTCGATTGACAGACTTGTCGGATTTTTTTTTTTTTTTTTGCCTTTACCAAAAAAGAAACTAGTACTTCAATTACGATTTGGAGGTTCGTTGGTTAAGTATAAAAGGGGGAAAGGGGGCAAGTCCCCTCCCCTTAATTTAGCTAAATGGATTTTCATGCAGAATTATCCAATTTACTTTATTTTTTTTTTATGTTCATTCTGATAAAGAGCTTTCCTGATTAGATTTGGAGATTCATTAGTAAAGTATAAAGGGGGGGGGGGGTTGTTAGACCCCTCTTAATTTAGCGATAAGGTTTTTTCATGCAGAATTATCTGATTTGCTTCAAATTTGGTATACCGGTTTATTATGTTAAGGAGGTTCCCTGATTAGATTTGTAGGTTCATTGGTTAAGTATAACGAGGGGAAACGGGGGCTAATCCTCATTCATTTATTTTTTGAAGGCATTATTCTTTGAAATAATAGTATAATATACAATTAGTGTGAATAACCTGTGAGTTCAATGCCATCAGTTTAACTGGGCACTTTTCTTTTTCTTTTTTATATTTTAATGTTTTTTCTTTTTTTTATGATCTTAATTTGGTACTGACAATAAAAGTAGTTCATATTTAAACTTCATTTGGCATTTCATAAAACTAAATTCAGCGCAGTAATAATCTTTTCTTTTTAAAGTGCAGGTAAAACAAATTCCTTGTTCAAAGTTTAAATTTGGCATTGTGCTAAGCACGCTTCGAAAGGAGGACGCGAAGTTGCAATGCCGACTTGGTCCGTGCCGCCTTTTTCCAGATAGTTTTTTAATTAACTTTGTAAGACACGGGATGCTTATTGAAAGATCTCCTCAATGCAAACTAGTCGCAAATGCCATAGTAATTTATGCGATTAATTCTGTCTGTTTTTAACAATTTGGCTTTTATTGCTTTTATACTGCTACTGGGTATGTATTAAACAAATATATAATCCAAAGTTGTTATCTAGACTTTAAAAACCGATGGTACACAGAATACGCCACCTCTCGTTCTCAGCTAATTACTGATGATTTTTTTCGAAAATCATCATCAATTCTTTTATACTTCTGCTACGATAGGTACTTCCAGCGCTTCTCAATACCTTTTGCTGAATGCCCGCAAATCAAAATTTGTGTGTAACGGAAAAATCAGCTTTTCTCAAAAACTATGTGACCTAGGGTAATCGCTTATATTTTTCCTGCAAGGTTTAAATTAACGTCTACTACCTGTAATTTTTTCATAATTTTAGTTTCAGTAGATTTGGAAATAGATGGAAGGGGGCATATTTTTGCACCACTTTTCTGACGATATCTCTGAAAATATAATACCTAAAATCAAAAGAAATGTATTTTTGAGTCCAGCTTTACGAAAGCATTCACACGATATACAAAGAAAAAAATATATATTTTTTAAAATAACTTAATTAGCCCTCTACATTTTTCCTAAATATATTTGTGAATGTATAATAATCTGTAAATATGTGGGTCATAAGGTTTAAATTAACGTCTACTACCTGTAATTTTTTCATAATTTTAGTTTCAGTAGATTTGGAAATAGATGGAAGGGGGGGGAGGGGGGGGCGCATATTTTTGCACCACTTTTTCGACGATATCTCTGAAAATATAATACCTAAAATCAAAAGAAATGTATTTTTGAGTCCAAAAATACATGTAAAATATAGTAAAAAAAAAAATATTTTTTTTAAGCAACTTAATTAGCCTTCTACGTTTTTCCTAAATATATTTGTGAATGTATAATAATCTGTAAATATGTGGACCAATAGTCTTTATTACTTCCCCTAATTTGAACTTTCGTCGTTCCGTAGTTTACGAGTAAAATGGCTGTGCCAGACAAACAGACAGACACATGAGTAATCTTATAATGGTTCCGTTTTTACTTTTTAAGTATGGAACTCTAAAAACGAATTAAAAAATGTGTCAGAAATTAGCCAGTTTGAATTTGAGAACAGCATTAAGTAAATAAAATGTACACGCAAAAATATAGCATAAATTTTAAATTCTAAATACTTTTTTTTTCTTTTTAATTAGATTTTATTTACCATGCTTCCTTTTTTTTTTTTTTTTTTTCCTTTTTCAAAATTTGGTTTGGATTGCTAGGGTTCAACTAAAATGCATGAACGGAAATATTTCCCCCCAGAATTATCCCATAATTTGGCCTTTGGTTAGTTAAATGCATTAGCAATGTAACTGTAAATTTGTGGAAATAATAATTGACAGTTTCAAGGGCGGTGGCTGGAGGGTCTAGCCACCTAATTTTAATTCCAAAACAGACAAATTGCACCAAGAATATTTTAATAAAACTTTGCTTTTGTAATGAAAGTGAAAATTAGCAAGTTTTTACTTTCTAAGAAATTCGTTTGAATATTCTGGTGTCAGTCAATTATTTCATCATTTTACAAACAGAACTCTTCTGCCCCTAAAAGGTTTAAAAGATGTCAATATTGTTGAAATTCCGAATTTAAGTTCTTTAATTTAAAGCGTTACATAGCAAAACTCTATTAAAGAAAATATTAGATTAAAAATAGTTTATTATTAGACATAAGTAACACGGGAGTAATATTGTCTGATCCATATTTATAAATTGGGCTGAAATTTTGAACCCGGTCTCTAATGATAATCATCTTACTCCAGGCCCAACGCAAACTACTTACATTTCCTTAGTTTAGTTCACGCCGTGGGCCGGGAAAAACTGAATATGAAGTTTGATGAAAATTTGTGCATTAATTCTTGCGATAGAGCTATTGCGGAAATCGTGAAAAATGCAGCATAGCAGCACCACCTGTTGGGCGATTCACACCAAAATGTAAACAGCATCAACTCATGTTAAGGATTAACCGAATCTGAGGTTTGATGGAAATCTGTGCTTTAGTTCTTGAGATAGAACTATTGCAGAAATTGTGAAAAATGCAGCATAGCAGCGCCACCTGTTGAACAATTTACACCAAAAACTAATCAGCATCAATTTATATCATCGACTAACTGAATATAAATTTTTATTAAATTCCGTGCATTAGTTTGAGATAAAGCGGCCACAAGATTTGTGTCCCATACAGACAGACATTTTGTAAAAACATGTTTTTTGGCATGTTTGACCCCTAAAACGTGTAAATTCACCGAAAACCGGAATTCGAAAAATTTCACGAATCCAATACTTTCTTCTTGTAAAGATAGAAAAACATTGTTGAATTCAGGGGTGGGGGTGGAGGGGGGGGGGGCAATGGAATGTCCGGAAGATTTGAGATTTTGTATTTTCAATGTTCAAAAAGTGCAATCCTCCAACCCCCCCCCCCCCCCCCCCGAATTCTATAATGTCTCCTCCCAGAGAAAAGTGTCGGAATTTAACACTAGAAGTAAAAAAAAAAAAAAAAAAAAAAAAAAATTCCCGAATCCAATATTCTTCCTATAAAGATAGATGAAAGTAAAAATTGACCAGAATCCAAAATTGACCAGCCCGATCCATGTATAAGATAAAGTATGCAGATAAAGATCAGCCGTGTCTCCTTTTCTTTCTGTGCTTTCGTCTATGTTTTTAATGTGGTGGATTTGACTTCGAACCGGGAGGGATACCTCGGAGGAAAGATAGGGGACTATCTCGGGGAACATATATGAAACGTCGGTGGTTTACATGACTTGCCAGAAAATGAAAGTATTCGTGCCCGACCTGCGAAAGTCCGCGCCATCTATTGAGATAAGGCATTTTTCGACTTTTGTGAGGCATCCCTTTAATCCATAATATGAAAAAAAAACTCATTTTTGCCACCGCATAAACAAAAATTTGATGCTTTATTTTCCTTAGTTATAATTCAGCAATAAGCATTAAATACATACTTCAATTTTATCGCTATTCACACAAACTTACAGAAGTTTGCGAAGAAAATGTGAACTGAAAAACAGACGATCCAAAGTCATAAATATTTTTCAATTTTTTTGAAAAGTGATTTGAAGATATTAAAAAGCAGTGGTAATGAAGATATTAAAAATCGATGATAATTTCAATATATTAATAACCAGTGATTCAAAGATACAATCAATTTTTGTTGAAGAGATTAAAAATCAATGTCTTTTTTTTTAATAAAATTGTTAATGGGCTTGTAACTTGGAAGGTCTGCGTCCTCCCAAGTTCCTAACGTTCCCCTTGAAAATAAAAAGTAAGGGGACGCTTGAAATAAAGTAGAAAAGTGAGGGGACGCTGTCCCCCCTTGACTACATCACTGACAACAATGAACTTAATCGGTACCAAACAAGGTTCACTAAAATACACCAACTGATTGTGAGACTGCAACAATAAATTATTTTAAACGCTAAAAATTAGAAAATAAAATATAAGTAATAAATTTTCCATAATCAGGGACCACACCAAATCCAGGTATTGTAACAGACATGTTTTCAGAACAAACAAGAGTTTTAGTTATGATATTAGGCATAACTTTAAAAAACTATTTTCTTTCATATTTTTTATTATTTTTTTTTTAAATAAAGAGGAATTACAAACAATGTTTAGTTTTTTTTTTTATTATTATTATTAATTTATATTATATATTATAAATTTATTGATGTGAATTGATTTTAATTTGTGTAATTTATATTTTTAATTAATCATAATAAGTATATCATATTAATTTTGTGATGCCATTCTTTTCACAGTCAATTCATAAAATAAGAAAAGTCACATTTTTATATAAAAAAATATCATTTATAAACAGATTTCTGAAGATATACATTTAAAAACATCTCTTGTAACAGTAAATCAACTCTGTGTTTAACTTTTTTCAAACAAATTTGATATGTCTTCAGATGCATTAGAAGCTTTAAATCTCTTGCAGCTTTCAGTGTTTTTTTGTGGAGAAATCTGATCAAAAAGTCTTTTAGTGCATTTTTTAATGCCAAGTCTGGCAGTAGGACTGTTCAGAATTTTAGAAAATAACTTTAGAGATAACCGTCGCTTGCTTTCTGGGGTATGTTCATTAAAACTAGGAGGTCTTGGCATCTGTTCCACAGCTGTACTTGAAGGCTGTCTGGCTTTTAATAACTTTTCTAATAATTCTTTATTTGCATTATCTTGAAAAAGGGAAAAAATAAGTAAAAAAAATCAATCATAAAAGGCATTTTTGCATAATAAATGTGACACACAAAAAAAAAAACAATAAAAAAACAATAAAGTAAAAAATAAAACAATATTTCATTGAAAACTACTGAATGTAAATGCAATAATTTCTTGCCACATTCCTTGATATCATTACTGCATTTTTCTCTCCTTTGTATTAAAATGTAAGGTAAATTAACAGCTCTTTCATCAATTACAAAATGAGTTGAATCAATTTTCTATTTCACCTCATTAAATTGCTAAAAGATGTTAAAAACTATAAAAAATGTTTTAATAAACCATTTACATGTTTCGGTTCCAACGAAGCCATTATCAAAATAAGAATATTCTATAGTTGCATGATCTATAATGTAATGATTTTTCATGTACTCTTTCAGATTACACACATTATTTTTATTTTTACTGGAATGTTTATTTCCATACACAACCTTGGAGTAACTCAACCAACAATTTTGTAAGTTAAATGATACTGCCTCATTACATATGGAATTTTTTAGCATTACAATCTCTATGGCTTCTCTTATAATGGATAGATAGTATAGATCTATTTGCACTTTCTATCAGATACATGCTCCTTTTTTTTTCTATAACAAAATTTTCTGGTAGCCACTCCAATATGGCGATTCTTTGGTATATCAGCTTTAATAAATGTATGTATACTGCTGAATAATTTTATTCAGAAGTATATGAAATAATTTTATTCAGGAGTGTATAAAATATAATTTTTTGTAGAGATTGTAACATATAAAAATTACATATGTAACAATGAAGCATCATTTAATTCACCTACATTCTAGGTTGAGTTACTCCATCATTATGAATATAGAAATAGAGTCGGCCCCGCTTAATCGGGTAACAGATAAACAAATATCCCGCTTATAGAAATAAAATCTTCTAGAACCAAAATGTTTCCCATACAGGCAATGTTAAAATTCCCCACTTATTTGAATAATTTCCCCCGGATAATGCAATAATGGCTAATCTGGTGTGACAAATATTTTTCCTAGAAAAGGTCTTTTGTTCGAAACTTCCAAACGACCGAAACACAGGTTTTTCAGAGGAAAGGGAGTAATGGTGTTATCACATGAAGTCCAGTTACGCAAATTCGAACAACTTTCCCCAGGGTCACCATAGCAACAGACATCTCGAATGAATGGGGTGTTGGGGGGGGGGGGGGATGATTACTGTAAAGAAAAACGGATTGGTCACGTGATGTAGCATATTCGAGGTTATTGCACTGTGACACTGAAAAAATAGACAGTTCTGACCAAAGTTCGGTTCTCACTTTATTTATTCAGTTTGTTTTAAAGTTCTGAAGTAGAAAAATATGAGCGCGAAAAGAAAAGATTTAAGTTTGTGCAAAGTGAAGGTTTTGGATGCCATAAAGCACAGAAAAACGCAAACTGAAATCGCTAAAGAGTTTCAAATTTCTCAGTCTCAAGTCACGATCATTAAGAAAACTGCTGATAAAATTGAAGAAGAATGGAGAAACAATGGAAACCTACATCGAAAACGGAAAAGAAAATCTAATGACAATCTCGACAATGCTGTGTTGGAATGGTTTCATTCAAAAAGAAGCAAAGGAGCTTTAATAAACGAATTATGCAGAAAACCGAAAAGATTCTATTAATGAGAATTTTTCAGGATCTAAAGGATGGTTATATAGATTCCAGCAAAGACACAATTTAACATTAAAAAAACTACACGGGTTCTGTAAACGATGCAGTTTGTGATGAATGGATTGAAGAAACTTTACATCCAATTCTTGCTGAATACAAATCATGCGATATTTTTAATTGTGATAGAGCTATGCTAAGAAGAACAATTGCAAAAAAAAAAAAAAAAAAAAAAAAAAAAAAAAGACAAAATTACACAGATTTATAATAAAAAAGAAAAGTGCCCAGGTAAACTAATGGCACTGAGCTCACAGGCTATTCACACTAATTGTATATTATACTCTTATTTTAAAGAATAATGCCCCTCAAAAAAATAAGTGAAGGGGAATTAGCCCCCGTTTCCCCCTTTATACTTAACCAGTGAACCTCCAAATCTCATCAGGGAAGCTCCTTATCATAATAAACCGGTATACCAAATTTGGAGCAAATCGAATAATCCTGCAAAAAAACCCCATTTATCTAAATTAAGGGGGTGGACTAGCCCCTCTTTATCCTTAACCAATGAATCCCAAAACGAATCAGGAAGCTTCTTAACATAATAAACCGGTATACCAAATTTGGAGCAAAGCGAATAATTCTGCACGAAAAACCCGTTTATATAAATTAAGGGGGGTGGACTAGCCCCCTTCCCCCTTTATCCTTAACCAATGAACCCCCAAAACTAATCAGGAAAGTTCCTTAACATAATAAACCTGTATACCAACTTCGGAGCAAATCGAATCATTCTTCATGAAAAACGCATTTATCTAAATTAAGAGGGGCGGGCTAACCTCCCTTTTCCCCCTTTATCCTTAACCAATGAACCCCCAAAACTAATCAGGGAAGTTCCTTAACATAATAAACCGGCCCTCATAGCATGCATGGTCACTGTAAGTCACTGTGGTCACGTCACATCTGTGACCAAAATGCCACCACTCAGTGATGTCACGTTGTGACTGAGATGTGAACTTCTTAGAAAACTTTAAAAAATTACAAAAATTCTTCAAAACATGTTATTTACTGTAAAATTATATTTTTCTATCAATTAAATTGAGACGTCATTGTTATGTCATTGCATGTAACGTACATCACGTCATATATGTGACAAAAAAAAAAAAAAAACCTACCATATTGTAAGTCACAGTGTGAAAAAAATATGAACTTTTAAAATCTTTGAAAATGAAGAGAAATATTTTAAACAGTATTTTAAACAGTCCTGAGTTACAGCGGCATGAGGAATGAAAATATATTAGTGGATAGCAAATGGTAAATTCTGTCACGGAGGGGGGGGGGGGGGGGGGGGGGGGGGGGGGCATAATATATAAAGTGCACGATACAAGCATTAAAGCAATTTGGATAACATATTTAGAATTAGGAGTATTAAATCTGTACAGTATTTAGTTTGCAGAGAGGAAACTATTTTATTTTTTTTGCCAACCAGTGGTATTCGAAACACTTCTGTGGTTTCAAACTAAAAATTTTCTATTACAGTTAGTCTGCAGCTTTTAATGAGCACGTAGAAAGTGTCTTCAGAGTTTAGTCGGAGTTTTTTTCTTGAGAGAGTTTTTTTTCCTGACAACTATTTAACTATTTTAAGTAACTATTTTTGAAAAAATTCTACTTCTTTCAGACTTTTCAAATAAATTAATATTTTCCGAAAAAAAAAAAAAAAATACAAAATTTATGCAAAACGCATGATAATAATTAATTATTCGTATTTCAAATTTGTATTTTACAGATATGACTTTAAAAAAAAGTTATTTTACAAATTGTTTTATTTTACAGAAAATTAATATGAAAAGATTGTCAGATTGACAAAGAATTCTTTTATTTTATCCTCGATAATCCTTTTTTATTTATTAAGAACATATCGCTCACCCGCAAGAAAAGTGACACATCTCACAGAAATTCATTTTGCGATTTATTCCACTAAAAGTTTTGCCATAGGTGCGTCTTGCTACACAAACAGTTTCATAAGTTTAGCTACATGAAAAAAAACATTATGCTATATGTCCATTTGTAACCAAAGAAGAGGGGTGGATTATGTAATGAGGTAAAATTATCCAACCCTCCAAACCACATCCTAAGTTTTCATTCTTATGTGCTTTACGCTTTTATGCACTTTTTAATTCTTGTATGCAGAGTTAAGTGCTATAATTTCATGTTACAGTAAAATCATGCACATTTTCTTTTGCCTCCCCTGTGAAATTTACTTTTGTCGAGATGTGTCACTTTTCTTGCGGGTGAGCGATATTTTGTATTTATTACGTGTGAAACAAATTTTACTTTCAGAAAAGGGGGGTGGGGGTTCATTATTACCATTAAATTGATATTTACTCATTTTAAAAATTTAAACAAAGTTTTATCTAATAAACTCTAATTATTATTATTATTATTATCATTATTATTATTATTATTATTTACAAAAAAGAACCTTTACAATCCATTGTAACTTAAATTGTTTGGAACCGATAAAATGAAAAGATAAAATACATTGGAAAATTCTCCAAAAAGAAAATTTTAATTAAAGACAGTCTCATAAAATTATTGCGCATCTGAGTTCCAAAATCTTTTGTATTCAAAAACAAATAACGATAAAAAAGAACATCTTCTGAAAATCAAAATCGTCTGCGCACAGAAGAGAAGATGCCGGAAGTTTACTCTGTTTAGAACATCACGAAGTCTACAACACTTTTTTATAAAATAAGAGAAAGAAGCCCGCCATTTTAAAATATTACAAATACACGGATATTATAAATGGGACGTAAATGTAAGTCTTATTTAATTTAAATGTTTTATGCCTGTTTTGTATATTATGATGACTTAAATAGTTTTATGTTATATTAGTAAGGGACTGTTCTGCAATTGTTTTCAGAAACATTTTCCTATTCGATGCTGCGTTGAAAAATATCTTAATCTGCGATCACTTAAAAAGAAAAGAGAAAAAACCAGCTGCGCAGAGACTGATTCATAACTGCATTCAGAGTGGAATTAATTTAAAGATTAATTTGCTGTTTGTTACTTGAGATTGAAAATATGTTGAGAAAATGATTTGGAATTTTTTTCGGCTTCTTACTGTTTTGTGTTTCCTGATTACTAACACTTACAGTAGTTATAGACATTATTATTTTGGAGTTAAATATGATTTTCGATTATTATGATATTATGAAACTATTTCAGATTAGAAATTAGCATTAAATTGGGAAAATGTATTTTTACGTATTACACTAGTGAAACTTTTCAAAGATTTTTCTTTTGGTGCTAATAATATTTGTAATTATTATTTAAAATCATAAATCTTCATACCAATGGTTTTCAGATTTAGCATTTGCCAAAATTATAAAATAATAGAAATTTCTTATAACATATGCAAAGATTTTTGAGATATTGTTAAATCTAATAATACATTTAATTCATCTATTGTAATTTATTGTTGTTTAATAGTACAATTATAAATACTAATTATTATTTTTAGTGTTTTTCAAATTGGAATATTTATTTTTTTTAATTGTATATAAGCATTTTTTTTTGTTTGTGATTTTAATCTAACATTTAATTATGGACATTCTGAAGCGGTTATTAAATTTTCGTCTATTATAAAATTATTTTCTAAGTTTATGATATACGTAATTATTGGCACTAAAAGTAAAATATGATATTTAAACATTGAAATAAAAAGTTTTTCGTGTCTAATAGGAAGTTTATAAATTAAACTACTTTAGTATATATATATATTTTTAAGTTCATATTTATTTACATAATATAGGAATGAATATTTTTTTAAACAGATTAACAGTGTTTAACTTCGGTTTGCCTGTCCGTTTTTCTGTATGGCTGTCTGTCCGCGCTCTAACTCTCGTAACTAAACTCGGATTTCCCTGAAATATTTAGATATTGACGTTTACCATAACACGTTCCTTATTTCTAATGAAGTTTGTAGCATGTTTAGTTCATTTACAGGGACAGTCAAAAGTATTCCGTTACATTACGGCCTATGGAAAAAAATCGTTTCAAAGGATTTTTAATGATTTTACACGCTTTCAAACAGAATAAAATTTATATGCATTTATGAAGCTCATTTAAATATGCATTCTGCTGAATATGCGATGCATAGAATAGTTATTGTTCATTTACAGGGCTAAAAAAGGAATTCCAATACATAATGATATAGGTGTGGAGGGAACTGTTTATGGCGTACTTTAATTATGTTAATCTATTTCATATATAATGAAATTTATATACTTCGCTGAAGTTTACATACTATAAATTATTTCATGTATAATACGAAGTGCATATAGCATTTACAGGGACATGCAAAATATTTCAATACTATATTGTATCCGAAGTACTGTTCATTAGCGATGATTGCTGGGAATGCATTTTTAATTATGATATGCGCTTTTATGATTCACTATATTTATGGACAGTATATGGTGTATATAAATGCTACAATTCGTATACAGGGCTACACAAAAGTACTCGTAAGGGTTACTGCATATGGGCGCAAATTGTTTAAAGGTGGCTTTTAAATGAGTTGTTCTTTTTTATGCTGAAATGCATTTAATTTGCTAAGAAATGTTTGTAGAATATAGATAAAATGATATACAGGGTCACGTAAAGAATTGGATACATGGCCGTCTGTAAATCATAATTTCCGGAAATGTGATTTCAGCAGTTTTAAAAGTGTCTTAGTTTGAATTAAATTTTAACTAAATAGTGGCGTGTAATAAAGGTTCTAGGTAAACTACAGGATTGTACAAAAGTATTTAAGTATCTTTCCATTTATTAGTATAAATTGCTGAAAGAGAATTTCAACCTGTTATGTTTCAATTGCTAAACTAAATTTCCCCATTATATAGTATATATATCAACCTACAGATCAAATACAGGACTATTCAAAAGAATTAGAAAACATATTTGGCTATGGACGGTAACTGCTGAAATCAGTTTTTCAAATGTTTTATGCGTTTTCTAAAATGTTTACTTAGTTATCTTATTTACGTTATTTCCCTAAATTACGATGTCTTGTTAAAGTATTCAGGAAGCGTTGGAAAGTGTTTTATAAACTATGCTTAACGCATGATTTTTCTTACTTGTTTTTTTTTTCTTTTTCGCAGATCAGTCTTTTCCTATAAAACATACAAAATCTATTTAGGTCATATTCACAAAATACAATATGCACGGGAATAAAAAATTTAAATAAATATGGCTTATAATGTCGTATTTAATAAAGCAATGACTAATCATAACACATTAAAATCTTACACATTCTTAATATCGAGCTTGTACTCAAGATCAAGCTTGGAATTTAATAAAAAAAAGATGTCAGTTGATAAGCATTGTTTTTTAAGTGGAAAAATTTAAAATATTTTAGAAGAACAGGACTCCAAAATAGCGATATTTTGCTAAAAAGTATGATAAAAATATAAGATTTTACATTTCAAACAAAACTTTATTTCAAAATTGTGCATTTTAAAATACATCACAGTGCTTATGACAAGAACCATCACAGTATTGAAACTTGGAAAATTTTCCAGAGAGAAACATTCGGCTTGCATACAATATTTCAAATGAAAATCAAATTTTAAATTAATTGCTTAAAAGGTGCAAAGGCTAACATAGTGAAAAAGATTCCATGCCGGGACTCGAACCCGGGCCATCAGTATAGTGCACTGACATTCTCCCGACTAAACCACATGGAACGATACCCAGCCTGGAAAATTTCTCACTATTACATGTTGGCAAGGCTACAAAAGCAGCACGAGAAGGGATATTTATCGTGAGCCACCGACATGTGGCAAACACGAAACTTAATTAAATCCAGATTCGATTGAAACTACATTAGTACTTGGAAATTTTTCCAAAGAGAAACCTTCGCCTTGAATGCAATATTTAAAATGAAAATCAAATTTCAAATTAAAACTGCCTTTTAAGCATGTAATTTGAAATTACAATTTCATTTGAAATATTGTATGCTAGGCGAATGGTTCTCTATGGAAAAATTTCCAAATATTAATATAGTTTCAATCGATGCTGGATTTAATTAAGTTTCGTGTTTGCCCCATGTCGGTGGCTCACGATAAATATCCCATTTTGTGCTGCTTTTGTAGCCTTGCCAACATATAATAGTGAGAAATTTTCCAGGCTGGGTATCGTTCCATGTGGTTTAGTCGTGAGAATGTCAGTGCGCTATACTGATGGCCCGGGTTCGAGTCCCAGCATGGAATCTTTTTCACTATGTTGGCCTTTGCGTCTTTTAAGCAATTAATTTGAAATTTGATTTTCATTTGAAATTATCACAGTGTTTATGACAAATTCGTCACAAATGACACATATTTCACAAACTGGTCACAATGTGACTTCAAAACATTGTCACATTCGTCACAGGTTCGTCACAAAGTTAATGCCAAATTAGTCACAAATGACACACTTTTCACAAATTAGTCACACCGTGACTTCACAGAGTGGTCACAATGTGACGTCACAAACGACCTCTAAAACGGCCATAACGACCTCGCATTCTAGTCACTATGACGTCACATCGACGGTCACAAAATCACAGCGTGACTTCACAACGACGTCGCTGTGACGTCACCATGCCTTACGGGGGTATACCAAATTCGGAGCAAATCGAATGATTCTGCATGAAAAACCCATTTATCTGAATTAAGGGGGTGGACTAACCCCCCTTTTCCCCCTTTATCCTTAACCAGTGAACCCCCAAAACTAATAAGGGAAGTTCCTTAACATAATAAACCGGTATACCAAATTCGGAGCAAATCGAATCATTCTGCATGAAAAACCCATTTATCTGAATTAAGGGGGTGGACTAACCCCCCTTTTCCCCCTTTATCCTTAACCAATGAACCCCCAAAACTAATCAGAGAAGTTCATTAACATAATAAACCGGTATACCAAATTCGGAGCAAATTGGATGATTCTGCATGAAAAACCCATTTACCTGAATTAAGGGGTTGGACTAACCCCGTTTTTCCCCCCTTTATCCTTAACCAATGAACTCCCAAAACTAATCAGGGAAGCGCCTTATGACAATGAACCTAGAAAAAAATTTTGAAGCAAATCAGATGTTTCTATCAAGAGTTATCGCGTTACCAGTGGCGTGGCGTCCGGTCATCGCTGGATGCGGCGATGACCAAGCAATATTTTAAAACTCTTAATAAGCTTTTAAAACTCTACGATCCAGTTTTAGCAGAACATTTGGAGTTCATGTATAAGTGAAGGTAAGATTTAAAGTTTCTTTTTTGAACATTCAACCATTGAATTTTAGAGTTAATAATTTTTCCCTACAAACTTAAATAATTGCGATGACCACCGAAAATTTTCACGCCACGCCACTGCGCGTTACGTACATACATACATACAGAACGGGCGGGCACATTAGCTCTCAGGCTTTGATAGCCTGTGAACTAAAAAGTAAAGATCCCGTAACTGTGCTACTCTGTGTAAATCAAACGGGAGAAGAAAAGCTTCAACCTCTTCTCATTGGCAAAAGCAAACAGCCTAAATGTCTAAAAAATGTAAAAAATTATCCTGTTAAATATGATTACTCACAGAATGGTTGGATGACAAAACATATTTTTGCAAGTTGGCTGACAAAATTAGATCCAAACATGAAAAAGCGAAATAGAAAAATTGTCCTATTTATGGATAATGTTGGCAGTCACAAAACTGAGAACTCAATTCGACTGAATAATGTCAGAGTAGAATTTTTGCCTGCAAATACGACGGCCAAAATATAACCTCTTGATCAAGGAATCATAAGATCATTTAAGGCGTTATATAATATAGACGGGAGATTATAAATGAACTTCTCCATACTTTGGGCTTGGAAACAGCGAACTGTAATGAAACATTTTCCAGTCTTTCAAAAAAAATTAACCTTTTGACTGTTATACATTTCTGCAACAAAGCTAGAAATAATGTTCCTGTTAGTGTAATTAAAAACAGTTTTAAAAAAGCGAAATTTTTAAAGCCCAAATCTGATGAAGGTGATTGTTGGGACACAGAAATTGAAATTTGTGATCTTCAAGAATTTCAAGAAGAGCTTGGACGATAAACTCCAAATTACACAAGAAGAACCTTGTGAATTTATAGAATTTGAGGAAAATGAGGCTACAGAAACTGATGAGATGTCAGAATCATCTGCTTGCACAGAAGAAGATGAAAATAATGAAGTTGTACTAGATCCTACCCCATCCTTGACTGAAGTACAGAAATCATTATTAATTAAACGAAGACATTTTTGTACGCAGAAGTTCCAAGTGGAGATTATAAAATATTATATGGTTTAGAAAAAGAACTGCAGAAATGTGTGCAAAAAAACATTAAATAAACAATCAACTATGTTGGATTTTTTCAAAAAATTGCAATGGGGTAAGCAATGAAACCAAAATATTCATCATGTAATTTATGTGAATGTGTATTATAATGCTTAATAGTATAAGAATTTTTATTTCATTTTCATTTTGTTTTCTCTTTTTTTTTAAGAAAGTAACTTTTTTACAATTAAAATAATTCTTTTTTTAACTGCTATAGATTATTAGTTAGATTTTAAGGTATTATTAACCATGTGGTAAGGTAGAATAAATTTCCCCACTTAATCGAATATTCCCGCATAATCAAATAATAGATGTTGGAATCACACATATTCGTTTAAGCAGCACCGACTGTATATCCAAATAAAAATAAAATAACGTGCATAATTTGATAGGATATGTGAAAAATTGAATGATGGCATTTCAGACATTACATTATAGATCATGCAACTGTAGAATATTCCTATCTGTTTTGATAATGGCTTCAGTGGACAAAACAAATAAACACTTTATTAAAACCTTTTTTACTGTTTTATAGTTATTTAACAACTTTTAACAATTTAATGAAGTATATTATCTCTGGGTGTTGTGATTTGTGATATATTTGAATGGATTTTCTTTCATATTTTTTACATTTAGGATTCCATTTATCCTTTATCTTTTATTTGATCTTTTAGTTTTTCAATTAATCTTTCCTTGACAAAAATGTATTTTTCATTCTAGTTAAATAAAGTAAAAGAAAAAAATGTTCTGCCAAGAGCTAAAAATAACTCTTATTTCTGCTCCCTTCTTGCTTCTTCCTTTGTAAATTTCAAAATCATGCAAACTTCAACTAGTGTCCCCTACAGTATAGGACCTTTTTTTAGGGTGCTGTGCCCTTCCATTTTTAGTTTTTAATACAAGAAAAATGCACCCTGCCTTTTAAAAAAGTTATGAAATGCATCCTAGTTATTCCAAGAGATTTCTTGTAAAAATTTTCTTCATATCCCAATATTTATCCATGTGCTCGACAGCTTTCAAAAATTATAGACCTTTCTCATTTCTTTAAGAAAAATGCAGGGAGTTATTCAATCATGTTGTGATTCAATTTTATTTCTTTTTTATTTCATTCAAAATAAATGTTACTTTATTCGTCTTACCTACTGTGAGAATTATTTTGCTTTAATCACTTCTTCTAAAAGTCAACATGTCAGAAACTGATTATCATTAATGTAAGGCAGCGCAAATATCTTAATTAAAACTTATATCAAACTTACTTCTTTGATGGTAACTGTTTTTCAATAAATAAAAATTTGAACTTTGACTGGGCCTTTTGTCATAATGTATATATTGATAATATATAATACTAGATGGTACTCGTTAAGATTTGATGGTAAATAGCTTGGATGTTTTAATAGAAAAATTCTTGAATTTTTAATTAATTGCTTTTAATTAATATTGTAATTGTGACAAATTTATATATTGCATAATTGTTTCCTATTTCTTTAAGATGATAGAGGATGCTGCCAGCCAAACCTATTCAATGAAGTCAAAGAATTTTAAGTTTATAATTTACAACATATTTTCGCTTAACTTTTATCAGAAATATAACTAAAAATTTGCATTTTTTTTAGTAGAGCATTTATTTTTACATTTCTCATTTTTTTCGAATAAAAAACAATATTTATTATTTTTATTTTTTTAACTACATGACTAATAAAAGCTGCCATGAATTTTATTTTTATCAGTCTTATTCTCTAAAACCCTAAATTTGAAACTTGATGCAGCTAACAATGTATAATATACGTTTCATTAAGAATTTTATTTTACATTTTTATGCATTTTTTAAATATTAAACCATGGATATCAACATAATTTCTTTTATAGTTCTTATATGAATATTTTTCTTTCTTTCCCTTTTATTTTTTACGTAAAAGAAAGGCAAACTTTTCTTTCTGACACACACACCTATATATTCTTGATAATGGGCAGAAAATATAACAAAAATTGCAGATCAACTTAAATTATTTAATTGATAATAAAAGAAAATAAGTTAAAACTGGTGTGAATGACTAAGAACAAAAAAAATCTTCTTAAAACACCATCAAATTTTTTATGGTGTTTTACAAAGATTTTTTTTTGTTCTTAATTGATAATATCATGCAAAGTATTTTAAATATTAAATTATCATTACTTTTAATATTGTTCAGTGTTAAATTTTATTAATTATAAAGCATTTAAATAATACAAATAATAAAATAAAAATCATATAACTTCTCCTACTAATAAAATATGTCATTATTGAAATAAATTATCACCAAAAATATCACAGAAGTTCTTTTGCCGGGCATTGGATTCGAACCTTCTACAAAAATTCAGAGATTTAAACTGGTGTCTTAGACCTCTCTGTCACCAGGAACACATTCTACTTCCCTCTAAATTGAAGAAGTTCGAATAAGAATTTTGGCGCATGTGCATGTGCCCGAAAAATTGATACTTACAGAAATGGGTTTGTGTTTTAATATATATGATTGAATAAATTATATATATATATATATATATATATTGAAAATAATAATATATAAATATATTGAAAAACAGTTGCCATCAAAGAAAAATGTATAATATAAATTTAATTAAGGTATTTGCACTGCCATACATTGACAGTAATCAATTTCTAACATATTTTTCTTCCCTTCTTCATTAAATTAAAAATAAGGAGCAATATCACCACGCTCTAATCACTAGCACAATTTTAGTTAAGTTTATTCCTAAGTTCAAGTATGG
This sequence comes from Maratus speciosus, assembly GCA_963932465.1. Taxonomy (NCBI): domain Eukaryota; kingdom Metazoa; phylum Arthropoda; class Arachnida; order Araneae; family Salticidae; genus Maratus; species Maratus speciosus. The sequence continues at coordinate 42,278,560 of OZ010792.1, forward strand.
ATTTGCCGAAGGAAGTTACACTGATAAAACGAAAATTATGTCACCTTTACAGACTACTACTTTAAGATTCAAGAAAGGAAGCACACTTGTTTTGTGTGCAACATTGAATAAGCTGATGAAGAAGTCTTGGCTTGTTGTGCTCACTGTGAGAATTATTTTGCTTCAATCACTACTTCAAAAAGTCAACATGTCAGAAACTGATTATCATTAATGTATGGCAGTGCAAAATCTTAATAAAAACTTATATATCAAACTTATTTCTCTGACGGTAACTGTTTTTCAATAAATAAAAATTTGAACTTTTAGCCTTTTGTCATAATTAAAACTCAACAGTCAATATGGAATGTGTCAAAATATGATGACTCAATGAGATGGAACTAATGAGCTATAAAAATCTAAATTCGCCATAAGGGATTCTTGCTCCTTCACTTGTGGGTGGTAATAATGCTGATATTTAATATTTTTAGAAGTTAACATACATATATAATTGGCCATTCTTATGATTATATTTATTCTCTATGTAATTCATAGATGTAACAAATTTTCACTTTTTTTTTGGTTAGCATATCTATACTAATATTATAAAGAGGTAAAAATTGTTTATTTGTTGGTGGTAAGCTCTGGAACTACCGAACCGATTCCAAAAGTAATGCTATCAAAATGATGGTGTTAGTCCAACTTAGAACATAGGCTATATCTTATGTCCGTGCCACTGGCCAAAAGGGGGTGCAGCAGCAAAAAACGTTCTAAAAATGCGATTTTTGTGTTACTGAAGGGTCTAGAAACATGAAATTTGAAATGGTTGTTACTTATAAGATACTAATGACCTCTAAGAACATTTCTTAAAAAAATCGAAATTAAAAAGGGGTGAAAATGCCCGAAAAGCGTTCTAAAAAACGTTCTAAACGGCAATTTTTACGCAATTTCAGGAAGTACCAAACCGATTTAAAAAATAATGGTGTCAAAATGATGGTGACAACCCTTGCTCCAACATAGGCTACACTTTATGTCGGTGCCACTACCCCTAAAGGAGGTGCAGAAGCAAAAAACGTTCGAAATTGCAATTTTTGTGTTACTGAAGGGTACAGATACATGGAATTTGGTATGGTAGTCACTTATTAGATATACATGATATCTAAGAACATTTCTTAAAAAATTCAAAATTTAAAAGGGGTGAAAAAGCGCGAAAAGAGTTCTAAAACACGTTCTAAATGGTGATTTTTATGTTACTCAAGGCTCCAGATGCATGGAATTAGACAGGGCAGTCATTCATAAGATACAAATGATCTCTAAGGACATTTCCTAAAAAATCGAAATTTAAAAGGGGTGAAAATGACCGAAAAGTGTTCCAAAAACTTTCTAAATTGCGATTTCTATGCAATCTCAGGAAGTACCGAACTGATTTAAAAAATAATGGTGAAAAAACTATGTTGACAGCCCTCGCTAAAACACAGGCTGTATTTCATGTCCATGCCACTACCCCAAAGGGGGTGAAAGAGCAATAAACGATCTAAATTGCATTTTTTGTAATAATGTAGGGGCTAGCATCTTGAAACTAGGCATGGCAGTTACTTATAAGATATAAATGATACTCTATAAGAACATTTGCTAAATAATTCGAAATTTAAAAGGGGTGAAATTGGATGAAAAAAGTTCTAAATTGTGATTTCTACGCAATCTTAGAAAGTACCCAACCGACTTTTAAAATAATGGTTGGAATTTGATGATGACAGCACTTGCTCCAATATAGCATACATTTCACGTCAGCCTCACAACCACTTTGCGGTTGCATTTTAAAAAACATTCTAAACTGTGATTTTTTGCGATACTGAAGGGGCTAGCAACTTGAAATTTGGCATGGTAATTACTTATGATATGTAAATACTCTTTGAGAAGTGTTCCTTAAAAATTTGAAATTTAAAAGGAGTGAAAATGAACGAAAAGCATTCTAAAAACGTTCTAAATACCGATTTCTACGCAATTGCAGGAAATATAAACCGATTCCAGAAGTAATGGTTTCAAATTGATGGTGATAGTCCCCGATCCAACATAGCCTATATTTTACATTGTCACTACAACCTGGGGGTTACAGGAGCAAAAAATGTTCTAAATTGCATTTTTTGTGTTACTGAGGGGTTCTAACGTTTTAAATTTGGAATGGTAATTACTTCAAAGATGCAAATGCTTTCTAGGAATTGTCGAAAGAAAATTCCAAATTTAAAAGGATGAAGTGAGCGAAAAGCGTTCTATAAGCGTTCTAAATTACGATTTTTATGCAATCGTATGAAATACGAAACCGATTTCAAACATAATGGTTGCAAATTGATGTTGATAGCACCTGCTCAAACATAAGCTATATTTTATGTCGAGGGTTGCAGGAGCAAAAAAACTTTCTAAATTAAGATTTCTGCGGTACTGAAGACTGCAGAGGCTAGAAAATTTAAATATAGCACGGTAGTTACTTATAAAATATAAATGTCCTCTAAGAACAGTCGAAAATAAATTCGAAATTAAAAAGGGGTGAAGTGAAGGGAAGGAGCGAAAAGCATTCTAAAAGAGTCCTAAATTTTGAATTCTATAGAATCTCAGGAAATAATAAACCGATTACAGAAGTTATTGGTTGCGAATAAAGAGTGATAGTCCCTGATCCTATTTGAGCTATATTTTATGCCGATGTCACTACCACCTGGTTGGCAGGAACAACAAGAAAGCCTTTAAAAACATCTAAATTCCATTTTCTATAGAATATTGGGAAATACCAACCGATTTCAAGGTTAATGTTGGCAAATTAATGATGACAGTCTCTGTTTCATCATTTTTCGAGACATTTTATTTCAACTCTGTTTCTTCATTTTATGTTGGTGCCACTAACATCAGAGAGGTGGTAGACTGTTAGACAAGAAACTTGGAATTTGACATGATGGTTAACTTTAAGATGTAAATGTGTCAAGTCTGTTTCTAAAAAATTCAAAACTTCAAACGAATACTGAAATGAGCATATGAATGAGCATAAAAGTTTCAAAATACTTTCTAAATTATCATCATACATATTAAATTATCAAATTATCATATACCATTTAATTGGAATTAGTTTTAGTTCTTATTATTAATTAAAATCACATTTCTGTCAGTTGCACTTTTATAATAAAGTTTAGTCAAACTCTAGCTTAATTTGTAATTTTTGAATTATTTCAAAATGTGTTCTTCTAATAAAACAAAGTCATGCAAATATCACTTGACATATTTCAGCCATTAGGCGAGCAAAGCCGCGGGGTTTGCTAGTACATTAATAAAGGATAACATACATATTAATACAATGGCAAGCATATAGTTTATGCTGCTTATCATATAATTAGAGGCTTAACTGTTTTGGAAACATACAACTTTTGGTTGGTTGGTTGGTTGGTTGATTTTGTGACGGCCGATTATCTACACTAGGGATATAGGCCCGAGGGGGAGTGCCCTTCGTGGGGGTCTTTCTAAGGGAACCTAACCCGTATTAACGCATGGAAATCCATGGTTCGAAGAGAACCACGAAAACTCCGAACGATTAGGCCGACGGGCACGATTGGGATCGAACCCAGCACTTCCCGTCTACCAGTTTCGAGAGCAGAACCTCTCAGCCACTGGTGGGGCCATACAACTTTTGATAGTCATTCAATACCTTATTGCAAACTTGCAATTAAAAAAAAAAGGGGGGGGGTGATTTTTTTTACACCATAACTAGCTTAGTTGGATTGACAATATTATGAATGCATGACAAAATACCTTTTGCTGTTTTTCTGATTGTGGGTGATTCAGCAATTACTTTAGGTGAATTAGAACGATCCATAAAAGATTTTCTTCTCTGTAATGCAGAATAATTCTGCTTGTGGGCTGGTGTTTCAGCAGCTAATTTTGTTTTTGAAACAAAGCTTTCTATAAAAAAAAAAAAATTAATAGACTTTTAGAAAACAATAAACTGAAACTGAAAAAACTACATGCATAAGTATGGATAATAGAAAAATTATCATACATAATTGAATTGTTCATTTCAGAAGCCTCCTAATTGCCGAATTTCAACTTTTCAGATATTTAAGAAAAACTAACTAAGCTAAAAATAGGCATTCTATTACAATAAAATTTTAGAATATAAAAGAATGTTCTCTAGATCACATAGTTAAGTAATTTATTCATTAAGCTTCAGGTGTGGGAAAAAAAAAGGAAAATATCCACGACAACAATTACAGAGTTTCTGCAAAATAATACATTTTGCTTCTGTATTTTCATCTGTTTCATAATTTTTATTACATTAATGAGTTTAGTTAACCCCTTCGGAACTATGGGTGCATACAGAAACTTTTTTTGTTACCAGTAATAAAGAAAAGTAATGTTTGCTTTATTTAATTGGAGCATTTTTGTGATTATATAAGTAAAGGTAACTGTTAAAAACAGAATGCCAACCAAATAAAGTTTATATATGGGACACCAGTCCTGAAAGGGTTAAGAGCAAAAATTAAAAGCTGAGATTTTTTAAGTAAGAGCTTGAATTTTACTTTGGTGAATTACAAAAAATTTAAATAAATGCAAATGTTCAAAGAAGGCTTTCAGATACCTCTGGACTTCAAATATGGCTGGAAAATGGAAGAAAAGCTAGTATAACACTTTTCACAGTGTAGAAAACTAGATCAAAGAAAAATGCTATGCACAGGTGAAGCATCCTCTAAAACACAGATTTAAAATATGCAAACTATGTTCAGGTAGTTGTGAAAATAAATAAATAAGCATCATATTGGTTGTGGAGTTTCTGCAGTAAACGAGTATTTCAAGAATACGAAACAGGAGTATACAGAATGTTATTTTAGTGGGGTTTTACATTCATTGAAACCTCTATCAATGAGCTTTCAAAAAACAGTGTTATTCATTTTCAAATTTTTTGTCAGTTATGTAATAAGCAATATGATTCTGTAATAAGCCACTCAAATCTGCCATCAAAATAATCAGGAGAAAAAATCACAAAATAACTTTCAAAGTATTCTATGACTCTATGATTTCCATTTAACATACTTTTAATACTATAATACATAAATGATCTTTAATAACTTTTAGAATATATTTATGGCAAAATGTCTCTAAATCAGCAACCTTTAAATTAACATGCTTTCTGATTTGATGTCAAGTTATTAAAGACCCTATATTACTAATTCTTTTACTAAATTAAGCCTCTTTGTTTTAATAAAATCTCATAAAATTGCTAAATGAGAACAAAATCCTTAGATATTTTGAGATCTGTATGATATTTTACAGTATATGAGATCACTGAATATTTCCAATTAGAACAGTTTTATCCAGACAGCTGAACATCTCATAAGAAGCCAGTTATCCAAATTAATCTTAAATTACAAATTTCCTAAACCATCTGAACAAGCATCAAATGCAAAAATTCTGAAAAACATCACTTTGGAAAAATCAATTGCCATTACTAGGGCTGACAAGGGCCGATTGACTGTGATCATGGACAAACAGGATTACACCAATAAATGCTTAGAAATACTAAATGACACATCTATTAACTCTATTATTAAAAAGGATATGATGTCATCTATCAAACATAATCTAAATAGTTATATAAATAAGCTTGAGAAGAATATAATGTCTTCAACTACAGCTAAAGAATTAAGATGGTATACTGGCTCTATCACAAGATTCTACGATTTACCAAAAATACACAAATCCGGATTTCCCTTAGGCCTATTATAGATTCACATTCTCCCACTTCTCCATTATATAAGTTATCTAAATACCATGGAGCACTCCTAAAAATATCGATTTCTACATCACCTCACAGTTTAAATTCATCATACAGATTTTTAGAGGATGCCAGAACATTTGTGCTTTTCCCAAGTCATGTTATGGCATCTTTGGACGTCATTTCCCTCTTTACTTCAATTCCATTTGAATTCACATGCAATGTTATTGATGAAATCTTGCACAGTTTGAACCTACAATTAATTTAGACAAAGGAACCACAATTGAATTGGATTAATTTTTGTTTGTCTTCCAACTGCTTCATATTTAATGATACCTTCTTTAAGCAGATAAAAGGAACTAAATGGGTCCCCCCCCCCCCCCTTCTCAACTGCAATAGCGAAACTTTTGATGCAATATATTGAGAAAAAAATTATTTATAAATCGGGTCATGCTATTATAGAACTGAGGAAGAGATATGTTGATGAGGTTTTCTTAGTTGCAAGAGATGAAGACCTACCTAAAATCCTTGAAACTGCCAACTCCGTTTGTACCTCCATGCAGTTCACAATTGAATTTGAAGCTAATTGATGTTTATATAAAAAGAAAGGAAGATCCCAATATTCAAAACAGTGAAATCTCTATTTATCATAAACCTACCTTCTACAGATAATACTTATATTCTGCAACAGAATGCCCTGCATCACATAAAATCGCTACAATTAAGATTCTGGAGACCAGAGCTTTTAAAGTATCACAGTACTGAGGAATCATTCATGATAGAAATAGGAAGAATTTTCACAGATTTGGAGAGAAATGGCTACCCCAGCTGCTAGATTAAATGAGTTTTTTTTTTAAATTGATGCATTTCGCTATCCTGACCCCTTCTCCATACCAGCATGAAGTGAATAAATCCTTTGTATCTATCCCTTATTAGAGATGCTTTTCAGAAAAAAATCTCAGATCCTTCAATGATACAGTCAACTTTAGACTGAAAGAGACAGTTGCGAAATCTTCTATGCAAATTCAAGTAAAGCTATCTGATTGGACAATAGAAGGACATTGTTTACAGAATTCTATGTGGAAACTGTGACGAGATAGAACACACCCTAGAAACAAGAATCAGAGAACATAAACATGCAGTTGAAACAGGCCATTCACCTGACTTTATGAAAACTATAATTATTGAGCGGAACTGTAATGTTTATAGAAGCCAAATTTTCCTGGAATCTTGGCATACAAATTCAGCTGTTAATTCAATTCACAAAACTGAAAATATACTATCTAAGTACTTTATTCTTTTATAAAAATGTTAACCTTATAATTAACTGTAATACATGTTTTGATGTATGTTTCATATGGTTAAGTTGGTTTTTTTCATTTTCAGTGATTTTTTGTAACTTGTACTGAAGACGGATGAACGTTTTCATCCGAAGCACATACACATTTGTTTTTTAGTGCTTCTATAAGCCTATTTTAATTAAAAGCGTCTGTATTCTAAGTAATTTTATTTCTTAAATGAAAACTATTTCATATCATTTTGCTTTGTTTTAAAACATTTTATATAGATGTATCTTAATTTTGGGCATTGTTTTTGCTTTCTTTCATTTCTTCCAGTTTCTTGCACCATCCTGGAAGAAACCCAACCCTGCTTGTGTGCAGCAAGCAGTGATTTTTCTCTTCTAGTGTACAGAAGAACAAAGTTTAAGTAGCATTTTCTCTCTCATGTATGGAAAGATAGAGTAAATGTTCTTTAAGTTAAATAGTCCTATTAAGATTACTTGCATCAAATGTCAGCCTAATGAATTAAGCACAGACTGCAGATATTATCAAACTGGAGTCATGCATGGGTAGAATTATACACTACTTGAACCCGACATAGTCCAACCTGAGCCCAACTTGAAATCCGAAATAAAAGAAAATTAATCAATATTTTAATGCATTTATGGAAAAATATTTTTCAATTCTATTTTAAATTGAATTTTATCCTTTATATTGAAAATTAATGTATACATAATAATTCATATTCAAATACAGTATAGGATCTATTATCCGGCGTCCCGATATTCGGAACGCTCTAAAAACCGGAATGCTAAACGATCCGAAACCGAAACTTAGTAAAAACTTTCATTTCATAAAAATTTGCAGGTTTTTTTTTCCATATTTTATTGAAGAGTTAACATGCTTTATAAATCGATATTTTAAACTTTTTCTCATACACCTCAAGGTACCGAAATATCTCATTAATCTCTCTCCCCCTCCCCCCCAAATGCGGCAAAAAATCGTGAAGTAATCGGAGAGGCCGCTTACAGGGATTAAAAGTGTCTATCGAAATCTACCGCCTGTTGAAATCCGAAAATGTTTATAAGAATAGTCCAAAGCCTGCCCTGATATTCAGATTTTTCTTCTTTTGTTAAACCAGATAATTAAAAAAAAGGACTTAAAAAGCGCGAACTTAAAAGCGCGCCCTCCCTACGATCCCACTTATGACGCTCCCGTGAAAGATAAGAATTGAATGTATGCAATCATTGGACATAAGTTCTCGTTTTGATCATTTTTATGACTTCACATCGGCATAACCTTTAGAAATACGGGAAAACTAACTACATATTCTTAAATTTTGTATTTTTCTGTTTCAAATGCTAAAATCCATTATAAAAAATTTTAATTTTAACCTTTTGAAAAAAAATATTTTCGAAACATCACTTAGAATTTGAATGCGTTTTCTGCGATCGAAAATCTGTTGGCAAGCTCCGACCTTTGACGTCATCTAAAGGCGCACCTACAATTCGGCCAATTAGGAGAATGAGAGAAACGTTCGTTTTATCGTTTTCAGCTGCGTCCACTGAACAGTAGAAAAACAGATATTCGGAATCGGATAAGACTTAAAGGTGGTACGGTGCTTTGCACGATATTTTTTTTTTTTTTTGGAAGGGGGGGGGGGCTTTCGTGGGATTTTTTTTAAACATCAAATTTGTTTACAAAATAGGGGAGGGTGGGTTAATGGAATATTACAGTAATTATGCATTTCTTTATCTTCGCAAATTTGCGGAAATCTGCATTTTAAGTGTTGATAATTTTGCCTCTTGTATTTTTCTGTCTGCTTTCCATGCGATAAATTCGTAAACAAAGCAAAAATAAATAAAAAGTCAACTTTCACCCTCCCTCCCCAATTATTGGATGAAGATGCAGTTTAAGTTTGTTTCATTATAGACAATAATGCTCCACTTAGTCATCAGATGACATACAGTGAAATTTGTGAAATTATGACTAAAGATGCATCAGATGATCGTAGTGATGATGATAAGAATGAGGAGGTAGGAAAAATATCTAATGAACAAATGATATTTTACACTCAACAATTAATTCAAGGCATGGAACAAAGAAGTTATTTCCATGAACAACAAATAATGTCCTTATATAAAATTCAAAACCAGCTTGTAAAAGAGAAATGTTACAAGCAGCCAACTTTAAAAGGATTTTTCCAAAAAACTAATTCCCAAGCATCTGCATCTGAACCCCAAAACTAAATTTTATTTTTGATCTTGTTCATTTGTAAGTTTTATTATAATTTAAAATTATTACTCAACTTTTTTTTTTTTTTTTTTTTTTTGTAAATAAAAATTAATTAAACTTTTCCTTAATTGTGTTTTATTGAATTACTTCAACAAATGTGTAATACAGTATTTTTAATATTATTTATGCTAACCAGTATTTCATATTTATGTACATTAGAAAATATTTGTGGTAGTGTTCCGAATTACGGGAAACCCCTTATCCGGAATTCCCCAGGTCCCAAGGATTCCGGATAACGGATCCTATACTGTATATAGCTTCTTTATCTGAAACACTATTCTAATCTTTCTTTTAAAAAATTCAGGTTAACCTGGACTGACCCGCAAGAATCAAAACTCAACACAAATTGCACACAATTACCAATTGATACTAAAAATAAAATAAAATAATTAATGGCAATTTGGATATGAATGCGAGTCCTGCATGGGTTGGTCATATTTGACCCGAACTGGAATATTTACACAACCTGAACTGTGGGTCGTGTCTGGTACAGGCAAAATTGGATTTGCTCAACCCAATACAGGACTCTACATGAAATCAATAGCATCAATTTTCCATTAAAAATATTCATGTAATATGAAATTAATGTCTTTTTTCTCTCTCTCTTTTATCTGGATTATTTCAGTCTCTTTCAGAAATGGCTTATCACTCCTAGGTCTAACTTTTAAATATGAGAAAAAACTGACAACTGGGAGATAGGGGGCTTAATATTTTTTACTTGAGACTAAACTTTTGCTGGCTATGAGATTTTTGCAAATTTGTAGAGCCCTGGCTATGAATATTAATTGAAATTTGTGATATTTTTGTTCATGGAATAATAACATTAGGGATTGTCATGCTGACAAGCAATTACACTGTTAGAATAAGGTTAAATATTTTTTATATTTTTCAAGTACCTCCAGAATCTTTATACAACACAGAAATGCTCCGCCTAAAAAAATTGCAAAATTTACAATTAAAAAATTGGAAATTTCTAGATTTATTGCTTCTTTTTATTATATTTCCTACAATAGTGGACTTGGTCCAGCATTGTTGGGTCACAGATAAATTTTGGTTTTCTCTATACAGATATATTGAGACAGAAAATCCTGCTACTGGGAAAGCATTAGAAAAACAACAAAGAAATTAGTGAAGTACTAAGGGGAGGGTATGTGAATGAGAGAAAATCAAAAGTGAGACAGAAACAGTAATATGAATCAGCGAAGCCCAAATAATGCTTCACCCATCTAGGGTCAAAGCAGTGCTTTGAATTTAGATTTTTATACCCAGAAAAAATATCTATTCTTAAAGGAACTCATTCTAGGCCCAGAGTTCTTTTCAGAGCAGAAGAAAACTACTGAGAGGAGAAAAATCATGGAATAAATGTTGAAGCTACAGAAAAATGGAAAATGAATGCATTGCACATTTTTATAGAATCTTCTTTTCTTTTTCTCACAGACAAAAATTCTGCTACATAGAAATGAGATACAAAGTAAGATTTATAAATTAAACATCATAAATATTGTTTGGCAAAAATTGAAAAATATATATACTTCAAAGAATATTATGAAAATGACAGAAAAGTAACACGTTATTTTATTTTTAAAACCAACATGAATTTAATTGATTATATAACTTTAATTTTTAAATTATAAGTAAAGAAATAATGAGTCAGCTTGAAAAAATGGCTTAAAGCTGATTTTTTAAAAAGGCCTTTATGTTAAATTGAATGTTATTAAAATAACAATAAGTAATAAGAAGAAAATTGCAATTACTAGGCAGAAAGGAACTATAACTGTGTTCATTAAGAACAGGATATATAAACAGAAAAGTAATTACTTTTGTTGCTCTTAGGAGTTGACTGATTGTCATTTTTTTTAGGAGTGCGGCAGGCTTTATCTCCAGCAAAAAGATTGCGTCGAGCTTTATTTGTTTTTTCACATGTTGATTTATTATTTTCATTTCTCTTAGCAGCAAGTCGTGGAGAATATCTGATTGCTTTGTTAGCAACAACTTTGGCCTGAAATAAGATTTATGTTTGAAATATTTTTATGAATATTATGTATACAAAAAGAAAATAGCAAATGTAACAAAATTAATAAATAAGTAAATACATAACTGTTTTCAAATATTTAGATTTTTAAATCCACACTTTACTGAGGATTTGATATAAAAGTACCCCCTCCCCCTTTTCTTTTAACCTAGCAATCAACAGTTAAGGTACAACTTGCTTTTTTTCCCTAATAGGATTGCCATAGGAACAGTACAATAAAACTAGTAGCTTTATTAGCTTAAAATCAATGAAATAATTAACTAAATAGTACCTCAAATGTTAAAAATAGTTGCAAAAATACAAAAAGTGCAAACAAGTTATCCCCACTGCTTTAATATCGAATTTAACTAGTATTGCACAAAATGAAAGTTTTAGAAAAAAATATCAAAGAATGATATTACAGAAATAAGAAAGAATTAAACATTTTCTTAGTAAAACTTTAATATGATTGGCAGTAAAGAAAGCATCATTCCGGTAAGTATGAAAGCTTGATTAAAAACATTGTTCATATCGATGAAAACAGCTTCATTTTTTAGCCCCCGGTATGCTATTTCTTTCTTCCAGCTTATTTTGTGTTGTTGCTGTATAAGCCAGCCATAACGATTAAATACTCTATAGCAATTTTTTTAACTTCTAAGCATCGCACATTTTCAATTTTTATAGCGCCGTATTGGAAAAAAAAAGTGCTTTTAAATGCAATTTGTTTGAAAACTGTATCTCCATTCATTTTTGAAATATATTAATTTTTTTGTAGTTTTTAGAGCCATTTGCTTAATATTGGTAACGGAAGTACTCCATATCTGTAGAAAGTAAAGGAAAAATACTTCTAAAATAGTAATTATACATTTTTGTTGCCATTATCTCATAATAACCGAAAGAAAATGTAATTAAAATATGTGCTATTTTGAAAAAAATATAAACAAAAGATTTCTGTTAAAACATGGAGCTATTATAAACTATATTTAACTTTAAGTGTCTATATTAATGTTACAAACAAATGAAGACCTATGAATCATTAGATAGCCCTTTTTTTTTAAGTTGAGCTTCTTTAATGACGGCATCTTTTTGCTGCATTTGTGTATTATTTTGCGATTGTGACATCCCATGCATGTTTTATTGTAGATGTTTAAGAGTAGGTTGTAAATATGGAATTCTTAAGCAGATGATGTGGTATTACTAATAATGTGCCGTGATATGAAAGGTATAATTAAATTTGAAGTTCTTTTTAGTTACATGCGTTGTGTAATGTTTGCAATAAAACCCTCTGTTCTTTGAGGTCAGCAAAAATAGAAATAAATGAAACTTCTTACTTGGATCGTGTCAATTGTAAAATAAATGAAGAGGAGACTTTTAAGCATAAAACAATCTTTTATTTCATCTTGAAGAAGAGAAGAAAAGGCTTCCCGTTGGTCACTGTTCATAAATTAATTCTTGCCAATAAAAGCATCTACTCCACTTGAAGATAGATATTTCTTTTAAAAATTAAAGTGCAGCATAAATGAAAGTTAGTATTGATGAGAAACGTAATTAAAATCTTTTTCACGGTATCAAGAAATAATTTAACAGGAGTTGTTAAAATCGTAGACATCATTTTCGAAAAACTCTTTACCGGATTCCACATCCATCGGCAGACAGATAGACCGGAGCCGAAGCCCGCGATCTTTTTTAAAACCAAAACTAAGTCATGACAGATCACCAACAAACAGATTCTGATTTTAAAATTAACGGAATTTTTAATTTATAGTAAGAATACGGGGACTTCAAAAGTTACTGAAAGAAAAGATTTAAATCTATTAGAGAATTTAAAATATTAGCTAATGTCTTAATAAACAAATCCGAACGAAAACATTTAAAAAGCTTATTTTTTATTTGCTCCAGGCACGGCGAATAGACACACCTCCGAAAGTTCAACATCCATTCAATGCACATGCCGTGAGAGACTTGCTCCGATGACGTCATCACAATCATACAAATTTCAAAGGAGAAGCATCCCATACCAGGCGCTGCGGAACATCGGAGAACTTGCCGGTGTGCGGTCGAAACGAATCACCCACGCAAAAATAAATATGGATTTAAGTTTAAAGAACATCGATGTATAAGGCCAAAAGAAATAAAACAGTAACATAATTTAAACACTGTGAGATTTCATCTCACAATACCCCCATTTACCGAGTAAAATTTTGGCAGAGCAAGTGATGTAAAAAGTAAAATGAAATGAACCTTTTACAGAAATGGGATGACAAAATTTTAGATGCCAAAGACAGAAAAGAAAAAAATCAAAGTTAAAATATTAAAGTAAAGCCAAAAGTTAAACTGCTGCAAATAAAAATTAGTGGTGACCAAAAGGGAAGAGAGAAGAAAAAGAAAATACATCAAAAGTATGCATAGTATATTCAAATAGTATACATAAAAAATGCCAAATCTTCCATTTATGGCAATTGCAGTATGATGTCATAAACTTATATCTTCACAAATACTTAAGTACAAATGCTAAAGAAAATAATTAGCATATATAAAATCTTATGTATTACTTAAGTAAAAATGCTAAACAAAATCAGAATTAGCATATCTAAAATGAGAATTGGCATATATAAAATGAGCTCATTATCAAACATTTAATTAAATTGGTATACCATATAAGAAAAGTTGCATTTTACAAGCAACAAAGATCAAAATAACTTCAGTATTTGACCATTGCCTAGGACTTACAATTTATAAAATAGAGCATTTATTTTTTTAATTACTCTAAACTGGCCATGCATAAAAAATATCTTTAGAAACATTTTCACAATATGATATTCATCATTTTTTTTTAAATTCAATTTAGTACTAAATATTTCGACTTCAAACAACCAGCTGTATTCCACATAAACAAGTGGCCAAATCGTGCACTAAATGACCACTCACATGTAAAACACAGATAGTTAAGGTAGTTGCAACAATATATATAAGAGAGACATGTCTAAAAGGAATTAAGTTTTTTACTGCTGAAACATATACTTTTACTATTTCTCATTAGACCCTGAAAATATGTATTGCAAAAGCAATATATCAACAAACACCAATACTTCTTGTATTATTTACTCATCAAAAATTTTCAAAGTATATACTATTCTTTAAAATATGAGACATCACTTAATACAATTTTAAATATGTATAAAGATACACTCATAAACTTATAGACAAACAGAGAAACCATGGTTTTAAGAACAAGTAGGTATTTGGTTGAGTGGGTGGGGATCCCCAGAAAAATAAATGCTTTCATATACAATGAAAGATTTAAAAAATTTGACACTATCATGGGAAATTTAAATTTTTAAGTGTACCATAATATAAATATTATAAATCATTTACATAAAATATTTCATGCAGAAAAATCAAGAGAATTATGTAAAAAAATATACTATTATCCACAATCATAGAACAATATACACTGTGACTACTCATGTTTTACTCAAGATTTCAGGTGGCTTGGATCTCCATAAACAAGGCTCCTGACATCTTGTGCAAAAAGAAAAATAACTATATACACTAAATAGCACAATATACCATCCCATAACTGCAAAAACAACAGCAATGTCCTTCTTTACAGATCCTTGATTCCTTAGCATTATAAACACAATTTAAAGTTTGCATGAAAAATAAAATAAATAAATGTTATCAGAATGTTCAAAAACAAGCTGACAGTTTTGGTACACAAAAAGACATCAGTTATGTGTATTGTTGCAAAGGTGTAAACATTGTGTTTACCATGTAGAAACAAACGCACATTTCTAGATGACGACATACACAAAAAGGCAACATCAACTTAACAGTTGAATAGACATTTTACAGGAACATTGGACGAGAACTTTTATTTTATTTTATTTTATTTTATTTTATTTTTGACAACAACACAACATCTGTGTGCTTCACTTCTTTTGAAGCTAATCATTAACTTTCAGTAATCACTATTTGGACACACTAAAAGGATGAATTATAGAGCACTGAAGTAGACAAAATGATGTTGTATTTGGTGAAAAATCGATAATGTAATGAAGATTCACACACACATCTTGGGAAAAAATAAGACATAAGTAGGTAGGTGATGATATCAATAAGCACTTTACTTTAAATTTCTTAGTAATTTTGAAGATTCATCAAGGAACACTTCTATATCAAAAGGCGCTGTTAAATAGTTACTAAGAACTGTGCTTTTATTTTCTGTTTATGTAATCTTGTATAGGAATTGATTTGATGCTCAAAAAAAAATTAATTTCTTCATTAATAATAAATCTTCAGAATTCATTCAATTAATTACTTGTGTAAAAATATGAGGCATATGACAACATAAAAATTTAGAGACTTTGGGTATATTCACAAATGAAAACAAAGGCACAATAAAATTTTTGAAATATGGGGAATTTAGACAGAAAATAAATTGATCTTGAGAATTCCTGAATCAAAATACAACTCTTGTAACTGCAGGTATATGTAAGAATCAATATTGAAAGTAACTAATTTTATAATATTTCATAAATCTTCTTGATTTAGCAAAAAAAAAATATTTTTGCAAAAAAATAGCAACACTGACTTTTAGGAGCAGATAAGTCAACCAATCCACTTAGTAAGGATAAATTACATCTCACAAGAGAAAAGGCAAACCAACAACACTTCCATAATCAAGTCTTGTGACAGCTATTACTTGAGAAAACATCTGAGATTACTCGTAAATCTTATTTTAGCTTTAGAGACAAACATCGAAGATATTGAATTGAATCAGACATTGTAAGGATAAAATGACTCATACCATGACATGACTCTTCTTCAATAGTTACTTCAGCGATGAAAATGAAGCAAAAATTAAAGTTATTGTTATAAAACAGTGAGTTAAGCAGGTAAGTATTAATACATTTATCTTCTATCATCAAACAAGGAAAATACTAGAGAAGAGGTCAGCACAAATGGATACAACACATCAGTGAATGGCCAACTTCATCAGGTAAGAAACTGTTGAGAATGAAGCAAAGTTTTTTTGCGAGTATTTTTTTTTTTTTTTTAACAGGTTGGAAAAGAACTCTTGGAGCAGCATATGTACAGAGACAGTCTTTAAATATGTGAAACAGCAGTGACACACAGTTAAAATTATTGCAGAGAAATATTGACAATATGAGAACTTATTTTAAAAGCTGTATAAAACCATAAGACTTTTTAAAATAGATGATATAAAATAATTTCAAGAATATAACTGTAACAGGAATGAAGTAGCCCCATGCCAACTTCTTCTCAAGAGAAAAAAATAATGCTGCTTTCACTCTTTTTATAAGAGCAACATGAGAATCTTGTCTGTTAAAAACTGTCATAGTCTGCACATACAATGAAGTGGAAAGGTCTTATTTTCAAAATTATAACTTAAAAAAAAATGAAGCAACATGAATTTTTCAAATATAAAATTTTGTCAGCTGAGAGTGCTTTTAGAAACAACATGAGAACAGTTGTAAAATAAATGTGAAAATATTCTTAAATGCACACATTCTTAATTTGTAAATTGCAGATTATTTTTGCACTAAGCCAAACTGTATGATTATAATAGAACATCACAGTCCAGATGGCATAAGAATAAATCCGTGAACAAACTCTTGTATTCAAATTATTGTTAAACAAAATATCTTGATTTGAAATTTGTAGAACAGAAGCATAGAAATCTCTATGAATGTTATATAGGATATTTACAACTAATAACTTCTGTGAAGAATTTCAGCTTCAGACTAATAAATATGACATAAGAATAAAATTTCTCAGCACAAATAATCATGATTTCAAAAATAATGCTTCTTATAAATATATATAGAATTTGCAAATTTGTTGCAATTTAATAGTGCCATAATAAAATTTAATTTAAAAACCCAAAGTCATAGCCTCTTAAAATATGAAATATGTTCTTGAAAACAATTTTATTATTTCAAACTCATTAGAATTTTTCTAAGAACAATATATAATTCATTTAAAAAAAAATATATATACCAAATAATCATTCCTTAAAAAATATTATGTTCTCTAATAATTCATTACAAATAGAAGAATATGTAGATGAAATTCTTCAAATAAAACTATTTAAATGGAATAATAATTATGCATCATCAAAAATATGACTATTCTTCAAATAGGAAATTGATCTTAATTTAAATAATTGTTTTAAAAAAAAATTGACAAACTTAGCAAAATATATTATAATCTTCAAGATGGAGCAGAACAAAATTCATTCTAGAATTATAAAATTTAATTCTTCAAAATAGCAAAAATCTATGCAAGACATTTTTTTGAGAACAGAAACTTCCAATACTAAAAAAATATTGTCATATGTAGTTATGCAAAAATTCTTGCATAAAATATTCCATATTTCTTAAAAATTTACCAAAAGAACAAATCTTGAATTCTATTGAACACATCAAGAAATTTTCAAAAGTTATTCTGAGAACAAAAGTTCTAAAATATTACGATTTTCTTTAAATCAATTTAAATTTTCTTCAGAACCACTGTTTTTGCGGCACCAAAATGTGGTATTACTAATAAAGTGCTGTTAATTTGAAGGTATAATTAAATTTGAAGTTCCTTTTAGTTACATGCGTTGTGTAATGTTTGCAATAAAACCCTCTGTTCTTTGAGGTCAGCAAAAATAGAAATAAATGAAACTTCTTACTTGGATCGTGTCAATTGTAAAATAAATGAAGAGGAGACTTTTAAGCATAAAACAATCTTTTATTTCATCTTGAAGAAGAGAAGAAAAGGCTTCCCGTTGGTCACCGTTCATAAATTAATTCTTGCCAATAAAAGCATCTACTCCACTTGAAGATAGATATTTCTTTTAAAAATTAAAGTGCAGCATAAATGAAAGTTAGTATTGATGAGAAACGTAATTAAAATCTTTTCCACGGTATCAAGAAATAATTTAACAGGAGTTGTTAAAATCGTAGACATCATTTTCGAAAAACTCTTTACCAGATTCCACATCCATCGGCAGACAGATAGACCGGAGCCGAAGCCCGCGATCTTTTTTAAAACCAAAACTAAGTCATGACAGATCACCAACAAAACAGATTCTGATTTTAAAATTAACGGAATTTTTAATTTATAGTAAGAATACGGGGACTTCAAAAGTTACTGAAAGAAAAGATTTAAATCTATTAGAGAATTTAAAATATTAGCTAATGTCTTAATAAACAAATCCGAACGAAAACATTTAAAAAGCTTATTTTTTATTTGCTCCACGCACGGCGAATAGACACACCTCCAAAAGTTCAATATCCATTCAATGCATATGCCGTGAGAGACTTGCTCCGATGACGTCATCACAATCGTACAAATTTCAAAAGAGAAGCATCCCATACCAGGCGCTGCGGAACATCGGAGAACTTGCCGGTGTGCGGTCGAAACGAATCGCCCGTGCAAAAATAAATATGGATTTAAGTTTAAAGAACATCAATGTATAAGGCCAAAAGAAATAAAACAGTAACATAATTTAAACACTGTGAGATTTCATCTCACAGATGCGAATGACGTCATTTTACATAAAATAAAAGCATGTGCTTTAAGTTTTAAAATTGAAATATGTTTTGTACTATTTATATATACATTGTTTTTTTTTTTCATCGAGGGCGATACTAAATTCTGAAAAAGCAGAATTCCTGTTTTCTAGTTTTATACTTTTTCTAGTACTTTTGAAAGAAAATTTCAAGGCAGGTAAAACAAATTGCTAGTGGCAATCCTGCATTCATTATAAACATTACTATTTTAAAAATGTAGAAAAGTTATTAAATGTTTTTTATGTTTTCATAAAACAAAAAAAAAAAAAAAAAAAAGACAATACATTAAAAAGAACAATGTAATGAATGGCTAATAGGTAGGGAGGCAACTATTTGAAACCCTATGTCAGGGATGGTGAACCTATGACACGCGTGCCAAACTTGGCATGTAAGAAAACTTCTCTGGCACGCAAAAAAAAACTTATAGGTTATATTCAGTTTATGGAGAACAATCTATTTTATGTTTTATTACAATAAGTATAATTTTGAGTAACAGATATATAATTTACTTTAAAATAATCTTTTACTTTTGAATAAATTAAGGTATTTTAAATCTCAGTGAAAGTGTCTTGTAGCATCATTTTCTCTCCAAACCATTCAACATATTTCTAAATCATTTTGCTTCTGTATCAAATTTCAAAGTTTTCATTTTTGAAATTTGAATTTTAAGAGACAGTCTACACAGTAATATGCCTAATTGACACCCTTCCACTTTAGGTTTTATTTTATTTGGATTTTGTGGTTTTAGGTTATTTCAGGTATTATTATATTTTGGTATTTGTTTTGAAAATTTAATTTTAACTCTTAGTGTAAATAATTATGTATCTGTTGAATCTGCTTCTACATGAAAAATGATCTGAGTCGGCAGTATATGATTTGGCATAATCTATAAAAGAAAACTCTTTTATAGATTATGAATATGGAATTCGATGGGTTTACAACATGGTTATGTTATTGAGTAAACACATCATAATAAATAAGTTAGTAATTGAATTTGTATAAGTGTAAAAATATTTAAGTAAAAATTCTATAAAAATAAATTATTGATTTTATCTATGTTAAAATGTTTCTGGCACATTAGAATTTTAGTAGATAACAATTTTGGAATTTTTGGTGCACAATCTCGAAAAGGTTTGCCATCCCTGCCCTACGTTGTAATATACAGAAAAAAAATTATATATTTTAAGTACGGGTAGAAATAATAGGATCTAATGATCTAGATCTGCTGAAAGAGAAGTGTGGTGAAGTCAAATATTAATGCCACTTCCAGTGTACTTTTTGATGCTTATCCTAAGTTAGGTCTTACGAAAACAACGAAACATAGAAAATGTTGCCTTCATCTAGTATTATAATATTATCCACATCTGCTTGTTACAATCAAGGCCAAACACATGGCAGAAGTATTTTTATCGTAATTACTTTGAAGGTTTACCTATGTTATCGAATACAAGGATAATATGAATTTTAAAATTGAGTTTAAATAGCCTTATAACTGAAAATTGAGGTCTACAAAGTTCAGCTGTGGCTAAGCATTTGACAGAATGAGAGTGTGCGTTCATTTCTTTGAAGGAAATTTCATCATTTGTGAAGTTTTGATTTACTTTCTTAAGGGGCTGCTGCACTGAAACTCCCTGATCGCGAAATCCATTGTTAACCTATGGGAAAACTTTGAAACGTGATGTTTCATTACCTAATATAATTATTAAAATACCCTTTTCACCATCAGAAAGTAGACGTCAGATGCCGATGATGTGCTTTTTTAAAAATTGTCTCAGTGAATTTTAAGAATTTTTAAGATGATGATAAAATTTAATCAAATGGAAATTCCAAAGTGTATAGGGATTTTTTATTTACTTAAAATTTACAGAGACAGTTTTTAAAAATGCACATTATCAGCATCAGACATCTACTTTCTGATGGTGAAAACAGAATGAATTTTAATAATTATATTAGGTAATGAGTCATCACGCTTCAAAGTTTTCCCACAGAGGCTAACATGGGATTTTGCAATCGGGTAGTTTCTGTGCAGCAGAGCCTTAACACCAGGCGTGATATGGGATGCTTATATTCTGATGCTGAATACAGTCTTGCATTTCCACAGAGAAAAAAGATGTTGGTTGCCATAAGAACAATGCATTTTCGTGTCTCATTTTTTTTTTTTGTTTCTAAGCATACATTCCAACCCATGTACTTAAATGTCAAGGATTTATTTATAAATAGTCAATAATTGAACATATACCACAAGATAGATTTTACAGATGATAAAGGATCCAAATAAATGTTTTGCAATTTTTGAAATGAGATTAACCTTTTGACTACAGGTCAGGATATGTACGCCTGAGGTGACTATTTTTTATTCTATTCATACAAATTTTTGAAAAACTTTACTTACACACACTTATATTAGGATATTTTCAAAGAAATCTACCACAAAGAGATTTTTTTTTTAATTGTGGTAGAATTGAACATATAAATGGCCACCAGTCATGGCCTGTAATCAAAGGGCTAACCGATCTGGAACAGCTTATTGGTAAAATTTTTGTTCTTTCCCAAAGTTTTGCAAAATGCAGGGTTGTAATTGGTCAATCTTGTTTAGAAAGTAGCAAAAAATCTATCTGGATCCTTGCCAAAATGTTTTTGGCTCCGATGTCAAAAAACTTCATTGATTACGGGAACAATGAACTAGATTGCACCCTGTGTTATTTGGACATTGCCATGATAACTATTTTTTTTTTCAATATCAAATTATGAAAAAGGATACCTCTGAAAGGGAGTAACAACATAGTGACAATAAAATTTGATTGGTAGAGATGATTTTGAGCAAAAAAAATTTGCCAAATGTCTTGTTGAACCTGCCATTATAATTAAGCAAATATTTCTTTGCTTATTTCACTAGTCTAAATGAATTCTCCCAGGCAAGTATTGCTTAATTCTGGAAAGTGGGTTGCCATAATTTGGACCAAAATTTCAATATGATCATGTGCCTAGTGAATATTTCACCATTCTTAAATATAAATGTTCTATGTTGTGGGCCTGATTCTAAATGCTCTCAGTTAGATTTCGATATATGGGGGTTGAAGAAAGCAATAGAGAAAAGTACTGTTGTGATGAAACAATCACTTCTCCAATATCAAAATGTATAATAAAGGAGTTCAGAATCAATGCCTTATATACAGTCGAACCCCGTTAATACGCGAATCAAGGGACCTATCAAAATTTGCGTATTAACCGAAGGTCGCGAATTTTCAACCAGTGGTCCATCTAATAACAACCTATATAGATCTTTTTGACAATTTTTAGTGTTTTTAAGACATAAAATGATGTTTTATTTGTTTTAATCTTTATGTGCTTCTTAAGCAGGGACGTTTGAAAGCTGGAAATTCAAATAAGTGTTATTATCTTAGGTAAAAGTCCTATAAGTCTATTCAAATTTAGATTTATTATGTATGATACATAAAATTGAACAAAACGAACACAAAAATTTCTGCTAACCATGTTAACTAAAACTAATGTTAACAAAATTAAAATACTTGTTAGTTATACAGAACAAATAGGGAACAGTATTGCTAATAATAAAAAATCAATATAAAAAACAAAAGTTAAAATTTAATAAAGTCAATAATGACATAAAAATTATATTTTGGCAAAGTAGCTACGTGGTCTGTCCAGGAAGTAATCAGACTGATTCCATAAAATCTGCTTATTTGAAGGTAATTTTACAGGCACTTAATACTCTTGAAAATAGCCTCCTCCTGCATTAATACATCTTTAGTGACTTTGCAATATATTTATGCCTGCCCGGAAGTCTTCAACTCGAATGCTGTTTCGAACGCGCTTTATGTTTTTCTGTAAGTTCTCCATATTGTCAAAACAAAGATCTTTCAAGCTGGATTTTTACCGAGGGAATAGAAAAAAGTCTGGCGTTGACAAATCAGGCTGTACGATGGTTGGGGGCAGCATAGCGATACTGTGTTTTGCCAGGAATTAAGTCACTTTAAAGGAATCAGCTTGGCACAGAGTTTCCGCATTTGAAGTTCTTCCTTGACAATTTCATGCACAATCGATTTTGTAAGTCCCAACGCTTCAGCAATCATTTGCACACTCATTCGACGATCAGAGTTTCTAAAGCGCTTTAATTTTAGCCACATTGTCCGATGTTTGAGAACTTGATGGACGCCCAGCGTGTTGTTCATCATCAACATCCTCTCTTCTCTCTTTCAAAGCTTCTTGAAACATGGCAAGCGTCTCAGTAGCCGATTTGTTTAGCTTTACACAAAATTTTATGGCGTGTCGTTGCTCGACACTTCACTTAATTCTGAAAACCTAACTCCAGTTTCACGAGCGATCCATGCACTGCAAAGGCCCAATGCCAACTGACTTTTGCTATTACAGTCCCCACCGCACCCACCGCCAGGAAACTCCGCCTCTTTGGCCTTCTGTTTGGCATGAGAAATCCAGTCACATTACTTCTTTGATAGACCATGTATCAATTTTGGCCTGTTTGACATGCGGCCGCATTGTTTTCAGTCCTATTCGGGTGATGGTAAAGCACGCTCATCGAGGGCCCTTCGTCCAGTGACGATGCATACTACCTGAGAAAACAGCACGCATCCATAACTTTGGAGAATGGGGATGGTGCCGGGCAAGCAGGTTCATCATCTTTTTCCTCCTCATATGGTTTATCAGTTACAGTTACGTCAGTGATGATGTCATCCAGACTTCGAAGCTCGGGGGTGACTAGATCTTTGTCGATATTAATGAACGTGTCTAAATTGACAAAATCTTCCCCTACAGTTTCTTGTGTGTCCAGCCAGTCTTCTTCAACATTAGGGTATGCAGGGGTAGTACTGGTCCTAGGTGATATTTCAGGACATACTTTTTCCAATATTTTCAGGACACATTTACCAGGCATACTACTTTTTTCCACGATCGTTTGTCGAAGTTCGAGATTTTTTTTTTTGCCATCACTAGCCAAAGTTCGAGATTTTTTTCCTCGATCGTTTGCCAAAACTCAAGGACAGATGGATATCGTAGACTAGATTCTACCAGGAGCGACAAGCTACCCTCAACCTTTATAATAGATTACAGCACTGACCAGGCAGCGGATGGGAAGCGCTTTTTTTACAATGCGATCATTAGCAATAAAAAATTATCTTCTCTCTTCCTGGTATGTTTGACTAGATGAAGTAATCAAGGCTGGGAAAGAATTCTCCTGTAACCGGGAGCAGGGGCGGATCCAGAGAATCGTTTTGGGGGGGGCGATCCCGAGTGACATATAATCAACGTAGTCATAATTTCTGTTGCTCAAATCATTCCTTGCAGTTAATTTTTAAATGAATATGAAGTAATTAATGCGATTTGAAAATGTTAGACTTTCGATTATCCGACGTCCGATAAACCGAAACACTCGGTTATCCAACACTCTTATTATATAATCCCGCCCTCTCAAAATATGGTTTATTGTTACTTATTAGGTCGTAAAATTAAAAACGTTATAACAGAATTTATTTATTAAATGTCTTATTTTTTTTTCTTTTTCTTTTTACTGTTGTTCTATTGTAATTATTTATCTTATTTTTTGTTCTTTTAGTTATAGTGAACAACATTAATAACACAAGCCTGCGATGATTGTGTTTTTTAACATTTGGTAATTGATTTTGAAGTATTTTTTTAGCACTGGATGCGAAAATGACCTTCATTTTTAACCATCACGTCACGATTTTCGCAAATCATAAATTTCAAAGTTAAAAAGTAAAACTAGAAAACAGGAATTCTGCTTTTCAGAATTTAGTGTCGCCCCCGATGACAAAAAATATATGTATATAAATATAGATACAGTAGAGTCCCGATTATCCGAGTTAATCGAACTTATACCTTTGGAATGGATCATTTTCTTCTGATGGACTGATGGCTTCCATTATTATGAAACAGTCGTTATAAATGAAGTGTTAGGTGAAGATGAAAGAGCAGTCGTAAAAAGTTAGAACTCTGATTTTCTGGTCAGAATGGGGGGAAAAATGGCTATAATTTTATTTTCGAAAAAAAAAAAAAAAAAAAAAAAAATGGAAGCCATCAGTTCATCAGAAGAAAATAACTCGGTGAATGCGGAAACTCCGATAATCGGGGCTCTACTGTAGTTCAGTTTTAAGACTTATAACATGCGATTTTATTTTACATAAAGTGACGCCATCCACATCCGCTGAAGAATTCATCATTTGCGATCCAGTGTTAGACAACATCTACAGTAAAGTACGCTTAAGACATCACTATCGCTGAATAATACACACACACAAAAAAAAGAGATTTCGTCATTCAAAAAACTCGACAAAAAATCGGCCATCTAAAGATTCACAAGCCTTCATTTGTTTGTATTATCATTATAGATATTTAAAATGAAATTTAGTTTCTAAAAGGTCCCTGTTTTATCAGAAATCTTTCATTTATATCTTTTGAAAATAGCACGTATTTTAACTTTTTTTTTTTCAGTTTTTATGGGAAAATGGCAACAAAAAGATATAATTGCTATTTTTCTTTCACTTTCTACAGAAATGGAGTTTTTCCGTTGCCAATATTAAGCAAATGGCTCTAAAAACTACAAAAAAAAAATAATAATAATAATAATATTTCAAAAATAAATGGAGATGCAGTTTTCAAACAAATTGCATTATAAAGTACTTTTTTTTTTTTCGAATATGACGGTATAAACATTGAAAATGTGTGATGCTTAGAAGTTTAAAAAATTGCTATAGAGTATTTAATCGTACTGCTTTGTTTCACGGCTGGCTTCTGTAAGGTAACGTTATTTTTTGGAGATGTCACAAAATAAGCTGGGAGAAAGAAATAGCATACCGTACCGGGGGCTAAAAATAGCGAAAATTTCTCAAAGCAATTTGTAAGTACAGCAACAAAAGAAGGTTAATGTTTTAAATACATCTGCCACAAATTTCCCAGCTTTATCAACCGCCAAAATAAAAGAGGATACCGAGATGAACCCCATAGAGAAGATTAAAAGAAAACCGCGAAGCAGAGCATGAGCGGTTCAAAGAAACTTCCACGCATGGAATAAAATTATAAGGATTTTAAATACACAATATTTTACATGTTTAACTGTAAAAATCCATAGTATAAGCAAAAAAAATCCCTGCCGGCCCGGCCTACAGGCAGAGGTAGATTTCGAAGTCAAATATACTAATTTCACAAACAAAAACTAAATCATGATTAGAGATAAATCCACTTTAACAATTTTATCTGGCCGCTTTTGACGAGTTTTTATTTTATTTTTATATAATAGCTAGTTTTATCAGAATCATGTAGGGTGGTATTCAAAAAAAATACTTTTCCATGCTCAACAACTCGAAATTTTCTGGCATAATTCCAGATACATTTTTAATAAAAAAAAAAAATATATGAAACTTGCTGACGTGATTTTTGAAGAGATATATAAAGGACCTGTGTTTTTATTTTTTGTTCAATTAATTAAAACTTGATATATAAACAATTATTTTCTCAGAAGGACAATATTATATTCCAAATTTTCCGAAAATTTAACCCTCTCGCTGCGAAACCCGCGATTTCCACGGCCAACGTAAAAGTGGCAAAATTTGCGCAACCCGCAATTTCCGCAGCAAATCTTTTTTTTATGATCTAATTCTATTAAAAAAAAACCTGTTTCACAAAGATTTTGGGACATATTTTACTCTAAAATGTGTGCAGATTTGAAATGTGTAATAAAAAATACACGCAATTTTTTAACCTATTTTGATAAATAATAATAATAATAATAATAATAATAATAATACGCAGCTCCAGGATTAAAGCATTCGGCTCCAAAAATTTAGAAAATTCACCTATCCGAAAATTCGGACATACAAATAATCGCAAATTTTGATAAATGGTCTCCCTAAAAAATCTATTTCGTCAATTGTTCGCAGAAAATAACTTCAATTTCGCCGAATGATCACAGAAAAAACGCGAATTTGGTCAGGGAGCCACGGAAAACATGCGAAATTCTTCAAATGATCACAGAAAACGCGAATTTCTTCAAAAGGCAGCGGAAAAGAACTCGAATTTTGTTAAAGGATCGCGGAGTAAACGCAAATTTTTTCAAATAGCCGCGAAAAAAAACCCCCGCGAATTTCGTCAAAGGATCGTGGAGAAAACACTAATTCCTTCATAGAATCGTGGGAAAAAAAAGAATTTAGTCAAAGAATCGCTTTAAAAACGCGAATTTAGTTAAAGGATCGCTGAAAAAACGCGAATTTTGTAGAAGGGTCACGGAAAAAACACTAATTTTACCAAAGGTCTGCAAAATTACACTAATTTCGTCAAAGGGTTGCAGAAGAAACTCAAATTTCATCAAAGGGTCGAAGACTAGCGAATTTCATCAAAGAGTCGTGGGACAAATGCAGTGGTCTCTTTAGAAGACAACACACTTACATACGTTTATTATTATAGGTATAATTTTTAACTTGAAATAATATACTGAACTAATTTTTGAAAAAAAAAAAAAAACAAGTTAACCCAAACCCAGCTTGCAAGAATCTACACTCAGCCTGAAATCGATCCAAATCCAAAACAGCTAACCCGACCTGCAACAAAAATAATTAGTGCCAGAAGGGAATCCCCCCATCTGCTGTAACCTTTCAGAAAATTTTCTTTGAATTTCAGATTTTTTTTTTCTTTTTTATTCTACCCCTGATAATTTTTTTAACTGCGATTGTTGATTTTAGTTTAAAATAGCAACGAAGATGGTGCTGGAAGCAAGAGGTGCTAAATCGGTTTCCGGAGGAGGTAGGCTTAACGACCATTGTTTACAGCGCCATCTGTCGGTGCTATTATACAGTAAAATCATGAATCACAGTAAAAAATCTCATGACATCTTACATAACCCTCCTGCAAGATTTTTTTAAATAGCTGTCACCATTCGAAAAGTACTAAATTTTAAAATCCATTTAAGGACACCCGGTATGTCTTTAAATAAGTTTCAAAGCATTCTTTACTGAATTACAACTCATCTTAGATATAAAGAGACAAGCAGTCTTATACCAAATTAGTATTTTTTACATAACTAGGGGGCTCGGCCCCCTACGAGCTACGCTCGCCAACCCCCGTCCAGACACCGCAGACTCTAAATGCACGCTAATTTGATCGGCTTTAAAAAGATTTCGAAGATTGAATTATAATTTAAAAAACAGTGGCGATCTCCCTATAAACGAATTTCTTTTCATTTCTCTTTGATTGGGGAATTTTAACGCCAAATCCGCTGCGGTACTACTTGATTATCCTGTCGACCAATTTCGCCAAATTATATAAATCGCCAAACCACTCGCCAAATTATACAAATTGATATAATTTTTATTTTAAATAACGAAAGAAGAAATAAATTCGTACAACATTAATAAAAACACAAATAAAACGTCGAAATAAAAATAACTTGATGACGTATACACGTGTAACAACATTTCAAAATAAGCTAATATAAAAGGAATTAAGTAAAGAGAGTCTTTGTCTCCTGGTATTTTTTAACAAAGCGAAAAGAAAGTTCTTTTAAATGAGACATTTTAAATTCATTCTCAAAATATCAAATAAATGTCTAGCGCAATTTCTAAATTTAAACTTTTTTGCAATATTATTTTGTGTTCATTTTATGTAATAACTATAATGTGACGTAAATATGACGTAATTTCTCCTAAGACTTCTAACGCATGTTAATGAATTTATTATTTTACAATATCCTTTCTCTTTTAAAATTCACGTGTATACTTTTTATGGCGTAATATTTAATAAGTTCCTGCTTTTTATACGTAATTATTTAATTCTAATTTGAAAGTTTTTTTCCTGTTTATAATAGTCACGTGTAAATAAATTTTTAATTTGAAGCAAACATTATTGCTTGCGCTTTTTATACAGTTGGCAACAGTTTAAATTAGTACAATTTTCTGAAATCTGTAAAAAATATCTCTAGAAATGATGAAAATTTGAATTTAAAATAGAAGTAAAACCTGAAAAAATGAGTCAAAATAAAAAAAATTAATGCAATCTGCACTCCGGCAAATTCTAACGCATAAAATGATCTAAAAATGATTACACTGCCATGTATAGTTTTTGCTGCTATAAAACTTTTTTAGTGGAACGATTTTGTCCAACTTTAGCTTTAAATAACTCTTAAAATAATTCTTCGATTTGAAAACTGTCTGCATCAGCGTGTTTATCAAATATTTCTGTATAAAACCACCGATTTTCATATTTTTGTATGCATTATTTTTGTTAATATTAACGAAGAAAGGCCTCCGGTCACAAAAAAATCAAAACCGGCGGTGGCGGCGGTGACAGCGGTAGTTACTTTTTTTTAGAATAGAGAGATTCTGGAGATTAAAAAGTATTCCTAATTAATTATTTGGACGTGTCTGTTATGAAGATTTTACTGCATATAGTTTTTATCTTCAAAAATACTTAGACTTTCTTTTTAAAAAAAAAACGGGTCAACCCGAACCCTTCTCGCAAGTCGCAGTAGTGAAAACCCAATCCGAAACTGACCCAAACCGGATATAATGTATATCAATCTGCCCCAAACCCAACGCGCTAGGCGCAGCTAAAAAGTGTTAGTCAACCCGACCTGTAGCAGAAAAGTAGAAGTCAACCGGGCCCAAACCCGACCTGCATCTAAAAAGTAGAAGTTAACCCGGCCCACAGCAAAAAATAGAAATCAACCAGACCCAAACGCGACCCACAGCAAAAAAGTATAAGTTAATCCAACCAGCAGCAAAAAATAGAAGTCAACCGGACCCAAACCTGACACACAGCAAAAAGTAGAAGTAACACGACCCGCAGTGAAAAAATTAGCCCCGACCCGCGCATCAGATTGGAGTTTCTAAATTTCTAAAATCCCCCCCCCCCTTGAGGACTCTCCAGATCTGCCCTTGAAAGAGGATTATGTCATAATCCCAGTCAATTAAAATGCGTATGGTGTGTTGATTTCTTATAAACCAACTTGGTAAATTTGTTCTTCTCTTCTTTGCCCCGATCGACCCCACCCCCCTTCGTAGATGCTCACCTAGGGGAATCTTTTCCCTGTGCTAATTGTGCGTTTTTTCCGCGGCCCTTTGACGAAATTCGCGTTTTTTCAGCGATTCTTTGAAGAAATTTGTGTATTTTTTTCGCGATTCTTTGAAGAAATTCGCCTTTTTCAGAGATCTGTTGATGAAATTAGCGTTTTTTGCTCGATTCTTTCGCGAAATTAGCGTTTTTCCACAATTCTTTGTCGAAATTGGCGTTTTTTTCTGCGATCCTTTGACGAAATTTGCGTTTTTTCTGCGATCTTTTGACGAAATTTGCGTTTTTTTCGTGGTCCTTTGATGAAACGCGCGATTTTTTCACGAAAATCGCATTTTTTCCGCGCTTCTTTGACAAAATTCGCGTTTTTTCGCGATCCTTTGACGAAATTTGCGTTTTGTCTCGATCATTTGACGAAATTGGCGTTTTTTGTGCGATCTTTTGACGAAATTCACTTTTTTTTGCGACCCTTTCACCTGCGAACAATTCACGAAATTGTTTTTTTTTTTTCGGAGACCATTTGTCGAAATTCGCGATAATCGTTGGATTTGGGGGGGGGGGGGTTAAAATTGGTTTAGGCCACACTTCATCTTTGGCAGATCTGGATCACTTCACTAAATTCTCTTATTTCTATTCTTGTATAAGATACATAATTTTTTCTTGTATCTGATAACACAGGGTTTCATACTGTTGCCTCGAGCTACACAGTACATTTGAATTTTGTTGTACAACTGAAATGAAAAAATAATTGTATGATATTAATACCAATACCAAAAGGCAAAATATTGTGGCTTACTTAAACAATATATTCAAATTTAGTACAATCAAAAAAAAAATTTTAATAAAACTTTAAAAATGGTGCTACAAGCAAGCAGACAGTCATGTCATTTTCAGTTTCTAATGAAGTCAGTGAGAAAATTAATACTTTTGAGCAACATTAAAAATAAATAAATAAAAAGTTATACTGTGAACAAAGTTAATGTACATACGTTAAAGAATTAGATGAAATATTTTAAAAATAAATCAGGGTTCATACTCTTTTTGAATTACAAAATTCCCTGACTTTTCCAGGTTTTCCAGGTCATATTTCTTAAAATTCCCTGACCACAATTCACGACATTTTTTTAGAAATATGAATTTCAATTTTACAATTTAATGATTAAATTTGTACAGCATAAGAGGTACATTAATAAGAATAAAATGTAAACTTACCTCTGAAAGTGAAAATAACTTATAATAATTAAAAAAAGAAAGAAAAAAAACACTAAAATACAACTCAGAAGGATTCAAAGTAACTTTTTACTTCTATAACAAAATTTACATTATGCATATTAAAAATTCAAATTTTTTTGGACAGTTCTGCAATCATATTGTTTATATGTACTGTTTCAGAAGCAGTTTGTTGTGTCAGTTTAATTTTTTTTTCTTTTAACAGTTTAATTTCTGCTACAGCTTTTCTTTTTTCTGTTTCTTTTTTGCTTGCTTCATGATTTTCTTTTTTTTTTTCATTTAAATAGTCATGGTATCTCATTCTAGCCACCTTAACATGGCTCAACATTTCTTTACTAATATCTACTTTTTCAACTCCACCAGCTGCTTTAACAGCATCATAAACAGTCCTAAGGGCACACACAGATCTTTCTGCTAAGTTCTCTATTAATACATCTTTGTTAATTGAAAAACCGCTTTCCACAGATGCATTCCCATTTGAAAGAACTAAAACAATTTTTAAAACTTTCCATAAATCCTTAAAGCTATCTTCAGGAATAATGTTGCAATAAAATGCATCTAAACTTTCATTTTCATAAGAATACTTTTCAAAATATTCTTTTTTCTCAGCTTTTGCGTCAAAGCAAAGCTTACTAAATTGTTGTTTAGCTCTGTCTGCTTCAGCAGATGTCACACGCTGCTTTGTGTATAAAACTTCTAATAATTTACTCATTCTCAGTTCTGAAGTATTGGAATTGGATAGAATTAGCTTAGGATCTAAACATGAGATATATCAAAGTAAAGAATATGTCAGTGGAGAACGTTCAAATATTTTTGATGTTATTGCTTTAAAAAAATTTTGGCAATCAAGCCGGAATCGTTTTTTTTCATTTTCTGTGGCACCACATTTTGCAAGAAGATCTGATGCAGCTACTCCTACATCAAGAGCCTGAAGACTGCATAAATTGTCTTTATCATTGATATCTACTTTCATACACTTCTGGGCAGTGTCTGCTAATCTCATAACATCAGATTTAATGAAACTTTTCATAAGTTGGTAAATTATAAAATGCAAGTCTTGATGCATAAATGGGCAAAGTGGATCACTAGATTGGTATTTTTTAAGAAATGGTTGCAAAAGTGTAGCAATGGATGAATAAAAGGCCATCTGTGGCAAGATCAATTTATTATTGCACG
Organism: Maratus speciosus; assembly: GCA_963932465.1. Classification (NCBI taxonomy): domain Eukaryota; kingdom Metazoa; phylum Arthropoda; class Arachnida; order Araneae; family Salticidae; genus Maratus; species Maratus speciosus. Next base: position 42,310,915 of record OZ010792.1, read on the forward strand.
CTTCCTGTAACACTTCAACAGTTTGTGTTTTAGGAAGTGTCGATTGCTGAACATACGTTTTTACAAAATTGAAAACTTCAATAGCTCTTTCAGCAACAGCTGCATTTTCTACCCACCGTACTTCACAAAACTTTTGAAGAAATTTGTTGCTGCCTGTAATTTCAATATAATCTGCTCGTCTTGCAGGTGAATTTTTAAATAATTGATACATAGCTCTGAACACAGTATTTAAAGACCAATTTGCAGCTTTGTGGCCCGTACGAAATGCACCATGAACTACATGCAACCCACAAGTCCCTATATCCAGAACTCCACATAAATGTTCAGTGGCAAGTTCATCTGTCAATAGTCTGGCCATTTTGACATTTACATTGGGGCCATCCATTGACAACTGTAATAGTTTGCTAAGGTCAAGGCCTTCAGTTCCTTCATGAAGTTTAGCTATTAAATCTAGTGCTGTGGAATGGCCAAGGAAAACAGAATCCAGATATCGAGTTTTTATTCTTTTAAATGATTCTGACCAATACCTAATTACAATATCCATCTGACCTTTTTGAACTACTTTATTTAAAGCTTCGTCGAAGCAAATAACAAACTTTGAATTCCCTATGTCCCTTCTTAAATGTTCAGAGAAGTATGGTGATAAGCCAAAACAAATCATGTAAGACATTTTTGAACTACTACAAGTAACTGCTTGTCCTATTTTACTGTCTGGAAACATTGCTTTGAACAAACTGGAAGCATCATGAAAGGAATTATACGAACTATGGGACATGACAAGTTTCATGGCCCAGAGAATTTCAGCTCTTAAAACAGCTTCTTTTGAAACATGATTCTCTAAAGAAAGTTTATTACTACAATAAGGTTTAACACATGTTGCAGTAGAAGTATCATTCGTTTCTGCTATGATTTTTTCTTCAGATATGGACTTTTTATTTTCATTAATTGTATTTTCTTTCGTAGATTTATCAGTCTGAAATACTTTTTCCAATGGCAAAGAACCCTTAGCAGAATTTGCGTTTCTCTGATGTTTATAACCTTCCTCATGGCTGGTAATAGCTGTTCTACCCATATTACTGAGTTGAAATGATCTTCGACAAATAGAACAATGGGCAGAGAATGGATCACTCTTTACTTCTTTTAACCAAGAGCACCATTCTGGATTTATTTCCTTGTCTGTCCACTCTGGATTAAATAATGTTCTTTTCTTAGACATATTATACATACTTTTTCCTAAAAGAAGAAAATACACAATTATACTGCAATCATTTTTAAAAAACTGATTTTGTATATTTATTACATTCTATCAAAAGTAGCTCCAAAACAATTAATGCAAAAGGGAAAAAAATCTGAATCTATTCTAGTTTTAATTTATAAAATCTTAATTTAGGGTTAGGTGGGGCAAAATAAATTATAATAACAGTACTTTTTTTATTTATACTATGTTGCCAGATTTCTTTTTAATGCTAGATATTAAATTACATATTTCTTTAACTAAATAAATAACTGCACATGAACCTGCTTAAAAATGCTCTTTAGAATGCTGAAAATATTAAACAACAGATTTAAGAGAAGAAATTTTATCATTTCAAAAAAGTGTTGCCAATCAAGAAATTTGAATTAAAAAAAAAAACTAAACCACTGGCAACACTACCCCAGACTTGTATAAAACCAAAAACTTTCTGCAGAAATAAATATTTGGTCAAAAACTTTCTGCAAATTAATCTTAAAAAATTACGTATATTATTTTTACGTTATGAATTAAAAACAATGGTTTAAAATAATTACCATAAAAATTAAAAACTAATTAATATTAATTAGAGAATAATTATTCTGGTTAAACAAGGAAAAAAAAACAAACAAAGGAAATTTTCTGAAAGGAGTAAACTCCCGGCACTAAGTGTTTTTTTTCCTGCGCCTCTTTGAAGAAATTAGAGGGTTTTTTTTGCGATCTGTTGACGATTTTTACCGTTTTTCTGCGATTCTTTGACGAAATTTGCCGTTTTTTCACGATCCTTTTACGAAATTTGCCAATTTTCACGTTTTTTTGATGAAATTCGCATTTTTCTGCGCTCCTTTGACAAAATTAGCAATTTTTCTTCAAACGATGGACGAAATTGATTTTTTTCGGCGATCATTCATCAAATTTTGCAATAAATTTTATGCCCGAATTTTAAGATTTATGACCGATTTTTTTAATTTTCGGAAATGATCACCTCAATTTTTCGGAATTTTCAGACTAGAGGCTTGCCGACAGATTTTCGATCGCGGAAAACGTGTTCAAATTCTAAGTGATGTTTCGAATTTTTTTTTTCAAAAGGTTAAAAATTAAATTTTTTTACAATGGATTTTAGCGTTTGAAACAGAAAAATACGAAATTTAAAAATATGTAGTTAGTTTTCCCATATTTCTAAAAGTTACGCCAATGAGAAGTCATAAAAATGATCCAAAAGAAACTTATGTGCGACGATCGCGTACATTCAATTCTTATCTTTCATAGGAGCGTCATAAGTAGGCTCAGAGTGTCGCAGGGAGAGTGCGTATTTCGTGCTTTTTAGGTTCTGACTTTTAATTATCTCGGTTAACAAAAAAAAAGAATATCAGGGTAGGCTTTGGTCTATTCTTATACACATTTTCGGATCTCTACAGGCGGTAGATTTCGATAGCCGCTTTTAATCCCTGTAAAAGTCCTCTCCGATTACTTTACAATTTTTTGCCGTGTTGGGGGGGGGGGGGGGGGGGGGAATTAATCGGATATAACGGTACCTTGAGATGTATGAGAAAAAGTTTAAAATATTCAAAATATCGATTTATAAAACATGTTAACTCTTCAATAAAATATGGAAAAAAAAAACTGCAAATTTTTCTTAAATGAAAGCTTTCACTAAGTTTCGGTTTCGGATCGTTTAGCGTTCCGGATAATATATCCTGTACTATATATTAAAAATATATTTAAATCTAAATTTTTGAAAAATGACACACATACGAGTGAAGAATAATAGATGAGTTCATGCGAAATATTTGCATTACGTTAGCTTTAGAATAGTGCAACCAAATTAAATTTTTCCAGGATTCACCTTTTTTATTTTTTTACTAGCAAAGTTGTATATAATAATGTGATAAAAGGGGATAAAAACATATCTTCAGAATAGATATTTAATAATAACAATCTCGTTTCTGAAAAAATCGTTTAGTTGTTATATATTATTTATTATTAAAAAACTAGGGCTATTAAAGAATACTTTTAATTAAGATTACTTACCTGCAATTAACAGAACTTTCGGTTTCAGAAAAGAATCATGCCGTCACCAAAACGAAATTAAATCACCTTCTCACTCAGCAGCAGTCAGCAGAAGACAAGAAGATCGCGGCTCTCTGTTCGCTTTAACCAGTCCTTCAGCTTCCGCCTATTTCACTCTTCATGAAAAAGGGTTGCATTAAATAACAAACGAAATTATTTGGTGACATTCAACTTTAAAGCTGACAAAAGAAACCGGAAAATAACTCTATTCTATTGCGCGGTTCGCTCTTTTACAGAGTCCCATCATTGGCAAAGATATTGCCCATTTGGCGACAAATTTGTATAGCTAAAACTTCTGCCTGTCAAAATGTGAATTTAGTAAAATATTTAGCGAAAATTCTACTTCCAAGTGAAAAATAAGAACTTTTTTGCGGACGAACCTCGGAATTTGGCAAAATCTTGAGACATGATACCACATAAAAAATTTCCTGACTTTTCCAGGTTTTAGAAAAAAATTGCAATTTTCCCTGACTTTTTGAGCACTTGTCATTTTCCCTGACAATTCCTGGTTTTCCCGGTTTTTCAGTCGTGTACGAACCCTGTAAATAATCTTAGAACTTGAGAGATGAAATTTAAAATCACAGATTGTTTTTTTTTATCAAAATAATGTGCATATAAAAATTAACAATGATAAAACTGATAAAATGTTGAAACTGCTTACTTTTGCTTCATGAAATGAAATATATTTTATAATAAGCAAACAAACCTTTTTCTTTTTGGGTGAAGATTTTGGCAGTAATATTTGACGATGCCTTGCAGTATCCGATATGTCACTTCGCCTTCTAAGTAGTTTCCTTTAAATTATGTAAGAAACTATTTCAATATGATTCAAACTATAGCATTTTTATAATACTTATTTTGATAAAAAACTATTACACAGATTTAAATTTAGAAATAATTACAGCAAAACACCATTTTTACTTGTTAGAACATCATATAATACACAATAAATTAAAACATGTCATAACACAATGTTGCAGACCATAAATTGTGTGTTGTGCCACCACATCTATTTTTGCATATTTAATGGAGAAATGGCAATTTTTTCATTCTGAAATATTTTGTCATCTTTTGTGAATTTATACAGTGTCCACACAAAATTCTTGAAACTCATTTCTATTTTCCCCAAATTAATGTTTTACTACATTTACATTTCCTCACAATTTTTTTTTTTTTTTTGCTATTTTTTTATTATTATTATTATTTTATTTATATTTTACTTTTTTTGTCGCCACAAAAACATAAAAATGTTGTTCTATAAACTTGATCATTGGAAGATTGGATCAAACTAAACTGAGAAACAGAACTAGAAAAATATGATAATAGTTAGTTACATTAAAGTTTTTATTTCAATTATTTTGAGCTTTACCCATTTGATTCTTGCCTCTAACACAAAGATAATTCTGTTTAAGCATTTTTTAAAGAGAAGTAATTTTATTATATTTTACAAAAGCCATAGTTTCTATGTAAGACAGATTTAAAATATAAATAGTAAAAAACTGTCATATGATTGGCAGCAAGAAATTTACAAAAAAGAATTTCATAAAATGTAGTCCACTAAAATAATTTCATGTCTTCTTTTAAATCAAAAATTAATTTTTAAACTTTCATTATGTTTATTTCAGTATGGTATAACAAATTATTTGATTACGCATTTGATTTATGTAACAATATTATAGCATATCTTTATAAAGGTTTGATGGCATAGGGTGCTTTATTTTATATCAATATGTTTAATGATATTGAAATTTGTGAAGTTAGGAAGTTATACTGAAGTTCCTTATTGTGATTGTGTAATGTGTTTGTCACGTTGTGAACACGCCATTTTGTCGCATCCGCGAATCGGCATTTGCACGTGGCAATATCTCCCATTTTTAAACTTAATTTTAGCCTTTTTCATAATTTCTCTTTAATATTTTATTGTTTCAACGTTGGCATTTATTATTCCCTGTAATTTGATACATTCCTTTTGATCCTACGGCGATTCCTTCGATTTTCGATCTACCGTTCGTTAGATCGCCGACTTTATTTTATTTTCAAGTCGCTTCTACTTGCAATTCATATTGGACACCATTACCGGCTGCCGCGGGAGAGAAAGATACTTCTTCTCTTGTGTGCCGTTCAGAGCGTTCCATTTTCTCTCATTTATCGCTCTTTTGGCGTTCTGCGCTGACATAATCTTTGGCGTTATGTGTACACCACTTCGCGCGTTCTGGTTGGTCACGGTCACAGGTCGACTCGCCAATCTGGTGTGCGTTTGGGCTTATTGGAATTCACCAGGCAGATTTTCAGTGAGTATTGCCTGAGAAAGCGAGCGTATGACATCACAGAAACGTTTAACGAGTTTGCCCTGGCACAGGGATCCCATGTGGGTCTGCCATTTTGCCGTGTTTCTTTACGATCTCCTATTCGGGGATCCTGAGCATATGGAAACTTCCGAGCCATCTACCAACACTCCCAACCTTAGCTACAAAATGCATTTTAAATAAAAGAAAGCTTCCTTTTACAAGAATAAGTGTCGCCTATTTGTGCCTCTTCCTTTTTACAGCAGCATGCACACGTCCAGGATGAAGTTTCATAAAGTACTAAAATCAGCACCGTCCCTGGTAAGCCTTTTCAGTATATTTCTTCTCTGTGCAAGACAAAAGCAGGATGATGAAATTGTTTTATTTGGATGAAACGAAAGCGAGCTTCGTCTGTGTTATGGGCATTTCGCAAAAGCACGTGGATGTCAGGGTTAGCCCTTGCACGTGTCATGCCACTGCCACTATACGGCTTTTCTTCAATAGTGCCAATATGTTTCATGACAATGTTTATCCAGGAATAAAGATTTTTGTTCTATCAAGAAAGATTGACATCACAAATTTATGCATTTTGCTTACATTTATACTATGTAACAGTCCTCCAGAGATAATACTTCTTGCAAAGATAATACTCTATTTAGATATATCCAGCAGACTATGTGTAGAGTAGATGTTCATGTAAAAGATAGAATACAAGTACACAGTCTTGAAATTCAGCAGGAAACTGCAAACCACAGCAAAAATTGAAAACTACCTTTGAACAAAAATATCTGTCCCCAAAACTTCTGCAAAAATCTGACAAATTGTATGCACTTAAACACACACACATACTTATTTTGTAAACATGCATAATTTATTCATTAACAATAGATAAAAAATTTACTTTGAGGAAAAAAAATCAGTCAAATTCATTGATAGATTTTTTTTTTTTAATCCATAAGCTTATCAATTGATTGAGAATAAGCAAAATTCTTAATATTATCTCTTGAAGCAAAATGATCTATCAAGTAGCTTACAAAAGCATTCATTTTACAATTACAAGTAATTTCTCAAAGTTCAGAAAATGAATAAGAGAAAGGGAACTTTTTTACTTAGTTTTCAAAATGTTATACTAATTAAAAAAAATTTTGTGAATGGCAATGCATTTTTATCTGTATTCTTTGATTCTGCTGCTAACCACAGGAGGGAAATAAAAAAATAGAAGGCTTCCCTTAAAAATATTGAATTATCACAATATACATTTCTTTAAATTACGGCTTCACATTAAATTAACACACTTGCTTGCTTATGATTATAAAAGTTATTTTCACTGTAATCTTATGTTTGTAAGCATTTCAAGACGCCAATCATCCACAATCTAATCAAACTCAAGGAGATATACTCAGCAGTGAGTAAAAAAAGTTTGAGCTTTGTTGATTTTTTAAAATAAGATAAAAACATAGGTCAGTATTTTCATTAAATAACATCCATTGACTAAGATTTCTTTATTGCTTCATACTACTGCATTAACTCTATTCTATAACTCATTCTAGCAATAATCGACTGACAATTGGCTACCAATATTCCAGCTCTATTATAAAAATAGACAATGAACAGATAATCCATAAACTGTATTATAAGAAATGAAAGCTTTCTTTTAACTATTGGATTCCATGATATCTTTTTTTTTTTTTAAATCTTCTTTTTAAATGTTACATTAAGAATTACTTTTATGATTAACTCAGTTTCAGTACCAATATTATAATTACATTATTTTAAATTGTTAGTATAACAGTATCAGAAAATTAATTTAGTAATAAATTAGTTTTATGGGAAAACTTACAATTGAATACATTTAAAAGAGAATATTTACTTTTATTCCCCCTCCCCTTAAAAAAAAAATCCCTGCTGGCTTCGCCTAGAAACGGAGGTAGATTTCGAAGTTAAGCACTAATTTCACCAACAAAAACGAAATCAAGATTAGAGATAAACCCAGTTTAACAATTTTATCTGGTCGCTTTGGATGAATTTTTATTTTCATTTTCTAGTAGGAGCTTGTTTTATCAGAATCATATTAAGGCGGTTTAAAAAAAAAATATTTTTCCACATTCAACAACTCGAAATTTTCTGACACAATTGCAGACTCATTTTTAAATGTAAAAACACGAAACTTGCTGATGTGATTTTTTGAAAAGATTTATAAACAACCTGTGTTTTATTTTTCGTTCAATTAATTAGAACTTGATTTACAATTATTTTCTCAGTACAACCATTTTTTTTCGTTACCAGCACTATCGCTTCAGGAAATTCGGTTCAAAATGCCCACTTTGACAGCCTTTTTTTAAATATATTCTGCCTTTATTAAAAAATTGACCAATACAGCACATTATATAGTTTCTAAATCAGAGAACCTGCCAATTGGATGCATTTGAGAATGAAAATAAATTTAAAAATCATTCAAAACTAAGCAGTTTGGATTTGAGTACACCCTTTATATGATAATTTTTTCGTCAACTGCTGTTTTTGTTTAATTTTTATTGCTGTAAGAGTTGATCCTATCAAAAACTTGTCAATATGAAAGTTGTAGATAATATTGAGAAAATGTATAATAAATTTAAGCAGATTGCATATCTTGTGAATTGATGAAGTTATGGATTTTTTCTTCTTCAACTCCCCCCCTTTTTTTCTTTTATTATAATTTTTTTTTTTCTTTTGCAGTAAGTGTTGATCCTATCAAAAACTTGTCAATATAAGAGTTGTAGATAATATTAAGAAGACTTATAATAAGTTTCAGTGAATTTGATATCTTAAAAATTAATGAAGTTATGAATTTTTTTTCTCCCTAAAACCATATTTTTTGCACCCCTTGAGCCCATTTTTAATTGTATCAAAGTTCTATGATACATAAATTTTTGGCCCTTTGCCTAGAAGTAATAATAACTTTAAACTGATTTGATATGTATAAAAATTAAGTTACAGGTTTTTTTTGGTTTTCACAAAACCCCTCTCTATCTCCATCTCCTTGGTCTGATTGTGACCATTAACGAACATGACAGAGATTTTTTACCCCTTGATTTTATGTATCAGTTCGGAAGAGATTTGTGCAGAATCATGGAAGTTATCATATCCATAAAAAGTGATATATATATATATATATATATATATATATCATAAACTTATAATCCTAACTTAACATCCTAAATTTCATAAAGATCCGATTAAATTTAGATTTATTTGTAGTACTTCTAGAAGCATTAATAAAAATTTTAATATTGGTTTACAGAATTTATTGAAAAAGATTTATGATTTTTTAAAGCATAAATTTAAGAAGTATAGTTATTTCTGGTCAATTGACAATAGTGTTGAAATTTTGAGCAAATTGCATTTGACTCCTCTGACAATGCAGGTGTTCGATTTTGAAAATCTGTTCACCAATATACCTATTGATTCACTTTATGAAGTTTTAATGAGTATTTTTGATGTTTTTTGTATAAATGATGAATTAAATATAAATAGAGATTTATTTTCAAGTTTATGTCATTTCTGTTTTTATAATAATTATGTAACTTTTAACAATAATACCTTTAATCAAATATGTGGTATAGGGATGGGAACAAACTATTCTAGTACAGCAGCAAATTTATTTTTATTTTATTATGAATTTAAATATACTATGAAATATAATAAGTCTTTAAAGGTCTTTAGGTATATTGATGATATTTTAATTTTTAATTTTGATTTTTCTAATGAATATGATATTATATATCCAAATTGTTTAAAATTGAACAGAGCAAACAGTGATGATTATAATGCAGAATTTTTAGATATTTTATTCAAAATTAGTGATAATAATTTGATTTTGGATTTGTACGATAAAAGAAATAGTTTTAATTTTTTTACTAGAAGCATGCCACATTGGTTTTCAAATTTGCATAAAAAAATTTACATAAATATAATTATTAATCAATTGATACGTTTCAATAAAATTTGTGGCAGAGACAGTAATTTTTACAAACAAATTTTTAAGTTATTGGCTAATTTATTTTACAATAACAATTACCCTATTAAGTTTTTGAAATATTATTTAAAGACAGTTCTTAAAAGTGAATGGCAACGATGTGGACTGTCGGCGTGAACATGTGATAGCAGCCTTCTGGATCTTTCTGTATGAAATGGGCATCCTAAAGTCTTGATAAAAGAACGGGTGTCTATCGATGAATTGAAACGAAAGAATGTTGCAGACCTGGAATTTCTGGCTTTTGATAATGGATTTGGAAGAAAAAAATTTATTTGTTTATAGTTGACGGGTGGAAAACATTATACAGGTATTCATGTTTTGAGAAATTTCATTTTGCGGGTTTGGGGGGGCGCATGTTTATTCTGCATTCATGCTATTTTCTTATATATTTTTTCTTTTTGTTTTCAGTTTAATGATAATTTAAGCATTCCTCTAAAAGACCTTTTTATTAAAGCTTTTTATTAAAGTTTTTTGTTTTTGTATGGTTAATATTATGATTGTTAGTTTTTAATTTGAGTTGTTTTAGTTTGTTATGTAATTAGATTAATAAAATGACAATAGTTTTCAGTATTGAATGCGGGGTGAACATGTGTTCAGAAACCTGCAAATTTTAAAAAGTGGGGGGTGGAGTTAGTTTTCTGTCTGTCCTCCCACTGATGAAGAACAGACTGTTTTTGTTTTTTTACCTGTCTTTCTTGTTTTTGTTTTTATAAATATTTTACCGTTTTAAAAATTTCTACAGATATACACCTTCCTTTTGAAGTTATGTTGTTTTAGCATTTTGAAATGATATAATATATATATATATATATATATATATATATATATATATATATATATATATATATATATAAAGTTTTGAACTGGGGACGGTTTTGGGTTCTAGGGGTCATGATCGGCAGAGATCTGCAAACATTTTTCAAAAATTCCAACAAAGGTGAGATTGCAATAGGTAGTATTTCTTATGAAATCTACTTAAAAACAGAGTATGTTCAAACTCTACATTCCCTTCATTAGCTCTTAGTGATGTTTCTAGAACAAAAGGGCCACCAGGGAATTCAATAAAAAAAGGCATTCTTTGTGACCTGTTGAAAAAGCATACTTAGAAATTATTTAGAGTCCTTTATCAGAAGCGCTTATACTTGTGGAAATGCAGATACGAAGAAATAAAATGGCAGATATAGTCAAAGCATAGTGATCAGGAACTATGAAATTGTCTGTGAAGGCTGCAAGGCACTTAGAAAAGAAAGTGAGGGTGGCCACATGATTAAAAAGAATTAGAAAGTGCCAATGAGTGGCTGCACCCTGCCAAATTGTCTGAGAGTAAGCACAACTTATTGCTTCAGTTGTGTTGTAGTAACAGAAAAGTTGTTTTTGCTAGTCGCTATGCTACTAACATAGTAGATAGTTGTATGACAACAAAATCAACACTATAACAGCAAATTAAGATATTAGTTTAATAATAGTATATTATTTTGATGGAAAAAAACTTAAAACTGAATAATATATCTATAGCAGAAAATTTTATTTAATATCTTAACCTTGACTTTTTTTCTTTAACTTCATTCTATGAATTGCTTTACCAAATAAAAACAAGTTTTGTGTTGCGTAACAGAAAACTTGTTCCTGATTGCTACTAATACAATAAAAAGAGGCTTTTCTTCTTTGATCAGTTTCTAGAACTTTTGTCTTTTAAACTGCATCTGTTGCTCATTTATGCGCAAGTATGAATTGTATGAATAATTATAATTGTATGCATGTTTGATCTTTTATAGGTTTAGAAACACAATTTGCCAAATGTATAAGTAAATTATTTTTAATTTAATAAATTAATGCATTGTGTTTTGCAAGATTAAACTATCGGCTACATGATATTGAAATTTTAACAATGAGCTCAGTGAAGAATAAAACAATAGTATGGCCTTAAAACTTCAGGCCAGATGTACAGCTGGATAATCATTATATCTGGCACACTGGCTAAATACAGTCTGCTCAATGGATATTCGTTGTAGCCCTATTAAACACCCAGAAAAGTATCAGAACTATTTAAGTACATTAAATAAGACAAAAAATTAAAAATATATTTTAATTTCAAGTGAAGAATACTCTGAATTTTTTTTCAAGTTCCTACAAAAACATTCAAATTAATCTTATTATATTATTATAGGCTTACCTTTCTAAAGTGTTTTTATTCTTAATCTCTTTGCTGTTTATTTTACAACTGCCTGTACTTGAAGAGGATTTTTCAGACAAAGTTGATGAAATTACAGAGCTGAATAACTCTTCTTCATTATTGAATTCAGATGAAATAGTTTCAGCAGGACTACCAGGACTACTTTCTGAATCTTCAAATTCGTGTACGAATTCTTCGAAAATGTCATGCAAATTATCACCATACCTAAGAAAGAAAGCACAATGAATTTAAAGTTGCAAATGTTTTTAAAATTGATAATAGTATGCATGGAATGGACATAAAAATTCATTTAACTGAAATAAATTTATCTTTGCAGTGAAGATAAAGAAAAACATCAAGCAATATTATTTGTTAAATGAAAATAAATTTTGTAATTTTAGAGACTGTTTACAGGATGATTCAGATTAATGTTAAATGCATCTTTCAATTCAATCAATTTATAAACATAGTACTAAGAATCAATTACATCAATGATCAAAAGAAAAATAAATAAAGTTCAAAAGTATTACATTTAAAGCTACTTTTTCTTTTTAAACAGGCATCCGAACTTGCAATAAAGTAAAAATGGATAATTCTCTATTAATTCTGTTTAGAAGAAATTTCATGAATGCTGCACCCCCCCCCCCCCCCCCCACACCACACACACACACACACACTTCCATCAAAGTCTACTTTAAAAATCCAGGTGCATGTGATATAAGAGTATTTGTAATTCCTTATTGAAAATAATCGTTTTAACCATAGCCACCTTTACCTAAGGCTCTCAATACATTATCAGTTATGATTATTTTTTGATTGGATGACAAATAAATGAAAACAACTTTTTACAATTAAATTTTCGCATGTACAATGAAAATTTAACATTTTATTTAGAAAGCCTTTAAAGACTATTGAACATTGAAACTACTGATTAAGTGACCTTTTAAAAACTTCACTCTTGCTAAAATAATATTTGTAACCAGTACTTTCTGTTCAACACTACATTGAAAAAGCCAAATATATTATTCCACAAAGTTTTTTTTTTGTGTGTGTGTGAATTGTGTTTTCATGATCCAAAATAAAGAAATATCAGTGTATTTTTAAGATGGACTCAAAATAGATAAATAATAATCTAATTAATTTATAAATTACTTCGACTGAGAATTGTATAACGTACTACTTAAATTAGTATTTTTTAAAAGTATTTCTTGATAACATAACATGTAGATTGTAAAGAATATTATTTTACAGCCTAATTTTACAGATTACTGATTAGAATCAAACAAATACAGAGTAATAACATGAAAAATAAACTTAATGACAGAAAACATGTGATGATTTTTAAAATTCACAATCATTAATATTCAGCTGTTCTTTATATGAATTTATATTAGTTATTTTATATATATTTTTTCCTTATATACAATTTAATACTTGTATCTAAATTTTTAAAACCAGTTTATTTAGCTTATTAAATGTTTGAAATTGCAAATGTAAATATTACAAAACACTTAAAAATAAATTAACGCAATTAATTTTAACTTACTTTTTCTTTAAAACATCATTCAGAAAAATTCTTCTTTCTTTCATTCCATCTAAGTTAAACATTTCCTTTTGCGAGAAATAAAATCCAGCTGTATTCAACAATGATGTTACCTATATAAATAAAATGTGTAAAGATTAATATTTAGGAGAGGGAGATGTTTCCAGACAATCCTTAAATAACATATTTATATTTACACAATTCAGTGAAAAACTACAATATACAGTAGAACTTTATAAAGCAAACCTAAAAACACAAGGTTGTGCGTTACATAGATCACATTTCACAAATCATTAAACTTATCTTGTAAACATCGCTAAATATGTCTGAAACATATTGTTACATTTTCAATATTTCAGATTATTAATTTATCGTCTGCATTATTTCTCTATTTAAATTTAAATATTTAAGTTCAAAAACAACCTTAAAAACGTATTAAGTAAATAAATAAAAAGCATTCTAAATAATTTATATTCCGTTAATAATCCTATAATTAATAATTATTCAAAGTAATAAATATTATAATATGCAATTAAATATAATTCTAATAGTGTACGGATCTTTTAAAATATAAACATTAAGGCATATCGTTCGTTAAAGTAACTTACAATGCTTTTCTTACAATCGCTAACTTCCGAAAATATAAATTTAAAAAGTTATTTAATATTAATTATTTTATTCCAAAACAATTTTTATTGGATGCTACTATTTATTTCTAAGCGATTGCCAAAATTTCATTAATTTTAAACCGTAATTTAGCGAGATATCCGCATTACAAAATTTAATCATTTCTGTCAGTTTTAAAAGACGTGCAATCCATTTTTTTTCCCCGACGCAGTTAGACATTTTTTATCTTTCTTCCTCGCAGAAAAGGACGTCGTGACGTCACTCTATCCTCCATCTTGTTTTGGTATCATGGCGTGATATCGCCGGTACTCAGGAATGCAGGGGGAATGCAACTTCGATTACGATACAAATCGTTATCGATATTTCGATTGCGATGAAAATCGCTATCGTGATGACTCAGATGTGCACGTGCCGGTCGCTGATTGGCGAATTTGAGTTCAGCGTCGGCTCAACGATCTTTTGGGGGGCCATGTGCGCTTCGTCTCTGGGACTTGTCAACAATGTAAGGAGGAGGACACACGTATGTTTGGGGCTCTAGCCCCAGACTAAGAATTTTTCAGGAAGAAGTAGCATTACTGCATTTTGGAAGCCATTTTTTAGTTTTTGGAGCCAGACGAAGAAATGTTCTTTTCTTTTCAATTTTATGAACTGTAAGCTCTCCCATGTCAATTTTCTGTACTCCCAGCAGCTGAAACTTCATCATCAATTCTACTTTAATGTATTCATTTCTTTGAGATTATTAATAGCCCTCAAAGGATTTGCTTAATAACTGAGTGTCCTTTCCCGTTCGTAAAAACATCTGCCATGTCGAGCTGAGCTCCACCGATAATGTGCCATCATCAATTCTACAGTTACTGCTTATCGTCTTGAATCTTCAATAGTAAAAAATATAATCTCCAGTTTATCTCCGACAACTTCAGTACGGGTCTGCATCTAACCTATTGTGATGTATCATCACATCTGTATTATGATGTGAAACTTTAGTTTCAAACTTTTGAAGTAATGAATATTTTTATACCCGCAGTTGGCGATACTATTAAAAAAAGAATGGACAATATGCGGTAATTTAATTTCTAGCCTGCAAATCCCCATGTTTGGGGAGAACAATAATCGATATTTATATGGCATGTTCTGAAGTATAGTGAAAAAAATTTTAAATGTTTGCAAGTAAATTATTTTACAATATGTGTGTATGTGGAAGGAATTTACATTAAAATTTAAATAATTTACTCCATTTTTATGCTATTAACTGTTATTTATATATTTACATTCAATTGTAAAAATTTATCCTAAAAATGCTCTCGTAAACTTAAAAGAAAAACATAATTGTTGCGAAAATCGCATGCCTTTTTGGCTTAAAATCGCATTGTTCGGCAACAAAAGTAAATTTAAACTCCAAATTAAACAAATAACGTACAATTCACAATTAGAGCCACTTTTAAAAATAATTCTCCTAATTTCACCTGTAAGAAACATAATGAGAGATTAGATAATGTCATAAAAATCAAAATAAAATTATTTAAAAAAAAAAAGAAAAATAAAGTTATTCAGATTTTATCTAATGAAATTTTTGAGATGCATTTTTTCTTTAACCTGGCACGCAAAAGATAAAATCGCCAAGTATGATATTAACTCAAAACTTTCTTAGTTAATTTTTAAACATTACGAATATTCCTTTCATGTTTAAATTAAATATTTTCATTTCATAATATTATTTCCCATTTTAAATAGGTTTTTTTTCTTTATTTATTTAAAATTAAATAAGTAACAGTTTTTTTCCCCCGAGATGTTTATATTATTTTCTAACGGATATAGCCATTACAATTCATTTATCAACTATAATTTTCATTAAAATGACCACTGGCAACCCTTTCGTCGAAAATATTCGTAAAATATGAAATTTATTACCAAAAATTATTGTTACCCCTGTATATTTTACTCATAAACCACCGTGGGAATATTCTCCGTCGAATGATACATTTTGCAAAAAAATCCACCAGGTAGTTTTTTAAAACACTCGAGCCGAACTTTTAGAGCTTACTGCTTTATAATATATATAATGATGGGAAACTCTTAAATTTCTTGGTATCTGAACAAAATCGGAAAATTTGATATTTTTACAAATATTAATGCAAATTTTTTGTATTTACAAATGAAAATGACTTCGCGAAAGTATCAGAAAAGTAGTTAGTTTGGATTTGGGAATAACTTTCAATATAAAAAATTGTCATAAAGAGATGCGATCCTTTCCCACTTAAAAAAAGGAAATCCATGACTACCCTTCTACATGGTGAGCTAGATCCACTCTTGTTGTGAATTATTTTCAAAGAGGAGTGTGGAGAATTTTAAAAGAAAGGAAATCCTTTTTTAATTTTTCTTATCTATTTGCACAGCCACAGGAATACAGAAACCTTCACAAGTACAAACAAATACAGTTGCAAAGTTTTGATTTCATAAATAAAAACTCATAAATTCAGAACAAATGCTAAGTAAATAAATTTCTAGCAAATAATACTTTCATCTTAAATGAAAGCCTTTATATTAACTTATAAATGAACTCCTGAAAAGTCTGGGCAAGTTAAAATAAAACCTAATATGAAACCAAGACATATTTTAGCCTTGCAAACATTTCTACCAGCCATACTCAAATTGACTAACACTGTCAGAATTCTGAATTAAAAACAAAGAATGGATAGTGGCAAAATCTGTTGTTAAATAGAGCAACTAAATCTTAAATTGTCAGAAAAATATAAATGAATTGTATGGAACAAGGAGCAACAACCCTGTCTTGCATTCTTTTATGGTCCTTGAAAGAGAAAGTATCATATTATCATACGAACAAAAATTGTGTATGTGTATGTAAATTTTATCTTAAAAATGGCTCAAACGATTTTGACTAAATTTTGTATTTTACCAATTTTGGGCACGAGAAAACCATTGGGCTAGGTCATGTGTTCGAGACAATTTGATTAGTAAGTCATTTTGGGTCATAATGGGTCAAGGTCAAGCTAATTATACTTAAAAAATGGCTCAATTGATTTTGACTAAATTTTACATCCAACCGTTTTCAGGCATGAGAAAACTATTGGGCTAGGTCACATGTTCGAGAAATTTCAATTACTGGGTCATATTTGGGCCACTTCGGTTCAAGCTAATTTTATCTAAAAAACGGCTCTGACGATGACTAAATTTTGTAATCTACTGTTTTGGATTACAAGAAGACCAAGGGGCTAAGTCACATGTTAGAGAAAATTCAATTAGTGGGTCATTTTTGGGTCACTGTGGGTCAAGCAAAGTTTATCTAGAAAACGGCTCTAACGATTTTGACGAAATTTTGTATTCTATCGTTTTTGGGCACGAGAATACGATTGGGCTAGGTCACATGTTCAAGAAAATTTCATTAGTAGGTCATTTTGGGTCACAATGGGTCAGGGTCAAGCTAATTGAATCTAAAAAAAAAGGCTCAAAACATTTTGACAAAATTTTATAATATACCGTTTCTGGGCATGAGATGACCATTAGGCTAAGTCGAGAGAAAGCAGTTCGAGAGAAATCTATTAAAGGGTCATTTTTCGATCACTGTGGGCCAAGTTAATTGTATCTAAAAAACAACAACAGTTTTGAAAAACTTTGTATTATACAGTTTCTGGGCATGAGAAGACTATTGGGCTAAGTCCCATGTTCGAAAAAATTCAATTAGTGTGTCATTTCTGGGTCACTGTGGGTCAAGCTAAGTGTATCTAAAAAAAGGCTCAAAACATTATGGCAAAATTTTGTATTATATCGTTTCTGAGCATGAGAAAACCACTGGGCTAAGTCACATGTTCAAGAAAATTCGATTAGTGGTTCAAGTTAATTGTATCTAAAAAAAAAAGCACAAACGATTTTGACAAAATTTCGTATTATACTGTTTCCAGGCACGAGAAGATCATTGGGTTAGGTTACATGTTTGAGAAAATTTGATTAATGGATTATTTTTGGATCACTGTTGGTCAAGTTAATTTTATCTACAAAACAGCTTTAATGATTTTGATTATATTTTATTTTCTATCGCTTTTGGGTTCGAGAAGACCATTGGTTTAGGTTGCATGCTCAAGAAAATTTGATTAATTAGTCATTTTGGGTCACTATGGGTCAAAATCAAGTTAATTGTATCTTAGTGTTTAGTCTGGGAAACAGGGATTTTTAGCTTTTTGGCTAATTATAGCCAATAACTTCTAGCCAAATAAAAATAGCTTTAGCCGAGGAAAAAAAAGTTTTATTTACGCAAAATTTCTATATACAGGAGTATTATTTTTAGTTATGCAATATGCAAACAAATACATCACTCTGTAAGATTGACCCTTTGAGATTTGGCTGTGTACCACACAGCAAATGTTTTTTTTTTTAATGGAAATTCTTTTCAAAATTCCCCTTCCAAATTAATCATTATTAAGTTTTCTTAAATTCTTGATTGTCAATTTGTTTCTCAAGTCAGTTTTTGTTATATTCATAAGACTGAATCCCAATTCACAATCTGCTGTAGACAACAAAAGTGATGCTACAAATTCATACAAAGAAGTCACATTGAGAAACATGCCAGTAATGCCATTTTTATGGGAAAAAAAAAAAAAAAAAAAAAGCTAGTTTCATTTTTTTACACATTGTAGCCAGAATTCACATAAATTCAAGTTGGAAAAGCTTATACGACATGCATCTGGCACATTGATGATTCAAAGCTAGTGCACATCATATCCCATGCTTATACAATCTGCGATTTTCATTTTTGCCACATGCTGAAGTCGTGTTTGATGCGATGCTAATGAAAAAGACAGGATACCATGGTGCATTCCACTTATCTTTTTTTTTACAGACCGCTGAAGTCACATGATATACAAATGAACCAATGCAGTTGTACGAAAAGAGCTTCAGGTGACTCTAGCAGTCTGTAAAAAAAGACACCTGGGATGCACCGCGGTAGCCTATATTTTTCGTTAGCCTCGCATCTGATGCAAATGACGTCACACTGTTTGAAGGCACTTGCATAAAGAGCACGAGACAAATTTTGAAGTGTTGCCATAGCACGGATACAATGAGGATTTTTTTCTGTTTTCATGCAATGGCAGCAGGTTTACGAAATGCAGAACAACAAAATGGGAATGATATAGCATATTTCTTTGGCTGTCGCTATTTGGCTAATTCACTAAATGCTTTGGGGGCAAAAAGCACTTCCAGTTAGCTATTTGGCTAGCTTTAGATTAAACCCTATATCTAAAAAAAATGGCTCAAATGATTTTGACAAAATTTCTTTTTACACTGCTTCCCAGCACGAGGGATTGGGATAGGTCACATGTTCGATAAATTTAGATTAGTGAGTCCTTTTTGGGTTACCATGGGTCCAGCTAATTTTATCTATAAAATTATCAACGATTTTGATTAAATTTTGTATTCTATTATTTTTGGGTTAGAGAAGAGCATTGGTTAGGTTGCGTGTTCAAAAAATGTCAGTTAGTGGGTCCCTCTGCCTTAGGATCATGCCAATTGTATCTAAACAGCAAGAATGATACAGTGAGAAAAAAATATCAAATTGAACACAAGGCTAATTTTGACCGAGCTTAGCTCCGCTAAGCTAGTCATGCCCGCTAGTATAATTAAATTTTCATACCTTTGTAATAAAAAATGCTTTTATATTTTTATCTTAGAAATAGCAAGAATGATTTTCCTTTTAGCCATCTTAAAGAATCAATTTCAGAAACCATTTAAAATAGTCTGGGCAGATTAAATATGAAGGAAACTTGAACAACATCTTTGTTTAAAACTTTAACGGCACTTTTCTTAACCCTTATGCCACAACGATACTTTAAAGTACCATTAAAATAACTTGTTATAAAATTAATTTAATACATCAATTAGTAGTAATACAGTTTAAAATGAGTTATAGATACTTTACTTTATCTTGTTTCAAAAACATTATTGCTTGCACAAAACAAAAATATTTTTAAAAGGATGATTTCTTTTGCCTTTGCATCTTTTCTGCTTTCTTGACGTTGAAAGATCGTAGGGGAAAAGTTTCAGTTAGGAATTATTCGAATATTTTTATTGTAAGAGCATTATATTTGCACATTTCCTAACTCTATTAAATACTAAAAAAAATATTTTTAATAAAAGATTTGAGTGTAGTTATAAATAGTGCACAAAATCCCTATAAATTAAAATTTAATTAATTTTAATAGGCAAAATCCTTCTAAATTTATTAAATGGTTGTGTAAATCTTCTAATGTAGTTATGAAAACTCACGAAAAATGCTTTAGAAGATGAAATTTTCATGAATTCATAATTTGGGATATAAAGGGTTAAGCAAGGCAACAGTATCACCTCAGCAGAATTCAGTCAGTTTCAAACTGGCTCAAATTGTGATCTCAGAAATTAAATTTTATCAAAACTCGGTTATCTGAAATTTAAAGAAAGCAATAAAATATTGTGGCAGTAGAACACCATTCTGTTATACAAAGGACCAAGCTTCTCATAACTAATGTTGCCAGGTGTCCCACATAAATTGGGGCTCCAAATGCTCTGGATATGAAAAGCAATTTAAATATCTTACTTTAAATTTAATAATTAATAGTAATTTAAATACTTTAATATTTACTTTAAATAGTGATTTAAAGTAATTTTCTTCACCTTATCCAATTGGCAGAATTATCTGCCATTAAAGATGGCAAAATATACTGTAAGAAATTAGTGGTGTCCCAAGCACTTGAAGGACTGATTTAAGTTGGACACCTGGCAACATTACTTGTAACGCACCTGATTCAATCAGGAAATTCAACCATGTCCCCGGTGTAGAGAAATGAGCATGCCAGAGATGAATGAAGATTGATCTCAGAAATGATGGAATATGCGGTCGAAAGAAGTAAACCATTCAGCCGGTGAGCGAAAAAGCTAATTTGCAAAATAAACTAATGTGAGAAACCTCACAACAAAGGTCTAGTATTAATAGAATTAGGAGAAAATGAAGAGGGGAAGGGGCAGTATTATGAAAATTTCTATTGTATTTTTTTTTAGAACCTCAATAAACATCTTGCTAAAAATATTCTGCATCATGCCATATGTCCACTGTCCCTGACATAGACAATTAATATGCATGTAAGTAATAATGATGATAATTAAATTAGTTAAAAAGACAAAATAGTCATTTAAGAATTCATTTCAGAATTACGAAAAAGAATTAAAAAACAACAACAGTCAATTAAAAAAGTTATATTATTGGTTGATTAAAGAACCAGAATAAAATATCTAAATTTTCAAAAAAGTAAATTTACATTTAATAATACTTCTATGAATAATTAAAATGACTATTCTTATCACAATATGAACATTAATAACACTACACTTAGCTAAATATTAAAAAGAATAACAATAATAACTCCTCCCCTTAGACACACACACACATAAAAATAATAATTCAGTTTATGTAAAGCTAAATCCAATAGCTAATTCTTAAAAAGAATAACAATTCAATATAATATTCCATCCCTCTAGATACACACACAAAACAAAAAATAATATGCAATAATTCAGTTTATTTTAGTAATGCAAACTTAAATAATAATAACAATTTGAAAAAAAAAAAAAAAAAAAAGAAAAGGGAAAAAAATCGTTCCTGAGCATAAATTTTAAATATCAACATATTTTTTTTTTTTTTTTTTTGGGGGGTGGGGGGGGGTATTTTGTGCTAAAACTATTTTTTTATTTGAATTATTGAGTTTTCCAAATGCTAATTTTCAAAGTTACATGAAATTTAATTTTAAAAGTTTTTTAAAAACATAAAAAACTAGTCAGATGTACCAATCCCAAAACTTTCTTCTATCTCATACATGTTAATACTTCAAAATTCGCTATCACACTGCCAAAATTAGATGGCAATCTCTGCATCTCATGAGGATTCTAAAGATGTGAAATTCCGTGCATTAGTTCTTGAGATATGACTATCGCTGAAATCGTCTAAATCCAGCAAAATGCTGCCTAGCAGCGCCATCTATTAGATGATTTATACCAAATCCTAATTAGCAACAATTTATGTCAGCGTCTGACTGAATCTGAAGTTTGGAGAAAATCCGTGCATTAGTTTTTGAGATAGAGCTATAGCGAAAATCGTGAAAATTCCTGCATAGCAGCGCCACCTACTGGGTGATTAACACCAAAACCTAATTAACAACAACTTGTGTCAATATACAACTAAATCTGAAGTTAGATGAAAATTCGTCTATTAGTTCTATAGATAGAGCTATTGAGGCAATCGTGAAAAAGGCAGCACAGAAGCGCCACCTGCTGGGCGATTTACACCAACACATAATCAGTAGCAAGTGATATTAAGGACTAACTGAATCGGAAGTTTGATGAAAATCTGTGCGTTAGTTCTTAAAATAGAGCTATTGGGGAAATCGTGTAAATCCTCCAAAATTCATCATAACAGCGCCACCTGTTGGGCGATTTACACCAAAACGTAATCAGCATCAATTCATATCAAGGACTAACTAAATCTGAAGTTTGAACAAAATCCGTGCATTAGTTCGTGAGATAGAGCTATTGCAAAAATCGTGAAAAATGCAGCATAGCAGCGCCACCTGTTGAACGATTTACACCAAAAACTAATCAGCATCAATTTGTATTAGGGACTCACTGAATATAAATTTTTATTAAATTCCGTGCATTAGTTCTTGAGATAGAGCGCCCACAAAATTTGTGTCACAGACAGACAGACAGACAGACAGACAGACTCACAGAGTCAAAGACAGACATTTTGTAAAAACATGTTTTTTGGAATCTCTGACCCCTAAAACGTGTAAATCCGTCGAAAACCGGAATTCGAAAATTTTCATGAATCCAATACTTTCTTCTTGTGAAGATAGAAGAAAGTAATAATAATATAAAATTTTTAAATTTTTACAATAAAGACTAACTATAAATAAATCTCTTAGTAAGCATGATGATTGAATTTAGAACAAAAGGCAAATATAGGTGTATAAAATATACTTACAGTCTTTACACAACCAAACTTGTCAGGATTTAACTTTAGGCTTTCAATTTCAAGGTTTAGAAGAATTTGAATTTGACACCTAGAAAAATGATTTTTATATTCAAGCCCAAGCACTTGGAATATCTATACAAATTTCATTATAAAGCTAATTAAATATTTAAAAAAATTATATTATGACAATTGCATTTGACATTAATTTATGATAAATAACAATAGATAAAGATAAAAATTAAATTGCTTTCTCCTAAATAAATTTTAAATGAATCACACACACATTAAAAAGATGACAAAACAGAAATTCAAACCACAGCTAAAATATTCACAGAATTTTTACAATTTTATGAAATTATGTCTTAAAATGAGCTAGCTTTAAATAAAATTAATTTTGCTCCATTTATGAAAGAAAGTAAAAACTCCAAAAACAACAAAAGTTTTCAGATAACCATATTTAAGTGATTAAAAAAAAATAATAATATGCAGAAAAGGATTGCAAGAATTATTTCACTATATTAACACTAGTTTGCACTGAATCGTTCTAAAGGGATTATTAACCTCACTGATAAGATGGCCTTCAAAAACAAACTTAACAACATGCAATTTTCTGATACATTCAGATACATCAAACACAAAAGTATGCAATAGGCTATTTAAGTGATTTGGAATAAAATAGCATTTCTCATTTTTCCATAAATATATTACATTTTGATTTATAAGCTAATGTCTCATTACAATCTTTATTGGTCTGTCAAGTTCAGAAATTAGGTTCAAAATGCCAACTTTGATAAGCATTTTCTGAAAGATCTTTTGTTTTTATCAAAAATTTAAAAATTATGTTCAATTTCGTAGTTTCTGAATAATGTCACTTGCCAATTTTGTATGTTTATGAATAGGAATGATCTAAAAAATGTGTCAGAAAGTAACCAGTTTGAATTTGAGAACAGGCTTAAGATTATTTGTGATCATGACTATTATTTTTGTATAAATTTTCCAAAAGAGCGTCTTAATAAAAAAAAGTACTAATAGTTTGACATCATAATAACATTGGGAAAAGAAATAAAAAAGAAGAGATGCCAACCTAACTTTTGACAGTTCTCTCAAGAAACAAGATTTTTAATAATTACTTATAGACTTTTCAGTAATTTTACCAGAAATATAAGACAATCAGACGTTTCCGATATAAATGGGAATGTGTTTTTAATTTTATGGGAAAGAATCTCCATTGATTACAAAAAATCTATAACTGTTGATCTTTCTGTCAAAACAATGTATCATTTTAAACATAAAGATATATCTTTTGTTTATAAATGCAAGATATCAAGTAAATTTTTGGCTGTTTTAAGTTTTTACTTTAAATAAGTAAATATATATTTTGATAAAATCTACGAAAATTTCAGGAATAAAACAAAATTTCCTGAAAATTTTAAAATTTCTGCTTAATATCTCTGAAACTTCATTAAGAATTAAATTTGAGAATGTAGAAGAATTCACTGTACAAATAAAGAACCTCCTGATACTTTAAGACACGAAGGGTTGATTGTTCTTAAAAAGACAATTTACTTTAGTTTTGTTCATAAGATAGTTTCTAAAAACTTATTCTTTTTCAGATTTTGAATTCTTAATGAGTTGTAATGGCTTTATAACCTTCTTCGCCATATTTAAGCTTAAAATTGCGAAGCATGCAGTATACTTGTATAGCTTGTACTACGTTCTTTAGTTTTTTTTTTCCCCCTTCTTCTGTGTTTTAATCAATGCCATCCTGAAAGAATTTTGACTGATTTCTCTAAAATGCTAAAATCGTTATCAATAAATTTAATTTTCAATTGAATAAAAAGACACAAAATGAAATATATAATGACAATATATGAAATATATACTATTAGAATGTCATATTCACCTTGGGTCAAATCAAAACAAAAATTAAATAAACTTGCTAAAAAGGTGCATTTAATATGTTAAAGATGTCACAAAATATAAAAGATGTTATTACACATAAAAAACAGTTTTAAAAACTTAAACTTTAAGTATCATATGCTGAGTACTTTCAATCAGAACTTGATCATCCCAAGGGCTGCTTTGATTACATATTAAAATTCCTTGGGGAAAAAAAAAAAATCAGTGTTCTACCTCCCCCCTTCAGTAAAAATAAATTCACCTGGCGGTTCAGCCGAGGGCGGAGTATAAAAAAGAATTTCAATGCGCAATCAAAGCAGCCCTGAGGATGATCAAGTTCTGATCGAAAGCGCTCAATGTATGATATTTGAAGTTTTTTAAAACTGTGTTTTTTTGTTCAGTCCGTGTGTCGCCATTGTACCATCGCATGTGTATGAAGTTATGCATAGAGCTGAATCAAATTTTTTGTGTATGTATTTGGCTGTGGTAAGCAGGTCTTCCTTCAATTTAGAAATATTCTGCCAGAAGAGGGTGCTGTAATAGCAATTTTTGTGCCATTTTCATTATTGTACTATCGAAAAGTGTATGAAGTTATGCACAGAATTGAACCAATTTTTTATGTATGTTTTTGGATATGGCAAGCAGGTTCTCCTTCGATTTGGAAATATTCTGCCAGAAAGGGGCACTGTAATAGCGATGTCTGTGCTATTTTCATTATTGTATCATCAATAAGTGTATGAAGTTATGTATAGAATTGAACAATTTTTTTTGTGTATGTATTTGGCTGTGGCCAGAAGTTTCTCCTTGAATTTGAAAATATTCTGTGGGAAGAGGTTACTGTTATAGCGATTTTAGTGCCTTTTTCTTTTACCATCAAAAAGTGTATGAATAGATGTTATGAATAGAATTGACCAAATTTTTTTGTGTATGTTTTTGGCTATGGCCAGAAGGTCCTCCTTGAATATAGAAATATTCCGCAGGAAAGTGGCGCTGTGATAGCAGTTTTTAGATAATTTTCTCGATTTTTCATAGTTCTGTTGTCCATCGGCAGCTCGTGTAGTGACAGGAACTTGCATCCTGCTAAGGTGGCTATTCGCAAACAGCTGATGTACAACATAATAATGAAAAACTATTGATTTTAATAAATATCATGATTGAGATTAACTCATTTTTACTCAGATTAATTGACTGAAGCAGAAATTTACGATGAAAATCAAAGTTGATACAGTATGGAATTTATAATATTGCAATGTTAACATCTGTAACTAAAACTAAACTCTGTGGCTATACAATCCAAGAAGGATCTGGGCCGACAGTGCTCATCTCTGTTTTCTTGACCCTGGGACCCGAGGTGCTATGCAACATGCATCCTGGTCAGGTGGTCAACCTAACGCGAGATCCTCAGTGTTTAGTTTCCAAGCAAGCTTGGTACTCATTTTATCGACCCCAAAAGGATGAAAGGCTGAGTGAACCTGGCCCAGTCGGGAGTCGAACTCTCGACCTGCAGTGCGGCAGTCAGAAACATCTGTAACTACTTGTTGAAATATTAAGATGGATGAGATAGAACAAAGTTTTGGTATTGGCACATCCAACTATTTTTAGATGTAATAACATTTTTTATATTTTGTTACATCTTTAACATTATAAATGCACTTTTTTAGCAAATATATTTAATTTTTGTTTTGAATATAATGAAACAACAAATCGTACTTATTATCTTTTTTTTTTTCTCTTTTTTTAACACTTAAAATAAACTAGAATTATCCTGATTGATACAACCAAAAAATCCTGTAAATGAACATTAGAGAAAAATTCCAGAATTTTTGGATATGGTTGGAGGCAAATCCTCAGGATTTTCTAAACCACAAACAATCTTCTTATACTAATAAAATAACAAATCGCTCTGTCTGTCTGCGTGTCTGCCTGTCTGTGTGCGATGGCTAGCGAAAACTACTGCACGTAGAAGTCTGAAAATTTAGATGTGAATATCCCAAGACAGGTCCAGATGCACCTGAGTCTCAAATTTTTAATTTTTTAAGGGCCGGGGCCCCTTTAAGTTTTTATGCACTAAATTGTTAATAGCATGCCTCTTTTCTGTCTGATCTTTGTCGTTTTTGGGGTGAATTCTCCTTTCAGTTTCTGCCCCATTTCTACATTTCAGTTAAGACCCAGGCACCATTGAAAGGGGCCCGGTACAGGGCCTCTTCAAGTTTTAGTGCACTTAATAACATGCCTCTTTTCTATCCGATCTTCTTCGTTTTTGGGGTGAATTCTCCTTTTAGTTTCTATCCCTTTTCTACATTTCAGTTAAGACCCTGGAACCCTTGCAAGGGGCCCAGTACAGGGCCTCTTGATGTTTTAGCGCACTAAATTGTTAATAAATTGCTTCCTTTTAATCTGATCTCCATTTTTGGGATACTTTCTCCATTTAGTTATTCTCCCGTTTCTACATTCTAGTTAAGACCATGGGCCCATCTAGGGTTCCGTAGGGCCCAGTACAGGGCCCTTAAATTTTTTGTGTGTTATGCATTTTCCACACCCTAATTTTCTCACTTTTGCAGTCCGTAATTTTAAAGTTGAGTCTTGAACTCTTCTCCTTAAACCAACACTCACATATTTTTATGGGGGCCCTAGGGCCATTTTTTAAGTATTTCCCAAATTTTTTGCACATTTCTTTTAAATTATATTCTAATGATTAATTCATACCCTATGCTTAATCTCGACTAATCGAAGATCTAAAATGCTAAGTACTAAAACGTTGTAACATGCTTTCATGTTAGGACCCTGTTCTCAACTATCATTTGGTCCCTTTTGGGGCCCCTATTATAACTCCCTTAAAAATAGTCCCATTCACTAGCTTTCTTTTTTCTAACAACATCTTAGGTTCTCCAGCTATTGCATGAATGACAAAAAAATATTTCAGACTTCAACTACCACCAATTTTGAATATAAATCATCTTCTTGGGGCCCTTAGTGCATCTTCTTTAAAAATGATCCGAATTCCTTGCAATTTTCTTTACCATAGTTCTAGCGTCCTCAAATTACATTAAAAAGTACTAAAAAGTGTATTTATACCAAACTACATGCCACTTAAGTCCCTTCCCTTCCCACTTGGGGCCCGGTACAAGACCCCTTGAAGCTTTTGCACCATAAATTATTAATAAATTGACCCTCTTAATCCAATCTTCATTTTTGGAACCATTTTTCCATTTAGTTATTCTACAGTTTCTATATTCCAGTTAAAATCATGTTGCCCTTAGGGTCCCGTAGGGCCTGATCCGGGGCCCTTTGAACTTTTTGTGTGCTATGCATTTTTTACATTCTAATTTTCTCACCTTTTCATTGCACACTTTTAAGCTTGAGTCTTGGACTCTTCCCCCTAGACCAACACCCTCATATTTGTATTGGGGATCTAAGACCCCTTTTTAAGCATTTACCCATTTTTGCGCATTTCTTTAAAATATTATTCTAATGATTATTTCATACCCTATGATTAAATTCGACTAATTGAAGATCTAAAACGCTAAGTACTAAAACATTTAAATAAGTTTCCATGTTAGGGCCCTGCTCTCAACTATCAGTTAGGCCCCCTGTTATAGCTCTCTTTAAAATGGTCCGATTCACGAACTTTTTTTTTTCTAACAACATTTTAGGTTCTTCAGCCACTACATGAACGACAAAAAAAATTTTTAGACTTCAGCTACCACCAATTTTGAATATTAATCGTCTTCTTGGGGCCTTTGTCGCAGCTTCTTTAAAAACTATCCTATTCTATTGCAATTTTCTTTAACATAGTTTTAGCATCTTCCAGGTACTTTAAAACCCCTAAAAAATTTTCTTATACCCAAGTACATTCCAGTTAAGACCCTGGCCCTCAGGGCTGGGTCTTTCTTTATACCTCAGGTACCACCTTTTTCGTACATTAATCTCCTTTTTCAGCATCAACTTATGTCTACTTAGTACAGCCGTAAATAAGCGCGTTACTTTAAAGATAACTTTAGATAAGGGACTTCATCCGTTTATTAAATATCGTGTTAATGCTAACAGTAACTTAGGAAATTTACAAGGTGAGGAGGCATCTTCCACTGCTTGGTGGCGCGTTATTTCTTCAGGTTTAAGGGCCAAATTTCAACGGGATTTGCTTCCTTCAACTTAGATGACAATTCAGCTACTTTCTGTATTATGAAATTTTATCTTAGACTTTAGTTACCGACATTTTCTAACATTAATGGTGCATTTTTTTTTTTTTTTTTTTTTTTGTATTCTGTGGGCTTGATTTCTACAAGGTTTGGCTCACTCAACTTGGTTTTCGATTGTCTCCGGCATGTGCAGGCACTTCCGGTAAATGCTGCCATAGGTAGTGGGGATCTAGATTACAGGTTCGTTCGGAAAGAAGTTTGATGGGAACACATTAGACGCTGTGAAAGTCAATGGGGGCCTCCAAAATTAGGTTCATTTAAAGGAATTTCCAAAGATATAAAATCATACAAACTTAAGTTTTATTTAAGGTTATTATTTACAAACCTCGGCAACGGCGGGTGGGTCTGCTAGTTTTAAATAAAATGAATAAGTATTTTGTATTCAATCATATATCTTTGATGAATTATTAATTTAGAACAATAACAAGTAAATAGAATCTGTATATAACAATGCTATAGCATGAATTTCAGCAAGCTGGAGTGCATATTGTATATTTATAAAAGTTTCTTAAGTGGCTTTCACTTGTAAGCCGCTATGTTTAATGCCACAGCATTAATAAGTAATTAAAATATAATAATTAAAAAAAAAATCTACAGCATGGTTTTATTTCTTCTCAAAAGAAAAACACAAAAAGGCTGTTTTGATTATATACTAAAGAGATAGAAATAATATTGAACATAAGATACTTGTTGTGTTGATGCTGGTGCTAACACAAAAATTTTGTCATGAAATTTAACTTATGTACTATGTAAATTACAAAGTAAAAATTATTACCAATAAGAATTAATTTAATACACATGGCTTATCAGATTAATAGAAAAAATTTAATCACTTTAGATTTATTTTTTCAGTTACTGAATTTAGGACATAAAATTTATCTGCAAAATATTAATATTTAATATAGATTTCATAAATTCAAGAATCCACTACAACCAATAAACATATTACTCCTGCAGAAGTAAATAAGATATCAGAAACATGTATGAGAGGAAAATGGGAAATAATTCAGGTTATATTACTTAATAATAAGTATATTACAGGGATACTACAATATTTAAAAATGTGAAAAAAATATGTATTCTGAGTTTAAATTTAAATTAATCATAACTTAAAATCTTTAATCAAGTAAAAATTATATAAGCATGTTTCTATTAAATGTATTTTTATTTTAATGTTTAAAACTTAATCTAATATTATGCAAGAGTTGACATTATTTAACAACACCAGTTAAACCATTTAAATAAAAATTAGCATTAAAAAGAAAAAAAAAAATCTAAAAAAGTTCAGAATGTTAGAAAGATTAGAATCTAAAAGAAGCATTTGATCGCTTGTTCACCTTATTTTGTTTAAAGAAAAACAACATTTCTGTGTTTATATGAGTCATTCTCTGAAAAGTGGCAATTTTATGTCTCAGAGGTCTTGAAGACATATTTTTAAAATTACAAAAAGAAAAAGTGATTTAAACTATCAATATTAATACATATAAACTGTAATTATATGCTTATTGAAATTGAAATTTGATAAATTTAATGCATTTTTTAATGAAATATCATTTCCTCACTATGTCCCCATTCACATATGTAGGAAAGAAAATGCTTTCTCTACCATTGCAGCATGTATATTTATAATTATTTTTTTTCTCAATCCATTAAACACACTTAAATACATATTTAGCCATTTAATTATATTTATATTTTATATAATGAATTAATTGGGGCACTTTTTAATGATGTCCCTAGCATTTGTCGTCATTCCATCACATAACTATAAATTTGCCGTTATTTACTTAGTAGAAAGCAGCACATGCTTTATATATGTCTAGGACAGTTTGTACAAGAGTAAAGTGAAGTATCCATCTGTTTCTTTGCTCAAAAACATTCTTGAATAGTTAATATATGGCTTAGATGAACTAGATCAGTGGCGCCAACTTATATGGGCTTGTGGGGCGCGAGCCCACCCAATAATTTGTTCTCTCTGTCCATCCAATCAAATTTAATTCATTATTTATTTATTTACTTAATCACAAAATTGAAACTTGGTTTTATTGAAGTTTGAAAAATAATTTTGTTTGAAAAATAGTAAGGGCATCAGTTAGACTTACAGGGGCTAGGAAAGCCTCTTCAGCGGATGTATAATTTTCTCTCAAAAATAAATTCCCTGGATATTTTACTATCTGTTTTAATGTTTCTAATTGATAAAGCGCTTAAATGACTAAAATATATGTTTTTCTTGACATTTAGTTTTTTGCAGTTTCAATAGTTATCAATTTTTATTTTATTCATAAGGAAGAGTTTATGAGAATATAATTCAATAAAATTATTTATTGAATTACAATAATTTTATATTTTGCTTGGAAAACATAATTTAATTTTGAATTACCATCTTTAGTCATTCGCTCTTCCCCCATCTCTCTCCCCACACCTACAAAAAATTTTGTATGTGTTATTTTACTCAAACAGTTCTCAGCCCACCCAATATTTTTCAAAAGTTGGCACTACTGAACTAGATCAATGTAAGTATTTTTATCATGCGTCATTCCCTCATCTATTATAAATTTAATAAAAACTAATGAAATGGCTTTATATGTTGTTATATTATTAGAAATGTGTTTCAAAAGATGTTTAGTAACTGAAAATATACCCAAGACTTCTTTTGTATACTGAGACACTTTTGTATAACATGGTTTCCAGAAGTATTTCGTCATTCTCTCATAATTTTAATATGAGGGAATGATCTAATTCCATTTATATATGTACTAAACAGTAAAATAAGAAAATCTAATGCAATAAAATACACATTAAAAAACTCATAAGACCTTTAATTACCGTAAGTAAAGATAATACATTTTTAATTTTTATTATTTTACAGGGAGAAGTTAAAAAAAAAAGGTTGTATTTAATTCAACTAAACATTAAGTCTTCTAAATGTTTTATCTTTATTTTTCCAATTGATATAGAGTAAAAAAAATATTATTTATTGACAGTATGACTTCTAATTATAATTTCTTTCATTTTTAACCCTTTCTAGGGCAGTGGTATGTTTATGAAACCACTTAATTTTAATTCCCAAGCGTTACAATGGCACCAGATTTTTTATAAACTTTTATCTGTTTAACAAGTATGTGAAATATAGCATTTTTCATATTTATAAATAAATTTGTTCTTAAATTCCGGTGCCAATCATTTATTTGAACATTTTAGCAATGGAAGTGCTTTGAAATTAAAATATCAAAACTATGAGATACTATTTTGTTCATATTATTTTTTGATAAATATAGTAATAAGGTACTTGTAGGCTAAATTTTGAGGCAATTTCATTGGGCCACATTTATTTTTTTTTATAAAACAGCCTCTTTTCAGAGAATGACTCCAATATGAAATTACAGCATGACACAGGAGATTGTAGTTGTTAAATAATAAGGTCTAAGTTTAGTTCATTTGTATATGCTTTATTTAACAAATTCAAGATGAAAATAGATAAAATATAAACGCTTACTCTTTAATTATTTTTTCTGCAGCTTCTTTAGAATCTAGTGCTTCATACTTCTGTGTAATAGATCTTTGATCCCTTTCATTCATCAAAATATTTTTCTTAATCATTGCACTAACATGTTCCTGTAAAGAAACAACAATAGTAAGATAAATTTAATGATACTATAATAATTTTAACTAGAAATAGAAATTAACAATTGCCACATGTCAAACAGAAACTAAACATGAAAAAAAAAATTATTAATAAACATTTTCATAGGTGACTATTTTGGTAGTTATTTCATGTACATTTCTATTAACTAGGTGCAAATATTGCCAAAAAGTTTTTTTTTTTTTTTTTGTAACAGTGTGTCATACTATCCTTGAATAAGGAATTCAAGAGCATATATGAGTAAGGAAAAATTTGAAAAGTAGAAAAACAAACAGAAAAAAACAAACATATGTTTTCTTATTTTAAGTAATCATAATTTTTTGCACAGGTTGCAGTAATAAGCAAAATGCTTTTTTATGGTTTGTTCCTCCATTATTAGACAATTATATATTTTTTATTAAGTAAACTAGAATCCTAGTAAATATGTAGCATCAAACTTCAGAAATTTGTGTGGAATATGACAGGAAAGTTTTTCAGTGTAAATAATGGCAATTGAAACAAGATTTGGCGATTCATGGCTCGGCTAACAAAATAGTACCTCATTTCACATTTTGTCAGTATCCACTGAAATTCTTGATCACAAATTTATCAGAAATAATATATCATATCTTTTGGCATTGAGTTTTGCAATCATAAATTTCGTGCCATGAAATATTGAGGATGCAATCATCGTGAGCAGAGCATGGCATGTCTAAAAAAAAAGAATAGTAGGCATACACAAAAAGTAATACAATAAAAATGTTTAGATATATACGTAATTTGTATATTTTTAATTACAGTACAAGAAACTGAAATTCAAATTACTAGTATGTTATTTTTAAAATAAATTATTGTATCTTATCTTTGTGTACTACTGGCAATTTTATAAAGATTTTATAGAACAGTGTCATAATTGCATTGTCAATTAAAAATGCTGCTATATGAAGTAGGAAATGGTTCATGTTAAAAATAGGTTAGTGTAATTTTGTGAAATATTTGTAACAAGGATGTTAATCTTATTACTGGCAGATTCAGCTCCAGATTTCTGGACATGGACATGAAGTGTTAGCTGTGAGCCACTATTTAAAAGGGATTCAGAAAAAATAAAAATAAATAAATCATGACCTTTGAATTCTTTATTTTTGTTTTAGTTTCTAAAAGCATAATATATATATATATATATATATACACATACATTTAAAAATGTATTTCTTTAAATTATTTATATAACTAAATTAATTATAATACAATTGATAATTACACTTTCATTAAGAATCATGGTTAAGTCATAATCTGACAGTGTTTAAAGATTAGCATAATCTGGGGCCAAATAATGCGGATAATCAATGATATATACACAGTGATCAATGAGAGATTATCACCACCTTTATAAAATGTTGAAATTATCCTTAAAAAATGTTAACCTTTTAAAGATAGTCATTAATTCATCATAGAAAAGTCAATGCTGAAGGAAAAAGTAAAAACTATCTAAACTGAACTATTAAAAAACTTAAAACTATGTCATACCACGTTTGCTACCAATTCAAAACAAAAAATAGCAAACGTGTTAATTAAACTGAAGAAACTTCACCGATCCCCTACCCCCACCCCCACCCCTCTCTTCTCCTGAAATGAATAGAAAAACTAATAACCAGAAAATATAAGCATATTTCTGTAAATTACCTGATAAGATGTTTCATCCTGCTTTTTACTGTAGTTTACCACCATTTTCATAATAGTATCTGAAGCAGTAATTGCAGTGATTGAAGATGATTCTATAGCAGAATTATATGCATCTTTAATGGCTGACAATAATTCTTCATAACTTATGTCTGAAAAGTTACAGTACAAGTTGATAAAATTAATAATTCATATTTATTCAAGCAACTGCATAAACAACAAGTAAGAAAAATCATGCGTACAGCATAGATTATGAAACACTTTCCAACACTCCCTGAAAGCTTTAACAAAATTTCGTTACTTAGGGAAATAAGGTAAATAAGATAACTAAGTAAACATTTAAAAATCCGATTTCAGTAGTTACCGCCCATAGCCAAATATATATTCGAATTCTTTTGAACAGGCCTGTATTAGATCTGTATTTTGATATAC
This sequence comes from Maratus speciosus, assembly GCA_963932465.1. Taxonomy (NCBI): domain Eukaryota; kingdom Metazoa; phylum Arthropoda; class Arachnida; order Araneae; family Salticidae; genus Maratus; species Maratus speciosus. Next base: position 42,345,701 of record OZ010792.1, read on the forward strand.
ATACTATACAATGGAAAAATTTAGTTTAGCAAGAAAATGTATAACAGGTTGAAATTTCTCTTTTGGCAATTTATATAATTAATTGAAAAAATACTTGAATACTTTTGTACAGCCCTTGTAGTTTACCTAGTACCTTTATTACATGCCACTATTTAGCTAAAATTTAATTCAAACTAAAACACGCTTAAAACTACTGAAACCACATTTCCAGAAATTATCATCCATAGACGATATGTATCCAATTCTTTGAGTGACCCTGTATATCATTTTATCTATATTCTACAAACTTTTTTTAATAAACTAAATGCAGTTCAGCGTAAAAATGCATAACTCATTTAAAAACTACCTTTAACCAAATTGCGCTCATATAAAATAACCATTACGAATTATTTTGTGTAGCCCTGTATATGAATTATAGCATTTATAGAAGCCATATAGTATGCATAAATATAGTGAAACATAAAAGCACAAATTATAATTAAAAATGCATTTCCATTAATCACCGCTAATGTACAGTACTTCTGATACAATATACTATCTGAAAACTTTTGTATGTCCCTGTAAATGCTATGCACTTTGTAATATACATGAAATAACTTATAGTAAACTCAGCGACGTATATCAATTTCATTATATCTGAAATAGTTTAATATAATTAAAATACGGCACAAACAATTCTCCCCTTCCTCCCTATATCATTATGTAACGGAATTCTTTCATGTGACCCTGTAAAAGAATAATAACTATTCTTTGCACCGCATATTATACAGAATGCATGTTTTAATGCACTTCATAAATACATATCAATTTTGTTATGTTTGGATGCGTGTAACATTATTAACGATCCTTTTAAACGGTTTCTTCCCATAGGCCCTAATGTAACGGAAAACTTTTGACTGTCCCCGTAATTGAACTAAACATGCTACAAACTTCACTTGAAATAGGTAATGTGCTATGGTAAATGTCAATAACTTCCAAAAATTTCAGGGCAATCCGAATATATTTATGGGAGTTAGAGCGTGGCCAGACAAACCGAAGTCATAAACACTTTTCAACTTTGTTGGAAAGTGTTAAAAGAAGAAAGAAAGAATTGTATAAAATGCTCTTATTTTCAACCGATAAAAAGCTGTCTGTACATTAGGAAATTATAATATTACTGGTAAAAAATGAAATATAATTTCCGAATGTGCAGCCATCTTTCATAAGTCATCAGACATCAGCAAAGAATCATAAATATTTTTATACAGCTAAGTATCAGCATTTATATTTGATTATTGCTATTGCAAGGCTGACTACTAGACTTAACTGACTGATTACAGAGCTTTTATTTGATATACTCATGAATGAAGAACATGAAATGATACAAAGACAATGCAATAGTTGATTTTTTGCTAAGAAAAATTATGTCTCTAATATATTTTTGAAGACTCTAGTGCAAAGAAGGTTCTCTGAACATAATAATGGGAATTGTTTTCTCCCTTCAAACTGATCTAAATCAGAAAAGTATAATTAGATTTTCCAGTACTAAGTCTTTTGACTATTACTAATTCTTCATATCTAACTACCCATCTTGGTGTTCTATGTGAATTTTTGCAAGGAAGCAATATTTATTTTGTAAAGTGAAAGATGTTTGTACAGTGGGATTTTTACTGAACATCTTCAAACAACTTATATTACTATATATGATTATCATTTTGAAGTATGGCATTGGCAATGTTTAAACTTTCCATATATTCATCATATCTTGTTTTTTAAAAAAATGGGTGGTTTTAACACAACATTTTTCATACTAGTAAATCTTTTATCACACAGGCCAAACCGATCTTAATAAGAGAAAATAAAAATTTTATGTAACAACATAGAATAAAACAAGCAACTCAAAAGGATATTTAACAAGATTTTACACTGTTCTAAATTGCCAAAATACTGTATCTTGAGAGGCATAAGATTTAAGATAGTCTTACAGAGAGTATTTAAGTTACTATTTCTTGCACGAAATGCATTTGATGAACAAAGCTTCAGAACAAGTCATACAGGTCTAGAACTGCTTAGCTACTCTTGAACAAGAGACTAAAGGAGACTACAAAGTAAAAAAAAAGAGACCAAATAAAATATACACTTTTTCTCTTTACATAAATGTTTTGGATACTCAGACAAACACTATAAGATTTAACACCAGTGGTGGGATTCAACCGGTTTGCACCAGTTCAGTTTGTTAATTTGTGTTGAGTTCGTCGAACCAGTTGTTAAAACGATACTAGAAATGCAAAAATCGCACTTACATCAATTTACTTTCATTAACACTAGAAGCGCCAGAAATTTTCCTTAAGTTTTATAAAAAAAAAAAGATACACCAGAATTTTTATTTAAAACTTTTTAAGTTATTTATTTAACTTATTTCTGTGGTATATATATAGGGGAAAGTAGGGTAATGCCGCTCAGTGGGTAATCCCGCTCACTCAAATATCTCTAAATAGAATAGAATTGAAAACTTGCGATCCAGCCCCTAGCGAACTTCATCGCAAGTTCCCAGTAAGGATATAGTAACCGTCAGAAGGAAAGTATTTTTGTGCCCACACGTTATTAATTTGTAGTTGTTTTATTATAAAATTCTACAACATCTAACTTGAAGGTAAGTGTACACTCTTAGTTTCAAATGTTAATTCACTCATTATGTCACAAAAATATACATTTAGCTGTGCGTTCATGCTTTTATTAAATAAATATTGTCTTTTTACAGGGAAACATATTTCAGGATTTTTCTTTCATTATATCAAAATGTTTAGCAATGTTCTTATAATATTGGAAAGTGTTTCGTAATCTATGTGTAATGTTCCATTTTCCTTTCATGTTTCTACATCAAAAATCATCCAGGTAGCAAACTGGTTGTTAAATTATTTGAATCCCACCACTGTTTAACACCATCTACACAATACATTTTCAATTAGGGGCCGATGCAGGTTTTTATTCTTGGGGCCCATTTTGTGAAAAGTAAAAGTTATTTTTGTGAATTTTATTATATTTTTGTGAAAAATAACATTTTGTAACGAAAGTTGAAATCCATTTACTCAAATTCAAACCAGGCCTTTTATTAACAAAAACTTCTTTTAATCCTCAGATTGAAGTTTTTGTTTTTCGTGACCTGGTTTTATTGACAAATTACATATTTTAAAGCAGTTTTTATGAAATGGAATTTTATGAAGGAGCCTGTTTTATTAAAAGGAATTTTGAAAAGCAGCCCTTTTTAAGTTCATTTTTGTGAAAGGGCCCATTTTATTAAATTTATTTTTGTAAAGGGGCCTATTTTATTACATAGATTTTTGTGAAAGGGCCCTAAATAGGCCCCAAATTTAATCTGGATCGACCCCTGTCAATGTATGTCAGTCGGTTATGAAAAAATTGCAAATTTCGTCTATCTGTCATGGGAAAAAATAAAGAAATTCATCAAATAATCTTGGGCTAAAAATTGCAAAATTGACCAAATGATTTCAGAGAAAAATCACCAAATGATTTTGCAGAAAAATCATGAAATTCATCAAATGATCTCCGGAAAAAAACACAAAATTCATCAAATGCTCTCGCAGAAAAAATAGCAAAGTTCATCAAATAGTCTCAGAAAACAAAATTTGTCACATGATCTCGGAAAAACAAAATCTCGAAATTCGTCAAATGTTCTCTGGATAAAAATCACAAAATTTGTCAAATGTCCTCGAAAAAAAGCGCAATATTAGTCAAATGGGTCTCGAAGGAAAAATCATGAAATTCATCAAACGGTCTTGGAATAAATATTGTAAAATCGGCAAATGGTCTTGAAAAAAAATCACATAGTTTGTCAAATGGGTCATGGATTTTAGGAAGAAATCGTGAAATTCATCAGACAATCATGGAAAAAATCGTGAAATTCATCAAACGACCGAAAAAAAATTTGCAAAATTTGAAGAGTAATCACAGAAATAATCACTAATTTTGTCGAGGGATTGCAGAAATAAATAGCGATTTTCATCAATCGGTCGCCAAAGATATCGCGAATTTCGCCAAACGATTGCAGAGAAAAGTAACAAATTTCGTAAAATACCTCCAGAAAAAAATCGAGAATTCTGTCAATTGATTACATTAAAATGTCTTGAATTTCAACATCAGCTGCAGGATAAAATAATGAATTTTGTCAAATTATCTCAGGAAAAAAATCACAAAATTTGTCAAATGGTCTCGGCGAAAATGCAAAATCAGGGGGTAGTACTATCTTAAGTGATACTTCAAGATATACTTTTTTCGAAATTTCAGGACACATTTACTCTTCATACTACTTTTTATTCCCCGATCACTAATTCTGACAAAATTAGTGATTTTTTCAACGACCGACTATGAAAATTGTGATTTTTTTTCCGCGATCGCTTACTGAAATACACATTTTTTTGTTTCCGCGATTGTTTGCCGAAATTTGCGATTCTTTTCCGGAATCATGTTAAAATTCGCCATTTTTACCGCAATCGTTTGTCGAAATTCACGATTTTTTTCCGGCATTACTTGTCGAAAAGTGCATTTTTTCAGAGATCAGTTGCCTAAATTCGCGGCATTACTTGCCGAAAAGCGCGCTATACACGTTTGACTTCTCGTGTTTAACCCCCTCCGTAATAGAAAAGTTTCAAAATATCCAGCACAAAATTCTTTCCCGTTATCTGTCCTGATCCTCTTAACTTTGTTACCAGTCTGCCGTTCAACCATCTGTTTAAAATTCTTAAAAAATTCAAAAGCCTGATCTTTACGTTTTAAGATGTAAACAAAAGCAAATCTTGAAAAATTGCCAATTATACTAAGTAAAAATTTGGTCCCCCGATTCTAGGTTCAGGTGACGGCCCCCAGAGATCCATATGCAATAACTTCAAAATACTAGATATTTGAACATTTTCTAATTCACTAAAACTTTCCCTCTTACTTTTAGAAAAAATGGCAGGCCTCACAAGATTCAATTACACCCTCTAGTTTTTCAAGACCATAAACGTTATTCGATTTTGCAAAGCTTACTAAATTTTTACAATTTAAATGAGCATAACATGCATGCCATATCATCATATTAGATGATTTTACATTTTGAGCCTTAGGAACCCCAATTCATTTACAGTTAGCTGAAAGAGTATAAAATTTATTACATAATGGAGCACATAAAAATACATCATTACTATTTTTACTAATATAAGCATTATGAAAATCAAAGGTTACTTTAAAGTCTTTACTAGTTAAGCACCTCACTGAGATTAAGTTTCGAGTCATCTTTGGTGCATAAAAAGCGTCCTTGAGCAACAAAGTTTTAATTACAGTACCTGAATTAAACACTAAATGTATATCACCAATTCCAAGGATATCTGTGCTTCCACAAGCAACTGCAGCTTTGGTTTTAAGGCTCCTGAAGTTTTGAAACACATTTTTGTTATTGGAGAAATGGTCAGTTGCAGCAGAGTCTAGGACAAACTCAAGACTTGTCTGTTCACTCATCATGGCTGCCGAAATGGGCTTGTTGTCCTTTAGATGACTGATGATATTGTTTTTTACTTTTTGGCTTGACACGACAGTTCTTAATTAGGTGGCCTTTCAAACCACATCGGTAACAGCGTCTTCCTTCATCTCTGTTAAAATATTCCTTAGGACTGGAATCTTCAGCTGAGACCAAAGCTTGGTTGGCAGGAAGGTCATCACTAATCTGCAAACTTCTGTTTCTCTGCCTATCATATTCTGCTAACAAATGGCTTCTAATTCCTTTCACAGTAAATTCAGCATCAGTTAATCTATATAACTGGGTAACTAAACTTTCATAACTATGAGGTAAATTTTCTAATATCTGGAAATCCACTTCATCATCTTCAACTTTCTTTCCCGCCTGTTCAAGTTCTTTAGCAGCGAGGGTTATTCTGTTCAAATAACTACTCATAGGTTCATCTGGGATATATGATATATCTTGCATTCATAAAATTTCTTCTTAATCTGGCTACCATTGCTCTTGAAAAAGGTTCAAACACAGTCTTCAACAACTTCCAAGCTTCTGAAGGTTTGTGAGCTTCATAAACTATACTTTTCAAATCTTCTCGAATGCTCAAACATATAACAGCAAGTGCCTTCCCCTCTTTTAGTTTTTCCTTTTCTGCATCAGGAGTTGCACTAGGTGGTTTTTCTTCATCAATGATCTTATCAGATGTGTAATTCTGTAAATCTTGACTTATTAGGTAGAGGTCTATACTATATTTCCACTCTTTACAGTTTTCGTTGTTCAATTTTAGAAAAGAAAACATATGTTCAGAATTAGCCGACATCTTTGATGTTGTGCACCTTCAAAAACAATGAAAAATTCTTGAAATTATACAAACAGCTGGCAAACAAAGACATGGTAACAACCACGCTCTGCTACCACTGTTGGAGGAGAAAATAATGCAAATAACACATCTCTGTCCAACTATTATTCCATAGCTCTCTCTATATATATCTGATTGACTCAAGAATCACTGTGTTCATTTGTTATATGTAAGGAAGATGTGAAAACGAATGGAAACTAAGTTTGAAAAAACTAAGTTCATTTTATTTGAAGAATTGAGACATCTCTTATGAACATCCTTGTTCATTGCATGCAAAAAAAAAAAAAAAAAATGATAAGTTTAACAAACACAAACATTTAAAAGAAACAAAATTCAAATAAACTCCTCAGCCTCAACATGGCTGTAAACTTACTACTCCACAAATCATACTTGGAGCTATTGTTGGCCAGGCAAGTACACACAAAAACACATCTACTGAATCTGTACTTATACTGGCAAACACATTAAATTTACAGTTAATTCAATAACATTAGCATAATTTGAGAAAAGGTTATGGTTACAATCAAATAAAACAACAGCTTAATAAATAAGTTTAACAATCAAACATTAACTCTAGTACTTGGTTACCAACCAACCTACCATTACTGAAAACTGTTGACATGGCATTAAGTTTGCAAGCTATGAGTGTGAAGTTACTACCTTCACAAAATAAACCATCTTTTAAATATCTTGCATCAAATAAAGATTAAAAAGTCCCGCAGGAATGATAAGGTAATAAATATGAATAATTAACATTTAAACTTTACATAATACGAGAGTAATGGTTTGTTTACTTTTTGTACTAGCCAGCAATGTTTAAATTTTAAACCCTTTTGTCAAACATGAATAAATTTTAAAAACAGCAAATGAACTTTTACTAGTTCAAGCATTGTGAGGATGAGTGAAAGAGAGGGGGAAAACTTATTGGGATAAATTTTAAACTTAAAACTAATTTTATTGAAAATGCCAACAGCAACCATTTCATGAAATTCGCGATTTTATTTCGCAACCGTTTCATGAAATTTGCGACTGTTTATGCGACCTCAAGACAAAATCATGATATTTATTCGCAATCGTTCGACGAAATTCGCAATTAATTTCCGAAATCGTTTGACGAAATTCCCATTATTTTCCCAACGACAAAATGCCAAAATTTATGATTTTTTCTCTGAAACTAATTATTAAATTTTGCAATACTTTCTGAACCAATTTTCAAATTTCCCGTTTTCACCCACGACAGATTGACCAAATTCACATTCTGTTCAGTGTCTAATTGAAAAATGTTGCTATTTTTAGCCATGGCCTACTGACAATTTTTGAGATTTTTTCTTGCGATGATTGGCAAATGTCACGATATTTTTCTGTGACCGATTGGCAAATTTGATGAAACCTGATGGGATTAGATTTAGATAAGTATTAAATTTAGCAGAGAGTTAAAAATGCCCAAGGAAACTTAAGCTAATGACCCCAAAACTGTTAAGTTTAAAGAAGAATAAAATGTATGGTGGCGAAATAAATACAAAGTAAATATAAAAACTATCTAACGTTTATTGATCAAAAGATAAAAACAATATATATATAAGTTAACTATATCTTCATTCAGTAAATCATAAATAGGTTTTAAACAAAAACATATTAAACTGTTAAAGTATATGGACGATGAAAAACATTTAGAAAAATATATTTAATAGTAATGAGATTAAAAATAAACTGACGAACCTCATGACATTTAGAAAATGAAGTAATGTATCAATGAGTGACTGCCGATATGTAAAGTCCCATCTAATACACAAACTGCTTATAAATCGTATCGAGTTAATTACTTCCAAAATAGGATTGAATCGTTGAAAGGCTTCTTGATAACTGATAGTACTTCAATGGAGAATGTAGCAATAAACTTACATAACACAAGAAAAAAATGATTTAGCTTTGATCTTCCCAACAGCGGTGACTCACTAAGCGACATTAACCATTAACACAGAGTCCACATGCTAATCCAGAACCAAAGACGAAATCATCAAACTTCCAACAGGTAAATCGTAGTGGTAAGATTCAAAGTAAATCATTATAGATATTAACTTATAAAAATATGCAGAACTTCCTTTTGACTTTAACTGCCAATTTAAAAACATCAAAGATGGCTATTGTTAAAATGCCAAATGACAAAACGTAACTAAGAATAGGCAACTGAGAAATGATGAGTAAGCAAGGAAATAATATCCATATTTATATGAACTGGGAGAACAAATAATACCTAATCACGCAATTCAACGAGCAGCAAAAGATGATTCCAGAGTGACGACATCGTGACGAAATATCGTACATCCGATGTGCCGTAGGCTCAAACAAGAGAAGCCATCTAGTGGCGATCGTGAAACCAGACATCAGATGAAAGAGTTACGTGCCTTTGAATGCGTGGGGGAAACAGATGAAAAACGGAAACAAGAAGGAAAGTACGATAGTGTAAACAGAGTAGATAAGTTAAAGATATGATAACAGAAGTTAATTTACGGTAAGTAGAGTAATGTTTAAATTAATAAAGATATTTTATCACTGATAAATAAAGAAGTAAAATGTATTATTTAATAAAAGTGAATATAAAGGAGATAGATATATTGTTAGGTAAAAATAAAATGTAAAGGGTAAATTCCCGGACAGTGGCAAGACAGAAGAGGGTAATTTACATCTATCAAAACCAAGAACGGAATTTCGAGATACTTTCTCGCAACCTATTGACAATTTCTCGATTTTTGTTTATGACCGGCTGAGAATTTCACGATTTATTTTCACATCACTGAGAGAAGAATTTCGTGATTATTTTCATGAAACCAAGGAACGAATTTTACGATTTTTTCTCTCGAAGGATGGAAGAATTTCACGATTTTTTTACGATCGACTGATGAGTTTTGTGATTTTTTTCCTGAAATCGAGGAATTAATTTCGCGATATATAATGACCGACAGAAAAATTGAAATTATTTTCCTGCAACCCACTGACAAATTTTGCTATTGTTTTTCACAAGACTGACTGACAAATTCCGTGATACGTTTCTGTAGTCAATTGACGGATTACGTGTTATTTTCCCTGCAAAATTGATGAAATTGTGATTATTTTTCCCGCAACCGAATGGTGAAATTTATGATTTTTTTCCTCCGTGAATGATTATCAAGTTTCGTGATATTTTCCAGACCAATTGGCGAATTTTACATTTTTATCTTGCCACAGATTGACAAATTGACGTTTTTGTTTTCAATGACCGACAGAAAAATTTTGCAGCCTGCGAATGATTGAAGAATTTTGTAATATTTTTCCCATGATCGAATGACAAATTTATGATTTTTTTCCCCTGTGACTTTCCGCGACTAACTATTAAGTTTTGCAATAGTTTCTGCAGAATTTCATGGTATCCTCCTGCGACAGATTGACATAATCCACGATTTTTCCTCCGCTTTTCCAACTGAAAAATTTTGCGATTTTTACCTGCGAACGACTGACAAATTTTGAGATTTTTTTTCCTGAGAAGGATTAACAAATTTTCTGATATTTTCTGTGGCCGATTTACGAATTTCTCGATCAAATGACAAAAGTTACGATATTTTGGCGATCGATGAGTAAGGAATAATTGAAAAAAAAAGCGAGAAAAAAGACTAAATCTAAAAAATATAGACTAAAAGAGACAAATGCAAAAAATAGGAGATTAGCGACTCACTCCGAGGCATAGTCTTAGTAAATATTGAAATCAAATATGGCATCACTTTAATATGCTGTCGATGTGCATAGACTTGTTGCATGAATATCTGCCTGAATGCTTAACTTAAATAAAAATAGTTTATATAGACAGGCAGAAGCTGGATTGTTTACAAGGCTTTATTGTCAGGCTACTATTTTTGGACATCCTTTATAAGCAGAAGGGATTCATAAGTGTATTGGGACAAATAAAAAAAATTAAGGAAAAAAAAGAAATACAAAGCTAATTAGATACAGCTATATATTATAAACAGATACACTTCAGAATACATACAAATATTTAAAATCAATGTAAATAATTCAGAACATGTTCAGATTTTTAAAAAATAAATAAATAAACCAACCAGATGGTAATTCTTTCAAATACTTCATCTGTGAAGCCCAGTTAGATACAGTATCTGAAAATGGAACATATATTAATTTTAAAATGTAACTAGATAACATACAACATAAAGTTATAAATAAAAAAAAACTGATTATGAGACAAACCTGGTGATTTTTCATCCATGTTTTTAATTTGATCAACAGCATTAGATTCTAATTCTGAAAGTACACATATATAGATTTAGTTAAAAACGTAAAAATGCTTTCAATTAAAAATACTCACTTGAAAAATGAAAAGATAATTCATATTTGTTTAAAATTACTATACCATTTTCAAAAATGGTTTTGCATCATCATGGATATTCTGAAAATAGATATAAAAAAAGAAAAAAAAAAAACTAATATTGAAAATTTTTTTAAACATTTCTGATTCAGAACTTATTTTTTCTTTCAATTTTTATGTTCTATCCTATCATAATATATATATATATTTATTTATTCCACAAATTGTAAAAAAAAAAATTATTGCTTTGTATCTTATTTTCTCTACTACATTTAAAGTTCAGCCAAGCCCAAAGAAACGAAATGGGAAGAAAATGCTGATATTCACATCAAGGTCAAAGAGCACAGTGTCAGCAAGTTGGCCATCTCCAATAGAGTTATGCATGGGAAGTCGTGGAGTAAAGAGACAGAATCAACTGAAATCAAGTGTTTTTATTGTTTTTGAGTCAAGAGATAACAGAAATCTATGCTGTTTGTAATCACACTTCTAACGATATAAAATAATATTAGGGATATGATAGCTATTTATTTTTTTATAACAAGCTTAACAGCACAGATTTTTTAAAACATTTATGGAGGTGATGATGATCTTTCTCTGACTGTTCAACTTCACAAGCTGTCTTAAATTCCCACTTCTGATACCATTTTTTGAAAGATAATTTCGTTTATAAGAAAAAGAAAGATACTGTTAGATTTCTCAATTTTTACATCAAAAGTTTTTTTATATCAAAGCCAAAATTTTATGGTCTGGGATGGGTTCATGCAAAACTCACAAATTAAACCCTGATTTCTAAAAATAAAGCTGATTTTTCTTAAGCAACATTCTACAATTAAAATTCTTTTAAAAAATACTACATACATATGTATGCAAAATTTTAAGAACAACGTTTTTCAGTTATGTCATCAAATCGTGGGATACGGAAAACCAATAGTAATGATTCCTTAAACAATTAATATACAGGAGAACTCATTAAAACAATTAGTGTAATTTAGAATAAAAGAAAAATCTGGTGAAACAAAATCTTAATTTTAAAGCTTCATAAAAGAAAAGGGTATTACTTACCCATCATACGTAGTATAGGGTAATCGTTCGGGTCTTGTAATCATTTAAAAAATTGAAAAAACTTTGACGGATTTATACGTTTCAGACACTGGAGATTCTGAAAAACATATTTTTAGAAAAAAAAAAAACTTGCCGTCCGTCTGTCTGTATGTGTGTGTCTGTAAATGCTTTATCTCACGAACAAATTGAGATAGAGACTTGAAAGTTGGTGTGTACTTAGAAAGTAATAATGGGAAGAAGCTTATTGAATATCAGTAACCTCGATTGTCCAGAACTATTTTTTTTTTCGGACTCTCAAAATATTCGTTCTGATAAAAGGTATACAAAAATTTTTGAAATTGTTTGTTTGAAGGAGTGAATATAAAAGACAATAAAAGAACATAAATTTTGCATAAAGAATGAAGTCGATCAGATAATTAGTTGCTGAGATATTTGTAATCCTATTTTTCACACTCTTCGATTTTTCATGACCCTGTATTTCATTCAGATTTCACTTCAAAGATATATTATTTTAATTGGAAATGAGACACTTAATCCAATGCATTAAACAATTAGTCAATATGATTAGAATTTTTGGAGTTATAAGGATGTTTATTTTACGCAATCCAGTACTACTTGATTATCCTGTTGACCCAAAAACTATCGCCAAACTATAAGATTAAATGCCAATAATGGCCTATAGTAAATGTCACATTCACTTGACATAAAACACATTACACATGTTTGTTGCGTCACCAAGTGCTTTTTAATTCGACGTTTTTTTTTTTTTTTTTTTTTTTTTTTTTAATCTTTTACTAATTTATTATTTCTTTCGTTATCTATATTAATAAAAGAACAAATCGCTCTGTCTGTCTGTGTGCGATGGCTAGCAAAATCTACTGAACGTACGAGACTCAAAATTTTTTTGAGGCTAGCCCAAAGTGTCTCATGATGCACCATACCTTCAGAATTTTAAAATTTTAATTAACAGCTGAGTAATTAATTACCAACCGCGACTCACTCTCATCAAGCAGCCGAATTAAAAAAGTATTTCTTTCTTCAAAACCACAGATTGACTAGACTGAGACCCCGATGCGAGGTAGAAATCTTAGCGTTAAGGTTGCCTACAATGGGACCCCGAGCGAGGCTAAATGTTTACAGAAAGAAAAAGGATATAATAGATTAAGAATCCGCATTCACCGGGTTCCTACATTTCAAAGTACACTAGGAGTTTTTAAGGGACGTTATATATTTTTTTATTATTGCTTTTATCGAGTTGAAATTAACACACCTATGAGTATTTTAAATGACAAATCCAAATATTCTTTGAAAAACAACAGCAACTAGGGAATATAAATTAATTAATGATTTACTAAATTTTTTGACTGTTTTTTTGTCTGGCAGCTGTTTGATAAATCATCAGCAGGAGATTGACAGGAGACCACGTGTGTACCATTTTCGCAGGCAATGAGATGCATTCTTCCAGCAGAATTGAAAATTATTTTTAAAAAAATTAAAAAAAAAAAAAAAAAAAAAAACTTTTTTGACAATGGGTCTACCTGTATAAAAAAACGTTTAGATTTGTTAGATTTGTGTAAATGGGGGGGGGGAACTACTTTTGATTAAATATCCCAGTTAGTCGACATGACAAATATTATTATGATAAACACTAGCATGCTTCGCCCGCTATCGCATAATTTGCATTTGTTAGATTTGTGTAAATGGAAAGGTGGGGGGGGGGGGGGGGGGGAGAGGAAACTACTTTTGATTAAATATCCCAGTTAGTCCGCATTACAGATATTATTATGACAAAGACTAGCGTGCTTCGTGCGCTAACGCATAATTTCAGTGCGTGCGCAGCTGATGTAAACTGAGATGCATTCTTGCAGCGAAATTGAAAAGCGTGCTTCGCCCGCTATCGCATAATTTGTATTTGTTAGGTTTGTGTAAATGGAAAGGGGCGGGGGGAATTACTTTTGATTAAATATCCCAGTTAGTCCTCATAACAAATATTATTATGATAAAGACTAACGTGCTTCGCCCGCTATCGCATAATTTGTATTTGTTAGTGTTTCCCAAAATATGGAAAAACATACTCTTTCTACTCATAAATTATCTGAAAAATGTAAAGTATGAAAGGTGAGATGGTGTTGATTAATGACAAAGATTTTAAAAGCAAACACATTTATTAGAAACTAAAAGAGACATTAACTTTAGACAGAGCTCTACTAGAGCTAAGAACATTGTTTCAAAAGAATACCATTACAATCTAATGTTCGTTCAAGATGAGAACGAACTGATACTTGCATGTGAGAGCAAGCACCCCTCTCTGAAATTTGTACAGGTATATATACACCTCAAAAATAAGACATTTGCATAAAATACCGCGAAACGGACAGTTAATTACCTGGACGAATCACAGCCTAGCAAACGTCAACTAAAGACGAAGCGTCGTGCATCTCCGGAACGACAGCGCCATCTATAGAACCTGAAAAATGGAAGTTTCCTTCCAAAGAGCAACCGTGAGATAACTCAACTCGCCGATTGAGAACGTAAACATCTCGACAGTCGCCGGGAAAACGTGTTTTCTGCAGGGTGGACGACAAGATGATGAAATGGGGTTTTAAAACTTAAAATAAGCAGTTGGTATGCTAAAAATAACTTAAAAGAATTAAATATTTCCAACATTGCCCCCCTTCGTACACTCTGACAGAGAACAGCCTAAAAAAAACTTTCAAAAGGGTAAGTTATGCCAAACGTAAATTTTGAATTTTGACATAAAATTTCTTGAAATACAAACTTACAAAAACAGTTTAATGAAAATTTAAACATTTTACTTATAATACATACATTAACGATTTAAGTTTTTGAGAAAAAAAAAAAATCGGCAAGTTGCCGAAGCCTAAAAGAAAACACTTTAAACTTGCAAACTTTTTAAAGATGATAATGCATTACGATTTTAACACTAAATTTAAAGTTATTAAATTTCAATTGAAAGATTAAAAAAAAACTTAGCATTTATGCAAATATCTTAAAATTGTATAAACACATTTGCAAACAGTTTAATACATAAAAATAAAAGTTCATATAAAGTCCTGATTCACTTGAAACAGTCTTAAATGTCCATTGGACAGCAGTCACTCATCGATAAACAGTTCAGTACTGAAAGCTTTCAAAGAGATTTTCGTTACTGGCTTTGTTAAACAATCAGCTAAATTCTGTGAAGATTGGGCAAATTTCAACTCGAACATATTGTCGAACACTAGATTTCTTAGAAAATGGTAGCGTATATCTATATGCTTTGTTCGAGCATTTTCGATAGGTGATTTTGAAAAGTCGATATCAGCTTTATTATCACACAGTAATGTATATTCAGTACAGTCTTGGTTGATTAATTTTGATTTGATAGTTTCTTCCAGAACTCTTCTTATCCAAATCATTTCCTTTGCTGCTTCACTTAATGAGATGTATTCCGCTTCCATCGTAGATAACGATACGCATTTTTGCTTGAAACTTCGCCAAATGATTGGAGCTTTGTCGACAAACATCATAACTCCACTCATGGATACTCTGTCATCTCTGTTAGATGCATAGTCAGCATCACTATAGCACGTCACTTTTAGAGATGTCACGTTTGATAAATTTAATTTGAAATTTTTAGTAGCTTGAACATAGCCTAGAAATTTAAGTAGACCTAGCCAATGGATCATGCTTGGGTTTTCTTGAAATTGGCTGAAAAGATTTATTGCAAAAGCAATATCCGGCCTTGTCCGACTTGCTAAAAATGCTAAACATCCTACTAAATTTCTGTAGGGGTATTTCTCCATCTCAGTTATTTCTTCTCCAGTTTTAGGACAGTCGGTCTTTGAATAAATTATGCCTTTTGCAATAGGTAACGATATTATTGGAATTTTATACTTTGAGTAAATTTTACAAATTTTTTCAATGTATTCTTTCTGATGGATATATAATTTCTTATTTTCATTTTCAAATTCAACGCCAAGCAGTCTCTTGGTTTTTCCTAGGAGTTTAAGGTCAAACTTTGTTTTCAGGAGTTCTATAATTTCTTTTATATGTTCAGCTGTCTTTCCAAATATAATTATGTCGTCTACATATAGGAGTAGTAAGATTCTTCTCTTAAAAATAAATACACAATTTGTCCATTCTAACCTGGTGAAGGGTAATTCTTCTAAAACATCTTGGATCTCAAAGTACCATTGCCTCCCACTTTGGTGGAGTCCATAGATAGCTTTTTTCAAGAGACAAACATAATCTGGATACTTTTGGCTTTGAAATCCCTTTGGTTGATACATGACTATTCTTTCTTGCAATTTTGCATAAAGATATGCACATTCGATGTCTAGTTGTTGGTGGAGCCAACCAAAAAGTCCAACTAGAATAGTGAAAAACAATCTAATGATGGCGAAATTTACTACAGGGCTATATACTTCTTTATAGGATTCTCCTTTTTTCTGGCTAAAGCCTTTCGCAACCAGTCTTGCTTTATATCTTATAATTTTTTCTTCTTCATTTTTCTTGATAGTATACACCCATCGATTATGTATAATCTTCTCACCATCTTTCCTTGGAATTAATTCCCATACTTTTCGCTGCTCCATCATTTTGATTTCTTCTTGCATGGCCTTCATCCATTCTTCCTTTTGGTTAGACTCGACAGCTTCTTTAAATGATCTAGGAATTTCCACTTCTATGCAATTGGCTTCTAAATCTGTGTCAGATTCTTCACTAATGTCAGACAATTTGTTTTCAGTTATAGGTTCAGCTCTTGGTTCGGGTCCTGAATATTTATCTTTTCCAGAAAAACTAAAGAAATTCGGATCATATCTTATATTGTTCTTCAAGCAGTACCTCTTCACATCTGGATGTGATCTAAGAATTACATTTTTACCTTCAATTTTGTAGTAGATGTCTGTTCTTGAACAATCTCTTCTTTCCTTCGCTTCTCTGATCCACTTTATACTTTTACATGGAATTTGATCATCTTCAGAATCAGTACTTGATTCTTCGTTATTTTGATATTGATTCATGGTCTCGACTTCTGAATCTACTTCAGATTTTGATGGTACTTCTGGAGTTTCTACATGTTCAATTGCTCTGCGGCTTCCTCCATGGCTAATCTCACCTTTACCTTCGTTACTTTTTACCTTTGGGTCCAGCTTCGCTCCACTTCGGAGCTTTGCTTCTTTCCTTCTACTGTTTGAGTTTTGTTTCTTCTCTTCTCTTATACCAAACTCCTCATCAAAAGATACATTTATTGTTTCGATGACTCGACCCAACTCTGGAATCCATATTCTATAGCCTTTAGTTTGATGTGCATACCCAACTAAAAATCCTTTCTTTGTTCTCATGTCAAACTTTTTTCTTTGTTGTTTTGGTATTCCAACATATGCAATGCTTCCAAACTTCTTTAAATGGCTCACTGATGGTTTTCTTCCACAAAAATATTCAAATGGGGTTTTCTCTTGACCTTTTCTGGCTACTTGGTTCCATACATATACAAAACAGCAAAGTGCTTCTGCCCAAAATTTTTCGTCCATTTTGCTACTTTTCAGCATGGCTTTTATAGCATCTACTGCTGTGTAATTAAATCGTTCTGCGAGTCCGTTTTGTTCTGGTGTATATGGATTCGTCTTCTGGTGTTGTATGCCCTCTTTTTCTAAATGAACTTTAAACTTATCGTTGACAAATTCTTTACCATTGTCAGTCCTTATAGCTATTACTTTCTTCCCTAAAAACCTCTCATTCCTTTTCTGAAATTTTAAGAAACAATCAAATGCTTCACTTTTATGTTGAATAGGATAAGCAGTCACCTTCTTTGAGTAATCATCTATAATCGTTAGAAAATATTCAGATCCTCCGAGTGAATATGTTGGCATTGGTCCACAGACGTCCATATGTAGTAATTGTAACGGTTTGTTTGTTCTTCCTCCTTCTTGAGATTGGAAAGATACTCTTCTTGTTTTGGCAATTTTGCACGATTCGCAGCCTAGTTCCTGATATTTCAACTTCGGTAATCCTTTTACCTTTTCATGCTGAGATGTATTGACAATGTACTGGTTATTTATGTGGCAGTATCTCTGATGCCATTTATCTAGTTCTGTTGCATTCGAAGTTATAGCATTATTTTCGACATAAGTGGCAGATTGTGGGTATGTAGGCTTTACGCTGTACAGTCCATTTTTTCTATACGCTGAAAACATTTCTTCACCTTTTTCGTCAAATAAGGTTATTTTGCCATTATTTCCTACAAATTTAGAACCCTTCTTCTCACATACTGCACCTGAAATTAAGTTTCTTCTTAACTTTGGAGAGTACATTACATTATGTAATCGTATTTCATTAACTCTTCCATTTACTCTGAAATTGACATCTACGCTTCCCATTCCTTCAATAAGACTAGTTACTTCGCCTACAGCGAGAGTCATTTTAGTATTGTTAACCGGTTTGTACGTTACAAACAAGTCTTTGTTGTTACAAAAATGACTTGACGCACCGGTGTCAAACACCCAATTGAATTTATCTTGAAAGTTGTTATTCTGACCAAAATTAGCTTCTGTCACATAACTTTTTCGTTTTGCATTTTTAGGGTTACTTCTACAATTAACAGCCCTATGACCTGGTTTGCCACATTTGAAACAATTCTGATTTTGGTGTTTATCTCTTTTTCGGACTTCTTTGGGTTTTATTAACTTTATTTCTAATGCCGATTTTTCCCCTTTAAGCGAATCTTTTCTACTTTGCTTTAAACGATCCTCTTCTAATATTAACTCATCTAATACCTTGTTAAAGGTAAAGTCCTTTTTATCCCATCTATAAATGGCTTGCACGATACCAGAAAAAGTGTCTGGAAGGAATCTAATCAGCTGGTAAGTTTTGACAATTTCGGGTAATTCTATTTCCGTATCCCCCATACTTTCTAAAATCTCTTTAAGTCTTGCTCCATACAGTCCTATCGCTTCGTTAGGATCATAAGTACAATTAAAGTAGGCATCTAAAATACCAATAGATCTTCCCCGCGTTGCTGGCTGGAAGTGAACTTTAAGTCTTTCCCAGGCTTCTGACGCAACCTTAGTATCACGAATCAGTGGCTTTAAATCTTTACTAATATTTAAATATATTGTACTATAGGCCTGATTCTTTTTAATTTCAAAATCGCGCTTCTCTTTAGGAGTTGCATCTTCTTTAACTTTTAAATCTTTATTACTAACATGTTCATATGCCCCTTTGTCCATTAAAAGTGCTGTCACATCATCTTTCCAGGTGGCATAGTTATAATTGTTAAGTTTATCTATTTCCATCTTTAGTTTTTAGAGCCCCCCTATCTTTAAGCTTTTAGAACTTTTAACTTTAACACCATCTCTAAATTAAATACTTAATATGGGCAAAAAGAGTGGCCCATAACCGATATTTCCCAAAATATGGAAAAACATACTCTTTCTACTCATAAATTATCTGAAAAATGTAAAGTATGAAAGGTGAGATGGTGTTGATTAATGACAAAGATTTTAAAAGCAAACACATTTATTAGAAACTAAAAGAGACATTAACTTTAGACAGAGCTCTACTAGAGCTAAGAACATTGTTTCAAAAGAATACCCATTACAATCTAATGTTCGTTCAAGATGAGAACGAACTGATACTTGCATGTGAGAGCAAGCACCCCTCTGAAATTTGTACAGGTATATATACACCTCAAAAATAAGACATTTGCATAAAATACCGCGAAACGGACAGTTAATTACCTGGACGAATCACAGCCTAGCAAACGTCAACTAAAGACGAAGCGTCGTGCATCTCCGGAACGACAGCGCCATCTATAGAACCTGAAAAATGGAAGTTTCCTTCCAAAGAGCAACCGTGAGATAACTCAACTCGCCGATTGAGAACGTAAACATCTCGACAGTCGCCGGGAAAACGTGTTCTCTGCAGGGTGGACGACAAGATGATGAAATGGGGTTTTAAAACTTAAAATAAGCAGTTGGTATGCTAAAAATAACTTAAAAGAATTAAATATTTCCAACAGTTAGATTTGTGTAATTGGTAGGGGGGGGGAGGGAACTACTTTTGATTAAATATCCCAGTTAGTCTGCATACAGATATTATTATGACAAAGACAAGCGTGCTTCGCCCGCTATCGCATAATTTCAGCTGCGGGATATAAAATGAGATGAATTCTTCCAGCAGAATTGAAAATTATTTAAAATAAATAAATTTTTTGACAAAGGGTCTACCTGTATAAAGAAACGTTTCTATTTGTTAGATTTGTGTAAATGGGGAACGGGTGAAGGGAACTACTTTTGATTAAATATCCCAGTAAGTCCGCATGACAGATATTATTATGACAAAGACTAGTGAGCCTCGCCCGCTATCGCATAATTTCAGTGCGTGCGCAGCAGATATAAAATGAAATGCATTCTTCAAATTTAAGGTTTTTTTAAGAATATTATTATATGCCCGGGCAACTTTCGGGAGGGTCTGCTAGTTTAAAATAAGAATTATGCCAATATATATATATATCTGTTTTGTCGCCAAATGGCACCAATGTGGCAATATATTGCAAAATTTGGCGACCAAAATTAGTCACCAACAGTGACGCCTGCTTGGCGATATCTCTAATATTTCACCAAATTCCCACAGACTTCCATTGTAAACCAATAGGATTTACTTGCTTACAGAAAATCAACAAATTGAGATATTTTAATGCAACAAAAACTAATATGTATTAGCTTAAAGAATTATATTTAAGGGAGTCCAAGTAAATTAAATTATGAATAAAAGTAACACGATACAATGTTTAGCATGCTTTCCCAAACAAATTTTAAGGGAGACCAAACTGGTCGCCAAGGGTGGCTAGTTTGTATAATTTTGTGAGTAGTTTGATGATTTATATAATTTATCGAAATGGGTCGACGGGATCATGGTTCATACACTCGAGAACAAATAAAATTCAAGCACTTTTCAAGCACTATTCCAGCACTATTCAAGGACTGTTTAGATACATACATAAAAATGGCGTAGAATAACATATAAGGAAAATAGCCACCCCATTGATTATCTATTTCAAAGAAATTAAATCAAATCTTTTCATTTTTATAACAGGCATTATTGTTAGAGAATTTTTAAAGAATAACGTGTTTTAACTTATTAAGGTGTACCATGGGAAAAAATTTCATATATAATAAAAAGTTAAGACACAAGAGCTTGATTTTCATTTCTTTAAGTGCAAAAAAAATTTTAAAAATAAATAAATAAAAGGTATGGTATCACTACAAGAGCAGAAAACAGGAGTAAACCAGTTAAATTTTAGGAATTCTGAACACTCATCAGGAGTCATATATTAGCATTTCTGAAGTTGTGAACAATATACTTTTTTATAAATATTCTCTGAATTCTCAAACCTTACAGCATTTGTGCTTATCCATACAAAAATAATTGAAATAAAAGTTAGATAATTTACTTTTACTTTTTAAATACAAAAGATTTTTTTTAAGTGGATTTATAAAAAGGAAATAACATTTTTTTAACAGTCAATCAGTGAAAAATTTGGAATTAATATAATTCGGTGAAGTTTCAACTGATTGACAACATTCACGATTTTTATAAATGACCGATTTTTTTTTTATGACTGATTGACTATGTTAGGAAGGAACGTTTTTTTTTTTTTTTTTTTTTTTTTGGGGGGGGGGGGGGGCAACATATGAAATCGGCATCAAACTGACGAATTTTGCAATTTTTTCGACAAATTGACGAAATTTGCATTTTTTATCAATGAGCAATGGACGAATTTTGTGGTATTTTCCCCAGGCGGATTGTTAAAATTTGCAATTTTTGTTTAATGACAGATTGAAGAAATTCGTGATTTTTTTCAACGTATAGTTGACGAAATTTTCAAGGGTGATTCTCAGTTTAAAAAATTCTAAAATTCACAGCAAATTTTCTGAAAGACTACAGCAGATAGCAGAAGAGGTAAATCCCCTCCCGGCACTGGCTATGGATGTTTTTTGAGGCCCTTTGACAAATTTAGTCTTTTTTCGTAACCTTTCGATGAAATTTCCCTTTTTTCTGCGATCCTTTGAAGAAATTAGAGTTTTTTCTCCAATCTTTAAATGCAATTCGCATTTTTTCTGCGATCCTTTGACGAATTTTGTGTTTTTTTTTTTCGAGTTCCTTTGAAGAAATTTGCGTTATTTTTGCGATCCTAGGGACTATACTGAGTAAAAAAAAAATTTCTGAAATTTACCTCAAATTTTCTGAAAAATTACAGCAGAGGGTGAGATGGGGAAATCCACTTCCGACACTAACTATGTGTTTTTTCTGCAGCCCTTTGACGGAATTCGCGATCTTTCGAAGAAATTTGCCGCTTTCTCGCGATCTTTCGACGAAATTGTCGGTTGTTCGCGATTTTTTGACGAAATTTTCGGTTTTTCGCGATCTTCTGACACAATTTTTGGATTTTTTTCACGATCTTTTAGCGAAATTTTCGTTTTTTTTTTCGCGATCT
Source organism: Maratus speciosus (assembly GCA_963932465.1). Classification (NCBI taxonomy): domain Eukaryota; kingdom Metazoa; phylum Arthropoda; class Arachnida; order Araneae; family Salticidae; genus Maratus; species Maratus speciosus. Next base: position 42,367,962 of record OZ010792.1, read on the forward strand.
TCTGACGAAATTCTTCGGGTTTTTTGCGATCTTTCCACGAAATTTACAGTTTTTCCCGCGTTTTTTAGACGAAATTTGCGTTTTTTCCGCGCTCCTTTGGCGAAATCTACATTTTTCTGAAAACGATTGGCGAAATTTCTTTTGGCGACCATTTGTCGAAATTCGCGATTTTTTATGGCCGAATTTTCGAATTGGTGACCGATTTTTGTAAATTTTCGGAAATAAATGCTTTAAATTTTAGGGAAATTCGGAACAAAATCCCCTCTACGTGATCCTTTGAAGAAATTCGCAATTTTTTGCGATCTTTAGTCGAAATTTGTGTTTTTTTAACGATCCTTTGTCGAAATTTGCATTTTTTGCGCGATCCTTTGGCAAAATTTGCGCTTTATTCGAGATTTCTTGTCGAAATTCGGGTCATTTTTCTAGTCTTTGACGAAATACGCGTTTTTTCCCACGACCTTTCGACGAAATTCGCGTTTTTTCCGCGATCTTTAGACGAAATTCGCATTTTTAATGCGATCCTTTGGCGAAATTACCGATTTTTTTAATGCGAATGATTGTTGAAATTGATATTTTTCGGCAACAATTTGTCGAAGTTCGCGATATTTTCCAGCACTTTTCATTCCTTGAAAATGAATACTTTTTTTTCCAGCACTTTTTATTCCTTGAAAATGAATACTTTTTTTTCCAGCACTTTTTCTACTTTTTCCAAAGCGTACGAACCATGGGGATAATGAAGTAGTACCCTCAATTCAGTAATAGAGCATTACTACGTATTAAAAATATTTAAATATATGTTTAAATTGTATTTTGGAATTGCAGTGCATTTTACAAAAAGTTTACATGTTTTATTTTCATATTTTATATTATGCATATCCATGATGGTATAGGTCAAAATTGGGAAATTTCATTAGCGGCCACTGGCCAGTAGGACTAATTTTTTAAGTGGCCACTTTCTTTAAACTAGCGGCCACTTTTTTATTTCAAAATGCTAAACGGTAAAATTTATATAAGTATTAATCTAAAACTGAGTAGCCCAAATGAATATGTTAATATAAATATATTGGAACCAAAAAAAGTAGAATCCTTGAAGAAATGCAAGAAAATTTTATTATCTCCTTGTAAAAAAGTGGCCGGAAGGTGGCCGCTGATAGACAATTTTTTACTAGCCACTTTTTTTCCTTTACTGGCCCTGTGGCCGGTGGCTAGTGCTAATTTTGACCTTTACATGATGGGTAAGTATTACGGTGGCCCCCAACGACTAGTTTTTTTTTTTTTTTTTTTTTTTAAATATCATCCTTAATTAAACAAAAAAAGATTCTAAAAAATGTGCAATGTCACATTTACTTTTTACAAAATAATAATTATAATATTAATATCGGTTCAAGATTGGCAGGAAAATCCAGGTTTGGCCCTGCCGGAAAATTTGCATGATTGATTACTTCAATAAATATGATATCAATCTTCATTATATAATTTTTTAACAAAAGAAAGAAAAGCTTACCTCTATCGTTTTGTGATAATTCCAAGCAACATGAGCAAACATACAGTAAGATATTAGAAAATGAAATATCTGAACACAAAAATCAGTTAAACGAAAAAAGATTCTAAAAAATGTGCAATGTCACATTTACTTTTTAGAAAATAATATTTATAATATTAATATCGGTTCGAGATTGGGAGGAAAGAATAAAGTCCAGGCATGGCCCTGACGGAAAATTTGAATGATTGATTACTTCTATAGATATGATATCAACCTTCATTATATAATTTTTTTTTAAAGACAGAAAAGCTTACCTCTGTTGTTTTGTGATAATAAATTACAAGCAACATGAGCGGACATACAGTAAGATATTAGAAAATGAAATATCTGAACACAAAAAAGAAAGAAATCACAGGTTGAAGAATTAAAAGGTTTATTTATAATTGAATAAACCCATCGAAATAGGATTAATCAGATTCAGAAATAAACAAGTTCATAATTTCAGCATCTATTTCTTCCCTTTTAGAATTACTGGAAAGAGATGCCTCTTCACAGCCAAGATTTTCCTCGATAATTTTGCATTTACGAATGACATTTTTTATAGTTGTTTCTGAAACAACATTCCAGGCTTGAGAAATACATTTTAAAACATCTTCATAGGACGCTGCAGTTTACTCGCTTTTGTATAATTGTGTTCTCCATCATTTTAAATTTGATTTATTTATAATTGAATAAACCCATCGAAATAGGATTAATCAGATTCAGAAATAAACAAGTTCATAATTTCAGCATCTATTTCTTCCCTTTTAGAATTACTGGAAAGAGACGCCTCTTCACAGCCAAGATTTTCCTCGATAATTTTGCATTTACGAATGACATTTTTTATAGTTGTTTCTGAAACAACATTCCAGGCTTGAGAAACACATTTTAAAACATCTTCATAGGACGCTGCAGTTTACTCGCTTTTGTATAATTGTGTTCTCCATCATTTTAAATTTGAAGGATCTATTTATCATGTCGACTTTGAGATGTTGCAAATTTCTTCGTCAATCTTTCAAGTACAATTGCTACTTTTGCCAACACAGGCTTTAACGATTTTTTTTTTACATTTTCACTTAAAAGAGCTTTTATAGAATCGAAGGGAAATGCACTTGGTTTAAAAAAGATTGCTCTCTTTTAAGCGAAACACTCAGTCACAAAATATCATTATCTCATCGTTCATCCAGGCTATTTTATCATGAATATTATACATGAATTTTGGCTGCTTTTGGAAGCATCTTTTTTTTTAATATTAACATTGGTGGTAATTTTGTTCCATCTGCGGCATGTAATTTCAACAGTGAAAGATGTTCTTTCATTCACTGTTGTGTTAATGGGAATGCTACTTGTGCCTTTCACATCAATGGTTCAAGTGTGTGTGCATGGTGGGGGTGGGGGATGATGATCCATGTTTGCCACGGGTACAAAAAAAGGCTAGTTTTGGTCCTGAAATAAATAATTTACCGATACCAATATAAAGAAGTTGACATACACGATTAAATCCCGGGGAAACATTTGAATAATCGAGGCAGAACTACGTTTTTCACAGTTTTTAAGAACACTGAAAAAATTGTACTATTTTTGAAATGGCGCACTGCACTTGCTATTGAGTGTATAAAAAAGTTGTAAATATAAAAGTTGTAGAGAATTTTGTCCTCTTTAATATTGTAACTGACAATTATTTGTCAATTTGACAATTATGCTACGGCAACGAGTCTCGAGATATTTCAAAGAAATAAAAAAAGTCCCAAAATTTTGTTGTTTTTTGGCCACAGAAAATTTAGCCTTAAGAAGTTTTGTTAAAAAACTTGGTTTTTCCATGTTGGCATCATTATAAACATTTCAGAAAAAAAAAATCTTCTACCTGACCTTTTGTAGGGTAATCCCTTTTTTTTTTTTACATTTCCACCATACTATTGTCCCTGAAGCCGATTTTTTAAGTTTGGAGCAGTTTGAATAAAATTGTTTCTAGATAAGTAGTTTTTTAACGAAATTGGAACTATTGCTTTGTATAAACTAGGGGATTGTACCCGGGCTTCCCAGGTTACAGACTATAGATGAACATTTTTTTTTCAATTGAAAACTAATATTTTTTTTTTTATATGCGATAAATTTTTTCGATTGCCCACTTACATTAAAAAAGCACTTTTCATATGAAAAATACGAATTATACAATCAAATAAATTTTTGAAATTTATCAAAAGCGATATTTTCTTATGCTAAGAGTTATTTGACCAAGATTTTGCTACTTACGGCATCCTTTCATATTCTGATAATTTCAAAGCTTATATATGTCTGTTAAATTTGTGATTTATTTATATTATTTTATTTATTTATTCATATTATTTTATTTATTTATTCATATCTACCATAAGAATCTATACTGCTGTATCATAAAGAGGAAACGTTTCTCTGTCTCTTTTGTTGGAGGTAATGACTGGAACTGGGTTATTCTCTACAATAGTGCAAAAAGTGTTTCCCAGTCATATAAATGCTCTTAATTTCATTACATTTTTATTTATTTTTATTTTTATTGGAAGATCTAAACATAGTTTATTAGGGACAGAAAGTAAAATTTAAAAATAAATAAATTTAGTATTAAAAAATGTAATATATATCATGCAAACATCATTCCCTCACCTTTCTCACACCTGTACTACCATATTTTGTTGCCTATTTCTTTCCATCCAGAAATAAAAATAATTAAAAATACCCTAAGCAAAATAAAGTTCTTATTTGGTACATTACAAAAAATAATAAAAATATTATTTTTTACTATTATTATATAGTCTACTCAATCAATTACATGTTTCCCCATGTTAGACCATCATTCCCTCACACATTGCTATTATCTCAAATATCTACCACTAAAGAGCAGTAGCAGTCTAGCATCCATCACAGAGAAGAAGCCATTTTGAGCATTTGTCAGTTCAGCAACATAAATTGGTGGTGTAAGATTTTGTTAATTTTTCAAAAAAAATTTTCAGTCAATATATCTGGAAGTGTTTTTATTAGCAGTCATTCCCTCACAGTGAATACTAATTTTTTTACAAATATCAAAAATTTTAATTTTATCATACATTATATATTAAGTGTTGCTCTTAACGGAAACAGTTTGGATTTCTTCATAATTTTGCATTTTCCCCTACAACTTAGTAAAAATGTCTTATTTCATCATTCCCTCACTTGTCATTCCCTCACATTTTTTATTTTATTTTTTCCACAAATTTTTATTTTATTTTTTTTGTTAAGTCAAATTTTTAAAACAATACCTGCTGCTATTAAAATCTTCAATAATTGACTGATTTCTTACCATTTATCTAATTTTTATGAAAATTTACATATGTATCATTCAAGTCAGACTGCTTGGCCAAATTTGCAAGTATTGTAGAGAACAACCCAACTATCAAACCAATTTTTAAATTATTTTGGCATGATGATAGCGACAATCTCTGCCCAAACATAGGCTGCAAGAAAAAAAAAAAAAAAATCTTAGCCCTTAAAGGCAGCAAGAACGAAAAAACATCGAAATTAGAACTTCTTAGAAATGGATAGTGCTAGAAGCTTGAAATTTGACATGATGGTTACTTTAAAGATGTAAATGCTCACAAATAATTGTTTTTAACAAATTTGAAATTTAAAAGGGTGAAATGTGCAGAAAATATTCTAAAATCACAATTACTCTGAAACCGAACACATAAAAAAAATTATTTCAGTATTATAATCAGGGTGACTTATCTCGGCTTAGACATAGGTAACTTTTTATTTCTGAATCCTTGTTTCTTAGGGGTAGGAAAAAAAAAAGTTCTAAAATTATTAATTTTTTGAAATTGTTAATCTTAGAAAACAATGTGACATGGTTGTTACTTTTAAGATGTAAATGCTTGCTAAGAACTTTTTTTAAAATTTCCAAATTTAAATCAGCGAAATGAGCAAAAACTGCTTTAAAATCATGATTACTCTAAAATTACAGAAACTATTTCAAAACTCTTTTCATTGTACAATATGTGGTAAACAGAGCGCACAAATACGCCGCATTTTACCAATTTTTCGTAAATGTTTTAGAAAGATTTTTTTTTTTTAAATTAGTAACATTTTTATTATTGGAAGTAGTATTTTCACTTCATGTTAAGAGACACACAAACACTAACTTCAGATATTTAGCAATGTTTTCAACATGTGTGCTCTATTTACATGAGTGCAAAGCTGCGGGATTTGCTGATAATTTATTTCTTTAAATTTTACATCTGATCTATGTATTCAGTTAATTTTAAATATTTCAATATAATTTAAATCTGAAATAAATAATTTCACAGCTTACTTTTGGATATCTGTAAAGAAATAGTGATAATAAAGTTTAGGTGAGAGAAGAAGGGGCATAAAATAATTTATTGCACAGGCACGCCATACATGCCAAATACTGGCTTTGCTAAAGATATGATTTTCAGTTTTAATTGAAAGATCCAGATTCGATTGGAGGGAAATTAAATTTAAACCTTTCAATTAAAATTTAAAAAATATGCACATAAATAAGGCTTTTGCTTATTACTAAAAATAAATAAAATAATAAAAATGGAATGGCAATTACTTTTACATCGATAATTTTTAAAATCGCAGAAAAAAAAACAAATGAGAAAACTGAAAATCGAGAAGATTTCATCTTCCTACAGAAAATAGGTAGAAAATATATATAACATGAATTCTTCCTGTAAATCAAGAAGGCTTGGCAGTTATGATATTTTTTCATGAAATATTAATGAAATGGATATTACATAATTAATAAAATGTATAATTTAGGTAATTTTAGGTAAAAATCACAATTGAACTGAAAAATTTGCAATGTCAAATTTTTTTTGTGTTGTCAAATCCCTGCGCAAGATAAGTGCTACTATCAGCGCTATTTTTTAATATCATAAGAGTTGAAAACATCTTTTAAATATATGTGCCTTAATAAATAAATTACATCAGAAATAAAATGAACGAATAAGGCACTATTCAAAACTTTCTGGATTATCAAACACTCAGAAATTAATTTCCAAGCAACCATTGTTAAATGACATATTAGAGTTACAATAAAAGAAAAAGTACCCAATACAGTGATGCCGCTCAAAAAAAGAAGAAATTAAAATGAAATAAAATTTATGAAAATTTTCAGGACATGAATGCAGGAATTTTGTAAATTTTACACAAAAATCATGCAAATGAACCCAATGTTGGATGCTGTTGCAAAAGTATATTTATATTTTTAGAGTTCTGTGATCTGTTTATGTAAATTTTGTTGTATAGTGGCTAGATGAAGCGTGTCTGGCCTTAGCCCTAATCGAGACACATATTGGCGAGGTGCCTTGGCAGCAATCCAAGCGATTCGCTATGTCATACTTCTGACATCTATTTCTTGCGATATAAAAAGATAGAGAATGTAAAACTGGAGCCTTCTTACCACAGGAGCTGGAAACATAATTACTTCCAGACAGTTGGTGATGGATCCAAAAATAAGGATGCATGGAGAGCAGGCCTTTTCTTAACACTGAATAAAGAGTCGATTGTTGACGTCAAAAACAACTTATCTTTTATTAAATAACTTCATAATGTTCATGAACTTTTGGGCAGGCTGGTAACGACTCATCTACATATTATTTTGATAAAAAGAGAACTTTAGCAGACGTGACACCGGCGAGAGCCATGGCTGGCATCTCCCGTGTCCGGGCGAACTACACTTACTAAAAAGTCACCTACTAGGTGAAAGGTTTCTCACAAGAATGACTATTCTGCTCAAAAAAAAAAATCGCAAGAAGAGCAACGCGCACTGTTTGGCGAATCAACCAACAATCCAACCAATCAGAACACACAGAGCAGACTAGCCACACCTGCATAACGAAAAAAGTGAGCGAGCGATGCATGCCAACAAGGGCGATAACGAATGCACTCAGAACACGCTCCGAACGGCAACTGATCGAAGAATAATTATTCCATGTTTTTAAGGGGATTTCTTCTCCCTCATATGTGTGGCTTTAGTCCGGCATTCACTCACATTAAAAAGCAGAAAAACCAACGTTTAAAATGCACAAATTATTTGTGCATTTTAAACGTTGGTTTTTCTGCTTTTTAATATTGTTACACAAAGGCTTTATTTGCTATTTTTATTCACTCACATGTTGGAGCAAGAAAAGCACGTGTTTTTTTGTGATTCTCAGTTATTTTTCTCATTAAATATTATAAAAAGTAGACATCTTGTATGACACTTCAATGAAATTCTAAATTATAAGAATGGACGGAAACACAAGGTGTATTGTTTTCTCTCTGACAAAGAACATTACCAAAAATGGATATACATAATTCACCGCAAGAATTATAAATCCACAAAGTACCTACAAAGTAAGAAAACATATTGTCACTTATTTTTCAAAGTATTATATATATTAAAGTTTTTCATTTATTAGTTTTTATTACAATACTTCATTAAAAAATAAATATGAAAATGTTTTGTTTTACAGGGTGTCTACAGAAATTCTAAAAAAAAGTTACCTGATTTTTCCATGATTTCCCTGATTATTTTTATCAGACTTCCCTGATTTCCATTATTAACAATACACATACAGTATTTTTTCATGTATGCCGATTCCTCGTATAACCAGCGTTGAACGGTATTTACCGTCTGATGATTTTTACCGATTATTACCATGGTTTTTACCGTCTTCGGAAAAACATGTTTTTACCGTGGTTTTTACCACCTTTGAAAAACTTATGAGTTTGACTGTTTTTTGTCACTTTTATGCAAATTTATCTTTCAATTTTTTATTTTCCCAGGGATGAAAGTTTTCCAGGTATTTTATACCACTAATTCCATTCAAAAATATTCACCTAATTCAGTTTCTGATTAGGTAATTAAAAGAATGTTATATGAAAATAGCGGTTTTAAGGAATATAAAAAGCCCGAAAGACATTCATCCATGTTTACCAGCTACAAGAATTCAAAATTTTAAAGATATTATTGCCCATTTATCATTATTAAAACCTAATGCTTATTATAACTATCATCATGAGAATGCACATTACAATATTTATTATATTTATCTTAATGGAGACTAGTTTACTAATTTTTACTGAAAGGAAATGGAAAATTATAAGTACACTTTTATCATATTAAAAACCTTAATCATTTTAATAAAAACCAAATGCTTACAAATATTAATTATCACATAATATAGTTTGTACAAATGTTAGTACAGTTTACCAGTCTATACCCTTGAAGCCTTTTAGCATTTTATAAAAAGCTTTGTAGCTTTCTGTACACCGAACTTTGGCTTTTACATCTTTTGTTTTAAAGAAGCTTCTTGGAAATGGTTGTCCTTCAACTTCATATGCCAAGAGGAGTGAAAGAGAATTTGGAACATGAAATCTATGACCCATTCCCTTTCCTTTTGTGTTTCACTTAATAGATCTTGATGTTTGTGCATTGGAATCTGTCATACATGCTAAAAGGTGAAAGGGCTCTAAAGCCAAATCATTTTGTTTTTAACAAGAGCTTTATATGGAATTAATTCAGGACAATGCACTAATTTCAGCCATTCAGAACAAGAATATGCTCTGATGAATATTTAAGGCTTTGACTACTTGTAGCTGTTGAAATAGATCCTTCACTTGTTTAAATAAATTAATCATTCAATAATCTTTGAATTCTAATATCAATATCTTTTTCATGATTTTACAAATGTCAAGCAGTGCAGGACTATTCTTAATAAATGTGGAGATACATTCTATATGGTTATTCCATCATACTTCGATGGGCAACTGGTAGGACTGGGCGATTTTCGGATTTCTACATCACGATGTATCATTGAGGTTAAATCGCGATATCACAATACATCGCGATATCAGACTCTAGGTATTGCAAAAATTGTTGCAATTTTAATATAAAATTTAACAGTTTTACATACTCAAGCTCGTTTTATGCTTTAAAACAACTTTTTTTTTTATAAATAGAGGTTCATGTACAACAAATTTTAATTAAAATTTGTAAAATAAATACTGTAATTAAAAAATAGACTTTACGTATCTTAGGCTTACATATTATTTCCATATGCTTATGTATTACTATTTTTTATTTTCAGTAGATTTTTTAGCACGGGTGGAATGGGGGGTAGGGTGTGTTAATAATATTGTCATAAGGCATTGTTTTATTAAAATAAAAATATTTTTATCTTTAATTATGATTTTCTGGAAATGTTTAATTTTTTTAATATCAATTGAGAAATATTTTTTACATCATGAAAGTTAAGAAAAATTTTTAAAAATTAGAAAATAGAGAAATAGCGATATTTCTCCTTGTATGTGGCTCATTACTCAACTTAAATAATATGCAAAGTGACTTCTTTGCTATGTTTTTGAAGCAGTTATTCCCCAGAGTACCAGATTTATGATTATAGATAATATTTATTTTTTGCGAATTTCGTCAAAGGATCACGGAAAAAACGCGATTTTTTTTCAAAAGATCACGGAAAAACGCGATTTTTTTCAAAAGATCGCGGAAAAACGCGATTTTTTTTTCAAATGATCACTTAAAAAATGCGAATTTCGTCAGAAAAATCACGGGAAAATGCGAATTTCGCCAAAAGATCGCTTAAAAAATGCGAATTCAGTTAAAAAAAAAAAAACACGGGAAAATGCGAATTTCGTCAAAGGATTACAAAGGGAGGAAAAAGGATTGTCATATGTTTTCTGCCCAGGGATGATTCTGTTCCGAATTTTCCGAAAAATTGAGGCAGTCATTTTCGAAAATTAAAAAATATAATCGGTCATAAATCCAAAAATTCGAACATAAAATATATCGCGAATTTCGAGAAACGGTCGCCGGAAAAATCAATTTCGTCAATCTTTCAAAGAAAAATCGGAAATTTCGCCAAAGGATCGTGAAAAAAACCGCAATTGTCAAAGGATCGCGAAAATACTGCAAGTTTCGTCATAAGATCGCGAAAAAATGGCAAATTTCATCATAAGATCGCGAAAAATGGCAAATTTCATCATAAGATCGCGAAAAAATGGCAAATTTGTCATAAGATCGCGAAAAAACGGCAAATTTGTCATAAGATCGCGAAAAAACAGCAAATTTGTCATAAGATCGCGAAAAAGCGGCAAATTTCGTCGAAAGATCACGAAAAAAACCGACCAATTTCGTCGAAAGATTGCGAAAAAAACGACAAATTTCGTCAAAAGTTCACGAAAAACAGAAATTTTGTATACGAAAATGATCAAATATCCATTTTTTTATTTAGAAAAATGGATATTTGAGCGCGAAAAGAATGGCAAATGTCGTCAAAAGAGCGCGAAAAAAACACATCTAGATTAGTGGCGGGAGTGGATTTTATCCCCCCTCCCCCTCTGTTGTAGCCTTTCAGAAAATTTGCTGTGAGCTTCAGAATTTTTTTTTTTTACTCAGAATCACCCCTGTTTCAACCTGTATGTAGGAAGTTAGGCATTTCAAAGTCGATTTTTTGGATATTTGAATCTTTCTTTTTATTTTTAAATCTAATTTTTAATTCATTTTTTTCATGTTTTGCGGCGATTTTTCCACATAAAGGAAACCAGTTTCGAACTTTTAGTTCAATTTATTAAACTTTGACATCTTTTCAATAAAATTTAATCTGAATTCGTACAACGATTTTTGAATTTTTCACAGTTTTTCCCTGCATTTCACAGAATTTTTCGAAATTCGTAACACACAGAAATCCGATTTTAATCTACAGTAAATTTTGAAGTATGTAATTTTTTAATTTTAAACTTTTTTTTCTTTTTTCCCGATAATTTAAGCGGGTTTTTTTGCGTTTCACGTGCAATTTTTCTACATTAGTAAAAGTAATCCAGTTTCAATCATTTACCTCTATTTAATAAATTCGGTTGTTTATGCAATTTTTAGGTTTTTTCGGGATTCGCGGGCATTTTTGACGCTCATAAAAGGTTGTAATCTTTTAGCCCAATATAATAAATTCTGCCCTCTTTTCAATAAAGTTTATTCGTATTAATACAGCGATTTGTTTCCGTTTCGTGCAATTTTTTTATATTTGTAAAAGGAATCCGGTTTCAAGTTTTTAGTTAACCTTTTCTCTCCAATATGATTTAATTTTTATGCGATTTTTTATGTATATTTTAATCTCGCATGTTTTTTTAAAGCGATTTCTGTTTTTTTTTCGCATTCTGTAGATATTTTTAATTCAATAAGATATTTATCGAAAAAAGGCACACGCTTTGCGATTATAAATCCTTTCTAGTCAAGGCTTGAAAATTTAATTCCCTTTAAGTATAAAAAGCCTTCCGTGAAAGTGTCAGAAATTTTCGCGTAAAAAAAGAAAAGAAAAAGTGCAGCAAATAGAAATAATGATTAAAAGAAAAAGAACCCTTGATTTCCTTACTATTAAAAAAAAAATGCTATCTTTGTTGCTAATTGGCCGATTCCTTTCAAATTTTTAGCAAGTTGCAATAATAATAAATTAGGCTGCATGCTAAATTTTTATTAAAATATGATGAGTAATAGGAAAATTATAGTACCCACAAAAATGCCCACTCTTAGAACTGGAAAGAAAAAAAAAGTGCGATCTGTGGTTTGTTAATTGTTTATTTTGCTCCGAGAAGTCTACGCTAAAAGAGAATCAGATAAGCTTTCCATCCATTGATAATGTTTTCTTTTGCTGCTGCATAGAATTAAAGAAAGAAGCATTTATTTAAAATAGAAAGTTTTCTATATTTATTAAACACATTAATTTTTTGCAGGATAATCATTCATTTTTTATTAACATCATATTACATCAATGACCATTTAGGTTGTATTAAAGGCATAAACTAAAAAAAAAAACAACAAATCCAGATGAATTTAGAAAACACGTGTCGTTCTGGAACGATTTTCAAACAGCAAATGCAATGCATTATGCATTGCTTTATCTAGTTTTCATACGAGTGTGACATATTAGGACTTTGCATGTGTGTCATACAGAGCAAGAAAACATCTGTTTTCCAAAGTCCACATGCTTTTGCCGGGTAAAAAGACAAAATATTTTGAAGAAAAAGAAACTTAGAAGATATGGGGAAGAGGAGTTGGGCGCGGCGCCCTTTGAAAAACGTCAAAAGGGAATGAATACCTGTCACACTTATATGAAATTTCAAATTTCTATTATAAAGCAAACACGCCGATTTACTGCAGATTATTGGAGGGCTGCAGATTACAAGAACATTAAAACTTAATTTCTCAAAAATAATATAAAGAATTAAAAAAGTAATATTCTGAACCAGATTATTTACAAATCTTGAAGTATTTATTTCAAAGTAACCAAAAATATGTAGGATCCTATAGAAAAAAAAAAATACGTTTTTAAAAAGTAATTTGAATCATTTGATAGAAGGTTCATTCCTAATTTCGATGATAATAAAATACATTTTTAGCTAGATTAATAAAAGTAAATTCGGTCTCAATTGATTAAAAGTAACATGAAGTACTTTTAAATAAATAATTAAGAATAATACAATAATTACAATGCTCCCAAAATAAGTTGCAATGCCATTAAAAAATAAGCTAAAACGAAAGTTCCTTACTAAAGCTTTACAAAATTATGAAGTATTTCTTACTAAAACTAACAGCGTCAATTGTTATTTAATTTATTATATTAATTGACTATAATAGATTTTCAAATAATTAATTCAGTGGGAAAATGTATACGTGACATATCACATCGCCGATTTTTCTCATATATACATCGTGATCGTAGTGTTGCTCGCCGATCATTAAAAAAAAAAAAAAAAAAAAAAAAAAAGACTTGTAATTGAGAATGTGGTGATTTGTGATTGGCATCGATTTTGGATAATTTACGATGCTTAAATGAAAGATTTGATCGCGATCTCCATTTGAGCGAGAAGTCAAGCGTGTGTTGTCTACGATCTACTTAGGAGGTCGTAGAAGAAACCTGTCTTGCTCATCATCGATGCAATCTCCACGCGTGATGCTTCACGCGAGTGTTTGAAGATCGTGGGAAAAACTGGTCTTACCCACCGATCTCGCTCATCATCAATGCGATCTCCGTATTAGCGATGCATCACACAAGCGTTCGAAGATCGGAGGTGAAACCGGTCTTACCCGTCGGTCTCGTTCGTCATCGTACTGGCGTGATGCATCGTATGGCCGCGATTCATCGCTAAACGAAAGATCGGGAAATCGGTTTGACGATTTATGATTTAAATCGATATCACGCGATGTATCGATGCATCGCCCAGTCCTAGCAACTGGTGTTTCACTTATCAGATGATTTCAGATATATTTCTGTATATCAACATGTTTAGTAATGGATATTGGAGCTTTATTTTCTGCCAGTAAGTTCATCCAATGTGCTGTACATCCATAAACAATCATATTAGAGTACAAGTGAAATGGAAACCCTGCTTTGTGAAACCGATACTGAACATCTGTTGTTCTGTTTATAGATGGGGAACAGAAAATCTGGTAAAATTTATATGATTAAAGTACTATATCAGCAGCTTTAGAGAATTAATTCTTTATTCCCCATCTCTTTATATATATATGCATCAGTTACATGAAAATACAGCACTTCAATCAATAGTATTTAAATACAGTTTAATGACTAGTAGAGTTTATTGTATCCTTAGGTTTTTACCACTTTTTCCCAGGTTTTTCCCGGTAAAAACCTAGTTTTTACCATGTCCTGGTAAAAACCAGTTTTTACCAGTAAAAAGCCAATCCTGCGTATAACACACTTATCCAGCTTGCTAATTTCTCATTTGGGAGAAAAAACAAGAGAAAAACATAAAAATTGCCTAATATTCATTAAGTATTGGTTGACAGTTTTATCAATCCGAACTCAACTAACTTCATAGCGTCCAACTCCATTAGTCCAGCAACATATAGAAGCCAATGGATATTGGGTGACCAGAAAGTTTCCTCATTTTCTGAAAAATATTCAATTCTAAGACTTATCTAAATCTGACGGGATAAGTAATTGGATTAAGCTGGGCACTTGGTCAGGTTATGCTAATGTATCATTTAAAATTTTAAAAAATGTGTAAATTGCCTTCAATATAAGTGCTATGTACAGAAAATCAGGACATCTGATCACCTTAATTTACGTTAAATATCAAAAACTCATACCATGTGCATATTTAAAAAAATATTGGGAAAGATTAATCAGCATGTGAAAAAATATCGTACATAAAATCAACGAATCAGTCTTGTTGGCAAGGTGAAAATGCAAATATTTCACAATATAGACAAATTTCCCTGATTTTCCAGTATTTTTACAAAGTTCCCTGACATTTCCCTGATTTTTCCAGCGTGATAAACCTCCCTGATTTTTCCATGATTCCCTGATTTCCAGATTCTGTAGACACCCTGTTTTAGTATAGTAAACTTTTTATAAAATCCCTATTTGCACAGAATGTGTAAAGTCTGAAAATAATATATGTATAATTATGTGTGTGAATTATAGAATTATATTTATTGTTCTACAATATTCTGTAGAAAATGCAGTATATTTTTTATTTGAACAACGAAAAGATACATTATTTTAATTATTAGTATTTAATACATAAGTATTTTAATAACAATTTTAATTATTATTTCTTATTATTTAAAGTGTTATATGTTAATTTTTTCATTTTAATAGCTTTATTTCATTACTGTTAAAATGGAGTTATATTTAAAGATTTTTTTTCTATCAAAGACATTTTGTTTTAGTAAGTAATGTAGTACAGTAATAGTAAATAAACTTTTATAAAATCCATATTTATAAAGAATGTGTAAAGTATAAGAAAATTATACACTTTAATTATACTTTGTAGCAGTATATTTTGCAGAAAATTTATTTTAAATATTCATAATAACAATTAAGTGAAACTATTTTGTTTATTATTTTTAGTTAATATTATGTAGTCGAGTGTTTTAGTTATTCTCTTTTATCACATCATTTCATTACAAGTTAAATGAAGCTTACTTTAACAAATCATTTTAATAATAATATTTTGTTTTAGCATGGTAGATTAAATAACCTTGCATAAAATTCATATTTACACAGAAAATGTAAAGAAAGAAATAATATTTGTATAATATGTATGTGAATAATACATTATTGTAGAATATTCTATAATAAATATAGTATATTTTTACTTATGAATAACAGAAAGGATACAGTATTTATTTTAATTATTAGAGTTAATATTTAAGATTATTTTACATATTAGTATTGATAACTAAGTAAGCTTTTTAAATTATTATTTCTTATTAATTAAGGTATCAATATAAGTTCTTAAATCTTAAAATTTACCTTTTTGTAAACAATACAAAATAAGCTTAAAAAAGGAAACTCATAATATTTTAAATTAAAGTGAATATATATAATACTTTAAAAATTAATATTATGTTTTCTTACATGATTGTACTTTGTGAATTTATAAGTTTTATGGTGAATGGTGTTTATCCAGATTTGATAATGATTCAGAAACACAAAACCATTACAAAGAAGACAAAAAAGAAGGAAGGTGAGGGGGGGGGGGGGTATAATTTTTGTTAAATTCTGTCCTGTCTGATTTTTTTTTTTACATTTTGATCCAAGAACAATGAAATAATAACTTAAAATTCAGTAACAAAAAAACTCTTCAGGAAATAATAATAGATTTTTTTTTTTTTTGAGGGGGGGGGGGGGGGGTATTTTCTGTGGGAGATTTTAATTCCAGATGTTTATTGGTTACCATTTTGATTGCTAAATTTTTCCCACACATATTCATAATTATCTGGTGTTAAAATATTATTTATAAAAAATTAACAGCTTTTAAATGCTAAAGAAATTATTAAAATAACATTTTACTTAAAAATAGTACATATTAATAAACAAGCCTTTAAAAGCATACTTTTTATTTATTTTGCTTCAGTAATTTCAATATACATATTTTTCAAATATTAAAGTAACACTTTAGAGTTTTGTTTTTTTTTTACTGAGAAAATTTATAGAAACACTCTAAACATTTATGGAACATTCTAAAATTATAAATTTTACGTAGTTTTTAGGAAGGGGTGGAAAATGAATAATGAAGGCTGATTTTTAACGAATTCATTCAAAAACAATATTAAAGATTCAGAAAAACGAAAAATTCACAAAAAAAGAGGAAGCTTTTTTCGTGGAATTTTTTTGCTCTTTTCTTTAATAGATGCATTTAAAAATATATTTCTGTTTTAGATTGCTAAATCCCTACCCCCCCCCCCCCCCCCCCCGGCAATATTTAAACGCATTTGCGTTAAAAGATATTTTAATAAAAAGAGAAAAGGAACTGTTTATGTTTAAAAAGTAACAGCATTTAATTTCAAAATAAATTATTAAAAATATATTTTACTGAAAAATGAAAAAAATAAAATAAAAATAAAAGCAGACTTTCTTTTTTATTTTACTTCAATAATCTATTGCTATTTCCTTTTCTTATAATAAAAATTAAGTGTTTTTTACTAAGAAAAAATATATGAAGAAATACTAAAAGAAAAATAAAGAATTTTTCAGCAGTTGTGAAAAAAAGTAATAATGAATGTTGATATTTTAGCAAATCGGTGCAAAAACTATGATAAAAATGCTTAAAACTTCATAAAAAATCCTTAAAAAAAAGGGGGGGGGGAGACTGCATTTTGTGTAAGAACTTTATTCCTGATTTTAATTGGTAAAATCAGAAATAAAGAATCATGTAGTTCTCCAAAGATCTCACCCAGCAATGAAGTGAAGATCTCTCTAAACTGACGTCACAAACCAGTGTTTAGGCTGGTATTGTCGAAGGTCACGGCCCATCACTCTTTTAAAATGCAAAATGATATCTTCTAGTGTATTGACAACATGTGTTAAAAATATACCCGGACATGCACAGGAACAAAAACTCCTCCTCCAAAAATGTTCCAAAGGACAATTCACTTAAACATGAATTGATATCTTTCAAGAGGGTGACTGAAAGGGGATAAAAAGAAAAATTTTGAGACGAATCCGTGAAATGATTCGTAAAAGTACTGGAAATAAGCGTTTTTTTTTTTTTTTTTTTTTTTTTTTTTTTGTACTTTTGTCTACAAAAAAGAGATGGCATTTTAAATCAGAGGAAAAAACAGAAAAGATGAAAATGAATGTGAATTGACCTCTGGGAATTTTTTTTTAAATAGTAAATATTAATATTTTTTAAACCGAAAATATTACCAGAAGAGGAAAAGTCTAACTTGAAAAGGAAGCAAAAAGCAGAAAAACAACATAGAATCAAACATTTTTTTTTTTTTTTTGAAATAGAAAATATTATTTATTTATTTATTTTTTTAAGTATGCACTGTTAGAGAGGAATATTTTTTTTTTCTTTCATCCAGGAAGCATATAAACAATTTCAAATTGTAACAAAAAAAACAACAACAACAAAAAAAAAAAACCAGAAAACTTGAAAACTGATGCAAATCAGGGACCAGTAAAAATGTTTTATGAAATAGTATATATGTATATAATAATATTTTATTATAAGAAAGATACTGCTTGAACCGGTAAGGTAAGGTAAGGTAAAAATTTTCATGTTTTTCTTTTTTCTGTAACTCTACAGGGGACTTCGAAATCAAGACTAACATGCAGAGAAAACGAACAATTTGTTTTTGTCGATGTGAAGAATCGAGGATTTTTGTGATGTTCATTATGGTTTTTAATTACTTTACTATCATGGCTATCAAAAGATGAAAAATCTGCACATCTGGTTCATTCAGACCTGTCTTCTATCCTCATTCACATGTTTAGACTTCTATATGTGGTAGATTTCAATAGCTATCGCCAACAGGCACACATACAAACATTTCTCTTTTATTAATATAGATCAACACAGTTTCACCTAAATGCAAAGTTTGGTTTCTATGCAATCTAAGCAGAAGATATCTAATGTAAGAATATTAAATAACTATCATTTTTATATGCACAGAAAAAAATAACTTGGATCAAACTCAATAGTAAGACATTTTTTATTTGTTTAACTAACAACATAGTAGTGTTCATATAAGTACATAACAATGAAATAGCACTGGTTTTTGACTGTTAGGTGGCCAAATTTTGTAGGAAATCTCATATTATTTTACAGAATATAAATATTGATCATTTAAACATTTATTAAAAACCACGTTGTTAGTCATTCAAAAATAAGGGCTTATTTTACATAAATACAACATACTTTGTATGTTTTTGTACACCTAATATTTGAATACATTTTTACTTCAATTAAAAACCAAGATTTTATTTCAACACATAATAGAATAAGTAATTATTATAGCCAGGTATAAATCAATTTATGGATATATAAAACTTTGAACACAGAAACTAGAAACTGATATCAAAAATCCATACAGGACTCTTATGACTTAGATTTCGAGTCAACCCTGAATCCACAATCAAACATTAATTTATTATTTATATATACCGGGTGTCCTAAAAAGGACTGACTGATTTTAAAACTCAATAATTTTCAAACGGTGACAGATATTTAAAAAATTCTTGCAGGAGGGTTATACATAAGGTCAAAAGTTTTACTACAGTGATTTTCAATTTTAGTTCGAATTACAAACAATAGATGGTGCTGCGATCAATAGACACTAAATTCAGGCTCGATTTTTGGTACTTCGTGGCCCAGATAATACATTTCCATCTCCTTTTTCCGCATGGATCAAGAGAAAGGACCAAAAATCGAGCCTGTACTTAGCGACTATTGCTTACAGCACCATCTATTGTTTGTCATTCGAACTAAAATTGAAAATCACTGTAATAAAACTTTTGACCTTATGCATAACCCTCCTGCAAGAATTTTTTAAATATCTGTCACCGTTTGCAAGTTATTGAATTTTAAAATCAGTCAGTCCTTTTTAGGACAACCGGTATATATATAATTACTTCAATAAGCTTCAATGAATTTGAAAAAGCATACCATTAAAATTCAATATTTACAGAATAATTTTAGGAAATTGTAATAAAATTTCCAGTGTGATTTTTAAATTACATACATTTGTTATTCTACCAATTACTTTTAAAATAAATGATTATTAGAACATTAGAAATTCATAAAGATTTTTGAAATTTTATAAAAACTAGAGGACAGAGATTGGATATCTAGACAAATAAAAATCATTAAAATTTTTCATTTACCTTTAAAAATGAAGAGAAACAAAAACTGATAATAATTATTATTTTGGTAAACCTTAAAACTGTTTGTTGCTCTCAAATCAAAACTGGCATTTTTCTAACACATATTTTAATTCATTTTTGTTAACAAGCATATCAAATTGGTAGGTGATCTTATTAAGAAACTATGTAAGCGAACTGTTTTTCCCATTTTTTGATAAAGACAAAAGATTCTGTTGCCAAAGTTAAGCAATCAGAACTGAATTTCTGCATGTGCCAGTGCAGTAATGAAAAAAAAAAAAAAAAAAAAAAAAAAAACTACAATTCTCAAAAAATTATCAATTACAATTTAAGATGTAGTTCATTTGTTGAAAAATGAAACAAAAAAAAACTATTTGATTACAAATCCATTTAATAACCATGCCTGCAAATATGATGCTTTTATTTTAAAAAATGAGTCACAAAATAAGTCAGGAAGTTTTCCATTTTTTAAGCAAAACAAAACAAAACAAAAAAAAAAAAAGTTTTTTGAGAACTGCTTTAAATACTTCCCCTCAAATTTGTTATTCTCTGCACTTTCAATGCTGTTAATGCATCAGGCATAAAAACTTAAACTATTTAAAAACTAAACAATTTTTTTTTAAGTTCACAGCATTTTAAATCAATTAAGGTAGCCTAGCAACAGATTCAATGAGAAAGTGATGAATTTTAGCATTTACTGGCTTGGCAAAAAAAAAAAAAAAAAAAAAAAAATTCGATAAAAAATCAAAATAAAATATATATATGCAAGAAATGTGGAGAGGTTTTATTTCCTTTTAAGTTTAGACTTTAATAAAATAAATTTTACATTAATTCTGGCATTCATATTGTAGATGAAGAAATATCAAACACTGTAAGCCTCATTATGACTTTTGTGGCAGAAAATCCTTGATTCTTTTTTCATCCCTATACAGAAAGAAATTTCCAAATTTCTTGACCAATTGAAGATATTCATGACAGACTGACAAATTTCACAATTTTTTTTTTCTGCGATCATTTGACAAAATTCAACTTTTTTCCCCACAACAAATTGATCATATTTGCAGTTTTATTTGGCAAGTGGCTGATGAAATTTGCAGTTTTATTTCAACAGCAATTAATTAAATTTGGATATGTTTATGCGACCCTTGTATGAAATAAAAAACCGGTTGATAAAATTCACAATTTTTTTTTTTTTTTTACCAATTACAGGATATTTTTTCTGTGGCAGCTTGATGAAATGGAAAATTTTTTCCATGACCATTTGGCGATTTTTTTTTTTTTTTTTTTTTACGACCAGTTGAATTCTATAAGAGATTGGCGAAACTTGCAGTTTTCATTTGAGAGCTATTGATGAAATTCATGGATTTATTTTTACAAGAGATTGGCGAGACTCACAGTTTTCTTTTGTGAGCAATTGATGAAAATCGTGGTTTTCTTTCATGAACAGTTGATTAAATTAATGGTTTTATTTCATGAGCAATTGATGAAATTCGCAGAATTTTCCACAACCATTTCACAAAATTTGCGATCAATTATTGAAATTCACGATCTTTTTTTTTTGTGACCAATTGACTTTGCAAAATTTAGCAAAAAATAAATAATTCACAGAATTCTGTTAATTCATGGAACAATCTTTTGTTCATATCTACTGTCTACATGCATGAACATATCTGAATAATTCCCGAGCTAAAAATTTGATGAGTGAAACCCAAAAATATTCTCTTCTTGAAAGGAATTTTTTGTGCCGCCAACTAATTGTGCCATGCCACCTCTGCTGACATCATTCACAGAACAAATCAACACTTTTTTTTTTTGCGATTTTGCAGAAATTGCAGATTTATTAAAAAACAAACAAGAAAAACAGATATCTGACGATCCACGGAAAAGTGATATCCTTATGAAAAATAATTTTTTTTACTATGCTTTTTGCTCTCAACTCTCATTCATACGCTCATTATTTTTCTTATCTGTACAGTCAAAGTTATGTGCAAAATTTGTGTAATTCTGTGAAATAATAATTCAGTTAAACTGTTTAGAAAGTAAATTAAGAGGGAAAAGATTCATTTGGATTACTTTTATAAACCCCATTTATTTAATAAAAATTTTTTTAATTATAAATAATATTACCTTTATTACTATGAACTGATGGTCGCTTTGATTTCGACTTTAAGTCTCTATTAGCAACTGATTGTTGAAGAAGATTTGAATACTCTTTCATCTTCAAAGAATTACTGTAAATGAAATTAGAACAAATGATGTAAAAAAAATTGAGTAAAAAATAACAAACAATTTTATTTATATGAATGAACTAATCCATCACATAACACCTAATAAGGGAGCTGGCTGTCAAACAAATGAACCCATGCATTTGGATAAAACTGAAATATCAGTAATTTTTGTAGAGTTATATCATAACCCAAATTATTCTGATCAAAGGATTTTTCTATTTCTAATTTTCAAAATATCAGAGTTTAAAGTTTAGTCTATGCTATAAATAATAAACTAGTCACCCTTGGCGACCAGTTTGGTCTCCTTTAAATGTATTCTAAGCATTGTATCAAGTTACTTTTATTTCTAATTTAATTTACTTGCTCAATCCTTTGCCAAATGGGTATTTTTTATGTTAAACGGGTGCAGCTGATAAATTGCCAAACAATGTTTCTTTCGTATTTCATTAATTTAATTTACAATATAAACCTTTCACTTATTTTATTTAAAATAACTTTAATTTAAAACTGAAACATTTAAAATTCATGATTTTCGCTTATTTTTTAATAATAATAATAATAATAAAAAGTACCATAAACCATGACATTTAATTTCAATTGTTTTAATTTACCCCGCGAAGGATGAAAATGTTAACTGGCAAGTTAAAAAAGCTATTGCCAAGATTTGCGCAAGGCTAACTTAAAAGTACCAAGAATTCCTTGTGATCGCAGCAACTTATGTAGATTTATCCCAAAAAATAATTTTGATTAAAAACTGCCCCCTTGCATATTAAAAACGTAATTGTTTATGACAATCACGTGGCTTGGATCATTATAATATAGTTGAAATGATGGCGATAGAACAATATTTGGTGATTTAACACCTGCGTGCTGCTAACGTTAAAGTACCAAATTGGCCGCCTGCCATATAAAGATCGGTGCGGTCAGCCCGGAACTGTTGATGACAGTCACAAGACTTAGGCTATTATTATAGAGATTATAGTTTAGGCAAGCACTTGAGGCTTTAAAATTAAGTCTTCAATTACTCTTCTGGATGGTATAAGATTATACGTTTTGATAAAGTGATTTTAATTTTTATGTCTTAAACACAGTTATAAATAAATAAAATAATTTTGGAATAATCAGACTTTCCTTAATTATTAATACAATATACTTACGTATTATTGGAAACTTTCTACAAAAATTTTTGAATAAATATTAACTAATGGTAATGGTAGTTACTAAATTAATTTTAGTGAAAGATTTAAAGATAACTTTGAAATCAAATTGTGAAAAGATTTTAGAGATTTAGAAGCAGAGTGGAGAATATAAAAGGTAAAATAATGAAAATGAGGATGTAACACATTTGAGATGAATAGAGAACATTTCAGATTATTGAATTTTCTGGTAATTTCTAGACAAGCTAATCAAAATAATCCAGTTATTATGCCTATTAATGAAATATCAACATTAGAGTAATGAGATAAAGGGCTGGTATCTCTCCTGTTTCCCTGGATTGACTAGAGACTAGAGCAGAGGTATAACATAAAGACTGTACATTTAAATTCCTGGTCGGTAGGATAATAAGAAGCAATAAAAATTAAAATATCTAAATACTAATTATTCTAATTAAATTATTTTTATCAAAGCGTTGTGGTTGCTTACGTTGCACTCTGACTTTTTGGAACAGGTTGAACTAGATATAAGAGGGTAAAATACCCAGGAAAGTTAAAGTTAACATCAACCTACCTACTACAAAAGACAAGATAAGAAAAATAAGCTAATCAACTTGATGCATAAATTACAGAAAATTACTATATTAATAAATAAACAAGAAAGAAAAAAATCATGCGCCAAGCATAGATTATGAAACACTTTCCAACACATTCAGAATAATGTAACAAAACTGCACCATTAAAAAATTAAAATATTACGTCTAATTCAACCATATGGAAATGCATAACACATTTTAAAACCCAATTTCAGCTGTTCCCATCTACAATCGCACAATTATCTGATTTTTTTCAGCAGCTCTGTATATGATATATAGATTTGTATCTATTAACTACATGCATGACAAAATTTAGCCCACTTAAGAAATACATACACTTCAGTTGAAAATTCCCATTCAGCAATTTCCTCTAATAAGGAGAATGGTGCATGAATACTTTTGTGCAGCCCTGTATATGAGGTACAATATTTCTATATAATGAGTAACATGCAAAAAATTAATTGAATTAAAGCAAATACCGAATTTTAAACCACACACTCCAGAAATTATTTCTCAAACACAGTACTGTAACCGATTTCTTTTGTGTGTCCCTGTAACTGAATAAAAAATGCCATGAATGCCCTGTTCTAACGTCATCGTAGTGAAATTCAGTGATTTATATCAGTTTCAATACATTTGAAATAGCGTAACATCGTTAAAATACTCTGCAAACGATTTTTCTCCATTGAACGTAATGTAATGGAATACTTTTGAGTGCCCTTGTGAATGAATTACTAATCCTACATACTTCATATACAATACCAAACATGCTTTAATAACCCTAAATAACCTTTATCAATTGCATGAAAATCTGAGTATATTTATGGGAGTTAGAGTGTGGATAGAGGGACAGACGAACCAAATGCATAAACACTTTTCAACTTTGTTGGAATGTCTGTGTTAAAAAGAGTAAGAATTAAACATTAACAAAATAATTTATTTACAGATGCATAAAATATTTACAGAATACCAAATTAAAAAAAAAAATTTAAAGATGGATTAAAGAAAAATCACCCATTTTAAAATTTTAAGAAGATATAATTAAATTACCATTTCAGATATGCAAACACTTTGTATTTTTCTTACTCACAAAATTCATTATCATATTCTAAAAAAACTTCCACATAGCTGGGATAAATAATATTTGTAGTTAATTAAGTTATTTCAATTATTATTTAAGTAACAGTCTTTCTTCACATACCATAGACATATACTACAGTGAGCAAACACATGTTATATAAATAAACTTAATACAAGATGATTTTATCTCTGTTTGCAGGGCTTGGCAAGTCACTGAGGTGAAGAAAGAGCCGAGCACTGGAATCCTTGTGATTAAAATAAAATTCATTAGTTGGCATCATTACGCTGTTCAGAAGCAGACTGGCATCGTTTGGCCCACCCATCAACAACCCCATTTTTCAAATGTTTGAATATTGACTATGAACAAGAACTCTTTGCTCAAACTTTATGAAAATGACTTACGTCTGTTCTCAAATCCAAAAGGCCAACTTTATGACAGTTTATAGATATTTCAGAAAATATTGTCAAAGTGGGCATTTTGAATCATATTTCTGCACAAAAGAAGTATAACCACTCAAGGAAGGGTGAAAAACATATTTCTCACGTGATCAAAATCGCTTATAACATAATAGGTAATTTATTTATCAAAAAATGGAAAACACAGTTCGATTCTAAATCACTTCCATAGTGAAGCCTTCTAATTTTATATCTTTCCGTTAAAAAATGACTTTGTAAATGTGTCAAAATGTTTTGCGCTTCTTGAGCACAGCAGTTGAGAGCAGCCTTAACTCCAATTCGATAAATCATAATGTATATTATAAAGCAGCAAGCTCTGAAAGTTCCGCTCGAGTGTTTTTAAAAACTACCCGGTGGATTTTTTTGCAGATTGTATCATTCCATAGGAAATATTCCCGGGGGGGTTTATGAGTCAAATATACAGGGATAACTATGATTTTTGGTAATAGATTTCGAATTTTATTGTTATTTTGAACGAAAAGGTTGCAAGAGGTTATTTTTTGGCGACAAATTAATTGAAATCGCTGTATCCGGTAGAAAATAATACAAACACCTTACAAATAAATGAAGAAAATAATTACCGATATTTAATTGTAAAATAAAAAAAAATCCATTTAAATGAGGGATAATGTTAAAAAAAGAGAAAATATTTAATTTAAACCTGAAAGAAATATTTGCAATGCTTAAAATTAATTTAATGAGAAAGATTACAATTAATACGCAATATTTGGCTCTTTATCGCTTGCGTTAGATTATAGAAATGAATCTGAAAATTTGATTAGATGAATTTTAATGACCTTTTTTTTTTCTTTTTCTTTTTAGCTTTTTCTGCATAACTTTCTTTTGCTTAACCATTGTTTAAAAAATGTTTTATTGAACATATTGGGACTAATCTTACAGAACTGTGTCACCTGCCAATTAGCATATTGGATGGCGTATCAAAATTCAAAAGATTAGACAGATTTTGAAATTAGCGATTACTAAATGGTGGCAAATGGAATAATGCCTGTGGACTTATCATTTCAGCCTAGATAGGATTAAATTACCTGGAATTTTGATCAGTATAAAGTGAATTGCCCTGACGCACACTCTAGCAGCTAAACACAGCAACAAATTAAGAGTTATTTTCATAACCTGGGTTATTTACACAACAGACGGAAGATTAATTTACTCTTAAATATAAAGAAAATAGCAGGCTTTTTTGTTTGTCTGTGTTATTATACTCATGTTTGACATGAACCCTCACAATGACGTCGATTACGGATGATTATAAAGATTTTATTGATGCATGAGGTTTATTTTTCTACAAGATTAAGTCATCGAGTTTTTTCCCAGTTTAATAGTTATATGATTTCAGCTGGTCTACAAAATGAAAAGGCAGTGAATATGGCGTCATTTTAGATTTATTCAGGTAATCCATCTTTAAAAACACACATTTTTATGTTTCACTTTTCTTTTAAATATGAAAGTTAAACAATCTTCTTTGTCTGCAAATAATTTATTACTTTTTTGACAGTATTTACTCTGCTAGAAATCCAAAGAGGGAAAACAGTAGTAGCACAAGAGGATGTTTATTAAGAAATATAAGTAACATCCAGTGAGATTGTATTTAAGCTACCAGAATCACATATTGCGCGAGCTGAGAGGCCAGGAGATCAAGGACAAACAAACGAAAATAAACCACCCGAGCATTATTCAAGTTCAATGGTAAATCTCTGCAATCATTGTAATGCATCTCTAATTTAATATTGTCAGATATGAGAACATTTTAATTTCTATTGTCATAACGGCCTCATTTTCCTACCAAAAGTGCACAGTGAATAATCAACTAAAAGAACTGCTTCTTAATAGCTAAATTTTGTCCAACGCCTAAGGTAATATAATATCGCAATGGCGTTCGCATCTTTTCAGCAATAAGGAAGGACATTCAAGCTAAAGGTCCATTTAAAAAAAAATACAAGTTCGAATTCACCATTTCACTTAATTCAAGGTTTATTTGGAAATACTGACCAGCGCAGCAGGCATAGCCTGCTAGTATTAGCATATTTCTAATCATTTATTTACAATTGATAGTAATTTTATCGCGAAAAAAAATCTTCGTGCGTGTGTGTGGGTCCCCTACCCTTACACACACCAAGATTTTTTTGCAGTTAACTTGCTCTATTTTTATTATTTTTTTAATACGTAAATTCTAAACAATTAAAAGTTATACAAGTAATAAACAACAACATTTGAAACTTCTTATGGAAATTCTATCAGACATTGTTATTCTTTGTATTAAAAAAATATTTGTTTGATCCAACAGCGAGTAATTGCGTTGTCAGTATACAGATGATGGCTACTTGTGAAGGGGCTCCCAACAGAATAGGTTATCACTTACCCTATAACGTACAGACATTGGCAACACCTAGGAACATCCATGCTCACTCGGAATTTGGACTCGGGCCCCTTTGGCATTGAAGGCTAACATGCTAACCTCTTTACCATAAAAAAATGCCTTAGCACTGCATTGAAAATTGTTCATACTGAAAAGTATTAGTATTGACCGAAAAGAGCTAGTACAGGGCTCCCAAATGGTTCGTCAACTGAATACCAATAAATTTTAACAGAAAATTTTATGGTAGGTTTGTGCTAGAATTAACTTTCAAAGGTGATTCCGGGGCGGTTTGTAAGAAAAATCTAAAAAGAAAATTTTTCTAAAATAATATTGGTATTCAGTTGGCGGACCATTTGAGAGCCCTGCTAGTACTATTAAAATTGACGTATATACACTGATTAATTCATTATTTGAAATATTATATTCATCTGTACATTTTATTTTGTTATTTGAAATTATCAACATATATACACTTTATACATTGATTAATGTTTCTTTAAAATATCTGTATAGTACCTGAAAATTGAATAGTTTATGCTATGCATCAATTACTTTTTTTAGAGCTTAATTAAGCATACAGAAAGATTTAATAAAACTATAAAGTTTGAAAGTATTTACTTTTAATATTGATGCATGTTTTGTTTTTCATCCTTTCTTGAAGAATTATTTACATATCCGAAACGACCGGCAGTTTGTTCGATTCACTAGCTCCTGAGGCAAGTACGTTACTGAGTAACTGCCAGTTACAGTGATTCCGGGATCGCGTCTTTCACCATGACTAGTTGCTTTGAAACATCATAGTTTGTAGCCAATGGCATTTCAGATATAAGTTTGTACTTATGGATTGGCAACAGGATTATGCAAAACAACTGCTGGTTTGTTGTATAAATGTCTGGACGGTTTGTGGATCTGTAGCTTTTTGTCATTTTTGTACGTACATCATTATCTTCATCATGTAGCTGCATTTAAATATTATTTTTAGTTTCTTTTAAGTTAACGGCGAAGTAATGCTGTTTAAGTGTAAAGTGTAATATTATATAATCTCACTTATAATCAGGGTGGCTGGCTTTTAGCCAGGCCAAAAAAAGCCGGCCGGCTTTTTTTGGTTTTAACCACTTAAAAAAAGCCGGCTTTTATTAGAAGAAGTCAGTTTTTATTTTTTAAAGTTGGTTTACAGTAAATTTGTTTTAAATTTGGATCAATTAATTTTTAATACATTTATAAATATTTTCTACTAAAAAAAGAATAGACTTCTATTAAATTTTATCAAATAAATAAGTCTTTATAACTTCTAGAAGACAACTGTGAACGCATTATATCTGAAAAAAAAAAAAAAATATATATATATATATAAACATTGAAAAGGATATATGTTAGGCTCCAAACTGGTGTTTTGAAATTCTATATTATATAGCTCCACATATACTACACATTTTAAAGATTATATTTAATTAAAACTGTTCTTAACTGCTCTGCTCAACAAGCACAAAATGTTTTGACACATTTACAAATTCATTTTTTAACGAAAAGATGTAAAATTCGAAAGCCTGACCATGAAACATGAAAGCGATTTGGAATCGAACTGTGTTTTCCATTTTTTGATCCATCAATTACCTATTGAGCTATAAAGAGATTTTGATCACGGGACAAACACGTTTTTTCCCCCTTTTCTGAGTGGTTTCTTCTTTCGTGTGGAAATTCAGTTCAAAACGCTCACTTTGACACTATTTTCTGAAAAATCTATTGCGTTTGAAAAAACAGAAAAACAGTGCAATTACATAGTTTCTGAACAACAACATCTGCTAGTTTCATGCATTTCTGAACAAAAATAAATTAAAACTTAGGTCAGAAAGTTGCCATTTTGGATTTAACAGCCTTAATGACAAAATATAACATATCAAAATGGAAACGAGAAATTAGAAAAGATGTTTTATTTGAGGAGAGTGGTACATAAGTTTATAAAAAATAGAGCATTTAAACAACAACAAAAAAAAAATCTCAAAATAAAATTTTGAAAAGCTTGTTGCTGCGCATATTCATGCATATGCTATTCATAATGTTTTTAATAGTGAGAAATGGTGGTATTTATTAATATGACTATATATAATTTTAAATGTTTGCTAGAAATAAAATAAGACTTGTATATTAATAGCTCTTAAAATTAAGTAATAAAACATAACTAAGTAACCATTGTCCTCTTTAATTTTATAAAGCAGTAAAAATAAAAAAATTGGCAGTTGGTATGGCCCTTTTAAAATTTAGCAGACATATTTGCAATTCTGAATACAAATCACTAGCAAAATCATCTAAGTTTTATTCCAGTATTATGTTCTCATTATTGAGAAATTGGGTTACTTATTAAACTGTAAATCAATTAAATGTCATTAAAACTAATTATAAAAACACTTTAAAATGTGTAGTTTATAATTACAATGCTTTATTGTATAAAAGCCAATTATGGCCAAAAAAAGCCAATTTTGGCCAAAAAAAGGCGGTTAAAACCAATAAAAGCCACCGGCCTGGCTTTTTTAAATTTTAGCCGGCTTTTTTGGAACCCTGCTTATAATAAATATTTCTTTTATGAAACTGGTGTTTTAAATCAAGTCTTCCACATCAACCACTGCAACTCTGTTCAGCCATGTTTTCACAAGCTGACAGTTTATTTTATAACCTGACTATTAACTAATTAGAGCGGCATATATTTTCACAACTCTTTTAAACTTGAGTCAAATCCATCTATTATCTTATCATAATCGTAATCAAAAGATCGTTCAACACTGAATATGATTGAATCCTCTAATAGTTCTTGACCTAGAGATGAACGCAAGCGGTTATTTATAATTTTAAATGTTGAGAACATTCGTTCACAAGACATTTGAGTGCATGATAAAGTCAATATGTTCTTATAAGCTATGCAGAAGGTTGTATAAATACGACTATAGGCATTCAACTGGCACAATAATTCTAACGCACAAGCTAATCACTTTTTACGTTTCTTATTAACTCTACAGCAATTCCTGTCATCTTTAAGGAGTTGATCTGAATCGCTCATTTCTTTACTGTATGCGGCTGAGGGCTTGCTATGTCGAGATTGTTGCTGCAATAGTGACTGATTATAATCAGCAGAGAGCGGGGAAAATTGCAGCAACCCTTTTCTGATACCTTCTTTCCTGACTTTCGCCAAGCCAGACAGAGTACTAAGAGCTTCTTCAGAAAGTTCAATTAGCAATTTAACACCACTGAAGCGGCGAGGATCGAGCCAAGCAACGTCTTTCATGAGCAATTTTTTTTTCTAATAAATCACGCACTCAGCTGCTGAATAACTATGTTTATTATGATGACATTACTTCAAATACTTCTGATGATGACCCGATAATACTTTTTTCCTCATCGTGAGTCCTCACCGCATCGATGTTTCGCTATAGATATTCTCTTTTCCAGCAGAAATTCTCTCAATTTCAATGGAGTAATCCTTTTCTATTAGTTGCTTCTGACGATGTTCCGTAAATTCAGAAGCATTTTCAGAACCATATCAAAATTATTTCTTCTGTGTCTCAGATTGAATCTCAGAGTTTGGATTTTGTTAGCAGCAGTTAAGTAATCCAAGCTGCTTATCTGCAGATACTTCAATGTGGGATTAGATATATTGAATAGGGCACGAAAAATAGTTCTATTAATACAGGGTTATTTCAAAACTATATGTCAGAAATGTAAAGGCAGGTAGAGGGGACCTAAATAAGCAGATTTCATACAGAAATGTGGGTGCAGAAATGTAGCGTTGAGGCAATAGAGGGCGCTGTTGAGTTCGGTGGATGAAAGCGCTTTGCTGACTTGAATCGACATTCACTGAATGAATTTCGAGCAACATGCATCATTACACCAACGTGTAGCTTGCCGATATGCATTTCATGTATGGGGCTGCACAAGAAAATGGCTCACACCCAATGCAACTCCAACGGCTATTGAGCTTGACGAAGGACTATCCTCTGCTGTGCGTAATACTACTTCCTCCGCTGCAGGAATTCTGCGATATCTTCCTGTGTCCATATCACGCCTCGAATCATAACATGATACACTCGCACTCAACTCCCGATGAAGATGCTCAATTGTTTGGCGACCCTCCAGATTCCTACCTGGGAATTGTATCATTCCATATACTTCCTTTGAGCAGCCATTCCATTTCCTTGCACAGTCCCATACTAGAATTGCATATCGGTAAGCTCTGCATTGGTTTAATGATGCATGTTGCTCAATGCAGAGAACATCGATTCAAGCCAGCAAAGTGCTTTTATCCACTGAATTCAACAGCACCCTCTACTGCCTCAAAGCTGCATTTCCGCACCTACATTCCAATACGAAATCTGCTTACTTAGGTACCTTTTCCCTGCCTTTACATTTCTGACTTATAGTTTTGAAACACCCTGTATATACAGAAATGCACCAAATATCAAACAATATTTTTTCCGAAAAAGGTATATGTGACGAGATATCGTCCATTTTGGTTATTCTTGTAGGGCCTTAGACAATGTTAAAACCTTATGTCAATTTTTAAAGTGCTTTGAAGATTCCTCAAACATGCTAATAAAAGCTTGATCATTAGTCCACCACTTAGTAGCGTTTAAAAAAAAATCAGCATAGGAGTTTATATCCACCTACAAACTCCAAATTCACTGAAATCCATATTTGCATTCATTTATATGACTAAGAGATAAACACGGTTGTAGTTTGCAATAAGCGCAATAAGTCCTTTGTGAATTTGCAACATTCTGTTGCATCTGTTTTATGCAATTTAGCACATGTGCATAACATTACACATGCTATATATTTGTATTGTCCTTTTTCAGTTGTGCCTGCAGACCTTAATTTCTTCCACTCACACTTACTGCACCAATAAAAACTGCCAACTATTTGTGAAGAAGAGAGAGTTTAAACTTTTTAAGTTCTTTTTTTAGCTGGAGATATACAGAGCCTCCCCTGTTGTTTTATGGGTACCAACCAATTTTAAAAAGGCTAACCTTCAGTTTACCGTGCAGCACATAATGAAGAGAAAGTACCAACTATTCAATTACGATACATCTTGTGTGGAATCTACTTCAGTATTGAATGAACGTGGTTGTCTCACTTCATCGAAAATGTTAATTTGGATCTCAATGGTGAGATGAGTAATTAACTTATTTATAAATGGCTTGGACAGAAATGCAATAAACGACTCTTCCATGGCACTTAGGATTTTCATTTTTGTTCTTCTTTCTGCTATTCTAGTCTTCTTCATACTTTCTGAAAAAAGAATTCTTAGTTTCTCTTCATGGCCGGGCTACATAAAAAAATTACTGTGGTTAAACATCACTATTATTCAAGTCTGCAACTGCTTCCTCTTTCCTCTGTAAACTAATCCTTGCATCCCAAGAAATAGGACAGTGTCAATGATGCGAGTTAGAACTTTTATAAATGTATCAACTTCAGTCTTTCGTTTATGCATGATGTCCATTTTTATGAGAGTCCCAACATCTGCATTGTTCTTGGACATCAGAAAAATTATCGATGCATTTTCAGGCACTTTCAAGATTTAGTGAACAGCTAGATCTTTATAAATATTTTTTACATTGACTTTATGTCCAAGGACAAATGTATTCAGGTTATCAGCATTAAAAAGGACAAACTGAATAGAACATCTTGTTATATTCTAATCAATAAAGCCACTTTCACTGTTCAACATTGTTACCTTGTGAATTGTGATACAGTACAGGACCTATTATCTGGAATCCTCGGGACCGAAGGCTTTCCGGATTTTGGAAATTTCCGGATTTCAGGTCCTCCCGAATTTCACGTTTTTTCTGCGATCCTTTGCCGAAATGTGTTTTTTTTTTTTTTTTTTTTTTTTTTTCATGAACCTTTGATGAAATTAGCGTTTTTTCGTGATCATTTGACAAAAATTGCGTTTTTTCGTGATTCTTTGAAAGAAAATCTCATTTTTTTACAAAATTCGTGTTTTTTTTCTGCGATTCTATCACAAAATTAGCGGGTTTTTTTTTCACGATTCTTTGACGAAATTAGCGATTTTTTCCACGAACGATTGGCGTAATTGATTTTTTTCGGCGACCATTTGTCAAAATTCGCGATATTTTTTTATGTCCGAATTTTCTAAGACCAATTTTTTTAAATTTTTGGAAAATTCAGAACAGAATCAATCACTCCTAGTGAAGTATCTGACAATTTTCTTTTTTTTTTAACTAATCTTAATATAAATTAATTTTATACTAAAATTGGAGAGAAAAATGATTTTTTCCCAAATGTAAGGGGGGGGGGGGGTGTCCGTGTTCCCCCGCACCTGAAAATTAGTGGTTACACATTGAAAGACAATGGATTGAAAGAAAATAAAAATCTGTAAAATTTTCAGAAATTTTCAAAATTTTAGTAAAAATATACAAATTTAGAAAATTTTCAAACAATTTTTTTCCCGGATTTCAGAATTCCGGATAATGGGTCCTATACTGCACTACTATATTTTAAAGGGTTTGCAGAAAGTAGGGTTAATACCTGTACTTTCACACAGCTGAGTGGGATGATTCTTCATAAAGACAAGTTTTTCCAGAAGTGTGACTTCGGGGAGGGTTTCACAAAATGAGAATTTTTTCAGAACATGCACATCTCAATGTTGTTAATTTTACTGTTGTCGTCAAACACATCGGCATCAACATCGGTAATGTCAAATAATTGCTTTTTCGTAAGCTTTTATTTTCATGTGTCTCCTGGCATTTTTTCTAAGGAGTTAGAAATATGAGGTTCATTTATTGTATTATTTTTAATTTTAATTATATTTTTATTTAGAGCATATAAAAATAAGAAAATATAGGCCATAAGGCCTTTTGTCCTCTCCTTTCACTGAGTGCATTCTACCAACCCAGTGATTCGGATGTTTCATAAATCCACTTTCTGCACAATTCTTATGCATCCAGTCACTCTATTTTTGAATTAAATGGAAGATAAATAATGGAATAGCGATCACTGTAGAAACTTTGAAATATTGCACTGGTATCTTTTTAGGGTTTCGTTCATCTCACGAAACCCTATTCGTCTCGCTCCTCTGTCTGTCCGTCACAGAGCCCGTTCTCAGAAACTATACATGTTGGAGACATGAAATTTTGGGTACTTATAGCTGAACACCTCACAACATACGACAAATCATAAAATTTTGAAAAAGTCGTACATTTAACCCTTTGGGCTCCCGCATGTGTATTTTAAACAATTCCTTCTAAGTGAGCTCCTAATTATGTTGGAGACATGAAATTTTGGGTACTTATAGCTGAACACCTCACATTACACAACAAATGATAAAATTTTGAAAAAGTCGTATATTTAACCCTTTGCGCTCCCACATGCGTATTTAAAACAATTCTAAGTGAACCCTAATTATGTTGCAGGAGTGAAATTTTGCATACTTATAGCTGAATACCTCACATCAAACGACAAATCATAAAATTTTGAAAAAGTCGTACATTTAACCCTTTGGGCTCCCACATGTGTAATTTAAACAATTCTTTCTAAGTGAACCCTAATTAGGTTGGAGGAGTGAGATTTTGCATACTTATAGCTGAATACCTCACATCAAACGACAAACCATAAAATTTTGAATTTGAAAATGTCGTACATTTAACCCTTCGGGCTCCCACATGCGTATTTTAAACAATTCTTTCTAAGTGAAGGGGTTGGAGGACTAATTAGGACTAATTAGGTTGGAGGCGTGAAATTTTGCATACCTATAGCTGAACACCATCATGCGACAAATCATAAAAAATTGGAAAAGTCGTACATTTAACCCTTTGGGCTCCCACATGCTTTTTTTAAGCAATTCTTTCTAACTGAGCCCCTTATTAAATTGGAGATTTGAAATTTTGCATACTTATAGCAGAACACCTGAGGCCAGGCGACAAATCATAAATTTTGAAAAAGTCTTTAGTTTAACCCTTTGAGCTACCACATATGTATTTTAAGCAATTCTTTCTAACAGAGCCCCTAATTAAGTTGGAGACATGAATTTTTGCATACGTATAGCTGAATACCTCAGAACACATGACAAATCATAAAATTTTCTAAAAGTCTTATATTATTTACTCCTCCGTGTTCTAACTTGTGTATTTTAAGCAATTTTTCTAACCTCCGCCCTTTTCACCCGGGGAGCACTTTTCCAACTTTTGCCGACACCCCTTTGACCATTCTTTCATATTATGCACCATAGCCTTACATATTTTAGTTCCACTTTTTACCAATAGGGGCGCCTACTTATCTCAGGTGCTATGGGCCCAATCCCCTCGACTAATATATCTACGGATAGTATGTAAAACGGAGTTTCGTTCGGATAGAGGTTTGTTTAGAATAGAGTGCGCCCCTGGTTGCGAAATGTGGAACTAACAGATTTATCAAAAGGATAAAGTGTTTTTTTAGGGTTTCGTTCATCTGACGAAACCCTATTCGTCTCGCTCCTCTGTCTGTCTGTCTGTCCGTCACAGAGCCCGTTCTCAGAAACTATACATGTTGGAGACATGAAATTTAGGGTACTATAGCTGAACACCTCACATCATACGACAAATCATAAAATTTTGAAAAAGTCGTACATTTAACCCTTTGGGCTCCTGCATGTGTATTTTAAACAACTCTTTCTAAGTGAGCTCCTAATTATGTTGGAGACATGAAATTTTGGGTACCTATAGCTGAACACCTCACATCATACGACAAATGATAAAATTTTGGAAAAGTCGTACATTTAACCCTTTAGGGTCCCACATGTGTATTTTAAACAATTCTTTCTAAGTGATCTCCCAATTAGTTTGGAGACGTGCAATTTTGCATACTTATAGCTGAACACCTCACATCAAACGACAAATCATAAAATTTTGAAAATGTCGTACATTTAACCCTTTGTGCTCCCACATGTGCATTTTAAACAATTCTTTCTAAGTGAGCCCCTATTTAGGTTGGAGGCGTGAAATTTTGCATACTTATAACTCAACACCTCTGATCTCACGTCAAATAATAAATTTTGAAAAAGTTTTATGTTTAACCCTTTCAACTCCAGCTTGTGTATTTTAAGCCATTCTTTCTAACTGAGCCCCTAATTAAATTGGAGATTTGGAATTTTGCATACTTATTGCAGAACACCTGAGGCCAGGCGACAAATCATAAAATCTTGAAAAAGTCTTACATTTAACCCTTTGAGCTACCACATATTTATTTGAAGCAATTCTTTCTAAGAGATAATTCTTTCCTAATTAATTTGGTGACATGAAATTTTGCATATGTATAGCTGAATGTCTCAGACCACACGACAAATCATAAAATTTTCAAAAAGTCTTTTATTATTTACCCCTCTGGGCTCTAACTTGTGTATTTTAAGCAATTTTTCTAACCTCCGCCCTTTTAACCCGGGGAGAAATTTTCCAACTTTTGCCGACACCCCTTTGACCATTCTTTCATATTATGCACCATAGCCTTATATATTTTAGTTCCATTTTTTTTTCCGCCAGGTGCGCCTACTTATCTTGGGTGCTATGGGCCCAATCCCCTCCATTAATATATCTACGGATAGTATGTAAAACGGATTTTCGTTCGGATACAG
This sequence comes from Maratus speciosus, assembly GCA_963932465.1. Lineage (NCBI taxonomy): Eukaryota > Metazoa > Arthropoda > Arachnida > Araneae > Salticidae > Maratus > Maratus speciosus. The sequence continues at coordinate 42,405,158 of OZ010792.1, forward strand.
GTTTGTTTAGAATCAAGTGCACCCCCTGGTTGTAAAATGTGGAACTAACAGATATTTCAAAAGGATAAAGTGTTTTGAAAGGAATATTAAACGAAACCCTCTGTGTGATCTGTGATCACACTTACCCACTTGTTTTACTATGCAAACAACTTCCCTCCCTTCACCGATCGCATGTGTTTTTTACTTTTTCTGCTATCTTTCTGTGCTTCTATAGAAAATGAGTAATTTGCATAGATCTTCCAAAGATTGCTGATGGGAGAGGAAAAGGAAGAATTAGAAATTAACTAATCAAAAGGAAAAAAAAGTGCTTCAACGCCCCCCCCCCCCCCCCCCCCCCCACCTTAAAAAAAATGTATAATAACTTAATTTTTTTCTTTTAATTTTATCGGAAAAAAAAATATATTGTTTTGGCTCACTACGCCCGTTTGGCCCACCCGGCGATTGCAGGGTAAGCCAGTCTGCCTCTGACGCTGTTTAAAAGTTCAAAACCTTGTCATGTGAGATGAGCTCAATCAAAAATGTTAAGAGCTTAAGTGCTCATGTACAGTTAACTTAACATTGAATGTTATAGCTTCAATTTAGAACTATTACTTCACAGCTGCATTAACAAAACATAAGTAATTGTGCACATACCTAATTAAACTCTCTTAACATAATACTTGCTGTCTTAGAAACATATTTCTATATACTCACAGACTTAGAATCATATTCGCTGTCTGTAAAAAAAACACTCTCTCAGAAAGTGGAGTCACAAGCTCCCGTATAGGAAAACCCGCTATTCGCTACAGCTTGAGTGTAGGCGCCGCCTTATGCAACCTTTGTGATTCTGCATAGCCGAGTTTGGCTAGGCTTGTAACAAGAGCACTAGCTCATCATTGGCCCTGGCTGGTACACAACCCTAGCATGCCACGTTCCCATGGTGGAAACCAGATATTGAGAAGGAACTCACCTTTTAGCAAATTGTAAATTTCTTCAAGATTTGTTGTCAGCTTTCTTGTCGATTCTAGATAAGCTGGCTCCAAAAGTTATCAAACTTGGTTATTAAAGTATCCAGTTGTGCGGACCTCGATCTTCGATGAACAATTATTTATATGGCACTTAATTGTATCTAGACACAATACTTTTTTCAAGTAAACACATAAAGAGTACAATAATAATATTCTGAAGGTATAGTAAAAAGCACAAATTAATAAAAACAATTATACATAATTACTAAAAATATTTTAAATAAATAATACATTTTGTATATGAATTAGTGCTTTTGCTGAAAATAAAAATGTGGGGTGCAAGTAACCAACAGAATTCATTAACAACTTTGTCAATAGAAGGAATGAACCCAAAACACAAACAAGAGATTTCAAATAATTAAGTTCAGAGTTAAGATTAGCCAGATTGGACCACATGGAAAGGGCACAATAAACAAAGCAGCAATTTTTTGTTCAGGAGGAGCGAACATGGGGATGAAAAGAAACAAAGATTTTCTGAAGACAGTGGTTAAGAATTGGTTCTTGTGTTTAGAAAATGAAACATTAAGAAAAGGAATAGAGTAATTGTTTTCAACTTCGAGAATGAACTGAATACAAGGGCCCATCGAATTAACCAGTGATAGTAAACTAGAAATATCAACATCTTAAACCTTTGTTTTGGTTTTTCATATGTTGATCTTAGGTTCTAATGCCAGAGTTTATTTTATTTTATTTATTTATTTATTTTTTTTTTTTTTTTGGTGTGTGTTAAACACTGTTCAAAACAGATCTGCAGTGTTTATTTCCTTTTTATTTTAGGGTGATCAAGAAAAAATTCTAGTTTAATTATCCAATGCCAGTTTCTCTGTGCTTTTTTATTACTTAAAAGATTTTATAACAAACAGGAGTACAATTTTGCAATTCTGATCATGAAAATACTTTATAACAATACATTTGCATGTGAAAACTTTTTACATGATGTAGAAAGTAAAAAAAAAAAAAAAAAAAAAAAAAAAAAATTAAAAAATGACCCAGAAATCAATGAAACACTAACAGAAGGGGCAAAGAATAGACAATACAGGTTTACTACAAATAATGTTACTTACTTTAACGTTTTTGATAAAAGGCTGAATTTTTGTGGTTCAAGTTTATCTTCTAAGCTTTGTATCTGGAAGGGCTTAGGAATAACTTTGGATTTATCAAATGCATCTGTAAGTAAAATATTAGCAATTACTTTATTTACAAGTACATACATGCCAACTTCTTATGGTAAAAATAATAAAGATCAGGACAGAAAGAAAATACAGAAAGATTTTTAATTAAAATCAATAACTTATTATATATAACAGTAATAAAGAAAAAAATATATATAAATAAATTTATCTTTTCTGTTGTTTTTATACATCAATTTTATAGTCTTTAAATAAAGAGCAAAATAATTTAGTAGCAAAAATTGCAGAGGAAGCAAAATAATATATTACACTTTAATTATTTTAACACAAACAACTGATTGGTAAATAAATCATATGAGTAGTAATTTTTCCAACCGAATGAAAATATGGCTTGGCTAGGACTCGAATCCAGAACCTTTGGCTTTAATTGCCAATGCTCTTCCAGTTGAGCTATCTGGATGACATCCCAGCCAACACAATATTTATTAAGAAATCATTTGGTATCTGGTTTCACCTAGCTGGAAAAATTACTAATCATATGATTTATTTACCAATCAGTTGAATGTTAAAATAATTAAAGCGTAGCTATGCATCCTCAGTTTATTGGAGTTTCTTTACCTGTAGTTTATTGTCAAGCTGCTTCAAATAACAGACCAGATGTCATTATCTAATGGTTTCTGAGTGAATATTGTGTTGGCTGGGATGTTGTCCAGATAGCTCAACTGGAAGAGCATTGGCAATTAAAGCCAAAGGTTCTGGATTCGAGTCTCAGCCAGGCAACATTTTCACTCAGTTTGAAAAAATTATTGCTCAAAATAATATATTTAGGGTTCATACAGACTTAAGAAGAAAAAAATCCAAGGAGTTTAGAAAAATTCTAAGGAGTACAAGAATTTTAAATAACTTTTAATAGCTCCTTTAGAAAGAAAAGAGATTTTATTCTATTAAAATCTAATGGCTACTGCTAAAATCTGCCAGTATTTACAATATATTGCTTAGTGATTTCATGAATTTGAATATAAAATTGCTAGCTAACTACTTTATGCAGAAACCAATGTTAATCTATATAGAGACCAGTCTTATCTCAAATGCTCATCATGTATCACAAGCACCTAGATATTAAAACTAAATTTTGAAGGAAAAACCAATTGGCACATAAAAAATAAATAAATACTATAATAATAATAAAAAGAAAGAAAGAAAATTTCTTTTATTTTTTTAAGAATGGTAGTAATAACTTGAACTTTACTTTTGTACTCATTAGAAATTTTTTATTTTATTTCTTCCAACAGCTAATCTCTTTTATGCCACATATGCTTAACTCATTTTATCCTAGCGTTACATTAATGCAACACTAATAGTGACAATTTAATAATTTTTTTTTAAACCACCTTCAATAATTTAATCTTTATGCTTCTATATTTTTCTATTTTCTTCATAAACTAAATAAATTATCTGTGGCACCTGTTTTCCTAGATTATTTTTATAAAGAGAAAACACACTAAATTCAAACTTTTATTTATAACCACAGATCATGGCGCATAAATGATAAGTTTATTTTTTTCAAAAATAAATAAATACCTTGTTATATACTCTTTTAAATGTGATACAATTAAGCTTCATAAGTAGAACAATCGGAGGACGGTAGTAGTGGCATGATAAAATCGACTTCAATATATGCAAAACGAGCATCAGGTTCAGGGAATGGGCCAATTGGTGATTTGGTATTTTGAAAGATTGTAGCTTTTTGTCATTTCGTACAGCTATGAACCACAGATTTTATGTTCTTACGCATGCCAGGCCGAACAAATCATTTGGAGATTAAGGTCTGCATAAAAAATGAAATTTCTACCTTATAGCAATTGTCTGAATTTTTTTTATGGAACAGTAAACGACAAATACAGTATAGAACCACATATCTGGAATGGTTGGGGTCAGATTGTATTCCGGATAACTGGTTGGGCATTAAAGCAACATCCATTTGATCAGATTGTTAGAATATATGTGGCTGTGCCATTTATTCGGATTTCAAATTGACTATTAGATTATACAAATTAAGATTCAGTTCAAACAAGATCAAAAGTTAATTGGAGTTTGAAAGAAGACAATTTATGGGAATACCTTAGAAACAAAAATTCTTGTTTCCTTTGCATAAAAATCGAAATGTCGAATATCTAACTAAATATGCCTCTATTTCAAGTACTAGGTGTTGGCATCAAGTTATATTATGCATATTGTACTGTATCAAGCAATGCACATGTCAAACTGGCACTGTATGGCACTTCTTTTCTGAAAAGATTCTGAAATCAATGAATTGGAAATATCATTCTGGATAACTGGTTCCATACTGTAATTCATGTTCATAAGTTGAACAATTGCTATGAGCTTTATTTAATTTACAGGAATAAAATGTCATTTGTGCCCCGGAGAGTTGCATTAAAGATCCACCAACTGCAACATTGCTAGCATTGACCCATAAACTTCTGGGCACCAGGAACAGGAATTCTTAATAATGTAGTTCGAGCTACAGCTTCTTTTGAAGCAGGGAAGGAAAGAATGACTTCATCATTCCATTGCAATTGCTCACTTTTGTTAGTATTGGATAGTGCTGTAAAAGTAACGACTAAATGAATACCCGTATGATGTCGTTACTTTCAAACTCGCTACCCGTTAGAAAGTATTCGTTACTCGTTACTTTCGTTACTGTTCAAAAACCGGGTATTAACAATCATCGTATGTACTACAAACCTGCAGCAATATCAAATCTAATTATATACCGCACATGACTCTTTTGAAGAATTCGTTACTATTTTAACGTAAAATATGTGCTGCCATCTGTACGTTAAAAATACATTTAATTTTCTACGTTTTAATGAAGAAAGGCAAACAAAATTAAAATACGATGCATAATTGAATATAACATGTCTAAATTGTATAATTTCTTACTTATGAAATAAGGAATAATCGGAGAAAGCAATTTAGGATGAGTAAAAGTTCAACAAATTTATACGAAAACTATGATAAATATAATTACACAGGCAAAATATTTTACAAACAAATTTACTTATTAATTTTACACTAAAAGTAATTATGTATTATGAAAATTTAATTTCTGGAATAATATGAAAATATTTAAATATATATATATTTAATTTCTTACGTGGTTATCCTATCAAATGACACTGTACTTCAGTCACATTATTATTTCTGAAATTATTGATTTATATTTAAAAATACTCTTTTTTCAAATATGAAATTTAAAAACATAGCAACAAAAATATTTGGCACAGAGATGGATACAGAAGTATCCATCTCTGTTGCAAGTAAAGGGAAAATACAGATTACTGTATAGACCCATCAGGAAACGAATAAAATGCGGATTCAACCAATAAAAAGCTTCAGATATGTTTTTGATTTCCTACCCTGACAGAGGACAATAACCATTTTTCCAAATGGTTAAAAAAAAATTAGAAAACAGTAATTCTGCTTTTTCAGAATTTAGTGTCACCCCCGATGAAAAAAAAAAAATATGTACATAAATATAGATAGTTCAGTTATAAGACTTAAAACACACGTGTTTATTTTATATAAAATGACGTGATCCGCATCCGCTGAAGAATTTCTTTCGTTATTTAAGAAATTCGACAAAAAAAAAAAAAAAAAAAAAAAAATGGCTATTTCATGATTCATATGCTTTCATTTGTTTGTAATTTTAATGTAGATACTTAAAATTAAGTTCAGTTTATAAAAACTTCATGTTTTATCAGAAGTTATTAACTTATATTTTTTCGAAACAGCAGGTATTTTAATTACCTTTTTTTTCAGTTTTTATGAGAAAATGGCAACAAAAAGATATAATTGGTACTTTCCAACTATTTTTCCTGTACTTTTACTTTCTACAGAAATGGAGTACTTGAGTTACAAAAATTAAACAAATGACATTTAAAACTACAAAAAAAAATAAAAAAATAAAAAAAATAAAATAAAATAAATAAATAAATTAATTAATATCTCAAAAATAAATCGAGATGCCGTTTTCAAACAAATTGCATTTAAAAGTACTTTTTTCCTTAATACGACGGTATAAAAATTGGAAATGTGCGATGCTTAGAAGTTAAAAAAAATGCGATAGAGATTATTCCGTACAATGATACCTCTGGTTTGTTTTACGGTTGGCTTATACAACGGGGCGTGTTTTTTTTTTTTTTTTTTGGAGACGACACTTTATTAGCTTAGCTGGAAGAAAGAAATAGCATACCGGAGGTTAAAAAAATTAAACGTTATCATAAAAACATTTTTACAAGCAATCTAAAAACTCGTCTTTATCAGAAAAAAAATTTTTTTTTTTTTTATTTAAAACATAAATACACGTACAAAGATATTTTTATAGGATAAAGAATGCACTGAAAGCAAACCTGTAAATTTTAGAACAGAATTTCTTGAAAATTTTTAGAATATTTAAAAGAAATGTGTTTTATTTTAGACTTTATCATCTTATCAACCAACAGTTTACGTCAATCGCATTATTATTTTAGAAATCTTTGATTTATGTTTTAAAATAATATTTTTTCCATTCTTTTTGGTTTTAATGAAGCACGCCTTTCAGATAATATATAGCCTGATTTTGAAAAAAAAAATTCTTTCAGATGGTACTGCAAGCTCAGGGTATAAAATAGCTATGCTTCTTTTTCTTTCCATAATGAAGGAATCAACAAGCCCCTACGAAATCAAAATCGTTTGAGATTTGAGAATAAATGATACTAACAGAATGATACGCATACACTGATACGTAAACAACTAACGCCGAAATATCAGAGTATGAATACAAATTCGCATCTTTTACCGCATCCGGCTATCTGCTCCATTCATGAATTATACAAACGCAAGCAGCGTTTGAAGTTAGTTTCATTTTGTTCGGCTACGTATTGACGCAGTAACGACTAACGAGTCGTATTTCGAAGTACCGATTCGGTATTTCGTATCTTAGAGAATACCCGTTACTTAGTAACGAATATGTGCGGTTTGCTACAGCTCTAGTATTGGAATGGAGATGATTTTTTCCTATTTTTGTATACTTCTAGGAATTAATGAGTGGGACTAAAATATGAGTAGCTTTGGGAATGCGATGTCAGTAAAAACCGAAATGACCTAATAGTGTCTTATTGATTTAAAGTAGGGGCTGGGGAAATTCTAGGATGTATTTAACGTGATTAGGTAAGGGTTCAATTACTGCAGCTGAAAGCTTGAATCCCAAGAATTGTGAATTGACCAAATTGACATTTATCAACATTAATACACAGAACATACTCTTTAAGTCTAGAAAATAACAACTCAAGAAGGTGCATATGTTCAATTTCATTATCTGATACAATTAGCAAGTCATCAACAAACGCATAAACAAATACAAAGTCACAAATTATATCATCAATAAAGCATTGAAAAGTAAGCGATGCATTGCAAAGGCCAAACTGCATGCATGTGCTTTGAAAAGTCCAAATGAAGTGCAAATCTCACAAGGAAGGTCTCCATACGGGCATATTCAGAAAAATCTGAAAAAATTACAGAGTGTTCTTCTCATGTGGATATATATGTTTATAAAAATTTTTTTGGCGGAACCTCCATAGAACGCTCGTAAAAAAATAATGAAAATTTCGTTTATTTGGCGATTTATCATCGGTTGGCGATGAAATGAAATTTAGAAAAATACTTTTATGTGTAGAATACTCTTTAAGATAAAAATGTTTCATATTGAACTTGTTTAAGTAAATTTAATGTAAATAACTTTAGCTTTTTCAGTTTTAGTGTGATTTAACTATAGTTTTGTCATATATATATATATATTTATAATGAAAATTAAATATCAAATTTTATGAATTAAAACAAAATTAAAATTGTTTCAATATCTCAAAATTAAGTCCAATTGAGCACTGCCGATTCAATTTTGTTGTTATGGAAACGATGAATTCTTTGATTTTGAAATGAATAACTGGTAAATGAATCTTGCCTTTATTTTGGAATACGCTTAAATATATGAAAGTATTTTTTATATATGAAATTGTTTTTAAAGTAATAAAATTAAATAACAAGCAACATAAATATGTAATACGAAAAAAAGTATTTATGAAACTCTCTCATTGTTTATGTTTAAATACATTAAATACTTTTACATGCATTCTAAAAATCAATTAACAAACAATTTTCAGGTGCATTAAAATCGTGTGTTTTTGGCGAGGAAAAGTACTGCTCGCCAAATCGCGTGACGCTTTCGTCTTTTCGAGCCAAATACTCGAAAGTATTTTATTTTTTTACAGACTTTCTACTGTAATTCCACCGCTAAATTTGTCTGATCCTTTATTACACACATAAGTAGTTTAATTGGTATTTTTTTTTCAAAATGTTCTGAATATGCCCAGTACGGAGACCTTCCTTGTCAGTTTTATGTACATCAGCAGGATTGATAAGAATTTGGTGGCATGCTTTTACAAGATCAATGTGACTGAAAATTTGCGATACAGAGTATAGGATATTTCTCTTTCACAGTTCGTGCATTTAGAGTATGATAATCAGCAACAGGTCTCTAATCAACAGATCTTTCCTTTGGCAGCATGTGCAAAGGTGAAGAGTAATTACTTTTAAAAAGGTCTCATAGGGACTGAGCTGTAGCATGTGCTGAAATTCAGCTTTGGCAATTTTTAATTCATCTGGAACTAACCATCTAGGATTAGTAGCGACTGTAGGCCCCTTAGTATTTATGATCCGGTAATTTTGTGATTTCAGGAAATTTAAGTAATAATTTACCATATATATTATTTACAAAATTAGGTTTCACAGAAAATAATTGCAAACACTTAACATAGCAGGAGATTTTAAATTAATGGTGGAATCTATAAGACGATGATCCAGTACATCAAGTTTTAAATTAAAATTATGCAAAAAATCAGCTCCTAAAATAGCACATGAAACATCACTAATATAAAATGCATAAGTAAAATTTGGCGTAAGCCTAAGTTAATGTTAATAATTTTGCGACCATGCACATAAATTTTGCTGCCAATAACAACACGAAAATTTTACAGAACAAGTATAAATTCTATTAGCAGCCACGAGGAAGGCATTAGATTCAGAGTGAATGAGAAAAGGCATACTTGTACTTCTGTCTCTAACGAAAAAGCGACGAGAATATGTTGGGGTAGAAATTCGTCGCAGCTACTTTTCATACTTCTGATTTTTCGAATATGAACAGGGTACAAGGCATTTCTTTGTTTTTTCCTGAAATCTATTGTGGTACCAACAAAATTTGGAATCCCTATGGTGGGATTGACAATGATAGCATTGTTGGTTACCACTCCTAGACACACTTCTGGAATGACAAAGTTGAATGACTTCTTGTCATAAAGCTTGGATTTCCTTCAGCAGCATATCAGCCACTGGTGGTGTCTGAGCATCGGTTGCAGATGTTCAAATCAAAACTGCACCTATATTTGATGGTGTAAATCTAAGATTCAATCACCAGTCTCTGCTGCTTTATCAGGAGTAATTTTGTCAATTGAAACTTTATAAGACTTTTTTTTAATTTAAAAACGCTGGTTAGTAAAATGTCTGGATTTTAGAGAATTCCAAATGCCTGGATTTGAGACTTTGTACTGTATTTATAAACTTAAGAAACAGGGAGAGAACAGAAAGAAGAAAGAAATGACGGAAAAAAACACAGAAAAAAAAAATATTAACTAAAAACAAAAAAATCAAAGGAGATAAAGAAAGAAAATATTATATTGGACTAGTTAAAAATTAGATTTAAAAATCTGAAATAACAAACCAAGAATTTTAATCCAAGATTATGCATATGCATCAGAACAACACATAGATAGACAGTTTATTCTGATTACATGTAAACTTGAATATTCTTAACCTTTTCAGAAAAAATAGGATAAAATAAAATTTTAAATATATATATATTATACTTATTCATTTATTTGTATTTTATTCAAACCAAGATAGATATTAGTATTTTTACATTATATGTAGGGTTGCAAGAAATAGAGGCTTTAACTGATTTTTATAAATTAGACTTACCTTTGTGTTTACTATATTCTTTTTCAATTTCACCAAGGAAACTTCTTTGGAAATTCTCATATTTCGAGGAATTACAATCCGGAAATTCACTCCCAAGCTTTAAAATAATTGATGGATCAAATACATAAATGGTAGCAGTATCATAAGACAAAGAGCTCAAAAGGCCTGGTAGCTTTTTACCATCTTCTGTTACACACTCAAGCAACTAAAAATAACATAGAATTTTATAAACAAAAATATGAATAATAAATCATTAAGACAATTTTTAAAAAGAAGACAATAAAAATATTAATGATCATGGTTTTTAAGTTTAAAATTTGTAGCCCATGGATTTGATCAAAATTTAAACCATTTTGATATTATATATAATATATATATAATTTTAACAGTTCAGTTTTTATTGTTGATTATAATTTTTATTACACAGTGTGTTTATTCATTAGAATAAACATAATTCCCATTTTAATTATGCTTTTTTACATGAAAGTGTACACAGACACAATGCTGTTCTATAAATATCTCAAATTCTGTGTTTTAAGTCATTATAAAATTTCATTTTTCCATCAATTTCATATTTAAGCTTCATAATCCAAGTTCAAAACATTTAATGAGTTATTGTTCAATAACTTACCAGATAAACAATTCCATTAAAGTTACATAATTTCAAAACTACTAGAATATCATAGTCATTATTAAAAAAAAATCAGACATATGTCTTCTTTTTTTCCCTAGCATAATCACTTAAATAAATAGGTATTAATTCATAGATTCATTTTAAATACATTTGAAAAACCTTAGTCAGTCATTTCAAGAACTATATGCCTGGTCTCTACTAGTCTGGTCTATATTTGATATTTATGTATCATTCAAGTTATTGCTCTATTCAAAATCTACCCTATATATATAAAATCCTAATGAAACGAATTTATGAAACGGAAGTATGAATCGACTGATTAAACAACTGATTATGTTTCATGGCAATTTCTCCTAAAATATGGAACACTTTGCAATGAAATTAACACCAAAAATCAATATTGATCCGCAGATTTCAAAACTGGTATTAAAATTTTTAAATTCGAATTAGTTTTTGAAATATTAATTTTTTTCTAATTTTATATACATTTTTCTAATGATGGCAACTCAAATTTTAATCAAACAGATATTTTTTTTCATATTTTAGAAAAGGTTATTTTAAATTAATTTGGCGACGAGTTTGGCCTCCCTTAAATGTATGCTAAGAAATGCATCATGTTACTTTTATTCATAATTCAATTTGTATTTCCTTATCATTTTATTTAATGCAAAACTTTCATTTAAAATTGAAACCTTTAAAATAAATGGCTTTTACTTCATTACTTCATATGCAACGCGGTACCCAATTGGTGCCAGAATGGCATTATTTTGCCTGACATAACCCGGCTATTGTTGCTTATTTACTAAAAAATGTTTATTTGTATTTATTTTATTTTTATTTACACAAAATGTTATAAATTCTTTTGTTCTATAGTTATTAATTATTTTTATTTATTTATTGTTATTTCATTTTAAAAATAACAGAAAATAATTTAAAAATACTTATGTAACAGGTATTTGAAAACGAGGTTTTCGCCAAATTGTCGTAAAAAAAAATCACGCCAAACCCGGTTCATATGTGACAATGCATCAAATCATGAGATTTAATTTCCATTTCAAAGCAAAGTTTTAATGTTATTACTTCTCCCGTCGACCAATTTCGCCAAATTATACAAATTGACATACTTTTTTATTTTAAATAACGAAAGAACAAATAAATTAGTATAACATTAATTAAAATACAAATAAAACGTCGAAATAAAAATCACTTGATGGCGTGAACATGTGTAACTTCCTTAAAGTCAAGTGAATGTGACATTTATGATCAACCATTATTGGCATTTAATCTTATAGTTTGGCGACAGATTTTTGGTCGATGGGATAACCAAGTAGCAGCGTTTTAATTTACCACTCGAAAAATAAAAAAATGCTAACTGGCGAGTTAAAAAAAAGCTATTGGCAAGATTTTCACCCGGCTAATATAAAAGTACCAGGAATTCTTTGCGATCACGGCAACTTTTATGTAGTTTTATTCGAAAAAATAATTTTGATTCTTTAATCAAAATGGAAACCTTTCTTATGAAAATCGAAGGAATCAGCCCATTGTTTATGACAGTTACATGACTTGGACTATTATAATATAAACGAAATAATGGCGATAGAATAATATTCGGCGACTTATCACACCTGTAGCTGGCTAACATTAAAGTACCAAAATGGCCGCCTGGAATATAAAAAGCGAAGGGATCCGCCTGGAGCTGTTGATGATAGTCACATGGCTTAGGCTATTATTATAGAGATTGTTTTCAATTCTAAAAACAGCACAAAGAATAAGATTTCCTAACAATTAAAAATTTATTTTCACGTGACTATTAAAAACAGAAAAAAAAAAAAAACTTTAAAATTATTATTAAATGAGTACATGTTAAAAGCAGGAAAATATTGAAAATTATGTCTTGAAAATTGTATTTACATGTGAATATTAAAAGGGAAAGGAAACTTTAAAATAATAAATACATTAATATGCGTTTAACCCTTTCACGGACAACGCACTTCTATTCGTAAAATCTTGAAATCAGTGAATGGCACCAGAATTTACAAACAAATTTCGAAATACAAAAATGCTTTTGTTCACTTACTTAATAAAAGGGAAATTTTCATCCTAATATTCTGGTGCTAATGTGGCATTTAAGAATTAAAATTAAGTGGTCCAAAAATGAACCACTGTCCTTGAAGGGGTTAAAGCAGCAAATTTTAGTAATTGTAGGAAATTGTATTATATCAATCGTTTTATAACGCGAGATACAAAGACTCTGTTTACTTAATTCATTTTATTTTAGCTTCTTTTCAAATGTTTAACTGATCTTCTTTAACCAAACATTAAAACAACGATTGGCTGTCTTAACAGCAACTGATTCTACCTTAAATTTTTTCAATCAAAGGGAATTGAATGGAAACCCGTTTACAGGGAGATCTCTACAGGTTTTTTCAGTATAGTTCAATCTTCTCTAATCTTTTTAAAACCGATCAGATTAGCGTGCTTTTAGATTCTGCAGTGTCTGAACGGGGGTTGACGAGCATAGCTTGCAGGGGGCAGAGCCCCCTAGTTTATATATAAATGGCTACCTGAAGTTTTCATAACACAGTAATACCTGCTACTTTATCCTGCTAAAATCTTAGCAAGCACACTGTCCCTTATAGTTGTATTTTATTCTTTACGTTGACCATAATTTTTTTCATTTAGGATAGGTTTCCATTGTATATAAATTTTATTACACTTTGAAACACAAATTCGCAGTAGAAATCTTTTTTCCTACTAAAGAGTTGTAAAAATTTATTGGTGAAACACTATACTTTTTCTTGTACACAAGAAATTAACTACAGCTCTTATATATAAAAATTGTAAATAAATATTTTTAACACTTCATACGATAGGCCGATTTTCTAATTTACTGTTATGCAGAAGAAAATAAATTTTCTTCTTAGATTTAAACATACAAAAAAAAAGTTTTAAATTAAAAAATACAGTCGAATCTTGATTTAACAATTGCAAAGATGGTCTTGAAAATCATCTATTAATTAATCAGCAGTTTCATTAAATTGAAAAAGTTTGTAATTAAAATTTTAAAAATTTACTTGCAGGTAACACAGTGAACTTCCATTATTGCAGACTTACGAAGAAGGCCCTTTTTTGTCTGCATTAAGTGATTTAAACATTTCAATGGTGTAAAATAATTTCTTGTGTTGAATAAAATGAATTCATTTTTTGACAAAAATTAAATAGGTTACCAACTTTTACCTTATCATCCTCCAGTTTTGCGACACACTCCAAAATTTAGTCTGTTACATCTTATTTTGATTGGTACCACGGGTGAACAGTTGTTATCAATTTTTTAACCTATTACGTTTTTGGTGGTGGAATATTTTCTTTTTCATCACCATTTTCCTGACAATTTCTTTACCTCTCAATAACCAAAGCAGTTTTTGAAAAAAATAATGTACAAAATCAGTTATAACTCTGCTTGATCAGTTTGGTAAAAATTGTATGCATTATCCAATTAATAGTACAAATTAAGCAATATTCTCAACATTAATTGCAAATGGAAAGTGATGGGAAAAATGAAATTGTCCTCATTAACTAGAGGTACATCTTAAGCAAAGATGCATTAAGAATAGACTACTGTATTTAATTAGATATTCCTTTTAGAACATTAAACACATAGCTTTTACTTTGAAGAAAAAAGAAACCTTTTATTGACAATTGCTTTGCTTTTTCCTTAAATGTAGCACACGCGACAAGAGTTTTCACTTGTTTAAAAAAACATCTTTATAGTAAAAGCCTAAGTCATGTGACTGTTATAAACAAATACGGGCTAACTGCTTCACTTTAGATATGCCAAGTGGCCATTTTTAATCAAAATTATTTTTTTAAATAAAACTGCATAAAATTTACATTTTTAGAAAGATTGTTTAAAAAATAATAATGTTTGAGAAATGTGTTACATTCAAATATATGTATTTTTTGAGATAACTTCAGTTGGAATAAAGTGGCAGCCCAATATCTCTTTCCACTGAAGCAAACACAAGAGATTCGTTCTGCAATTAACGAAAAAAAATATTAATTTATGTAGATAATCGTTAACAAAACAGAATGAATTTTGCAATGCAAAAATAATTTGTGGCTGTTACCCAATCAATGTTTTTGTACTGCTACTGGGCATAGCATTACACAAATGTATCATTAAAAGTTGTTATATATGCTTTAAAAGCCGATGATACATACAGTATGCCACCTTTGTCATTATGCATGTCCATACCATCCGTGTCTTTTAGGGTTAATATCTCGGCTAATTACTGACGATTTTTTAAAAAAAATCATTATCAACAATGCTTTATACTTCTGCAACGAAAAGTACCACCAACGCTCCTCAACACTTTTAGTGAATGCCCACAAATCGAAATTTGTGTGTAACGGAAAAATGTGTTTTTCTCAAAAACTATCTAATCTAGGATAATCGCTATAATTTAATTTTCCTGCAAGGTTTAAGTTAGTCTGCTACCTCTAATTTTTTCATAATTTTAGTTTGAATAAATTCAGAAATAGAAGGGGGAACATATTTTTGCACTACATTTTTGACGATATCTCTCAAACTGTAATACCTAAAATAAAAAAATGTATTTTTGAAATCAGCATTACGAAAGCTTTCACATGATATCTCACACAACATACAAAGAAAAGATTTTTTTCTTCAAATAGCTTAGTTAGCCCCTCTACATTTTCCTTAAATATATTTGTGAATGCTTAATAATCTGTAAATATGTGGGTCAATAGTCTTTATTACTTTCCTCAATTTGAACTTTCTGAACCACAATTTATGACTAAAATGACTGTGACAGACAGATACAGGAGTGATCTTATAATGATTCCATTTTTACTTTTAAAGTACGGAACCCTAAAAATTGGTAAATAATATAGAAGCAAACTAAAATACATTTATTAAACACATAATAAAAATGAATGATCATGATGTCAAATTCACTTGGTGTGATGTAGTAATCACATTTACTTTTTATTTGTAATACAGTATTCTTATCTTGCCCTTTTTAAATGATTTTCTTTCAACTTAAACATCATTCAAATCACTTTTTTTCTTTCCTTTTTGCCGAAAGTAACAGAACTTTGTAAGACAGCTTTTCCCCCTCATGATCTATTTTTAGAATTGGTGCGTATTGCAAATGATGACATCGCCCACGTCATATTGGGGTGTGTCTTCACTTGGCGAATTAAAAGCTTCATTCTGTCTCTGGAAAGTTTTGTTTTCTTTTCTCTATTTTCATACGATTTAATCATAATATGTAAATTTTAATTTAATGAATAGATTTAAATCAATTCTGGGTGCACTTTTGAAAACCCCGTTTATATAGTATATATACAAAATGCAGCCACTTTTTTAACAGATTTACGAAAGTTTTAATATGTATTTTTTGACAATGTTATTTGTCTTTTGGATTTCGGGCCGTTGCGCCTAATTCAAAGAGCGATTATTCGATCATGATGTTCTCTGGAATTTAATTTAATGCATGTTCGATTTTGGACTTTTTTATCTTCAAGACATTCTCTAAGAAAGGATTTTAACCAGTTTTAGCCAGCAATTCTTTATAGTCATGGAATTACTTCAAGTTTTTAATAATGCTACATGGAACGATTTTCTAATACGTACAGTGACCAGATTATATACTACCTCCTGCTTCACCTCTCTCCCTTCTCAAGAATAAAGTTGGATTTAATATGAATATGTGTCTTCATTGAACAAGCCTCTTGTGTCAACTGTTATCATTTAAGTAAGACCAATCCCTTATATTTTTACTGCAATAAGATTCGATCATCGGCAAAATGTTTATTCTTGGCACATTGACTCTCTATTTATCTTACGGCATTTAAGAGCTAATTAATTTTTGTCACATTTGGTATCTGTGATTTAAAAGAACATTCGGTGTTATTGCTTTTTTATTACAACGTAATGCTTTAAAAAAATAACTTAATGCCTGTATTTTTTTCGCTGTATTTTTTTGACGATTGATGCATTCTTTTTAAAGAAAATTTTTGTTCTCAAATAGAAGAACTGCTCTTTTTAATGGAATTTTGAAAATGTTTTAACATTATATTTGCCGTTGTTCTTTTTCACAATATTTTCTGTTCTTGTTATAAAAAGAAAACATAATTTTTTTTATCTTAGAAGAAATTTTGTTCCTGACTGAATTTTCTTTTGCATAAAATTTTGAAGATTTGCTACTTTTATAGAAATATACTGAAATAAATTCAAAGAAATTGCTTTAAAATTATTATTTTTAATATGGAATTTTAAGAAAATTATAATATTCTGCTGTTCTCAGATGGAACATTTTGCTGTTTTAACGGCTGAAGATCGATGCTTGACAGACGTCGTAATGAAAATTTTGCTCTCAAGTTCTATTTGTAATTCCACGATTTTAAATTTTTGAGCATAGTATAATTTAAAAAATTCCTTTACTGGTTTTCATTTTGAGTGTCTTGACAAAATTATTGCTATTTTTAAATTATTGAAGAATGAAATATTATTTTAAAGATCAAGAAATTTATTTATTTATTCTCTAATTCGTTTATTCTTATGGTGCATTAAAAGATATTTATATAATAGAAAATATTTAATGAATTTTCAAATTCTGAAATGAATTCTAAAAATTGTTCTCCGATTTTAAGAAAAAAATTATTTAACAAAAGGCTATGTTTTTTTTTGTTTTTTTATTGGGTTTTTAAATTTTATTTTATGACACTTATATATTGAAATAAATTATTTAATGAATTTGAAGATATATTATGAAAATTAAGATATTTATTGAAGCAAATTATTTTTTCCCCCTTGGAATCTGTGATAATTATTGAAGTTTAAATTATTTTACTGAAATTGTTCTCATCTATTACTTGCAAAGAAGCTGAAGTTCTTCATCAAATTCGTAGCTGTAATATATCCTGCATGATTTTTTGAAGTCTTCTCTGCTTTTAAAAATATCAATTTATGATTTTTACTCCAAAAATACCTTCAATAACTTTTTATATAAAAAAAATATATATATCTAACTTGCTTGTGCCACCTTCCACTTTTATCTCAAGATATTTTTGTCATTTAGTGCACGATTTGACTGCTAATATCGATTTTGGTGTTTGGTGAGTGCAGTGTTCTTTTACTAAGTTAAATTTCAAGAACTCTGTTTGTTATGCAAGAACTCTGTTTGTTATGATAACTCAGTGCTTCAATTTTCCAAGATTATGTGGTTTCATCAAAATTTAATGACATATTTTTTTACCTAAAGAAGAATTTAAAAAATTCATTCCCCTGTATCATCCTCATGACTGAAATAGTTTGATAAAATTTTATTCTACATGTCTGATTTAAAACTTTCTCATTCACATTTACTTACCTGCTGAAGTTGCCTTCAGGAGTGTTCTTATTAATCCATTTTTTGAAACGCTTCTCTGGTGTGTGAAAATGTTGTTCTGAAAGTACTAAAATTGTTAATACATACCTGCAAAAAAAAATTTCTGTCCCTGATGTACAGCAATCCCTTAAAGATTTGTGCTCCATTTTCAGCTTTGATGTTCCTGGCGAATTCTCAGTAATTTATGTAGTAAAATATCCATATTTTTTTCTGATTTTCTCCAGTGTGTTTTAGGAGTTATTTGTGAAGCCAAATCAATATCATATTTTATTTTTTCATAAACAATAGTTGTTCTTAAACTGATTGTGAAGATTTGTAAGTTGTGTGTTTTCGTAAGATTCGGTTTATTCTTTAATGGTGAAAGTGCTAGACTCCTCTGCTGTGGCAATCTAATTTTCTCAACATTTGACTCTTTATATTCAACTACAAAGTTAACCTTTTTTTAATTTCCCAGTCAACGTTTACTTGAGAATAGAAAATTTTCATCCTTATGTAGGGGTAAGCGGCAAAGTTTCATCCTCGCATTGAAAGTGTTTGACTTCTACATTATACCATATTCTACAACTATTTATAAAATTTACTGTTATTTGATCTACAGGAAATGTTTAAGCTCAAGAATGTTTGTTTATTTACTTATTTCTGAAAATGTTTATATGTCAATTATTATTATAGTGCCTTTCTTTATTTCATAACCCAATTGCTTCAAAATTTTAATCTGCCATATGCCTCACTTTTTCAATTTTATGCAAGAAATTATTTTAAATTTGATTATGAAGATATACAGTGAATCTTCAGCAATTCTCTAAGAATCATAATTAAAAAGTGCTTCTTGGCTACCGATTTTGTCTACCTGATCTTATCCTCTACTCATCATGGTGTATGTGTTAATATCATCCTTAAGTGCACGATTTGACTGCTAATATCGATTTTGGTGTTTGGTGAGTGCAGTGTTCTTTTACTAAGTTAAATTTCAAGAACTCTGTTTGTTATGCAAGAACTCTGTTTGTTATGATAACTCAGTGCTTCAATTTTCCAAGATTATGTGGTTTCATCAAAATTTAATGACATATTTTTTTACCTAAAGAAGAATTTAAAAAATTCATTCCCCTGTATCATCCTCATGACTGAAATAGTTTGATAAAATTTTATTCTACATGTCTGAAGTGTTACTCCTGAATGTACCACCATGGTTTGTCTTCTTTTTTTGCCATCAGTGTCCACCGATTTTTCCTTCAGAATATGTTACCAAATTCTGCTAAATGCTCCTATTTGGTAACAGTGTGTTTGATAACTCTCCATTTTACAACTTAATCTACGTATTTGAATAGTTCAACAGTACTATTCTTATCCAACCATTTGTGGTTTATATCAAGAGCTTCTTTACATCTGTAAAATACATCATTTTTTTTTCTTTTTCTATGCTGAATTATTTAATTATCTCGCACAAGATTTTAGAGGTCTCTTATGCGCATTGGAGTCTGCTATAGTTTTGTGTATTGTATAACTGTGTTCACAGAGTTCCTGAATGTGTCCACTGATCAAGGTATCATGAAGGATTGTCTGTTTACTCTACAATATTTTTTAAATTTTTGCAGCTCTTTAATTTAATTTCAACTGTTGTTTAAAGTTAATTTAATATAATTTTTCTTTACAAGCATAGAAACTTAAATTTAAATTTTACTATTAAATTATTGAAGGAATTAAACTAAATATTTTTATGGTACACTTGTTTGGCAATTTAAATTTTTCCTGATTATGACAATTTTTTTTAAACTATTATTATGATTAATGAAAGTAAAGTCCTAGGTTGTCAGAATATACAAGTAAAATATTCTCGACTTTCTCATTGCAATTTATTTTTATAAATATGCAGAAATTGATTAGTAGAAATGATTTATTCATTTTGATTGTTTCAATATTTATGAGAAAATTGAACAGTAGAAATGATTTTTTTTTTTTTCATTTTAAAGTTTTCAATGTTATGAGAAAATTGAATAGTAGAAATGATTTTATTTTTTCATTTTAAAGTTTTCAATGTTATGAGAAAATTGAATAGTAGAAATGATTTATGCATTTTGAAGTTTTCAATTTATAATTTATTATTATTTTCCTAGGCAGTCAGAGTATATTGAGAGGGTACTTCTGACTTTATGTTGCTTTACTTTTGCAACTTTATAAATTTTGATTCATAAGTGTACCTTATTTTTAACTTATTGAATTCAAATTTTTTTTTGTGGTCTCTTTCGGCTAAAAATTAATTTAGCTTTTGGATTTATTATTAATTTTAAAATGTTATATAGGATAATATTTTAATTTTTGTAGAGATCATTTTACACAGGAAGGTGCCCTTCTTTGCCTGTGATTGCAATGGGGCTTGATATTATTATTATTGTATACTATCATGTTATGTATACTATTGAAATTTGAATGTACTACTTGATGTATATTCTTTTTCTTTCTCTTTAGGTCACTGTACATGTACGTTCCCTATATGTGCACATGCACTTAAAATTTTTCTTATGGATTTTAAATTTTAACTTAAATTTTATTCTACATTTTTTTTGCTCCTTGGTTTTAAAGTTTTGTTTTCCCTTTGTTGAAAAAGCTCTTTCAAGATTTACCTTTTTCACATTTTGGTCATCCAAAATTTTGTTCGGCGAATGGGGGTAATGTGATGTAGTAATCACATTTATTTTTTATTTGTAATACAGTATTCTTATCTCGCCCTTTTTAAATGATTTTCTTTTGACTTAAACATCATTCAAATCACTTTTTTTCTTTCCTTTTTACCGAAGTAACAGAACTTTGTAAAACAGCTTTTCCCCCTCATGATCTATTTTTAGAATCGGCACGTATTGCAAATGATAACGTCGCCCACGTCATATTGGGGTGTGTCTTCGCTTGGCGAATTAAAAGCTTCATTCTCTCCCTGAAAAGTTTCGCTTTCTTTTCTCTATTTTCATACGACTTAATCATAATACGTAAATTTTAATTTAATGAATAGATTTAAATTAATTCTGGATGCACTTTTGAAAACTCCGTTTATAAAGTATATACTATACAAAATGCAGCAACTTTTTTAACAGATTTACGAAAGTTTTAATATGTATTTTTTGACAATGTGGTTTGTCTTTTGGATTTTGGGCTGTTGCGCCTAATTCAAAGAGCGATTATTCGATCATGATGTTCTTCGGAATTTAATTTAACGCATGTTCGATTTTGGACTTTTTATCTTCAAGACATTCTCTAAGAAAGGATTTTAACCAGTTTTAGCCAGCAATTCTTTATAGTCGTGGAATTACTTCAAGTTTTTAATAATGCTACATGGAACGATTTTCTAATACGTACAGTGACCAGATTATATACCACCTCCTGCTTCACCTCTCTCCCTTCTCAAGAATAAAGTTGGATTTAATATGAATATGTGTCTTCATTGAACAATCCTCTTGTGTCAACTGTTATCATTTGAGTAAGACCAATCCCTTATATTTTTACTGCAACTCAATTTAACTTATTCATGGCATCTCTTCATTATTATTACTTCGCCACATCTCTACATTTTCGTCACACTTGGTGCCAGATTCGTTATACGTATTTATTACATCATGAAGTGATTTTTAATTCGACATTAATCTGCATTTTTAATGATGATTTATTAATTTATTACTTTTTCGTTAATTAAAATAAGAATTACATCATTAAACAGTGACGTTGTGATATTGAAAGAGAACAAGCATTGAAAAAATGTTGTATTGCATTCGTTCAATAGGTCAGTTTAAACTGACGGCATCCATTTTTTAAGTTTTCCAAATAATTTGGTGATAGTTTTTTTTTTTTTCAAGAAAAGTGGTTGACGGGATAATAGAGAAGTAAAAAAGATATTAGCAACAATATGGGTTAATATTTAAGTGTGGATATCATTAAAAGCTTTTCATAAAAAAATTAATTGATCAAATGAATTTTTAGTAAAATATACCAATTGGCAGAGGACCAAATTGCAGAAGATTACTTAATCGGTTTAAAAATCTCTACATTATTGAACATAATGCAACTGATAAACAAACAAACATGAAGCATAAATGTCTAAATGAGTTAAGCAGTTTTCTCAAGATAAAATACATAACAACAAAAAAAAAAAAACATCGAAATGTTGCTATGATTGCAAAGGGTTCTCGATTTCTCTATCAGAATCTTCTGATTTGGTGAAGAATTAAACAAGCAAATTAAAATATAAATAAAAGTAACGTGTTGCAATGCTTAGCTTACATTTTAGGGAGACCAAACTGGTCACCATATACGGCTAGTTATATAAATATTCATCACGATCAAATGTCCATTGAACATATTATAATCCTGCAAACAGATCAGACCTTTCTGTTTGATAGATAAACAATAGCGGAAAAAATTTATGTTTCTGCCTACAGGAAAGATGTACTATAAAATATCTAACATTCATAAAAATTATCATTTATTAAAAATATTATTCATTAAAATATAGTTAAAATGTTGGTCATAAAACACAAAAATAAACATAAATGAATCCAGAATATTAACATTTATCATGAAATTCAAATTCAGGAATTCATTAAATTGGGTATCATTAAATCAGGATTATACTAAGCATCTGTAAAACAAGGCAAAACTTTGAATTGGTAAAAAGCCCTTTTTAATCCCAATGAAAATAGTTAGAAAATTATAAATATTTTATAAAATTATTTTAAAACCAATATAACAGTTTACAATAATAATGAACTAGTCTATACATTAGTCTGAAAATCTTACCAAGTTGAAACTTCCACTACTTAAATATTTATTCAATTTTTGAAGGCCACAACAAATGAAGGTAGAATTTAATTCAGAGGAACTTGATAGACATAATAAGACTTTGGAGGCTGGAAAGTGGAAAACTCTAGGAACAACACAACAGGCCCTGAATTTTGACCATGTAGAGTTTACTGTACAATTACTTTTTGATTTTACCAAATTTGTACCTTTCACACTGTTATCTTCACTTAAGTCAGGATTCCTTTTTGCAATGAATAAAAAGAAATAAAATAAGAATAATAATAAGTCAAACTTTAATCACATTTAATCTAAATGTCAAAACAACAAAATTTAATCCAGACAATTTTATATCTAACTGGAAACAAATGTTTCACAATAGAGAAAAAAAATACAAAATAATTTATTATAATCTTACTCACAGAAATACTTTATAATATAGATATTACATATATATTTATACAGAAATATTAAAGTACAATATTTTTCAGATTATATGATGTTCACAAAGCATTCAATATGGAATTACAACATTAATGACAAATTTGAGACAATGAATCGCATTAAATGAAAAATCAATTAATGTGCATACAGGGTGATTCAAAACTTATCGTTCAAATTTCATGGGAAATGTAGGGAATGCGTTAGGAAACCGATTTTACATAGGAAAGTATGTCTGCAAATATACGCAGGCGTATGTAGAAGGCGATGTGTGTACCCAACCTTCCATTGCGTCCCAATCATTGTTTTGACTTTCCTAAAGCTAGTATTACTTCTTCTCCTATTTTTACTTCTCTATTGGACTTCTATGAAGCCTTTTACATCTTTCAAAACTCCAAAAATCTCGTTAATGACCTTTATTCAATGCCTTCATCATCTAATGCCAGGAAACTTCTCGTTTAATTTTGTTCTTTCCGAAGGCATTGAATAAAGGTCATTAACGAGATTTTTGGAGTTTTTAAAGATGTAAAAAGGTTTGTGGAAGTCCAATAGAGAAGTGGAAATAGGAGAAGAAATACTAGCTTTAGGAAAGCCAAAACCATAATTGGGACACAATGGAAGGTTGGGTACACATAGTGACCTCTATATACGCATGCGTACATACTTTCCTATGTAAAATTGGTTTCCTGACGTATTCCCTACCTCCTCATAAAATTTGAACGATGAGTTTTGAATCAGCCTGTATATATATATATATATATATGGAATAAAAGAAAAAGATGGTATAAATATCATAATTTCGAAGCTCTATAAATAAAAAAAGAAATATTTTGAATGTTTTTAAATTATTTCTCTTTAAATTAATAACGTAATCCATTAACGAATTTATACAATAACAGGCACTTTTATATTAGCCAAGTGCAAATCTTACCTACAACTTTTTTTCTCACCAAAAACAGCTTTTATTTTTCATGTGTGCAATTTAGAAACAATACTTTTATGATGAAATTAAATGTTTTGGTTTATAATATTATTTCTTCTTTTTTTTTTTCTATTTTAAATTAAATTAGTGAAAGGCATGACTTTTAAATGGACGTAATTTAAATGAAAGTTCTATATTTTAAATGAAATGAGAGGAAGATTTATATTTTAAAATATAAGAAAGCAATTCGAATGATGGCGGTGGGAACAATATTTGGCGATTTATCCCTTAAACCTGGCTAACATAAAGGTAATCAATCACTATTTTTTAATAAATAAATAAAAAACGATCTGCCCTAAAATGGCCTGGGAAGAAAGTCTATGCCCAGTCCACCTGAGTTAGCTGGATAAAAAGTGAGCACGAGCACATTCTGTCCAAAATCTAATGAAAGAAAATCGGCCTGATCCCGTGCAGAAAAATTGCTTTAAACAAATGCAAGTATGGCTGTAACCACATTTCCCCCTCAAATCTTAAGCAGCAAACTGTTAAGATTGTAAAATAATCTTGCCATCACCAAGGGCAAATCTGGAGAGGCTTCAAGAAGGTGGGGGGATATAAGAAGTTTTGAATTTCCAATCTGACCTGCGGTTCGGGTCGGGACTAATTTTTTTCCCCTTTACTGGTCTAGTTAACTTCTACTTTTATGCTACAAGTCGGGTTGACTTCCACTTTTTTATTGCACTTCAGATTGACTTCTACTTTTTTGCTGCAGGTTGAGTTGACTTGCACGAGTTGGTTATTTCATGTTTGGTTTTCACTCTTGTAAGTCGCGTTCGGTTGACCAGATTTTTCAAAAGAAAGTCTGAAGTATTTTTTCTGATAAAATCTATATGCAGTAAAATCTGTAATTATGCACACTCCAAAATAGCAGAAAGCTTTAGGGAATACTTTAAAAATCTTTTATGCAATAAAACTCTGAATAGCAGACATACTAGAAACCGTGGAATTTGTCTGCGATTCATAAGTAATAGCATATAGTACAAGTTATGGTTTAATTTCCTTTAATTGATCCTCCCCCCCCCCCCCACACCCATTTTCTCCGCATTGTTTGAACTCTCCCGGGGCATCTGAGCGGTTTTTGATTGCTCTCCCCAGTGTGCGCGTGAGACCAACTCTGTGGTTGCTTGTGAGCTTTGTTTTTCATTTCGCCTTGGACGGTCGGGATGTGAGGTGTGCCTTTTTGGCTGTATCTCTTCCCCCCCCCCTCTTTTATGCCACAGTTTATTTTAATTTTATCTTTTATTTATAAGCACTGATGATGAGGCCTTAGAGGCTTCGAAATAGCTATATGCTTTTTAAAATTATTTACATTTGTGTTTTAAATACGTTGTTTCTCTCTTTTTAATACATTGACACAAAGTACAATTCTCTCCCCCCCCCCCTTTATGTATAGTACAAGACCTCCATACGGCAACTCTCAGTTAAATAGCAGACACTTCTATTTAGCAAACACTTTTGAATCCCAAACACAAATATTTGCATCTGAATAGTGCAAACCTATGAATAAGAAACAAACTTGGTGGCACTGAGGTGTCCGATTCAAATGTTTAACAGTATTTGAATATTAATGAGTCTATATTATGCGTTTATTTTTTTTAAATAAAAGATAAATTTGATATTAGATATATAATTATAGACTACATTTTACTAGGTTGAGTAAAAAGTTCCGGGAAATTTGTGAAAGTTGCATTGCTTTAATTGAGTAAATTTACAACAAAAGCAACAAGGACTATTCTTCAAAGTAGAGACCATCATAGTACACGACTTTCTGCGATCGTTCTGCTAGATTCCAGATTTGCTGTAAGTACTATGGCGGCTCCTTGGAATCGAAAACTCTTCACATGCTTCTTCAACTTCATTAAAGGATTCAAATAGATGGCCCTTGAAAAAGTGTTAAAGGCCATAATCGGATGCAGTCACGTCCGGACTGTACCACTAGTACTTCTATATACGATAAAAATTCTGGTAACTATTAGATTAAAAATTTTCCAGAACTTTTTGTTCAACCTAATATAACTCCATTTAAATATGGTTTAATTTTCATTCATTTCAGTTTCGGGTCACCTTATTAAAGAAACATATATTCAGTAACTATATGGGATGCTGCCTGAAAGGAACATTAAAACTACCTTATATATGTTGGTTAAAGGTCTACACTTGCCAAAATTTTCAGGCCCGGCACAGTATAAAAGCTAAAAGTTTGACTCGAGTCTGGTCCGACCTGTACAAAAACATAATTGGCGCTTTCCAGCCTGACAGCATCTCCTCAAAACATGCCAATATTTCAGAGGCAACATTATCCTACAATTAATTTTTTCATAAAGCACACTTACTTATGTACAGTTTTTATTTTCTGATTATGTTCCGAATTCATGGAGTAATAAAGAATGATAACAATATTACTGACTACTTAGACAACTGCATACATAAATACTAATTTAAAAAATGACATACGATTACATTCAAATGAATATTCAATAAGAAAATCAACATCATTTAAAATTAAAGAAACGAAATGATAAAAGAAAATCAAAATTTTAAAGCTTAACAATGGAAAAAAGTAGTTTTTTAGAAATATATCTTTGTGATTTATTAAACCAAGTTAAATTTCTAAAGATTGCAGTAAACAAATGTACAACATCGCTATAAATTTTATGAAAATAAATTATAATTACATTCGAATGAATATTCAATAAGAGAATCAATATCATTTAAAATTAAAATTAAAGACACAAAATGATAAAAGAAAATCAAAATTTTAAAGCTCTAGAAAGGAAAACAGTAGATTTTAAAAAATATATCTTTGTGATTTATTAAACCATGTCAAGTTTCTAAAGATTACGGTAAACAAATGTACAACATTGCTATAAATTTTATGAAAATAAATACTCGTGTTGTGGCAACCACGAAAGTTTCTTCCATATAAATCAAATCGATGGCAAAAAAAATTAAATGACAATCTATTCATTCTTGAGATATAGCTATTATGGCAATCATGAAAAACAGACAATAACAGCAACTTGGGCAGATATACACTCTGCAAAAAAGCCAGCTAAAATTTAAAAAAGCCACGCCGGTGGCTTTTATTGGTTTTAACCGGCTTTTTTTTGGCCAAAATTGGTCTTTTTTGGCCATAATTGGTCTTTTTTGGCCATAATTGGCTTTTATAAAGTGAAGCATTGTAATTATTAACTACACATTTTAAAGTGTTTTTAATGACATTTAATTGATCTAGAGTTTAATAAATAACCCAATTTCTGAATAATGAAGACATTAATACTAGAAAAAAAACTAGATGGTTTTGCTAGTGAGTTTGTAGTTAGAATTGCAAAGATGTCAGCTAAATTTTAAAAGGGCCATATCAACTGCTTTATCTGTTTTACACTGACCTTTAACTCTAACACCCTCACCTAATTTTTTCATTTTTACTGCTTTGTAAAATTGAAGAGGACAGTGGCTATTTAGTTACATGTTTTATTACTTAATTTTAAGCACTACTGATATACAAGTCTTATTTTATTTCTAGTAAACATTTAAAATTATACATAGTCATTAGGATGGTCCTTAAAAAATTAACTTTTAAATTTTCTATGGGGCACTCTTCTATTTTGTTCTATGTATAAAATAAAGACTTCCACAAAAAATTCAAAATTTTAAAACATTTTTTAAGGGTTGCTACCAAGGTTGGAATGTTTTAAAAAAAAATGACATATTTTGTAATCTCTAATAATATATTATTAATACAAATCCATAGTCATTGCTAAATTGAATCATGGTATGATATTAGGCTGTAAAGACTGTCATTTGTTTCAAGTTTTAACATATTTACACAGTCTATTGTCCTAACACAGACAGGAGTATTTCATGTCTACACTCTATTTCACCTCAACTTTACAGCATTGTGAAAAGTAGAGAATCTAACATTCTGCCTTGAAAAATAGTTCTCTGATATTTTTTAATCTTAAATAGCTAAAATGCATAAAACTTTATAAGATAATGTTTATAAATTATAGAATTTGATTTTTTGATATTCGTAAAATGTCATACTAAATAGACATATTCGTATCAGAAGCCGAGAAAGCACAGCCAAAAACTTTAAAAAAAAGAGTTTTCGGCAAGCATTCTTTTGACTGTTTGTTCACTGGTATTGCAAAATTTTAGAAGACATTTCAGGATCTGAAACTGTAGACGGATTACCCATTATTGTTTCAGGTAAAGGTATTCATCAGTAACTTGTTGTTCCAAAACTTCAATTAGGAATAGGTGAGGCAATAGGTTCTGCTATTAATGAAATATTGCAGTTGTGGGGAGTACCGAGCAAGTAAAATGTATGAGTTTTGATGTAACCTTTGTTAATATCGGATTATCAAGAGAAACTTGTGCTCTTCTGGAACAGAATATGAACAGAGAAATGATTTGGATTGCCATCATCACATCCTTGAAATACTGTTTTTGTTCTTTAGCTTTTGTATCAAGTTTATTGTATTCCTCCATGAGTGCTACCCCCACTTTCGGCTACATCATTAACAACTTTGACTTAAGTCGCTAGTGCCTTACATGTCTTGTATGATTCATTTTCATTCCAATTAGTCACATCTGTTTAAAAAAAGTCTGAAGGTAAATCCATAATTTAAAAAAAACTTAGAGTGCTGCTTGTTAGAAAATCTTACAAGTCATTTTGGAGAAAGACATCAGGATCAGCACGTGTACATTTCAAAGGTTCAAAATTTTCTTCATTTTTCAAAGCATGTATCATTTTTCTTTTACCTTCAAAAAGACATTATCATCGAAAAATGCAAAAGCAACTAGTTCTTCAGTGAAGTATAGAAATGACCTAAGAACTTCTTCAAAGCACACAAAAAAATTATTTCTTTTACATTTTCGTCTTTTTTCAAGTTCTTCAGGGGTAATAAATCATTGTTCCTGATACCAGCTGTGAATGTAGATTTTCATCACAAACGAGCAAACTTGACGAACTCCAGATTCTTCCTGCTTAGAGAGTTTAAACTGATCTCTAAATAAATAAATCTTGGGCGAGTGTATGGCCTTCAACATCCATGGAATCCGAAGCAATCCACCTGGAGTTCTAATGCAAACATCGCTTTCGGGTACTCCTCCTAAGAAAATGATGATAAGCTCTATCAGTTCCTTGTAATTGTCCCTTGGTTGAAAATCATTAACATGATTTTGAGCAAATTCTGTAATTTCTGGCACATTATGTGTTATTTTTTTCATTGATTAAGTTGTCAGTTATGGGAGTCTGAAATACGTCATAATCGGTAGACATCCACGAAATTTTAAATCGTTTGAATAACAGTATGTCTGGTCTGTTTGAAACTCCGAGAGACTTTAACAACAACTTCATCAAGCATAATTTCAAGGATGTGATAATGGCAAGCCGAATCATTTCTTTGTTCATATTCTGTTCCAGAAGAGCACAAGTTTCTCTTGATAATCCGATATTAACAAAGGTTATATCATATTTCATACATTTTACTTGCTTGTAACCCCCACAACTCCAATGCTTCGTTAACAGCAGATGTTATTGCCTCACCTGTTCCTGACTGAAGTTTTGGAACAACAAGTATCTGATCATTACCTTTACCTGAAACAATAATGGGTAATCTGTGTACAGTTTCAGATCCTGAAATGTCTTCTAAAATTTTGCATTACCAGTGAACAGTCAAAAGAACGCTTGCCGAAAACTCTTTTTTTTTTAAGTTTTGGGCTGTGCTTTCTCGGCTTCAAATACGAATATGTCTATTTAGTACAGGGTTGCCAGCTTTTAGTCAGGCCAAACAAAGTCGGACGGCTTTTTTTGGTTTTAACCACTTAAAAAAAAAACGGTTTTTATCATTAAAAGTTGGTTTACAGCTAATTCATATTAAATTTAGATTAATTATTTTTTTATACACTTATAAATATTTTTTACTAAAAGAATTATAAATTTCTATTAAATTTTGTCAAATAAATAAGTCTTAACTGCTAGAATACAACAGTAAAGGCATTATATTTTTAAAAAAAACTTTAAATATTGAAAAGAATATAAGTTAGATTTTAAACGGGTGTTTTAAAATTCTATATTACATAGCCCCACATATACTACACATTTTAAAGATTATATTTCATTAAACAATCACAAAATGTAGCACATCAAAATGGAAACATTCTTAATTCTTACGAGTCCATATGGAGAGATTACGTTATAATCATAAAAAGAGAAATTAGAAAAGGATATAATATTTACGGAGAGTTTGGTACATAAGTGTATAAAAACAAATCTAGCAATTACAGACCTGCCAACCTTTGAAAATGAGAAATCGTAGCACACAAAATTAAAATTAATCCTGAGGTTGGTTGGTTGTTTTTTCGTGTTACACGCCCATCTTTTGACATTCGTAAAAGGAATAAGGTTTCAGTCTTTCAACTCAATATAGTAAATTTTTTCATTTGAAAATTTTTATACGATTTTTAGAGTTTCTTTTCGTTTTGCAGCTTTTTTTTTTTTTTTTTTTTTACATTTGTAAAAAGAGCCTGTTTCCAATTTTTTAGCCCAGTGCAGTAAATTTTGATGAAATTCGGGATTTTTTCCTGCGATCATTTCAGGATATTCACAATTTTTCTGCAATCGTAATTCACATTTTTCTATCACGATTCTTTGTTGAAATCTGTACTTTTTATCATGAACTTTTGACGAAATTCACATTTTTTACCACGATCCTTTGTCGAATTTTGCGTTTTTTCTGCGATCCTTTTGACAAAATTAGTGTTTCCTTTCTGCGACCTTTGGTGAAAAATTGCGTTTTCTTACTGATCTTTCGATGAAATTTGCATTTTTTTTACTGATCTTTTGACGAAATTCGCGTTTTCTTTCTGAGATATTTTGACAAAATTCACACCATTGAAACACAAAATCTCAAATCTTCCGGGGGGATTCCCTCCCCCCGGGCTACCCCTGAAATCAATACTACTTTTTACCACGATTCTTTGACGAAATTTATTTTCTTCTGCGAGCAGTTGACGAAATTGATTTTTTTTATACGGTCATTTGTCGAAATTCGCGGTAGTTTATCGCCAAATCGTGCAATTTTGCACACTATTTCAAACCTTGCCCTTCAAAGAACCCCGCCCCTCCCTCCTCCTTTCCAGAAATTCTTAAAATTGCGGCTTGTTTCTAAGGAAGCGAATTCCTGTATAAATATTTACAGAAACACGATTCACTCGTGGTTAATATACATAAAAAGAGTGTTTTATGTTAAGAAGTTTGTTTTGCAGCCCAGATTTTTTTTTTTTCCCATGAGCATTTTTTAATGTCCGAATTTTCGGACTAATGGCCAATTTTTTAAAACTTTCGGAAATGAATACTTTGAAACTTCGTAACAGAATCACTCCTGAAAAATATGCTGTGCGGGATAAAAATCGCAACTAGAAACAAAAAATGCGTTTGTGTTTTTTGCAAAAAATCGTAGTTTAAGACTGATTTTCGTAGGATCGTAGTTGATAGGTCCAAATCGTAGCAACTATGATTTTTTCGTAGCAGTTGGCAGGTCTGCAATTATGCAAATTAAATAAATAAATAAAATACATTCTGTAAGTAAAATTGAAATAAAATTTTGAAAAGTTTGTTGCTATTTAAAAGAGTGCATATTCATGCATATGCTGTTCATAATACTGTTTTTAATAGTGAGAAACTGTATCTTTATTATATGATTATGTATGATTTTAAATATTAATGAGAAATAAAATAAGACTTGTGTATTAACAGCTCTTAAAATTTGTTAAGTAATAAAAGATGTAACTTAGTAATTGTTGTCCTTTTTAATTTTATAAAGCAGTAAAAATGATGAAGAAAAGGCCGGGGAGGGATGGGGGAGTTAAAATTCAGTGTAAACCAGATAAAGCAGTTGGCTCTTTTAAAATTTAGCTGACATATTTCCAATCCACACTTCAAATCACTAGCAGATCCATCTAAGGTTTTTTTTTTTTTTTTTTTCAGTATTATGTCTTCATTATTGAGAAATTGGGTTACTTATTGTATTCTAAATCAACTAAATGTCATTAAAACTAGAGATGGGAATGCTCGGAAAAAACCCGGAAAAGTTGAAAAAAAAACGTGTTTTTTTTCCCGAAGGGCTATTTTTCAATTTTTCCAAATACGAAAAATTGAAATTTCATTTACAAAATAATATATTCAAAATTTTGTAATGGCTACATTCTTATACTTTTTATTATATTTATTTTTATGTTAAGTGTCCCACATGAAAACATGGATGTGGAAGATCTGATCTCTAAGCAAAAATCTGTTTAAGAAAACTCAAGTCCTTTAAAGGAATCTTCAACTTTTTCACCTTAAAACACAAGGCACTTCACAAAATGTTTTCTCTTAAAAATAGACATTTCAGAAAATTTTTCAATTTCCAAACTGAACCTTTCACAAATGATTCAAGGGGAAAAAAATCAACATATAACAGCCCACATTACCAATGAAACTTATCTAGTTGTATATATGTATGAAAGACTTTATTAACTAAAATAGGAACCTAAATATAATACTTTCTAATTCACCAAATTCCGATTACATTTTTACAGGTACATACAAAAGTTCACAATTTAACAAAAACAGGATTGCATGAAAAGAAAAAATCTAAACAGATTCCTGGTAAGATAATTAAATGAAATTTCTGTTGTTAAAAATAAAAATTCATGTGCAAAATTATTTCAATAATATGTCAATTAATGGAAATGGTAAAGTTGAAAATTCAACATAAAATCTGAAATGTGCATTGTCATAGCTGCTATTAATCATGTAATCAGA
The DNA here is from genome assembly GCA_963932465.1 of Maratus speciosus. NCBI lineage: Eukaryota > Metazoa > Arthropoda > Arachnida > Araneae > Salticidae > Maratus > Maratus speciosus. The sequence continues at coordinate 42,438,437 of OZ010792.1, forward strand.
AGGTAAGATAAAAATATTTAACTAATTAGAAAAAAAAATCTTTTAATAACAACATGCATTTGAAATTACTTACTCTTTTCTTCCTTTTTTTATTTTCCTTAAATATAGATTTTCAGACTTATTTAATTGTGCATATTTTTTTTTCATATATAAATATATACTAAATAAACTTTTCAAAAAAAAATTAAGCAATTTCCAGTGCAAATTTTTTTAAAGCAATTTTTTATCTTATAATAAATCTCTTAACTCTTAATGTATAATAATGACAGAATTGCAACAATTTGTTTCTTTTAAAGTGGCATCATTTATATACTTAAAAATCAACACGATGTAGATGGGATGTATAATACATTTGTTTTCAAACTGTAGAGATATTGGCTGAAACTTATGAGGTTTTTTATTTGTTTCTTAAATTAGCTCTATTGGTAAATAAACAAATAAATCTGAAATCATTTCAACATAGACATGATATAATAAACAATAGTGTTAAATAAAGCGTGAATGCCACTGTGAAAGGTCTGAGACTGAAAAACTAAACTTTTAAAAACAGGCCTTGCCTTTTTTTTTTTTTTTTTTTTTTTTAACAATAAAATCATATAAAGTGAAAATAATTTGATTTTAGTGTTGATAAATTAAACAATTTTTTATTATTTAATATTCTCTTAAGAAATATAATTTATTTGGAAGAAACATTTGTGAAAAATCAATTTTTTCAACTTTTCCTATTTTCCCAGAAAAAAACCAGTTTTTTTCCGCCACTTCAACTTTTCCGGAAAATTTACATCTCTAATTAAAACTAATTAAAAACACTTTAAAATGTGTAGTCTATAATTTAGATGCTTCATTGTATAGAAGCCAATTTTGGCCAAAAAAAAAAGCCGGTTAAAACCAATAAAAGCCACTGGCGTGGCTTTTTTTAATTTTAGCCGGCTTTTTTGCAACCGTGATTTAGTACGACATTTTACGAATATCAAAAAATCAAATTCTATAATTTATAAACATTATCTTATAAAGTTTTATGCATTTTAGCTATTTAAGATTAAAAAATAACGGAGAACTATTTTTGAAGGCGGAATGTTAGATTCTCTACTTTTCACAATGCTGCAAAGTTGAGGTGAAATAGAGTGTAGACATGAAATATTCCTCTCTGTGTTTGGACAATAAACTGTGTAAATATGTTGAAACTTGAAACAAATGACAGTCTTTACAGCCTAATATCATAGCATGACTCAATTTGGCAATGACTATGGATTTGCATTAATAATTTATTATTAGATTACAAAATATGTCAATTTTTAATTTTTTTTAAACATTCAATCCTTGGTAGCGGCCCTTAAAAAATGTTTTAAAATTTTGAAATTTTTGTGGAAGTCTTTATTTTATACATAGAACAAAATAGGAGGGTGCCCCATAGAAAATTTAAAAGTTAATTTTTTAAGGACCAACCTAATAGTCATGTAATAAAAACACCATTTCTCACTATTAAAAACATTATGAATAGCATATGCATGAATATACTTAGCAACAAGATTTTCAAAATTTTATTTAGAGTTTTTTTTCCCCCCTGTTTAAATACTCTATTTTTTATACATTAAACTCTCCTCAAATATTATATCCTTTCTAATTTCTCTTTTAACATTTATAACTTAATCTCTCCATATGGACACATAAGAATGTTTTCATTTTGTCATTGTTTAATTAAATATAATCTTTAAAATGTGTAGTATATGTGGAGCTATGTAATATAGAATGTCAAAACACCACTTTGGAGACTAACATATCCTTTTCAATTTATAATTTTTTTTTCAGACATAATACCTTCACAGTTGCCTTTTAGCAGTTATAAAGACCTATTTATTTGACAAAATTTAATAGAAATTTACAATTTTTTTTAGTAGAAATTTTTTATAAGTGTATTAAAAATTAATTGATCCAAATTTAAAACGAAGCAGCTGTAAACCAACTTTTAAAAATACAAACCGGCTTTTTTCAATAAAAGCCGGCCAATTTTAAGTGGTTAAAACCAAAAAAAAAAGCTGGCCGGCTTTTTTTGGCCTGGCTAAAAGCCAACAACCCTGACTCAAACCTAATAAAGATCTGTTTATGTCAAGATCTAACAGTATATGAAGTTTGATGAAATTTCATGCATTAGTTCTTGAGGTCATTTTCTGATATTAATTTATGCAATTAATAATAATTATTTTATTATTGAACATCATGACTAACTGATATTAATTGCATTTTTAAAACTATTAAAACAGGCATACTATAGCCTTCAAAGTTTAAAATAATGTTGTAGGTTAATTTAAATTAAAAAAATTATATGATTTAAAACAAAACTGATTTTTTTCATACCCTGTTCGAAAGTTCATTTTCTACAACCATATTAGCTAATAAATGTGTTTAGAATATAGCAATCTAATGGTTATTTACAAGATAAACAACATATTTCCTTATAATGACTGCAGAAATGCCTTAAAATTATCTTACCATAAACCCCATAGCTTACCCCAAGCTATTGTGGAAATCGAGAAAATTGCAGCATAGCAGCATCACCTATTAGGCGATTTATAAGAAAACCTAATCAGTGTCAATCTGTGTCAAGGGCTAACATAATATGAAGTTTAATGAAATTCGGTGCATTAGTTTTTGAGATATAGCTATAGCCGAAATTGCAAAATATATAGCATAGCAGCACTACCTGTTGGGTGATTTAAACTAAAGTCTAATTAGCACCAATTTATCTAAAGTTTTAAGTGAATCTGAAGTTTGATTAAATTCCGTGCTTTAATTCTTAAGATAAAGGGCCCACAAAATTTGTGTTACAAACAAACAGACATTTTCAGCCCAACATCAGCATGGAAGGAAGAATTTACAGGTATGCACAGGTCGGGCCAATAATGGTTTTCATTTGGGCTTAATTCTTAGCTTTTATGCCGGGCCGGTCGTGGGTCTGGAAATTTCAGCCTGTGCAGACCTCTAGGAAAAACGAATTCAACGTCAGCCATGAGCTGCAAAAAAAAAAGAAGCATAGACCCAGCCTGCAGACCGGACCTGGATTTGGCTTTGGGCCAGGTCCTTTTTGTTGTATATTGCTTAACCTTAGTTCTTGTTCCTGTGCAAATACCCGTTAAAATATTACTTTCATTTCATACTACTACCTTTAAAACTTTATCTGTCTTAAAATGCTTTTCCTTTTATTAAATATAAAGTTTTCCTTCATTAAATATAAAGTTTCTTTTTATTAAAATACTCTTTTTAGCTTTACTTTATGTTTGAAGCATATCTTTCACTTTTAAACCTCCCTTAAATAAGTCTTAAGTATTTGCATTATTGTTCGGCTACCGTGTGTTTGTCACTCACGCTGCTCTGTTTACAAAGTTCTCAACGCCTAGCTTCATTTCCTTTCAACATCTGATCGTAGTATTCATACCTGCTACAAGATGGCGGTAGGTGTCCGATCAGTGACGTCTCGCTTACAGGAGTTGCGTCATTCTGATTCTCCTAATGAGATTCATAGTTTGAAGGGAATTGAAATACTGTCTCGTTATTAACTGCTACCCGCATTGATGATCGGCGTATATATGCATCGTGAATCGCCGAGTTAATCAGTTTCGATTAGTTTAGTAACATGTAGGTGACAATTTCAGTCATCTAGTTATTGTCTTTACGGCAGCATACCTGCCAACCTTTGAAAATGAGAAATCGTAGCACACAAAATTTAAATTAATCTGGAGGTTGGTTGGTTGGTTTTTCGTACTTTACAGCCATCTTTTGACATTCGTAAAAGGAAAATAAGGTTTCCGTTTTTCAGCTCAATGTAGTAAATTTTTTCCTCTGAAAAATTTTATACGATTTTTAGAGTTCATTTTCGTTTCGCAGCGTTTTTTTTTTTTTTTTTTTTTTTTAAACATTTGTAAAAGGAGCCTGGTTTCAATTTTTTAGCCCAGTGCAGTAAATTTTGACGGAATTCGCGATTTTTTCCCACCATCATTTCAGGATATTCACATTTTTTTCCCACAATCGTAATTCACATATCACGATTCTTTGTTGAAATCCACACTTTTTACCATGAACTTTTAACGAAATTCGCATTTTTTTACGTGATCCTTTGACGAATTTTGCGTTTTTTTACCACGATCCTTTGACTAATTTAGTGTTTTCTTTCTGCGATCTTTCGGTGAAATTTGCATTTTCTTACTAATCTTTCGATGAAATTTGCATTATCTTACTGATCTTTTCATGAATTTCGTGTTTTCTTTCTGCGATACTTTGACAAAATTCACGTTTTTACCACGATCCTTTAACGAAATTTATTTTCTTCTGCGACCAATTGGCGAAATTGATTTTTTTTTACACTGTCATTTGTCGAAATTCGCGATAGTTTATTGCAAATCATGCGATTTTGCACACTATTTCAAACCTTGCCCATCAAAGAACCCCCTCCAGAATCCTTAAAATGGTACCCTTGTTTCTAAGGAACGGAATTCCTGAAGAAATATTTACAAAAACACGATTACAAAAAGACGACGACGATACAAAAACACAGTGTTTTATGTTAAGAAGTTTTTTTGCAGCCCAGAATTGTTTTTCTCATGAGCATTTTTTAATGTCCGAATTTTTGGACTAATGGCCAATTTTTTAAAACTTTCGGAAATGAATACTTGGATATTTTGGAACAGAATCACTCCTGAAAAATATGCTGCGCAGGATAAAAATCGCAACTAGAAACAAAAAATGCTTTTGTGTTTTTTGCAAAAAATCGTAGTTTAAGACCAATTTTCGAAGCATCGTAGTTCACAGGTCCAAATCGTAGCAACTACGATTTTTTCGTAGCAGTTGGCAGGTCTGCGGCAGTTATGTTTAGATTGGTGCACGATGGTAGTTGAGAAATAAAAACGTTTTTCCGAGTTTCGTCAAAGTTTTTTGTGTCAATGGATTACTAATAGTCTGCTTGAATTTTTAAAGTCAACTTCTTTTGATGCTAAGCTGTTTAAGTAATAAAGGCCGTATTGTGTGATGAATGGTCATATTTCTGATTACATGCTATGTGTCATCTGTGAAGCTGTAAGAGATAGTTTATCTTTGTTCCTGGGACAGATGTATTTCCCGTATCAGCGTTGTTGAAGGTCATTGACCGTAGATATCATCGGATAATGGGATGAAAGGTTTCGTCTGTTTTGAAAACAAGGAATCAGTGTTTTTCGCTATTTACGTTTGGCATTTAAAAATGGAAGCATCAAGTATAGTTACGTAGGTTTTCACTTTTTTCAAGTTATGAAAAACTGGTTTTGCATATCCATGAGCTTCATTGCATTTTTCTGAAAAATATGTAGTTTTTCACAAGCCATGATTTTTAAGTATTTCGTTTGTCATGAAGTTAATTTTTCAGTATTTGAGATAAGTTATTTAGTATGTTAAAGCTAATTGATAATCATTTTTAATTTATTTTTATGTTGTTTGACTTAAATAAACTTTGTTAGTTTTTAATTTGGTTTTTGTCATTTATATCACCCCACATATTTAATATATTTTTCTTTTGCAGATTAACTTATATTAAACTTATAACGATAACTTTTTAACTCCTTTTTCTTTTATGGTGGTTTGGGAACCAGCATGGGCGTTTCTGCTGTATAAGCAGCTCTGCAAATCTTTAATAATTCAGATATAATGTTAAGTTATATCTTATATCCAACACTTTTCAGTGCAGGCATCTAATGTAGATCCTTTATTAGTCCGGGGGAAGGGGGGGAACACTCACCCCTTATATCTGACACAGGCTATCACCCGTCACTACAATAACATTTCCTGTTGAGATAACTGAAAAATTTTGCAATTGCAGTTTTTAGCTTCTTGGTGAGACGATCGATTGTAGAATTTGGGAATTAACTGACAATGATCTTGATTATTTATTTTCTAGAACGGCAATGATTTTCAATTGTTGAGTTATCAAGAATGGCCCAACAAGTAGATAAAGAAAATAACATAAACAAAATCAAACTTACAAACAGGGTACTACTTACTTATTTAATATCTCCATAATTTGAATAGGAATTTCTATGTTTTTACTGGTGAAATCAATACAGCAGTCATATACTGATGTGTTTGCATTTGAGTAAAAGCAGTGATATAGGCTTTGTCCAAACACTGTTGAAAATGGTAGGAAAGAATTTTGATAACCAGTTGACAAATTAGATAGCATCAGTTCTTTTTCTTGAGAGAAATTTCTTTCTAAATCATTCAACAATTTTAAATTGTATAATGGCTGTGATAAAATACACATTGGAATAAAAGATCCATTAATAGAATGCAAAGTATCAGACAACAAAGGTAAAATTTTTGATGAAAAAGGACCCTAAAAGAAAAATAAAAAACTCAACATTAGAATAATAAAATAAGATTTTTTTGTGTTAAAATAATTTAAAATTTTGGTTTATAATCCAAAGTGACAGCTTTAATTTTTTAACCAATACATTAATCTCATTTCTAATGTGACTTTAATTTTATATATAAATATAGTAACAGTATAGTCACAAGAAGAAATTCTTGATATAAAATAATAAAAGCTTTTGAATATTAAAAAATATATATTAATTAAAGGTTAACTTTTAATTTTGTATACAGCTCATATTCAAAATATTAGAATAATTACTTTTTTTTTTACAAATTGAAAATATCGTTAAGTAATTTAATGTCTTTTAATGCAAATATGCAAACGCAGAGCTGTCCTTAGCGAAAGCGAGGCTGGGTGCAAGAACTTTTGTGAGGCCCTTCACTTCCAAATTAGTTCCCCTCCCCTCCCCCATTCCTTCCAATTTTGCCAGGGGTTTTAAGTGATCCACCAGAAATTTCCAATAGTAATTTTTGATTTATGTAATGTTATGCAATCTGTGAATAAATAAAGTGGAGATAACTATTAGGAAATTCTGGTAGATATTTGAATAAAAATAATCTGCCAGATTGATGGCTACTTTCCACAACTCATTCGCCTTTAAAAAAAAGATATATGACATAAACATGCATGCACCAATGATTATGCTTTTTTTTTTGGGGGGGGGGGGTGTAGTATGTTTTAGTAGAAATTTATACAAACTCAGGCCCATTTCCTTACATAATACTCAGACTTGACTATAGGATTATTCTTTTTAGGTGCATTCGTAATTATATAAATACGTAGCACCTATAGTCGTCATTCAGTCCGTCTGCCTGTCCGCATATAACAGTGCAAAAACTACCCAACCGAATCGTTTGAAATTTAAAATATATAATTGCTGCATAATTTTGTCAAGTATCTCAAATTTTATAAAAATCGGGTGTATAGTATAATTACATGGGCAGTCAAAAGTTTTTCGTTACATCACGGCCAATGGGAAAAAATTATTTCAAGTGCATTTTAATGATGTTACAGCCTTTCGAAGAGAATGAAATTGATATGTACTTTTGAAGTGCACTAAAATATACATTCAGTACAATATGCAGTGCAAAAAATATTTATAAAACTAGTTATAGTACGAACGCACCTCATTGTTTGACGCGCAGTATCCAACTTGTTTCTGTTGATTTGGGACTCGCCAGGAATTCATTTTTGCAGTGTCGTCTCAGAACGTTTTTTTTTTTTTTTTTTTTTTTTTTTTGGTAAATTAGTAATATTGTACAGTTGTTAAAACAGAGAGAGAATTTAATCGCCAAATCACCTCAGAGAGATACGTAAGTTACTGTTCAACTCAGAATTAGGTAAAGAGTTAGATGAGGTTAAAGTTCGAGTATGGAAATGTTAATTCCCGTGGCACACTTGTATTTATCATATTCTCAAAAATCATCCGATTGCTTTTTTAATTTAATACATAGATTGAAAGGTATGTCAGGCATTCTTTTTCAATTAAAAAAAGAATTAAATTATGAAAATTATTAATAAAATCATAGTCAAAACTTTCAATTACGAATGACAATTTTTACAGAAAACAAACCACGATTGTAATAAATGCATTATAGGTCAAAACTGGGAAATTTTATTAGCGGCCACTGGCCGGTAGGACTAGTTTTTTAAGTGGCCCCTTTCTTTAAACTAGTGGCCACTTTTTTATTTAAAAATACCAAACAGTAAAGTTTCTATAAGTATTAATCTAAAACTGAATAGCCAAATAAATATGTTAATATAAATATATTAGAACCAAAAAAAGTAGAATCCTTGATGAAATGCAAGAAAATTTTATTCTCCCCATGTAAAAAAGTGGCCGGAAGGTGGCCGCAGATAGACAATTTTTCACTAGCCACTTTTCCTCATTTACTGGCCCTGTGGCCGGTGGCTAGTGCTAATTTTGACCTTTAAAATGCATGGTTATGTAAGTGTATAACTCATTGCAGTCATTAGTTTTTGAGATATAGATAAATTTTACTCTTCGATGGCGTAAAGAGACCCCCTATTGTTATCAAAGCATCCACAGAAAAGAAAATGTTTGTGAATAACAGGAAAAAAAATTATGGTACTTTCTTACATATAGCGAGTGTGTTTTACACTTAAAAATTCTGTATAATTTTTCTGGCAATTGAATGTCACCAATACATCTCCTTATAAGATAAATTTATTTTTCTAAATTTCTGGATAACTTCCTAACAAATTTTCTTTTGAAACTCTATGAAGATTTAAGCAAAATATGTAAACAATATATTTTTTTTCCCTGTCTTTCTTCACTTAAAAAAAAAAAACTGAAATGCGAGGTCAAAAGTGGGTGTTACCATTTAAAAATTTAAAGTGGCACAATTTATAATTTTTAAACAACCTTTATTTCAAAATCCGTATAGATTCCGATATTCGAAAAGTAGACAAAATTCTGAGTCGAAAGGTAATTCTCGCATGTCTCTGTGGCAATTTGGCCATTAAAAAGCATGAGATGTCATTGTTCTCTATTTCTCTCCCTCTTTCTTTTTTTGACAACTGTACATTTGTTAACGGAATCTTTAGAAGCTTATTTTGGTTTAATAAATTAAAGGGAAATATTTTTAAAAATCTGCTTTTGTATCTTTCGCAGAGCTTCAGAATTATAACTTTTTAAATAAACTTTTTCTTACATTCTAAACAATTAATTTTAATGGGTCTTCATTTGAATGTAATTGTTTTATGTGATCTTTAATATTGTTATTCTGTATACCAGGGCTTGTGGACCACAATCTGAAAAAGATTGTGCTTTAAAAATGCTTGCTTAAATATATATATGAACAATTTTTTAAAAGGATATTAATTGTGGGATAACACAGGTTAATAAAAATCGGAATTTTTGTAGTCGAACTTTTATTTTTTACTCCGAGTCTGAATAAGTTTTTCTGCACCGGGCTGTATCTGGGTCTTAAAATTTAGGGCCATGCAGACATCTAATAAATTTACGTGACATCCGTGAGCATGCGATTAGTGATCAGCTGAGAGTGAGAGTCAATGAAAATTATGGAAATTCAAGCAATTCTTAAAACAGTTTTGGACGGGAAATTGTTAATTCCTTTCTGATAATTTCAACAGATTTAATTATTAATTAATTATTTACAATTAATTAATTACAAAGATTAAAAAAATAGTAAATTTCTCTGGAAATTTCATAGAAGTGAACGGCAAATATTTGTTTTCAAAAAGTGCAACGAATAAAATTAAGTAAAAGAGCCAGTTGTAGCAATTTCTATTCAAAAATGAATTAGTAATCAAAGGATTAATCGATTCCATTACTCTATTAATGCACTTCTTATTATGGCAATCACGAACATGATAAAGTTGTAACTTTGAACTTATAAACTCTATTGTTCCTTTGATCATAACTTGTTTAAAGGATTTGACTCAATTAGTAAATATTAAATACGTAAATATTTTACATTTTAATAAGGTAATTTAAATGTAGGAAAAAAATCTGAGTCGAATTCATTCCCAAAATTTTCTTTTTCCTAAGACTCTTTCAAAATTTAATCTTTTGTAGTTTTTAGAGACTTTTAATTTAGTCTCGGAGTATGGGGGCGGAGATTCAGCTTCCTTCCTTTAACTCCTCGCGTTTACGTGATATGCCATACGTATGCATGTGGACAAGAACATCGATATTTGTATTAAAACAAGTAAGAAAAATCATGCGTACAGCATAGATTATGAAACACTTTCCAACACTCTCTGAAAGCTTTAACAAAACTTCGTTACTTAGGGAAATAAGGTAAATAAGATAACTAAGTAAACCAGACCTGCCAACCTTTGAAAATGAGAAATCGTAGCACACAAAATTTAAATTAATCTGGTGGTTGGTTGGTTGGTTTTTCGTGTTACACAGCCATCTTTTGACATTCGTAAAAGGAATAAGGTTTCAGTCTTTCAACTCAGTATAGTAAATGTTTTCCTTTGAAAATTTTTATACGATTTTTAGAGTTTCTTTTCGTTTCGCAGCGTTTTTTTTTTTTTTTTTTTTTTTTTTTTTTTAATACATTTGTAAAAGGAGCCTGGTTCTAATTTTTTAGCCCAGTTCAGTAAATTTTGACGAAATTTGGGATTTTTTTCCTGCGATCATTTCAGGATATTCACAATTTTTCTGCAATCGTGATTCACATTTTTCTATCACGATTCTTTCTTGAAATCCGCACATTTTACCATGAACTTTTGACGAAATTCGCATTTTTTACCACGATCCTTTGTCGAATTTTGCGTTTTATTCCGCAATCCTTTTGACGAAGTTAGTGTTTTCTTTCTCCGATCTTTCGGTGAAAATTTGCATTTTCTTACTGATCTTTCGATGAAATTTGCATTTTCTTACGGATCTTTTGGCGAAATTCGCGTTTTCTTTCTGCGATATTTTGACAAAATTCACACCACTGAAAACACAAAATCTCAAATCTTCCAGGGGGGGACATCCCCTGAAATCAACACTGCGTTTTTACCACGATCCTTTGACGAAATTTATTTTCTTCTGCGACCAATTGACGAAATTGATTTTTTTTATACGGTCATTTGTCGAAATTCGCGGTAGTTTATCGCAAATCGTGCGATTTTGCACACTATTTCAAACCTTGCCCCTCAAAGAACCCCCACCCCCTCCTTTCCAGAAATTCTTAAAATGGCACCTTGTTTCTAAGGAAGCGAATTCCTGTATAAATATTTACAGAAATACAATTCACTGGTGGCAGGGTTCCTACAGGTCAGGGAAAAGTCGGGGAATTTCCAAATTTAGGCAAAAAGTCAGGGAATTTTTTAAATATTTGAAAAGGTCAGAGAAAAGTCAGAGAATTTTTGATGTACTACTTCCATCAGAATTTTTATTATCATTGTAAATAAAGAAATTTTGAATTAATTATTCATCCAATCTAAAATTTTTATATAAAATGTATGCAAACTGTATAACAATATGAAAAATAATTAAAAAAACAGAAATTCATACTGCACATACTTTTTTTTAGCATTTACCTGGATTAAAGCCCATTGTGGAGGGTTTTAGAACACTATATAAGCCGAATTTTTACTGAGAAAGGTCAGGGAAATTTTTTAATAAAGTCAGGGAAAACCTGGAAAAGTCGGGGAATTTTTTTACCAGAATTATGTAGGAACCCTGGGTGGTTAATATACTTAAGAGAGTGTTTTATGTTACGAAGTTTGTTTTGTTGCCCAGATTTTTTCTTCCAAGAGAATTTTTTAATGTCCGAATTTTCGGACTAATGGCCAATTTTTTAAAACTTTCGGAAATGAATACAGTAAACTCTCTGTAAGGCAGACTCTGTGTAAGATGGAAATCTGTCTAACTTGGAAAGATTTTCAAGTGCCTGCGAATCCATAGACGTACAGCAAAATTTGTCTAAGGCGGAATATTATCTACTACGGAAAATTTTCTCGTTTCCGATCGATTCCGCCTTAGACAGGGTTTACTGTACTTTGAAATTTTGGAAATTTCGCGACAGAATCACTCCTGAAAAATATACTGTGCGGGATAAAAATCGCATTTGTGTTTTTTGCAAAAAATCGTAGTATAAGTCCGATTTTCGTAGCATCGTAGTTTATAGGTCCAAATCGTAGCAACTACGATTTTTTCGTAGCAATTGGCAGGTCTGAAGTAAACATTTAAAAATCTGATTTCAGAAAAAATTGCTTAAAATATACAAGTTAGAGTCCGGAGGAGTAAATAATAAAAGACTTTTTGAAAATTTTATGATTTGCCGTGTGGTCTGAGATATTCAGCTATATGTATGCAAAAATTCATGTCTCCAACTTAATTAGGGATTCTCTTACAAAGAATTGCTTAAAATACATATGTGGTAGCTCAAAGGGTTAAACGTAAGACTTTTTCAAGATTTTATGATTTGTCGCCTGGCCTCAGATGTTCTGCTATAAGTACGCAAAATTTCAAATCTCCAATTTAATAAGGGGCTCAAGTTAGAAATAATTGCTTAAAATATGCATGTGAGATCCCAAAGGGTTAAATGTACGATTTTTTTCAAAATCTTATGATTTGTCGTATAATATGTGGTGTTCAGCTATAAGTTTGCAAAATGTCACGCCTCCAACCTAAATAATGGCTCACTTAGAAAGAATTGTTTAAAATACACATGTGGGAGCTCAAAGGGTTAAATGTACAGCTTTTTCAAAATTTTATGCTTTGTCATTTGATGCGATGTGTTCAGCTACATGTATGCAAAATTTCACGCCTCCAACGTAAATAGAGACTCACTTAGAAAGAATTGTTTAAAAGACACATGTGGGAGCCCAAAGGGTTAAATGTACGATTTTTTCAAAATTTTATGTTTTGCTGTTTTATGTGAGGTGTTCAGCTATAAGTATGCCAAATTTCACGCCCCCAACCTAATTAGGGACTGACTTAGAAAGAATTGTTTAAAATAAACATGTGGGAGCCCAAAGGGTTAAATGTACGATTTTTTCAAACTTTTATAGTTTGACATTTGATTTGAGGTGATCAGCTATAAGTATGCAAAATCTCACGCCTCCAACATAATTAGGGCTCACTTAGAAAGAATTGTTTAAAATAGACATGTGGGATCCCAAAGGGTTAAATATACAACTTTTTCAAAATTTTATGATTTGTCGTATGCTGTGCGGTGTTCAGCTATAAATATGCAAAAATTTCAAGTCTCCAACATGTATAGTTTCTGAGAACGGGCTCTGTGACAGACGGACAGACAGAGAACGAAGACGAATAGGGTTTCGTCAGATGAACGAAACCCTAAAAAAGTGCATATCATAATTAAAAATGCATTTCGAGCTATCATTACTAATATATAGTAATTCGGATACAATATAGCATCTGAAATCTTTTCAAATACATCGCAAACAATTTCCCCTATACCATTATGAAGGGGATTCTTTTGTGTGGCCCTGTAAATCAACAACTATTCTTTGCACCGCATATTCAACAGAATGAATATTTTAGTGGGCTTCATAAATGAATATCAATTTTACTATGTTTGAAAGAGTGCAACACCCTTAAAAATCATTTGAAACGATTTTTCCCATAGGCCGTAATGTAACGGAAAACTTTTGACTGCCCCTGTAAATGAAGTAAACATGCTACAAACTTCATTTGCAATAGGGTTCGTGCTATGGTAGAGGTTACTAACATCCAAAAATTTCAGAACGATCCGAGTATATTTACGGGAGTTAGAGCGCGTACAGACGGACAGACAAAACGAATGCATAAACACTTTTCAACTTTGTTGGAAAGTGTTAACAAGTAAGAAAAATCATGTGTTAAGCATAGATTATGAAACACTTTCCAACACTTCCTGAATGCTTTAACAAAACTTCGTTATTTAGGGAAATAAGGTATATAAGTGAACTAAGTAAACATTTTAGAAAACACATAACATTTGAAAAATTGATTTCAGTTGTTACCGTCCATAGCAAATATGTATTCCAATTCTTTTGAACAGCCCTGTATTTGATCTGTAGGTTGATATATATACTATATAATGGAGAAATTTAGTTTAGCAAGAAAACACATAACAGGTTGAAATTTCTCTTTCAGCAATTTATACTAATAGATTTAAACATACTTGTATACTTTTGTAAAACTCTGCAGTTATAGTAACCTAATACCTTTATTACACGCCACTATTTACCTAAAGTTTAATTCAAAGTAAAACACTCTTAAAACTACCGGAATCACATTTCAGAAATTATCATTTATAGACAGCCATGTATCCAATTCTTTGCGTGACCCCGTATGTCATTTTATATATGTTTTACAAACATTTCTTAGTAAACCAAATGCGGTTCAGCGTAAAAATGCCTAACTCATTTAAAAATCACCTTTAAGCAATTTGCAATCATACCCAGTAACCATTACGAATTCTTTTGAGTAGCCCTGTATATAAATTACTGCATTTATACACACCATATACAATGCATAAATATAGTGAAACATAAAAGCACATAACATAATTAAAAATGCATTTCCAGCAATCATCGCTACTTTACAGTACTTCGGGTACAATATAGTATCTGAAATCTTTTGTGTGTCCCTGTAAATGCTCTGCATTTCGTATTATCCATGAAATAAGTTATAGTAAACCTTAGCGACGTATATCTATTTCATCATACATGTAATAGTTTAACATAATTAAAATGCGCCGGAAAAAATTCCCTCCACTTCTATATCATTATGTAAAGGAATTCTTTTGTGCGGCCCTGTAAATGAATAATAACTAATGTTTGGGCCGCATATTGTACAGAAAATACATATTTTAGTCAACTTGATAAATGCATATCAATTTATTATTTTTGAAAGCATGTAACATCATTAAAAATCATTTTAAACGATTTTTTCCCATAGGCCGTAATGTAACGGAAAACTTTTGACTGTCCCTGTAAATGAACTAAACATGCTACAAACTTCATTTGCAATAGGGTTCGTGCTATGGTAGAGGTCACTAACACAGACCTGCCAACCTTTGAAAATGAGAAATCGTAGCACACAACATTTAAATTAATTTGGAGATTGGTTGGTTGGTTTTTCGTGTTTCACAGCCATCTTTTGACATTCGTAAAAGGAATAAGGTTTCCGTCTTTCAACTCAATATAGTAAATTTTTTCCTCTGAAAAATTTTATACGATTTTTAGAGTTTATTTTCGTTTCGTAGCGTTTTTTTTTTTTTTACATTTGTAAAAGGAGCCTGGTTCCAATATTTTAGCTCAGCGCCGTAAATTTTGACGGAATTCGCAATTTTTTTCCCGCCATCATTTCAGGATATTCACAATTTTTTTCCCACAATCGTAATTTACATTTTCCTATCACGATTCTTTGTTGAAATCTGCACTTTTTACCATGAACTTTTGACGAAATTCGCATTTTTTACACGATCCTTTGACGAATTTTGCGTTTTTTTTTTACCACGATCCTTTGACTAAATTAGTGTTTTCTTTCTGCGATCTTTCGGTGAAATATGCGTTTTCTTACTAATCTTTCGATGAAATTTGCATTATCTTACTGATCTTTTGACGAAATTCGCGTTTTCTTTCTGCGATATTTTGACAAAATTCACGTTTTTGCCACGATCCCTTAACGAAATTAATTTTCTTCTGAGACCAATTGACGAAATTGATTTTTTTTACACGGTCATTTGTCGAAATTCGCGATAGTTTATCGCAAATCGTGCGATTTTGCACACAATTTCAAACCTTGCTCCTCAAGGAACCCCCTTCAGAATTCTTAAAATGGCACCCTTGTTTCTAAGGAAGGGAATTCTTGTATAAATATTTACAAAAACACGATTAGAGTGTTTTATGTTAAGAAGTTTTTTTTGCAGACCAGAATTTTTTTTTTTCTCTCAGGAGTGTTTTTTAATGTCCGAATTTTCGGACTAATGGCCGATTTTTTAAAACTTTCGGAAATGAATACTTTGAAATTTCGGAACAGAATAACTCCTGAAAAATATGCTGCTCGGGATAAAAATCGCAACTAGAAACAAAAAATGCTTTTGTGTTTTTAGCAAAAAATCGTAGTTTAAGACCGATTTTCGTAGCATCGTAGTTTATAGCTCCAAATCGTAGCAACTACGATTTTTTCGTAGCAGTTGGCAGGTATGCACTAACATCCAAAAATTTCAGAACGATCCGAGTATATTTACGGGAGTTAGAGCGCGTACAGACGGCCAGACAAACCGAAGTCATAAACACTTTTCAACTTTGTTGGAAAGTGTTAAAAAAGAGAAACTTGATTACACAAGAAGGAAAGAAAATCTGTGTTGTTACATTACAAATAGTCGGTAAAATAATAGTGAGCAGTTTGTCAGAATAATCATTACCAACAACCTCTTAATAAGTACAATTCAGCAACCTTCCCAGATTAGTTATGCACCTAATGCTGCCTAAACTAGAGTATAACTATGCCAATAGATTGAACATAAACTAGAAATAATCTATTCTCGCCTGGAATGTCCAGAACTTGCAACGAACATTTTTTGATAAAAAACTTTACATTCTACAAATAAGCATGTTTACACATATAAATTTTATTATGAAATAAATAACTCACAACAAAATGAAAAATAAAATTTTACCTATTTTGTATTAATTTTTCTTTCGGGCGTGAGGCCTTCTTAGGCGCGAGGCCCTGTGCGGCCGCACCTGTCGCACACCCTTAAGGACGGCTCTGTGCAAACGATATTATTATTAAGAACTTATTGTTGATTAAACTTATTTATTATCTTAAAATTAATATAATTTTTGAAAAGATGAATTGAAAAAAAATTATTTTGAAAAGTTAAAAATTTAGAATATTTATTCAAAGTGGTTCAAAATATTACAATATTTCACATTAATTCTCCTTTAATTATTACCAATTCATAACTGGTGGCATCATTGATTAAATTCAGATGATTTTATTTAAAATCAGTATTCTTTTTGCAGTTTGGTTGCTTTTTCGTCTTAAAATGGGCCGTGTGAGTGATATTCCTGAATCTATAACACTTTATGTTTATGTACTGAATTATGAATTCATGAAAATTTTATCTTCTAAAGCATTTTTCGTGAATTGTTTAAACTACATTAGAAGATTTACATAATCATTTAATAAATTTTAGAAGGATTAATTAAATTTGAATTCATTGGGATTTTGTGCAATATTTATAACCCCACTCAAATCTTTTATTTTAAATATTTTTCTTAGTATTTTGTAGAATTAGGAAATGTACAAATATAATGTTCTTACAATAAAAATATTTCCGAATTGAAAAATCCTCCCCCCCCCCTCCTCCCAACGCCAAGAAAGCTAAAAAGATGCAAAAGCGAAATAAATGATCCTTTTAAAAATATTTTTGTTTTGTGTAACTAATAATGCTTTTGGAACAAGATAAAGCAATGTATCAATAACTCATTCTAAACTGTATTACAACTAATCAATGTATTAAATGAATTTTATATTAATTTCAAGTTATTTTAATGGTACTTATAAATACCGTCAGTAGATAAAGGGTTAAACTTTGTATGGTTGATTTGTATCGGCACGGTAAAAATCAATGTTATATAGCAAATTATTTACATTGTTCGCAATCAAGCGTTAGTAAAATACTAGCACAATATTCAAAATAATCGCCGACATGGCGACCAAAAACCAAAAACATCTGCTAGAGATGACAGGAAACTGAAGTGTATAGTTAAGAAAAACTGTTTTAAAAGTGTGCAATTCTTGCACCAAAAATGGATAGAAGAAGGAGTTGAAGTTTCTACATCGACAACATTAAGACGTCTCCATAATCTCGTGTACCGAAAACTATAGCACAAAATTAGCACTCACCACTCGCCAATCATCGAGTAACATTTAAAATGTGGCGATTAACTTTATTGTCCTCACTCGCCAAATGTAATGGGCACCACTCGCCAAACATGATGGTTGAAAGATGTATCGATGCCAGTGCGAAAAGTGATGAAATTCATTTGGATTTTACAGCGTCTAGATTGGCGATTCTCCTGAACGTAAGAAAAGAAAGTAGAAGAGGTGGTTCTGTTCCGAATTTTCTGAAAATAAAAAAAAAAGAAATCGGTGATCAGTCTGAAAATTTGGACATTAAAAATATAGCTAATATCGACATGGTCGCCGAAAAAATCAATTTCCTCAGTTGCTCTCAGAAAAAAATCACCAATTTCGTCAGAGAATCATGGGGAAAAACGCGAATTTTATCCAAGGATAGCAAAAAAATGCAATCTTCGTCCAAGAAAGCGAAAAAAACTTGAATTTCGTCAAAGAATCAGCAAAAAAAAAATTTTTTTTAAAGGATTGCAAAAAAAAACTCATATTTCATCAAAAAATAGCAGAAAAAATGCAAATTTCGTCAAAAAAATCGCCGAAAAACCCAAATTTCGTCAAAAGATCATGAAAAAAAAAAACACAAATTTCTTCAAAGAATGGCAAAAAAACACAAATTTCGTCAAAAGATTGCAAAAAAACACAGATTTCGTCAAAAAAAAAAAAAAAAAAAAATCGCAAAAAAAGCATAGTTTCATCAAACGATCACGAAAAAACCCCAAAGATTTCGTCAAATCATGGAGAAAGTGTGAATTTCATTAAATGATTGTGGAAAAAACGTGAATTTTGTCAAAAGGCTGCAGAAAAAACACATAGTTAGTGCTAGGAGGGGATTTCCCTCTCTGCTGTAACCTTTCAGAAAATTGCTGTGAATTTCAGATTTTTTTTTAAAACTCAGAATCATCCCTGGAAAGTAGATAACTAATTCTTATTGGTTCAAAGGTCATGAACCTCTCTCTTCTGGATTATTATTTGATTTGTAAGAGAAGTATATTAAAAAGAAGTATATTGTAACACACTGGGTTATTTAATTGAAAGAAGCATTACAATTAAGAAAAAATTATTATATATATATATATATATATATTTTACAACTGCTTTTGTCTGTTTTTATAATTTTCAAGCATAATATCAATTATATTTGTATGAGAACTTTTGATTTTTGGTCTAGCATTTTTTCTTGGAGTCTATGCATAGTCATTATTTGTTGTTCTAAAACTAAACTCTATTTGTGAAGGAAATCCAGATATTTATAGCCGATTGCCAAATCCTGCTCAAGAGTTACTAATTCACCTTCATTGTCAGAATTATCCTGATTTTCAGTAGAGTTTAACACAGTAGTACTTACAATGTCACAGGGTTGCCGGCTTTTAGCCAGGCCAAAAAAAGCCGGCCGGCCTTTTTTGGTTTTAGCCACTAAAAAAAGCCGGTTTTTATTTTTAAATTTGGTTTACAGCTAATTCGTTTTAAATTTAGATCAATTAATTTTTAATACACTTATAAATATTTTCTACTAAAAAAATTTACAAATTTTGTCAAATAAATAAGTCTTTATAAATGTTAGAAGGCAACTTTGAAGGCATTATGTCTGAAAAAAAAGTTATAAATATTGAAAAGGATATAAGTTAGACTCCAAACTGGTGTTTTGAAATTCTATATTACATAGCTCCACATATACTATGCATTTTAAAGATTATATATTTAATTGAACAATGGCAAAATATAATCACATCCACATCAAAATGGAAACATTCTTATGTGTCCATATGGAGAGATTAAGTTATTCATATGTTAAAAGAGAAATTAGAAAGGATATAATTTTTGAGGAGAGTTTGGTACATAAGTGTATAAAAAATAGAGCATTTAAACAGGTAAAAAAAAAAAAAAAAAAAAAAAAAATCTCTAAATAAAATTTTGAAAATCTGTTTTTATTACATGACTATGTATAATTTTGAATGTTTACTAGAAATAAAATAATTAATTTTAAGAGCTATTAATATACAAATCTTAAGTAATAAAACATGTAACTAAGTAACCATTGTTCTCTTCAATTTTATAAAGCAGTAAAAATGAAAAAAAATTGGGGGAGAGGGGAGCGGAGATAAAGGTCAGTGTAAACCAGATAAAGCAGTTGGTATGGACCTTTTAAAATTTAGCTGACATATTTGCAATTCTGACTACAAATCACTAGCAAAACCATCTAAGTTTTATTCCAGTATTAATGTCCTCATTATTCAGAAATTGGGTTACTTATTAAACTCTAGATCAATTAAATGTCATTAAAACTAATTAAAAACACTTTAAAATGTGTATTTTATAATTACAATGCTTCACTTCATAAAAGCCAATTTTGGCCAAAAAAAAGCCGGTTAAAACCAATAAAAGCCACCGGCCTGGCTTTTTTTAATTTTAGCTGGCTTTTTTGCAACCTTGCAATGTCATCATCTGTGAAATTTTCCATATCTAAAGCTTCATCTTGGGAGGACATCCATTCAATTATATTTTCTCCATTCAAGAAATCAGGCACAACTGTTAGTAAGGTGTAAAAAAATCATGATTTTTTAAAAAAAAAAATAAAAAAAATCGGATTTTTTTAAATTTTTTCCCTGTGTCAAAATATTAAACATCTATCAAGAATTAAGCATTTCAAAAATGAATAACCCTCCAATTACTAACATAATCTATGTTTTTTTGCTTTAATTAATAAAATTTTAATTATGTAATTATAGAAATTACAAAAAACTGCAAATTAAAAATTTCTTTAGTAACATACAAAATTATGTGCATTAATATTTTGTAATAATTATGTAAACCAATATTAAATACTGCTGATATTTTAAAGTTATTGATATATTGCATTTATTTTCAAATTGATGAGACAGATTAAATTTTGTAATTATTAAACAATTAACTGTTTAATTAAGAACACAATCTACATTTTTGAAAAAGTGGTTGAAAAAAGGTGATAAATAATAGTTTGATAAATTCATAAAGCAGCCAGTAATTTTACACAGGTTCTAAAGCGTATGTATATCAAATTGATCAAAAATTGTAGCAATGTATACAGCAAACTCACACATAATTTATAAATAGATTACAAAAATTGTATTTTTAAAATTTAAATCAGATTTTTTCCCCACAACATTAAAATATTTGAATAGCTACTAAATATTATAATGCTTTGAAGTTATTTAACATTTAGTTAGATGTTTTTTAAATGTGTAATTCTTCTTTTTACACAGTTTAATATTGTTATAATTAACAATAACAAAAATTACATTTTTTACAAGTGATTTAGTGATAATTTCCATTACTGATTATAATGCTTTTCCACACTATTTTAAAAAATCAGAAAATATGTGATTTTATCATCTGATTTAAATCAATTAATTAAAATCATTGACACTCTATCGCTATGTTTATTGTATATAAAAGAATGAATAACTTGATTATTAAAAGTAAATTATGACATTGTAAGTTATATTAGATTTAAATATCATTTTAAAATTAAATGCTTTTTATGTTTCTAAGATAAAAAACCATGCTTTTTACAAACTTACTGTACTTAAATTTTTCACAATACTCAGGAATTACGCTTCAAAATAATTATTTAAAGCTTTGTTTTGTGTATTCATAAGTCACAATACCTGTAGAAACTTTCCAAATTATGTTCATCTTAGATTTGAATTCTTTTTTATGTCATTTTAAACATTTAAAAAATTTTTGATTTCAATCAATGATTTTTAAAAAAAAAATTACTTGATTAAAATCATGATTTAAATCATTTGATTTAAATCGTTGACACCCTAGCAGTTAGTGAAATTTTTACAAACATAAAATATCTGCAGATTTTTGTTTTACACTATCCAAACTGAAGCCACCGAAGTCAATATCACCATCACTGTATATATGCTGGCTAAATAAATAAATAAATAAAAAATATCTGATTTATTTTTTTTTTTTTTCCCATTTGAAAAATGAAGTTTTACTTCATTGAAAAGCAAAAATTTAAGGGAGAAAAAACTGAATATCAATCATCAATCAAATTGTCGCAATTTTAAATTTCTCTCACAAATTTATGGTAACTGAATTTTCAACGTTTACACCTGAAACAGTGTGCAGATTATAGGCGTTTGCGGATTATAGAGTCGAGGATTAGAGGGAGTTGACTGTACACTATATGGCCAAAGGTATAGGTCAAAATTAACATTTTTACCCACTGGCCTCTGGCCAGTACACTGATTTTTTCACTGGCCAGTTTTTTTAAACCACTGGACAGTAACGAAGTTATGTACGCTCCATACAAAATTGTGTTTTTTCTAACTATCAACATTTTAATTTACTAATATATACAGGGCCTGAAATTCAATTTTTCATAGGAGGGGAGTCTCCCTACCAACATTTATAAATGGAGGGGAGTTGAGCTATTTGGGAGGGAGAAAAAAAAATCTAAAACCCACTGTTATTTTATGTGCTTTTTAAAGATTTACATTAATTACTTTGTCATGTCTGTATTAATACAGGCATGACAAAATACCATTGAAGCAATTTAAATCAACAACTCAGAATAATGATGTATAATGTCTCCTTATTTAAAAAGGTAAGAAAGCAGGGGTGATTCTGAGTAAAATAAAAAAATTCTGAAACTAACAGCAAATTTTCTGAAAGGTTACAACAGAGGGTATGAAAGGGGGGGGGGGGGTCACTCCCAGCACTAGCTATGTGGCCTCTTTGACGAAATTTGCCGTTATTTCGCGATCTTTTGTCGAAATTTGCCTTTTTTCCGCGATCCTTTGTCGAAATTAGCATTTTCTCGCAATCTTTTGACAAACGCACGTTTTTTTCGCGATCCTTTGGCAAAATTCGCGTTTTTTCGCGATTCTTTAATGAGATTCGCGGTTTTTTTCCAGCGGCCGTTTGACTAAACACTAAATTCGTGTTTATTCCGCGATCCTTTGACGAAATTCTCTTTTTCCGTGATCCTTTGACGAAATTATCTTTTTTCGTGATCCTTTGCCGAAATTAGCATTTTTTCCACGTTCCTTTGCCGAAATTTATGATTTTTTTGCTATCCTTTGATGTAATTTGCGTTTTTTTGCGATCCTTTGATGAATTTCAAGTTTTTTTTTTTCCCGCGATCTGACGAAATCTACGTTTTTCCGCGATCCTTTGACAAAATTTGTGTTTTATTCGCAATCCTTTGCGACGAAATTGGTGATTTTTTCCTCGAACGATTGACGAAATTGATTTTTTCGGCGATCATTTGTCGAAATTCGCGATATTTTTCTGTTGAACTGATGACCGATTTTTCATAATTTTCGGAACCTAATGCCTTTAATTTTCAGAAAATTCGTGACAGAATCACCCCTGAATTCGCCAATCGATCGCGGACACTTGTCAACCGATCCCGAGAAAAAAAATAATGAAATTTGTCTATCGGTCGCATGGAAAATTCGTGAATTTCAACAATCTTTCGCAGTTAAAAAAAAAAAAAAACTAGAGAACAGGAATTCTGCTTTTTCAGAATTTAGTGTCGCCCCGGCATTACCATTACTTCATTTTCTTCTGGTGGACTGCTGGCTTCTATTATTATGAAACAGCCATTATAAATGAAGCGTTAAAAAAAATTATGGCCATTTTTTTTCCCCATTCTGACCAGAAAATCAGAGTTCTAACTTTTTACGGCAGCTCTTTCATCTTCACCTAACGCTTCATTTATAATAGCTGTTTCATAATAATAGAAGTCACCAGTCCATCAGAAGACAATAACTCGGTTGAGCGTGACTCGGATAATCGGGACTCTACTGCAAAACATATTTCAGTTTTAAGACTTAAAGCACACGCTTTTATTTTATGTAAAATGACGTCATTTTCATTAATATAGAAACTTAAAATTAAATATAGTTTATAATAGCTCCCTGTTTTATCATAAATTCTTCATTTATATTTTTCTCAAAGTAGCACATATTTTAATTTTTCTTTTTTCAATTTAATTTTTTTTTTTTTTTTTTTTTTTTCATTTTATGAGAAAATGGCAACAAAAAGATATAATTGCTATTTTTCAGCAATTTTTTTTTTACTTTCTACAGAAATGGCGTACTCGAGTTGCCAAAATGAAACAAATGTCCCTAAAAACTACAAAAAAATTAATATTTCAAAAACAAATAGAGATGCAGTTTTCAAACAAATTGCATAAAAAAGTACTTTTTTTTTCCCAATACGATGGTATAAAAACTGAAAATGTGCGATGTTTAGAAATTTTAAAAAATGCTATAGAGCATTTAATTGTACAACGATACATCTACTTTGTTTATTGCTAGCGTCTGTAAGCTAACGTTATTTTTTGGACACAAAATAAGCTGGGAGAAAGAAATAGCATACCGTACCGGGGCTAAAAAACGCAAAATGTGTCAATTAGTAGCATGAAAATATCGGGAAATTTGCAAGGCGTTTGCGGGAGTTGATCGTAATTTCAAAATGCAAGATTTTCAGGAAAATGGAGAGATTTTTTGGACGGGAGTCTCCCGCCCACGATATTATTTTGGGCAGGATTTCAAAATTTTAGACGCGAATCCCACCATCCCGCCCTGAAATTCAAGCCCTGAATATATTACTTACCATTCGATATGATTACACTCAACTGAAAAATTTTATGTTTACTATTAACTGCAATGAAATAAATTCATTGGAAATTTTCAGAAAGGTTACAGCAGAGGGAGACCCCCCCGCCCCTCGGCACTAACTGCATTTTTCTGCGACCATTTAACGAATTTCGCGTTTTTTTCGTGATCTTTTGACGAAATTCTCATTTTTCATGAGCTTTTGCGAAATCTGCGTTTTTTTTGCGATCTTTTGACGAAATCTGCTTTTTTTCGCGATCTTTTGACGAAATCTGTGTTTTTTTGCGATCTTTTGACTAAATCTGCGTTTTTTCCGCGATCTTTTGACGAAATCTGCGTTTTTTCCACGATCTTTTCACAAAATTGCGTTTTTTTGTAATCTTTGAACGAAATTTGTGTTTTTTTTCGCCATTCTTTGAAAATATTTGCATTTTTTTCCAAGATTTTTTGACGAAATTTGCGTTTTTAGGCGATCTTTTAACGAAATTTGCGCTTTTTCCGCGATCTTTTGATGAAATTTGTGTTTTTTCCGCGATCTTTTCACGAAATTTGCGTTTTTTCCACGATCTTTTCACAAAATGTGCGTTTTTTTCCACGATCTTTTGACGAAAGTTGCGTTTACTCCGCGATCTTTTTACGAAATTTACGTTTTTCGCGATCTTTTCACGAAATTTGCGTTTTTCCGCGATTTTTTCACGAAATTTGCGTTTTTTCCACGATTTTTTGAAGAAAGTTGCGTTTTTTTCGCGATCTTTTCACGAAATTTGCATTCTTTCCGCGATCTTTTGACGAAATTTGCATTTTTTCCGCGATTTTGTCAGGGAAGTTGCGTTTTTTCCGCGATTTTGCCACGAAAGTTGCGTTTTCTCCGCGATCTTTTCAAGAAATTTGCGTTTTCTTCGCGATCTTTTCAAGAAATTTGCGTTTTCTTCGCGATCTTTTCATATGAAATTTGCGTTTTTCCGCAATACTTTGAAAAATTTTGTGATTCTTTGTCGAAATTTGCGTTTTTCTGCGATCTTTTCACGAATTTTGCGTTTTTTCCGCGATCTTTTCACGAAATTTGCGTTTTTTCCGCGATCTTTTCTCGAAATTTGCGTTTTTCCGCGATCTTTTCTCGAAATTTGTGTTTTTCCGCTATCCTTTGACGAAATTTGCGTTTGTTCCGCAATTTTGTCACGATAGTTGTGTTTTTTCCGCGATTTTGTCACGAATTTTGCGTTTTATCCGCGATCTTTTCACGAATTTCGTGTTTTACCCGCGATCTTTTCACGACATTCGCGTTTTTGCGCAATCTTTTCATGACATTCGCGTTTTTGCGCAATCTTTTCACGACATTCGCGTTTTTGCGCAATCTTTTCACGAGATTTGCGTTTTTTCCGCGATCTTTTGTCAAAATTTGCGATTTTTCCGCGATCTTTTGTCGAAATTTGTGTTTTATCTGCGATCTTTTCACGAAATTTGCGTTTTCCGAGATCTTTTCACGAAATTTGCGTTTTTACGCGATACTTTGAACAATTTTGTGATTCTTTTTCGCGATTCTTTTGCTTTTTCCGCGATTTTTTGACGAAGTTTGTGTTTTTCCACGATCTTGTCACGAAATTTGAGTTTTTTCCGCGATATTTCGACGCAATTTGCATTTTTTAAGTGGTCCTTAGGCGAAATTCACGTTCTTTCGCGATCCTTTGACGGAATTGGTGATTTTTTTTCTACGAACGATTGACGAAATTGATTTTTTTCGGCGACCATATCGAAATTAGCGTTATTTTTATGTCCGAATTTTCGGACTGATGACCGTTTTTTTTCTCGGAACCGAATGCCTTAATTTTTCGGAAAATTCGAGACAAAATCACCCCTGCTACTTTCTTTTCTTACGTTCGGGAGAATCACCAATTTGGACGCCATAAATTCAAAACTAAATTCACCCCTTTCTCCCTGGCATCGATTTTTCAACCGTCGTGTTTGGCGAGTGGTGCCCATTGAGTTTGGCGAGTGAAGACAATAAAGTTAATCGCCACTTTTTAAGTGTTACTCGACGCCTGGCGAGTGGCGAGTGCTAATTTTGTGCTATAGCCAAAGGTGACCGATCACTTGCGATTTTAGACGTTTTGTTAAATATCTAGAACTAGTTGGATGTGCCAATCCCAAAACTTTCTTCTATCTTATACATCTTAATATTTCAAATAGTAGTTACACATGTTAATACTTCAATATTCTTAGTTCAATACTATACCAACTTTCATTTTCATCTTAAATTTCTGCTTCAGTCAATTAAACGAACTAAAAACGAGTTAATCTATATCATGATATTTGTTAAAATTAATAGTTTTTCCTTATTCTGTTGTTATCAGATGTTTGCGAATAGCCGGCTTAGCAGGAAGCGAGTTCCCACCTTTGCACGAGCCTCCGATGGACAATAGAACTACGAAAAATCAAGAAAAGTATACGAAAATCGCTATCACAGAGCCCCTTTACCGCACAATATTTCCAAATTCAAGAGGACCAGTTGGCCAAAGCCAAAAACATACACAAATAATTTGGTTCAATTGTATGCATAATTTTATACACTTTTTGATTGTACAATAAAGAAAAGTGCACAAAGAGAGGCTATTACAGAGCCCCCCTTCCAGCAGATTTTTTTTCAAATTCAGGTTGGACTTGTTTGCCATAGCCAGACACATACACAAAAAAATTGGTTCAATTCTATGCATAAATTCATACACTTTTCGATGGTACAATAATGAAAATGGCACAGAGATCCAATTATAGCGCCCCCTTCAGGTGGAATTTTTTCAAGTTCAGGGAAGACTTGCTTGCCATGACCAAAAACAAACACAAAAACTTCAGCTCAATTCTATGCATAACTTCATACACTTTTCGATGGTACAATATTCAAAATGGCACAAAAATCGCTATTACAGCGGCTTCTACCGGCGAATTTTTTTCAATTAAGGAAGGACCTGCTTGCCATAGCCAAGAACTTAAAATAAAAATTTGGTTCAATTCTATGTATAAATAACTTCATACACTTTTCAATGGTACAATTTTCAAAATCGCACAAAATCACTATTACAGCGCCCCCTACCGGCGATTTTTTTCTAAATTCAGGGAGGACCTACTTGCTATATCCAAAAACTTAAAATAAAAATTTGGTTCAATTCTATGCATAACTTCATACACTTTTGGATGGTACAATATTCAAAATCGCACAAAAAATCGCTATTACAGCGCCCCCTACTGGCGAATTTTTCCCAAATTCAGGGAAGATCTGCTTGCCATAGCCAAAAACTTAAAATAAAAATTTGGTTTAATTCTATGCATAACTTCATACACTTTTTGATGGTACAATGGCGACAGACACACGGACAGACAGACATTTTCTATAAACATGTTTTTTGGGATCTCTGACCCCTAAAACATGTAAATCCATTGAAAACCGGAAACCGAAAAAAATTTCGATTACAATACTTTCTTCTATTGAAGATAGAAGAAAGTAAAAATACATGAGGAATAAACCTGAAACTGCAGGTGTGTAAACAGTATAGTATAGGTCATATATTTCCGCAAAGATTTTTTCCTGAAACCCCATAGGGCCCCTGACCCTATTGCTCCAAATCTGGTAATTGTGCCATTGTGGAGTCCTATCACTGGCAACCATGATGCAGCGTGATGTTAAAAGTGGATGGCGATTAGTGCTGTCAGGTGTCCTGATTTTCAGAGGTCCCGAAACTCATCTCACAGAACCGAGAACCCCTATGTGGGACGTTAAATGCCCCACTTTTTCACCATGCCTAAATTTTTTAATGTTTTTTACAAGTAACAAGTAATATAAAAATTTTGTTTTTAAAGTTAATTCCTACTTAGGTCATCAAAGAAAAATTTAATATAATCCCTTAAGCTAATATTAGTTTTTGTTGCATTAAAATATCTCAATTTGTTGATTTTGTATAAGCAAGTAGGTTTACAATGGAACTCTATGGGAATTTGGCGAAATATTGGAGATATCGCCAAGTTGGCGCCACTTTTGGCAACTCATTTTGGCTGCCAAATTTGGTGATATATCGCCAAGTTGGCAACAAACTTGGCAGTATTTGGCGACAGAACAGGGTCCCCCTATGGTAACCCCTTATTGAAATACTTTCATTGATCTTCAATAACCAATGGCCGCCATTTTGTTTCCCATGCAAAACTAAAATTAATTAATTAAAATTTAATTAATTAATTAATATTTGAAAAAAAAACTGTATTAACATCAATTGTCATCCAGTACAAGTTTAAAAAAATTTATTGAGTATTTTATTAACGATTGAAAATTTGAACAAGATATAGAAATAAATAAATATAGAAAGAGTGTGAACTAATAGTAGGAACTAGGAACTGAATGAAAAATGAAAAAACAATTGAAAGTTTAATCTCAATCGAAATTGCATTCCTTAGTCTGAGACCTGAGACAAGAGAATTCAACAATTCAGCCATCACAGCGAGTGAATCTTTAGATTTAGAAAAAACTCTGTTTAAAGCAGAATACTGTCTTATGATGGAAGATTTTCTTGGCCTTGATCGATTCTGTCTTAGGCAGAGTTTACTGTATACAAATAATATGCTTTTAATGACAGATGGGCAGGGGTAGGGAAATAAATCATTTTACTCGCCGCTGGCGAGTGAATTTGTAGGCAGTATTTAAAAAACTAAAGATATGCCAAGAACTTTATTTTTTTTTTACTAGTTAGCTATATTTTACAACTTTCCAAATTACTGCGATGTAAACTCGGTAATAAGTTCTATTCTTTATCAAACTTTTCTCTCGTGTATATTTTTCTTAATTTTACAGGGGAAAAAATAAATATGTGAAAATGTAATTATAGCAATAGCAATCAACTATTTTTGCATGTTTTTTTAGTTGTGTGTGTCAATATATATATATACTGGGATTGCAGCATAGAAAACTTGTAGTGTTACTACCAGTATCCCTAGTCCAGAACCTTCAGGATAAATTTTTTAACATATGCAATAGAAATTATTATGAAGATAATTATTTCAAATTAATGCTATGAAGAATAAAATTTATCCCATATACTGCAAAGTCTGCATATAGTATGTATTGTTATTGCAGAGTTTCCCCTAGGCAGTATCGGGGAGACTTATGCCCTTCCTGCCCTTTGACTTACAGAATAGCACCTTTCTTGCCCCTCATCCAAAAAATTAGCACCCTTCTTGCCCCTTTTCCAAAATATTAATTCTTACTCTTTTTTGTTTTAAAAAATTTGTTTCTATAATAAAAATTTCTTCATTGTTGTCTTGAAAAGAATTCCCTGAATTTTAAATATTTTAATACTTAAAATTCAAAATAACACTAACAAATTAGCTTTACAAATTAAAAATATGCCTAAAAACCACCCCCAAAAGTACACTTTAGGAATAAAAAGTGCCCTTTTTCTCACAAACAGCACCCTGCCCCTTTTTAAACATGGGGGAAAATCTGAATTTGAAAAAATAAAAATATTTTAACTTCTGAACTTTCTTTTAATATAAAAATAAGGAATTATTTATAATACATATCTGAAATATTTACATTAAAGAAAAAGTTTAGAAGTTTAAATGGCACAGATGGCCCATATTGACGCAATTTTTTTCCAATGCCAATTTGGTGAAAACCTCAACAGCATAAACAACATCATCCGAGTTACCATATCAAGCAAAATAACGACAATTTGGTGCCAGTTAAGTACCCGTTGCGTATATGACATTGGCGTCCAGAGATGAATTACCCATTAGGCTGAGTAGGCTGAAGCCTAGGGGCCCAGAAGGAAAGAGGCTCCTGTGCTAAGATTTTTTTTTTTTTCACATTGAGCTAACATTTTAAAATGCAAAAGTGAAATGATGTCTTTCACTCTTTCACTGTGTTTCAATTCTTTGTTTCACTCATTTATTGAATCTTGAAAATTATTAATTGTAGTCCAAACGCTGCTCCACTTTTAATTTCTTCTCTATTCATAATAAGAAAGCATTGAATTCTTGAAATTTTCGGCTTTCAGTTTGAGAAAGATTTACACAGAGGAGACTCATAGCCACGGCGGCCTGGGCAAGATTTTGACAGCACCTCTACGAATGATATCGTTTAAAGAAACTTTTAAATTTTAATCAATTCAAATTGTAACTCCTTACATTTTAGCACCATGGTCAGCCACCCGACATCACCCAGACCCTTCCCACGTTTAAAGCTAGATCGAAATTTACATGTCTTGGGATATCCTAAATATTATTTGATTGTATTTGAAAAAAATTATTTGCGTTAAAATTACATGAGCACTGCTATAATTAATGCATAAAATATCAAGTTAGACCGCTGACGATAGAAACATACTTCCAACTGCAAAAAGTATAAGTACAGACTTTAGATATGTCATTTGGTTTAAATGGGCTAGTATACATATTAAAATACAAAATTTTATATTTTATATGGTCCTTGCAGGACTGGTCCTAGGTGATATTTTAGGACATTCTTTTTTCGATATTTCAGGATAATTTCAGGACACATTTACCCTGCATACAATTTTTTTTCCGCTCTTTTGCAGAAATTCATGATTACTTCCGCGATCTTTTGCCAAAATTTCGCGAATTTTTTCTGCCATCGTTTGCGAAATTCGTGTCTTTTCTCCGCGATCTTTGCCGAAATTCACAATTTTTTTCGGTGATCGTTTGTCGAAATTGGATATTTTTTCCGCGATTGTTTGCCGAAATTCATGTTTTTCCAGCGAATGTTTTCCTAAATTCGCAATTTTTGTACGCAATCAATTGCCAAAGTTCACGATTTTTTTCCGCGATCGTGTGCTGAAATTCACGTTTCTTTTCCACAATCATTTGTCAAATTCGGCAATTTTTTCCACAATCGTTTGTCAAAATTTGTGTTTTTCCCGGAATTCGCGATTGTTTTCTGCAATCGATTGTTGAAATTTGCGATATTTACCCGTGATCATTTGCGAAATTTCCGAATTTTTTTCGCGATCGTTTGCCGAAATTCGCATTTTCCTTCATGATCGTTTGCTGAAATTCGTGATTTTTTTCTGCAATCGCTTGCCAAAATTAGCTTTTCTTTTCTGCGATCGTTTGCCGAAATTCATGATTTTTTTTCGCAATTGTTTACTGAAATTCACGATTTGTCTCCATGATCGTTTGCTGAAATTCGCGATCGTTTGGGGAAATTCGCGATTTTCTACAACAATCGTTTCATGAAATTCGTGATTAATTTCTGCACTGGTTCGGCGAAATTTGTGATTTTTTTACCCGACCTTTTGACGAAATCGCGATGTTTTTCCCGCAATTGTAACATGTCATTCGCAATTTTGTTCCGAGATTAATTTCTGCAATTGTTTGTCGAAATTCGCAATTTTTTCCCATGACCAATTGATAAAATTCACGTCTTTTTTTATGCGATCCCTTGACGAAAGTCACGATTTTTTGCTCGAATGATTGGCCGGAATTAGTGATTTTATTCATGGATCGTTTAACGAAATTCTGTGTCGTTTACACGGCGCACATCAACGGGATGTTTTTTTTGACTCTGCAGAAATTGCTGAAAAACCGATTAATGAAATTTGAGATGATTTTCCTTCCCATTCGGCGGACAAATTCCCCCCCCCCCCTTTTTTTTTCCTGTGACCACTTGAAAAAATTTATCAGTTTTTTATCATCAGATTGACAAAATATTTCACTATTTTCTGACTCATATTATTTTTTCTCTCCTATGCACTTATTAAGTCCAAAATGCTGATTTTGTGGAACTTTTGTAAAAATAAATGATTCGCGGGATTGAGAGAGAATATATATAGGAATTTCAAGATAAGTATGGCCCCTGGGTTGCTCTGTCCTAAAAGAATGTTGTCCTCCACCTAAAAAAAGCATTAAAAAAAAAAAAAATCGCACTCTTTACGACTAAAAGTTATCAAATTATAATATTTTGAAATTTCAATGTTTGCCGTTTACCTATACTAAATAACACTTCTTTTCGTTTCTAGCGGTATAGAAAACGTTGAAATTACATAAAATTCATATTTTGGTAAGTTTTGGTTGTAAAAGAATAGTTTTTTTTGCTATGTTCCTCTCAGACAAAAAACATTTTTCAAAATATAACCTATAAGGGCTGTATCAAAATTAAATTTAGAATTTTATTAGGTAAAACAAATACTATATCTAAAAACTTTACTTAATTTCTGTACTTTTTGTAAATGGAAGTACGTTTCCTTTATCAGTGGTTTATGAGATAATTGAACAGACATGCATTTTGGATCATCTAGTCTATATCGCTTTGAAGAAGAGGAGGGAACCCGTAAAAAAGTCAAGCCTAGGGGTCCCGAATAGTGGTTAATCTGCCTCTGTTGGCGTCAGAAAAAAATCGTGCCAATATGACATCTGTGCCATTTAAATATTCTTATTTTGACAATGACAACAACAAAAATATTTGAATTAGGGATTGACCGAATACTGAATAGTCGATTCGGTATTCGGTGATTCGGCATGTAGACCGAATATTCGGTTTCGGGCCGAATAATTGAAGATAAGTATTTTTGGTACTTTTCGCTCGGTTAGCCGGGCGCCAGTGTTATATATACATATTAGGGATTGACCGAATACCGAATAGTCGATTCGGTATTCGGTATGTAAACCGAATATTCGGTTTCAGCCGAATACTTAAAAGTATTCGGCCGAATAATTGAAGATAAGTATTTTTATAGAAGTAGAAGAATTATATTTTATTTAGAAGTAGAATAGGCTAAAAGATGAGTTTCAATATTATGTGCATGCGTTCAGAGTTCAGCTGCACTACAAAACACAAGTCAAAGGCCATTTTTAATCATAATAATAAAAAAAATCCTTCTTAAAATAAAATCAAAACAACTGTCTACAGTAAAGAAAAAAAAAATAAGGAAGATAAGGTAGATTTATCCCTTATCATTTAATTTTAAATATTTCTACATTAGTTTTTTTTTTTAATTTAAATTTATTTACTGTATATTTTCTTTAATATACACATCAAATAAGTATACCCCTATGCCTATCTTATATCTTTTATATCCATTAAGTTAAAATCGCTCGTACTTTTTATCTTCATCATTACAAAGTTAAATCATTAATCAAAATATAAATATCAATAATTTGACATAAAATAGTTAAATGTACAAATTGATATATCTTTTGTATTAGAGAACATTTGTATTCAATATGTTTATAATTAGACTTAGACAATCAGTAAATCAGATTAACTACAACATTGTTTCTTTTTATTTGAATGAACTTTTGTTTTTCTGACTAATCTTTAATAATAGCCTGTATAGTTTAATAGTACCTTCATAAGCTATTTTGGGTACTGACTAGAGATAAAATAATAAAAAATAAGTGATAGATCAATAAATTTGTAAGTAAAAAGAAGCCATTAAATTGTTTTTGTAATTATATTTAAGAATAAATATGTAACTGATTTAAGAATTTAATTTTAATTAAAGTTTCTTAAAAAAGCTAATGTAAAATGTTTATTAAAAATTTTTAAGTATTCGGCCAAATACCGAATATTCGGTATACACTTTGACCGAAGCTTCGGTATTCGGCAAAATTCCTGCTTCGGTCAATCCCTAATACATATATATGTACATATATAAATGTATGTATATATATATACATGTATATCTACATATATCTATATGTGTTTATATACAATATATGTATATATATGTATATTTACATATATGTATGTATATAAATATGTATATATAACACTGGCGCCCGGTTAACCGAAAAGTACCGTATTTTTATAGAAGTAGAAGAATTATATTTTATTTAGAAGTAGAATAGGCTAAAAGATGAGTTTCAATATTATGCGCATGCATTCAGAGTTCAGCTGCACTACAAAACACAAGTCAAAGGCCATTTTTAATCATAATAAAAAAAAGTTTTTCTTAAAATAGTCTACATAGGGGTAAAATCCAAACAACTGTCTACAGTAAAGAAAAAAAAAAAAATAAGGAAGATAAGGTATCTTTCCCAATCATTTAATTTTAAATATTTCTACATTAGTTTTTTTTTTTAATTTAAATTTATTTAATGTATATTTTCTTTAATATACCTACACATCAAATAAGTAGACCCCTATGCCTATCTTATATGTTTTATATCCATTAAGTTAAAATCGCTCGTACTTTTTATCTTCATCATTACAAAGTTAAATCATTAATCAAAATATAAATATCAATAATTTGACATAAAATAGTTAAATGTACAAATTGATATATCTTTGTATTAGAGAACATTTGTATTCAATATGTTTATAATTAGACTTAGACAATCAGTAAATCAGATTAACGACAACATTGTCTCTTTTTATTTGAATAAACTTTTGTTTTTCTGACTAATCTTTAATAATAGCCTGTATAGTTTAATAGTACCTTCATAGGCTATTTTGGGTATTGACTAGACATAAAATAATAAAAAATAAATGATAGATCAATAAATTTGTAAGTAAAAAGAAGTCATTAAATTGTTTTTGTAATTATATTTAAGAATAAAAATGTAACTGAATTAAATTAAGAATTTAATTTTAATTAAAGTTTCTTAAAAAAGCTAATATAAAATGTTTATTAAAAATTTTTAAGTATTCGGCCGAATACCGAATATTCGGTATTACACTTTGACCAAAGCTTCGGTATTCGGTATTCGGCAAAATTCCTGCTTCGGTCAATCCCTAATTTGAATGCACTTGTTAATTGC
Source organism: Maratus speciosus (assembly GCA_963932465.1). Lineage (NCBI taxonomy): Eukaryota > Metazoa > Arthropoda > Arachnida > Araneae > Salticidae > Maratus > Maratus speciosus. Next base: position 42,473,577 of record OZ010792.1, read on the forward strand.
AATGTGCATATAAAATTGCATTAGCAGTGGCACTAAAAAAATTATATAGCAAAGATTATCTTTATTACCATGAATTTTTGATCTTCACACATGTTGAGCAATACTAAATGTATATCAGCTTTTTTCATGATGGAATCATGCAGCGACTGTGGAAGAAATGTATTCATAAATTTAGGCTTTGAGAAAGAGTTATTTAGTCCAAAAAACTTATGAAGTGATTCATCGTTATCTTTAAAGTCACTAAATACAAATAAAAAATTTCTTTTTCTTGTTTTAACTTTAGTATAGCTTGGAGACCACATGTCCATAGTTTCCCACTGAAACTCACATAACACTTGTGTTAAAGCAAGCTGTAAAATTTTTACAGGCGAGACGACATTAGTTTCTTCTCCTAGTTGGTTGTTGATTATTGATACATTATTCTGTGAGGATTCTAAAAGAACTTGTAAAATAGATAAATGTCTTTCATACCTAACACAAATTTCATTTTCAAGAGTTTCAAAATTTTCAAGAGAAAAATCAGTAAAAACAAATTTGCACATTGACTGGTTTTTTGAACTTTGACTATCAAAAAATTTCGCACCCCATTTAAAGTTGGGATATTTTGAGGAAAAATCACATAGAAGTCGAAGACATGTTAATCGTACGGAAAGCAATCTTCTATTTAGCTCTTCCTTTGAACTAAAAAGAAAATCAGCGCATGCATTTAAATCGAACAAAAATACAACTTGCATTGAGCTCATATTAATAAAACGTTTCAATCAACAAGTTAAATAAACCATATAAAAATAAAACAAATTTACTATAACAACATTTTAAAGAATTCGCGTTATTTACTACATACGCGTCTTATTGGTTGACAACAAAACACATGACACCCTCCTATTTACTTTTACTTGTAAAATCCTGAATCAACCATTCATATGCGCAACGCTGGCGCGCACCCATGGGTAAAGCACAAAAGTTTCCTTATCAGTCACAAAAATTGGAGACAAAGTTATTCAAATTTTTAAGAATCCCACATAAAAAAGAATTGAAGTGCTCAATTCCGCTATAAATAATTATTTAAAAACAAAATACATTGAGTTTACCTATGATTTGAGTCTCAATTTTACTTATTTCGATTTTTATTTGGGTTTTTATATTCTTCTTCTTGGAAAAAATCGATATTTGTTATGTAATCGAGTTGAAATCGCAACAAACTACAAGCGAATGAAAACTGAAAGTTTGTTGTATACGTGACATGTAATATACGTTTTGTTTTGAAATATATCTTCTTTTATGTTTATCGTGCTTAGTTTATATTAATTGCTGTTTAATTGTAAAGGTTTCATACCTTATAAGCATGAAAATGGGAGAAGACACTCCTGTTTCAGCCCTTGTGCTGCCTATTCTTGTTGGGCCTATTTTAGAAAAGGTAATAAGCAGTTCTATCTTGAAAATTTTGCTATAGATAAATTGATGTACATTATCTTATTTTCAATATTTACTTAATAATTTCATAAATTATCAATACATTGAATTTTTACAGTAGGCACTTGAGAGAAACTATTTTTTTAATATTGTTTGTTATTGCTTTCCTTATTTTTTTTTTTCTTCTTCTTTATTCATTTTTAAATACATCAATATTCTTACTGTGTGGTGTCATTTTATGATTGAACTTCTGGTAGAATTGTTTTGATTTTGTCTGTAACTGCTAATCTAATTAGTGCTGTTTTACAAGAATAAGGAAACACATGTTTTAGAATTTATTTTGCAGTTTCTTGATGAATAAATTTGATCTTTATGTTTCGGGCTCGATGTATGAAAAATTGATTGTTGCTTATTCCTCATAACAAATAGAAAATACAATAAACAAGATGCTGTTGGGACTTAGTACTCATAGCATAACCTTGAGGAAATGATCAATTTGAATATATATTCTTTATATAGGGCTTGAATTTCAGGGCAGGATGGCGGGATTCGCACCCAAAATTTTGAAATCCCGCCCAAAAAATCTCTCCATTTTCCTGAAAATTTTACATTGTGAAATTACAGTCAACTCCTGCGAACGCCTTGCGAATTTCCCGATATTTTCGCTCGACCAATTGACACATTTTGCTGTTTTTTTTACCGCGAAAGATCGTTGACATTCACAAATTTTTCACGCGACCGATAGACAAATTTCATTATTTTTTTCTCGAGATCAGTTGAAAAGTGTCCGCAACCGATTGGCGAATTCAAGGGTGATTCTGTTCTGAATTTTCCGAAAATTATGAAAAATTGGTCATCAGTTCAACAGAAAAATATCACGAATTTCGACAAATGATCGCCGAAAAAATCAATTTCGTCAATCGTTTGAGGAAAAAAACACCAGGTTCATCGCAAAGGATTGCGAATAAAATGCAAGTTTTGCCAAATGATCGTGGGAAAATGCGAATTTCGTCAGATTGCAAAGAAAAAAACAAACTCTAAATTCATCAAAGGATCGTAAAAAAACGCAAATTACATCAAAGGATAGTAAAAAAAATCATAAATTTTGGCAAAGGAACGTGGAAAAAGCGAATTTCGGCAAACGATCGCGGAATAAATATGAATTTAGTCAACAGGCTACTGAAAAAACCGCGAATTTCGTCAAAGAATCTCGGAAAACGTGAATTTTGTCAAAGGATCGCAGAAAAAACGCGCGCTGTGGGAAAATGTAAATTTTGACAAAGGATCACAATAAAAACTCTCATTTCGTCAAAAGATCGCTATAAAACCCGAATTTCACCAAAAGATCACGAAAAAACGCAATTTTCAACAAAAGATCGCGAAAACAAAACGAGATTTTCAACAAAAGATCGTGGAAAAACTGTGTTTTCGACAAAAGATCGTGGAAAAACTGGGTTTTCGACAAAAGATCGTGGAAAAACAGGGTTTTCGACAAAAGATCGCAAAAAAATAGGGTTTTCGTCAAAAGGTCACGAAAAAAACACGAACTTCGTCAAAAAATCGCAGGTAAAATGCGAATTTCGTCAAACGGCTACAAAAAAAATAGCCTGAAATCAAACCGAACAACAACAAAAAAAAAAGAGTACTCGACCTGCAACAAAAAATAATTACGCTCGTATTCATGAATAACTTCGACCGAGGGTTAAACCGCGGGTTCAGTAACTCCAGGTTGGTATTTTCAACCGGGAGTTGAAAACTCGTATTCACCGTTTACTTCGGATGAAAAGTTACCCAACTCGGGGTTTCTCGACCTAGGTTGAACGAAATGTGTTTATTGGTTAAAAAAATCACATGCCTTGTTCGGTTTCGCGTCGAGACTTCGTTTGTTTATGTTTTGGAAGAAAAACGCCAATTAAAAAAAAAGAAAGAACGATTCAATGTAGTGTTTTTTTTTTTTTTTTTTATTCCCACAAAATGTATGGACAAAATAAAAGCCTGTAATCACTAAATATGGATCAACTTAATTTTTCTTAAAAGTTTTAATATTTTTTTAAAATTTATTAATGAGTTAGGTTAATGATATGAAACGTGTCAACTGCTAAAATAAATGTTAAAAGGTTCTTTTTCAAAATAAATTTTCGCATAGTTGCTAAAAAATGGAACTTGATTTGGGCCAAAACTAATGAAACTTGATTTGAATAAAAACTAAAATTTTATTTCAACAGCAATTATGATGATTTCTATTATTAATAGCTCTAGTTAGCAATTAAACAATTTCTGATAATGAAAATATTAAAATGGAGAAAAAAAGGAAAAGAAATTAAGAAAGTAGTCTGTTGTACTTTATATATACTATTTCTTTTATTAGTATAGATGGTATCCCAGATGTATTAATTTTATTGTTTGGATTTTCAGCGAGCTAATTAAAATGTTTAATTCTAATTAAATTAGATAGTAATTAATATTCCAGGTTGGCAGGAAAAAGTAGTGAAATAATATTAACAGAACTGCAGAAGAAGCGAAACAGGTGATCCTAGCGGTGCCCTGGCACCAGGTACCAAGCCCCATAGGCGCATATAGTTATCACTTCCGAGCGATTGATAAACATTTTTCATTTAACTAGTCGATAAATAAAACTCTATACTTCCTTTAAGTTTAAACTGTGTGCAGTGGAGATATTTTATAAGATATTATTTTAAGGAACACAAATATTTTAAACTTTTTAAGACTACTAGTGTATAGTGTATGAATTTCCATTCAACACATATAATCGAATAAGGCCTTTCCTAAATCATGATAAATGTATCCTGAATACTATCTGGACAAATAAATGTGAAATATTACAAAAAGTTGAATTTTTATCGACCAGCTTTTAGGACCTATCCCCACCCCTTCCCCTCCAGCCATTTGTATGAGAATTTTTCTATTATCACATTTACAAGATCAAAGCTATTCACTTGATTATCTTTGACTATTTTTTGATAAATTAGCCTAATAATTACGAAATATTATTACACGCACGAAGACACTTGTTTTTGGTTGCAGTGTTGCCAGGGTTCGTAAATATCATGATATTTTCGAAAATATCAAAAATATCCGATATTTTGATATATATCCGATATTTTCGATATATATCCGATATTTTCGATATATATCCGATATTTTCAAAGCAGCCAACTTACCGCTGATAATAAATGTTTTCGAGCATAATATAGATTAGAAAAAAAAAATATATTGCACTTAACATGAAAACTTAATCAAAAAATAATATAAAAATGCATTTTTCTTTTCTTCTTCTTTTTTTTTTTTTTTTTTTCACTTAGAATAAAATTGAAGATGAAATAATTAAAAACAGTAACAATTTGATTTCTACACTTATAAAAAAACTAACTATAGGATTCAGTATCAAGACCAAGTATAAAAAAATCAGATATTTTCAAAACAAAATTTTAAATACAAAAAAAGTTTTTTTAATTGAAAAATTTTTTACATAAATGTAAGTATAAAATGTTTTATTTCATATTTCCTAACATGCTGTATAGTTTAAACTCAACTGAACCAAAACTTGAGAAAAGATTATTTTCTAATGAAGCTGTATATAATTGCTTATTTAAATTAGTCAGTTTATCTTTCAATGGTTGTTCTGAATTAATTATGTCCCACATAATTATTAGTTCAACATTTAAAAAAAAAATGCTTCAAATCTAAAGTTGGAAAAATAGATTTGTTTTCTTTTTTGGCTAAAAAAGTCACATCCAAAAGAGACAAGTTCTTTATCTACAGATTCACAGTCAATAACAGTTGAAAATTTATTTCATTTACACTGAAATATTACAAATTACGACTGAAAATATCGAAAATATCTTGCGCACATTCATATTTTGAAAATAAATATCAAATGCAGAAAATATGAAACATCTTGATATATTGAAAATAAATATCAAGTAATATGAAATATTAAAGATCTTGATATTTTGAAAATAAATATTGGATATATACCCTTTGATATATATCAATGAACCCTGGCTGTATATAAATGATTATCAAAATTACATTTTATCTTTCAATGGCTGTTCTGAATTGACTGTCTAATATAATTATTAGTTCTACATTTAAAAATAAAAGTTTGAAACATAAAGCTTGGAAAAGATTTGTTTTCTTCTTTTCCTAAAAAAGTCACTGCCAGAGGCAAAAGTTCATTATCTACAGAATAACACAGTCAATAACAGGTGAAAATTTCATTTACACTTGGTTTGAATGTGAAAAATATCAAAATTACTTTGCACGGTGATATTTTCAAAATAAATATCAATATACAAACTATCAAACATCTTGATATTTTGAAAATAAATGTAAAGAATTTGAAAATATCGAAAATATCAAAAATCTTGATATTTTAAAAATAAATATCGGATATATATCAAGATATATATCATGATATATATCCATTGATATATATCAACGAACCCTGAGTGTTGCATTTGAAAAAATGTATTTAGAAAATGTTATTTTATTTTCTATATTTTTTCCAGCTTCTTAATTTCATATTTTTAACTCATTTAGATATCACTTCATTAGATGTAATAAGAATCTCATTTAGAATAGAAATTAAAAGTGGGATTTTTTTTTTTTTTTTTTTTTTTTGACGGATTTCTAGACTAAATAGGCAGAGTAATGATAGTTTGTAATCAAACAAAACAACTCAAATTAATTATTAATAATTTCATATAATTTTACATTATCTAATAAATAAAATAGCTGTCTCTTGTTTGTGAATCAGTGGAGAAAAACAAGTTCCCATTTGTACCACCCTACCCATTCTCTCTATTTCTTTCTCTTTTTTGGTGTCATTCTTTAATTTAAGTAAATTAAACGTTTCTCGAGATGCTGTGTAAGATATAGAAATAAAAAAAAAGTTTAAAGTACATATTACCAAAAGTAGAAGAATATATGTAATCTCATACATACACATATATATTATCTATACATTTTTTGACTGTTTTATTTATATTTATACATTATATCTCCTTCATTACATGTTGAATTGTTTGCTTTCATAAATACTCATGATCACAAAGAATTTATTTACCTTAAAAATAGTCATCATTATTGCATTATTGCAAGAACTGATAAAAATATTTTTGGTGTGGGGTTATTTTTAAAAAAAGAATTTTTTTTTTTTTTTTTACCAGCGTATTTCAACCCTTTAGTAATTTATTTTAATTGAGCTGTCAATTAAGAAGCAAAAATTATAAGTGATCTCTAAAAAAAGTCACAATTTCAGGAGGTAACATTGAAAAGTTATTCATTTTAGGATTTATTATTACTATTATTTTCGTATAAAATAGTACTAATGCAATATTTTATATTATGTATAATTTTGAAATTAAAATACAGTTGAAAAATAAATGCAATAAAAATAAATATTTCAAATTCCACAAAAATTGGGAAACATGCATAGAAGCTTACAAACAATCGTAAAAAAAAATAAATAAAGTAATAAAACTCAAATTGTTTAAATTTTAAGTTAAAATATCTAATTTATAGATATGATTTATATTTATCTCAGTTTGTATGTAAACAATAATACATCTTTTACACAATAGACCCAAAATTTAATTTTAAAACATTCTATAAGTACTGATCAAAAATCTACAGAGAATCTATGGATATTCTAAGATAATCTGTGTATTTCTTTACTTAAACAGAAATGCAAATTAGCCTGAGTCTCACATTTTAATTAGAACTTATGCAAGTATGGCGTTTATTTCGGTCCTGTTAAAATACATTTGTGAATTTTTTAACATCAAAATTGCAAAAAAATAAATGACCTTAAACGCGACAGTTGTTACTTTAGAAGCAATTATTCGGCTGTTTAAGTAATATTGGCTATTTTTAAGGCAAATAAATTTTTCGCGACCACGCGTATTTATGTAAACAAACAATTCAACATGTATTCAATATATAGAGGCTATATACATAAATATAAACAAATCAGATAAAAATATTGAAGATAATTACATATATATGAGATTACATACCTTTCCATAATGTTATTCCGTTTTATTTAATAGTAGAACTTCTATATTTTACACAGCACCTTCTATCAGCACGTCTGCCGCCATTGTAAAATGGCGTTCCTCTCCTCACTCTCACCACTTGTTTTTCGTTAAATACGCATGCTCGGTTGAAAAATCCTGGGTTGAACCTGATGTAGACCAAGGTTGGGTTACTGAACCCAGCGTTAGATTTTAACCTCGAACCGGTTCAGTGGGGTTGACGGTGAATGCCATTTGAGTTTTCAACCCGAGTTTTCTGCATAACTCCGGGTCGAAGTTATTCATGAATACGAACGTTAGTGACTGGAGAGTGTTTCCCAATCCCTTTCAATCCCCTGATGTAACCTTTCAGAAAATTTTTTGTGAATATTTTTTTTTTTTTTTACTCAGAAACACCTGCAAATTTTACGGTTACTTTTTGCGACAGACTGATGAAATTCACAGTTTTATCCAACGCCTGATCGATGAATTATGCGATTTCATACTGCGGCCAATCGATGAATTTCATGATATTCTTTCCTCGACTGATCGAGGAAGTTCATGATTTTTTTTTTTCCTATGCCCAATCGGCATATTTCATGATTTTTTTTCCTACGCCCAATTGGCATATTTCACGATATTTTTTTCCTTTGACAGAAAAAGGAAAGTATCCAAAAAGGTGGGCCATAAAAGGACTTTAAGTGCCACCGGGCTCTGTGCTCTTGCAAATTGGTCTAGATTCAGTACTAAACAAAAATAATATTAGAAGGACTGCAAAGATCTTGTAGTGCACATTAAAGAAAAATTCCGAGCTCCAATCAAACATGTATATAGAAACACCCAACAAGTTGATCCTTGCAATTAGCAGAAATTAGGACTTGACAATTTAAAAGTAACCTACATTTCTCGTGTAGTAGAAAAAATGAATCAACAGTATCCATTTCAAACTTTTGACTTTGAACAAGTGTTCAAATTTTAAGCAAAGAAAATACTAGGGAGTCAGCAAAGAAAATACTAGGGAGTCAGGTTTTGACTATAATTCATTAAGGACATAATAAATCAGTTTTGTTCAGAAATAGATATTGATGATTCCATCACTGACACTGAATATACATTGCTCATGCAAATAGTTAAAAATGAAGTTGATGGCATATCAGATATTGCAAAGCTTTCTGAAAATTTTTTAAGAGAGCATACCATATGTTTCCGATAACTTCCAAAGTTATAAATGTTGTGCTTGTGCTGTCTGTCACAAGTTTAACTTGTGAAAGAAGATTCAGAGCCCAAAATGGAATAAAATCTAAATTCAGAAATTCGTTTAACAATCCCATTGTTAAGAACTCATGATATTTGGTTGAAAGTTGAAAAGTCGATGATATAAAAGCTTGACTTTCTTACTTTCTGATATGAAAAAACATTTTGCTTAATTATTCTGAGTTGTTGATTTAAATTGCTTCAATGGTATTTTATCATGTCTGTATTAATACAGATATGACAAAATAATTAATGTAAATCTTTAAATAGCACGTAAAATAACAGTTGGTTTTAGATTTTTTTTCTCCCTCCCAAATAGCTCAACTTCCCTCCCTTTATAAATGTTGGTAGGGAGACTCCCCTCCTAGGAAAAATTAAATTTCTAGCCCTGTTATATTAATCTTTCGTATGTTATTGCTCTTTTAACAGAAAGATATAGTTTTAATTATTAAAAATGATTTGATGTTTCAGAAAAACGAGTGAAAGTTATTTGAGCATTTTTCACTTTTTGAATTTGTGCTACTACTACACAGTATATTTGTGCTTCTATAACTTTTTGAAAAGAATGATTAAGAGGAGTGCCATACACTTTATTCATATATTTTATTTATTCTTCAGTTTAATTTTTTATCGTTTGAATAATTATATAAATCTTTTAATTAAAGAATGGTTTTAATGCATGTATATTTTTAATCTAGCTTGAGAGAAAAGACATAACTGCTGCCCAAACTCTGAAGACTGCTGTATCTAAAGTAAGAAATATCTTTGCAATAACTATTCATATATTAACTTTGCAAAATGCTGATAGAAATTTATTTTTGAATATTTAATAGTTGTTAATCGTTATATTTCTGTATTGCTTTTTATAGCGTTATGTCTTAATTTAACTTATTTCAGGTTTCTATTCTCTATTCTAAAAAATGCAGTCTAGGCAGTAGAAGTGTTCTTGTAAAAATTGCTCTTTTTAAGTTAGATGTTCAATTATATGACCTGTTTAAGTTTATGGGTCATTCTAAAAAAATTGTGTACATTTGATGTTTCAACAATTTATTTTTCAAAATCATACATTTCAAATAAAACTGATGTGAAATGTCAGTAAATGGATTGAATTTATCTGTATTCTAAAAATTAATTTTCTCAACTTAAATTAATACACAATTTTTATGGTTTTTGATTACTAGTGGAAGATTTTGTCCACTCTGTTGCATTATTAAATATTGCATTAAATTATGTAAATTAACTTCAATTTTTCAAACTTTTTTGTGCAACATAGTCGAATGAACATGTGTTTCATATAAACTTATAATTTTTTTCGGTAAAATGTTAATTTACTTTATATTGCTATTTCTCATATTCTTTAAAACAAAATTTTAAAATATTAGGGGCAGGGTTGGAAAAAAAACGGGTTTTTTTGTAAAAAACCAAAAAAACCGGTTTTTTTTTGGTTTAAACCAGGGTTGGCACGGTTTAAACCAATTGGTTTTAACCATGGTTTAAACCACGGTTTAAACCAACTGGTTTTTTTCTCAAAAAAACCAATTGGTTTTTTTAGAAGAAATCTAATGACATTTTCTCTTTTTTCTTTATAATTTAAATGTTTCAAATCATCGGGTATATAAAATTTCTACTTTTAACACTTTATTTCAGCAATAAGCATTAGATATTGTGGATCTAGGTCATGTTTACATGTATAGGATGGAAATTAGTATGTGTTGATTCTTGCTCTATTGCTCTAAAGAAAAAATTTTAAAACATGTGAATTTTTCAAATATAAAATAGATTAAAAATATTCAATATCTAGTATAAAATATTTTCATTTTAAAAAAAAGGGAGATTATTTAAAGCAATCTGCCATAATACGCATGGTGATTTTGAATATGGAGCCAAATAACTGCACATAGCTTGATCTTCAAGATTTTGGTCAAGCTGTAAAAGAAAATTTTCTTGATTGGGGAAATTATCTTTAAGAATTAAAATCAAAATATGAAGTGGAATAAGAGAGTATTCAAAAAGTGGGTACTAGTTATATAGCAGTTTAATAATATCAATCTATATAATATGTATATTCTGTTATCTGTTGAATCTTATGACCAAAAATGTCGACTTCAAATTGTCACTCAAATTGCCAACCCCAAGAAGTATTTGAAATTTATTTTTTGAATAACTGTGAAAAAGAATATTATATTCACCAAACTACATCAAATGCTTATTACTAGTAATCAAAAGATTGTTTATAAAGATTATCAGGGTATCAATGTTTCACTGTGTAGAGCAGTTTGTTCTTTGAACCTAACTGTTTACTGATACTGTTTAAATTAAAATATGAATTTTTAAATTTTCTACATAAATTGACTGTAATTATTTAATTTAAATTATTTTCAAATGAAGTTATGCTATTTATATATCCAACAATGTCTATTTCTATCAATAAATATGCATGTATATGTAATAAGAAAAGATTTTAAAAAAAAAACCCGGTTTAAACCAAAAAAACCTGGTTTAAACCAAATAAACCGGTTTTTTTGGTTTTTTTCAAAAAAACCTGGTTTTTTGCCAACCCTGGTTTAAACCGGGTTTTTTAAAAATATAATTTCCTATTGCATACAGATGCATATCTGTTGCTAAAATGAACATTTTTGGATATTATATAAGTAATATAACTTTTGTAAATATTTAAATTAAATAATTACAGTCAATTATATAGAAATTTGAAATCATTTCTAATTTAAACATAATTAGTAACAGCTATGTCTTATGTTCAAAGTAAACTGCTCCACACAGTGAAACATTGATATCTTGAAAATCATATGAAGAATCTTTTGATTAATAATATAATAATCAGCCAATAAACATTTGATGCAGTTTCATGAATATAATATATTATTCTGCGCTTGTTATTATTATTTTTTTAATATCCAAATACTTCTGGTTATTTTGTTTTCTGAGTGATAACTCCAAGTGTCCAAGTCAACATTTTTGGCCATTAGATTCAGCAACTAACAGAAAAGATTGATTGGTATTATTGAAATGCTATAACTAGCATTCAATTTTTGCAAGCTGTGTTATTCAATTTGATATCTTAAGTTACTCTTTTAAATTCTTTAAGGATAATCTTCCCCAATCCAGAAAATTTTCTTTTACAACTTAACCAAAATCTTAAAGATTATTGTATTTTGTTATTAACTGCTGTAAATAATCTGCATTTTTTAAATGAAAATACTTTATGCTAAATATTGAATATTATTTATCTATTTTATCTTTTCTAATTTCACATGTTTTAAGAAAATTCTTTAGGGTACCAGATATGTTCATCAGCACATGCTAATTTTCATTCTACATGCATAGAAACATGACCTAGGCTCATTATGTCTCATGTTGACTGCTGAGATGAAGTGTTAAAAGTAGAAATTACTTCTATCTATAATTTAAAACAATTAAATTACAAAAAAGAGAAAATATTATATTAGATTTTTTCTAAAAAAACCAAATGGTTTTTTTGACAAAAAAACCAGTTGGTTTAAACCGTGGTTTAAAACGTGGTTAAAACCACTTGGTTTAAACCGTGCCAACCCTGATTAGGGGAGAGTGGTAATGAATGGGCCATTAACAAAATATGAAAAAGTATTTGCATAAAATTATTTTAGATGCCTTCAATAGATGAAGCTATTTGTTCTACCAAACAGGGGCATAGCTATCGGGGAGCAGTTGGAGCAGACTGCTCCAGGCGCACGAATCCTAAGGGCGCAAAATTAGAAAAAGCGAAATAAAGATTTCTTAAAATATTTGTATTTTTTTTTTCATTATTAATCAGACATTATAGATGAACCCGGGCGCAGAATCGGCGCAACACTGCAACGTACGTTGCAGACTCTTAAGAAGGTCTGCAGGCTATTTTTCAACTATTAAAATTTAGAAAAAAAAAAGTTTGCTAGAAATTATTTGCCATGTGCCATAATAATACAATCCACGCCACATGCGATTGTCGATTCCCTCCGATTCCCTTTAAAATATAAAGGAATCACGGAGAAAATTCTAGACGATCGTGAACCGCCCATTATTAAATGAGCCAATCCTCGTAGGGGTGATTTCTTAAAAAAAAAAAAAAAAAATCGGTGATTAGTCCGAAAATTCGTACGTAAATATCACGAATTTCGACAAATATTCGTCGAAAAAACAATTTCGTCAAACGTTTGCAGTTAAAATAGCAAATTTCGTCAAAAGATAGCGAAAAAAAAACGTGAATTTCGTCAAAAGATTGCGAAGAAAAAACGAAATTTTGTCATAAGATCGTGAAAGAAACGTTAATTTCATAAAATGGCTGCGGAAAAATAGCAACTTTCGTCAAAGGATGGCGGAAAAATGCGACTTCCGACAAATGATCGCGGAAAAAAACGCGAATTTCATCAAAGGGCTACGAAAAGATAGGAACTTTCATCAAAGGATTACGGAAAAAACGTGAATTTCGTCAGAAAATCATGGAAAATGGGCGAATTTTTCGAATTTTCGTGTGAAAAAATCCAAATTTTGTCAAAAGATGGCGAAAGTTTTGTCACAAGATCAAAAAAAACACGCCAATTTCGCTAAGAGTCTGCGAAAAAGCAACTTTATTCAAAGGATGGCGGGATAACGCGAATTTCGTCTGAGGATCGGGAGAAAAAACGCGAATTTCATCAAAAGATCGCAAAAAAAAAGCGAACATCATAGAAAGATCGCGAAAAAAGGGGAACATCGTCGAAAGATCGCAAAAAGCGAACATCGTTGAAATATCGCGAAAAATGCGAATTTCGTCGAAAGATCGCAAAAAATGCGAATTTCGTCGAAAGATCGCAAAAAACGTGAACATCGTCGAATGATCGCTAAAATAAACGCGAACATCGTCGAAAGGTCGCGTAAAAAACGCAGTCATCGTCGAAAGATCGCGATAAAAAAATGCGGACATCGACGAAAGGTCGCGATAAAAAAAATGCGGATATCGTCGAAAGATCGCGAAAAAACGCGAACATCATCGAAAGGTCGCGAAAAAAATGCAAACATCGTCGAAAGATCACGAAAAAATGTGCATTTCGTCAAAGGATCGAGGAAAAAGGTGAATTCCGTCAAACAATCGCGTAAAAATTTGCTGCAACACTAATGTTTTCACGAGATTTTGGACCCCTGGGGCTTGGTACAAGGCCACTTGAAGTTTTTGTGCCCTAAATTGTTAATAAATCGCCCCTTTTAATCCGTCCTTCGTTTATAGGGCTCTTTTTCCATTTGGCTTTTTTTTCATTTCTACATTTCAGTTCAGACACTGGGCCCCCTAGGGTAACTTTTTGTACGCCATACATTTTTCACCCACTAATTCTGTTACATTCTCATTGCATAACTTCAAAATTGAGTCTTGGACTTCTCTCCCCAAACCAACACCTTCATATTTTTATTGGGATTCTAGAGCTCTTTTTTTTAAGCATTTCTTTGAAATTTTTTTTTTAATGATTAATACTTATACCCTATACTGAATTTCGACTAACTGAAAATCTAAAGCGCTAAGTACTAGGACTTTTTATCGTGTTTTCATCTTAGGCCTTGCTCTCAATTATCAATAAGCTCCTTTTGGTCCCCTATAAAAATGGTCAGATTCACTAGGATTTTTTCCTTAACTATTTCTTAGGTCCCCCAGCTACTACATGAATAACAAAAAAAAAAATTACTCACACTTCAGCTATCACCAATTTTGAATATTAATCGCCTTCTTAGTGTCCTTGGTGCAGTTTCATTAAAAATTATCCGATAGTCTTGCAATTTTCTTTAGCATAGTTCTAGGGTCCTCTGGCTACTTTAGAAACCACTAAAAAATTTCTTTTACTCCAGCTACCACCTTTTTCGAATATTAATCTTCTTTTACGGCATCAACTTATTTTTACTCACTACAGCCGTGAATTAAAATCCACGCTACTGTTAAAGTTAAGTGGTTAACTTTAGAGGGATGGGATTTTCTCCGTAAATTAAATATCACGTTAATGTTAAAGGTAATTCTTTAAATTTACAGGGGGTGGTGGCAACAAGCACCTTCCACTGCTTCGGGGTGCATTCTTTCCTCGAATTCTAGGGGGCCGATTTCAACGGGAATTGGTTAATTCAACCTAGATTACGATTCAGCTCTGTATTATGAAAATTTGTCTTAGACTTCATTTACTAACATTTTCGAACATTAATGGTGCATTCTTTTCTCGGGTTCAATATGTCCAATTTCAACGGTAAATGGATAATTAAGCTTAGCTTACTATTCAGCTACTTTCTGCATTGTGAAAGTTTATCTTAGACTTCTGTTACCACCATTTTCGAACATTAACGGCGCATTCTTTTCTCGGCTGTTATGGGCTCTATTTCAACGGAAATTGGTGCATTCAACTTAGCTTACGATTGTTTTAAAGATTATAGTTCCACTGCCAGTATTTGCATACTTATATTGGGTTCAATGGGCTCGATTACTACGGGGTTTACTCATTCAATTTTCGATTGTCTTCGTCGCGTACGGAATACTCCTGGCATAGACTGCCTTTGGTAGCGGGGACCCAGGCCACAGTTTCGTTCTGAAAGAGGTTTGTCGGGAACACACTAGACGCTGCCGAAGGCAGTGGGCCACCCCTAAAACTATGTTCATTTGAATTACTTATGAATATATAAAATCATACAAACGTGATTTTAGTTTACGTTATTATAACGGGCCCGGGCAACGCCGGGCGGGTCAGCTAGCTATATATATATATATATATATATAACCAATAATTAAACATAACCTACCACCATCAAAAACCGTAATATTATGAATTAAAGTAGATATAAAAAAAAAAAAAAAGATTAAATTATTTATAAGAATTATTATGGAAGAAAAATAAGAAAGTGGACACCGACAAATAATGGAAATGCTTATATATTGAATTACGTTTTCAAGGGCACAGAATTCAATGATATAAGCAAAATGGTTGTTTTCTGTGGGAAAAATAAGCTAAAGCTAAAATTTATTTTCCCCTGTGCCCTAACAACCATTAAAATCAAGTGAATTGATTAAAAATGAAAACAGAATAGAAACAAATAATATGAATTGGAAAAAACAATAAAACCTATTTAAATATTTATAGGATATAAAATGAAATAATAAACACCATACCGATTAATATTTTAGAATAAATCCACGCTCACATGGCACCCATATCGTAAAGGTTAAGGTTAATAAAACAGTTAAGAAATCACAGTAATTGATACCATAGGATGCAGTTAATACATATTGAAATAAATGTTAAATAACTTTTAATATAATATAAAATAATATAAATAGAAAGTAATTACATAATTAAAATGCACTATTAAATTAATTAAAAACCGTTAAACAATATCGTCAAAATATAGCTAAAAATTCCCCCTGGTGTAGTAAATTATAACTGAAATGTAGCTGGAAGAAGTAAAACTAGAAGTTATCGAAAAAAAAAAAACACAAATTGTGGTGCTGCCATCTAGTATTACTTTTATGATTTAATTGTCAAAAGACTTGCTTCAGTTGTAAGAAATTGAATGTAACAAATGTTTTATTAACAGCAAAACCAAAAATATCCTTATATATAGATAATTATAAACTGAATATAAACCACACAATGTATTTAAAAAAAAAAAAAAAAAACTATTGTTAATAAAATTTAAAAAGCATACAAAATATTCTATTAGCAAATTTATTTAAACTTCACTAAGAATTTAAATAATTCTAGAACATCGATAAAATATAGCTATATGCTATAAAACAGAATAAATTCATTAATAATTAATATAAATAATTATTAAAAATATAAAAATCTTTAATAAAAACTATTATATAAAAGATAATTATAAAATGAACAGGAATTAAAAAACATATGGTAGTATAAAGAAGGTGAACTGATACTTAAATTCCAATTACCTAAAAAGCACAAATATAGTGTGTGGATTATTTTATACATCCATAAAAATCCTAAAAGTATGAATGTGGGACATTCAAAAACAATAAACCGATAATAAATTATATAACACTAGGTGAAAATAAATAAATATTAAAATATTAATAAGAATAGAGGAATAATAATAAATATAATTACCCAATTTTAATCCATACAGTATAACTTTATTTATATTAAATATACTTATATGTATATTAATCACTATAAAAATGGCATACTATTAGTAATTAATATGATATTGTCCTTATTAAATTAAAATTTATAACAAATGATTGTAAATAAGATTAAACAATAATAAAGCTAATAATTAATGAAATTCACCAATTACATATAAAATATCAAATCAACATCCTTATAAAATACGTATTAAAAATATAGTAATAATACAAAAGCCCCATTTTTTTTTTATTTATTTTTTTTTTATATATATAAATTAACCATTGCGTATTATCCAGACAACACCACCCTCCTCCGTACTCTAACATCTACCCACCCATCCATCCTATAATAATTTTTTTATGTTATTTTACAATTTTTATTTTTTATAGAGATTTTTTTATTTTATAATTTTTTTGTAATTTTGTTTACGCATGTGTTAATTTGTTTTAAAAGATCATGTAAGAAAAATACTAATTGTATATTAATGAATATATGAATTTTTTTGGAAAACCATGATTTAATGCATCATAAATTAGTTTTTTAATATTATTGTTAATTAGAGGAGAAGAACATAAACATTTTATTCTATATAAATGATTAAGTATTATATTTCGAAATACAGAATGATGTAGACAAGATTTAAAATTTGTAAATGTATTAACTTTGAATTTAAATTCTTTACGTTTGTCATATAAATCTGTGATTGTTTTGTTGTCTTTTATTGTAATTTTAAGATCTAAGAAGTTAATTGTATTGTTAGATAAAAGGTTTTCCGTTAATTCCAAATTAGTGGGATAATCTACTGGAAATGGAGTAATTGCAGAATGATCAGTATCAATTAAAATTATGTCATCAATATAACGATATAAATGTAGATTATTATTAGTAAAATTACGTTCATAGTGATATAAGTATAAGTCTGAGAGTAAACTGGATGTACAACCGCCTTGTGGTATACCGACATGCTGTAAATATAAAGTGTTATCTTGCAAGATATAATATTATAGATAATGAAGTTAGTTAAAGATTTAAAATATGCAATATCAATATTAGATGGTAATTCCAGTTTTTTATAATACTTTTTAAATAATGCATTTATAATTTTATGTAAATCTAATAGGTCTATATTATTAAAAAGATCTTTGAAGTCATATGTTGTTATATTATATACACAATGAAGATTTTTTAAAATATTGACAAGTTGATAGCTATTTTTTATACAATGTGTATTATCATTGTTTGTAGTAAGTACATATAATTGATTAAGAATTTTTAAGAGAAGTTTATTGGCTTTATTATTATATGTATTGCAATCAATAGTTACAGTCCTAAATTTAATTGGAGTTTTATGAAATTTGGGAATAAGAACTAAATATGGATAATTAAAGTTAGTAGATAAAATATTTAATAGTTTATAATAACTTCGAATTTTACGATTATTTACAATTACATTTTCATTAGTTTTTTTAAATGACGTATTAGAAGAAATACAATTTGTAAGAAGTTGGTGATAATAAGATTTACAAATAATAGCATAATTATTAGGAGATTTGTCTACATATGTAATAACGTAGTTTTTTTGTAATTTAGTAATTTGTTGGAAAAAATGCTGTGTATTAATAGAAACCAAATCAGCCATATTATTTTTTAAAGCCATAGTTAATTTTTCAATTACTAATATTTTCCACTGATTAAAATATGCAATAGGCTTATTATAAGAGATAGAAATTTTATAAATAAAAATATCAATATCATGTGTAAACTGTTTGATAATAGATTTAACATTAAATTTAGATGGAAGTCTATATTTAGTACCATAACCCATTAGTTGTTTCAATTTAAAATCATTAACAATATCAAGATTTCCAGTGATTATATGTCCATGATCATTGTGTATGTATTTTTTTAGAGTGGGGTCATTGCATTTACATGGAAAATTACTTGCAGCAGATGTATTTTTTGAAAATGTATTGTAGTTAAAAATCTTTCTACCAATTGTATTAGGATATTTAAAGGTTTTTGAGATATGAAGATTATTAATAGGAAAAAAACAATTTTTATCATTAATTATAGAATTGATATTAATTTTATTAAATATGTGATTTGAAAAAGTAATTAACATTTGAGTATTCATGTTTTGAATTTTATGTTTTTTTTGTAAATTAATATTTAAAAGATTAACCCTAGACATAATGAGGTCAAAATAAATATCTGAGAAATGTTTAGAGAAAGATTTACTTAGAAATACATTTAAATGTTGTACAATCTGTTTCTTTTTAATAGCAAAGATGTGTTTTCGAATTAACAACCAGTTATAATTCTCTAAATATTTTCTTTTAAGATCATTTATATGTTTAGTGATAGATTTTTTGGAAACTACAACTGATGATGAACCCTTTCCTCGTTTATTACGCGTTGTTTTACTATTTAAATTATGATTAAGAGTAGGATAAATTGGAGAATAATCAATATTGTTATTTATAGATGTGAAGACTTTGACAGGTCTGTTAAATACTTCACTGTTAAGTCCATAAGGATAAATTGTGTTGTAATATTTCATAAATGATGATTCCATATAAAGACGTTCTGATTTATTTTTTAGAATATGAAGAATTTCAATTGTCGTATTTTTAAATTGATGTGGATGAAAATGTTGAATTTCAGCTGTAGATTGTATATTTTTTGCTTTGTTATTATTAGAGTCTGAACGATGATGATTGATACGTTTATGAATTGGACCTGATGTTTCACCAATATATTTCATATTACATAAGTTGCACTTTATACTATAAATCACATTAAATGCTTTACAAAAGCTTGAATAATTAGGATCTGAGATAATTTGTGTCTGAGAAGCGTATGGACATGTCTTGCACCGAGCATCATAACACTTACGAAAAAATAAAGGACGAGGGGGAGAGTATAAATGGTTGCTGGATGACGATCCAGGAACAACCCAATTATTGTTCCTGTACCGGGCACTACACTGCATAGATGCTAAGTGTATCTTGCCAGGATCGAGATGTTTACTAAGAACTGCCATATAAAAATAATGTTTGGAAAATGCAATAATTGCCATAAAAAAAGAAAATTTAATAATATAATAATTAATTATTTAATTAAATTAGTCTTGAATAAATAATAAATCTTGAGTAAGAATAATATATACAATATTTACAATAATAGAAGCAGAACATAAAAACAATCTTCAAATTTACCATAACCAAATAATGATAACCCTTATTTCGTAGACTAAAAAAGCAAGATACCACTGGACCCATTGATAACAAGTAAGGCAAAAAAAGATCCGCATCTAACATCAAATCCCAGAACAACATTAACGTTGCAAAGACATCCAAAACGCATTCCCAATTAATTTCTCAGATCAAAGTAATATGAATTTAAACTTCTAAAGCATATTAACATTAAATCTATGAACAGAAATAATTATTATTACCATATTGATGTAAAGATATAAAATGATCTCTCTTCAGAATTATGTAAAGCTATAGCATAAATAGAGAATATATAGAGAGAATATATAGGACAATATCGTATACTAACCACAAGAAAATACAGATAAAATCATAACTAGAAAATTAAATAACATTAAATAAAGCAATGCAATGATAGGAATGAAAAAATTAATGGAATCCTTAAAAAAGGTATCAGACAACTACATAGTAGAAATCATATTGATAATACAATATATATATATGTAACTTCCAAACAAAATTACGCAGAACTTTTTTGAGAGACAAGAGGGCGCACAAACTTTGCTTGCTCCAGGGCGCTGAACCACGGAAGACGGTAGTATTCCGAGTGACGCAGCCTTAAGCCTAAAATCGTGTCGTATCATTAAAATCGTATCGTATCGTACCATAGAATTCGTAGATGGCGGAACTCATATATACAGCTAACTCGACATCAAAGAAAACGCGAAAAGCCGCCTTTTAATAACTCAGCAGATATAGGTCTTATTGTTCTGAATTTTCTAGAACAGTCTTATATCTCCAGTCTAATCGTATACTGAAATTTTTACATTTCTACGTGCAGTATATTTTGAGATCTAAATAGCCATTTTTAAAGTGAAAACGTTGGTATGATATCGAGGAAGTTCCTAATTTGAAAATCTCGAAAACGGTTCTAACGATTATCTTTAAATTGATACATAATATAAATGTGATTAAGGCGAGGTGAATAACACTTTTCTTTTTTCTGGGAAAACTCTCATTCGTAAAATAATTCGATTTTTTTTTCTCTCGAAAATGACACGGGCGATTTTTTAAAAATCAAATAAATATGTTTCAGATGAACCAAATAACAATTTACTTGTTTCCAGCAAGACTCTTGTTCGTTTTATAATGCGCATGAAAAATTGAACTATATTTCTTCGCCATTCTATGGAAATTTCACCGAAAATGCATGACACTGTATTCATACACATGCTTTCTTTTTAACCACTTTTGGGGAGAAAAATTTTGTCCTCCCACTGGCTGAGTGGTTAAGAGCCATCGTCTACTGATCTTAAGATAGGCAGTTCGATACTCTCTGGTAGGTGTTTTCACATGTGAATGTGTTTTATTTTTCTTTTAAAGTCTGTTAGTTGACCATTATTCTCAGTTTCTTTGTAATTTTTTAATTGCTATTAAGTTAAATAAAATTACAATTATAATGACGCCAATTTGATGATGATTATTTCTTGGCAATTTTTCAACAATAAAAATATTACCATAAATTTTATAAATATATTTAATTTCAATCACTTTACAAAAAATATACATTAATAATTATTATTTGAATATAAATCACACGATCAGAAACGTAAAAAAATAATTCATTTCAGCTCTTCTTTTTATAATATCATTTTTTATTATTATGACGGTCAATCAATATATAATCACTGACATCCATAATATTATTATTATTATAATTATTATTTTCCTTGCATAAAAACTATTGTGATGTAATAATTCTTTTATAATAAATAATTTAGTTGAAATGTTTTATTTATAAATAACAATGAAGTTTGATAATCCCGAGACAATTGTTTTTATTTAACTCTGCAATATTTACAGTTTACATAATAAGCATATCAGAATTCTGGTGTCGCCATCTTTTGACGCAATTGCGTACTACATTTTGTCTCTTATTCGGAAAAAAAAAAAAAAAAACTAACGCTCTTCGCCGCTTTGAAAGAATCTCTTGTGACTAGAGGTCTATTTCGAAAATAGAAGTCTATTTCGCAAATATTAAGAAAATTACTGCATACAAAAATATTAAAATGGGTAGTATTATAAAGAAATGTTTGATAAAAACGTTGAAGTAGATAGTTTTTAAATCGAAGAATTATTTTAAGAGATATTTAATGTTAAATCTGGATAAAATTGTCTCATTAAAAAAGTCTCATAGGAAAAAAAAATATATACATGGGAATTTAATCATTTTCATTCAATTTAATCATTCAATAGAAACTCGAAGTTTTGCAGAGTGCATTTATTATTTTTAACTTGCCTAATTTTTTGACGGTTTATTTCAATTTTAAATTAAAATTTTCAGAATTTCCAGAGATATTTTTTACATATTTTAGAAAAGGTTATTTTAAATTGTTGCCAATTGTTAAAACAGCGCAAAGAATAATATATCCTTTAAATTAAAAATTTATTCACACGTGACTATTATAAACAGAAAAAAATCATTTTAAATTAGAATTAAATGATAACGTGTTAAAAGCAGGAAAATATTAAACATTACATCATAAAAATTGTTTTTACACATGCTTACTTAAAATGAAAGAAAATTATTAAATAATCAATTATTTTCAAATTAGAATTAAATGATTACGCATTAAAAGCAGGAAAACATTGAAAATTACGTCATAAAAATTATATTTACACGTGAATATTAAAAGAAAAAGAAATTTTTTAAATAATAAATTCATTGATATGTGTTAAAAGTCGTAAATGGGGGAAATTACGTCATATTGGCCAAACTGGCCAAATAATAATATTGCAAAACAGTTTAAATTAAAAAATATATTTATATGAGAGATTTATTTCAAATTTCGAGATGATATTTTAAACTATAGTTGCCAATTTTAAGGTAGCGCAAATAATAATATTATCTTTCTAATAATAAAAATATTTTCAGTTGAATGTTACAAAGAGAAAGGAAAGTTTGGTGAAAATTATGTCAGATTTAAAGCGTTACATTTAAAATCTCTTATTTAAAATCATTTTCTTATGGCGTTGTTAAAAAATACCATAAAGCAAAGACTCTGTTGACTTAGTTCCTTTTATATTTGGTAATTTTCAAATGTTTAACTAATCTTATTTAATCAAGCACGGAAACAGCAACTAACATCAGCTGATTCGGTCTTGAAATCCCTCAGTAAAAGGGAAACCCGTTTACAGTAAGATCGCCATTGATTTTTTAATTATACAGAGCAGCCTCGATTATCCGAGCTAATTGGGACTGTTAGTAAATCGGAATCGGAAATCTCGGTTAATAGAAACTGCGTGTAAAAACTCGCCGTGCTTGCGACTTTAACATCTCTTTTTAAAAAATATATAGGACGTTTTTTAAATAATAAAAATAAATATATGTAAAGTTCTGTTTCACAGCTTAACAAATTTAAAAAGAAAATCAACTACCAGTAGTAAATTTTAAAATGCAAATTGAAAAATTTACGAAAGTTCATACAGCCACTGGAAACAAAGCATTGTTCGCTATTGACTTCTCAGGGTCCAATATTTCTTTGGAGTTGAGTGCTTTTGGGGGCAGAAGGGACTGTATAGCATGGACAGTGAGCTAAAGAGTGTGGTTATTTTTAAGGCTCATTCAAAAGGAAAAAAAAATCAGACTTTGTTATCGGCTCGGTTAACAGAAACCTCAATTAATCGAAGCTCGGTTAATCCAGGTTCTACTATAATTCAATCTTCCGTAATCTTTTTAAAGCAGATCAAATTAACGGACTTTAGCACAAAGTCACATAGCTGATAACTGCCATGCTTGTTGGCCACCTTTTTTTCAAAAAGTTTGCTTCACCTTATTCAATTAATGAGATATCTCCGATAAAATAAGTCACCTTTTCCCGTTCTAAAATACTGGTATCCAAAAATCGTAGCATGTAACTAACACTACAAGTACTCATGGAACTAGACTATTTTAAGTCTGATTTTTATTATAGACTATGTAAAATTATTAAAAATATATATTATGATAGGAACTAGCGGGCTTCGTCCGCTATTTACATTACGGATATAAAATTCATGTTTTTTTTTTTAGGGAAAAAGAAATAAAAACCTATTTGACAGGTTTATAAAGACACATTTTGTATTTGTTATAATACCGGGTATGAGGAGGGGGGGGGGGGGGACTATTTTGATTAAATATCGCAATTAGTCCACATGGCAGATATAATTATGATAGACACTAGCGGGCTTCGCCCCTCTATGGTGCCTTATGGGTCCAGCTTCCATAACTCAGAAACTACCTTTCGGACATCAATGCAACAGATTCCAAACGTTATAATTAACTTAATAATCACCCTATATAGCATTAAAGTAAATTTATGAGTACTGCATACTATTTTTTTATCGTAATTTCTGAAGAGAAAAAAATATTTCGGTTCCATTCTTAGGTACTGGTCTGAAAAATTTTGAAAGAGGGGGGAAGGAGGGGACATGAGACTGCTGTTTGTAAAACAACACAATGGGGTCTGGCTTATTCAACTTGGTTTTTGATGACTTCAATTGGAAGGTGGTTTGTTTAAAAGAGTGCGTTCCCTGCCCCATGAAAATTGGAACTATTGGTGCACCATCTATGTAAGGATTTAATAATTATAAATTAACATTTTGGATTTATTAATTTAAGGATAAAGTGTTTTTAAAGGAATATCAAATGAAACCCTCCGTGCGATCTGCGATTATACTTACCCACTTGTTTTTATATACAAACTGCTATAAGGAAAATTGTAATAAAATAGTAAAAATTAAACCTGCATTAAATTCCATAAGTATCTTTTTTTTAATCATTTTATCACTAACCTCAAAAAAGTAATGATATCAATGCAAAAACCCTTGACGGGTTAAAAGTTTCTGACGCAGCACTTTATCTTATGCTCTAAGAATTTTAAATATGGAACTTAAAAATACTGATATCAAATTTTGAGTGACGTTATGCTGTTTCTTAAAAAATATATTTGTATTTATTTCATCATTTTATTTTTGTTTTATTTATAATCGCATGTGCAAAAGTTATGTTCAACATGAAAAGCTGCATAAAATTTTATTCGCTGTTGCTTTATCATTTACATCTCTCATAAATTCAAAATATGAGTTTTAAAAGATATGATATAAAATTTAAGTGACGCCTTGATGTGACTTTAAAAGGTTTGTTTTAAAATTCAATTTAAATTATTTTTGACTTGGTTAAAATATTTTTTTACATCTACACAATACTTTTAATTTTCCAATTCACTGTTAAATATATCACTTTCATTGAATCTATACTATGCATTGAAATGTATTTATTTCAATGAATTGATTTATCTTTTGTGTCACGCTATTCAAAATTGTGAGTAAGATTTATGTAAATAGTTTCTTTGCGTCATTGTGTCCAAGCTACATGAAATGTATGAAAAAGGATAGTTTGATGCAAATAAACCATTTACATAAATCTTACTCACAATTTTGAATAGCGTGACACAAAAGATAAATCAATTTATTGAAATAAATACATTTCAATGCATAGTATAGATTCAATGAAAGTGATATATTTAACAGTGAATTGGAAAATTAAAAGTATTGTGTAGATGTAAAAAAATATTTTAACCAAGTCAAAAATAATTTAAATTGAATTTTAAAACAAACCTTTTAAAGTCACATCAAGGCGTCACTTAAATTTTATATCATATCTTTTAAAACTCATATTTTGAATTTATGAGAGATGTAAATGATAAAGCAACAGTGAATAAAATTTTATGCAGCTTTTCATGTTGAACATAACTTTTGCACATGCGATTATAAATAAAACAAAAATAAAATGATGAAATAAATACAAATATATTTTTTAAGAAATAGCATAACGTCACTCAAAATTTGATATCAGTATTTTTAAGTTCCATATTTAAAATTCTTAGAGCATAAGATAAAGTGCTGCGTCAGAAACTTTTAACCCGACAAGGGTTTTTGCATTGATATGTAGCTACGCCACTGCTACCAAACTCATTAAATTTTCTATTGTTTGGAAGAAGTCATTTTCCCACTAGAGTAGGATGGTCAAGAATCTGGTTGAAAAGTAAATTTTTTCCCTTTTCAGTAAAATAAATAAGGTAAAAGTTAGGGATGCACCGGATATTGATTTTGCCGGATATCAGATACTGGATATCCGAAGCTGCTTTGCCTGCCGGATATCCGATCAGATATCCGGCACTAAATATGTTTTTAGTTATATGGTGAATTATTTCTTTATATAACGCCATCTCAGAACAATAAATTACAAACATGTTTCATACATCATTAAAACATTTTAAATGTATTGAAATATAATTTACAAAAACTATATCTCTTTGAACATCAGGGCTTGAAATTCAAGTTTTCCCCACAAGGAGTTTCCCACCCAACATTTAAAAATACAGGGGAGTTGAACTGTTAGAAAAGAAAATATATATATATATCTTTAAACCCTGTTATTTTTTATGTGCCACCTAAAGAATTACATTTATACAGACATGACAAAATACCTTTGAAATAATTTAAATTAACAACTCAAGATAATTTATTATAATTTTTTTTTTTATTAAAACAAAGGAACAGAATCAAGTTTTATATATACCATGTCTATTTTTCAACTTTCACCTAATGTTATGAGCAATTAACAATTGGGTTGCTAAATGAATTTCTTAATTTAGAATTTATTCCATTTTGCATGTTTTAGCCTCTTTCACAAGTTACACTTTTGACAAACAGCACAGACCAACTTTTATAACTTTAGAAATTATCGGAAACGCATGGTTATGCTCTGTTAAAAAATTTTAGAAAACTTTACAAAATTTGATGTGCATTATTTTTTAACTTACTTGCATGAATAATGCATATCGCTGATTCTATTGTCAATAGCCTACAGTGATTGTATGTCACTTCTGAACAAACTTGTTTTATTATATCCTTAATGGAATTATAGTCAAAACTGTAATCCCTGGTATTTTCGTTAAAATTGATCTATGGAATTTTAAATGCATTCAACATGTCCAAAAACACTTCAGTGTATATATTGTCGTCATTTCTGTCCACAATTCCAATGACATCAGTTTCTGCCGACTGCAACTGTGTTTCAAAGACTAGCAACTCAACCTTAGGCCATAACTTATGTAAAAATGTTACTAACGTTTTAATTTTAATTCACTTTCATTCACTCCCATCAAGAATCTAACCAGTAGTCAACTTTCTTCATATCCACAAGTTTTAAATTTTCAACAACTTCTGCTCCATCAGTCCTTCAATCAAAAACTGTATCAACCTTTTCCTGTAATGTCTCTTAATTTTCTCAAGGAGCCGTTCTCTGCTCCAGAAGCTAATGTGTAGCTTGGCAATATTTCATTATTCTAATCTGTTTCATTGCAATTATAGATTGGGGGGGGGGAGGGGGGGAGGCTGAGTAGTGGCATCTGGTAGGGTAAATAAGAAAACTTCCCATTTATCTGAAAATTCTTATGGAACCCCAGTCAACAAAAATGTTTTGGTCCCATGCTTTTCAGATAACCGGAATTTTACTGTACTTGAAAGATTAATGAATAAACGTTATGCTTATATTGAAATTTTTTCAATCTATTGAGTATGAATTAATAATATTAAATAAACTCCTTGTGAATCCTTCCGATTTATTTATTTATTTTTGTTAAGAAATACTTTATTTTTGTAAGATTTTAAGAAACATTTATTTCCTCAAAGTAATTTCTTTTGTTAAGGGGACATTCCATTGAAACTGGTTTTCCCTTCTCAAATCATGAAATTCTATATTAACCCATGGGAAATTTTAGCAAGAACAAAAAATCATACATTAGTCATACATTATAAAACACTTTCTAACACTATCATAATATTGTTACCAAATTTAATTTTTTTTCATTCACTTAACACAGTTAAACACTTAAGGGGACCCTTCATTAACTTGAAAATGGCCATTCCGTAATGTTAAACCAATGGGCAGGGTTTTTTTTTAATTGTTTAAATTTGAAAAGTTTTAAAAGATTCTTTTTGCATAAGATAGCTGAGCTCGATCTTTCATACGGCTGTTTTTTACTTTTTCGATTTCGGTTGCAGATTTTTTTGCATGGAATTGCAATGCATTGGAATTTTAAATCCATATCCAAAGTTTGGAAAGGAAATAGTCAATTGATTTCTTCTATTACCCGATAAAAGGTTGATTTTAAAAATCATGTCCTAATTTCTGTGAATTGCAAAAATCAACTAGTTTGTTATTTCGAAACATGTTTTTTTAAGTTCACCAATTTTTTTTTTTTCTTCATGTGTGCCACAAGTGTAATCTCATTTTGTTTAGTGCTGACTATTGGCCAATTTGGTAGGGCTCAGTCTCCGATGGCCATTACTGCCATTTTAGTTATTTCCTATTTTGGGCACAGGGAAAAAACATCGCAAAATACATAAATCGGTCATAAAAAAAATATCGCCGATTTCGTCAATTATGGTGAAAATAAATAAAATTTGTCGACCGGTCGCAAGAAGAAAACTGGAGTTCATGGGAAATCGGTAGCGGGAAAATATCACAAAATTCGTCAATCGATCATGGAAAAATATCATGAAATTTGCCAGTCCGTCACGAGTAAATATCGTGAAATTCCTCAGCCGGTCGCAGAGAAGAAACTAAAAATTCTTCAATCGGATGCAAAAAAACAATCATTATTTTCATCAGTATGTCGCAAGAATAAACAGGGAAATTTGCCAATCGGTCACAGAATAAAATTGCTATATTTGTCAATTGATCTCGAGAAAAAAAATTATGAAATTCACCGATCGGTCTCTAGAAAAAATCGTGGAATTCGTCAGTCGGTCATGGAGAAAAAGCACAAAATTTTTCAGTCATATGCAGAAAAACAACTATGAATTTTGTCAATCTGTCGTAAGAAGAACCTGTGAAATCTGCTAATCGATAGTAGAAAATATCACGAAATTTGTCGGTCTGTCCTGAGACTTGATCGTTGTTTTACAAAGAAACATTTTCGGAAAATGATTTTTTGGAAACAGGAGCCACCCGCCCACAATAGGGCATAATAAATAGGACACAATAATAATCTTTAGGGCACGTATCCTGCCATCCTGTCTCGAAATTCAAGCCCTGTAATGTATATTAACAATATTGCATAAAAAATGTAATTTAAACATTAAAATATATTCTGTTTATTTGTACAATGAAATGCTGATAATTGCTACTGGATTTGGATATGGGATTGACTATATTGATAATTGCTAATAATTAATTAATTTGTACAATGAAATGCTGATAATTTGTATAGTAAATTTTAACCAATTAATATGCATATATTTGTAGAGTATTTTCACAAAGAAATACTACATACTTTCTTTTTATAATTTAAACATAAAATATCTACTAATATACCCATGATTAAAGAGTTATTTTCTCCAAACATAGGTTTAATTGATGCCCTTTTTCTGTTTTAATTATTTAATATTGTTTTTGCTCTAAGTCACGTTTAGTTTTATTTTAATTTAAATTATTTTGATATTTATAAGTAAAAAGAAAATTACTTTTAATTTTAAATATTTATAAGGAAGTTACAAAAATAACTAGTTGGATTTGCCAATCCCAAAACTTTCTTCTATCTCATACATCTTAATATTTCAAAAAGTAGTTCCAAATGTTACCATACTTTAATATCATTAGTTCAATATTATACCAACTTTGATTTTGATCTAAAATTTCTGCTCCAGTCAATTAATCAGAATAAGAATAAGTTAATCTCAATCATATTTATTAAAATCAATAATTTTTTCGTTATTCTGTTGTACATCAGCTGTTTGTGAATAGCCAGCTTAGCAGGATGCGAAGTTCCCTTCGCTTCATGAGCCGCCAATATACAGCCCAAAATAAAATGCGAAAAATCGAGAAAATTTTACAAAAATCTGTTACAGCGCCACCTTCTGGTAGAATATTTCCAAATGCAAGGAGAAACTGCTGGCCATAGCCAAAAATATACACACAAAATTGGTTCAATTCTATGCTTAGCTTCATACACTTTTCAATGGTAAAATAATGAAAATAACACAAAAATCCGTATTATAGCGCCTCCTTCCTGCAGAATATTTTCAAATTGAAGGAGGACCTGCTGGCCATAGCCAAAAACATACCCCCAAAAATTGGTTCAATTCTATGCATAACTTCATACACTTTTCGATGGTACAAGAATGAAAGTGGCACAAAAATCGCCATTACCAGACCTACCAACTGCTACGAAAAAATCGTAGTTGCTACGATTTGGACCTATAAACTACGATGCTACGAAAATCGGTCTTAAACTACGATTTTTTGCAAAAAATACAAACGCATTTTTTGTTTCTAGTTGTGATTTTTATCCCGAACAGCATATTTTTCAAGAGTGATTCTGTTCCGAGATTTCCAAAATTTCAAAGCATTCATTTCCGAAAGTTAAAAAAAAATTGGCCATTAGTCCAAAAATTTGGTCATTAAAAAATTTCTGAAAAGGGCGGGCGGGGGGGGGGGGGGGGGGGGGAGGGCTCTTTGAGGGGCAAGGTTTGAAATAGTGTGCAAAATCGCAAGATTTGTGATAAACTATCGCGAATGTCGCCAAATGACTGTGTAAAAAAAATCAATTTCATCAGTTGGCAGCAGAAGAAAATAAATTTCGTCAAAGGATTTTGGTGAAAACGTGAATTTTGTCAAAATATCACAGAAAGAAGACATTAATTTCGTCAATAGATCAGTAAGAAAATGCAAATTTCATCGAAAGATCAGTAAGAAAACGCAAATTTCATCGAAAGATCGCAGAAAGAACACTAATTTCGTCAAAGGATCGTGGTAAAAAATGCAAATTTCGTCAAATTTCATAGTAAAAAGTGCAGATTTCAACAAAGAATCGTGATAGAAAAATGGGAATTACGATTGTGGAAAAAAAATTGTAAATATCCTGAAATGATCGCAGGAAAAAAATCGCGAATTTCGTCAAAATTTACTGCACTGTGCTAAAAAATTGGAACTTGGCTCCTTTTACAAATGTAAAATAAAAGCTGTGAAATGAAAAGAAACTCTAAAAATCATATAATAATTTTCAGAGGAAAAAAATTATTATATTGAGTTGAAACTGAAACCTTATTCCTTTTACAAATGTCAAAAGATGGCTTTGTAACACGAAAAACCAACCAACCAACCTTCAGATTAATTCAAATTTTGTGTGCTACGATTTCTCATTTTCAAAGGTTGGCAGGTCTGCCATTACAGCGCCCCATTTTGGCGGAATATTTCCAATTTAAAGGAGAACCTGCTGGATATAGCCAAAAACAAATACAAAAAAATTTGTTCAATTATATGGATAACTTCATACACTTTACGGTGGTACAATAATGAAAATGGCACAAAAATCGCGATTACGTGGCCCCCCTCCTTCCAGTGGAATGTTTCCATATTGAAGGAGGCTGACCTCTAAAATATCTAAATCCGTCGAAAACCGGAAATCGAAAAAATTTCTATTACAATACTTTCTTCTAAAAATTGGCCTGTTAATTGTTAAACTTTAAATTGTTTTAAATTGTTAAAAAAGAAAGAAAATTAATAAAGTCATACTTTAATAAACAACTTCAAATTTTATTTTGTATTCTGAAAGTAAAGGTACAATTTTCTGAAAGAAGTAAACATAAATTCTTAAATTTATTATAAAGAGTATAAATATCAATGTTAGAAAAGCTGGCAATTCTTTAAACTTTTGAGAATTACCTTTTACTCATGTATAGCGAACTTACTTTCATATTTTGCATTATAAACAAAAATGTTCGGCATTGTTTGGGGTCAAACTATTTCTGTTATCCTTATATATTCACTTCGCTGCGCTCTGCCGGATATCCGGCAGAGAAGTCGGATATCCGACGGTATTTCGGATATTGAAAAATCAGCCGGATATCCGTTGCATCCCTAGTAAAAGTATCTATTATTTCATTGCAGATATGTGTATTAGCAAGTCTTTGCATATCTGTAAACTAATTTTAGGATGTATTTAGATGTTATTTGAATTTAATGTATTTAAAAAACCTGAATATATTCCAGAAGTATAGGTGGGGCTGAATGGGCCATTATATCATGGTCATGAATGGGCCATCTTTGCCCTGATCATGAAAATATGGTTTTTCTTTCTTTTTTTCAGATTTTCTCTTTAATATGAAACATAACTGACTGTAATGGTTTTAGATTAAATTACTGTCTAGTTAGAATAGGTTTATAGTGATATCTAAAAAACAATTTGCACATTTTCACCCTAAGAAATATCAGTTATTTATTAGAAACATAAGTTAAATTGTATGAATCATTAAGGTGAACTGTCCAGTTGTTGACCACACCTACCAGTATTTTTCCATTTGATATAAAACTAGAATAATTGTTTATATTCTGAATCTGATGCGTAGAATTAAATAATATCAGAAATTTACATTAAATAGTCAATTAATAGGCAGTTCCAACCCTGTTCCCCCGGTAGCAGAAAGTTCGAGACGGGAGACGGGCATCGCAGATTTTCTTTTCTAGTTTGCAGATTATTTTTCTAATGAACCTTTATTTCGCTTTATATTATGTTTAACTCTTTATTACTTAACACAAAAACTTAAGATTATTATCAGTAAAATGAATAAAATGCACAATAACGTCAAAGGTAAGTGATCGTTTGATTAACGCTTCAATTGTAAAATATTTTACCTGCAGATTATTTTCTGCCCCTGGAGTATCTGTTGCAGACACATGGAGAATTTTTTGCTACTGGGCCTATTCCAACCATGTCATTTAATATTAATTTTGAAATATAAATTTCGTTAAATCATAATATGTATTATCTATTGTTTTTATGTATATTTTATGTTCTTTCTTTTTTATAATCTCTTTTTGTCATTTTTCTGCTACAATTAGTATGCGATTTAATAATATCACTTTTGATGTTCATAAATTTTGATAAGCATTGTGTATTACTTACTATTTCAGTATGCTTTGATCATATCATGTCAAGTACCATTCATTTTGTCATATTGGGATAATAAAAGATTAATTCCACATTTTTTCATTGAATTCATTTAGTGGCCCATTCATTACCTTTAATTGCCCATTCAGCCCCATGGGTGGGGATGAATGGGCCAAATTTCTATATTTTTATTTTCTATTATTATTCGTTATAGACATTTTCTAATCCAATTTTTATGACTTTTTTTATATAACCAAATAAGTAAAATAACTGAACAGTCAATTCTGAGCCAAAAAAATTATTAGAAAAAATTACGAACCAAAAATTGGCCCATTCATAACCACTCTCCCCTATATGTAAAAAGTATATTTTCACATCAATCAAAACTATTTAAAAGCAGAATCATAATATTCTGGATACACATTTCATAGTACTAAATTAACTAAAATTTCAATTAAAATATTGAAAATGTTTTTTTTTTTCTTTGAAATCTAGAAAAAAACCATTTTGTAACAGAGTGGACACAGTTGAACAGAATAAATCTATAACAGTTATTCAAGAAAAATAAACTGTATTTTATTTTTGTAAATTATCTATTTAATTATTTATAAAATTAAATTAAGATTTTTGAAATACATCTTTGGCATATGAGAATTCCTAATACAAACTACCACCTTTCAATTTAAACTTTGGTTCTGATAACATTTTAAAAATATGATTAAAATGCATGTAAAATTTACTCATCAACTGCTGTAATTAATTTTATTTCATAATTTATTGCTCTAAAAGTCATCCCTTTAATTTCCCTATCATCTTCAATATCATCATGAATCACAACAACATGATAAAATTTCTTCCATCAGAGGTGCCTTTCCCATGGTTTGCTTAAAGAAGTTCCATGGGCCATTCCAACGAATATGGTACAAATCATGTCCGATACTTTGTTATTTTTTTAACAAAAATTCACAGCTGTTACCAGTTAATTATATTTATTTATTTATTCTTCATTTTATTCTTTATAATCTGGTATTTATTGTTTTGATGTTGAACAATTGTGATTTTTTTAAATATTTTTTATTTGAAACAGAAAGGGAAAATCATAATGTCCCAGCTTCGATTCAATAAGAGATAATAAAAAAAAGTTTTTAAAGAAACTGTTTAAAACCATACTAATATAAAACATCATATCTTACACATAAATAACTTTAACAAAAAAATTTGCTTAAAAAATAATTTAAATGAGAAAACATATTGTTTATTAATGTCCCAACATTTTCTGTGTTTTTCTATGTCCACTTTGTTACAGCCACTTAAACAGTAAAATTTATAGTTAGATTAGATTTGGCTACATTTTTTAGATGACTGAGTGGAACAATTTCCATACTTAATCAGTTATTTTGGATTTTACTGACAACAGGCAAGTTACGGCACATTCTGTTTCTTTGATAGTTAATTTGTGTTAGTGAATGTCCACTATGTTACACTTATATTAATTATTAAAAATGATGCTTTTACTTTAAATCACAAACTGGATTGAAATTTCAGAATTATTTTTTCAGATTTAGTAGTTGTTTAGATTATAGGGTAGATGTGCCAGTAATGGACACCCTTAAGGAATTTCTTTTAAAATTAATTTTTTATTAATAGTTATAATTATTATATTCCAGTTTTTCAATATTATATTAACCTATCAACAATATTTAACCATTCTTATAGTCTCATTTCCCAATATGAATCGAAATTTAATTTTAAATAACAGAAATATATCAAAAGCCCAGTAATGGACACCCTCTGGCCCAGTAATGGACACCCTCTGGCCCAGTAATGGACACCTTCTGTTCCAGTAATGGACACTCCATAAAAAGTAATAAATATAATTATTTTTATGACTATTTAGAACCTGAATTTAATGAACACATAGGGGGGACTTGGGACACTTGACCCAAGGCTTTTTTCTCAGAATTGGGAAAGTTTTGTAAGTTGGAAGTAGCATCATTTCTTTCCTTTCAGTTAGCTGACCACATGGCAAAAATAACAACTGAATCATTGCATAAATTTTTAAACTATCAGATAAAATGCATTTTCATGCTCCAAAAGTAATTTTTTTGTGATACAAACTTTGATGTTATAATTTTTTTTTTTTGTTTAAAGGTAAGACTTTTTTAATTGGTCATTTGTTTTGTACATGTTTTTAGCTACAATAACATGTATAATAATATTAATCTACTTATTAGCAAATGGGTGCATTTTAGGGTTATGTAGTAAATATGCAACTAGGGATATTTGACCCAAGATTAGGATTAGTACTATTCACATGCATTTAGCATGTTTTATTTATGAATTAAAAATATTATAATATTAAATATTATAAACATATAAATATAAATATATGTAAATGACTGGGTTCTTGTCAAATATTGTGTGAAGCGGAATGCAAGAAGATTTGTTGGAAAGGTTCTTGAAAGTAATTCTGACGGGCTTACTATACAGTTTGCAAGAAGAATGGATGGTATGCCATTTAAATGGCTTGAAATGAATGATTTATCATAAGTTGATCCTGACCACATCAAAGCTATTCTTCATCCCCCTGAGTTTTCGATACAAATGATAGAATTACAAGTTTTGTATTTAAATATGACTTAACATTTGGAGTTGAATAAATTGTTATTATTTTTTTTTTAAATTCTGGAACTTGTTTAGGCACAGAATGAATTTTAGATTGCTGATATTTTGAACTTTCTACAATAAAAATTTAAATTGGGTATATTAATGTTAGACCTATGTAATAAAAATTAAAAGTATTAATTTTGTTTGACAAAAATAAAAAAAATATTAACCCTGATGTTAATTTTGTTCTTATGTAAAAGTGTTTTGTTTATTATTTTAAATCATACTCCTAAATCTATGACTTGGGTCAAGTATCCCTATACATTGGGATACTTGACCCAAATTGAAAGTTTTGAATATTCATATTTTACTACCTTTTATAATTAATACTTCGGAATAATAATAATACATATTGTGTAATTACTTCATTAAGTATATATAGACTGCATTTACACACCCATAAGTAATGTAAAAAAACAATTAATAATCCAAAACTAACAATTGGGTCAAGTATCCCTAGTTTCCCCTACTAATGAAACAAAATTAGTTAT
The DNA here is from genome assembly GCA_963932465.1 of Maratus speciosus. Taxonomy (NCBI): domain Eukaryota; kingdom Metazoa; phylum Arthropoda; class Arachnida; order Araneae; family Salticidae; genus Maratus; species Maratus speciosus. Next base: position 42,509,779 of record OZ010792.1, read on the forward strand.
TTTCAAATAAATTTAATGATTAGGATACCAGTAATTAATAAAATATTTGTGATAATCATTTACTGCTTGCATCAATTATTGTAATTACCAGAAGATCGATGTTTCAATTTTTTTAGATGGATAGTTTAAAATACTAAATGTCAAGCAATTACAGCTATCAAATTATTGAAACAGTAGGGGATTTAAGAGGTAATTTAAAAAAAGTTTTGGAATATTAGTGTTTAGTTTTGTCTCACTATTTTTAACAATTAATCTTCCAGTGACTCCTTGATATAATCTTCCAGTGACTCCTTGATATATCATTTATAATAATTAATATTACAAATATGAAAGAAATGATATTGTGAGTTGAATATTTTAAATACTAAATGAAGTAATTCAAAATAAAACCGTAGAACTGATTCTTGAGGCCACTGATCTTCAGATTTACTAGTTTCATGAATATTACCTACAACCTACAATGTTCATTATTATTATTGTCAGGGGTGAATGAGGAAACATTTAAGACAGAAAATAGATTTTTAATAGCTTCTGTACCTTGTAGGTTTTTTGAATTAAGCAGTAGACTGTATACACTAACTTTTTCCACTATTTAATTGAAAGCTTTCACAATTTCACAAATAAATTATCCGCTTAGGGATCACAACACACTCTCATCGAGATCCACAAACTCGACTGACAAAGAAAAGAATATCAACAATAAATTCCCTGCGCAGAGGGAAAAACAGAATACGTGTTTTCATTTATCCCTACACAGAGGGAAAAGGCTGGAATATTCAGTTTCACTTTAGCACAACTGAAATACATGCAATTAAGAATTATAAAGGCAATTTAAAACTAAACATTCTCCCGGCCTTGAAAGCCAAAAGGGTTTCAAAAATTTACTCTAAAGGTAATTTACATAACTTAGTAATTGGCCTTTTCAATTCACTATTTTCAGTTCTCAGGGTAACTACACGAACCTTTTTATCAGGTCCAGGATGTGTTTTAATCACTCTAGCTAATTTCCATTGTAAAGGGGAAAGACCTTCATTTTTTATTATAACTAAATCACCTATCTTAATATTAGGCTCTTCTTTAAGCCATTTTACTCTCTGTTGTAGGGTCGAAAGGTACTCATTACTCCATCTTTTCCAAAAGTGTTGGAGCATTTTCTGCACTAATTGCCACCTGGTCAATCTTGAAGCAGGTACCTCTGAAATATCAACTTCTGGTACTGAAGTAAGAGGAGCACCAATTAAAAAATGACCAGGGGTTAAGGCCTGTAAATCATTAGGATCGGAATTTACAGGACAAAGGGGTCTAGAATTTAAACAGGCTTCGATTTGAGCTAAAAGAGTTGAAAGTTCCTCAAATGTTAAAACTGAATTGCCAACGGTTCTTTTTAAATGAAATTTCATCGATTTAACACCAGCCTCCCAAAGTCCTCCAAAGTGAGGGGCCGAGGGTGGATTAAAATGCCAATTTATTTCTTCCGAACTTAAGTACTTTGCCACTTCTTCATTTTGCTGAGAAGAAGTTGCAAATTTATACAATTCTTTCAACTCCTTGCTCGCACCGACAAAATTTTTGCCACAATCACTTACGATTTCTTTAGGTTTGCCTCGTCTGGATATAAATCGCTTGAGACAAGCTAAAAAAGCCTGAGTAGATAAATCAGTCACTAATTCAATGTGAATTGCATGGGTAGAAAAACATATAAATAATGAAATATAACACTTAAAAGATTTTGTACCTCTACCTTTTCTAAATTTACATAATATAGGTCTTGCATAGTCAGTTCCTGTGACAAGGAACGGACGGGTAGGTTGCACTCTAGCCCGGTAGCAGAAAGTTCGAGACGCGCGACGTGCGTCGCAGATTTATTTTGGACCTTGCAGACAAATTTGCTAACTTGAAAAAAAAAAAAAAAAAAAGAGATCGCGAATTCGACAAATGGTCGCCGAAAAATATCAATTTCGGCAATCGTTCGCATAAAAAATCGGTAATTTATAGCCAAAGGGTCGCTATAAAGGCGCGAATTTCGTCAAAAGAGACCGTAAAAAACATGAATCTCGTCCCAGGGTTGTAGAAAAAATGCAAATTTCTGTCACAGGATCGCGGAAAAAACACGAATTTCGTCAAAGGATCGCGGAAAGAATGCGAATATAGTAAAAGGATCGCGGAAAGAACACGAATTTAGACAAACGATCGCGAAAAAAAAACGCAAATTTAGTCAAACGATCGCGAAAAAAAACGCAAATTTATGTCAAAGGATCGCGAGCAAATGCAAATTTATGTCAAAGAATTGCGGAAAGAAGGAGGAATTTCGTCAGAAGATCTCGAAAAGCGTAAATTTCTGCCAAAAGATCACTCTACAAACTTGAATTTTATCCAGAAATCCCGAAAAAACGTGAATTTCGTTCCAGGGGCGCAAGAAAAACGCAAATTTCTGTCACAAAATCGCGGAAGAAACTTGAATTTCATCAAAGGATCAGGGAAAAAACACGAATTTAGCCAGACAATTGTGGAAAAAATGCAAATTTCTATAAAACGATTGCGTTAAAACGCAAATTTTTGTAAAACAATCGTGAAAAAACGCAAATTTCTGTAAAACGATTGCGAAAAAACGCAAATTTCTGTCAAAGGATCACGAAAAACGCAGATTACTGTCGAAGGATCGCGAAAAAAGGAAAATTTATGTCAAAAGATCGGAATTAAATTTGCGGAATTTTTCAAAAAATCGCAAAATGTGCAAATTTCTGCCAAAGGATCGCTGTAAAAACGCGAATTTCGTCAAAAGATCCCGGGAAAAACGTGAATTTCGTCCCAGAGGTGCCGAAAAAACGCAAATTTCTGTCACAGAATCGCAGAAAAAACGCGAAGTTCGTCAAAGAGTCGAGGAAAAAACACGAAGTTCGTAAAGGATCGCGAAAAAAAAGCTCATTTTTGTCAAAGGATCGCGAAAAAACGACAAATTTCGTCAAAAGATCGCGAAAAAACGGGAATTTCCTCATAAGATTGCAAAAAACCAGCAGATTTCGTCAAAAGATCGCGAAAAAACGGCAAATTTCGTCAAAAGATCGAGATAAACGGCATATTTTGTCAAAAGATCGCGGAAAAACCCAAATTTCATCAAAAGTGCGCAAGAAAAACACATAATTAGTGCCGGTAGTGGATTTTCGCTCCCTGCCCCCCCCCCCCCCTTTCTGTTGTAACCTTTCGGAAATTTTGCTGTGGATTTCACAATTTTTTCTTTTTTTTTAAACTCAGAATCACCCCTGGTATTAATCAGTAAGAACGCTGTTTATTTTAACACTCATAATGTTTGTACATAAGAAAATGTAACACGCTACTCCCGCAGACAATTTTCATTCCACTAAATTGCTGTCGCAGACACAACCATAACTTTCTGCTACTGGGCACTCTAGTAGAAGGTAAATCAGCCATGATTTGTTTGGACATAGAAGCAGAAGCACGAGCACAAATTACACAATTTTTTACAAACTTTCTTACAACACTTCTTCCACTTAAAATCCAATATCGCTGTCTGATAACACACAATAGTAGTTGAGGGGCAGCATGAAAGTGAGATAAGTGAAAATATCTAATAATCAGCACAGTCACTGGATGATTTTTTGGTAACAATATTGGATGGATTTGATCTTGTGTGAGATTTGAATGACGAAGACGTCCTCCCACTCTGAGTATTCCTTCATCATCAAGGATTGGAAAAAGATTGATCAATTTGCTATTGCGAGGTAAACACTTACCAGAAGTCATACATTTAATGTCGTCAGTAAATGATGACTTTTGCACTTGTTTGATGATCACTTTTAAAGCACTCTTAATTTCTGTGTTTGTAAGAAAACCAAAGTTTCGTTTTGAAACAGGTAAACGAGAATTCATAAGAAATCTCAAACACCAAGCAATTACACATTTTAGCTTAGTAAAGGACGATATATTTGAGATAATAGGCATTTCCTCACTTAACTGAGCTGTAACACAAAAATAATTTTTTCTTTGCTCTATTAAGGCTTCGTCACACAAAACACTATCTAATTACGGTTCTGGAGAGGTGAAAGATGGATCACTGAGCCAACTCGGACCATTCCACCAAAGATCATGCAATGATAATTCTGAGGGTGATAGACCTCTTGATGCGCAATCTGCTGGATTCTCTTTTCCTTTTACATGATGCCAGCACTCTGACGGAACAAGTTGCTGTATTTCCGAAACACGATTCGCAACAAAAGTTTGCCATCTTCTTGATTCTGTTGATAGCCAAGAGAGAACTATTTTTGAATCTGTCCAACAGTTAATTTTAGAGGTGTCCAAGTACAATGAATCTAGGACAGTTTTTACCAAACGGGCTGACAGCAGGGCAGCACTCAGTTCTAATTTAGGCAAAGATATTGTTTTTAATGGTGAAACTCTTGTTTTTGCAGTTAATATTCTAACTGATACAGTTGAATCATCGGATAAGGACCTTAAATAAACAACTGCACCATATGCTATTAAGGAAGCGTCACTAAATGAATGAATTTCAAATTTGTTAGCTGAGGGAATAATTGCTAACCGAGGCACAGTAATCGATGTCAAACATGCAACTTCTTCCCGAATTTTTATCCACCTATTTTTTATGAGTAGTGGAACAGAATCGTCCCATGCTAGATGTAGACTCCAAAGTTCCTGAAGTAGAATTTTTGCAGAAATTATAAAGGGAGAGATCCAACCAAGTGGATCAAACATTTTGGCTATATCTGACAATTATAGATCTCTTTGTAACTTCTTTTAATGTTGGTTCTATGCTAACACTAATTTTGAAGACATCACAATTTGAGTCCCATTTTAATCCTAGCACTTTTATTGAATTATCGTTTTCAATTGATAAATCGGGTTTAGTCTGAATTAAATTTTCAGGAATGTTTTTTAGTACACTAATGTCGTTTGATGCCCACTTACGTAATTCAAATCCGCCTCTTTTCATTAATTCTTGTAACTCTGATATTAATTTAGTAGCTTCTTCGGGAGATGATGCACCTGTAAGTAAGTCATCGACGTAAAAATCACGTAATACAATGTTTGATGCTTATGGAAAATTTAATTTTTCATCCAACGCTAATTTTTGAAGAACTTTAGTAGCTAAATATGGGCTAGATGCTAATCCATATGTTACTGTTGTAGTGAGACGATATTCACTAATATCATCGGAAAATTTATCTTTCCAGAGAATTCGTTGAAAATCTTGATCTTCAAGATGTATCTTAATTTGACGAAACATTTTAGCAATATCAGCGTTAATAGCTATAGCGTGTGTGCGGAATCTCAACAAAATAAAAAATAACTCTTGTTGAACCCTGGGTCCTACAATTAAATTTTCATTAAGAGAAACATTATTTGCAGTTTTTGCACTCCCATCAAACACAACTCTAAGATGGGTTGTTGTGCTAGATTCTCTAATGACTGGATGATGTGGAAGATAATAAATTTCATTAACGGGTTTTTGAATTTCGCTCTTCGGTATTTTTTCCATATGTCCCATATCAAGATATTCATTCATAAATAGACAATAATTTTCATACATATCCTGTTCTCTATTAAATCTTTTTTCTAAGTTTAGAAATCTTTTCATAGCTAGTGATTTTGACTCCCCTAATTCTTTACATTGCTTCTTAAATGGCAAACGTACAATATATCTTCCATTCGAATCTCGTGAATGGGATGTATCGAAAATTTCCTCACAATATTTTTCTTCATTTGTGTATATTTCCTTCGAGGAGATATTTTCTAACTCCCAGAACTTTTTCACATAATCTGTTTCAACATTTGCAAAATTAACTATAATATTTGGTTTATTTTCTGAAAATGTATCACTATCTCCCGTTATTAACCACCAGTAATCCGAATTTACTGCAAAAGGAAGTCCTGGTTTCCCAAATATTTTTTCTCCTCTAATTATAGATAATGATATTGACACGCCAAATAATAAGTCTATTGGGCCTGGTTCATTCCACTTAGGGTCAGCTAATGTTATGTTCTTTAAGTGACTGAATGAATTAGTATCATGTGATACAACTGGTTGATTACTCGTTATCTTTTTCAAAATATAAAAAGTACCTAATCGTGTGTTTTGTTTATCAAAATGTGGAGAAAATTCCAATCTTACAACGCCACGAGTTTCTTCGGAGTATCCCATTCCCAAACATTTAATCTGTAAATTAGCTGAATTTCTTTTTATTCCTAATAATTGTATCGCACGCTCACTTATAAAATTATTGGTACTGCCAACATCTATAATGCAACGCAGTAATTTATTGCCTCCATAATTATCTTTCACATTAATCAGCGCAGTTGCAAGTATGCCAAATGATTTTGAGTATATTTCACCAAGGCAAGAATTTATTGACATGTTTACATTACTAGATGATTCACCAACAGTCTCACTATTTTGATTCGAGGATTGAGGCGTTACTTGGTTTTTTATATCTGGATAATTTGTTTCTCGCCTTTCATAATGTAATAAGCTATTGTGATTCTTCAAATTACATTTCGAACAAACTCTTTTTGACTGACAATTAATTAATTTATGTTCTGGAGATAAACACGCAAAGCAGAGATTTTTATTTTTTACAAATTGCACTCTTTCGCGAACAGATAACTTTAGAAACTTACTGCACTTAGATATTTTATGACTATTCAAAGAACAATATTTACATTCAATATTATTAACAGAAGCAGTCATTGCAGTTAATTTAGGATAACTGTTTTTCTTATAATTAATATTTCCTCTAGCAGATTGTAATGAACGAGCATAATCTTTCAGAAAAATTATCAATTAAACTAACGTTGGAAGCTCATCATTTTTTAACTGGCGTTCCCACCATAATTTAATATTATGATCAACCTTTTGCAATATTAAATAAATCAACAAAGTTTCTGAAAAGCCACTTACCTTCTGATCCAATATTTCGAAAGAACGGACACATTCGTTTGTCATATCTACCAAATTAAGTATTGCTGTGGGCGCATCACCTTGCACGAATGGAAAATTTAATAATTTTCTAATGTGGCTGTATATTAATTCACGTTTGTTAGAATATCTTTCAGATAGCAAGTCCCATGCGATACTATACTTCGAATCTTCAATAGGTATTGATTTTATTATTTTCAAAGCGTCTCCTTGACAAGATAATTTCAAGTATTGCAGCTTCTGAGCTGGCGATAGATTTTCATTATTATGTATACTCGCATTGAATAAATCTTTAAAACTCAACCATTCACTAATTTGACCACTAAATGATGGTAGAGAAAGCTTTGTTTTATTTCATTAACTTCTTTCTTCGGATTGTTCACATTTATTTTTCTCGCTGTAATTGCATGTTCGATTTTTACTATCAATTCATCAAAAATGTCTTGCTGTTCGTCTTTTTCTTCTATAAATGAATCGATGTCGTTTTCTTTACAAGCAGAAAAAATCGTTTTAAACAACACCTTCAACTCTTCCTCTAATTTTTCTGTTTCCCTTTTTAATAACTGAAGTTGCTCTAATTCACACACATTCAGATCAGTTTTAAGAAATTTGTTTTTCAATCTCGTTATTGAAGATTTCAACACTCGTTTATCAGTTTCTAAGTTTTTATCCATTTTTCTCTCTCAGTATTCTAATTTGGCACAGTTCCAATGATTTCACGCTTTCACTTTCGAACGAAATTTAGATATGCATCATTCTTTGCACTTAGTTCGTTTTAACTCCGGTTTTAGACGACCAAATGTACCTTGTAGGTTTTTTGAATTAAGCAGTAGACTGTATACACTAACTTTTTCCACTATTTAATTGAAAGCTTTCACAATTTCACAAATAAATTATCCGCTTAGGGATCACAACACACTCTCATCGAGATCCACAAACTCGACTGACAAAGAAAAGAATATCAATAATAAATTCCCTGCGCAGAGGGAAAAACAGAGTACGTGTTTTCATTTATCCCTACGCAGAGGGAAAAGGCTGGAATATTCAGTTTCACTTTAGCACAACTGAAATACATGCAATTAAGAATTATAAAGGCAATTTAAAACTAAACATTTTTTCTGTAACTTGTTTTTATTTAAACGGAGATGGATTAAGCCCTATGAGCCCCTCTTTGATCATACTCTTAAACAATTTTTTCTGCTTCCTGGCTGGTTTGATTGCTAGATTATAAAATATGCAAGATACATACATTTTTTAAAAAAAGAATAAAATATTAAAATTTTATTAATCACATAAAATAACTTCAAAGCAGCTATTTATAAAAGTGTTGGTGTTATTACATTTTGGTAAGTACAATTAAAAAATTAAATTTGATTATTTAGCTTTGCAGTTAAGTCAAAATATTTTATGCACTATAAACATTACTGAAATTAATGTCTACATGGGGTGTCCATTACTGGAAAATGACTAATTAACCATCCCAGTAATGGACACCCCCACTCTTAAAACCTTAAAAATAAATGAAATTTTGTGAATGGCTGTTAGTATATAAAATTCTAAGTTTTCTATTGATACTCAAACAAAAGCATTCAAATTTTGCAAGAAAATAAACAATATATAAATTAATTAAATGAAGCCAGCTCTTAAGCTCTTCATTAAGATTTTCACAGAAAAACAGCGAAACTTTGAAACAATATTTTCTGCTTCCTGATTGGTTTGATCAAAAGTGTCAACAATAACCCAGTTGTATAAAACATGCAAGGGGGAATTATGAAAAAAAATAATAATAATTAAAGCAAAATATCATTAGTTATTTTTTTATGAACCAAAAACATCAAGGGGTGTCCATTACTGGCACATCTACCATAGTTTCTTATTTATTACTATTTTTTTTTTTTAGCTTTAGCAGAGCTTTTTTTCAGGGTTCGCAAAAACCCTGGTTTTTTTTTTTTAAACCCAACCCACATGAGTTTTATCAGGTTTTTTCAAAAGAATAACATATGTGATATTACATTATTGTATACTATATTATTTATGTATTATATGTACTTTACAGTAAAAAAAAAAATATATATATATATATATACATATTGTTTCCTTATATGCAATATAATTGTAATGCTATTTTTACAAATTATAAATTGTATAAATTATATGAATTTAAATTAAGTGTCACTGTTTCTCACACATTAGTTTTTAACATAAAATATAAAGATTAATTTGCAGAAAAATAAATAAAAAGTAAAATTTTGAACTAGTTATTATAAGTTTTATTATCATGAATACAGTTGATTTGAATTTTTTATATAAAGACATTTTTATCATATGCCTTTACCTATAGTTATGTACTATCAGTATCAGTAGCGTAGCAGTTTAAAAACTATGGAGGAGGAGGGCTCAAATAGTTTCTAACTCAGTATGATCAAAATAACTAAAAAAATTCAATCAATGATAAAAAGTGTCAGTAATTAATTTAATTCAAAAACTAAAAATGTTTGTGCATCTTTTCAAAATAAACATTAAGGAATAAATTAAATTTTACAATTTTGTGAAATATGACAGGAAAGTACTAAAGAAATGTAACGTTCTGGAGTCTTTTTGCACTCCCTCTTCACCCCTCTTACTCTCGGAAAGCACAAATATCTACCAATTCCAGTGCTACAGATTTTGAAAGAAAATCCATTTTTGTTGAAATTTTCAGCGCATCAACAATGTTTGATTAATCACAGTAAATGGAATGTGAACAGAGACAGAACGTTCTCTGTAGGAACTTAAGAATTTCTTGTATTGTTGCCACTGCAAATTTCCCCTACTAGTCTATTCTAAACTTCTGGTAACATTTCAAGAATTCTGAAAACGATCAGGTATATTACTTGCCTTGTACATGAAAACTTGCGACGATAAGACATATTCAAAAAAGGTAGCGACTTCGTTACAAAAGTAGAAGTCATTTTTTCAATTAAAACTTTCCAAAGGGAAAAAAAGGGTTTCCAATGGTGGGAGATCTTGAGCTCCCACCCCTTTCTTATGCCCTGTGTACTATGTATGTTACCTACTATGATCTATGTTAGTAAAATATTTCAATCTGCTAAAATACATTTTTTTTTTTTTTTTCTTTTTTTTTGCTTCAGGTGTTTATGTAATGGGTGATATATCTAGATTTTTTTTTTCAAAATTAACTGAAATGACTTAAATTCATTAGATGTATATGTTTAAAATTTTAAATATTGCTAAAAATCGAAAAAACCAACATTATGGGTTTTTCAGTGGGCTTTTTCAGGTGGTCCCAGACTGAAAAAACCCACCGTTTTTTTTTTTTTCGAACTAGGTCCATCTCTGCGAACCCTGCTTTTTTTAGGCTTTCATGCCCACTCTGGGGTCCAAAATTGCCAAAAAGTTGATAACGTTATATAAGTACAGCCCGTAAGGAATTTCTTTTAAAATTATTTTTTTATTAATAATTATAATTATTATATTCCAGTTTTTTTTCAATATTATATTAACCTGTCAACAATATTTAATCATTCTTATAGTCTCATTTCCCAGTATGAACCGAAAATTAATATTAAATAACAGAAATATATCAAAACACCCCAAAAGGCTAGTAATGGACACAGGGTTGGCTTTTTTTCCCCGCCCAAAACTTGTTTTTCCCATCCCACTGGGAAAAACTGGTAAATACCAGGAAAAACTGGTAAATACTGGGGAAAACTGGTAAATACCGGGGAAAACTTCCAAATGACAATATGTAAGAAATATTCTGGCTTTCCGAATCTGATGTGTAAAATTAAAGATAGAAATACATAGTTATTACAAATTTTCCTTAGGTTTAAAATTATTTTGTAGGAAAGGAATATAAATAAATAAGAATTATTGAATAAAGCAGAAATTCAAGAATCTGCTGTAGAGAAAATAGCTGGGAGAACTGTTACTCTCATGCAAGTTGGATGGAGTAATGTCCATAATGACCCTTTTATAGCCAATTCCATATTTTGTAATGGAAAGAGTATGCTTCTTTCTGCAATAGATTTCGGGAAAAATAAGAAAACAAGAGAGTATTGTACAAATCTTGCTCATGGGGCAAAAATTGCAGCAGCAGCTACGTATGGATTCACTGCAAAAAGTTTCGGTTTGGATAATGAACAGAAAATGCTTACAATAAGGCAGAATCTTGAAACGGAAGATATACCAGTTACATACAGATCTGCATCACATTATTTAAATATTCGCAAGAATGTGACTACTGAATCTGTTGTGGCTAATGTTGCCAAAATTCAGAATTTTTTTAGAAATCACCATAACCCTGGGAGTTTATTGAAAGAGTATTCCAATTCAGTTAAACCACAAATTCCAGGTGAAACTCACAAATAGCATGTTTAAAAACTTTTACTACTAACAGGACTTTTTATCTTCAAATTGTCGATAATCATGAAGATGAAATTGATAAAAACATTTAAGTGCTTAGTAAATAATCTTTGTATAAAGAAGGAAAAAATATGTACAACCAAATGGAACCAGTTCCAAAAGCTCTTACAAAGTTGCAACTCTATAATAATGCCAGTATTGCTGATGCTTGTGAAATTTACCTACAGCTTCTTCAAAATAAAGAACTCAATCCACATTTCACCAAAGTGAAATCTAACATTGATAAAGCAATGACCCCTGTCCATTTTTTGGCACACCTGATGAATCTGAAATATAAAGGTGAAAAGTTATCACAGGATCAGGAGGAATCTGCTCGTGAATATTTACAGACTTTAAATCCAAAGTACTCACAATACAATTCAAGTGAGAAGATGCACCTTTTCCGAAGACATTACAAACACTATTTCACCTGCACTGTGGTGGAAGAATTTAAGTAAAACTGGAATAGATGCAGGATTTCTCCAATTAATGGAACATCTTCAGGGATGTCCTGCATCATCAAAATCTCTGGAGTGTATTTTTTCTAATTTTTTTTTTTTTCATCCAAAACAAGATTAGAAATAAACTTGGTTTACAAAAAGCCTCTAAATTAGTATTTTGTTATATGATGCTAAAATCCAATGTGGAAGGGGCAAACGAAGAATAGGATTATTATTGGTAAACGTTTGGGAATATGTATAGTGTATAAATATTTAAATAAATGCACTTCATTGTCTGTTTTTGCAGATCTTACTTTTTTTTTTTTTTTTTTTTTTTTAACCTTTCAAGCTATTTACTTAAAACTCATTTTTGACATTTTTAAAGGTTGTTTTGAATTTATATTTATGTTTTTAATAATGAGTTTTTCCCATGTGGGAAAAACATAGTATTTCCCAGGACGGTAAATACCGGTTTTTACCATGGTATTTACCGGGGTTGGGAAAAACCTTGCCAACCCTGAATGGACACCCTCTGTTCCAGTAATGGGCGCCCCATAAAAAGTAATAAATATAGTTGTTTTTATGACTGTATTTAGAACCGGAATTTAATGAATATATTACTAATGAAACAAAATAGTTATTTTCAAATAAATTTAACAATTAGGATACCAGTAATTAATAAAATATTTGTGATAAGCATTTGCTGTTTGCATCAATTATTGTAATTATCAGAAGATCAATGTTTTAATTATTTTAGATGGATAGTTTAGAAATACTAAATATCAGACAATTACAGCTATCAAATTATTAAAACAGTGGGGAATTCAAAAGGTAATTAAAAAAAAAAAAAAGTTTTGGAATATTAGTGTTTAGTTTTGTCTCACTATTTTTAACAATTAAAGTTACAGAGACTACTTGATATATCATTTATAGTAATTAATATTACAAATATGACAGAAAATAGATTTTTAATAGCTTCTGTGTTCTGTAACTTAATTGTTTTTATTTAAACAGTGATGGATTAAGCCCTATGAGCTTCTCTTTGACTGTGCTCTTAAACAATATTTTCTGCTTCCTGGCTGGTTTGATTGCCAGATTATAGAATATGCAAGGCACATATACATTTAAAAAAAAAAAAAAAAAAAAAAAAAAATGAAATTTTATTAATCACATAAAATAACTTAAAAGCAGCTATTTATAAAAGTTTTGGTGTTATTACATTTTGTTAAGTATAATTTTAAAATTACTTGGGTTTGATTATTTAAATTTGCAGTTAATTCAAAATTTTATATGCATTATAAACATTACTCAAATTGTATTTTTAGCAGTGTCTACATGGGGTGTCTATTACTGAAAAATGACTAATTAACCATCCCACTAATGGACACCCCCTCTTCAAACCTTAAAAATAAATGAAATTTTTTAAATGGCCGTTAGTATATAAATTTCTAAGTTTTCTATTGCTACCCAAACAAAAACATTCAAATTTTGAAAGAAAATAAATAATATATAAATTAATTAAATGAAGCCAGCTCTTAGCCTCTTCATTAAGATTTTCACAGAAAAACAGCAAAACTTTGAATCATTATTTTCTACTGCCTAATTGGTTTGAATAAAAGTGTCAACAGTAACCCAGTTTTATAAAACATGCAAGGGGGAGTTACCAAAAAAAAAAAAAAAATTAAAGCTGTAACAAATATTTAAATACCGATATGCTAGATGGCAGCACACGGCAGTTTAGCGGGCTGCAAAATAGGTTTCCCATGATTCATAGCAGATTACCTGTCCCACAGAGAATTCTGAGACACGCCATGGACAGGTGTTCAAAATGCAAGCTGTCTTGTTTTTAATTCCTCAGAGATTGTTTTTGATAGGAGGAAAAATGATAAAATGTTTTCAACGGATTTCTTCTGAGTTTTGGTACTGTAAATATGTAAAGTAATCATGTAAATAATATGTCTTATAGTACAGATATTCATTAAACATTACTTTGTACTAAAGTATAGGGTGGAGTTTCTTATTTGAAGTGATGAGTCCCTTTTTAAGGATTGCTGCCTCTACTTATGGAAAGTAGAATGGTTATAAAGCTAAATATTTATTAGTTATTTTTTTATGAATCAAAAACATCAAGGGGTGCCCATTGCTGTCACATCTACCCTAGTTTTAAAGACACTTAATTGAATTAGAATTTAATAGTAACATAATTTCTCTATTCTATAATGAAGACATTAATATTGGAATAACACATAGATGGAGCTGCTAGTGATTTGTAGACAGAATTCCGAAGCAGAATATGCTTAAAAGTGCGACGTACGTCACAGAACAACGGACTTCTCTGTAGAATATTTCAAATTTTCATTTTCAAGAAAATTCACCATTCAATCGAAGGAAAAATTGCGAAATTGGTCACTCAATGGCTGGAAAGAAAATCGTAAAATTCTTTAATTATTCATTTAAAAAGATTGCGAAATTCATCAATTGGTTGCGAGAAAAACTCGTGCAATTTGTCAGTCAATCATGGAGAACAAATCATGAAATTCTTCAGCCTGTTGTGGAAAAACATGCAAAATTTGATGAACAGTCATGGAAAAAAATCCTCGATTTTGGCCAATCGGTCGCAGGTAATAAAACTACGAAATTCATCAGTGCATCGCTGGAAGAAAGTGCGAAAAGAAACATGATTTTCTCTAATCAGTCCCAAGAAAATGCCTCAAAATTTGCTTACGGTACAAGGAATATATCGTGAATTTTGCGAATCGGGCGCAGTTAAAAAATGGCGATACTCATCAGTGGATTGTCGGAGGAAACTGCGAAATTCGCCAATCAGTAGTGGGGGAAAAAACTCATGATTTTCTCCAATCGGTCTCAAGAAAAGACGCAAAAATTTGTCTATTGGTACAAGAAAAATATTGTGAAATTTTAAAATCGGTCACAGGCAGGGTTGCAAAAAAGCCGGCTAAAATTAAAAAAAGCCATGCCGGTGGCTTTTATTGGTTTTAACTGGCTTTTTTGGCCAAAATTGGCCTTTTTTGGTCAAAATTGGCTTTTATACTGTGAAGCATTTTAATTATAAACGACACATTTTTGTGTTTTTTAATTTGTTTTAAAGATATTTAGTTGAGGTACAAATCAATATAACCCAATTTTTAAATAATGAAGACATTATTAATTTTGGAATAAAAGATCATACCAATTGCTTTGTCTGGTTTACACTGACCTTAACAATCTTTTTTTTATTTTTATTGCTTTATATAATTAAAAAGGACAATGGTTGCTTAGTTATATATTTTATTAACTAATTTTAAGGGATATTAATAATACAAGTCTTGTTTTATTTCTCAAACATTTATTTGAAATCACACATAGTCATTTAATAAAACCATCATTTCTCTCTATTAAAACAGTATTATGAATAACATGCATATGCATGAATATGCACTATTTTAAATAGCAACTAGCTTTTCAAAATTCTAATTCAACAAGTTTTATTTGGAGATTTTTTTCTTCTTCTTTTATTTTATGCACATACTAAAATTTGTTATACTATCGTTCCTAATTTCTCTTTCAACATTGTTCATTCTACGATTTTAATCTGTCCATATGGCCATATGGACATATCTGGAGTAAGTTACATAACAGCTTAGTAGCAGAAAAACTTTTTGCATATATCATTTTTATAGTATTATATAAGGTAATTTTAGTTATTAAATACATATAGCAGATTTTCCCCCAGACAGTTTCAGGAGGGGGCTGCACCCTGCCTGCCCTGAGGTTTACAAAATAGCACCCCTCTTGCCCCTCATTTAAAAAATTAGCTCCCTTGTTGCCCCAACCTGAAAAAGTGCCTTTACTCCTTTGTTTATTAAAAAAATTACTTGCATAGTAAAAATTGACTCATTGCTGTCTTTAAAATAGTGTTCTGCCTATTAAATATTAAAAAGTAGTTTTAAAAATCAAAAAGCCTTTACAAATTTTAAGAAATACCCTTAAGAATCAAAACATGCCCTTCAGAATCCAAAAGTGCCTTTTTCCCACAAGCAGCACCCTGCCCTTTTTTAAACCTGGGGGAAACTCTGCATATAAACTATTTAGTTTTAATCAATTTTAAAAGTAAATATCAGTATATGTAAGACTGTTTCTTAAAGATGAAAATAAGCAGTCGCCACTCGGCGACTAAACGTGAGAAACTGGCGACTAAAAATATGGAAAGTACCGGCCAAATGCAGGATTTTCCAAAAGGATTTCGTCAAAGAATCGCGGCAAAAAGCCCCGCGAATTTTGTCAAAAGATCGCGAAAATACCCAAATATCGTCAATAGATCGCGAAAAAGCTAATTTCGTCAAAGAATCGCTCAGAAACCCAAATTTCGTCTAGTGATCGCGGATAAAACGCAGATTATCCTGAATTGAGCGCGGAAAAAAACGCAAATATCGTGAATGGATCGCGGAAAAAACGCAAATATCGTCAATAGATTGCGAAAAACAAAAGCGAATTTCGTCAAAGAATCGCGAAAAAAAACGAGAATTTCGTCAAAAGATCGCGTAAAACGCACATTTCGTCAAAAGATTGCGGAAGAAAACGTAAATTTCGTCGAAGGATCGCGAAAAAAACCCAAACATCGTGAATGGATCGCGTAAAAACACAAATATCGTCAATAGATCGCGAAAAATCGTAAATATCGTCAATAGATCGCGAAAAATCGTAAATATCGTCAATAGATCGCGAAAAAACGCAAATATCGTCAATACATCGCGAAAAAACGCAAATATCGTCAATACATCGCGAAAAACGCAAATATCGTCAATAGATCGCGAAAAAGACGCAAATATCGTCAATAGATCGCGAATTTCGCAAATGGATCGCAGAAAAAACCCGAATTTCGTCAAAGAATCGCGTAAACAAGAGAATTTCGTCGAAGAATCGCGAAAACGAACGCGAATTTCATCAAAAAATTACGAAAAAAAGTGCAAATTTTGTCAAAAGATCGCGAAAAAAGTGCGAATTTTGTCAAAAAACGTCGCGAATAAAACGCGAATTTTGTCAAAAGATCGCGAAAAAAACGCGAATTTCGTCAAAAGATCGCGAAAAAAACACATTTTATCAAAGGATCGCGGAAGAAACACAAACATCGCCAATAGATCGCGGAAAAACGCGAATTTTGTTAAAATATCTTGTAAAAAATGCATAATTAGTACCAGAAGAGACCCCCCTCAGCCCCCCCTCCCTTTACATTTCAGAAAATTTGCTGTAAATTTCAGATTTTTTTTTTCCATTTTGAAAAGTACCTAAGTATAGTGGACTTATGTAGTTAGCTATATAAGCATGTTATATGTAACTTTGCTGTTAACTTAATTTAAAATAGATTGGAAATTAGTATCTTAAGTTTATTCAAAACAATATGAATTAAAATATTTATTTATTACATAAATTACTTATTTATTCTAAACTTATATATTTTAAAATTAAATATTCAGTGACATAAAATGTACTTACTGGCGACTAAAGAAATTATTCTCATTAGCCAGTAACTGGCTACTAAAAAATATCAACTTACCGGCCAGTGGTCATTCCTTATTTTCATCTTTACTGTTTCTATTTTAATGTGATACTTTCTTATTCTTTCATATAATCTTTAAAATGTGTAGTATGTGTAGAGCCATGATAAAGAATTCCAAACCAATACTTTAGAGTCTAATTTAATGTATTCTTCTGAATATTCATAATTTTTTTTTCAGGCATAATGCTTTCACAGTTGCATTCTAGCAGTCATAAGGCCTTATTTATTTGACAAAATTTAATAGAAGTTTATATTTTTATCGTAGAAAATATTTATAAGTGTATTAAAAATAAATTAATCCAAATTTTATATGAATTATCTATAAACCACCTTTTCGAAAAATAAAAGCCGGCTTTTTTTAAGAGGCTAAAACCAAAAAAATCCGGCCGGCTTTTTTTGGCCTGGTTAAAAGCCGGCAACCCTGGTCACAGGTTAAAAAAAAAATTGTGAAATTCGTCAGTGCATCATTGAAAAAAATCAGCAATTCGGTGATCAGTCGTGGAAAAAACCAGAGATTTAGTCAATCGGTTGCAAAAAAAAGACAAAGTTTTCCTATCGAAAGAAAGAAAATATCGTGAAATTTGCTGATCTGTTGCAGGTAAAACGTGACATTAGTCGATCGGTCGCAGAATAAAAGTATAATTTTTATCAGTCGTTCGCGAGAAAAGGCGGAAAAATTTGTCAATCAGTAGAAAGAAAATATTGCGGAATTTGCCAAACAGTCGCTTGTCGATCAGTAGCAGAAAAAATATGATTTTCTCCAATCGGTTGCAAAAATTGCTTATTGGCACAAGGAAAATTTTACAAAATTCCTCCAATCAGTCATGAGAAAAAAAGCGGAATTCATTAATAGAATGTTGGAAAAAAAAATCAGAAATTTGTCGATCAGTCACGGAAAAAAACCTACAATTTTTGCCAATCGGACGCAAAAAAGCTAGAAAGTTTGGCAATCGGTAAAAAATAAATATCACGAAATTCGCCCAAAGGTCGCAGGTAAAAGATTGTGAAATCCTTTAGTGGATCGTTCCCCCCCTCCCTCTCTTTTCTGTAACATTTCAGAAAATTTGCTGTGAATTTCAGAGAGTTTTTTTTTACTCAGAATCACCTCTGAATGAGCATATCTATTCAAATTCTTGTGCCTCCGCAGATTTCGTTCTGTTGGTACCCATGTGCATACTTTCCAACTTGTACGGATTGGCCGTACAATGTACGGATTTTGTTCTAAGTGTACGGTTTTGTGCGGAAAAAAATGATCACGGAAAAACGCTAATTTCATCAAAGATCGCGTAAAAAAACACTAATTTCTTCAAAGGATCATGAAGTAAAAAGATGCTAATTTTGTCAAATGATCACGAAAAAAGGCCGTAATTTTTGTCAGATATCTTTTTAAAAACACTAATTTTGTCAAAAGATCACGAATTTCGTTAAAAATCGTGGGGAAAAAACACTAATTTCGTTGAAGAATCAGGGGAAAAAACGCTAATTTCTTCAAAGATCAAGGGAAAAAAACTCTAATTTCGTAAACGGATCGTGAAAAGAATGCGAATTTTGTCAAAGTTCATAGAAAAAAACGCTAATTTCGTCAAAAGATCACAAAAAAAAACACTAATTTTGTCAATGAATCGCGAAAAAAAAAGCAGATATCGTCAAAGATCGCGTAAAAAAAGGCGATTTTTGTCAAAAGAATGCGAAAAAAATGCGTATTTCGTCGAAGCTCACAGAAAAAAAACGCTAATTTTCTCTAAGGATCGCGAAAAAACCGCAAATTTTGTCAAAAGGTCGCGGGAAAAAACACGAATTTCGTCAAAAGGCCTAAAAACAAACCACAATTAGCACCGGCAGGGATCCCCACCCCCAAATCCCTCTGCTGTAACTTTTCATAAAATTTGCTGTGAATTTTAGATTTATTTACTTTTCTACTTAGAATTACCCCTGCAAAAAATTTAAGCACATAAGAATACGTCATAAAAATTGTAAGGATTTCAAAATTGACATGTTGGCAGGTATGCATGTGTAAACTAAATACAGTACAAAGTCTAAAGTCCGGAATCCTCGGGACTTTACCAAGTCCGAACTTCTGATTTTTCAGAACTTTAGGTCATCAAAAGTATTGTTTTTGTTTTTCCAATAAAATTCCAAATTCACTACTTAATAAAATCCAAAATTCACTACTTAAAAAGGCAAAATATGACGTTCCTATATTAAAAATTGGATATAACAACTATTAATACTAAATTAAACAATCATTTTCATTAAATAAATCATAACAAAATATAGAGTAAAACAAAAACCTTTATTTAAAGCTGTTCTCAAATCCAAAAGGGCAACTTTATGACATAAGTTTTAATTTATTTTTGTTTGGAGATGCATGAATAGCAGGTGTGTTGTTGTTCAGAACTATGTAATTGAACTGTATTTTCTGTTTTTTTTTTTTTTTTTTTTCAAATGCAATATATCTTTCAGAAAATAGTGTCAAAGTGGGCGTTTTAAACCAAATTCCCGCGCAAAAGAAGAATAACCACTCAAAGAAGGGTGAAAAGCGTCTTTGTCAAGTGATCAAAATTGCTTGTAACTCAATAGGTAATTTATTTATCAAAAATTGGAAAATACAGTTCGATTCCAAATCGTTTCAATAGTCAGACCTTCCAATTTTATATCTTTCCATTAAAAATTAACTTGTAAATGTGTCAAAACTTTTTGCGCTTGTTGAGCAAAGCAGTTGAGAAACAGCCTTAAGGGAACATACAATTTAAGAAGAAATTGTAACTTTCTTAACTATTGAACATTTTAGTTAATGTGGACTGCTTTATTAACTTAGGTATTAGGGATGGGACGAATATTCGGTATTCGACCCTTTTGCCGAATATTCAGTTGGCCGAATATTGAAGGCTTACTGACCGAATGCTTCGGCCGAATATTTAGAGATATCCCGCTGAATAGTGAAGAATATCTTGCCAAATTATTTCAAGAGAAGTAATTCTCATTCTTACTTGCACAAAATGTACAGTTATTCAGATACTAAAAAATATACAGCCTATCTGTATTTCAAAGTTGGGGATCTTTTAGAAAATGCTGCCCAAATTGGAGATTTAATTGTCTGGGAAATGTCTTCATCAGAGAATGATAGATTACAACTCAAGATCTTTTATAGAAAAAAAGAAAATTGTTGCCTTTTGAATATTCATTAATGTCTGCAAATTCCATTCACAAATAAAAAATCTCTTGTGAAATTCATGATAACTTACTTTCTATTTTCTATAAAATAAGAAATGTAAAAATTCATTCACTAGGTGTATTAGCTAAGATTCATTTTCAAAATGGAATATCAAATATCATTATTCTAAGTACAACAGTACACCTGAAAACAGAACTGGTGTCAAACTAGATACTCTCTAGATAGCGCAACGTGCTTTGTAACGATGATTTTATAAATATTTAAATATAATTCTAAATATTTAATAAAATATTTTTTTAATTCTATTGATTTTACTTTTAAGTAATTATTTGCATGATTATTGGCTTTAATAGTAACATTATTATCTATATATTTTTTAATTTACATCTTCCTTCATTCATGTTGTTATCAATTTCTGTTTATGCTTTTAGTGCTTGTTGAATAAGTGGAATATTGCATGTTGCTGGTTCAAGCGTTAAAGATTTTGTTAATATATGTATTCTACTTTAACCATACCTCTTGATTTAATGTAATTTCTAATTTGTAATTTAAGTCTTGGAAACTGATTTCAGAACAGACTCATTCTTACAAATTTTTCTATGGGACACAAATTTTCAATGATAAAATTTACTTGATTAACTCCTTCGGGACGGGAGCCTTTTACGAAATTTTTAATCTTTTGTCACCGTTTTTTATAAACAGAAATATGTGTCTTCTTGAATCGAGAAAATGCGCTGATTAAATAAGGCAAATTTTTCAGTAAAATTTTACTGGTGAGGAAAAACAAGGATTCTGAGCACTTCATGCGGCACGTATACGTGCCGCTCGTCCCCAAGGGGTTAAAGGTTATTTCAGAAAATATCTCCTCATGAGTTATGAGAGAGGAGTGTAAGAGTATTATTGATTTTGAATGCAAGAAAGGATAAAAGTATCATTTGATAGTAAAAGTGAAGTAAATTATTTTTATTTTAATGGAAATAACTTACCATCCTTAGTTACTGAAAATCAATTCGATATACCTTAGTATAAAAATAAAAGGATGCAGCGGTAGAATTGATAAAAAAAAAAGTCACTGGCCCGCTACATAAAATTCTATTAAGTACCTTTAACCCTTTGAGCGACAGCCTCTCCCCTCTCCTCCTCCTAGAATATAAATGAAACTTCCTTTCAGTTACCCAAAATTGTCGGCATAATAAAATGTAAAATTATAATTTGTTAAAAATTAAATAAACAGAACATAAACAAAAACTATAAAATTATTAATTATGTATTTTATTTCAGATTATTTATTTCAACTGACAGTAAGTTTTATTTATTTATTTTTTTTTAATAAAATAACATTCTGTGGTTTGTGTTTGGTTGCAGTTTTCTCGGGGATGGGAATATTTACGTTTACCTGTCACCTGTCAGAGAGGGGAAAAGTTACTGGTCCTGCGGATCACTAAATTTTTTAAATTAGTGGTCCGATTAAATTTTTAGTGGTCTCGGACCAGCGGACCACCAAGGATTTCGAACGCTGGATGTAATGCAATTTCGTAATTTTTTATGTTAAATAAGTTTATCAAATTAAAAAAAGAATTTAAAAGTACATTTAAGAGTAGAAATGATTAATGAGTTCTAATTTTTTTTAATTATATATAATTAAAAGTTATTTTCTTTATTGGAAAAAAAAGTTGGTATTCGGCGTAAAATTTGGCTGAATTTTTGGCTATTTGGCCAAATCACTACTCGTCCCATCCCTAGTTAGAAGTTGACATAAGTTGTTCCTGATTAGATTTTGGTGTAAATCATCTGACCGGCTACATTTTTGAGAACATGTATGAGATAGAAGAAAGTTTTGGAATTGCCACATCCGGCTAGTTTTAAAAGTAATTTTTTCTAGTTTTATTAATGGAGTCTTTTTAATGTACTTTAATTGTATATCATAAAAAATATATTTTTGTGTACTGTGCTATTATTTATTATGAAAAAGAAAATCAATATACTTATTAACTTTTTTCCCCCTTAAATAGGTTGAAACTACTCATCCTGGTTTCTTATATGACTTGGTTATGGGTTTGGTAAAGCGAGCTGATTTATCTGTAAATATGGCTGAAAGCCTACTTAAGTTACAAGGATCTGTTCCTGATTGTGAAGGTGGGTAATAAAGTGTTATTTCAATCCTTTATTTATTATTTCTCCTAACTGATGCTGAAATTACAGATCAGTAGGATTCATTAAAAAAACTTTTGTTAATTTCTTTTTTAAACTATAATTATCAACATTTTCTAATAAGCAGAGTTTCCTTAAAGTTTAAAAAAGGACAATGTGCTGCTGGTAAGGAAAAGACATTTTTTAGTTTCTTAAACTCACATTTTGGAACCTGAAGGGCACTTAAAAAAAATTAAAGCACTTTTAATGTTTAAAAGTTAGACTTTTTTTTTTTTTAAGATTCAACAATGATTCAGTTTTTACAATGCAAGCAATTTTTTTTTAAGTACGAATTCAGAAAGGACACAATCTTTTTGATGGGGGGGGGGGGGGGGGCAAGAAGGATACTATTTTTTAAACAAAAGGGCAACAGAGAGCAACAACCTTCTCTATCTGGGAAATATCCGTAATTTCTCCAAAATTTGAAAAAACTGTTCAATTACTGTATGGAAAAAATAATCCAATCTATTTTTAAAGTTCGTGTTAGGCATCAATTACTTCTATTTGCCGTCCTGCATCACTGATTATTGATATTGATAATATATAAATTTTGAAAATTTTCTTATAAAATTATTTTTGTGTAAATGGGTATGACTCTGCGATATTTTATTAATTTTTTATAAACTTTATAATCCTTTAACCCCATCAGGACAAGCGTCTTTTGCAGAATTTTTAATCTTTTATCACCGTTTTTTTAAAACAGAAATTTTTGCCTAATTGAATCAGAATATGCTCGTATTAAATAAGGCAAAATTTACAATAAAAATTTACTTGTGAGAATAATCAAGGATTCTGAGCACCTTATGCAGCACGTATACCAGTCACTCGTCCCCAAGGGGTTAATGCTCCCTTGCCCATTTCTAAATTTATTACAATTATTTAGTCTTTGGATGAAGGTTTTTGGTTACAGTGACTACGGGTCTTTCTTTACCTCAGTAACGATAAGTTTGTTGGGAGTGTGGGGGGGCTGCATCTCGATTAATCCGCGACCCGGATAATCTGATCCCGGTTAATCGAAAGTCTACTGTACTTAAAATTTTCTGGAAACTTTACATCTCTACTTACAAGGGCACCACCAAACATGATGCGCACAGATTTTGATAATTTCAAAGTATGTTGTAGGGGTCATGCCACTAATTATTCTGATGAAAGGATTTCTTCAAATGGGCTTTAGTTTTTGAAAAATTTGAGGTTAAAGTTCAGCGCATATTTCAAATACCCATTAGTATGACTTTCTGTACTGGAATTCGTGGCTCAGCAGTAGCGTGCGAGCTTATGGACTAGGACTTTGCGGGTTCGATTCCACCCTTGGGCCCTTTTTTTCAATTTTATTATTTACTTTTATTTACTTATTTATTACAGGCTTTAGCTAATGCAACAGCATTCTTTTTGTACCACAATGGAATATAATCGTGTGGTTCAGGTGCAAATTCTTCAGGTACAAAATTCTCACGATCTTCATGAAATCCCGGATACTATAAAAAATATTTAAAATTGAAATGTTTGATTTCAAAAACTATTTAAAATTGAAATGTTTGATTTCGATTTTTTTTAACAATGAAATATAATGAATATTTTTTTTTTTTTTTTTTTTTTTTTTTTTTTGGCTAAAGTAAAAAATCATACCTTTGTAAATTCGTTAAATTCATCTTCTTCATTCAATATCAATTCCTCGGCCTCAATAATTTGTTGATCTTCTAATATTTCTAAAATTGTACCATGAAATTCTTCAGTCATACCAATAGAAGCACAGGATATTTCATCCGGTGGAGAACTTTTAAACAGATCATCATTTTGTAACAACGTCTCGCAATATTTTAATGCATTTGTAATTCAGCCTTTTTGTTTCTCTTTCAAACGGGAATTTTCCGCATCAGTGCTGGTTCTTTCCATAACGCAATCTTTAGCATTCAATCTGTCACAATCTGTAGTCTTCTTTTAATTTTCATACCGAAATTTTCCTTATATATCCCAATATTTCAAATATTCTAATTGTCTGCAAAAGAAGCTGAACGAGATCAATAAAAGAAATTTTTATTTATTCCAATATTACCGAGAAAAGGAAAGCAGACGATTAAAAAATATATTTATATGTATCATAAATTTTATCTCATTAACAGACGATTTTTGCAATCCAGTTGAATTTTTATGAATCACATAGAGAGTGTTTTTATTTGCTATAATAATAAAAAAAAAATATTTTTAAATGTAATTTTTTATTTGTGCAAACGAAAAATGAGGTTGAACTTTAAAGATAAATGTATTTTACAGAGTATAAAAAATTTGTACAACTGGTAAAAAACGTGTATTTAAGCATTACTGCTTTAATATTTTATTACTCTTTCGGAGATATGCATTATTTGAATTATCTAATCCGAAATACGTTTGAGAAATTGCACCTGAAAATTATTTTGTATAATTTATACAAGAAAAGGATAAATTTTCCTTTTAAATTACATAAAGTTAAAAAAAAAAAAGATAGAAAAAAGAAAAATCATTTTATCAGAATTGTGCTTAAAATAAAAAATGTAAATAATAATTAATTTGAAAAAAAGTTTTAGGCATAAATTAGTTTTGGAGTTTTGTAAGAAATTTTTGTAGAAATATTAGTTTAAAAATTGAAGAGAAAAATAAATTGCCATGAAAAATTCGAAAATGTTAATGTAATTTATTAAGAAAATATCAAAGTTCAAAGCTGTAGAATGCCCAATTCTGCTTAAAATTTTTAACGTATAAAAAATATAAAAATAAGTGAAAAAGAAAAAAATGCCTCGAAGTGGAATCGAACCCACAATGTCTTGATCCGTAAGCTCGCACGCTACCGCTGCACCACGAATTCACGTTCAAAATGTCACACTAATGGGTATTTGAAATATACGCTGAACTTTAACACCCAATTTCTCAAAAACTAAGGCCCATTTGAAGAAACCCTTTCATCAGAATAATTAGTGGTACGGCCCCTACAACATACTTTGAAATCATCAAAATCTGTGCACATCATGTTTGGTGGTGCCCTTGTTAGTGCCATCTGTAAGGTCTTTATGTTCCTCTGGGGTACTTTGTAAATGAATCGGTGAATAAAGATGCTAACAATTGTAAAAAATTTCCTTCTTTTGCCAATGTTTTTCTGTCTGTTTTGCCAAAGCTGCTGTAAAGAAAATGCAGTCAATTAATTTTTTGCTGTTTTTCCCTTATTCATTTTCTTTTTCTTCACGACTTCCATTATCTCTTAAATCATTTTACTGATTTAAGTCCTAATTTTTTATTTTATAAATATACTTTTTACTGCTGTTTGACTTTGAAAATATCAATTCTTGATGTTTTATCCTCTATTTTAATTTTTAAATAGAATTCAAATCTACTCGACCTGAAGATGCTTTTCAAGAATTAAATAAAAAGTCGTCATCATTGAAGAGAATTTTGAGCCGTATTCCAGATGAAATAAATGACAGAAAAACCTTTTTAGAAACAATCAAGTAAGGGTTTGCTTTTTTTTATTATTACCGTAATTTCTGGCCTATAATCTGCGGATTATCTGCTGAAATTTTTTTAAAGCAGAAATTCAGGACAGACAGTTTCTACTGGCAATCATAAAATAAAAATGTAAACAGTTATCAAACGATTGTCTGCTATCGACCATTCGAAGAGTTGCTTGTGATTGGTTCACATGTGACGCGAACGTGCTGCTGGGAGTGGCTTCCAATTGATTTTTTTTTTTTTTTTTTTTTTTTTTTTAGCCTTTTGGCAACATGTTTCTATGAAGAACAAAGCGTTTCTCTACTCATCCCTTTCAGAAATTGTGTTGTATTCTCAATCATTTATGAAATAGCTCCTCCCAAAATTACGGCAGTTTTACTGATTACGATGATTGATATTACGATGCAACCAATGGGAATCCATCACACATTAATCGAATGAATCATAATTGTATCGGAGTTTCATGGTTTTACTGCTGCCCTCTATGGATAGAATAATTAAACACAATTATGTCCTTGTAATTTATATTAACCAAAACGTATTTGATGGTATATCACGTTGAAAGTTATAATAATGTTTAAGAGAAAACCTGTTATTTAACACTGCAGAATTTAAACAGAACGTTATTTATAAAGCGGAAGAGGATTTAAAAACAGCAATTATTACAGAATTATCTGTATTCACAAGACATTCAACGTTTTAGATATAAGATACAATGAAAAAAATTTCTATTTTTTAACTTTTAATTATTTTATTATTATTTTTTTTAATTATTTTATTACAATTATCATTTAAATAGAGCAACTAAATAAATAGGGAGGTGGTTTATTAGTAGTACTTTGGAATGTTAAAAACAATGAGTAATTCTCGTATAGTCCGGCGTATAATCCGCAGATTATCTGCTGAGATTTTTTTATAAGGGTATAAAAAATTGCGGCTGCAGATTATAGGCCGGAAATTACGGTAATATAAACTGTTTTTACTCATTACAAAAAAAAAAAAAAAATAGTAGCATACATTTAAATAAAAATTTATGCATATTCTTCCTAATTTTGGTGAGTTATTTTGACTGATCTTTATTTATGTGTTATTTAGTTAAAAAGTAATCTTTACTTATGCCTATAAAGGTTTTAAAAATATATATTTACTAGGGGCTTCCGTCCGCTGCGAGCTACGTCCGCCAACCCCCATTCAAACTTCGCAGCCTCTGGAAATATAGTAATGTGACCTGTTTAAAAAAAAAATCAGAGTTGGGTTTCTTCCAGAAGAAACTGGAAAAACCCGGAAGAAATGGAAGAAACCAACATATGCTCAAAATTAAAGTATATTAACTAAGTAAAAGGATCAAACTCAAAGTATAATTATATGAAATATAAATTGGAAATTTTAATTAATATTAAAAATATTTTTGGAAAATTAAGTTATTTTTTAATAACAAACTTCAGGTTCAGCAGACATTTACAGGTGATGGATTTTACAACTTTAGAGGTAGAGGGATGTTTTTCTTTTATTAATTATGCCATTTATGTAAAAAGAGAAAAAGACTACCTTCAAATTCATTATTTTTACATAAAAATGCATTATTTTTAAACTGCACAGCACAGTAAATAATTTGTAATTATTTATATTAGCATCTAGCATGCATATCTCAATGCTGATTTTAAAAGACTAATGTTCTAAAAATATCTATGGGCATGTCAAAATACTTTTAAAACTTTCTTGCAGTTCTGTAGGACTCGAAAGAAATTTTTCATCTTTTGCATTCATTCATTCTAAGTTGAGAAGCTGATTGCAGCATCCTACTGCTAAAAAACTTTTTTGTTATATACCATGTTGCATTGTAGTAAGGAAAATGAGGATTTTAGTGAATTTTTTTAATATAGTAATTACTGTATATTACTTACCTTAATAAAATTGATGTAAATTAAAAGCACTCTCTTTTATTTAAGTGAGTTTCATTCTACCATCAGTAAATGATGCGTACTATTTACTACTAGTTTCAAAAGTTTAAATAATTTAAAAATATGCTGGTTAAATTGAAATGGATAACATTTAAATGTAAATAAGTACGAGTAATAAGCCAAAATTACGTCCATTAATAACCATATCACAGTATTAAAATATTTATTTGCTTAAAAGACGTTATAAAAACACATTAAAAGTAAATTAAAAATCTATATTGACATGTTTCAACTCTTTCACTGGGTCGTCATCAGAATGTATAACAGAAAATTACAAATACAATGCATATGAAAAATGGAAAACATCATCGAATATAAACAAGTAATCATATAATGTGCCCTACATTTCGTCAATTCATTTAATTAAGCAATTCAAATGTAGGTTGCATTATATGATTACTTGTTTATATTCGATGATTTTTTCCATTTTTCATATGGATTGTATTCGTAATTTTCTGTTATACATTCTGATGATGACTCAGTGAAAGAGTTGAAACATGTCAATATAGATTTTTAATTTACTTTTAATGTGTTTTTATAACGTTTTTTAAGCAAATAAATATTTTAATATTGTGATATGGATAACATTTAATTGATTTTGTATGATTTGGATAAAATTTCTTTTCTTCACTTAGCCATTGGTTGACAAGCTTTAAGTTTAGACAGGTGTCATGTGTGATCTTGGCTAAAAAACAGATGTAATTACAGTCGGACCTCTATTTAATGAACCTCTATTTTGAGAATTTCTCTATTTTGTGAATTTTTCCTCGGAACCAAGAACATTTTGCGAATTTCTTCGTAAAATAACCTCCAAATAGCGAAGTGCATTCTCTATTTAACAAACTTTTTCTTGTGATCTAATTTTTTTTTCTCCCCATTTCTCAAAATATTTCTGGGCTTTTTAAACACATTTTATGATGTTCAATGGCCTTGAACTGGTTTTACAAGGCGTTTTCTTTGACAGCAGTGAGAATTCGGTAAGTACGGGGGACGAAGACAATAATCCCTTAGAGTAACTTAAAAAATGTGGATACAGATAAGAAAAAAAAGAAGAAATTAACCATGATATGCTGATTGATAATTGTATTTCACTCAATTCTGAAATAAGATCTCGGAAACAATATCCAAATTGGATATTTTCGACATTGTGAAAAATAAAAACAATACAGCAATGAATTGCGATGAAGACGAATATGATGATGATGGAAATGATCATTATGCAGGAATTAACAAAACTTAACATGATGAAATGCTAAAATCATATGAAACAATCCGATGCGGATTATAGTTAGAAGAAAATATGCATGAAGGGGCTTTTGGTGCAAAGATGCGAGATGTATTATGAGAGATAGCACTTTTTTAAATAAAAAACTCAAGCAAAATTAACAGAGTTTTTCAGAAATTAAATTTAAGGACGCATATGTTAATGTATGGTAAAAATTATTTGTTATAATAATAATAAGTACGATAATGTCATTAAAATTTGTTAATTTTAATGTATAACTATTTACTTTAAATAGAAAATACAGTGTATTCCTGCACAATGTTTTGTTTTTCTTGCCGATTTCAAAGATTTAAACACATGGAAAAAATGAATTGAGGATGGATATTGGTGGGTAAAATAAATAAAACAAATCGCTATAATTTATTTAAAAAATGAGATTAGTTACTTTTAGTAAAAGTATTTAGTTTTTATGAATTTAAAATCTGTTTTAAGTAGTTTAAAGTATTTTAAAAGGTGAATCTCTATTTAAGGAATTTTCCATATAACGAACTTTTTTCCGGGATTTAGCGACTTCTTTAAATAGAGGTTCGACTGTATTAATTTAGTTATTAATTTAATATATATAATTTTTTTAATTTGTATAGGCCTAATGGAATTAATTTATGTAAGGTTATAAGAAGACATTTATTGTATCTTACAAAGTTGAACTTACATGGTAAATTCTTAAAGAATAACAGTTTCTTCCATTTCTTCCACTTGGAAGAAACTTATTTCTTCCAGCCGTTTTTTTCCGTGGTTTTTTCCACTTTGGAAGAAACTTGCCAATCCTGAAAAAAATATTACCAGGTTACGGAAGATTTAATGATATTATCCCCATAGTGGCGGCTATCTTCTGTAATCGGGTTGCCATGCTTCTGCGTTTGAATGGGGCATTTTTCTGTTACCATGGCCTGATTCATCATTGTCGTAACAACTGATGACTTTGGGGTTGATAAATAAGATTAATTACACATTTGAAAATCAGCTTGTGGGCCATTCCATGTTACGTGTGTGACATTTTGAACAAAAAAATTTCTAATTAATCAAGGATTTTTCAATATATTTCTTATTTAAAAATCCAAACAAAAGTTGTTTAAAAAATATACACTTTACCATATTCTTTTACACAAAAACCTATCATTTTGATATAATAGTTATTTTTTAAGTAGCTTTTTAAAAACATTACGTGTATGACTTAGCAAAAAAGCAAATTTTGAGTAATGAAATTAAATCATATACAGTGAAGCACCGTTTATACATTTTTCAAGGGACCAAGAAAAGAAAACGTATAAATGAAAAAACGTATAAACGAAATTCACAAAAATACAAACTTTTCCGTAATTACCAACAATAAAAAAAATCATAGATAAAATACATGAAATACAAGAGGTATGTAATACTAAACTTCTTATTAGGGATATAATTTACAACTTACTACTATTCATATTCATTCACCACGTACAAAATATCTTGTTATTTTAGATTTTGTTATTTGTTCATCGTTCAGAGTTAAAAGTGCCATCTTAACATTATCATTCAAATCACTGCTAATGAGGTATTCTTGCATGGTGTTAAAACCTGCCAAAGCTTGTTGAAAACTTGGCAGTGGCTTTTCGGTGCAGTTATCCTCTTCTTCACTGCTAGTTTCCTCATTTGCAATCATTTCATCGATTGTTAGAAGAGAACATGTTGCAAGTTCCGAATCACATTGCACAAAATCTTCAAATGTAGAAACATTACTTAAATTTGACCAGTTTTCTGGTGGGGCAAAATGATCAGGTTCGGCGTTTTCAATAGGATTGGCATCCACTGGTGTTAAAAATCCGCCAAGGGTGAAGCAGTTTTTTTATCGTTTTGGGTAAAACATTTTTCTAACCCATCATTATGAAATTCATAGCTTGTAAGATGTTAATGTTCACATATTCGAAGTCACCGTGGTCTAAACTAGCGATAGCAGTTTTCACCAAAAGTTTTCGATAACGTTGTTTTAGGGATTTTATGACTCTTAAATCCAGTGGCTGCAATTAGCTGGTACAATTTGCAGGGAGGAATTTGACAGTTATGTGTTTTTAGAAAGTCCGTATCAGGTGGATGAGCTGGACACTGGTCAATGAATAAAATGATTCGTCGCTTTTGGTTTCGCCTTTTATCATCTTATTCTTTTAACCAATCGATAAGGAAGGACATAGTCATCCATGATTTTTTATTGGCCAGGTACATTGTTGGTAATGCTTTCACATTTTTGAAGCAGCGGGGCTTTTATGATTTGCCAATAATCAAAGGAGGCAATTTTTTGTGATCCATCTGCATTTGCACACAATAACACTTTTAATCGCACTTTACTCTTTTTTCCACCATGACACGTATCCAATTTGATTGCAAGAGTTTTAGATGATAGAAGATTAAAAACACACCGGTTTCATCTGCATTGAAAATGTCTTTGTTCATATCCTTTTATCAGATTTGGCAATTGGTTTTGAATCCAATCATCCACTGTTTTGCAATGAACA
This sequence comes from Maratus speciosus, assembly GCA_963932465.1. Classification (NCBI taxonomy): domain Eukaryota; kingdom Metazoa; phylum Arthropoda; class Arachnida; order Araneae; family Salticidae; genus Maratus; species Maratus speciosus. The sequence continues at coordinate 42,541,709 of OZ010792.1, forward strand.
TCTCCAGACTCCCCACTTAAGCTTTGTTTGTTATGCCATGTCTTAATTTAAACTTGTGAAGCCATTCTGAAGAAAATGATGCATCGCATTCCACATTCAGCTTCTTCGAAATTTCTCATGCTTTCTCCATAAGCAAAGGACCGCTGATGGGAATTTTTACAATACGACACTGATTAAACTACTGTAAAAGCAATTTTTCAACATCAGTGAATTTTCCGGTTTGGATTGAAGTTTTTTTAAGCACTACATCCACTTTGATGATGGTTTTCCTCGATGATCTTACGCTTATAAATTAGCGTGTTTAAAGTTGAAATTGAAACCTAATTCTTTGGCAAGATCCACTCTTTTTAAAAGTTGGTTTTCATCTGCTTTTTTTAGAATACATATTTTTTCCTTCAGTGACAGAGATTTTCCATTACGCGAAGTCATTGTGAACCGCTAGTGAACGATACATTTCCAGACACTGAAGCTGCCTGGAAAAGAACTTGCCCTGCTGGGCCTAGGGAGAGCACAACAACTCTTATCTATAGAAAGCAGGTTGTTCGCATTCTTTAGGGGTACGGCTTTTGTTCAACTGGGCAGGTGTTGGTCAAGGTCACGTGCCTTTTGTAAGACTGGACAATCGGGAGTTGGGGATATGAGGTCGAAATGTGCATTTTCTCTCTTCTTGACTTGTTGAAAAAAACGTATAAACGAAATTTGCGATTTAAAGAAAAACGTATAAATGAAATTATTTAACATTAATATCCATTGGATTTTGTCGGGACCATTAAAAAAAAACGTATAAATGATATAAACGAGAAACGTATAAGCGGTGCTCCACTGTATTTCTGTGAGTTTTATTTCCACTCATTTAAATTAAAAAATATGGTAATAACTTATTTATCATACCACCTAAAATCACAATTAAAAAATTAAAATTAAAAAAATAATTGAATAAATGAAAGTTAAAGCCTGCGTTATGTGTGTGACTCTCTGCACGGAATTGCCCTTGTATAAAAAGGTACGTTAAAAATGTCGCTATCTTTCTGACTTTTATAAAGATGCTATGGACATTATTCTTCCTTTAGGTTTCAAGGTTAAAAAAACTCCGTCTGCTTGTGAATAGCTTTCAGAACCACGATATTGAAAACCATTGTGTTTGTGCTTATATTATATGTTTTGTTCGAATTTTGGATATTTTCAGCAACAGGTATAGCTTATTCATGAGTTCTTTTCTATATTTTAATACACCATCATGCATATTTTTGTTATTTTTACATCACATATTGTTTATAATAATTAAAAAGAATATCGGAATTTTCTAATATGTATTTATTGAATTTTTATTTAAAGTATTTTGTGCATACATTTACCTCTATGCTGCATCAAGTGATGTAATATACAAATAAATTTGCTAGCCTCACTACTTTTATACCATGTGACGTCACAATAAAATTCTCCTGAATGAAAATCGTTTTAAATGTGCCATTTTAAAATATGACATAATTTTCACTATTAAATGCATTTCTCATGCAATAATTTATTTATTTTTAAGTTTTATTCGTTTTTAAGATTTACAGGTGCATACATTATTTAATTTAAAAGTGTGTAACCTCCATGAACTTGTACAAACTCGTTATTATTTTTATTGAAATTTAATTCATCTTGTTGTTATGGGAACACACACACACAAAAAAACAATATCTTTGGAATTGAAGCCTCGCATAGATATATTTTTAATTTTTAACTGTTCGTCAATATTATCATTTGTCCATTTTAAATATGACGTAATTTACTCCCATTTACTGCTTTTTGATGCATATTAATGAATTTATCATTTTAAAGTTTTTTTTTTTTCTTTTAAATATTCACGTGAAAATACTTTTGTTTTTTAGAAAGGAAGTATTATTTTCGCTGCTTTAGAAATGACAACAAACATTAAAAAATTCATCTCGAAATATGAAATAAGTCTTGTAAATATATTTTTAAATTTAAACTGTTTGGCAGTATTATTACTTGGCCATTTTAAATATGACGTAATTTCTCGCATTTACTGCATATTAATGAATTTATTATTTTAAATTTTTCTTTCTCTTTTAACACTCATTGTAAAATTTTTGACGTAATTTTCAATATTTTCCCTCTTTTAACATGTATTATTATTAATATTTAATGATTTACTTTTTCAAACTTTCTTGAAAACATAATTAAATCACAATATTGTCTTCACTATCGATTGAAATTAAATATAATTTCAAATTCAATTTGAAAATCGAGGAAGAGAAAAAGTTTAATGATTCCTTTAGTTTTCCCTTGTTCTCCCTTTTTTCACAAAAATGGAGTCATTTTGTTACCATCATTAGAAAAATGTAAATGGAATTAGAAAAAAATTAATGTTTCGAAAACTAATTAAAATTTTAACATCACTTTTGAAATCCACGGATGAATTTGTATTATTTTTGTTAATTTCACCGCCAAAGGTTCCATATTTTGGAGTAATAGCTGATAAACACAATCAGTCATTTAATCAGTCGTTTCATAAATTCGTTTCATTAGGATTTTATATATATGGGATAGATATATAAAGACTTTAAATCACTTGTGAAATGTGTGACTCATATATAAAAATGTAATGATTAAAAGATTTCCCGTAAGGTAGTTCTTTGGTACATTTTATTATTTTAACTCAATCATATTGATTTGAAAAGATCTCATTTGAGTTCAAATATTTTTTCCAACTGAGAGAAAAGGACCAGGCCTGTAGTCAAATCTGGGTCAGTCCATGTGAAATCATCCAGAAAAAGAAAAAAATGTTGTTCAATATTTTTGATTTTTTTTATTCTTTACCACTTAATTTACTGTACTTTTAGGAGTCTAAAATAATGATTAAAAATTTTTTAAACCTTTTGAATTTTTTTTGCATCCATTTTTTGTCATGTCACAAATGGTTTTTCATGAAAATAGTACTTTACGGAAACCCTTATAATTTTTTTTATTTCTAAACATATCAAAATGATTTAAAAACCATTATATTGAGTAAAGAATGAATTAAATTTTGATATTAGATCTTTTTATGATCATGATTAAAAAAATTGCATAAAATAAGATTGAATGTATCATTTTTACAGCAAAAAATTGAATTTTTGACATAAAAATTTTAATGGGAGAAAGAACTTCGTCACTTTTATATATTTTTTTCTGAATATATACCTTATTGAACTATTCTCCGAAGAAATATGAAACAGTTTGAGTTATTCCTTCTTTTACTATGATTAGTCAAACTTGGCACCTCAGCGCCAAAATGCCAAGTTTGAAGTTCAATACCTAAAAAAAGGACTAGATAAAATTTTATGAAAATTTAGCAGGATAACCTTCTTATAGATGTAAGCGTGTAGCAAAAATATTAGGATATCTTATTTATGTGGTTTTAGAAATTTGGAACTTCGGAATTGGCTTGAAAATCACATTTATTTACACAATTTTTCACAAGAACTCTTGATGCATAATTTATTATTCTGATTACTTCAAATGCTGCTTTTTAAGCTACACATATTTTTCTTACGTAGAATACATAATAATTAAATTTACTTTACACGCATCGAAATAAATATCAGAGATATTTCATTGCAAAGTGTCTCGGTAATGTAGCTGCGTCCAGTGACTGGAGTTAGTTTCCGAAGCACGTCACTTAGTGGTACCCAAATTGTATCATTTTTGGACAGTTAAAAAGATGTTTTCAGTTCATATGAGTGAAAAAAGGTGAAGGAATGGGTCATTGTTATCTTCACTTAACTCAAGAATTTTTCCAACCCACCACTTTTTATCATAAATGCACGCAATATAATTGCAAAGCAATTCATTTACTTTAAATGATAGTGAGCTTTTCCAAATTTTTTAAATACAGTAGAACCTCAATCGAAGTAATTGGGACCGACCATCTTTCGGAAAATCGAAATTTTCGGATGATCGAGAATGCTTCAATTTTAAGATTAAGGAGAAATATATGCAATATTTCTTATTATGGTAGCAAGTGCTTAATAAAAATAAAGCAATAGCAAAATTGAAACAAGAATAAATTATCTGAATTTTCATTTTGAAATTAAGTACCTTTTACATGTATCACAAGGGTTTGAAAAAATGTTTTATTTGTCGCAGTTTTGATTGCCTGTGCTTTGAAGCGCTATCACGGAGTTTTATAATACTATTAGTTCACCAGTATCACAGTCTTTCTGCTACCCCAGCCATGCCAAACCTTTTTCAAAACATTCAAAAGCTTTAGAATTTCTAATTTGTTAATTTTCTTCGTTCCACTCCGCAGCTTACGGAAGCTCAAAATAAATTTAAAGAAACCCTAAGAAAGGGGATCGAAAATATTTATATGTACTCTTAGTTCGGAAAGGATCGCTTGCACACAAGGAATATGATAGTTAAAAAAAAAAAAAAATCTTTCAAAATAGATTTTGCACACAAGGAATGTGATTTAAAACAAAATCTTTAAAAAAGAATTTCGGTTAATCGAGAATTTCGGTTAAGGCTGTTCTCAAATCCAAAGGGTCAACTTTCTGACATAAGTTTTAATTCCTTTTTGTTCGGAAACGCATGAAACTAGAAGGTGCTGTTATTCAGAAACTATGTCATCGAACTGTTTTTTCCGTTTTCTTGTAAACGCAATAGATCTTTCAGAAAATACTGTCAAAGTTGACATTTTGAACCGAATTTCCGAACGAAAGAAGAAAATCCAGTCAGTAAGGGGAGAAAAATGCCGTGTCACGTGATCAAAATCGTTTATAACTCAATAGGTAATTGATGGATCAAAAAATGGAAAAAACAGTTCGATTCCAAATAGCTTCCATGGCCAGGCTTTCCAATTTTATACCTTTCTGTTAAAAAATGAATTTGTAAATATGTCAAAACGTTTTGCGCTTGTTAAGCAGAGCAGTTAAGAACAGCCTTAAAAGAGTTTCGGATGAAAGAGGCTCTACTGTATTGTGATAATTATATTGTTCACATGTAGATGTTACAAAACATCTGATAACACTTCCATTTAATGGTATAAATCAGTGATATGCACATGTTCCTGGAATCTGTTGGCAGAACTGGAATCAATTTATAATTTTTTCTCATTTTCTTCGATTTCTTTGCTTGAAATATATAGATAAGTAACTCCAGAAATGTTTTGAGAGCAGCACTCAAACATATCTTTTGGTGTTAAAATTTGGTTTGTGTGTGATCACTGTAAGGAAATTCTTGTTATCTCTCTCTTTGTCATTCCACCTATCCTGTCATAGGCATTTTTTCTGTGGGAAGAGGCAAAGAAATTCCATTCTGATTTTATCCCAAAATCCTTGAAATCATGACATACATTCACAAAATTCTTTTTATTTTTATACTGGCTGCTTGAATCATCAGTGAAATAAATAACGTTTTCAATGACAGAAGGTGCAATGTTTTTGATGTCGTCAATTAAGGGTTTCTGAAAAGTGTGAACTGCAATTGTATCATGTACCAAATGATCGCTAATTATGAATAGATTCCTGCAACAAATTTTTGTGTCATTTTTGTAATAGTATACAAATGGATATATTGCCTGTTGATTATTCAAATTCTCTGGATTTCATCTAAAATCATAAATGTGTAATTTTCAGCAAAATCTGCTAGAAAAATGCATTCTTTTGAAGTTAATTTCTCTTTTAACTCCTGGAAGTACTGAGACTGTGTTTTAATGGTGAGTTTTTAAAGCCAGTAACTTTTCTACAAAAGACTAAAAATTCATCAGTTGCCTTCATCTGGGTTATAGTTTAAACCATAATATATTTATGCACTGGCACATTAAAAATAAATAGGACATGATATGAAAACTTGTTCTCAGTCGTAGAATTTAACAGATGTTTACAAGTTAATACATGATATAATTTATAAATTTGTTCTTAATCATAAAATTAATACTTACCTTCAATTAATGCTAGCTTAAAATTAAATGAAATATTAAATTTGTGCGCATAAATTAAATTGTAATATTATAATTTTATGTAAAAAAGTTATTTATACTTTAAAAAGATGCATTTAAAGAAATAAGCAGAATGTATTACGCATTACGAGTTCTTCATGGTGTGGAAATATATCTAAACAAATGGGTTTTCAAGCCAATTTCGAGGCTCCATATTTTTAAAACCACATATCTATCACTCATAATATTTTTGCTACATGTTTACATCTATAAGAAGGTTATCCTGCTAAATTTTCATAAAATTTTATCCAGTCCTTTTTTAGGTATTGAACTTCAAACTTAGCATTTTGACGCTGAGGTGCCAAGTTTGACTAATCATAGTAAAAGAAGGAATAACTCAAACTGTTTCATATTTCTTCTGTGAATAGTTCAATAAGGTATATATTCAGAAAAAAAATATATAAAGGTGCCGAAGCTATTTCTTCCATTAAAATTTTTATGTCAAAAATTCAAATTTTTCGCTGTAAAAATGATACATTTAATCTTATTTTATGCAATTTTTTTAATCATTATCATAAAAATACCTAATATCAAAATTTAGTTCATTCTTTACTCAATATAATGGTTTTAAAATCATTTTGATATGTTTAGAAATAAAAAAGTTATAAGGTTTTCCGTAAAGTACTATTTTCATGAAAAACCATTTGTGACATGATAAAAAATAGATGCCAAAAAAAAATTCGAAAGGTTTAAAAAATTTTTAATCATTGTTTTAGACTGCTAAAAGTACAGTAAATTAAGTGGTAAAGAATAAACAAAAATATTGAGCAACATGGTCTGGATGATTTCACATGGATTGACCCATCTGCAAACAACTTTGGCTGATACACACAATTCACCTAGACATTTTTTTGCCAATAACATCTGGTCTGTCATATGTGACAAATATCAACTTTTTGCACTTTGGTTAGTCATTTTCTCATTCTTATTCTAATGAAATTTGGGATTGCGATGCCTAGGAAAAATCTTTTGCCTGAGATTTGAATCATCATAAGCCTATCATATTCAGAGTTTTTTGATTGAGACTTGTAATTTAGGAATTTAAACAAATTTTTTTGATTTATGTGTAAGTTTTATAAGTGGTAAACTCAGGATGATTGAATTTAACGTTATTAATATATTGTATTTAAATTTGATTCATAGTTCACCTATGGAAAAATAAATATGGTTGAATTTTTCATTTTAAATAAAGTGCATATTGCATTGAAGATTTATGAAAGTTCAGCAAGAGCTGGTACATTTTATGTTGTGCTGGCGAAAAAGAAACATTCTCTTAAAATTTTAAATTAATGTCATATAAGTAGTAATGTTATATTTGAAAATAATTAAGTTACAGATTTTCAGATTTATTCAAATTGAATATATTATTTTTTTTTCTCTCTCTTTTAAAAATTTTGCAGCTTCTTCAAACCCAATTTTCATCATCTAAATTTGTTTCTCAAGCAGAGTAACTAAATTATTACCACTTAAACAAAAAAAATCTTAAAAAAGTTATTATTCTATTTTACATGCTATAGGAGTAAAGCTAAATGGAATATCTAACATTATTTCAAGTTTTAAGTAATTGAATATAGATTTATATAATCTTATCTATTATTTATTTTGTCAATATCAGGCATGAAAGAGCTCAGCAAATTTAGACGTTCTCTGGATTGATGCAAAAATGCAAAGAAAAAATAAATATTAGAAGCATATGAAGGAGGGGGGTGGTGTTGTCTAGAAAGCTTAATAATTAGGCATTTTGTCTACTCAAATCCTTGAAGTTTGTTTCAGAATTCCTGTACTATCAAATCAAAGGCAAGCTTTTATTATAAGCATCTGAAAGTCATATAAACTAAGTTCTTTAACTTGAGAAAGGAAGTTTCCATAAGGTTCATTTGGAATAGAATATTTTATTATATTTATAAAACACTTCTGGGTAATTTCAGTGATGCATTTTTGGAAATGTATTTCTGGAGTAAGATAAATTTGGTGTGCATATATATAACATAGTGATTTTTTTCTTTTAAGTAAAGTCTTAAACATTCAAAATAATACATTTATTTTGAAAAATTCTCTGTACTTCACATAATTTCATTAGATACATTTGGATGGATTTATACTTTTAGCAAACTGTTACCAATTTTCTTTTTTGATTTAATGAATTTATACATTTATTGTTTTTTCTTTTAATACTTTCTAGTTACCCCCCCCCCCAAAAAAAAAAATCATATGTACAGTTATAATTTATTTTATTGTATGAATAACTATAATTCATTTTATTGTATGAATAACTGTTGAAATGCATCTCAATTATACAAGTTTGGCCTTATTGTATGGGGAAAAAAATTCCACCTGTTTTCCCATTTCCCACTTTCATGCATGCAATATTCCTTTTCTAGTATGACATTTCGTTAAAACGATTTATTTGATTAAATATTGTAGTCAATTAAAAATTAACTAAAATAATCTTGATTGCAGTGTAATAGTCTGGCATTGGCTCTCTGGTTTTTCAGAAAAGCTCTTGCAACCTTAGAGTATTTATTGAATATCTCCTTGTAGCTTGTGGACTATGTACTTGTTAATAGAATCTCAATCATTAATCTATTAGAAGAAAAGACTAATTCTGGTTTCCTGCATTCTCAAATGATCACAAGGAAAAACTATAGAAAATGCACCAAGGGGAGAAAAATTTTTCTTTTTTTTTTTTTTTTTTTTCTAATGTTTTTCATTTTCTAAATTTTTGAAAAAGGGTATTTTAAGAGTTTTTAATTGTGATCTCCTGCTTTAATGTATATAATATAATTCCATTATGTCTTATATTTTTAACTTTAAGAACTGTGTTTAATTAGAAAAGTCATAAGAACTGTGTTTAATTAGAAAAGTCATTAATCTCACAACTTTCATTTTTTTGTGAAATATATAACTACAAAGAATATTTTATATTAAAACAAAAAATAACTTGTAATCTAAGAGGCTACTAGAAAAGTTAAAAGTGCACCACAACTAGGCTGCTAATCAAATTCTCTAATATTTGTCTTTTGTTCTTAGAACTTATACTTTGTTTTAGAACTTATTTATGGTGTCAAACTTCGGTATTGCTATTGATACAAAGTTTGGGTTTGTTTTCATATGTAGATCCCCCCCCCCCCCTTCCCTAAGCATCATACATTAATTTGACATAAGCACCAATTTGTTTATGGAAAATTCATTGCTTTTTTCTATACTTGGTAGAAAGCACAAGCTAGTGATTTTTTTTTTTTTTTTTTTTTTTTTCATTTTAAGATATGACAACGGTGAAGAAAAAAAATTAGACATTATTTAACCACTTCAACGGCTGCCCCGAGATAAGTCGGGAGTAAAAGCACTGTTTCCCTATACCCGTCACCGTTGAAGTGGTTAAACTATCTTCTTAGGATTTATAAATTGATTTCACATCATATAATATGAAACAATTGATTAAAGCGCGTTTTTAAAATATATATATATATTACATTCTTTATTTTTTATTTATGTTTCCTAATTTTTATAGAGTAAAATATTTTGTTTTTTCAGTTTTACAGCCAGTCGGCCTGTTTTGGTGAGCGTGGTTTGCACATAATTAAATCGATTGTTGTTGTAACTAGTATACTATTGTAACCAGGTATCGGACACTTTTTTTTAGTAGTAAACTGCAACTACTTTATCAAAAATTTACAACTACTTGTTTTGAAAAGTAGCAACAACAAACTACTTTTCAAAGTAGTCACTACTTTACTACTTTTAGATTTTGTCAAAATATTCAATCTACACTCGAAATTCAAGGCACCAAGTTACAGCTTTGCACGGGTCAAAATGTACCCAACTGGTACTTGAGAATTCTCATTAAAGTCAAATTCAAACCTGACAAAAAATATTCGTCAACCCAAAACCGAAGTTAAAGAACATTAATCCATGCTTTAAGACAATTATGGAGTCGAGGGTTACATCTCAAATATCAATTTTATCTTTTTTGTATAAAAATGAACACAAATATACTCATTAATATTCATATATATTGTTTTTTGATTTTTTTTTCCCCGTTAAAAATATATTCAGGACTTTCTTTTGAAATATCTGGCCACTTTCAATGCCATAACTTTATTTTGGGAAAAAATATTTTGAATCTACAATTTGAAATTCATGCCCATATATCAAATTTCAAGTAACTTGGACTGAAAGTTTTAGAATATCTTGGAAAAGAAGGGAATATGCATTCAATTAATTTTTATGCATGCATTGAATAACTATTTCACATCTATCAAAAGACGTGTTAATAATATACATTTTTGCAATAATAAACAATTAGATGAGAATATTTTCTTAATTCAAAATTTAAATTTGAAAATACTCTTTTTATGATTTATACGGTTTAGATATTTGGTGTGGGATGCTATCCAGTAATTATGCCTAATTAATAAACAAATATTCCTAACTCACCTTTATTTGCAGCTTCATGTTGAAAGTGGATGATTTTGGAACTGACAACTTCTTGTTAAATGTTCAAAGTTTACAAGCTACAGCGTAATTACCACTAACTTGTTTGATAGTTTTAAAATAGTCATTATATACCAACCAGTCAGTTCAATTTTATTTTTCTCTGTTGTGATTTCTATTCCAAAAGAAGAAACACGGCATTAAAGCATAAGGTCTATTAATGCATTAATAGACAGTGTTGTCAGCAGCAAAATTTATTTTTTTGGTGAGTTAGCACTTTTTTTTTTTTTTATCAGCAACTGCCAATAGAAAAATCTATGACACCACAACTGAGCTTTGTTGCTGACATTCGCAAATTGTTTCACAGAATATATTTTGTATAAAAGAAGCAAGTTATGATCACGTGACTAGAAGAATGACATTTTCCCCTCCTTTGCTAAAGTAGTATGAAAACTCACTACATACTACTTATTTTTTGTATTGAACTATTTTCTACCCTGCATTTTTTTAATTGTAGCGCATTACACTACAAACTACTCAAAAACGTAGCAATTACTGTAGTTTCGCTATTTGTAGCGCACTACTTCTGACCCTAATTGTAACCATAAAGAATATTTGGCTATAATCCATGGCCAGTTAACAGAAAAACAATTAAGTTAAAAATATACTAAAATAATGTATTGTCATCGAAAACAAACCTGTGAACATATTTTTTATAATTCTACCATATCAAGAATTGAAGAAAAAGATAATTAAAAAATTTCATCTTTACATACAAAAACCAAGTTGAATTAAATAAGAGTTTAATAACAGGGTTCATACTCATCAGGTGGTTATGGGATTCAGGGGAAAATCAGAGGATAAATTTTAGGTTGTAAAAATCAGGGGAATCTCAGGTAAATATAATCAGGGGTATAATTAATAAATTAATTAATAATTAATAATTAAATTAATCTCAGGTAATACAAAAAATTCCCCAAACCTGGGAAAACCTGCCAAAACGACTGGCTACTTTGGGGAATTGTGGGCAATCGGTGCTGTTCACGTGCTTTATGATATCACATCTGCCGACATCCATTCAGTCACTAGACACACCTTCTAACATCATGAGGTTTGACAATAGTTCAAGAGAAACTTAAGAAAAATAACAGACATTTTAAAATTTATATTGGTATGTGTAGCCTTCATATTATTCATAATGCTTTTCAAAGAGGTAATAAAATCATAAAGTGGAAATTAAATTCTTGCAGCAAGCTACCACGTTTTTAAGGTCAGTCCCAGAAGTCATACAGACTCATCTCTGTTTTACACAAATTAATGTTTTTCCTTTAAAGTTCTGTTCATATTGTATATGTAGATGATGCATAAACTTTATTTTTAAGATGACCTTGTTTTTATTTTGAGGAGATAAGTGTCATGATACTGGTTTAAAAAATGTCGTTAGTTATTGACGTTGAAAAATTGTACATCCCATAAAATACATCAGGGGATTCTCAGGGGATTTTTTCTTGGAAAATGAGTATGAACCCTGAATAAACAATATATTTCAAAGAAACTTCATCTTAATGCATTTAAAAAATGTAATTTTTTAAAATATTTCTTTTGCTTAGTAAATAATGTCTATATTTTGATTTACTTTAATGTTTATACAGTAATTTTTTCATGAACAAATAAGATATATCAAAAGTAGTAGCAAAACTGGGTAAAAGTGCTGAATACTTTGCAAGGTCAAAAAAAAAAAAAAAAAAATTCAGGGCATGAAATCAGCATGTAAAGTTTAAAATTTTAATTTATTGTGTAAAATGACCCAACAGTTCCCTGAAATTAACTACCTGTCAAATATAACAAAAAATGTACTTTGCAATAAAGTTTGTTTGAAAACTGTAACTTAATTTACTATTTACTTATTTTGCATAATTTAAAAAAGTGATTTTCAAACATTTAATTAATATTTCCTGTAAATACAGAACATATGTAAAGCTATACATAAAAATTAGCAGGGGTACCACAGTTAAGAATTTATTGTCCAATTTTGGCAAAGGTTTCTTTGTCTGGCATATGTTACTGTAATATCTATTTCAATTTTGTGCATTCTTTCTAATGTTTTTTAGCCACTGCATATAGACATTTGATACACCAATTTCGCTAAACTTCTTTGTTTTCAGAGAAATAGCTAGTGCCATTAAGAAACTTCTAGATGCTGTGAATGAAGTATCTGGCTACATTCCTTCACCTACTGGGAAACAGGTATTTTGTTTAGATATGCATTTAAAAAAAAATCTGTTTTCATGAGCTTTTGTGTGAAATATCAAATTATATTGATGTTGAAATAGCACTTTATAAGGCTTTAAGTCTATATTAATAATTTTTTGTAGAAATTGTCAAATTTGTATAGTTTTTTTTTTTCTTTTGTAATGTATTTATGAACTTTTTTAAAATTATTCATTAGAATGTGTTTCGATTTAAGAGCCTAGAAAGTGAACAGGAAGGATGAAATTACTTTAGCAGTCTTAATTTTTCTCATGGGAGAGCTAATATTTTAATGTAATAAAAAATTTTCTATGTGTTAATGTTGCCTCTTTTTCAATGATTAAATATGTGTATTTATTTTACTTAATATGATAATTTATAAGCATTATCATGGTTTGTATATTTTTGAAAAACTATGCAAAATGCTTCAAAGAGAAAAGTATTTTTAAGTGCTTGAAAATTTGATGAATGACTTAATAGTCCTTGAATTTTCAAATGAAATTGGATGGCCTTATCGGCCTTTTTTTGCTACTAAGTGAAGATAGAAAGGAAATAATTTTACTTTCATTTTCTTTTTAGTATTATGTTAAACTGTTTGTAGTTACAAAATGTACTATGGTAAACGGTATGTAAGAGTATTGTTTAATAAAAAGAAATCTTTAGTTTACGTACAATTTTAAAGTAATACTTTTTACAAGCAAATCCTTAAATTATCATAAAAATGTAATTATTATAGAAATAAACTTCATTTGAGACTTATTTCTCTTGTAATGACATCACATGTTTTTGCTTTTAAAGAATGAAGGTCAAACTGTGTTTTCTTAACTGTTTATGACATATGAAATTTCAGGGATCACTCTAGAGAGGTTTGGCGGGGCGGCCCGCCCTCGTGCCCTTTTAAAAAAAAATCCCGCCCTTCTTGCCCCTTTTCCAAGTAGAAATCCGCCCTCCTTTTTTTCTATGGTAGAATCTTGCCTTCTTTGTATTGTACTTTCAAAAATTTCCCACTATCATTCCTTTTTAGATTGATGAGTCTGGAGTAATTCTCCCCTTTTCCTCCCACTCTCTTTGTTCTCTTCTCTGTGGTATGTCACTAGACCTCCATTGAACAAAACTTAAAGGGGTAACTGAAGCAAAAAATTCTTTGTCATTGATTCATCTCACCAGCTCTGGTGAAATAGTATTATGACCATTTGTTCTGATCTTTGACCACATGATAGCTTACAGGAAGTCTATAAAAAATCGAGAAAAAGAATTTTTACTTTTATTCTGTAGTCAAATCAACCCGTTTTTCTAAAAAAATGAAGAAGTTACCTTAAGTTTTAAAAATATCATTCAAAAATCATAGGAAAAGGGAAAATGAACGTGAATATATTAAAGGCTAATGTCAGACGAACGTCTTTTTGCACGCTTTTTTGCTTACGTAATACGTAAGCAAAAAAGCGTGCAAGAAGACGTTCGTCTGATATTAGCCTAAATACACAAACAGATGTGCTAAAGTAACGGATTATTTCACAGAAAAGATCGAGAAGGTACTTCCATTATTTTTAATGCTTTTCATACAGTAAAATTACGTAAATTATAAATGTTCTTATAAGGAAGGGCGGCTTTAATATCTACGTTTCTTTTTTTTTTTCGGCGCCCTACGGTCGATATATTGTAAAGAAACTTAAATTTTAATCAAGAATTTTGTGTATTTTCCTTCTCATAGTTTTTAGTGCCCCGAGCAGTCCCCCCCCTCACTAATTACAAGAGATCTAAATTCCGTCCGAAAGGAAGTCTTTTCATGATTAATTTATTATCCCATCACAAATTAAACTTCCACTCGGTCATCTTTTTCAATAGATAAAATCTTTCTCTTAAGTCTCAAATATCTTCATTTAAAAAAGAAAAAAACAAACAAAATCGCAAAATAAAAAGCGGCCTTTGTGGAGATCGATATAGCTATTTAACGCAAAATGTATTGAAATGCAAATTAGGTATTTCAAAAATAGGATCACCCATAGGATTAACATTAGCGAGCGGGTGCTTTTGCATGAGGGAAGTAGAGTCTTAAAAGTCTTACTGCCGCCCTTCCTTCTCTACTCAATATCTTGCAAACTGTAAAAGCGATTTTTAATCATGAATTAGGCGAAATCTACAAATTAAAATTATTGATAAAAGGAATTTATGTATTAGGGATGCGGAGTATTGATTCCGCATCCCTAATACATAAATTCCTTTAGGCGCAGGGGAGACGGGATGGCGGAATTCACGGCAAAAATGTTAACTAGGAAATTTACATGAGACAAAAAAGCTGCATCAGAAGGCAGTTTGGTTCCCAAATCTCTCGGCAGAGCGCAAAAATAGCCTACTTTCAAAAGAAAGAAGAAAAAAAAATCGGGGTTCTGTATATATATTTTATCCAAGTACGGGATTTTTACAAAATAAATGTTTTCTAGCCATTTATTTATTTCCATTTTTACCCTCCTATCGTCCTATATTTCACATATAATACAACCAAAAACAAAACTCCTAAAATATACTGCTCAACTGTTAAACTACTTTTAGATGCTTATAAATTAAATCGTGACAGAATGAAATACCTAAACTACATTCTCATTCTCAAGTACTCAAAGATTATTCATAATACGCATCAATAAACAAACATTTTTCTTCAACGTGGTATATCACGTAATCGGAATCTGCAAAGTCAGATAAAAATAAACGATAGTTGAGTTATAATTTACTATCAGAAGAAAGAAAAAACAAAATTAACTATGCATTGGAAGTAGAGGTCTGTGCGGACCATATTTTTATGCTTCGGCACAGTGTGAAAGAAAAAACTTCGTTTCGGTCCGTCCCAGCCTTTTAAAGAAATCAGTGAAAACAGGGCCGACCCGGCCCGTGCAAAGTCACTTAAATCGGGCCCTTTCTAGCCCGACTCAATTTCTGCAAAAAAAATTCCAATTTTCTTTTAGATACGCAATTAAGATTATTTTAAGGAATGCTGCACACATATTTATGGGGAAATTTTGCAGTACGTTTTAGATTACGTGTTATTATGACAAAAAATACACAATATGATTTAGAATAAAAGAAAAAAGTAGCTTTAAAAACATCATAACTTTTTAAGCTGTATAATAAAAACATTTCTGAAAATATTTCTCCATAATTTATTAATGATGAAATCTAAAAGATCCACTTTCTGACACATATCTGAATTCCTTTTTTTCAGAAACGCAAAAAAAAAAAATAACAGGTGCCATTATTCAGAAACTATGTAATCGAATGGCGTTTCGATGTTTTAATACAGACAAAAGATCTTTCAGAAAATATTTAATTTTCTTATAGGCCCGTTTAATTTTTTCGTCGGCTCGGCCTGGCACGATCCACGGCCGATTTTTTTATTATTAGATTCGGGCCGGCCATTAATCTTTTTTCTGCTGATATGGTCCGGATCTGGATTTCTTTGGCCATATCAGTCTGATAATTGTTTTTCAAAGTTTTTTTCAAATTGTGACAAAATGCTCCTTTAATAAAGAATGGAAAATGCAAACGATAAGACGGAATCCCCCCCCCCCCCTTTCATTCTTCTATCTTTACAAAAAGACATTATTGCATTCGTGAAAATTTTCGACTTCCGGTTTTCTACAGATTTATACGTTTTAGAACGTCCTGAACACGATTTGACTGTTTTTTGAAAACAGTCTGCCGGTCTGTCCGTACGTGACAAAAATTTTATGGGTGCTCTATCTCAAGAACTATTGCATGGATTTTAATAAAACTTTAAATTCAGTTAGACCTTGATATAAATGGGTGCTGATTAGTTTTCAGTGTAAATCGCTCAACAGGTGGCGCTGCTGTGCTGCATTTTTTACGATTTCTGCGATAAGAATATAGTTTGAACTTATGTACAGATAAGGGGTGATTATGAGTAAAAAAAAAAAAATCTGAAATTCACAGAAAATTTTCTGAAAGGTTACAGCAGAATGGGGGGGGGGGGGGGATCTCCTCGCGACCTTAACTATGCGTTTTTTTCAGCGGCCTTTTGACGAGTTTCGCGTTTTTTCCGCGGCCCTTTGACAAAATCCGCGTTTTTTCCATGATCCAATAACAAACTTTGCATTTTCTCTGCTATCCTTTGAGTAAATTTGCTTTTTTTTTCGTGATACTATGATGAAATTTGCGTTTTTTATCGCGATTTTTTTGATGAAATTTGTGGGAGGTTTTTTCGCGATCTTTTGACAAAATTTGCGTTTTTATTCGCGATCCTTTGACGAAATTTGAATTTTTTTCGCGATCTTTTGGCGAAATTTGCGCTTTTTGTTCACGATCCTTTGACGAAATTTCGTTTTTTCCGCGATTCTTTGACGAAATTTTTGGTTTTATGCCTTGATACTTTGACAAAATTCGCATTTTTTCCGTGATCCTTGAATGAAATTTGCGTTTTTTTCGCGATTCTTTGACGAAATTTGCATTTTTTCCGCGATCCTTTAGCGAAATTTGCGTTTCTCCCGTCATATGAAAGTGTATTATTTCTGAGATTATATAAAAGTAATATTAATGTGTTTTCTAAACAGTATGCAGTTATTACAAAAATGCCCTTTTTTTTAAATAATGTGCCCTTTACAAAAAAAAAATGCCCTTTTTTGTAATATGCGCCCTGCCCTTTTTTATGTTCTAGAGTGATCCCTGGAAATTTCATTCTATAATGTAGAAGATTATCTGGTAATATGTTATCTCGAAAATATTCATTACAGTAATCTCTCACTTATATGTTGGTGCAAAGGACTAACATAAATGACACATAAGCAAGAGAGATGCATAAATGAAATTCAAGTAAAAATTATATTTGCAATAAATGTTAGGACAAAATTAATCTTTAAATGGTTAAGTAACATGCAGAATAATAATTTAAAAAGAACTGATTTACTTAAATTGTTAACGATTTACTGATTCAAATCTAAAATACATCTCAAAATTTTAATTACATATCTTATTTTTTTTAAATAGTTTAAAATTGAAGTTCATTTATGAGCTTGGTGTATGTTGTTAAAAAATTGTTTTTTTTTTAAGTTCATTGAAATATGAATATATTGAACAAGATACATTAGTTCGTTGGATCTTAGTTTTCAGAGCATCTATTGTCTTTGCAAAAGTCAGTGGATGTGTTTCTATATTTCCTGCATTATCTGATTCATCTTCATTGGGATCATCTTGAATTTCTGCGACATGGAATGTCCCTCATTTTTGCTGCTACTATACTCTCATCAATATCTACAAAATTGTTAAAATTAATCATTTTTCCAGAAATGGCATTCCTTTCTTTATCTATTACTGGTCGAGTTTTGCCAGAAGATGCATCATTTTCAAATTCCATTGAAGCCTGCTTTTTTTAAACAGTTTTGAATGCACGTAACATGGACATTTTCCTATAATGAATGGAGTATATTTATTGCATCAAGTAGGGACACTTTTTTTTAGATCATTTACTGTAATTCAGAGAAGCAAGAATTCTCCAAATAAAATTTTCTGTGATTAATTTTCACGCAATAAATATTTTCAAATCTAGCAGCTGAAGTTTACTTGTGCAGTTTGCAATGAAGAAAACAACTTTTGTAATCCCTTTGGGAGGTAGAAAAGATGAGCAGGACACTGGTCCACTGATAATATAACTTGCTGTTTTTCTTTTTGCATCTTTGCATCAAACCTCTGAAGAATTTCCAAAAAAAGATATTAGCAGTCATCCATGCTTTATTGCTGTTATTGCACTCATATGGCAGTTTTTTCATGTTTTTGAAGCATTGAGAGTGTCTAGATTTTTCAATAACCAAAGAGGATAATTTTTTATAACCATCTGCATTACAGTAAAATAGAACTGTAAGTCTCTATCTCCATGGCAGTAAAGATGGCAATAAAGATGGCAGACCCTTTAACCACTGTTCAACATTCCCTTCTTCACTGCTTGCACTTTCACCACATATCTAATTCATGCTTATTTTTAAGTTTATCAATCCACCCTTGGGATGTAGAAAAGTATTATATTGCAAAAGTCTGAGCTAAGCCAATTATTTTTTCTGTTAATAACTGACAATTGATAGGTATATTGGAGGCACAAGCTTCTCTAAGCCATTGCACTTAAGACTTTTCCAATTTATCAAATTTTCTACTTTCTATTCTGCTCTATTTTTGGAATGAATTCTACATTCTTTGTTGGCTGCTTTAGTTACATCTTTGTTTTTCAAAATGCTTTTTAAAGTTGTAACATTAATTTTAAACTGTTCTGCTAAAGATTTCTTTGTTCATTGGGCATTTTCATATTCCAATAGTGTCCAGAAAACAAATGCAAAAGACAACCAATTGTCAAGCGAAACTTGAAACTTTTCCCACACATAAATGAGAAATGCATTTCACATTATGATGCATAAACAAAAAAAAATAATATTGCCCTGTTGTATCCTTATCCAAGACTGACAAAAATCGATGTATAACCGAGAAAGATGCAAAAATTCTTTGAAATAGACAGGCAATGTAGGATTTTTTCCCCTTATGTATTGTACTTTTTCTAAAGTCATTTTAATGAATTAATGTTGCGTGTATCTGAACAGTCCATGGAAAGTGCTTGAATTTTATTTGTTCTCAAGTCTCAAGTGTATGAACCATGGTTATGGAGGGCTGTACATAAAATTTTGCTTTAATGTGTACAGCATTTTTTTAAAACCCTTGTTGCAAAACATGTTCTGCAACACTTGTTTCAAAAAACAGTAAAAGACAAACTGCCTTATTCCGAGATTTTATTTGTGTGTCAGAATTGCTAATATCAATACTTTTTGATTAAAAAAAAAATAAATAAATGTTTTGCACTGTGGTAACAAAATCTGGAAATAAGGCAGGTTTTTTTATGTTTTCAATTGAAAAAAAAGTCCTGATTCAAAACCTTTTTAAGAAATAGCTTATAGTCATATAATTGGGAGCGAGGAAATGTAATGAGGTAAAAAATGGATTTTAGAAGGATATGGTTGATTTGATAGTTCATCAATTTTAAAAGATCATGGTGTTTTTTACTTGAAGTAGATTTGTGGGAGTATCCTACATTTTGCAGTGATAAATTATTAGCATTCATTTCTAAAAAGTTCTGTTGTCATTATATATATGTTTCGTTTGCTATGGTTAATCTCGCCTGCTATTGCGACTGGTGTAAGTTGGTGTTGAATTTTGTAATTACATTTCTACAGCCGCCGATTTCCACTGATTTGTAAAATAGACATCTGCAAAATTTCACCAGATTTAAAATATGTTTGTTTCCAAATAATTGTATTCAAAATACTGTACCTTCTTTTATGGACACCCTCTGTATTTTTATACTTTAATAATACCAGGGGGATTTCAACCCATGTTACAGAGCATAGAAGAAAAGTTAAAATAGTTTTTTATTTGGATAAATTCATAATAGATTTTTTATAAAAATATGTATAATAAACACTTATAATGAAACAGACTAAGCTAAAAAATGCTATTAAAAGTGATAAAATAAGATTGTATGATAAGATTTTTTATGTTTAACATATTTTTTAGATTACCCACTAACAGCATCAAAAATCAATTTTACATTTAAAGCTAGTTGGATGTGCCAATCCCAAAACTTTCTTCTATCTTATACATCTTAATATTTCAAAAACTAGTTACACATGTTAATACTTCAATATTATTAGTTCAATACTATACCAACATTGATTTTCATCTTATATTTCTGCTTCAGTCAATTAAACGGACTGAAAACGGGTTAATCTATATCATGATATTTGTTAAAATTATTAGTTTTTCCTTATTCTGCTGTTATCAGCTGCTTGCGAATAGCTGGCTTAGTAGGAAGCAAGTTCCCGCCAATGGACAATAGAACTACGAAAAATTTAAAAAAGGATACAAAAATCGCTATCATACAGCCCTTTATCACACAATATTTCCAAATTCAAGGAGGGCCTGTTGGCCAAAGCCAAAAACATGCACAAAAAATTAGGTTCAATTGTATGCATAACTTCATACACTTTTCAGTGGTACAATAATACAAATGGCACAGAAATCGCTACTACAGCGTAATTTTTTCAAATTCAGGGAGGACTTGCTTGCCATAGCAGGAAACATACACAAAAAATTTGGTTCAATTATATGCATAACTTCATACACTTTTTGATGGTACAATAATGAAAATGGACATCACAACCATAACGCCCCCTTCCGGCAGAATTTTTTCAAATTCAGGGAGGACCTTCATGCAATGACCAAAAACAAACACAAAAAATTTGGTTCAATTCTATGCATAACTTCATACATTTTTCGATGGTACAATATTCAAAATTGCACAAAAATCGCTATTACAGCACTCCCTACCGGTGAATTTTTTCCAAATTCAGGGAGGGCCTGCTTGCCATAGCCAAAAACTTAAAATAAAAATTTGGTTTAATTCTATGCATAACTTCATACACTTTTTGATGGTACAATATTCAAAATTGCTATTACAGCGCCCCCTACCGGCAAATTTTTTCCAAATTCAGGGAGGACCTGCTTGCCATAGCCAAAACTTAAAATAAAAATTTGGTTCAATTCTATGCATAACTTCATACACTTTTTGATGGTACAATGGCAACAGACACACGGACAGACCATTTTCTATAAACATGTTTTTAGGGTTTCGTTCATCTGACAAAACCCTATTCGTCTCGCTCCTCTGTCTGTCTGTCTGTCCGTCACAGAGCCCGTTCTCAGAAACTATACATGTTGGAGACTTGAAATTTTGGGTACTTATAGATGAACACCACACATCAAACAACAAATCATAAAATTTTGAAAAAGTTGGTAATTAACCTAATTATGGGCTAATTAAATCCGAAAATTAACCAATCAACCTTTTGAATGCAGGTGCGAACACACGTTATCGAAATCCTCCTCAGTTTCTCCTAAGGGTTGCCAGTATTTGGCGGATGCTCCGTCAAATCAGCCGGTGCAGTGTTACCACGGAGTAATTTAAGCAATAACTGAAGTGGACCTTTAAAAAGCAAAATCGGATCTGCCGAAGTACCGGTCGTACAAATTCGTAACAGGTGTAGAAATACGCGGAAAAAATTCTACTTTATTTTGGTATAAATTTCAAATTTCTGCGTAGGATAGAATGCAAAAAATCCACTAAAAATCGATCGATAAAAATTTAATTTCTGTGTTTGGAAAGACAATGAAAACAGATAACCATTCACCGGAAGGCAGCTGTCGTCGTCTCTCAGACATATCGGTGCGGGAGAAATTTAAGGGGAGGAAAGTCTAATACGAAATTTAAACTTTTTAAATACAGTCGAACCCGGTTAAGACGCTCACGGTTAATACGCGATCCCGCTTAATACGCGGATTTTTTCCGATCCCTTGAATATCGCTCATAAGACTAATGTAAAAATATCACGTTTAATACGCGAATGTTTATTACGCGATCCCGCTTAATACGCGATAAATTTTTGGTCCTTTGAGGGAAAATAATCGCGCTTAAGATGCGGATTCATTGATCAAGATGCGAATTCCGTCTCTCTTCTCAAGTGTTGGCAATTTTGCGGATTATTTTTATTCAGATAAAAAACACTGTTTCGAATAGTAGTATTTACTTTATTTAATAACAGATTAATTAACGCAAAAATTACTAATCAGAAATAGTGGTAGATATTTGAATAAAACAAAGCCCCACTAAATTAGTAAAACTGCAATTCTTCTTTGATTCCGCCTTCTAACATTCTTTGCCTCTCGCTTCGTGTATGTTTTTACAGTAGTAAGAGAGGTATAGATGAATTCAGGTTACTCAGATACATCATAAAAATTAGTATGATTAGAGATAATCATGCCTGTTGTTAGTGAGCTTTTAAATGTACGTTATATCACTACTATGTTTTATAATGCATGTTATAGGCAACAAAAAATGAAACTCGTAAAGATTAAATAAATACGACTGCGATTGGATAATTCTTTTATGTTTTCTTTACTTTTTGTTATGCTAACAATATTATGTACACGAAGATTAATAAAAATAGTTTCTTCTTATATTAAAAAGAAGGGTCAATTATAATGGTACTTATTAATACAAGTACTAAATTTGATTTTTAAAAATGGGTTGTGCTTAAAGTTTTAATGTTTTATTCTTTTTGTTAAAAAATTTTTAGGCTAGTAGGAAAATTATTTTTGTTGTTTTATTTTTGCTTGCAAAGTACAAATCGACAGCAAAACCAGGTTGGAATTCACATTTATTTTCCTTTTTTATTCCATTCAGTCATATAAAAAGAAACAAGGAGTTAAAGTTGAATATAATTTAATTTTAAACTAAACATATGTAAAAGACACAATTTTCGATCGTAAACATATAAACGAAAGCTCAAAAGTTCATTTAGACGATTAAATGTGTAAATAAGTCCAATTCCTGCAACATGATACAAATCACGTTTAATACGCGATCCCGCTTAATACGCGACTTTTGTCCATTCCCTTGAAACGCGTCTTAACCGGGTTCCACTGTATTAAATTTTTCGATTAAATTTTTTGACATCCGGGCTGGAATTATTTCCATCAAATGCCAGATTAAGATGGAGGCACGTGCTTTTTTAACGGAGATTTCATTTAAATTAGGAAATCTAACAATTTGCGTGGAGTGTTTCGACGGCGCTCTATGAGATAAGTATTAATAATTCAATATGAAAAAGTTTATAGGTTTATAAGTGTTCATCCCACTACAGCATAGAACCATTTATCTGGAATGCTTGGGGTCAGATGTATTCCGGATAACTGGTTTTTCCGGTTAACTGGTTGTGCATTAAAGCAGCATCCATTTTGTGGAATTAAGTTTTGTGGAATATGTGTGGTTGTGGCATTATTTCTGATTTTAAATTATTAGATTACTTGGATTAAAAATCAATGCAACAATGATCAAAAGTTAACCAGAGTTTAAAAGAAGGTATAATTTATGGGAATCCCTTAGGAATAAAAATTCTTCTGTTTCCTCCGCATAAAAATTAAAACATCTAAAATATAACTAAATATGTTTTCTTTTCAAATACTAGATGTTGTCATCAAATTATACAATTGTTTCAAGCAAAGCCTGTGTCAAACTGGCAGTGTATGACACCTTTTTCTGCAAAGATTCTGAAATCAGTCTATCAGATATATCATTCCGGATAACTGGTTTTCCGGTTAACTGGTTTCCGGATAAATGGTTCCATACTGAATTTCCGAATAGCAATTTCAGGAAATATCTCAAATTATTGGTTAAGACCGCCACTCGATGTGTTCGAAACTTTAAGATACTTTATAACACATAAGAAAAAGAGTAAAAAAGAATGGAGTATGATATTTCGAGGAGTGGAGGGGGGAGGCTAGATTTATTTATTAAATCTTAGCGTTTGTTATAGCAGAAAATGTTTTAAATTCTTGGTTAAGACCGCACTGCCACCCTCCCGACCATGTATCTACGGAGAGATTGCACAAAGGAGTTTCGTTCAGATATGCTTTTGTTAAGACTAGAGTGCGCTCCCTGGTGGTGGAATGCGGAACTAACATAACGCGATTTTGTTAGAATTAGGAAATATAACAAGGCGATCTGTTTGCAACTTTAAGATACTTCATGACACATAATAAAAAGCTTATAAAATAATGGTGCATGCAATTTCCTGTTAAGGGAGGGCGGGAGAGGGACGCTGGATTTCTTTTTTAAAAATTAGCGTTTATGACCTTTTTAGATGTCGTTTTTTGAGGACTATGATATATTCAGACACGTGCTGCTTATGAAATTTAAAAATGTCAAAATTTTAGTTACCACTATTTCCGAATAGTACTTTCACCAAATTTCTTAATTTCTCGCTTAAGGCCGCCACCAACTCGAGTAACACATCCACTGATAGGTTGTTTAACAGAGTTTCGATCTGATACGCTTTTGTTATGAATAGTGTGCGCTCCCTGGTGGTGGAATTTGCAACTAACATAACGCAATTTTGTTAAAATTATGAAATCTAACAAGTCGATCTGCGGGAAACTTTGACATAGTTCATAACACATAATAAAAGGCTTATAAAAGAATGTTCCGTGCAATTTCCTGTGGCGCCTACCTATCTCGGGTGCTATAGACCCGATCCCCTCGACTAATATACTACCTACGGATAGGTTGTAAAACGGAGTTTCCTTTGGATAGAGGTTTGTGTAGAATAGAATGCGCCACCTGGTTGCGAAATGTGGAACTAACAGATTTCGCAAAAGGATAAAGTGTTTTAAAGGAATATTAAACGAAACCCTCTGAGCGATCTGTGATCACACTTACCCACTTGTTTGGGATATCTGGCCCCTAAAATGTGTAAATCCGTCAAAAACCGGAAGTAAAAAAAAAATTTCGATTATAATACTTTCTTCTATTGAAGATAGAAGGAAGTAAAAAATTCAGTTGTGTATTCAAGTAAAGTTTTGGAAAAATTTTAACCCCTTGTTGCATACTTCAAAACTGGCAAATTTCTAAAATTAAATTTGCTATTTTCTATTTCCTAAGTTACCTAAGTTGTGGCACCATCTCAATTTTTTTTTTTTTTTTTTTTTTTTTTTTTTTGTTCTACTGAATATGACAGAGTAGCATAAGCTTTAAATAAGAACTGTAAATGAAATAGGTTAGAAAAAATTGAATTTTTGCTCACTGCGGTGCACAGCTTGCAACAAAGGACTAAAATTGGTACTTTCATATTAGTGGCAAGCCAGAGGTTAGTAGCAAAAGTTTTCATTAATTGCAGCAGTCCTTTTTATACCGATTATTTCAGTCTCAATTTGATTATATATGTATTAAACTTGTGTTTTATGTATAATTTGATGAAGTTTTAAATTCATCATGAACTATTAGCCAGAAACAAATGATGAACTATTTATATTGTTTTAAGTTCAAATGTGTTAAATTTGTATAATTGGGCTGCACACAGTAGATAGATTTAAAAGAAAAAAATCGTGTTTGAAAATTATTCTAAAAGCCATAAAAAGTCAGTAAATTGAGACGCAGTTTTCAAGTAAAGTGCATGTGAAAGTATTTTTTTTTTTTTTTTTTTTCTATTCGACGGCATTAGTGTTGACTCTAGAGCAAAAGTGCCACCAGGTGGGAATTTAATAAAAAAGACTACATTGTTCTCAAAAGGGTACACTTGTGTCCTGTTCCAAAAACATATTTTGAATTGGCTTGTTTAGAGTACCTTTTTATCAGTAGAACTTTGTAATATTTTCTTGAACGACTGGCAAATTTTTTAACATATTCCCTCAACCAATCAACGAATTTCGCAATTTTTTTTTTTTTCCACACAATTGGCAACATGTAAAGTTTTTGGATTTGTCCCCATGACTTATTGGCAAAACTTGTAAGTTTTTTTTTTTTTTTTCCCATGGAACTTCTGGGCGAATTTTCCAATTATTTCTTTTACATAACCAATTGACAAATTTCATAATTTGTGTCCACAATGGATAGATGAATTTTGATTTTTTTTTTTACGGCAATTGCTCAGTGAATTTTTCAGTTTTTTTTTCTTGCAACCAATTGACAAATTTCTTCATTTTTATTTCCCTGTGACCAATTAATTTCACATCCCCTTGTCCTTTTGGCCAATCGACAGATTTTACTATTTTTTTCCCTCTGCTGATTTGTGAAATTCGCAATTTTTTTGTTATGGAGAATTATTGTATTTCGCAAGAAAGGATTCGTCATCAGCTGACTTATTTCCAAGCTTGCAAATTTCTATCCATTTTGAGTAATAATACATAAGAATTAGATAACTAATATTATCGAACTCCATTGTATCATAATAGACTAATTTTTAATACAATTATTCAATGGTTAAACATATCATATGAGTTGCAAATTTCCAAACGGTTGAAAAAGTCTGGGCCAAGATTTGAACCAGGGATGTCTTCGCTGAAGCCGACAATGCTCTACCAACTGAGCCATCCTGGACGAATCTGGAGGATTAATTCACTCAACCAACCTTTAATACTCACAGTGGTCAATGTGGTCTGATATCTGAATCAGCTCAGCAGAATAAATCATAGGGTTTTTTTTTTTTTTTCCCCTAATGGGACTACAGTAAACGCTGCATGCATAATTTCAATAGATTAATTTTTAACACAATTATTCAATTGTTTATATCAACCCTACCTTTTCAAATGGTCTGGGTGGGAACTGTATGAGGTTTCATAGGTTCTTTGCTATTTGCCCTAAGACAACTTTCTCTATATCTGAATTCATTCCTGGCCAGTACAATAAGTCCCTAGCCCTTTTCTTGTACTTTTCTATCCCAAAATGTGCTTTATGAATTAAATCTAACATATTTTTTCTAAAACTATGAGGAGCAACTATATTTTCATTAAGAAATAACAACCCATTTTTACTATGAAGATCATTTTTAATTTTATAATATGTTTTCTATGTTTTTGTAAGATTTAGGCCAACCTTCCTTGATATAATTTAAGACAATTTTCAATTATGGGTCTGATTCCGTTTCTTTCTTAAATTGGACAATTCTGCCTTCACTCATAGGTAAGTATTTAGAAATGGTTTGTACAACATTTAACATTTCAGGATCGTCTTTAACAGTTACATTTTTAGGAAATTCATGTTATAATGTATCGGCTAGAAACATTTGTTTACCTGGTATATATTTTACTTCAAACTCATACTTGAGTAATTTTAGAAGCGTTCTTTGCATTCTAGAGGATATTTTATGCCTAGGTTTCGTAACAATTGACATTAGAGGTCTGTGATCACTTGGAACTGTAACTTTTCGACTTTAAACAAAAATTATGATATTTTTCAAAAGAAAAGACTATGGCCAACAATTCCTTTTCTATCTGTGCATAGTTTTTCTCACTGTTTGTTAAGCTCCTTTGCAAAAGACACAGGTTGGTCTTTTTGGATTAAACATGATCCCAGACCATCTTTTGAACTGAAAACTATCAAAACTGTGGCTCTGGTTAACAGCTCTTTAATTTTACTAAATGAATCTTCCTGTACCCGACCTAACAGCCTCCTAACAGTTTCTGATTTTGATGTTGGCATGACAACAATTCCTCTGATCAATTCTGATCAGCTTTAATACCAGATTCAGAAATAATTTGGTGTACATATTTTACTTCTGGCTCTCTATATTGTAATTTATCAGAGTTAAATTTGATATTTAATGACCTAGCTCTTTCAAGAACCGTTGACATAATTAAATCATGTGTGACCTCATCACATCCTACAATAATGATATTATCAAAGTAAACCTCAACACCATCAATGTCCCCAAAAAGCTTTTGATTTCTCTTTTGAAATATTTCGGGAGCTGATGAAATTCCGAATAACATTTTGTTAAATTTATACCTGCCAAATGCTGTGTTAAATGTACAAATTTCACTACAAATTTCATCCAATGGAGCATGCCAAAATCCATCTTTTAAATCAACAACAGAAAATATTTTTTTATCTTCTAATCTACTTATTATGTCATCTGCAGAAGGAATTTGATAGTGTTCCCTTTTTATTATTTTATTTAGATCCCTTAGATCAAAACACAATCTAAGACTCTCATTAGGTTTTCCTACAATAACTAAACTTTGCATCCAATCAGTTGGCTTATTTACTTTGGATACAATTCCCTCTTTCTCTAATTTATTTAATGTCTCTTTTAATTTTTCCTGTAATGCCTGAAGAACGCACCTAGGAGGATGAGTAATTGGTATTGCATTATTTTTTTAATGTAATTTGGTATGTTTAATCTTGAAATTATACAGTACCAATGAATGCATCTTTATATTGTGCTATCAATTCATCTTTACTTAAATTATTACCTCTAATTCATTTATTTGTTGTATTAATTTTAACTTGGAACAAGCTTTTAATCCTAATATTGGGGGGGGGGGAGGGGGGGGGGCTGTAATAGCGATTTTTGTGCCTCTTTCATTCTTGTACCATCGAAAAAGTGTATGAAGTTATGCATAGAATTGAACCTTTTTTTTGGAGGGGGGGTATGTTTTTGACTATGGCCAGCAGGTCCTCCTTCAATTTGAAAATATTCTGCTGGAAGGGGGGCGCTATAATATGGATTTTTGTGTTATTTTCATTATTTTACCATTGAAAAGTGTATGAAGCTAAGAATAAAATTGAACCAATTTTGTGTATATATTTTTGGCTATGGCCAGCAGTTTCTCCTTGCATTTGGAAATATTCTGCCAGAAGGTGTCACTGTAACAGAGATTTTTGTAAAACTTTCTCGATTTTTCGCAGTTTTTTGTGCTGTATATTGGCGGCTCATGAAGAGAAGGGAACTTCGCATCCTGCTAAGCTGGCTATTCACAAACAGCTGATGTACAACAGAATAACGAAAAAATTATTAATTTTAATAAATATCATGATCGAGATTAACCTATTCTGATTAATTGACTGCAGCAGAAATTTTAGATCAAAATCAAAGTTGGTATAATATTGAACTAATAATATTGAAGTATTAACATTTGGAACTACTTTTTGAAATATTAAGATGTATGAGATAGAAGAAAGTTTTGGGATTAGCAAATCCAACTAGTTATTTTTGTAACTTCATTATAAATATTTAAAATTAAAAGTAATTTTCTTTTTACTAATAAATATCAAAATAGTTTAACTTAAAATAAAACTAAACGTGACTTAAAGCAAAAACAATATTAAATAATTAAAACAGAAAAAGGGCATCAATTAAACCTATGTTTGGAGAAAATAACTCTTTAATCATGGGTATATTAGTAGATATTTTATGTTTAAATTATAAAAAAGAAAGTATGTAGTATTTCTTTGTGAAAATACTCTACAATTGTACGCTTATTAATTGGTTAAAATTTGTTGCACAAATTATCAGCATTTCATTGTACTAATTAATTAATTATTAGCAATTATTAATATAGTCAATCCCATATGCAAATCCAGTAGTAATTATCAGCATTTCTTTGTACAAATAAACAGAATATTTTAATGTTTAAATTACATTTTTTATGCAATATTATTAATATACATTACAGGGCTTGAATGGCAGATACAGGGCTTGAATTTCAAACGGGATGGCAGGATTCGTGCCCTAAAGATTATTATTGTGTCCTATTTATTATGCCCTATTGTGGGCGGGCGGCTCCTGTTTCCAAAAAATCATTTTCCGAAAATGTTTCTTTGTAAAACGACGATCAAGTCTCAGGACCGACCGACAAATTTCGCGATATTTTCTACTATCGATTAGCAGATTTCACAGTTTCTTCTTATGACAGATTGACAAAATTCATGGTTGTTTTTCTGCATCTGACGCAAAAATTTTGCGCTTTTTCTCC
This sequence comes from Maratus speciosus, assembly GCA_963932465.1. NCBI lineage: Eukaryota > Metazoa > Arthropoda > Arachnida > Araneae > Salticidae > Maratus > Maratus speciosus. Next base: position 42,571,731 of record OZ010792.1, read on the forward strand.
ACGACCCATTGACGAATTTCACGATTTTTTCTAGAGACCGATCAGTGAATTTCATAATTTTTTTTCTCGAGATCAATTGACAAATATAGCAATTTTATTCTGTGACTGATTGGCAAATTTCCCTGTTTGTTCTTGCGACATACTGATGAAAATAACAATTGTTTTTTTTGCATCCAATTGAAAATTTTCACGTTTTTTCTCTGCGACCGGCTGAGGAATTTCACGATATTTGCTCATGATGGACTGGCAAATTTCACGATATTTTTCCATGATCGATTGACGAATTTTGTGATATTTTCCCACTGCCGATTTCCCATGAACTTCAGTTTTCTTCTTGCGACCGGTCGACAAATTTTTTTATTTATTTTCACCATGATTGATGAAATCAGCGATATTTTTTTTATGACCGATTTATGTATTTTGCGATGTTCTTTCCCTGTGCCCAAAATAGGAAATAACTAAAAAGGCAGTAATGCCACCGGAGACTGAGCCCTACCAAATCGGCCAATAGTCAGCACTCAGCAAAATGAGATTACACTTGTGGTGCACATGAAGAAAAACAAATTTGGTGAACTTAAAAAAACATGTTTAGAAATAACAAACTAGTCGATTCTTGCAATTCACAGAAATTAGAACATGACTTTTTGAAATCAACCTTTTATCGTGTAATAAAAAAAATCGACTATTTCCTTTTCAAACTTTGGATATGGATTTAAAATAAAACAAGTTTGTTCAGAAGTTACATACAATCACCGTAAGATATTGACAACAGAATCACCGATATGCATTATTCATGCAAGGTAAAAATTAATGCACATCAAATTTTGCAGAGTTTTCTAAAATTTTTTAACAGAGCATAACCATGCGTTTCCGATAATTTCTAAAGTTATAAAAGTTGGTCTGTGCTGTTTGTCAAAAGTGTAACTTGTGAAAGAGGCTAAATCACGCAAAATGGAATAAATTCTAAATTAAGAAATTCATTTAGCAAAAAAATTAATTGCCCATAACATGAGGTGAAAGTTGAAAAATAGACATGGTATATATAAAACTTGATCCATTGTTTTAATAAAAATAAACATTTTGGATAATTATCTTGAGTTGTTAATTTAAATTATTTCAATGGTATTTTGTCATGTCTGTATAAATGTAATTGTTTAAGTAGCACATAAAAAATAACGTGGTTTAAAGATATTTGTTTTCCTTTTTAACAGTTCAACTCCCCTGTATTTTTAAATATTGGCTGGGAAACTCCCCTTCTGGGGAAAACTTGAATTTCAAGCCCCGATATTCAAAGAGATATAGTTTTTGTAAATTATATTTCAATACATTTAAAATGTTTTAATGATGTATGAAACATGTTTGTAATTTATTGTTCTGAGATGGTGTTATATAAAGAAATAATTTTCCATATAACTAAAAACATATCTAGTGCCGGATATCCGAATCCGGCAGGCAAAGGAGCTTCGGATATCTGGTATCCAATATCCGGCAAAATCAATATCAGTGCATCCCTATTTCTTACTATGGCAGACCTGCCAACTGCTATGAAAAAATCGTAGTTGCTACGATTTGGACCTATAAACTATGATACTACGAAAATCGGTCTTAAACTACGATTTTTTGCAAAAAAAACATGAACGTATTTTTTGCTTCTAGTTGCGATTTTTATCCCTCGCAGCATATTTTTCAAAAGTGATTCTATTACGAATTTTCAAAAATTTCAAAGTATTCATTTCCGCAAATTTTAAAAAATTGGTCATTAGTCCGAAAATTCGGACATTAAAAATTGCTCATGGGGGGAAAAAATCTGGGCAGCAAAACAAATTTCTTAACATAAAACCCTCTTTATGTATATTAACCACGAGTGAATCGTGTTTCTGTAAATATTTATACAGGAATTTCCTTCCTTAGAAACAGGGATGCCACTTTAAGAATTTCTGGAGGGGGGGGGGGGGGGTGTTCTCTGAAGGGCAGTATTTGAAATAGCACGCGGAAAATGAAAGTCCTGCATAATGAAAACTGCTGTGCAGTATTTTCCCCTGCAAATTCTTTCACAGATTTATGATTCTTCTGCGAATATATTTTGAAATTTATTGGAAGTCCACGAATTTCTTTTTTTTTTTTATGGAATTTCCCCAAATTAATTCGTGAATCGATTGTGGAAAAAATTGAGAATTCCTTCAAACGATCGTGTAAAAATATCGGGTATTTCGTCAAAGATCTCGGAAACAAATAGTGATTATCTTCAACAGAACGCTTAATAAAATCGCTAATTTCTTTAAGAGTTCCGAAAGAGATTGCGAATTCCGCCAAAAATTACGAATTTCGATAAACTATCGAGGGAAATATATTGCAAATTTCGTCAAAAGGTCGTGGAAACGAGTAGTGAATTTTGTTAATTGGTCGCGAAAAGATATCGAAAAATTTGCCGATCGGTTGCGATAAACTATCGCAAATTTCAACAAATGACCGTGTAAAAAAAATCAATTTCGTCAATTGGTCGCAGAAGAAAATAAATTTCATCAAAGGATCGTGGTAAAAACGTGAATTTTGGCAAAATATCGCAGAAAGAAAATGCGAATTTCGTGAAAAGATCAGTTAGAAAACTCAAATTTCATCGAAAGATCAGTAAGAAAACGCAAATTTCACCGAAAGATCCCAGAAAGAAAACACTAATTTCGTCAAAGGATCGTGGCAAAAAACGCAAAATTCGTCAAAGAATTGCGGTAAAAAATGCGAATTTCTTCAAAAGTTCATGGTAAAAAGTGCAGATTTCAACAAAGAATCGTGATAGAAAAATGTGTATTACGATTGTGGGAAAAATAGTGAATATCTTGAAATGATCGCGGAAGAAAACTCGCGAATTACGCCAAACTTTACTGCACTGGGTTAAAAAATTGGAACCAGGGTTCTTTTACAAATGAAAAAAAAAAAAAAAAAAAAAAAACGTTGCGAAACGAGAAGAAACTCGAAAAATCGTATAAAAATATTCAGAAGAAAAAATTTACTATATTATTTACTATATTCAGTTGAAAGACTGAAACCTTATTCGTTCTACGAATGTCGAAAGACGGTTGCGAAACACGAAAAACCAACCAACCAACATCCAGATTAATTTTATGTGCTAAGATTTCTCATTTTCAAAGGTTGGCAGGTCTGCTATGGTAACAAGTGCTTGATAAAAATAAAGCAATAACAAAATAGAAACAAGAATAAATTACCTGAATTTAAATTTTGAAATCAAGTACTTTCTACATATTTCACAATGGTTTTAAACAATGTTTTGTTTCTCGCAATTTCGCATACCTTTGCTTTGAAAATCTTATCACAAAGTTTTTTAATATTATTAGTTCATGAATATCACAGTCTTTCTGCTGTTCCAGCCATGGCAAACCTTTTGCAAAACATTCAAAAGCTTCATAATTGCTAATTTGTTCATTTTGTTTGTTCCACTCCGCAGCTTACGGGAGTTCAAATTAAATTGAAAGAAACTCTAAGAAAGGGAATCGAAAATATTTATATGTACTCGTAGTTCGAAATGGACATTTATACATAAGGAATATGATACTTAAAAAAAAAAAAATCTTTGAAAAAAGATTTTGCACACAAAGAATGTGATGCTTAAAAAAAAAAAAAAAAAAAAAAAAAAAACTTTAAAAATGGATTTCGGTTAACCGAAAGTTTCGGTTAAAAGAGTTTTAGATAAAAGAAGTTCTACTATACTTTGAAATTTGAAATGAAATTTTGGTTTTTCTGTTTTCTCTACTGCAAATTTTTGAACTTCTAAACATGGCACATTTTAAATTTTTACACCATCGTATAAGGAAAAAAAGGTTCTTTTAAATTCAATTTGTTTGAAAGCTGTATCTCAATAAATATTAATTTTAAGATATTAATTTTTTTGTAGTTTGTATTACATTTTTTGTAATCGTGGCAACTGAAGTACTCAATTTCTGTTGAAAGTAAAGGAAAAGAAAAGGAAAGCAGTAGTTTAATGTATCTTTTTGTTGCCATTTTCTCATAAAAACTGAAGAAAATTTTTTTTATTAAATACGTGCTATGTCAAGAATATCGTCTGTTATAAAAACCAGTATGTTTTGGTTTTATTTCATTTTTATTTATCAATTAAACGATTTTTAGCTTATCGCGATTTAACTTTACAAACAAATACAACACTTTCTCTTTACAAAAATGTATTTTGAAGAATATTTTTGCGTCTTATTTTCTCCGCATTTACTTAATTTGTATTAAAAATCTGAAAGAATGCAATTTTATTAATCCGTGTGTCAAACATTTTCTGAATTTTGAGAAAATATAAATAAATGACTTCTGAAACATGGAGCTATTGTAAACAAAAAAAAAATGAAGTCTTATAAATCATTAGATACCTGATTTGTTTTGCGGAGCTTCTTAAATGAAGTCATTGCTTTCTGCTGGGCTGCTTTCTGCATTATTCTGCAATAATGATGTCATATGCATACCTTTCTATAGATGTTGTTTAAGATAATTCTTAAAACTCGAATATGTTTTGTAGAAGTGCATCATTTTCACCCCAGCTGCTTTGAAATTTTTCACAGGTGAAAATACTTCATTTTTGAAAATAACATAATCGAAATCACACACTGATGAAACACAAAGTTTTACAAACATTTAGAGTGTCTTTATGGTACACCAGCAACATACAGTATGCATGCTCTTTGTCTAAAAAAAACAGCGATTTATATTACAGAACTTCATGATTCTTTCCTGGATGAATTCGCTTCGCCGAGTTAGACAAGCAAACAAAGATCTTGGCAATAATTCGAGTTTTAAAATAATATCAGGCTCTCCAATTTTTTGTCCAAAATTCTCTCTACTAATAAAACATGCTAATGTAATTTTATCAAAATAACATAATTTGTTTAATTTAAATTTTCATAATTTTTGTAATCTGTATATTTAAAACACAAGACTGTTTTTTAGTCATCTGTCCCGAGCTTTCTGCTGAACCAAATTTACTAAAAAAATTTTTTAACTGAAAGCTGTTCATTTGTAGATGTGCACACACTAGATTTTTTTTTTTTTAAATATCCCATTATTATATTTTAATTTTAAAAGAATTCTATAAAATTTTTTCAAAAATATGGTAATTAGATAGCTTTCATTATTGCAGAGAAGAGAGAAATAATGAGGTTTAGCTTTATTCATGCGATTATCTGATAAAAATTGTTGTATAGGATTTATTGGTGCAAAATCTTATTAGGGACATAGTATTTAGAATGGAAAATTATGTACTGTTTTTGAAAATCACGCATTTTCCTCATAAAGTTTCCATGTTTTTTTTTTCCTTCTGTATATGCACTAAGTTTTAGACACTAGGCAAAATGCTTAAGTAAGTGAAAAGGACGTCATATTTAAAAGAAAACGAAGATTTTCTTAGATAAAACTAAACTTTTTAACACAAATGCATCTAAAAAACATAACTTACAGTAATTCTTACTCTCTGGTACTGAGATCAGAATCTCGAGTTAAGTATGCAACTGTTCACATGCAAAGAATTTGTTGACAATCGTGACTTCAAGTTTTGAGTTAAAATGATTTTAAAATGATCAAATTAAAATACCTATTTTTTAAGAAAGGGTGAATGCGGATATGAGAAGTGCATATGTGTAAACTTTGAGAAGATGAAAATGATGTTGCGTTTAGATTTCATAGGTAAAAAATTCTGTGATCATGTCAAAGTGAAATAAATTTTCCTTTTTTTCATTTCAGAATACGAAAGATCCATGATACGTAAGAGCCTCAATTGATAACTTCATCATAATAACTGATCTTTATTATATTTCACTGATTAGGTATCTATATTATAAAGGACATATGTATCTGTGCGTAACGCTAAAGTCATTTTGCGAATTGCAACACTTCACAATGAAATTTCGTTTTTGAAATTTTCGCTGCTGCAATTTTTTAATCTTCTGACCATCGTACATTTTCAATTTTTAGAACGTCGTATAGGGAAAAAATTTCAATTGTAATTTGTTTAAAAACTGTATCATAATTGACTGATTTATTATGTTTTTAAAAATAATTTTCAAGCATGATTTTTTGTAATCTATCTTATCACTTGTCGCCTTCTATATATAATAATAATAATAATAAACATTTTGCCAAATAAAACAACAAAAATTGTTCAGCATTTATTTCTGACTAATTTTCCTTAAAGAAACTAATATTTTCTTCAGAGTTTCCCCTAGGTTTAAAAAAGGGCAGGGTGCTTCTTGTAGGAAAAGGGCACTTTTGGATTCCGAAGGGCATGTTTTGGATTCTTAAGGGGACTTTTTTTTTAATTTTTAAAGGCATTCTTTTGATTTTTTAAACTACTTTTAATATTTAATAGACAGGACGCTATTTTAAAGACAGCAATGAGTCAATTTTTACTATACAAGCAAATCTTTTAATCAATAAAGGAGTAAAGGCACTTTTTCCAGCTGGGGGCAACAAGGGTGCTAATGTTTTCCATCAGGGGCAAGAAGGGTGCTATTTTGTAAATGTAAGGGCAGGCAGGGTGCAGCACCCTCCTGAAACTGTCTAGGGGAAACTCTGTTTTCTTTATAAATAAATAAAAGAATAATGTAAAAAAATGCAAATTTAACATATTTGTAATCGAACAATTTAAATTTTTTGACAGATAAATAGGAAAAAAAAGTTCAAATGGAATTTGTTTTCAAAGTGCATCTCAGTTTACTGATTGTATATGGTTTTAAAAATAATTTTCAAGCATGAAATATTTTTTAATTTATCTGTAATGCGTGGAGCTCGATTAAGAAAGATTAATCGATTTGCCCTTAAAACAACATAAAGAGTTCAGCATTTTCTTGCGACTAATATTCCATTAAAAAAATAAAACTTCCTATATGAATAAATAAATAAAATAATATAAATAAAACACAAATTTAAGAAACATGTAATTGAACTACGCGTTTAAAGCTCTGAAATTATCAGAAAATAAAAGGATGCCATAAACAGTAAAATCTTGGGCTAATAACTCTTAGCATGTGGTTAATACGAAAAAATTGCTTTTGATAAATTTCAAAAGTTTATTTGATTGTATAATTCACATTTTTCATATGAAAAATGCTTTTATATTGTTAGTGGGCAATCTAAAAAATATATTGCATGTAAAAAAAAAATAAGAATACTTTTCAATAAAAAAAGGATTTTTACCTATGTTCTGTAAAACAGGAAGCCCGGGTACGATCTCCTAGTCTACTTAATAATATATAACTAACTATTCATAAATATGAATTGTATGTGTTTATTGGGCCTTGAATTACACTATGCTAAAAGCCACATCTGACACCAAGTGCATAAAGTAGTCTAAAAAGGCTGTCGGACACATATAGTATTAAAAAGGGACCACTGGGCGCATAAAGTAGTAAAAAAGGGCCACTGTGTGCATAAAGTAGTCAAAAAGGGCAACCAGATACTGCCGCCTTGCCAAATTGGCCTAGAGCAACCAAGTATAAAATTTAAAATTATGTGATTTTTAAAAGTTCATAAATTTGCAAAAAGGGGATGTTTATTACTCAGATCATTATCAATATGATGTCAGTGTTACTCACGGACATGCTTTTGTTTTATAATATAGATTTTTTATTAAACAACTATGCAATTTTATCATAAAAATTACTTTTGAAACTAAGTTAATTTGTTTCATTTTAAGATGCCTGATTGATCTCTGTTATATATTTTGTTTGTACAATTTGTATTTCTTGTTTTTATAGGCTTTAGATCAACGAAAGAGAGAATTTGTGAAATATTCAAAGAGATTTAGCAATACATTAAAGGATTTTTTTAGAGAAGGACAGTGAGTAATAATTTTATATTAAATAATATTTTATTATGTAGTATCTTTGTTTCATTATTACATGACAATATCCATTACCATGCCCAACCCAATGTTACCATAACCATCACATTTCAATTAATTTCAGCGTGTTCAAGAACCATATCATTTCTCTTTTTTTTTTTTTTTTTTTCTATAGTTATTCATTATGGTTATTATATATGAAATGTTTATTTTTTTTCTTAAATTTGAATGAGTATGATAAAAAGCATACTTTTTTATTGTTTTAAAATTTTTAGTGATTTGCTAATTACTATACAAATATGCTGTTTATAGTATTGTGTATGTATTTTTTAAGAGAAAAAGTAGACTGATGAGAGCTCTCTAATAGTTGATGAATGATTATGAAGATGATCTTTTCAGCTTTTGTCTTTCGGAAAGCTAACAAAAAGTGTTAATTATTTACAAAAGAAAGAGACAGAGAAATTATGTATGATATAATTTTATAGTTGCACTGTTTAATGTACACTAAAAACCTTTTTTTCTTTACATAATTGGCCAGAATACATAGCTATTTAAAAACTGTTTTTTTTGTAAGTGAAATTTTACTGCCATGTATAAACTAACTGAATTATTCAACAAAATGTAGTAAAGTGTTCGACTGTTACTATATAGCAAAAATCACTTAAAATAAACAATACTACAATACTAGTGAGTATATTTTTAGAGTACCACATGTTTATTATTTTATGAATTAAAGTCTTTAAAGCAGAAAAAAAGTTTGTCAATTTCATTTCAGTTTTAAAAGTAGAAATGTATAATTTTTGTAAAGTATACTTCCATTACTGCATGGAACAGCCAGTCCTTTTAAGAGTCTAGCTTTACTATTTCTTCAACCCACCCCCACTGCCCACAAGCTAAAAAATATAGTACAGAATTTAAATGTGTCATTAATTTTCTTTAGTTTTCAGTAAAATGTGTCAGTCAAAAGTCACCCTTTTTCAAAAAATAAAAGAAAAATCAATATATGCTTTATCTTTTTTAAATAGAATTGGTTCTGGGATAGATAAATAATTCTAATACATTAAAGTAAAATTTGTGACAGCAGAATGTGCCTATGATGGAATACTACTTTAAACTGAAATATTTCATGATCCCTGTGAAAAGAATTGCAGCACATTCACAACAGATAGTGTATCTTCTAAGGAGAAACTTGCCTAAACCAGGTTTTCCTCCTAGTTTTTTGTGTTTCCATCTTAGCAGGTTTTACTGTAGAGGATTTGTAAATAATTGCTAAGTTTATTGCTATTTTTTCATCCCAAATGTAAAGCAGTAAGATAATGCTAAACCAATGACAGCATTCTATTCAAATTTCTTATTTGCATTTCTATATTTTTAAACGATATCTGAGGTTGATGTCTAACCAATGTCTCTTTTTTCAATTTTAGTTGTGTTTTTAAGTTTCAGGACTGATTTTGAAAGTGAGAGCGTCTTCAAGGAAAAAAAAAAAAGAAACCAAAATTGTAAAAGTGCAAAATTATTCTGTTAGACAATTAACCTCAGATATCCTATGTGGGGGGAGAAGGGCGGGGGGATCCTTAAAAATATTAAAATGCAAAGGAAAAATTTTAAAAGGATGCTGCTATTGGTTTAACATTAGCTTTTGAGTGTCTTACGGTTACTAATGTAGGTTCTTAATCAAACATTTTAAACTATCAACTTATAAGTAAAATTTCACTGTCAAAATTTTTTTGTATCTTTGTAAAAGAACATACTAGTTTTTGGCAGTTTTGTCTAATTAGGAATTATAATAATGCATATGTTCTTTGTTTTATCTTTTCACAAAGAAGTAAGGTCATAAGTTGCAGTGAGAATTATATTTATATAATAGAGTATTTTTTATATTTTTCCTACCAATGTTTCTTTTTTATTTATAAAGTATTTGCTGTATTAAATTTTTATTGTATGTTTTATCTTGATATGATCTTTGGTTATTTTAGAAGTAGCTAAATTTTGCTTATGTAAAAGCAATAAAGAGAAATTTAATCAGTATTTCTTTTAATGGGTGTTTGAGTATAATTGACTGTAGCTGGGTAGGTGTGGTCTTTAGGACCATACTGTGTCTACTAAGCCTACTGAGATTGTTTGAGGAAGAAAGCACCATGTTTTCAAATTGTTAGGTACCTATCTGTACAATTTCATATTAATGTTTATATTTGGCTTGATCCATAAATAAATTCAAATGTGATCATGTGTGTTTTAATTTTTCACCTCTCCAGTTATGTGTTAAGTTTTTCAGTTTGGTCAAAGTGTGGTACGTTCGAAATGTCAAAGTTTGAAATACATACATGAAAATACGTAGTATATGAAACTATCAAGAGTATGACCATTGTGCATTATAATAAGGTTATCGAAAAATATATTTCAGATGTTAAATTTTAATAAAATCAAAAGTAATTAGAATTTTGTAAGGCTCTTTGGTTCGATTATTATGTTTGATGGCAGTTAAGATCACCCTACTGAAAAAAGTCCAGTAGTGTTAAATCAGATTATCTTGGTGGCCAATTCATATCACCATTTCTTAACTAGCATGTTGTGGCCATCACAAAACTTTCTTCTATATAAATCACGTCAATTAATCATTTAAATAGTACAAGAGATTACATTAATTTAGCACAAATTCATATCAAAGTATATCTGAATCTGAAGTTTGATAAAAATTCGTTCATTAGTTATTGAGATAGAGCTATAGGAGAAATTCTGAAAATTGTAGCATGGCAGCGCCACCTGTTGAGCGATTTACACCAAAACACAAACAGCACTAATTCGTATCAAGGTATACCGGAATCTGAAGTTTGTTGAAAATCCAAGCATTAGTTCTTGAGATAGAGCTATTGTGCAAATCACAAAAAAGTCAGCATAGCAGCGCCACCTGTTGAGCGATTTACACCCAAAGGTGCAAAACGTCAATTCATGTCAAGCATTAACTGAATCTGAAGTTTGATAAAAATCCGTGCATTATTTCTTGAGATAGAGCTATTACGAAAATCGTGTAAATGCTGCAAAATGCAGCATAGCAGCGCCATCTGTTGTGCGATTTACACCGAAACATTACCAGCTCCAATTCATATCAAGGGATAACTAAATCTGAAGTTTGATAAAAATCCGTGCATTAGTTCTTGAGATATAGCTATTGCACAAATTGTGAAAAATGCGCCCTGTTGGGCGATTTGCACCAAAAACTAATCAGCACCAATTTATGTAAGGGACTACTTGAATATAAATTTTTATTAAATTCCGTGCATTAGTTCTTGAGATGGACTGCCCACAAAATTTGTGTCACATACAGACAGACGGACGGACAGACAGACATTTTGTAAAAACATGTTTTTCGGAATCTCTGACCTCTAAAAGGTGTAAATCCGTCAAAAACCGGAAGTCGAAAATTTTTACGAATCCAATACTTTATTCTTGTAAAGTTAGAAGAAAGTAAAAATGCATGTTGATCAGAAATAGAATGCAGTTGATCATTATTTTTGCATCTTGACTGGGCTGTTGCATCATTCAGGCAAAAGTAAATTTTGAAAATATCTTTAATCTCTAACTTTGACACATACACTAAGAAGTTTACTAAAGACATGGATAAAACATATAAAACTTTTAAAACATTTTAAAACTGTAAAAGTTAAAAAGTTAGAAATCTTAAAACCAAATGTCAGCTATACTGCAGCCGTCTGCAGGGTTGGTTACTCTTTCCAGTGTTGGGAAACTCTAAATATTTATGCATCTTAAAAGTAATTAGTAAACATATTACGTTGATCTTGCTGGTATCATTGCTCCATCTATAATGCTGTAAATGAACCATCTATTCCTGACAGAAGATATGTGGAAAATCAAAATAAAATACTATTAAGTAACTATAAGAAATTTCTTGAACCTTGAGTTAAACAAAATTATTACGTTATTTCCAAAAATTTAAGCATAGCTTAGGTATGTTATATGATACTCCCTCATTGCAGACATCATTTAATCTCATTTCAATCGCAAGTGATTCTCTAATCAGACTTTTCTGTGGATAATTACTTGCCCAAATAATTTTTGCATCATCACAATCAATTTCTTTAATATCATTTGAAAAATAAAACCTTGTTTATTTGGAAAGATATGTTCCATCAAATTCATGGAAGAAAAATTCTCATTCAGCATCATTAATTTATGTTTAGTATTGATGTCAGGGATTTGTTTAGGTTTGTAAATTGGGTCCTTTAAAGGACCTTTCAGAAAACTTTCATCCTAAAACAGGACCCTTCACAAAATTCTTTGTCTTAAAAATAAACCTCCCACAAAACTTTTCCATCTCCAAAATGAACCTTTCACAAATTTAATCGTTTAAAAGTGAAATCTTACCTGTTGCAAAAAACTGAACCTGCCAAAGAACTTTTTATCTATCTTTTAGATAGATAAAGGAATTTGTTAAAAATGTATAAATAAGAACTTGGGTATAACGAATAACTTCATAAATACAGGCCCATGTGAGAAAAGACTAGACAGACCACTGGACATTATTGCCAGCATTTTCTAATAGCATTTGACTTTATCCTTTGGTTATATTAATTGTCATTGAAAATACTAATAATTAAATTTAGAAGCACTTACAAATTCCAATTAGTTTTTGTTTTAGTAAAATTTAATATTGTTAAGCCAGAAGTGCATCACTTTGTTTGAATTAAAAATTTTATATCCAGCCCTGCCTTAAAGTACAGTTGATTATTAAAGAAATAAAAATAAATAAATCCCTTAGACTATTTTATTGCTAAATAGATGCTGAAATAAAAGTTACAATATGAACACAAAATTATGACGGCAAATTTGAATTATTTTGTAAATTTTACATTAGACTACCAAAAAGAAGTCATAACTCCTAATGTTGAATTCATTTTTAATATTTGTAAAATAAACGGCAATGTGGGTAGATTTTTAAGCATAACTCAAAATATTTGGTGTAATGAGCTGAAATTTTATCTTTGCATATTCAAATCTTTTAGAAATCTATTTCTGTTAAAATGCATATTGTTTTTTAATATTATGAAATTAATATTTGAAAGTGTATAATTAATATTTGAATATGTATTGTACTTGCACTATAAAAATATTTTAACAGAAATCAATTTCTATAAGCTTCAACTGTACAAATCCAAGATTTCAGCTCATTCCGCCAACTAATTTTTGATTTATGTTTAAAAAGAATATCCGCATTGCAATTTGTTTTGCTGCTATTAAAAATATATTTAATGTTAGGCATTAAAAATTTTGCATCTTCATAATTCCTAAATTATTTCATCAAATAACTTCCTGTTCGATATCTGAATTTGCCAAACAATCCAAATATGTCAAAATTATGTACTTGTATTGCAAATTTCAAAGTTTGTTGAAATTTCAATGTGGAGAGGGCCCCTAAACCTATATTTCGAACCTATTCTGAAATATATAACCTATTCTGAAACATAAATTGACAAAAGATGTAATTTCCTATTGAGTGGCTATTTTAGTTTTTCTCAGTAACTATTTGTCAATAAAATAATGTATTTTTTTTCCACTAAATGATTGACTGACTGATAAGTGAACTCTGTATGAACAGATTAACATATATATAAATAAAAAACAGCCTAAAACACCAGATTAATTTAACACATTTATAAATTTGATGCCTAGATTTAAAAAGAAAAAATAATGAAAAATTTCTCGCATTGTTTTGTGAAGTAATAATTTCAAAGTAATTCTGGTACTTTTTTACTTTCCCATTGGCCACTTTCCTTAAAAATAATCTGTCACCAAATAGTATGCTTTATAACAAGTCATGGATAATAAAACATATTCGTAATGTTTCCTTTGTTATGCAAACCCAGATTAATTTTCAACGGTTTCGTATAGATGCGTAGATATTCATCAAAGTTTGTCACCAAACTGTTTGATTTAACTCCAATAATGATTGAAAGTTGAAAGAACTGATTCCCATCTATTAGTCAGGAAATGGGCAAATGTAAGTTACAGATTTAACATTCCCCCCCCCCCCCCCCCTCATTTAATCAGATATTGATCGAAATTTGTCGCCAAACTGTTTCAAATTTCCATCATTATTTGAGTTAAATCAAAGAACAGATTTCTGTCTATTTGGTCAGAAAATGAGCAAATGCAAGTAACAGATTTAAAAAAAAAAAAAAATCTCATTTAATCAATGTTAATCTTTTCAGCAGCTGTAAATAAACCTTAGGGCAGTTCATTTTTTAATATATTAGTTTGTCACAATTTTTCACATTGCATTGCCTTTGTTTATTCCTTTTTAGGTAAAGCTCTGATATCTGGTTATTAATGCTTTTTTTTTTTTTTTTTTTTTGGACGAAATTTTGTGATCTTAAATATCTTACCACAATTTTTCTAGTTCCATAGACAGAAGGTCTAAAATCTTTATCCTTTATTTAAAAATGCAATAGAAAAAGCAGAAAGTAACAATTAACTTTTATATTTTATTACCAATAACTAAACTGGTTTATCATAAAATTGATAATAGCAAACATGAAGTAATCCTTATGCATTATTGGTGTTAAATAACATCGTTTGATGACAGATTTTGTTTACCATAAATGGTCAGCGAAAAAGTAAACAACTACCTCAAATATTTTTTACTTAATCATGTCAGTAAATACTTAATTACTTAATCATGTCAGAAACAGTAAATAATTAGTGCATGTGACACACTTTTCGCTACATATTCACACATTGTAATTTTTGCATATCTCTGGTTGAATCATATATATTTGTTTGAATGTTGCTACTTACCTAGAAATAGTTCAGTAAGGCAAAATATTAAAGTGACATTTTCTGGTGACATTTCCCATTGTTTTATAATATGAAAGATGATTTTGCCTCTTAACTTCTAATTCTGCACAGTGTTTAATGCTATTTCAACATTTCCAAGTACTCATGTAGTAATTGTTCATCATAGCATCACTGAATGAAATCAGATAGTTATGATTTTACTACGCATGTATGGTATAGAATGGGCATTGGCAGAATAAAATTTAGGAAGAAGGAAATTTTTTGAGGAAGTTTTGTCCTAACCCATTGTTTTAAGATAAAATCACTTTTACTCTCAATCATAATTTTTCTTTTAGTATTTGATTATTTTGAGTCACTTGGGCAAAAGAAATATATATCTCTTTTAAAAATTATCAAAAATAAAGAAAATTTGGTTAACATTTCAAAATTGAGTGTCGAACCTTGTCTTTTTTTTCTGCTCCCCAC
The DNA here is from genome assembly GCA_963932465.1 of Maratus speciosus. Classification (NCBI taxonomy): domain Eukaryota; kingdom Metazoa; phylum Arthropoda; class Arachnida; order Araneae; family Salticidae; genus Maratus; species Maratus speciosus. The sequence goes on from OZ010792.1 coordinate 42,586,858, forward strand.
ATCCTTAGCAGTGCCCTTGTGTCATATTGTGGTTGTATTTTTTTGCATTTTAGAAAACATGTTGCTGTTATTTATACCTCAATCCTTAGATATGTATCAAGTTTCAAACAAATAGTGTATGATGGCGCCACTCGCAACACCTTCAAGAAGTGACTGTTGGGAATAAGGTAGCCTTGATCACAGAAGATTCAACTGAAAAATTTTAAAGCAAAATTCAATAAGTTCAAAACATTGACCGATGGGATTGGATGGGCTGGGGTGTTTAATGCATTACATGACTTTGGCAGCTTCTAGCCCACCCATTGTTTAATAATAATGCATCTTAGTCAAATTTTAATGTGAAAATCTGAAGTCTCATTAGGATCCTGATAGCAAATGTTAAAATTTTGGCATTTTAAAGTAGAAAAACTTTTACTCACAAATTTTGTATGTTAAAAAAAATTATTTTTATGGTATTAATCTGCTTTCGAAAGTCTGTTATTATTTGTTTGTAAAGTATTTATCATGATAAAAATGCTCCATTGTAAGTGCTAATGATTTATCTATATATTAATCATTTTTTATGCATTTATTTTGTAGATCACAAGCTGTTTTCCTTAGTGCCATTTGCCTGATTCACCAGACCAATTTGATTATGGTTACTGTAAAGCATAAATGTGATTGATTTCTTCACATCGATAAAAATGTTGAAATATAATCAAGGAAAAAAAAGCTATTTTAACGTTTGTTATATAAGAAAAAAATGTCTATATCTGTACCATGTTAAGTATCATGTAAATGAAGGAAAACTGTTCCTTTTCCTTTAATTTAACATATTTCATCATTCATTTTGTAAAACTCTATGAACTTATGTGTGCAAATAGACTCTTATTTGTCATCTGTACTTAGTTGTAGGTAATATTGATATTTAAAACAAACATTTGAGAGAAAGCTGGTTGTATTTAAGTATGAAATATTTTAGCTCTGTAAAAACTTATTTTAAAGAATGTGTATTTATTATAACCAAAATAAATGTCTGTTATACTATATCTTTGAAACCAATAACTTATTAAAACATGTTATTTCTACTTAATTGCACTATGCTATAAACACTTATCCACTATTTCAGTGTTTTCGAAAGTTGATTCATGTTTATTTTATAGTCTGTATTCATCCTTTTATTATTATTGTTTTTTTTTACCCAATTACAAATTAATGAATTATTTTTATTGACTAATTTCTTCAACACATTAGTAGTATGTAGCTATTGCAGTTTATGTATATATAATGGCAAAGTTCATATCAGGTAAAGATAAAGAAGTTGACTTTTCTGGATTTCGTTAGCTTTTTGTTATTTTATCAAATATATACTTATTTTGTTTCAAAATCCAATTTATATATAAAATGAATCCAAAGTATTTTGTTTTACATTAATAGTTATTGTACAGAGAACAATGTAAAAATTGCAAATAACCCTAACAAAATTGTATACAGCAGTTTGAAAGCTCCTAGAGCCTTTTCTTTCCTGTGCAAAAATGAGAGAGGAAAAACAAAACTGTACTTATTTGAAAAGGTCTGAGTTAGTTATTTGTGTCTATGCAATAAGCATGTATGCAGTTTCTGCTCTTTGATTTTTTATATGAGGAAAACAGATTTGTGTTTATAACGATTGGCATTACAATTCATTAAGATCCTTTTTCACTCCGGCTCCTACTCCTTTTTTTTTTTTTTTTTTAACCCATAGATGTCAACCTCTGAAAGTTCTCATAATAATAATAACTGTGATTTCCAATAACTATTTTCAGACTATCCAGTAATTTTGTCAGTAATGTAATCTGATCAGACTTTTGGGGTTATCAACTTCTTAGGTGGGAACATGCTTCTAATTTAATGGAGAACAAAGCCATACTGATTTTAAAGAATCCTTCATTGTTGTAATAGCTAATAAATCTCCCAAGATATTTATTTACTATTTCATTATAGTTTAAAATATATATATATATATATATAAGGTATTTATCTGTGATCAACACGTTGTATGTTATTAATAAATTTCTAGCACTACAGAAGTATTAAAAAAAGAAAAGAATTTTAGTTTTGCTATTGCTCATTCTTTTAGCCTAAAAGAAATATTCAGTATTTTGAAAAGCATTACATTTTCTTTATCTCGTTTTTTTTTTTTTTTTTTTTTTTTTTTTTTTCTGTTAAGCGTTTATTAGACCATTATTTTAAACTTTTTTGTTTTGCAAAGTAAGAGTGTTTAATAGGCAACCTTATGTGTATTCAATTTATCGCACTTTTGTCAATAATTTTTGCAGTTTTGTTATTCTCTATCCAATTTTATACTTCCGTGATTTCCCTTTTTCTACTCTGAAGTATAGTACATATGTTTTTTCAAAAAATTCAGTATTAAAAGTAAAAATCTGAAAGTTATAAGTTTTGGTGTGAACATTGCAAGTGTAAATACTTGTATATGTTGAAAGTATAAATACTGATCTTAAGTATTAAAAAGTTTAACATCAATAAAATTTCTTACTTTGTCATTGATATCCCTGGTTTAGACTGATGTGAAATGTGGTCAAAATTTGGATGTTATATGTTATCCAGCATATACCGGGTGTCCCAAAAAGGACTGACTGATTTTAAAATTCAATAACTTGCAAACGGTGACAGATATTTAAAAAATTCTTTCAGGAGGGTTATGCATAAGGTCAAAAGTTTTATTACAGTGATTTTCAATTTTAGTTCGATTTACAAACAATAGATGGCGCTGTAAGCAATAGTCGCTAAATACAGGCTCGATTTTTGGTCCTTTATCTTGTTCCATGCAGAAAAAGGAGATGGAAATGTATTATCCGGGCCACGAAGTACCAAAAATCGAGCCTGAATTTAGCGACTATTGCTTACAGCGCCATCTATTGTTTGTAAATCGAACTAAAATTGAAAATCACTGTAATAAAACTTTTGACCTTATGCATAACCCTCCTGAAAGAATTTTTTAAATATCTGTCACCGTTTGCAAGTTATTGAATTTTAAAATCAGTCAGTCCTTTTTGGGACACCCGGTATATTTATAAAAGCACTGTATGTTGTAGTCATTTTTTAAATGTTAATAATTATTCATAATTTCATTCTTTAGTGAATGTATATTGGTATGTATTTTCTTTAGTATTTAATTCTGAGTAACAGTCGATTAATTATTTGTTATGTGTTCCTAACCTTTAAAAAGAAACAATTCCCAAACACTTGACTTAAGGCATAACTGATATATCTTGATAAGCATTATTTTAATGATGGATGAGTGTATATGATTTAATATTTAATAAAATATTGTATAATTTCTCACAAATTTACAAAAGAGCGTTATCGAAAAACTAATTAAAATGAAATAATCTGGAAATGTATTTAAAATTATATGTTTAAAATATCAGAATGATCAAATGTATAATTCTGAAAGCTGAATCTAAAATGCATATATATCTAAGATTTTATGAAAAGTCACTAAAAAAAAAAAAAAAAAAAAAAAAAAACTTTTTACTGTACCTATGCAACTGATAACCCTCTAAGTGTTTGGGGCGTATTATTCCGTTCACTAAGCTCCAGGTTTCACAGCAATACAAACAATATTTAAGATAATATAATTCTATAGATTTAAGGAATTTTAAATACATTGAAGAATGATTAATACTCTTATGGATTACATTCATATTTGTAATTGAGTTTTTTTTTTTATAATGTTGAAAGAATCATATTTTCTTAGCATTTAAAACAAAATGCAAAGAAAACAACATTACAATTTTACCCTTTTGCAAAACGCTCGGAGGGTTAATAGGGTTTCTATATACCTACATAAGTTGAAATTTGAAGTAAACTAAAACAGTTTCAGCTTCATTAAAATCTACAATGTTTAGTATTTTATCATTTTCTATCATAATTCATATTTTAGTTGTCTGAAAAGATTGTCTGGTATTATATTTTTCCTCTTGGAACTGACTATAGAAGAAGGGAATGGAATAATTGTAACAATTTTTCATTTTTCCCCTTTAAATTTGATTAACATAATTTAGTTTTGATATATAATGGACTGTTTAAAAATATCATTTGACTTACAATGGGTAAATGTTATAATTATTTCCACTTAGTTACGTGTTAGGTACCTCCCCTCCTTCTTCACTTGAACAATTATTTCAATCTTTAATAATGTTATTATGGAATGCTATAACTTGTATTTAAAGAAAATTTTTATCTGAGTTTGAACCAGCATATTCATGAATAGTCTTTATTGACATTGTGTATATACATACATACTTGTTTTTTATTGTATTCTTCAAGTATCAATAAGAAATGGTGAGTAAAGGTATTAAATATATATTTGTTTCAATTGAGAAGTGCATTTAATTCTTATGTATGTCACTGTAAATTGAATTACTGTCAATAATGTAATAAATTGTTATTTCAGAGCTGATATCTTACTTAGCACTATAAAGTAAACTTAAGTGGCTCATTAAAAAATGCATAAGACTATTATAGTTTATTGTAAAACTGCTGTCTATTTTTTTACTGTTTTGTCATATACCATAAATTTATTTGCAGTTACTTAAGCATATTATATTTTAAAGTAAAATATTGGTGCACATTTTGATGTAAATAGAAGTTTATGTCTATTGTGACCTGTATAAAATAAATATATGAATAACTTTATTTTTTGACACATAGGTAACTTTTATCATTCCAAATAAATTCATATAAATCTATGTGTGAGAACACCACTAGTGAATTTTAAAATTTAGTGTGTTCATTTATAAGAAAAAGAAAAATATACTTTTCCAGTGTATTCAGTTTCTTTTTGTTGTGTAGAACATTATTATATGGTGCTGGTGTTTTTAAATGTACCATAATGTATGGGGAAACCTGTGATAATAAATTATGAATTAAGCATGTATATTTTTCTCTTAATTTTAAATATTTCTAAAAAACAGATGTTCAATAGATCTTATTCTGCTACTTAAATAAAACAAAATGTTCATCCACCTGAGTAACTTTTTGTTTCAAAACTGTATTAATAACCTCATAGCAGTTTATGTAACATATAGTAGTATTATTGCATGTTCTTTTATACTAGGGTAAGCACTTTATTTCTAATGTTTAGGAATTCGTATTATGAATGCTTGGACATCGGTTGAATAATATCATTTTTCTTGTGTGTGTGTGTATGCTTCACCCTAATGTAACACACTCAACCAAAATTTTAATATATTTTTAGGTTAAAAAAATTTGAGGAAAATCATTTCAAGCAGATTTTATTCTGTTAAAATCTGACTGTTAGTGCTAAAATTGTACGGTATTCACAGTGCATTGCATAATGGTTTCATAAATTTGATTACCAAGCTGCCACCTAATGATTTTATGCAGCCCTTATGGGACATTTATCAGTCAGTCAAATTCTGAATACTTGTGTATTGTATGCACCTCTCTTTTAAAAGTAAATCTTGAAGGTGGAAAATGTAAGCATACAAGAAAAATATGGGATTACCCCTGCAATGATACTTATTTTCAAGTTCCCATCAGACTCACTTTCAAAGATACAGAAAAATGAAAAATATCCACTTAAAGTATGTACCTTTTCCTCTATGATGGTGCTGTTTTGAAAAAATTAACTCACTCTGCACCTTCTGGAGACACTTTTTTAAGGTTAATTAAAAGTAACGAAATGTTGGTTTTTTAACACAATCTTTTTATACGTCCTTCGGACATACTATTTACATCACATATAAAAATCATGAAACATTCAGATGATTTGAAGTATTTAAAAAAAATTCAGTATGAATTAGCAGTTGACTTTGGCTCATGTTTTTAAAACTAAATATGCATATTTTCCCACGAAAATTATACGCACGCTTCTGAAACATTATATTAACTCATAAAAATTTCAGATCAGAGTTTGGATAAGAACTATTTTATTTAATATTAAATGACCTACTTGATGTTGAAAAAAAAAAGTGAGAAGAAAACAGCCTTCTTACAAGTAAATATAAAAATTTTTTCACAAATGTTTTACACAGTTTGTAAGCATTTACTATTTATCAAAATATGAGCCCAAAAAGTCTTACCCTGTACTGTTACTGATTATATAGTGTTAGTAAAGTAAGACCCATTCGGGAAGAATTTAAGATAAATTTCTCAATGTAATTTTAATTTTGCATGTTAAATTTGAAATATTTTGTGTATTTACATATTTCGCCATTTTCCTTCTAAAGAATATCTTTGCTATGTTCACTATTTATTATAATAATTTTTTTGATTAAATTTTTTATAATAATTTGAATACAACAAGGAGAAAATAATGAGCAATCTACTTTTATTGTGCACTCATATTGCTACAGTAAAATTCTACATTTTTACCACACATTATATAAAATTGTGAAATTCTTTAATGTTGGATTTAATACCAAATAGAGAAAATCTTGTTCATTCAGCTTGCTGCTTGGAATCAGTGGTACTGTATTTTTCTGAAACATGAAATGAATTTATAAATGCATTAAAAACATTTATTAGCACAAAATTTGCAACATAGTTCTGTATTTAAATAACTTATGTTTTATTTCTGCAATTTATCATTATTATAATTTTTAGTTGCACATACTCATCTATTGCCATGAATAAAAAAGAAAAAATCCCACAATTCTAAAAATGTTTGTATGTGCAATATTTAAAAAAATAACATTAATTGCAAATCTTTTTCTTCTTCCTGCTTGTAAACTCTTTTTTATTTTATTTATTTATTTATTTATTTTTTTTTTTTAAATAAGAATTTCAACATATTTTGTTTTCCAGGAAGGTAAAATGTAAATAACTAAGCTTTGGTTCATACACTTGAGAACAAATAAAATTCAAGCAATTTTCACAGACTGTTAAGCTTTAGATATACACAATGTTACATGCGTTAACCTGGCTCCAGAATAAGGCTAATACATAATGGAAAAAATGGCTACATTGCCTGTCTATTTTAAATAACTTATCAGATATATATATATATTTTTTTTATAATAAGTATTTTCAAAACAACATACTGTAAACGCCTGATTATCCGCAAGTCTAAATTTCTTTCCCTTTTTTTTTTTCTCTTTTCCATCCGTGCGATGTAAGATGAGTTTCCGACCCTTTTTACTAAAACAAATTCCATTTGAAAATGTGGAACAGTCACATGCACAAAGCAGAGCAGATGCAGCTAATCCGGTCGCAGGACCACACACCTGTTAAGTACAGGTGCTGAAGGCTGAAGGTCACCTCCTGTGCTGTTTTTGTTACTTTTGTCATTTCTCATAACGCACACCATTTTGCTTGTTTTTGCAATTGTGTACACATGTCCTACAAGAGGTCACGTTTGTCTCTAAATTTTGTAGTTTTGCATTTTCAATTTTTGAAAAATGTCACAAAAAAGAAAGATTTGTGTTAACAATTCAAGATAAATTTAGAACTGATTAAAAAAATTGCAAATGGTGCTAGGAGAAAACAAATGAGCTTGCGATATGGAATTGGAGAAGCACAGTTAAGGACATTATTTTAAAACAGAAGGATAAATTGATGCAATTCTCAGCCTCATCAGACAACTCTTCATCAATGAATAAAAGAAAAAGTATGAAAAGCAGCACTTTTCAAAAACTGGATGTGGCACTTTTACGTTGGGTAAATCAAGTGAGAAGTGAAGGAACTCTTGTTTCAGGACCTATTGTTGCTGCAAAAGCAAAACAATTTTTTGAAATGCTGGGATTAGAAGGGACATTAGACGCATCGTCAGGATGGCTGACAAAATTCAAACAATGCCACGGGATAAGAGAAATAGGTCTCTACGGCGAGAAATTAAGCTGTGACGAACATTTCAAAGATAATTTTGAACAATATCTCCAATCAGAAGGAACTTCTTTCAAACAAGTTTACAACGCCGATGAGTCAGGATTGTTCTGGAAATGTTTGTCAACGCAAACTCTGGCATTTGAAAGTGAAAATCAAGCTCCAGGACATAAGTGCAGCAATGAACGTCTAACAATATTGACTTGCAGCAATGCTACAGGATCCCATAAACTAAAGCTAGTAGTGATTGGAAAATCAAAAAAACCGAGATCTTTTAAGGGAACAAGAGCTGAGAACCTCCGAGTACATTACTTCAACCAAAAGAAAGGTTGGATGAACAAAACAATATTTATAAAATGGTTTGAAGAAATGTTCATTCCCCGAGTTAGGAAGCATATGGCATCTCAAAATTTACCCCAGAAAGCCATATTGATAATTGACAAGGCCCCATCCCATCCTGGAGAATTGCAATTGAAATTGGAAGATGGAAATATTTTTGCAAAATTTTTGTCTAATGTCACAGCTCTTCCCAGCCTATTGACCAGAGTGTAATCGCTTCAATTACGAAAAAATACAGATCGAATTTACTGGCAAAAAGAATTGAAGAGGAAGATGATCTTAAAAGCTTCTTGAAAGATTACACAATTCTCGATAGCATTTATGATGTAAACCGTGCTGGGAATCGGTTCAGAAATCAACATTAGTGAAGTCCTGGTGTATGATTGTGCCAAGTGTAGAAAAATCTCTTGTAGAATCTGAAAAGGAAGAGGAAGAAGTTTCCGTTCATGATCTAGTGAATTTAGCAAAATCTGTTACTGGTGGAGAAAATGTCAATGGAGAATGGGGGTTGGCAAGCGTAGCTTGCAGGAGGCAGAGCCCGCTAGTTCAATATGTAATTATCAAAAAATTTAAATGACTAGTATTAAAAAATGCTCTGACGAGCACCAAAAAAGGCTAATATGTTTTTAAGTATGAAAAAGGGTATGACAAGTGCTTCTAATTGAGCATGAAAAAGGACAAGGGGTCCCTTCTTGGCTGCAGCTCACTGTCAATGCCAACTTTGAAAAAATCATATTTGCACTTTTTCCATATTAAAAAAAATCAGCCACAGTTATGATAAAAATGTGTAGTGTAAAGATGCAGCCAGAAAAAACACAGCCTGATTAAACATGAATGTAAGGCGACATAGTACCAAAAACCTTAGTTTCTGCAGCATATCACACTCATGCAGTGCCACCCGGTACGCCCGCAGTGTAGAACTGTACAGAAAACTGATTTGTAGTGCCGTGCAGACTGTTGCAGCACTCTGCACAGGAAAAATTCCACATGTGCACGCATAACAGTATAATGCATTCATTGATTTTTGAAATTATATGCAAGTGGCTGTGGCTGTACAATGTACTAAGCAGTACAGCAATGCATATGTAAATTATAAACGAACATTAGACGCATGCACCTTTAATACAGAAGTACAAAAGCACAGTGTGAGTGTGCGCTGAGGTTCAAAAGCTTAATAGGAATGTACAGTGTAGTATAATTTGTAGAGAAATAATGGTACACAGTGCACTGTACAAAGTTGCATTGCAGACGCATGCACGGTACAACAGTGGAACAGTACAGTTAACATGTAAAGCACGATGGAAAGTTTTACTAAAGTAACGCAAATTTATTTTATATGGAAAAAGCGCAAATAGGATTTTTTCAAAGTTGGCATTGACAGTGAGCTGCAGCCCATGTCCTTTTTCATGCTCAGTTAGAAGCACTTGTCAAACTCTTTTTCATACTTAAAAACATATTAGCCTTTTTTGGTGCTTGTCAGAGCATTTTTTAATACTAGTTTCTATATGATGCTGTGGTGGAAAAATAGCAATCTGTTTTGTCTTTGGAATAATGATGGAATGGAATCTGTTTTTGTGCATCATTGCCGGGTTGAAAGCAAAATTTACCTATGAAGTAAATAAAAGTGTTTATTGATCAAAATTTTTAACTTTGTCCATAAATCAAAGTTTTAGGTAGATTTCATAAGAAATACTACCTATTGCAGTCGTTACCATGGTGCGACTTTTGAAAAATTCCTTCATAACTTTTCATTATAGGAACCCAAAACCACCCTCACCTAAAAAGTTTATATATATATATATACAGGGTGTCCGGTCTCAACAGCGTCCAATGGCTAATTCGTAAACCGTTAGTCATAGACATATAGTTCCAATTTAAAAAATGTTTCAAATGAGGTAAAGAAGTATTTTTAAACCGATTTGGGTCAAGAAAAACATTTTTAAAAAAATTACGAAATTTAAATTTTTATACGGTCCCCAGGTCCTATAAGTGATATTTAGTAAAAATATCCTATTTCACTGACAAGTAAGACAAAAAAAGTCCCATTCCTCTGCGATTTAAATTGACCGAGTAATAGATGTTTAAAGTTGGAGCCCCATGGCAGAATGTGCGCGACACCGCGACGAGCGTCGCAGACGTTTTAGGGGTCCCGCAGACTAAAAACATATAATATACAGCGGAAAAAGAAAAAGAAAAAAAAACGAGGTGAAAGCGATGTTTTTCTGAAAAGCCAAACAGTATTCGCTAAGTGAGAACGGGTCTATGGCCAAGATAATTCGGCTCCGAATTTTCTGAAAATTTTAAAAAAGTCGGTCATCGGTCTGAACATTCGGAAATAAAAAAGAAATCACTGAAAAATATCGCGAATTATGACAAGTGATTGCAAAAAAAAAAAAAAAAAAAAAAAATTCGTCAATCGTTCGCAGAAAAAATCGCCAATTTCGCCAAAGGATCGCGGGGAAAAAAGCGAATTTTGGATCGCGGAAGAAAACGTGGATTTCGGCATATGATTGCAGAAGAACGCGGATCGCAGCAAACCACAGCGGAAAAAAAAGTGGATTTTGGCAAAGGATCGCGGAAAAATCGCGAATTTTCTCAAAGGATTGCAGAAAAACGCAGATTTCTTCAAAGAATTGCGTAAAAAAGGTTAATTTCGTGAAAGATGCACGTGAAAACATGCTAATTCAGTCAAAGAATCGCGAAAAAAATACTAATTTCGTCAAATTATCTCGGAAGAAACGCGGATTTCGTCAAATGATTCCGAAAAAAACGCGGATTTCGTCAAATAATCTCGGAAAGTCGCGGAATTCGTCAAAGGATCGCGTAAAAAACGCGGATTTCGTCAAAGGATCGCAGAAAAACGCGAATTTCGCAAAGGATCTGGGAAAAACACGAATATCGTCAAAGGATCGCGGTAAAACGCGAATTACTTAAAATGATCCCAGAATAAATGCGCATTTCGTCAAAGGATCGCAGAAAAAGCGCGTATTTCCTGAAAGACTCTAATAAAAAACGCCAATTTCGTCAAAGAATTGCGTAAAAAATGCAAATTTCGTGGAATGATCGCGGAAAGAACGTGACTTTCGTCGAAGGGTCGTTGAAAAAAATGCAAATTTAGTTGAAGGATCGCGAAAAAAATATTCAAATTTTGTAAAATGATCGCGGAAAAAAACGTTAATTTCGTCACAGGATCGCGGAAATAACGCGAATATCGTAAAAAGATCGAGTCGTCAAATGGTTGCAGAAAAAATGCGGTTTCGTCAAAATATTGCGGAAAAAACGCGAAGTTCGCGAAAGACTCGCATAAAAAATGCCGTCAAAGAATTGCGTATAAAACACATTTCGAGAAATAATTGCGAAAAGAACGCGAATTTCGTCCAAGGGCCGTTGAAAAAAGAAAGTTTAGTCGAAGGATCGCAAAAAAAGGCAAATTTTGTAAAATGATCGCGAAAAAAAGCGAATTTTCTCTAAGTGACATTGAAAAAATGCGAATTTCGTCATAGGATCGAGGAAATGACGCGAATTTCGTCAAAAGATCGCGAAAAAAACGCGAATTTCTTTAAAAGATAGTGAAAAAAGGGAATTTCATAAAAGGGTCGCAGAAGAAACACAGCGGTCACTTTAGAAAAAAGCTGATATACAAACATCTAATTTTATTATTATAGATATATTTAATCTGAAATAATATATACTGAACTAACTTTTCAAAATTAAGGTTACCCGAACCCAACCAAACACAGAATTAACCTGACCTGCAACAAAAGTATTTAGCGCTTGAGTTGAATCCCCTCCCCTCCCCCCCCCCCTCTCTCTCTCTCTTCTGCTGTAACTTTCAGGAAATATATATATATACCTATGATGCCATAATTAAAATAACACTACAATAGCAAGAAGATATTTATATGATATATAGCGTATTGCAGACTATTTTTGAAAATAATATTAGCGTTGCAGACACTTGAAGAAAGTTCTGCCACTGGGAGTTGGAGTATCTTTTTGCTGCAAAATAGGGGTCAGTCACAAATTTACTAGAAATAAAAATAATCGTCAGATATAAAATTTAATATTAAACATTGATAGTAAATTTAACATTACAAATATATTTTGAGATTTTTGTTCATTCTCGCATATTAAAACAAAATATTTTTTTTCCAACCACATTTTGCCATTTATGCTGTATCTCGTAATTTGATTGGTCAGAGTTTCAGCATCAAAGTGACAATTCTTGGCGGGAATCGTGCTTGACGAAAGCCATCAGAGGATAGAGTTTCGAAAAAAAAAAAGTGATTCGTATGAGGACCAGGAGAATTAGAAAAACTAAACTATCTTAGAATTAATAGAATTATATTAAATTAGTTTTCTATTTGGATTTTTTTTTTATCCAATCAATCAATTCTAAATATTAACTTGCGTTATTTGAACTTTTAATGTGTAAATATCGCCCCCACGCTTGAACAAAAAAAAAAGAATGTACAACAGAAGGGAGGGGGGGATATTCTGCGACGAGCTATCTTAAAAAAAATACTTCCATGGGATTAACAATAGCGAACGGGTGTTTTCGCGTGAGTTGGGGGAAGAGAGAGTAGAATTTTCAGGGGGGTTGATGTGGTAGATTGGTTAGTTATTTCTTGCATAATAAAATAAAATATAGGGAAAAATACATACATAATTTTAGACAGTATGTATTGGCCGAGCAAAAGTTAGGGGAAGGGGGGAGTATAAATTTTAGGGAGGATTGAGATGATTAGTAACTTACTATAACTATAAATTAGCGGCTAACTACAAAGACAAAGTAGAAAATTTTCCTAACATTTTAATAAAGTTATTAATTTTAATAATTTTAAAATTTAATATACTTTTTATATTTTTAATTTAAGAGTATGTCTATATATTTTTTATTTAATCAGTAATTTATACTTAAATAAAATTATAATTGAAATCTATAATTGCTTATATAAATTATAAATTTGAATCTTTTTTTAATGATTTTAAATTTAATAATTTTTAAAATTATTACCTCTTTATGCTGTAATAATTAAGTGTTATAATTAAAACAATAGGAAATAAAATTTTTAACGGGCGTGGAGTTTTAGAAGATGCATTGTTTAATTAGACAAATAGAGTAGAATAGTAAAAATATATATATAAACCTCTATAGATTTTTAACTTTGTGTGCAGGTGAAGCAAAAGTGGGAAGTAGAAATTTAAGGGGCCGATTAATTTAGATTTAGATGAAGTCTTCAAAAAAAAGCGAAAATCTACTGATGTGCAAAGAATTATCACGCTGTAAAACTTGGCGAAAAAGGTCCGTCTTCTTTATTGCGGCAATAATTAATAAGTAATCCATAGTCTAAATTCCACCTGAAATTGTAATTTAAACTTTTCCCTCACTGGCTCTCATACACACATATTTTATAATCCTGAAAACTACTTTTTTTTATGCAGCAATATCTGTTGTAGTAATGAACACTAACAGCCGTATAATTCCCCCTGAAATCTCCGCTCCAAATTTTGTTACATCTCCCCCCCCCCCCCCCCCCCCCATCCTTCCCGTCCAAAGGACAGACACAAGAAAGCTCAGTTTGTAAGTAATTTGTTTGTACCATCTTAATGTTTTTATATATATATATACATAACTTTTGAATGGCTGCTCTGAATATGTTAAGGAAATTAATATGTCCATTTTTGAAAATGATCCTCGTATCACTTTTATTTTCTTTTACAATAAACATCAATTATTTAAATTATATGATTCAACCTGTGCGATTACTTCAATGATTTAAATAAACATAACAAAATTGTTACAATATTTTAATATTTTGTTCTAATAGAGCAGAGATTTATCCATTAAAGGTCGGGCATCATATAAACCGCCCACATTCTCTCTTTTTAATTAACTTTTCTTTTTTTAAAGATTTTGTTCCCTTTGTCATTTTATTGTAACGATAAAAATAATAATTGTTATTATTTTTACGTTACCCCTTCTGAAAATTCCACTGTCTCTCCCCTCAGCAAATATTCATTAGATCAGTTATTTTTTTAAATTATTTTTTTAATTAAAAATTAGGGGAAAATATTGTTAAATCAAAACATATATTAAATTATTGAGGGCGTCAGTTTCGAAACTGACCTTATCCGAAATTTAAAAAATCGTGTTTCTCTGTCAATCTATTCTATTGGTATAACTGTACCGAACACTACAATCTCCAAATTTTCAATGAATACCAATGGGCGCATTTAAAGGTTTCCAAAATTTGATTTTCTCGATAAGGCGAGTTTTGAAACTCACTTCTTCAATTATTTTAACCAATCTGAAAGTTAATTACTAAAAATTAACACTACCGTAATATTTATACGGGGGAATTCTGTTAAATCGCTTTAAAAATGCTTCTTTATATTATTTAAAACCTTTTTGTAATTGGAACTTTCTTTGACTAACGGTTTAGGAATTAGCCATTGAACATCGTTTGGAGTGGACGCCCTTTATACTACTTTAAGCACTTCGCGTACGACCCCTGAAAGCTTGGTCCAACTCATCTGTTTTCAGTTACAGAAAAGTGGTTTAAGTCATAAAATTGAAAATGTCATAACTCGGTCAATTTTAGGGTTAGATGAATGGGACTTTTTTTGCCGTGCTTGTTAGAGGAATGGGAAAAGTTTACTAAATATCACTTATAGGACCAGGGGACCGTATAAAAATTTAAATTTCGTAATTTTTAAATAAATGTTTTTCTTGACCCAAATCGCTTTAAAAATACTTCTTTACCTCATTTAAAACATTTTTGTAATTGGAACTATATGTCTATGACTAACGGTTTACGAATTAGCCATTGGACACCGTTGAGACCGGACACCCTGTATATAATGTGTGTATGTATGTATGTACTAAATTTTGTCCGCACAGTAAAAGTCGCAATTATGCACGGATCGTCTTCAAACTTGCCAGCAACTTTGAGATAGCTAATATCTCAGCGGGGATTGAAAATGGGCAAAATCGGCCCAAGGGAATGGAAATGGGGGGGGGGGTTCAAAATTTTGAATACCGTCTTAACATGATTCTGATAAAACCAGCTCTTACACAACGACAGGAAAAAATAAATATTTTTCGTTATAGCAGTTGCCAACAATAAAAAAAAAAGCAATAAAATTCTCACCACAACAATTGCTTTTCTATTGCAAGGTTTCACGTGAAAAATTAAAATAAATAAATAGTTTGATGAATTGAAGGCAAATTGAATATTACGTCATAAGTTTTCTAGAGCAAGATTTCAGCATGAAAACTCAAAATGGAATAAATAGTTTGACGAATTAAAAATATATATATTGCGTCATATTGGAAATATAATGGACCTCAGCAGGTAAATATTTAACGTCATGTGAGTTTGAAGAAAGGTGTATTAAAACATGATAAAAACCCGACTATGGAAATATTAACGTATTTTAACACTTTGAGGTTCTCTGAATTGCTTTAGCCATTTTTAAACCTATTCCATATACATGCGTGTGTGTATTAGTGTATATTAGAATTTTCACAAAATGTTTAGCTCCCTAGAGCTCATTCTTAGTGAAGGAACTGGGTTTATCTCTAATCTTGATTTAAGTTTTGTTGGTGAATTTAGTACTTAACTTCGAAATCTACCTCCGCCTGTAGGCCCGAGCCGGCAGGGATTTTTTTTGGTGGTGGGGGGGGGGGGGGGGGGGGGTAATTTTTATTCAGGAACCCATCTTCTCTGCATAATACTGGGAAAATATTAAAAGTTTGCCTCATCAGTAACTTTTATTAAAATAACATTTCCCAGCTGATTAAAAGTTTTCGTCCAAATCATCGCAACACACATTACAAAACTTAATCAAGCTAAGAGCATTAGTTTGGCATTAATGGTAAGCTGTCCAAATTTTTAAAACAAAATCCTCTCAAGCAATGTGATTTTATTGTTGCCATTTTCTTATAAAGGCATTTTACTATGATTTTATCAAAATCGTATAATTTGCATAATTTAATATTCCTAATTTTAAATTCATTTAATTTAAATTGTAAACATGATTTCTTGCTTAGAAAAAGAAATTTAATAAAATTAATATTATAAACTAGCGAGATTTCCCCACTACGCTGTTCGATTTTTCCAAACAAACCTCGAATATACTAAAAGGTCTTAATTAAAAAAAAAAATATCCTTTCAAATGAACCCCTGGTTCGGGTAATCGCTGCCTCAGGCAGCATATATCGAAGGTCCTCCACACATGCATTTGCTACAAAATGATCTCGCACAATACAGATGCAACATTGGGTTGTTGTGCTAGCTAGTATATTTTTAAAACAAGTTAAAAAAAAAATATATTTTTAAAAATATTTTACAAGTTTTCTATGATCATTACTTTTGTAAGTGCTACTTCCACAAAGTAATATTTGACTTTTAATCATAAAAGCTTTTGCGATTAAATACCATAGTAGTAGCTATAGTTTAAAAATAGAAAAAAATATTATTCAAAAACTTTATTAATTAAACTCCCTTTTTACTTTCTTCTATCTTCAATAGAAGAAAGTATTGTAATCGAAATTTTTTTCGACTTCCGGTTTTCGACGGATTTACACGTTTTAGGGGTCAGAGATCCCAAAAAACATGTTTATAGAAAATGTGTGTCCGTCCGTCCGTCCGTCTGTCTGTCGCCATTCTACCATCAAAAAGTGTATGAAGTTATGCATAGAATTGAACCAAAGTTTTATTTTAAGTTTTTGGCTATGGCAAGCAGATCCTCCCTGAATTTGGAAAAAATCGCCGGTAGGGGGCGCTATAATATCAATTCTTGTGCGATTTTGAATATTGTACCATCTAAAAGTGTGTGAAGTTATGCATCGAATTGAACCAAATTTTTATATTAAGTTTTCGGATATGGCAAGTAGGTCCTCCCTGCATTTGGGAAAAATTCGCCGGTAGGGGGCGCTGTAACAGCGATTTTGAATATTGTACCATCCAAAAGTGTATGAAGTTATGCATAGAATTGAACCAAATTTTTATATTAAGTTTTCGGATAAGGGAAGTAGGTCCTCCCTGAATTTGGAAAAAATTCGCCGGTAGGGGGCGCTGTAACAGCGATTTTGAATATTGTACCATCCAAAAGTGTATGAAGTTATGCATCGAATTGAACCAAATTTTTATTTTAAGTTTTAGGATATGGCAAGTAGGTCCTTCCTGCATTTGGAAAAAATTCGCCGGTAGGGGGCGCTGTAACAGCGATTTTTGTGCGATTTTGAATATTGTACCACCCAAAAGTGCATGAAGTTATGCATAGAATTGAACCAAATTTTTATTTTAAGTTTTCGGATATGGCAAGCAGATCCTCCCTGAATTTGGAAAAAATTCGCCGGTAGGGGGCGCTGTAATAGTGATTTTTGTGCGATTTTGAATATTGTACCATCCAAAAGTGTATGAAGTTATGCATAGAATTGAACCAAATTTTTACTTTAAGTTCTTGGCTATGGCAAGCAGGTCCTTCCTTAATTTGGAAAAAAATCGCCGGTAGTGGGCGCTGTAATAGCGATTTTTGTGTCATTTTGAATATTGTACCATCGAAAAGTGTATGAAGTTATGCATAGAATTGAACCAAATTTTTTGTGTTTGTTCTTGGTCATGGCACGAAGGTCCTCCCTGAATTTGGAAAAATTCCGCCTGAAGGGGGCGCTATAATTGCGATGTCTGTACCATTTTCATTATTGTACCATCGAAAAGTGTATGGAGTTATGTATATAATTGAACCAAATTTTTTGTGTATGTTTCTGGCTATGGCAAGCAAGTCATCCCTGAACTTAAATAATTCCCCCAGAAGGGGGCGCTATAATTGCGATCTCTGTGCATTTTCATTATTGTACAATCGAAAAGTGTATGAAGTTATGCATACAATTGAACCTAATTTTTTGTGCATGTTTTTGGCTTTGGACGACAGGTTCTCCTTGAATTTGGAAATATTGCACAGTAAAGGGGTTCTGTGATAGCAATTTTTGTATACTTTTCTTGATTTTTTGTAGTTCTGTTGTCCATCGGCGGCTCGTGCAAAGGCGGGAACTCGCTTCCTGCTAAGCCGGCTATTCGCAAACATCTGATAACAACAGAATAAGCAAAAACTATTAATTTTAGCAAATATCATGATATAGATTAACTTGTTTTTAGTTCGTTTAATTGACTGAAGCAGAAATTTAGGATGAAAATCAAAGTTGGTATAGTATTGAACTAATAATATTGAAATATTATCATGTGTAACTAGTTTTTGAAATATTAAGATGTATAAGATAGAAGAAAGTTTTGGGATTGGCACATCCAACTAGTTTCTTTATTGATTAAACTCAGTTACGGTAAATTTCCTGTTGTGTCATTTTAGGAAGTACCTCATATGAAGAAATCTTCGTGATGTAGTTATTGAAAGCTTTTAGCGGTACTTTGTTAGCCGGACGCAAATCTCGCCAGTAACATTTTTTTTTCGGCCAAAGATAGCTTTTATTTTTCACATGTGTAAATTAGAAATAATACATTGAAGATGAAATGAAGTGTTTTCGTTAATGATATTATTTCTTCTTCTTTTTTTTACTTTTTTGTGTTTTAAATTAAATGAGTGAATTATATGTGTTTTAAATGCATGTAATATAATAAGTATTTTAAACTAGATGATTGAAAGATTTATATTTTAAATGAATGGAATAAGAATGGTGACGATGGGAACAATATTTGGCAATTTATCACTTGCGGCCGGCTGACATAAAAATACCCTTTTAACTACAATGGAATAAATTTTTCGTAATAATGAAACATTAATTTGAAATTCAATAATTAAAATTGTCAAACTTACCTTGCATATGACTTTAAAAACTTTTGATATAATTCTAGTCATTTTATTTAGTCCTGTTTTTCTGACACTTTAAAGGAAAAAAATGAATTTCAGAATATTGTAGTAATCATTATAATATTAATAACTGATAAATCAATAATTATTGTAATAATTTCTAATGTAAGAAAAAAAAAAGGTGTTATTATTTTAACATAATTTTGTTATTCTGTTCATAGATGGCGACATTAAACTGTTGATCTTATTCCGTTCATTAGTTTTAGCAGCTACAAATAGGAAACACAAATAGGAAAAGTTATTTTATAACCCTCTTGTAGAATCGAAACGAAACAATAATTATTCAAAAAGTAAAAATGATATTTACCCTGCACCGTATGTTTTTTTCTGTTGGAAAAAAAATTATATGCTTTGAGTGGTGTAAAAAACTTTTTTTTAACTATTACTTCAATTTTTAAGCCTTGCCATTCGTTAGATATTAAGTCTCACAAAATGCTGTTTATCTATTCAAAGCAGTTTAACAGTACCAGTTATATTACAAAGCACACTCAAATTATAAAGGACCAGGTATGTACTAACCAGATACCTTTTTAAGTTTGTATTTATAAAAAAGAATAGAAATCTAATCTTATCTTTAACGCTTGATTCCCATTAATTATACTTTTTGTAAAACAAAATGAAATAAGTGGTATGCAAATTAAACTCACCATACTACATCCTTGTAGAGTGTTTTTGTCATCGATAGATACGGGTTTATGTTGTCTTCATATTGATTTAAATCTCCACCAATACACAAATGTTTAAACAAACGAAATATAAGTTCCTCTCTTTCTGCATCAAATACAGCGTAGTTATCAGATTCTTCGACGACGAGCAAGTTTCGAAGTTCGTCAGCCACAATTACTCCATCTATGTGTTCCTCAAAGCACTTCCGTATTGTACCATCTTCGAGTATTATATCGCATTCATAAATTTTATCAAAGAATTCCATGCTCAAAATTGTACAAGGCACTTCTTCTATTTCGATGGTCGTGGTTGTTTCGTGAAGTTCATCAAGTTCTAAAAAGGATGGACACATCAGAGACTGTAGAATTTCCCGAGATTGGAAAATGTTCTGAAAAAAGAAAATATTGCATCATTATTTTCGAGCTTTTCCAGCTCTCAAGAATAATAGTATAGAAATGGTACACTTGAAAGAGGGCCGAAATATTCTGCCATAACTCTGGCTAGACTGAAACAATCTGAACGAAACAACATATATGTACATCTTCAGCAGTGACGAAACTAGAAGGAGTCGGGGGGGGGGGGGTGAATGTTAAAAAAAGAAGGTATATGCTTGAGTATACACTATAGTTTTATTTGAGAAACGGAGCGTATGAAGCAACTTCTTAACAGAATCTAAAAGGTACACGGCGTATACCTCTGCGTATGCTTCACTACACATCTAAGGGGGATGGGGGGGGGGAAGGGGGTGCGGAAGCAGGTGGTGCTGCTATTAAGGGCGATAACATGAATAATTATTAAGAAAAGAGTCTTAGATTCGAAAGACTAAAATTTAAAACTAAAGAAACAAAGGAAATTTGAAATTCTCATGCGCAAATATTTAATTTTACTTTGATAACTAGGAAAGTTTACTTTCGTCAAATTAGAATCACAGAGTGAAAAGAGGAAATTTATTGAACAAGGGGCAAGTCGGCTGTTTATCCAACACTATAGTCGCTCACCACGCAGATAAGACTTGCCTTTCTCCAGACTACAGGGTTCGTTCGCATCAAAGGATTCAGGGAATTTTAGGTGTTTTAGTACCAGAAATTTTGTAAAGTATTGGTCTTATTGTATTAAATAAAATACTTATATTAAATAAGACAAATATTACTTTACGAAAATTCTGGTAAAAGGTCCTTAAAAGTCCTTGAAGCGTACAAACCCTGTACTAGGTTTTCCAGATTAGGCTTTATCTGCCCATTTGGATTACTTAACTTTTAAATTTGCGGATAATTTTTTCTAGTTGTGAATTGCAGTGATTTTGGGCTATTAAGTATTGCAGGGTTCGTTTTCTTCATAGTAGTTAAACCACACTCATGATTGTGAAAATTGCAACATCATGAAGGAATGACGGGATTGAGCTGAAAATTTCAGAGAATGCAAAGTATAGTGTGTTATGCAAATGATTCAAATTTCAGAGTCATCACGCATGCGTGGGTTGAGCAGCGCCCCCTGGACTGCTGCTGAAACCATATAAATAGAAAGCTGTAGCGAGACGCTGAGAATTGTCTATGGTTATTTGCTAACAGGTAAACGTTAGGTGAGACGTAACTATGCCTCTTCGACGAAAGAGGGTGGCATTTTAACAACTGATGGAGTTTGAAGGGTGAGAATCATTGACATTCGTGAAGAAGGATTTTCCTATCGTGCAATAGCAGCTCGTGTGCAGCGTAACAGTAGCAGAGTGTTGGGAGTTTGGGAGAAGTGGATCATCGAGGATAGGACAACTCGGAAATCTGAGAGTGGACCCCGAACGGTGACGTCAACGAGCGATGACAGACACGTAGTCCGTATGGCGTTGACGGACTGTGCAGCTTTATCTAGACAGTTGGCAGCACATTGGTCAACTGTTAGGCTGCACACAGACTCTTGTTTTGCCATCCTTTACAGTTTTCATGGAAATCTTTTGCTCAGGACTCTTCTGTGGTTTATTCACAAAAGGATGAGGGGAATCAACAATGGGTCTGGAGATAAGGAGCTCAACCCTACTTGAAGGAAAAATTCCTCTTTTGCAGGACATCAGTCCCTTTCCTTTTAAAGTCATTAAAAATCAAAAACACCGTGTGGCCACAAGAAACGATGTCGACACTGATAACAGTTAGAAGGATGGTCCGTTCGCAGCCTTACACGTGTATCACTGTCTGCATCGTCAATTTGTCGACGTCTGCTGCACCGTGGGCTGCGTTCAAGACCTCCTTTATACAGGATCTCCTGCCCGCAAAACCATCTACGCCTGCGGCTGCAATGTGCTCATGAACATAGAGACTGGAATGGCGGTGAACGCTACCTTCCGGAGTGCATTATCGAACGTTATGGTGGATGAACACTGGGAGTTATGATCCGAGATGCGATTGCGCATCATGGACGATCGCAGCTGCTACGAATTGTGGGTAATCTGAACAGCAATATGTACATCACTGAACTGTTGGAACCCGAAGTCGTTCTTTTCGGATATTGCCCGCCCACATGTTGCAAGGAATGTTTAAGACTTCTTGTCAGAGAACACATACACCTTCTTCCGTGGCCTGTGTATTCGTCGGATATGTCGTCCGTTGAACCTGTGGTTGATTTCATTGATCAGAGTCTCGCTCATTTTCCTCCTCCTATAGCTTCTATAGATGAACTTTGGGTACACATACAAAGAATAGGGAATGCTCTTCCCCAGGCAGACATTCAAAATCTGATTGATTCCATGCCACGTCATGTAGCAGCATTTATTGCAGCGAGTGGTGTGACATGTATGGAGTGGTTCGGAGACTTAATTTTTTTTTTCTTTTTTTTTTTTGCTTTGAAAATGTAATACAGTAGAAGATCTTTATAACGCAATTCTCCATATAACGCACAACTTCTCAGATGTAAACAATGATTTTTGCAGTTAAAAAGCACCTGCACTTTCACATTGTAAAATATTGCTACTCTCTAGAGGACTAAATTTGATAGATTAGTTCAAATTTATCTTCTAATTTAAGACCTTTTTACTGAAAAAAAATGCTATTATTACAATAAACATTTTTGAACATGCCTAATATAAAGGATGGTTGTGTCAGTTATATTTGGATCATGTTTATAAAGTAAATTTAACAATGTCTGACCTATATTATGCAAAATTTATAATTTGGATAACTCTTGGTAACAAGGAATGCAGTATAAAGATATTCTAATGTATTTTGATATGTTTCAGACATATGTAACCATGTTTACAAGGTGAATTTAATGATGTGATCCATATAATGCAAAATTCTATGTAACGCACAACCTTGCGTTTTTAGGTTTGCGTTATAAAGATCTTCTACTGTAATTTGTTTGTACCAATACCAGCCGTGTATGTATTAAATTTCATTTAATTCTGATGATTCCTTCATGGTGTTGCAATTTAACAAATCTTCTCTTATTCAATAAAATCTCTCTTCTTTCACAAAAAGTCACTTACTTCACAAATAATCGTTTATTCCACAGAACGTCATTTATTTCAAAACAATCTGCATTAATTTCAGGACCTGTCTACCGCGGCAAAAGAAGCTTTATGTCAAAAACGAAAAGTTTTATGGGTAACTTAACTATGATCAAGATTCAGGAACAACCTGAAAAGTTTGAAAGTTCGTGAAACTCATGATTTTCTCGCCCGTACATTATGTACCGGTGCAATTATTCGTCTTATTGCTGCTTTACTTTCATCTTTCTGCTACTAAACCTTTATGGATCGCTTTAAAAATCTTACCGCTCTGAGAAAATGCTCATACGGCACCACTGCCCATAAAACTGGATGGATATTAAAAAGATTCTCTAGATGTGCATATACAAAAAAGCATTGTCATGTTTTATATATTTTGCTCTCTACTTTAGTTTCTAAAATTGAGAACTATTGAAAATTTTCATGGAAAGTTTTCTATTACTAATGTTTGTTTTGAAAATGAAATATTATGTTATTAATCACAATCAATATATAGAATCAAAAAGAGATGTGTTGCAGCAAATTTAAACCGAGTAACGAAATTCTGAAACTGTTTAATGAATCAGTTAACGAAAAAGAATGTTTGTATATTATTACTATTTTAAATTTAAATATTGTAAATATTTCAACTAATAAATTATTGGTAAAACTATTTTAATAATGTAATAATTGCGCCATATCGGTGCATCGATTTGAAAATAATTTGTGTATATACATATATATATAATATAATATATACCGGGTGTCCTAAGAAGGACTGACTGATTTTAAAATTCAATAACTTGTAAACGGTGACCAGGGGCGTAGCCACAGATATTTTTTCGGGGGGGAGAATTCGAAAATTTCCCAACTTGAAACAAATTGCTCCAATTTTCGATTAAAATGATATGCACGGACGTGTGTAATAATTATTATGATAATTTTGCATAAAAAATTACTTTCGAAAGAAAAATTCTGAAACTGAAAACATAAAAACTCTAATTATGGGTTTGTTTACTAAAAAAATAAATACGCTTTTTACTTTCTTCTATCTTTACAAGAAGAAAGTATTGGATTCGTGAAAAAATTCGACTTCTGGTTTTAGACTGATTTATACGCTTTAGTAAGTCCTGATCGACTGTTTTTAGAAAACATCTGTCTGTCTATATGTGATACAAATTTTGTGGGTGCTCTAACACAAGAACTAATGCACGAAATTTAATAAAACTTTAGAGATTCACTTATACAGTCGAACCTCGTTAACGCGAACACTCAGGGGGAAACTTTTTTTGTTCGTATTAAAAGTAGTTCGTGTTATCGGAACTTAACTACATTACATACAACTGGACGAGGCAATCGGAAACAGTTTGTGTTAACGAGGTTTGACTGTACCTTGATAAAAATTGGTGCTGATTTGTTTTTGGTGTAAATCGTCCAACAGGTGGCACTGCTATGCGGCATTTTTCACGATTTACATGATTTTAGCGATAATTATATCTCAAAAACTATTGCACGGAATTTGATCAAACGTCATATTCTGTTAAACCTTGACATAATTTGATGCAGATTAGCTTTTTATGTATATCATATAGCAGGTGGCGCTGCTATGCAGCATTTTTGACGATTTTGCGATAGTTGTATCTCAAAAACTAATGCACGGAAATTAGTCAAACTTCATATTCCACATAACTTAAATAGATCCTTATTAGGCTTGGGTCTATACTGTCCAAAGTTATCGCTTTTGTGCACTTTGAGTAAGGAATTTTGGTTGCAGGCATCTAAGAGGCGGGTGCCAAAATTCAATGATTTGTTTGAAAAATGCTTGCTTATATCTCCTTTTTAAATGCACACAATTCAACAGATCTATACCTTTTAGAGTTTGTTATTATAGGCAAAGAATTGTCATTTAATTTTGGCACTGTGATTGCAAATTTTGAGGAATTAACATGTATGGAGAAGAAGAAAATTTTGGGATTGGCACATCCGACTAGTTTTCACTTAATATTAATTCTTGTGGCTTTCAAAGAAGCCCACCTGTTAATAACATCGCTTAGTTTAATAAAGTTCCCTATTTCACTTTCATATTTTAAAAGCATTAGGCTGTCAATTCTCTCATCCCTCACTGTAGCTCGCAATATATATTATTTAAATTTTTATTTGACAAAAGATTCTTTCATTAGATGCAACGCCATAAAGATAAGCTGCTGTGAATGTTAAGGTACGAGTACATAGTTTGACGGCGTGACCCAAATAGTCTTTGAATTTCACAGCATGAGTAAAATGTTTGTTAAGTGAGTTGGGATTTGGTTTATTTCTATTTGACTCTGCAAGTCATGTACATCCGGTTTCTCATATCCAGGGTAAAACATTATTAACTTTTCCCTTGCACAATTGTAATTTAAATATGGAATGCATTGCTGCAATATTCTCTTGATATAGGGAACATTGTCATTTAAGCCCATTACTAAATTACCGAAATTTTCTTGTATTTCTTATGATTCTTTACTGTAAAACTTATGTGTATCAATGTCCATTGCTTTGCTATTATTTTTATCTATTGCCTTCGATGAAACCGTTTTCCTACGGTGCTTTCGGAACTCAGCTTCTCCAGTCACATCCCAATATTCATAATTGTTTGTGAGCTTGTCTGTAAGGAAATCTTTATTTCTTCAAAATTTTATTCAAGTGCAACGTGTCAGTGTTACAGTGCATGTCGATTTTTTCTTCAGTTGATGGACTGCTTTCATGGTCATATTTCTGTTCCAAATTAAAATCGTCCATTTTTTACCTTTTTCATCCTCGAATGGATTTTTAGATGCTGCAAAATCTTGCATGAAAACTCTTTTCCTATTATGAAGGGTTTCTTCGTGCTAAGATTTATACTAACTTTTTAGAACAGTTTTAAACATAGAACACTGGACTTTTGGTTTAAAATTTTATAAACACATATAAATATAAACGAACAAGACTGATATATATTTCCGCACACAAATAAAAATAAAATGTGACAAATTTATCTAAACTAACGACTTCTTATATCCGTATTTGCTCATATAACGCTTTTTACTTGACAACGAAGGGTTAACTAATTTTTGCGGCAAAAAAATCACGAGAGTGAGTAAAATATTGTCCAAAATTGGCAAAATTAGTCAAAAAAGTTGTGAAAACTCATCAAATCTTCTTGCCCATAGCTGTGTTTCAAGTAGGTTACTACATTCCTTTCTGTTGTGCTACAAGTGATCTCCAATTTTCAAAAGAAGCTGCAATCCCTTTATTAAAATAGCTGGATTCTCTTTTGGGAGGAGAAGGGGAGGAAAGGTGAAATTTTTGAGAAAGGAACAAAGTTTTGGAGGAAACAAAGGAACTGGTTAGTCAGTTATTGATGGACAGGAGTAGAGAAATTTAGGTCTGGTAGATGTACAATATTTTTGAAGAACTGAAAAATACAATGATAGATTGAGTGTGGCTGATTTCTTTTTGTATTTCTTTTGATAATTTAACTTGTTTACTGTTGCAGTACTCAAAATAATCACCAAAACAATAAAAATTTCGTAATTTTTTTACTATTACTTTAAAAAAAGAAAATGTCTCAAAAATCTAGAATTTCCCAACTCTAAGCTCAAATTTCCCAACTTCACATATATTGGGGGGGGGGGGGAGGCTCCCCCCCCATACCCCCCCATGGCGACGCCCCTGACGGTGACAGATATTTAAAAAATTCTTGCAGGAAGGTTATACATAAGGTCAAAAGTTTTATTACAGTGATTTTCGATTTTAGTTCGAATTACAAAATAGATGGCGCTGTAAGTAATAGTCGCTAAATACAGGCTCGATTTTTGGTCCTTTCTCTTGTTCCATGCGGAAAAAGGAGATGGAAATGTATTGAGTGGGCCACGAAGTACCAACAAGTGGGTAAGTGTGATCATACATCGCACAAAGGGTTTCGTTTAATATTCCTTTCAAAACACTTTCTTTCAAAACGTCCAGTACATTTATCGCCATGGAATACCTTCTAAATTTTGGCAAACACATCCTAAACTATGTTAAAGTTTCAAACATATTCGCCTTGTTATATTTCCTAATTTTGTTCGCCTCCCCCCCCCCCAAAAAAAAAAAATGCTACGATATATCACATGACGGGTATCTGCCAAATTTAGAAAAGTGCCCCCCTTGGGGGGGAGTGAGCAGATGGTCACCATGATTTTTGACGCGGCCTGGTTTTAAAAATTTATGTTATGTTTTATAAGCCATATTAAAGTTTCAAACAGATCGTCCAGTTATATTTCCTAATTTTGTTCGCGCACCTCCCTCAACCCCCCCCCCCCTCCACGAAATGCGACGCGCCCTTCTTCTTTATAATTTATTATCGTGTGTTATAAAGTATCTTAAATTTTAAAACAGATTGAATTGTTAGATTTCCTACTTTAAATGAAATCGCGGTCTGTTAATTCCACATTCCACCACCACGGAGCGCACTGTATTCTTAACAAAAGCGTATCTGAACGAAACTCCTTTACACAACCCATTAGTAGATATGTTACTCGAGGGGGTGGCGGTCTTCAGCAAGAATTTAAGATAATTGTTGAAATTACTATTCGGAAATAGTGGTAATTTAACTTTTGACATATTTATTTTTAATAAGTATAAGTAGCATGTATCTGAAAACTCCATCAAAAAACGCACCTGAAACGGTATGAAACAAAAAAGAAATATTTTGCCCCTCCCCCTCTCTCCACCTTCCCGAAATTTCACGCGCCATTTTTTATAAACTTTTTCTAATGTGTTATAAACTATCGTAAAATTTCAAACAGATCGCCTTGTTATATTTCCTAATTTTAACAAAAATGTTAGTTCCACATTCCACCACCACGGAGCGCACTCTATTCTTAACAAAACTGTATCGGAAGGAAACTCCGTTAAAAAACCTATAAGTAGATATGTTACTCGAGGTGGTGGCGGTCTTAATAAGAAATTAAGATATTTGCTGAAATTACTATTAGGAAATAGTGGTAACTAAACTTTAGAGAATTTTATATTAAATAAGTAGCATATATCTCAGGACTCCCTCAAAAAGTCACCTAAAGCGGTCAGAAACGCTAATTTTTTAAATAGAAATCTAGCGCCCCCCCCCTCCCCGGAATTTCGCGTGTCATTCTTTCTTACACTTTATCTTATGTGTTATAAAATATCTTAAAGTTTCAAACAGATCGACTTGTTAGACTTCCTAATTTCAACAAAATCGCGTTATGTTAGTTCCACATTCCACCACCAGGGAATGCACTCTATTCTTAACAAAAGCATATCTGAACGAAACTCCTTTACGCAATCTTTCCGTAGATAGATGGGTCGGGATGGTGGCGGTCTCAAACAAGAATTTAAAATATTTGCTGCGGTAACAAACGCTAAGATTTTAAAAATAATTCTAGTTTAACAAAAATGTTAGTTCCACATTCCACCACCAGGGAGCGCACTCTATTCTTAACAAAACTGTTTCGGAAGGAAACTCCGTTAAACAACCTATAAGTAGATATGTTACTCGAGGTGGTGGCGGTCTGAATAAGAAATTAAGATATTTGCTGAAATTGCTATTAGGAAATAGTGGTAACTAAACTTTAGACAATTTTATATTAAATAAGCAGCATATATCTCAGGACTCCCTCAAAAAGTCACCTAAAGCAGTCAGAAACGCTAATTTTTTAAATGGAAATCTAGCGCCCCCCCCCACCCCCTACCCCGGAATTTCGCGTGTCATTCTTTCTTACACTTTATCTTATGTGTTATAAAATATCTTAAAGTTTCAAACAGATCGACTTGTTAGACTTCCTAATTTTAACAAAATCGCGTTATGTTAGTTCCACATTCCACCACCAGGGAATGCACTCTATTCTTAACAAAAGCATATCTGAACGAAACTCCTTTACGCAATCTTTCCGTAGATAGATGGGTCGGGATGGTGGCGGTCTCAAACAAGAATTTAAAATATTTGCTGCGGTAACAAACGCTAAGATTTTAAAAATAATTCCAGTTTAACAAAAATGTTAGTTCCACATTCCACCACCAGGGAGCGCACTCTATTCTTAACAAAACTGTTTCGGAAGGAAACTCCGTTAAACAACCTATAAGTAGATATGTTACTCGAGGTGGTGGCGGTCTGAATAAGAAATTAAGATATTTGCTGAAATTGCTATTAGGAAATAGTGGTAACTAAACTTTAGACAATTTTATATTAAATAAGCAGCATATATCTCAGGACTCCTCAAAAAGTCACCTAAAGCGGTCAGAAACGCTAATTTTTTAAATGGAAATCTAGCGCCCCTCCCCCACCCCCTACCCCGGAATTTCGCGTGTCATTCTTTCTTACACTTTATCTTATGTGTTATAAAATATCTTAAAGTTTCAAACAGATCGACTTGTTAGACTTCCTAATTTTAACAAAATCGCGTTATGTTAGTTCCACATTCCACCACCAGGGAATGCACTCTATTCTTAACAAAAGCATATCTGAACGAAACTCCTTTACGCAATCTTTCCGTAGATAGATGGGTCGGGATGGTGGCGGTCTTAAACAAGAATTTAAAATATTTGCTGCGGTAACAAACGCTAAGATTTTAAAAATAATTCTAGTTTAACAAAAATGTTAGTTCCACATTCCACCACCACGGAGCGCACTCTATTCTTAACAAAACTGTATCGGAAAGAAACTCCGTTAAACAACCTATAAGTAGATATGTTACTCGAGGTGGTGGCGGTCTTAATAAGAAATTAAGATATTTGCTGAAATTACTATTAGGAAATAGTGGTAACTAAACTTTAGACAATTTTATATTAAATAAGTAGCATATATCTCAGGACTCCCTCAAAAAGTCACCTAAAGCGGTCAGAAACGCTAATTTTTTAAATAGAAATCTAGCGCCCCCCCCCCCCCTCCCCGGAATTTCGCGTGTCATTCTTTCTTACACTTTATCTTATGTGTTATAAAATATCTTAAAGTTTCAAACAGATCGACTTGTTAGACTTCCTAATTTCAACAAAATCGCGTTATGTTAGTTCCACATTCCACCACCAGGGAATGCACTCTATTCTTAACAAAAGCATATCTGAACGAAACTCCTTTACGCAATCTTTCCGTAGATAGATGGGTCGGGATGGTGGCGGTCTCAAACAAGAATTTAAAATATTTGCTGCGGTAACAAACGCTAAGATTTTAAAAATAATTCTAGTTTAACAAAAATGTTAGTTCCACATTCCAACACCAGGGAGCGCACTCTATTCTTAACAAAACTGTTTCGGAAGGAAACTCCGTTAAACAACCTATAAGTAGATATGTTACTCGAGGTGGTGGCGGTCTGAATAAGAAATTAAGATATTTGCTGAAATTGCTATTAGGAAATAGTGGTAACTAAACTTTAGACAATTTTATATTAAATAAGCAGCATATACCTCAGGACTCCCTCAAAAAGTCACCTAAAGCGGTCAGAAACGCTAATTTTTTAAATGGAAATCTAGCGCCCCCCACCCCCTACCCCGGAATTTCGCGTGTCATTCTTTCTTACACTTTATCTTATGTGTTATAAAATATCTTAAAGTTTCAAACAGATCGACTTGTTAGACTTCCTAATTTTAACAAAATCGCGTTATGTTAGTTCCACATTCCACCACCAGGGAATGCACTCTATTCTTAACAAAAGCATATCTGAACGAAACTCCTTTACGCAATCTTTCCGTAGATAGATGGGTCGGGATGGTGGCGGTCTCAAACAAGAATTTAAAATATTTGCTGCGGTAACAAACGCTAAGATTTTAAAAATAATTCCAGTTTAACAAAAATGTTAGTTCCACATTCCACCACCAGGGAGCGCACTCTATTCTTAACAAAACTGTTTCGGAAGGAAACTCCGTTAAACAACCTATAAGTAGATATGTTACTCGAGGTGGTGGCGGTCTGAATAAGAAATTAAGATATTTGCTGAAATTGCTATTAGGAAATAGTGGTAACTAAACTTTAGACAATTTTATATTAAATAAGCAGCATATATCTCAGGACTCCTCAAAAAGTCACCTAAAGCGGTCAGAAACGCTATTTTTTTAAATGGAAATCTAGCGCCTCTCCCCCACCCCCTACCCCGGAATTTCGCGTGTCATTCTTTCTTACACTTTATCTTATGTGTTATAAAATATCTTAAAGTTTCAAACAGATCGACTTGTTAGACTTCCTAATTTTAACAAAATCGCGTTATGTTAGTTCCACATTCCACCACCAGGGAATGCACTCTATTCTTAACAAAAGCATATCTGAACGAAACTCCTTTACGCAATCTTTCCGTAGATAGATGGGTCGGGATGGTGGCGGTCTTAAACAAGAATTTAAAATATTTGCTGCGGTAACAAACGCTAAGATTTTAAAAATAATTCTAGTTTAACAAAAATGTTAGTTCCACATTCCACCACCACGGAGCGCACTCTATTCTTAACAAAACTGTATCGGAAAGAAACTCCGTTAAACAACCTATAAGTAGATATGTTACTCGAGGTGGTGGCGGTCTTAATAAGAAATTAAGATATTTGCTGAAATTACTATTAGGAAATAGTGGTAACTAAACTTTAGACAATTTTATATTAAATAAGCAGCATATATCTCAGGACTCCCTCAAAAAGTCACCTAAAGCGGTCAGAAACGCTAATTTTTTAAATGGAAATCTAGCGCCCCTCCCCCACCCCCTACCCCGGAATTTCGCGTGTCATTCTTTCTTACACTTTATCTTATGTGTTATAAAATATCTTAAAGTTTCAAACAGATCGACTTGTTAGACTTCCTAATTTCAACAAAATCGCGTTATGTTAGTTCCACATTCCACCACCAGGGAATGCACTCTATTCTTAACAAAAGCATATCTGAACGAAACTCCTTTACGCAATCTTTCCGTAGATAGATGGGTCGGGATGGTGGCGGTCTCAAACAAGAATTTAAAATATTTGCTGCGGTAACAAACGCTAAGATTTTAAAAATAATTCTAGTTTAACAAAAATGTTAGTTCCACATTCCACCACCAGGGAGCGCACTCTATTCTTAACAAAACTGTTTCGGAAGGAAACTCCGTTAAACAACCTATAAGTAGATATGTTACTCGAGGTGGTGGCGGTCTGAATAAGAAATTAAGATATTTGCTGAAATTGCTATTAGGAAATAGTGGTAACTAAACTTTAGACAATTTTATATTAAATAAGCAGCATATACCTCAGGACTCCCTCAAAAAGTCACCTAAAGCGGTCAGAAACGCTAATTTTTTAAATGGAAATCTAGCGCCCCCCACCCCCTACCCCGGAATTTCGCGTGTCATTCTTTCTTACACTTTATCTTATGTGTTATAAAATATCTTAAAGTTTCAAACAGATCGACTTGTTAGACTTCCTAATTTTAACAAAATCGCGTTATGTTAGTTCCACATTCCACCACCAGGGAATGCACTCTATTCTTAACAAAAGCATATCTGAACGAAACTCCTTTACGCAATCTTTCCGTAGATAGATGGGTCGGGATGGTGGCGGTCTTAAACAAGAATTTAAAATATTTGCTGCGGTAACAAACGCTAAGATTTTAAAAATAATTCTAGTTTAACAAAAATGTTAGTTCCACATTCCACCACCACGGAGCGCACTCTATTCTTAACAAAACTGTATCGGAAAGAAACTCCGTTAAACAACCTATAAGTAGATATGTTACTCGAGGTGGTGGCGGTATTAATAAGAAATTAAGATATTTGCTGAAATTACTATTAGGAAATAGTGGTAACTAAACTTTAGACAATTTTATATTAAATAAGCAGCATATATCTCAGGACTCCCTCAAAAAGTCACCTAA
This sequence comes from Maratus speciosus, assembly GCA_963932465.1. Classification (NCBI taxonomy): domain Eukaryota; kingdom Metazoa; phylum Arthropoda; class Arachnida; order Araneae; family Salticidae; genus Maratus; species Maratus speciosus. Next base: position 42,619,914 of record OZ010792.1, read on the forward strand.
AGCGGTCAGAAACGCTAATTTTTTAAATGGAAATCTAGCGCCCCTCCCCCACCCCCTACCCCGGAATTTCGCGTGTCATTCTTTCTTACACTTTATCTTATGTGTTATAAAATATCTTAAAGTTTCAAACAGATCGACTTGTTAGACTTCCTAATTTTAACAAAATCGCGTTATGTTAGTTCCACATTCCACCACCAGGGAATGCACTCTATTCTTAACAAAAGCATATCTGAACGAAACTCCTTTACGCAATCTTTCCGTAGATAGATGGGTCGGGATGGTGGCGGTCTCAAACAAGAATTTAAAATATTTGCTGCGGTAACAAACGCTAAGATTTTAAAAATAATTCCAGTTTAACAAAAATGTTAGTTTCACATTCCACCACCAGGGAGCGCACTCTATTCTTAACAAAACTGTTTCCGAAGGAAACTCCGTTAAACAACCTATAAGTAGATATGTTACTCGAGGTGGTGGCGGTCTGAATAAGAAATTAAGATATTTGCTGAAATTGCTATTAGGAAATAGTGGTAACTAAACTTTAGACAATTTTATATTAAATAAGCAGCATATATCTCAGGACTCCTCAAAAAGTCACCTAAAGCGGTCAGAAACGCTAATTTTTTAAATGGAAATCTAGCGCCTCTCCCCCACCCCCTACCCCGGAATTTCGCGTGTCATTCTTTCTTACACTTTATCTTATGTGTTATAAAATATCTTAAAGTTTCAAACAGATCGACTTGTTAGACTTCCTAATTTTAACAAAATCGCGTTATGTTAGTTCCACATTCCACCACCAGGGAATGCACTCTATTCTTAACAAAAGCATATCTGAACGAAACTCCTTTACGCAATCTTTCCGTAGATAGATGGGTCGGGATGGTGGCGGTCTTAAACAAGAATTTAAAATATTTGCTGCGGTAACAAACGCTAAGATTTTAAAAATAATTCTAGTTTAACAAAAATGTTAGTTCCACATTCCACCACCACGGAGCGCACTCTATTCTTAACAAAACTGTATCGGAAAGAAACTCCGTTAAACAACCTATAAGTAGATATGTTACTCGAGGTGGTGGCGGTCTTAATAAGAAATTAAGATATTTGCTGAAATTACTATTAGGAAATAGTGGTAACTAAACTTTAGACAATTTTATATTAAATAAGCAGCATATATCTCAGGACTCCCTCAAAAAGTCACCTAAAGCGGTCAGAAACGCTAATTTTTTAAATGGAAATCTAGCGCCCCTCCCCCACCCCCTACCCCGGAATTTCGCGTGTCATTCTTTCTTACACTTTATCTTATGTGTTATAAAATATCTTAAAGTTTCAAACAGATCGACTTGTTAGACTTCCTAATTTTAACAAAATCGCGTTATGTTAGTTCCACATTCCACCACCAGGGAATGCACTCTATTCTTAACAAAAGCATATCTGAACGAAACTCCTTTACGCAATCTTTCCGTAGATAGATGGGTCGGGATGGTGGCGGTCTTAAACAAGAATTTAAAATGTTTGCTGCGGTAACAAACGCTAAGATTTTAAAAATAATTCTAGTTTAACAAAAATGTTAGTTCCACATTCCACCACCACGGAGCGCACTCTATTCTTAACAAAACTGTATCGGAAGGAAACTCCGTTAAACAACCTATAAGTAGATATGTTACTCGAGGTGGTGGCGGTCTGAATAAGAAATTAAGATATTTGCTGAAATTGCTATTAGGAAATAGTGGTAACTAAACTTTAGACAATTTTATATTAAATAAGCAGCATATACCTCAGGACTCCCTCAAAAAGTCACCTAAAGCGGTCAGAAACGCTAATTTTTTAAATAGAAATCTAGCGCCCCCCCCCCTCCCCGGAATTTCGCGTGTCATTCTTTCTTACACTTTATCTTATGTGTTATAAAATATCTTAAAGTTTCAAACAGATCGACTTGTTAGACTTCCTAATTTCAACAAAATCGCGTTATGTTAGTTCCACATTCCACCACCAGGGAATGCACTCTATTCTTAACAAAAGCATATCTGAACGAAACTCCTTTACGCAATCTTTCCGTAGATAGATGGGTCGGGATGGTGGCGGTCTCAAACAAGAATTTAAAATATTTGCTGCGGTAACAAACGCTAAGATTTTAAAAATAATTCTAGTTTAACAAAAATGTTAGTTCCACATTCCACCACCAGGGAGCGCACTCTATTCTTAACAAAACTGTTTCGGAAGGAAACTCCGTTAAACAACCTATAAGTAGATATGTTACTCGAGGTGGTGGCGGTCTGAATAAGAAATTAAGATATTTGGTTGAAATTGCTATTAGGAAATAGTGGTAACTAAACTTTAGACAATTTTATATTAAATAAGCAGCATATATCTCAGGACTCCCTCAAAAAGTCACCTAAAGCGGTCAGAAACGCTAATTTTTTAAATGGAAATCTAGCGCCCCCCCCCCCCACCCCCTACCCCGGAATTTCGCGTGTCATTCTTTCTTACACTTTATCTTATGTGTTATAAAATATCTTAAAGTTTCAAACAGATCGACTTGTTAGACTTCCTAATTTTAACAAAATCGCGTTATGTTAGTTCCACATTCCACCACCAGGGAATGCACTCTATTCTTAACAAAAGCATATCTGAACGAAACTCCTTTACGCAATCTTTCCGTAGATAGATGGGTCGGGATGGTGGCGGTCTCAAACAAGAATTTAAAATATTTGCTGCGGTAACAAACGCTAAGATTTTAAAAATAATTCCAGTTTAACAAAAATGTTAGTTCCACATTCCACCACCAGGGAGCGCACTCTATTCTTAACAAAACTGTTTCGGAAGGAAACTCCGTTAAACAACCTATAAGTAGATATGTTACTCGAGGTGGTGGCGGTCTGAATAAGAAATTAAGATATTTGCTGAAATTGCTATTAGGAAATAGTGGTAACTAAACTTTAGACAATTTTATATTAAAGAAGCAGCATATATCTCAGGACTCCCTCAAAAAGTCACCTAAAGCGGTCAGAAACGCTAATTTTTTAAATGGAAATCTAGCGCCCCTCCCCCACCCCCTACCCCGGAATTTCGCGTGTCATTCTTTCTTACACTTTATCTTATGTGTTATAAAATATCTTAAAGTTTCAAACAGATCGACTTGTTAGACTTCCTAATTTTAACAAAATCGCGTTATGTTAGTTCCACATTCCACCACCAGGGAATGCACTCTATTCTTAACAAAAGCATATCTGAACGAAACTCCTTTACGCAATCTTTCCGTAGATAGATGGGTCGGGATGGTGGCGGTCTTAAACAAGAATTTAAAATATTTGCTGCGGTAACAAACGCTAAGATTTTAAAAATAATTCTAGTTTAACAAAAATGTTAGTTCCACATTCCACCACCACGGAGCGCACTCTATTCTTAACAAAACTGTATCGGAAAGAAACTCCGTTAAACAACCTATAAGTAGATATGTTACTCGAGGTGGTGGCGGTCTTAATAAGAAATTAAGATATTTGCTGAAATTACTATTAGGAAATAGTGGTAACTAAACTTTAGACAATTTTATATTAAATAAGTAGCATATATCTCAGGACTCCCTCAAAAAGTCACCTAAAGCGGTCAGAAACGCTAATTTTTTAAATAGAAATCTAGCGCCCCCCCCCCCTTCCCCGGAATTTCGCGTGTCATTCTTTCTTACACTTTATCTTATGTGTTATAAAATATCTTAAAGTTTCAAACAGATCGACTTGTTAGACTTCCTAATTTCAACAAAATCGCGTTATGTTAGTTCCACATTCCACCACCAGGGAATGCACTCTATTCTTAACAAAAGCATATCTGAACGAAACTCCTTTACGCAATCTTTCCGTAGATAGATGGGTCGGGATGGTGGCGGTCTCAAACAAGAATTTAAAATATTTGCTGCGGTAACAAACGCTAAGATTTTAAAAATAATTCTAGTTTAACAAAAATGTTAGTTCCACATTCCACCACCAGGGAGCGCACTCTATTCTTAACAAAACTGTTTCGGAAGGAAACTCCGTTAAACAACCTATAAGTAGATATGTTACTCGAGGTGGTGGCGGTCTGAATAAGAAATTAAGATATTTGCTGAAATTGCTATTAGGAAATAGTGGTAACTAAACTTTAGACAATTTTATATTAAATAAGCAGCATATACCTCAGGACTCCCTCAAAAAGTCACCTAAAGCGGTCAGAAACGCTAATTTTTTAAATGGAAATCTAGCGCCCCCCACCCCCTACCCCGGAATTTCGCGTGTCATTCTTTCTTACACTTTATCTTATGTGTTATAAAATATCTTAAAGTTTCAAACAGATCGACTTGTTAGACTTCCTAATTTTAACAAAATCGCGTTATGTTAGTTCCACATTCCACCACCAGGGAATGCACTCTATTCTTAACAAAAGCATATCTGAACGAAACTCCTTTACGCAATCTTTCCGTAGATAGATGGGTCGGGATGGTGGCGGTCTCAAACAAGAATTTAAAATATTTGCTGCGGTAACAAACGCTAAGATTTTAAAAATAATTCCAGTTTAACAAAAATGTTAGTTCCACATTCCACCACCAGGGAGCGCACTCTATTCTTAACAAAACTGTTTCGGAAGGAAACTCCGTTAAACAACCTATAAGTAGATATGTTACTCGAGGTGGTGGCGGTCTGAATAAGAAATTAAGATATTTGCTGAAATTGCTATTAGGAAATAGTGGTAACTAAACTTTAGACAATTTTATATTAAATAAGCAGCATATATCTCAGGACTCCTCAAAAAGTCACCTAAAGCGGTCAGAAACGCTAATTTTTTAAATGGAAATCTAGCGCCCCTCCCCCACCCCCTACCCCGGAATTTCGCGTGTCATTCTTTCTTACACTTTATCTTATGTGTTATAAAATATCTTAAAGTTTCAAACAGATCGACTTGTTAGACTTCCTAATTTTAACAAAATCGCGTTATGTTAGTTCCACATTCCACCACCAGGGAATGCACTCTATTCTTAACAAAAGCATATCTGAACGAAACTCCTTTACGCAATCTTTCCGTAGATAGATGGGTCGGGATGGTGGCGGTCTTAAACAAGAATTTAAAATATTTGCTGCGGTAACAAACGCTAAGATTTTAAAAATAATTCTAGTTTAACAAAAATGTTAGTTCCACATTCCACCACCACGGAGCGCACTCTATTCTTAACAAAACTGTATCGGAAAGAAACTCCGTTAAACAACCTATAAGTAGATATGTTACTCGAGGTGGTGGCGGTCTTAATAAGAAATTAAGATATTTGCTGAAATTACTATTAGGAAATAGTGGTAACTAAACTTTAGACAATTTTATATTAAATAAGTAGCATATATCTCAGGACTCCCTCAAAAAGTCACCTAAAGCGGTCAGAAACGCTAATTTTTTAAATAGAAATCTAGCGTCCCCCCCCCCCCCCCTCCCCGGAATTTCGCGTGTCATTCTTTCTTACACTTTATCTTATGTGTTATAAAATATCTTAAAGTTTCAAACAGATCGACTTGTTAGATTTCCCAATTTTAACAAAATCGCGTTATGTTAGTTCCACATTCCACCACCAGGGAATGCACTCTATTCTTAACAAAAGCATATCTGAACGAAACTCCTTTACGCAACTTTCCGTAGATAGATGGGTCGGGATGGTGGCGGTCTTAAACAAGAATTTAAAATATTTGCTGCGGTAACAAACGCTAAGATTTTAAAAATAATTCTACTCCCCCCCCCCCCCCTCCTCGAAATATCACACTCCATTCTTTTTTACACTTTTTTCTATGTGTTATAAACTATCTTAAAGTTTCAAACAGACTGAGTGGCGGTCTTAACCAATAATTCAAAATATTTCCTGAAATTACTATTAGAAAATAGTGGTATGAAGTAAACTGTCTGATGATGAATGAGTTATACTTATCTCATATCGCTGTTCAAAAAGCCCAGGCAAATTATTAGATTTCCTAATTTAAGTTAATTCGTGGTTAAATAAGCGCGTCTCTTCATTTTAATCGACGCATTTGATAGGAATAAACCGATTAATTAAATAATAATTAATATTTCAGCTTGTAATTAAGATAGGACTTAGATATGGGTATCAATGAAATCAGCGAGAAATTTGACATCGGGAAGCCAAAAAATTTAATCAAAAAATTTAATATTTAAAAAGTTAAAATTTCGTATTAAAATATGCTATTATGGAAAACTGCAGCGTCGTCATGTCTACCTGCTTTCCCGCCGAATTGAAATCTTTTTATTTCTTTCCAATTAAAGAAATTAAATTTTTATCGATCGATTTTTAGTGGATATTTTAACTTATACAGATCGCAGAAATGTGAACTTTATACCAAATGAAAGTAGATTTTTTTCTGCGTCTGTCTATTCCATTTACAAATTTCTCGGACCAATATTTTCTGATATACGATTTCGCTTTAAAATCTCCACTTCATTTTTCGGCTTAATTTTTCTCCGTGGTAACCGTGCATTCGGCTGATTTTACTGGCAACCCTTAGGAGAAACACGGATGATTACGAGAAAGTCCGTTTGAATTTGCGTTAAAAAGGTGGATTGGTTAATTTTAGAAGTTAATTAGCCCGTAATTCGGTTAATTACAAACTTTTTCAAAATTTTATGATTTGTTGTTTGATGTGAGGTGTTCAGCTATAAGTACCCAAAATTTCAAGTCTCTAACATGTACAGTTTCTGAGAACGGGCTCTGTGACGGACAGACAGACAGACAGAGGAGCGAGACGAATAGGGTTTCGTGAGATGAACGAAACCCTAAAAATCGAGCCTGAATTTAGCGTCTATTTATCGCAGCGCCATCTATTGGTTGTAATTTGAACTAAAATCGAAAATCACTGTAAAAAAAACTTTTGACCTTATGCATAACCCTACTGCAATAATTTTTTAAATATCTGTCACCGTTTACAAGTTACTGAATTTTAAAATCAGTCAATCCTTTTTAGGACACCCGGTATATATATATAAATAAAATATAATATATGTATGTGTGTGTGTATATTAAGAACGGGATATGATATTTCTACTCGTATTACCCGGGGGGGGGGGGGGGGCGAGGAATAGCGCAATGGCCCCTCGTGCAATAGAATAAATTTTATGTTGCATTGTGCAGAACTTCAGAACTGAAACATAATCAGCATTTGTATTTTCTTTTATTTTTTTTCGGAATTAATTCTTTTAAATATTTAAAAAAAAATAATTATTCTATATTATGCGAAAATAGAATTAGTATGACTAGCTGAAGATTAATTAATTTTAATTACATTATATTAAATATCACATTAGCTGTATTTCGAAAGAGTTTCATTGGCCCCACTTTTTACCAGAGGAACTGTTTCTGGATGTTTAAAAATGAAAATATCTTACATTGTAGTTCAATCCAAAAATTAAATCAAATCAATCTTGGTTATTGATCAATTATATGTATATCAAAGAGGCTTAAATAATCAACCCTTTCTACGTGAATCAAAGTCTTTCTTAGTCCTATATCTGTTGCCTCAAACGAAAGAAGTTCTAGCAAGTTGGAATTCATTAAAATATGATTAATTTAACAAAAGTTCAACTATTAACAATTTTTAATTTTTGAATATTTATAGCGCGCACACACTCTTATGATGATGTAATGAAGTTTTTGGATTAAAAAAGTATTCGTAAAGTATTTTTTTAATTAATAGATACCTTTGATCTATTTTCTGTAATTTGTATATTTTATACTTATTTAAGTTACGATATTTAAAAGATATAATGTTTTAAATGTTATACACGCAATGTGCTATTATGTAAAACAATTTGTATACTTAAAAATATATTGCACAAATAGCGTGAATTTTTAAGCTACATTAACAAATATTTTACAAAAGTTTCCGTCTAAAAATATTTATGGGGATGGGGAAAGGGGGGCGCCAATCTACTATTTTTTCCGAGTGAAATGTAATCTAGTTTCGGCTCTACTCCTCAGCACATGGATCTCCGAATTGGAGTCCTGCACGCGCTCGGGTAGATTGTGTCCGACACAGGGCCGTAACCAGCGAGTCCAGTCGGAGGGGGCTCTGAATTGTTTTGGTGGGGCTAACATCTTTTAACAATCCATATCTTAAGCAAACTAAATATAGTAAAACTGATAAAATGGATCTGTCTATAAAGGAACCCGTCTAAAGTGTAATCTCTCTATAACGGAACTTTCTATAATGAAATTCTTAAATGGAAAACACTTCATGGTAATAGGAAAATGAATATAAAACAATTAGGGGCGGTGTACCTCTTAAGAAAACCTACCTAAAATAGAACTTTTCTCCATTCCGTGCAATTTAGTCTTAGGTCTTATTGTATTTAATGGGAAAAAAATAGATGGCATACGACATCTCATAAAAAAAATGAGTTTATTTAAATTTTAATAAGGAAAACTAATGGATTGTACACGGTATTCTATTCCCATTGCAATTTTGCATTATTAAGCATATTGCTTCTTTTGTCCCTTGGTGTCTTTGGAAAAAGGAACCCCCCCCCCCCTCTCCGCTCGCGTTTGTTCGTACAATGCATATATACACGCAATAATTTCTATGTGTACTTATATCTATAACTTTGTACCAATTTTGTGGAAAATAAAATTTTAAAAAAGTTAAAAAAATAACTTCTAAACAGGCCATCTGTAATATGCTAAAATGTGCACCACTACAATTGCCAGTCCTAAGCCTGGAAAAAGTGTGAAGAGAAGTTACCTGAAAAACACTGCCATAGCCGTTTTTTAAAGTTGTCCAATTATCCGGATTTTTCATTAACCGGATCGGCCCCGATTGGTCCGGATTATCAGCGCTATACTCTATTGAACACTGATTATATATATGCATATTTGAACCGCTGATTAATCAAATCAGTCTTTCTGTTGAATAAATTAGTGTAATTTATCATGCTAGCATTCTGACAGAAAAGTACATCTTTATTTACAAAAACACCGATTCATACAACAAACATAGAAATCTTCAACGACCCAGCATGACAATTTTTTTAAAGATGCATTTTGAAAAAATTGAGAAAAAGGAATCTGTTGGTATAGAGGTCTGCACGGGAATTTCCAGGCGCGGGCCCGGCCCGAACGAAAGCTATCTTGACCCGGCCCGTTCATATTTTCACAGTTCACGGACGTACAAAAATCAGTGAAAACAGACCCGGCCAGTGGAAAAATTAATTAAATCAGGCCCGACTCAATTTCTACAAAAAATTCAGATTTTTCTTAACATACAATTAAGATTCTTTTAAAGAATACTGCATAGATATTTATGGGATAATTTTACGGCGTATTTTAAATTTACGATGTGTTCGCAAGACAGAAAATACACAATAGCAACACTAATGATTTACTTAGAGTCTTACACGTTTCAACATTCAAATAAGGATTCATTAAAAAATTCATATTGTTTAGAATAAAAGAAAAACAGGAAGGTTAAAAACATGATAACTTTTGAGGCTATATTATAAAAAGTAGATTTGCGAAAATATTTCTGTTATTCCTTAAGGCTTTTCTCAAATCCAAAGAAGCTACTTTCTGACACATTTCTGAATTCATTTCTTTTCGAAAACGTCAATATACTTTTGAGAAAATACTGTCCAAGTTAGCGTTTTGAATTGAATTTCCGGAAACAATAGCACGGAAAAGGATAAAAACCTGCAGTCACGTGACAAGAATCTCTTATATCTCTATAAGTAATTTATTTATTAAAAATGGGAAACGCTATTCAATTCCAAATCCCTTCAATAGACAGACTTGTCAATTGTATGCCTTTACAGTTAAAAATGTGTCAGAAAGTTTTTCGTTTTTGAGCAGTGAATTTGAGAACCACCTTCAAGTATATTTCCAAAAATTCCGTTAACAGAAGTTCATTATCGCTATTAATATTTTTACAAAACACATTGCCTGCCCTAAACACCCTGAGAACAATTAAGTCCATTTCTGGCTATGCTGAAAAAAAAAATGCAAGCCTGATCTCGGTCCGGCACGAGTCTGCTGAAAGAATTTATCCCGGGCTCAAACGCCATGTAACTGTGCGATGCTGATCTCTATGCTGGAAAATGTTATATTTCGATATTGATGCTGGCAAACTAGTATCGGCTCGTAACGCACATTTATACTTATTCTCGTGAAACTCATATTCATTGAAAATTATTCATATTTTCTCGTCTGCATTTAAATGTTTATATCGGGCCGACAGACCCGCTTAATTTCTTTTATTGACCCAGTTCAGCCCGGCAGGCACGTTCAAATTTTGCTGGCCCGGCCCGTTTGAAACTTCGCCTTCATTTCGCCGTCCTGGCCTAGTACGGGCTTCTAGCCAAGCCCAGGCACGTGCAGATCTCTACTGTAGGATGCAGTTCTTTTCACATATTTTTTTCTGTAAATTGAAGATATTACATAGATTTAAATATCATATTCTGTTCAATTTTTTAATATATAGAAAAAAAGAACGAAAATTTGAGATTTTGCAAATGTTTTTGCGTTATGCATAGATGCCAACAACACTTATCCGGAGTCTATTATAAGACGAAAATATTTTCAACAGGAAATTTCATTTAATCAAAAATTTCAAATTTAAATCTAAAATGTACCTTATCGAAAAAAGACAAGATTCCTTATATATTTTTTCCAGTTTAAAACATGTTTGTTTTAGATCAGACTCCGGAATAATTAAGAGATGTTGGCATCTATGGTTATGTGTCCTATATTTATTAATTTGAATAATTCACAAACTTACTATTATCATTTAAAAAATATTTTAATATTTTAATTCCATACGTTTAATATTTTTAATTAATAGCTATTTGTAATTTTTTTAATTTTATTAATATTTTGGTTTCTGCTGAATTATTAGATCATTTTAAAATCACAATTGTTTGTATACGATTTAATTTAGTGATGATATTGTTTCTCTTTAAAACGAGCGTTACCTAACCTTATTTTATTAATAATATGATTTATAAAATTAACCATTTAACAATTCGCAATAATAATTAAATTTAAAATTCTGCATATGATTATATCATTTTAAATATGAATCAATTATTACAAATATATATATTAATTACATATTTTTTAAGCATAGCTGGACTTAATAATAAAAAAAGGGATTGTAATTTTAATATTATATTCAATACTTTTTTTTTCAAAGAAAACAACTTAGATTTAATTCATTTAAATAGAGATAACATTTTGCATACTTTTTACATGTGTTTCATGAAATTTGTTCAATCTCATTAAAAGGAAAAAAAAAAAAAAAAAAAAAGCACAAGGACATGAACGCCCTTTTCGAACAGTTTTCATTAAATGTAGGCGACTATTTATTATTATACGTTTCCCCCATTTCTAAAGATCTTTAAAAATATTCTTCGTTCACTCAATAACGAAAATTTTCCTGATGCAGTTAAGAAGTAATTTTCTTTCCCTTTGCCTAAAATTTTCAGCGTCTCAGATTCATGCGCCTAAGAATTGAATAGCATTTCCCATTATGTTATAAATGCCATGATTATAAATAACATGATTTATAGTCATTTGCTACTCGATAACTAGCATTTCGTAGTTAAATGCCAAGAAAATCAGCCTACAAAGTCAAATTTGCCGTCATTTTTTGACAGATTTTTTTTAATTTTCTGTATAGTTTGAATACTTGCAAATATCTTTATAAATAAAAGAAATTCGCGAATATGTCAGAAAGTAGCTGGTTTAGACTGGAAAACAGCCTTATAAAACACAGAACATAGTTTAATTCTTTGAGCTTTAATAATCATATCTGCAAATTTTATGCCTTTATCATTAAAATTATTTCGAAAATGTGTCAGAAAGTAGCGCATTTATGCTTGAAAATAGATTTAAATAAAACATACGCCAAAATAGTTGAAGATATTTTTGTCATAATCTTATAATAAACTTAACCTTAATCATGCTTTTTCACTTAATGTTTTTTATTGTTATATGACAAATAGAAAAGAAAAATGTTTAGAAAATTCATGGAACACAAGAAAAAAAGATTAGACGAAAGTTCAAAAAGCAAACAAAAAACTGTTCTACCCCTGCTTTCCTACTGCCTACACCCATAGCATGAAACAATTTTTGGCTTTCAAGCAATCATTTTTCTTATTCCATTTGTATAACATGACATTTTGTTATCTTTCTAATTTCCTTCAACAAACATTCTATAGTTAGTTTCCAAGTGATATTTCATCATTAACTAAATCTGCTATCAAATACATAATGTCAACAGGCAAATCATTAACATTTAGAAACACGTCTCTTTTGTGACTATGTTTTAGTGAAAACGTTTAACCATTGCTTAACTAATTATCTATTAACTTGAGCAGCATATGTCTGTTTCCATTCATCCCGTATACGATCATTGCTTTTAAAATGTCAAGATGTACGAAAACATGTGGTGGCTAGTTGGTGCATCTGGACTTAATTTTTTCGGGAGAAAGACATGTTCCTACCTAGAACGCGTTTTGAGTATTGTATCGTAAGCAAGATAATGTAAAACAACTAATCTAATAGGTTCTGAACGCAAAATGTTTGGCTTTTTCCATTGCATTCAAGCAGTTAAAAGATCTAAATGTTTTTCTTGCTAGTTTTTTTTTTCCTTTTAAGAAAGTTAAAACGTACATTTTGTTGAAAAAATAAAAAGTAGGGAAATCGTTAGAGGGGGCTCTAGAGGAAGCTAAAGGGGGCTAAGCCCCCATAGCCCCCATCTGGTTACGGGCCTGGTCCGACACTCTTCGACACGAAACCTATAAATATTTTAATGCAGGTATGGAAAAATGCCCTAAAATTAATTTGATCCTTTTGTGATTTAAAAGGAATAAATACATACATTCATATTAAAATATACAACGTGTCTAAAAAATAACTGAAACTCACTTTAATATTTTACCTTTTAAGGACATGCAGGCAACGTCGATTGCAAAGGTGTTCAAAATAAGGTAGAAATTAAGATTATGGATGAAATAATCCTGACATTAATTTTCAAAGAATCACCCTTTTAAATTTTTTATACGGTCCCCGAAACCTATAAGTTATGTATATATATACTAGCCGCCCTTGGCGACCAGTTTGGTCTGCTTTAAATCTATGCTAAGCATTGTATCATGTTACTTTTATTCATAATTTAATTTACTTGCTCAATCCTTCGCCAAATCGGAAGATTCTGATACAGAAATCATGAACTCGGTATTTTTATGTTAGCCGAGTGCAGATGATATATCGCCAAACATTGTACCCGACGTATTTTTTCTTATTTCATTAATTTCATTACTTTCACTCATTTTATTTAAAATACATAACTTTAATTTAAAACTGAAATGATTAAAATTTATTCTCAATTTTCTCAATCAGTATTTCTCAATTTTCACTTATCCTTCTATATATACAAAAAAAATCCCTGCCGGCTCGGGCCTACAGGCGGAGGTAGATTTCGAAGTTAAGTACTAAATTAACCAACAAAATTTAAATCAAGATTAGAGATAAACCCAGTTCCTCCACTAAGAATGAGCTCTAATGAGCTAAACATTTTGTGAAAATTCCAATATACACGAATACACACACGCATGCATATGTAATAGGTTTAAAAAATAGCTAAAGCAAATTCAGAGAACCTCAAAGTGATAAATAAGTTAATATTTCCATAGTCGGGTTTTTATCATGTTTTAATACGTTTCTTCAAACTCACATGACGTTACATATTCACCTGCTGAGGTCCATTTTATTTCCAATATGACGCAATATTTTGTTGTTGTTTTTTAATTCGTCAAACTATTTATTTCATTTTGAGTTTTCATGCGGAAATCTTGCTCTAGGAAACTTATGACGTAATATTCAATTTGTTTTCAATTCGTCAAACTATTTATTTTATTTAATTTTTCACGTGAAATTCTCGCAAAAGAAAAGCAATTGTTGTGGTGAGAATTTTATTGCCTTTTTTTTAATTGTTGGCAACTGCAATAAAGAAAAATATTTATTTTTTTCTGTTATTGTTGTGTAAGAGCTGATTTTATCGGAATCATGTTAAGATGGTATTCAAATTTTTGAACCCTCCCCATTTCCATTCCCTTGTTCCGATTTTACCCATTTTCAATCCCCGCCGAGACATTAGCCATCTCAAAGTTGTTGGCGAGTTTGAAGACGATCCGTGCATAATTGCGACTTTTATCGTGCGGACAAAATTTAGTACATACATACATACATATATATATATATATATATATATATATATATATATATAAACTTTTTAGGTGGGGGTGGTTTTGGGTTCCTGGGGTCCTATAATGAAAAGTTATGAAGGAATTTTTCAAAAGTCGCACCATGGTAACGACTGCAATAGGTAGTATTTCTTACGAAATCTACCTAAAAGTTTTGATTTGGAAATGGACCAATGAAAATCTGCGTAGATATTCCGGGTAGAACTCATCCAATTTAATTGCTTAAGCCAAGGCCTCCTTATCGAAATAACAGGCCTCGCAATCGCTAATTTTCCTTTGTCCGCTGTACACGTGGTTGGAAAGCACATGGTTTCCCGTGACTAGCGCCATCTAACGTGAGAAACAGAAATATTTTTTAATTTGTTTTCCATTTGTCTTTTACCATTTTCTTTACGATGTGCTTTGTAGTTTGCAAATGATAGTTGTTAATCTTAAAATTTTCATATGTTCTAGACATTTTATTTAAAAAATGAACTTATTTTACTGTTAAACAAAAAATGTTTACTGCTGTATTCCGTTATGTAAATAAATGATGATAATAATAATAATAATCAGGAAAGAAAATTATTTTACCATGAATTTCTCAGTGATATTAGTTATTGAAATAAATGGATAGCATCTAGATCCGGAAAATATAAAATATTTCATTTTCTCTTTTATATTTTCAAATATGTGATTTATTTTATTTCTGCTATTTCTTTTCTTTTCACAATTAATTTCACCTTATAGTATTAATTTAACATCGCTCCTTCAATTTGTTTCAATGCACAGTCTCATTTATTTATTTATTGGCCTATCATTTGTTTTATTTTTGAAGGTATGGGGGATCATTTCAGTTTAACATACTTTAGATGAAAGCTTCACTGTTTTTTCATATAAAGTTTGGGTACAGATGTCATATTCGCCCCATATTGGCGCGATTTCTTTCGGTTGCCAATTTGGCGAAAACATCAACAGCATAAACAACATAATCCGTGTTACCACATCAAGCAAAATAACGACACTTTGGCGCAAGTTAAGTACCTGTTGCCTATATGATATTGGCGACAGAAAAAAATCGCGCCAATATGGGGCGAATATGACATCTTTTCCAAAGTTTGTATGTATTAATCTATGGAATGTTTCATAATTGGCTCCACAGCCAATTGGCATATCTTGGCGGGCATAGTTTGGTGCGTAATTAATTTCTTTGTTTTAACTTACATATGTTATGTAAGTTTTACTAAAATTTATCAAAGTATTTTAGGAAAGTTAAAACACGCATAGATACACAAAAAAAAACAGACTGAAGTCATAAACACTTAAAAAATTGGAAAAATAAAGTTTAATAATCACTTAAATTTATGCATGTCCCTCAACTTTCCGCAAATACCGTATTCTTGTCATGCTACGATTTTGGTGTTTGTAAATCTTAATTTGAGTATTCTTCCTTAATCAGACCTAGAGCCAATTGGCGTAAGTGTAGTTTGGCGCAAAATTAATTTTATTTTTAAACCGTATACTTGATACCACATTATTCCAGCATCGCGTTTTTGCAGTCAACTTTGACTGTGGAACAGATTAGAGAACATTAGCTAATACTACATTATATAATAATAAATCTGTATTTTTCAAGTATAGGGGCCTTGGCGAGAGAAGAAAATTTGGCAACGTAATTTCTGGAAGCATATTCACTGTTTCACATAAAGAAGCAATATTTTCCAATATTTGTACATTTTATTTAATATAAAAAAGGCATTTATCTATTTTATATACAAATATAAACAAATCGTATATAAAAAACAATAATAATATCTAGAAACTAAATTTATACATGTAAATTCGGCACAGATATCATATTGGCGCGATTTTTTTCTGGCGCCAATGTCATATACGCACCGGATACTTAACTGGCACAAAAGTGTCGTTATTTTGCTTGATATGGTTATCCGGATATAGATGATATGGTAACGAGGTTTTCGCAAAATTGGCGTCGGAAAAAAATCACGATTATATGACATCTGTGCCGTAAATTCTTATAAAACAAGCTGATAGTTCATAAGTTTTGTTTTCATAACTGTTTATATCAATCGGCAACAAATCGCTCTTTCCGAAGCCCAAATTGTGCCCAGATTAAAAAAAAAAATAACCCGCAAAGTCCTATATACTGAAAATGGTACTTGTTAGTTATCCCGTCGACCAAATTACTGTCGCCAAATTGTAAGATTAAATGCCAATAATGGTTTGCCATAAAATAATTAATTTTAAGATTAAATGCCAATAAAACCAATATTTCGACGTTTTACGACGTATTTGTATTTTTATTAATGTTATACTAATTTATTTGTTTTTTCGTTATTTAAAATAAACAAGAGGAATATATACTTCAAATTTATATTAGAAAAATACTGGTGCGAACAGAATATAACAAGTTGGAAATTGCTCGTCAAACGGGGCAAATGAGGTGCGTTCGTACTATAAATAGTTTTATAATTATTTTTTGCACCCCATATTGTACTGAATGTATAATTTTTTGCACTTCATAAAGCGCATAGTCTGATACATCATTAAAATGCACTTCCAATATTTTTTTCCCATTCCCCGTAATGTAACGGAACACTTTTGACTGTCCCTGTAATTAAACTATACATCCGATTTTCCTAAAATTTGAAATAGCTCAACAAAATTTTGCAACAATTATATCTTTAAAATTTCAGACCAATCTCGAAGGCTGTAATATCATTAAAATGCACTTGAAATAATTTTTCCCATTGGCCGTAATGTAAAGAAAAACTTTTGACTGTCCCTGTAATTAAACTATACATCCGATTTTCCTAAAATTTGAAAGGGCTCGACAAAATTTTGCAGCAGTTATATCTTTAAAATTTCAGATCATTCGGAAGGCTCTAATATCATTAAAATCCACTTGCAATAATTTTTCCCATTGGCCGTAATGTAAAGAAAAACTTTTGACTGTCTCTGTAATTAAACTATACATCGATTTTTCTAAAATTTGAAAGGGCTCGACAAAATTTTGCAACAGTTATATCTTTAAAATTTCAGATCATTCGGAAGGCTCTCATATCATTAAAATGCACTTGCAATAATTTTTCCCATTGGTCGTAATGTAAAGAAAAACTTTTGACTGTCCCTGTAATTAAACTATACATCCGATTTTCCTAAAATTTGAAAGGGCTCGACAAAATTTTGCAACAGTTATATCTTTAAAATTTCAGATCATTCGGAAGGCTCCAATATCATTAAAATGCACTTGCAATAATTTTTCCCATTGGCCGTAATGTAAGGAAAAACTTTTGACTGTCCCTGTAATTAAACTATACATCCAATTTTCCTAAAATTTGAAAGGGCTCGACAAAATTTTGCAACAGTTATATCTTCAAAATTTCAGATCATTCGGAAGGCTCTAATATCATTAAAATGCACTTGCAATAATTTTTCCCATTGGCCGTAATGTAAAGAAAAACTTTTGACTGTCCCTGTAATTAAACTATACATCCGATTTTCATAAAATTTGAAATGGCTCGACAAAATTTTGCAACAATCATATATTTGAAATTTCAGACCATTCGGTTGGGTAGTTTTTGCTCTGTTACATGCGGACAGACGGACGGACGGACAGACGGACGGACAGACGGACGGACAGACGGACGGACGGACTGAACGACGACTATAGGTGCTACGTATTTATATAATTACGAACGCACCTAAAAATTGTGTCAATTTGTAGAACTTGGCGAGTAGTTTGGCGATTTATATAATTTGGCGAAATTGGTCGACGGGATAACTAACAAGTACCCTGAAAAAATATCAATAAATCTTATATTTAAATCTTCATTTTTGATATGTTTCATTTTTTAAAGCCAGAACATAATTGTGCGAAATATTTTTTTACGCCTTTATTTTACTGGAATTCGAAAAATATTTTAATACAATTTTGCCAATAACACAACATTTTCAATTTTTTACTATGCATTTGTTTATGGAGTATTAACAGGAGTATACACCAGGTGGCGTAACTTACGGGACAAAGTCAGCTAATAAGTTGGCAATTATCGGGGACATTTTCACCCATAGACTTTCTCCGGATTGTCAAGTCTGTTTTATAAGGGAGTCTTGGCTTAAGCATGGCCATAGCCTACTATGATATATAACGGCCCGCGCATTTCGCCGAAAAAGTGAAGTCGGATCCAACTTCAAACCCTGAACCAAAACTTCACAACGTGCTCTTTGTTTACATTAATACCCAGATAGAAGCTTGTTTCTCATCGTCGAGGTTTCAGAATCATTGATCGTATTTTCATGTAATAAATTAAATATTTATATTCTTCAATTTCCTTCGATTTTAAAGGCTATTTTACACAAATTGTAGCATTTTAGTGTTACACATACTTTTAAGATTAGCTAAATTATTTATTGTTTACCTTGATCGTTTGGTTCATTCATGAAAAATGCCGGTTCTGTTATTCTTTTTTTAATGTCCCGTATTTATATAAAAATAGCTTGGTTTCATGTACACGTTTTAAAATTAAAATTTGATTTTTATCAAACTACAGTTCTCATAACTGACTTGAAGCAGCTATTTTTGATTAATTTACTGTTACCGGTAAAATATTTGTTTTTAATATCGCCCGAACCAAGAAGAAGAAGAAAAAAAAGGCCGATCTTCCTTAAACATTAAGTATTCTTATTTTTAATCAGAGAAAGAAATGGTGATCACGGATTTAAATATCTTTGCAATATTCTATGTTATCCAAGAAATTTTGATTAAATCATGAAAGGCTATTTGCTACTTAGTAAATTACATTTATTAATTATTACAAGGAATTTTATGAGTATTTTAATATATTAAAAAAAAAATTCCACCAGTTTTATTGTTTCAGCAGTGAAAATAGTAAATAAATGGTACTTAGTTATCCCGTCGACCAAAAATCTATCGCCAAACTATAAGATTAAATGCCAATAATGCTTGATTGTAAATGTCACATTCACTTGACTGTAAGCAAGTTACACGTGTTTATGTCATCAAGTGATTTTTATTTCGACGTTTTATTTGTATATTTATTAATGTTATACTAATTTATTTGTTCTTTCGTTATTTAAAATAAAAATTATGTCAATTTGTATAATTTGTCGAGTGTTTTAGCGATTTATATAATTTGGCGTAATTGGTCGACGGGATAACTAAGTGGTACCAAATAAATTTGTGACATTGATGTTTTAGACTAAGCATGTGTTTTTTTATTTATATATTTTTATGTGTGTTGGTTTAACAGTTTTAAAGAGAAACACATTATATTAGTCACTTAAATAAATAGAACTTTACATTTACATTGATATGGACAGTTTATAATAACCCTTAACAGCTGTATTCGAATTAGCTGTCATTTCTAAGCTTGATTGGAATTAGACCGGGAGCCGGCAGCACAGACAATCACCTCATCGAGTTCATGGATGAAATTCTACGATTAGTTAAATCTTAATTCGCATATTAAAATGCAATCGGTCTGCCAAGTCATATCTTGGTGGAAAGCACCGGAAAACCCGATTTTAGCGGTTGACTCGTAAGTTTACCATTGTGTTTTCCTGCACCCAAATGTATGAAAACATGGAGGACTAGGAGCAGGAAACCACTGTGGTAAACCTATGAGTCAGCCGCTAAAATCGGGTTTTCAGGTGTTTTCCACCAAGATATGACTTGGCAGACCGATTGCGTTTTAATATGCGAATCAAAGTTTAACTAATCCTAGAATTTCATCCGTGAACTCGATGAGGTGATTGAATGTGCTGACGGCTCCCGGTCTAAATGTCAGTAGAATTGTAAACGTAACCATGGCGACATCGACATGACGTAATTTTGGTGTTTGTTTACATATCTACCTTTCCAAGGTTGTTTCAGTTACGGTCAGAGTCAAATTTCAATTTTGGGCAGGGTATCAGAGTCCTCTGGCGAGCGACTTCATACATTAAACGCAAATCAGTCTGCCTGTAGTAGTTATCTAAGTATGCCTTGAGCATGGCCTTTCTTCGTTAATATTAAAAAAACTGTCGTATACAAAAATATGTAAATCGGTGGTATTATAAAGAAATATTTAATAAACACGCTGATGCAGACAGTTTTCAAATCGAAGATTTACTTTCAGAGATATTTAATGCTAAATTTGGACAAAATCGTTCCATTAAAAAAGTTTTATTGGAACAATAACTATACATGAGAATTTAATCATTTTTAGATCATTTTATAGGTTTGAAGTTCCCGGTGTGCAGATTGCATTTATTTTTTTTTTTATTTGACTATTTTTTGAGGTTTTATTCCTATTTTAAATTCAAATTTTCAGTATTTCGAGAGATATTTTTTTACAAATTTAAAAAATGTTATTAATTTAAACTGTTGCCAACTTTATAAACAGCGCAAACAATAATGTTTACTTCAAATTAAAAATTTATTTACACGGTACTATTGTAAACAGAATTTTTTTTTTTTTAATTAGAATTAAATGATTACATGTTAAAAGCAGGAAAATTGCGTCATAAGAACCATATTTACACTGGAATTTTAAAAGAGAAACAAAATGTTAAAATAAAAAAATCATTACTATGCGTTAAAACTTGTAAATGGAGGAAATTACGTCATATTTAAAATGGCCAAAAAATATGGCAAAACAATTTAAATTAAAAAAGTCCTTCCGGCCAGTGCCGGGAGGAAGAGGTAGCTTTCATTTTCCTTATTTTAAAAAGCCAACTCATATTATTCAAACACACGAAGCTCAATTTAGTGGAAACCGAATATAGGATATTCAATACTAATTTTTATCAATACTAAATCATTATGAATGAGAATTTCGCGAAATTATCAGCTTTATCCAAGCTGCTTTTATTTACAGTAAGTTATATTTGGCTGCCAAATTCGGCGATTTCTTAAAGTTCCTGCTATTTTAAGACAACATGGTGGATGAGAATAACCAGTGAACTTGGTCGAGACCTTAGTAATTGCTGTGCACATGCTCACTCACATCGGAATCGGTTGACATATACGAGTGCTGTCGCAGGCAAAAAATAAGATTTTTCAAAATGTCACCCGCATTAGAAATTGAAACTGCTATATCTGAGCCATTTTTTAAGATAAAGACAAACAAAAATGCTCGTGAATGCTTATAACAAGGTCAAATACTTAAGAAAGAAACCTTTTTCAATTTCTAATTTTTTTGCACCTCACTTTAAATATAATTTTATTCAATTTAATGGCCGCCATTTTGAAACAAGATGGCTGATGAAGCTGGCCAGCGAACTTGGTTGAGATATTGATGTATACTATCCACATACCTTCTTCCATCGAAATAGGCGAATACGTGTGTTATCGCGTGACAAATACAAGATCGTTTCAAAGTGTTAGCCATGCTAGAAATTTAAAGTGCTATAATTCAACTATTTTTTAAGATATAAACAAAAGAAGAAATTTTCAGAAACAAAAACTGCTCCAGAATCTTTGTATCAAGGCCAAACACAAAAAAAAATTTTTTTTCATTTTCCAATTTTTTAATACTTCATTTTAAATTTTAAATTACTTTTTTTTAAAATGGCAACCCTTTTGAAACAAGATGGCAAATGAAGCTGGCCAACGAACTCGGTCGAGACATTGGTATGTACTATGTACAGACCAAGTTACATCCAAATTGGTTCATAAATACACCTGTTATCGCGTGACAAAAATCAGGTCGTTTTAAAATGTCAGCCACAATAGAAATTCAAAATGCTATAACTCAGCCATTTTTTAAGATATAGACGAAACAAAAACTGCTCCCGAATCTTTTTATCAAGCTCAAACACATCAGAAAAAAAATATTTTTTCAATTTTCAATTTTTTGGTACCACATTTCAAATTTAAATTTTTCTTAAAAATTTAAATGGCCGTCATTTTTAAACAAGATGGCGGATGATGCTGGCCAACGAACTCGGTCGAGACATTGGTATGTACTATGTATAAACGAAGTTACATCCAAATCGGTTCATACATACGCCTTTTATCGCGTGACAAAATTCAGGACGTTTCTAAATGTCAGCCACGCTAGAAATTCAAAATGCTATAACTCAGCCATTTTTTAAAATATAGACGAAACAAAAACTGCTCCGGAGTCTTTGTATAAAGGTCAAATACATAAGAAAAAAATATTTTTCCATTTTCAATTTTTTGGTACCACATTTCAAATTTTAAATTTTTAAACAAATTTTAAATGGCCGCCATTTTGAAACAAAATGGCGGATGAAGCTGGCCAACGAACTCGGTCGAGACATTGGTGTGTACAATGTACACACCGAATTACATCCAAATCGGTTCATAAATACGAGAGTTACAGTGTGACATAGGTCAGATATATACATATATATATAGGGGAGATGGGGGCACATGTGAACAGTTCGCATAAATATAGCTTTTTCTCATAATTGGATTAATTCTTATAAATAAAACCTAGTCAGTATAGTAAACAGAACATTCTTTTACACATGGTATTTTTTTTTAAATCACCTGTATAGTTTTTCTTACATTTTTTAATAGTTTTATAAATTCAAATAATTGTTCACATGTGCCCCATCAGCGGGGTAGTTGTGAACACTCGTGAGGCACATGTGAACACAAGGAAAAAATATCTTTGACATGCTTTTTGTCCTGTTATTAATTTGTTATCATAACCATTACTTATATTATCAGTTAAATTCACCAAAAAGAAACAAAATTTTTTTTTTCTAGTTTATGAGTGATATAACAAAAGATTTTAAAATTAAACTAAATATATATAAAGCTGTTCTGACACCATACCCAAGAATTATATTAGTTATCAATTTGAAAATTTTACATTTTAAAAATGTTGCTGATATCCATCCCAATTCAAATTATACCATTCATAGCTGTTGTTTGAAAGATGGAAGTAAGCCATCACTGCAAGTTTGAGACAAATGAAAAGAAAAAAAAATTACAAAGTTGTTTGTCATAATACTCTTTGTATTAACAATGCATAAAAAAATATTGTTTTAAACCGTTTACTAAAGTAGTACATAACACGTATTGCATTTTAGGAAACATTTAATTTATTTAAATTATAATTGAACTCAAATGAGCTTCTTGCTCTTTGTGTACTTCCTGACAAATGTGGAAGTGGAAGTTTCAATACAATATCACTTTTTGGTATGACAGAAATGTTTACTATTTCAGGGAAATTATATGAATTGGATCTGAGATTCTTTCTTAGGAATTTAACATACATTTTATCATTATCAATTCTTTCTATTTGCCCAACAGAGAAAGTTTTTGATTTTTGTGAACTGTTCATATCTGCCCCAATTAGTCTGTTCACAAGTGCCCCGCATGGTTGCTAGAGTTAAATTGATAAATAATTAACATTTATCAATTTTAGGGAACAAAACAACTTTATCCAAAATATTTAGTAGTAGTCATAGTATATGATAAAACATTAAAATTCGAATAACTAACTAAATAAATAAACTTTATCACTTACCAAAGTTGAAACCGCCATTTTACATTTGACATCTACAAACAGTGTTTTGGCTACTGAAGACAAACAAAATGTCAAAAAGCTTCAAAATTTTTTTATCATATGTCTACACGTGCTGCCATCTTTGGTAATTTTTTTCAAATAAAAAAACTTATAATAACTATTCAAAAACTGCGATGTTCACATCTGCCCCCTGTTCACATGTGCCCCCATCTCCCCTATATATATATATATATATATATATATGGATATATATATATATATATATATATATCAATTTTGAACGGAGGGTGGTTTCGGGGTCTGGGGGTCATGATCGATGAAAATATACCAAAATTTTTTGAAATCGCTTTCCTCCGAACGGCTGCAATAGGTAGCTTTTTGTAATGAAAGCTACCTAAAATATATCTGCGCGAGACATTTACTTGATATTTTGAGATAATATTTTCAACTATTATCGTGAATTCGAAGACAGCGCAAATAATATTTCCTTCTAACAACAAAAGTATTTTCACGTGAATATTAATAAGAGAAATAAAACTTTGGCGTAAATTACGTCAGATTTAAAACGATACATTTAAAATGAATTATTTAAAATAACTATCTTATAGCGCTGTTAAAAAAATACCCGGAGACAATGACACTGTTTACTTAATTCATTTTACATTAGCTCATTTTCGAATGTTTAACTATTTTTCTTAATTAAATACGAAAACAGCCATTGTATCTTTTAACAGCAGCAGATATGGTCTTAAAAATCCCCAATCCAAGAAAAACGAATGGAAACCCGTTTACAGAGAGATCGCTACTGTTTTTTTTTTTTTTTTTTTTTTTTTTTTTTTTTTTTTTTTTAAATTTTAATTCAATATTTTTAAAGCCGATCAAATTAGAGTGCTTTTTGGATTTTGGTGTCCCTGAACGGGGGTTGGCGAGCGCCCTAGCCTCCCTAGTTTCTTTAAAAAAAAAAAAAAAAAAAAAAAAAAAAAAAAAAAAAATGAAAAGAAAAGAAAAGTAATAAATAATACTATAAACTATGACATTTAATTTCAAAATCAAAGCTTTGTTTTAATTTGTCTCGCGAAAAATTGTTTATGACAGTCGCATGCGATGGACTATTATAATACTGATGATATGATGGCGATGGAACAATATTTGGCGATTTATCACCTGCGCCCGGCTAACATTAAATTACCAAATTGGCTGTTTGGCATATAAAAAGTGAAGCGGTCAACCCGGAACTATTGATGACAGTCACGTGGCTTAGGCTATTATTATAGAGATTGAAAAATCCAAATTCATATAATTTAAAACACGAAAAAAACATCTAACAAACTGTAACTAAAACAATAATACAATAATTAACAAAACCAATATATATATATATATATATATATATATATATATATATTAAACAAAAACCTAATTTGCAGAACAAATTAAAAAAACAAAATTTATTTCCTAAATTGTTTAAGCCCGAGAAGGGGCAGATATTAAGATATTTCATTCAATTCGTTCTACATTTAATGTTAAATTTTTGTAACAAATAAGTTAAACCAATTGAAAATTAAAAAATAAAAATGAAATTCATACAATATAATGCTTTAAACCCCTATATACTTAGATTCCGTTCAAATGAAATCGAAATAAATCTCAGACTTTTTTTAAAGTTTTGTATTTTGCATGTATCTTATCATATTATGTACAATCGTCATAAACTTAATGCAAAATCTGTAGTACAAATATTTACAACTTAAAAATGGAAAAAGTCTAAGATTTATTTCAATTTCATTTGAACGGAATCTAAGTATATAGGTGTTTAAAGCATTATATTGTATGAATTTCATTTTTATTTTTTAATGTTCAATTGGTTTAACTTATTTGTTACAAAAATTTAACATTAAATGTAGAACGAATTGAATGAAATATCTTAATATATGCCCCTTCTCGGGCTTAAACAATTTAGGAAATAAATTTTGTTTTTTAATTTGTTCTGCAAATTAGGTTTTTGTTTAATATGTCAAGTTTTTTAATAACTACTGAATTCAGACAAACACATTTCAAAACAAGTTGGAAATTGCTCGTCAAACGTGGCAAATGAGGTGCGTTCGTACTAGAACTATTTTTATAATTATTTTTTGCACCCCATATTGTACTGAATGTATATTTTTTTGCGCTTCATAAGTGAATAGTCTGTAACATCATTAAAATGCACTTACAATAATTTTTTCCCCATTCCCCGTAATGTAACGGAAAACTTTTGACTGTCCCTGTAATTAAACTATACATTCGATTTTCATAAAATTTGAAATGGCTCGACAAAATTTTGTAGCAATTATATATTTAAAATTTCAGACCATTCGGAAGGCTGTAAAATCATTAAAATGCATTTGCAATAATTTTTTCCCGTTGGCCACAATGTAACGGAAAACTTTTGGGTGTCCCTGTAATTAAACTATACATCCGATTTTCATAAAATTGGAAATGGCTCAACAAAATTTTGCAGCAATTATATATTAAAAATTTCAGACCATTCGGAAGGCTGTAAAATCATTAAAATGCATTTGCTATAATTTTTTCCCATTGGCCGTAATGTAACGGAAAACTTTTGGGAGTCCCTGTTATTAAACTATACATCCGATTTTCATAAAATTGGAAATGGCTCGACAAAATTTTGCAGAAATTATATATTAAAAATTTCAGACCATTCGGAAGTCTGTAACATCATTAAAATTCACTTGCAATAATTTTTCCCATTGGCCGCAATGTAAAGAAAAACTTTTGACTGTCCCTGTAATTAAACTATACATCCGATTTTCATAAAATTGGAAATGGCTCGACAAAATTATGCAGCAATTATATATTAAAAATTTCAGATCATTCGGTCGGGTAGTTTTTGCTCTGTTATATGCGGACGGACAGACAGACGGACGGACAGACGGACGGACAGACAGACGGACTGAACGACGACTATAGGTGCTACGTATTTATATAATTACGAACGCACCTAATTAATGGAGGGTATCATCATCAGGCTTTGGTTTCTGCAATATCGCATCACAATTTGTGATGCAATTTACCTATGTATAATTCAAAATGTTTCACCAGTACAGTAATGCATGTTGTTGTAGTTTGGCCAAAAAATTACAATCTGAACTTAACAAGTAATATAAAAATTTTGTTTTTAAAGTCAATTCCTACTTAGGCTATCAAAGAAAAATTTAATATAATCAAGCTAATATTAGTTTTTGTTGCATTAAAATATCTCAATTTGTTGATTTTCTATAAGCAAGTAGCTTTACAATGGAACTCTATGGGAATTTGGCGAAATATTACAGATATCGCCAAGTTGGCGTCACTTTTGGCGACTCATTTTGGCCGCCAAATTTGGCGATATATCGCCAGGTTGGCGACAAACTTGGCGGTATTTGGCGACAGAACAGGGTCCCCCTATGGTAACCCCTTATTGAAAATACTTTCATTGAACTTCAATAACCAATGGCCGCCATTTTGTTTCCCATGCAAAACTAAAATTAATTAATTAAAATTTAATTAATTAATTAATTAATATTTGAAAAAACTGTATTAACATCAATTGTCATCCAGTACAAGTTTTAAAACATTTATTTCAACTTGATAGCATGAATAATGAGTATTTTATTAACGATTGAAAATTTGAACAAGATAAATATATAAATATATAAATAAATATGGGGAGAGTGTGAGCTAATAGTAGGAATTGAAAAAATCTGCTTGAAAATGTCATTTTTTTCCCACTATGACGTCATATTCACCTTCTTTTCAATTCTTAAAAAAAAAAAAAAAAAAAAAAAAACTATTTCAGTATCTTCAGTTTCATGTTTCACGTGAAAATCATTCAACTAAAAATAGGCAAATTATTATTACGGCTTTTGAATTATTTACAACAATGAAGGAAAAATGTTAAATTTGATTAGAAAATGTCCGTTGATTCTCAATGAAAAAAGCGAAATTTGGAATTATTAAGAAAAATATTTGAATAATGTAAATAAAAATTAGCCCATGTTACTCTCTAGATTATAATCCACCTATATGCAAAGGCATTTTATGATCCGTTTTGATCCTGACGTCTGGCAAATGTTTTTACACTTTGAATTTATAATATTATTAGAATTAGCAAAGAATTAAAAATGAGTGGCATCAGGGACAAAAAGGTGGGAAGAAAAAATGAAAAAGTTATGATCTTCATAGGCTTTTCTATGTTAAATTAACATTGAGAAGTGACACTGGAAATAAATAAGTATTGCGCTGCCGCGCAATACTTAAATATATCTATTTATATAAAATCCAAGTCTCTGTGTGTCCCTCATGATTCCGGTAGGACCGCCTCATTGAAATGAGTAATTGTTGAAAAAATCTAATGCAGGGTTACCACAGTAGCGCCAAATGTTAGCCAACTTGGTGATAGCTGGCTAATTTGGCGAAATTCCCATTTAAAACCATTAATCTTTCATAAAGGAGGTCACCGAAATTTAACTTAAACTCCGCTCTTTTAAGATATTTTTCAAAATCTATGAGTGAGAATTTAAAGTACATCTTTACATCTTCCTCCCGATGTTACTAATAAAATAACCGCCTATAGACGACGCTGTACTGTGTGAGCTCCTAACTGCGCGATTTTAAAGTGCTTTAGGTACTTTTCCAGTATAGGTGCCTTGGCGGAAAAGGAAATTTGGCAACAGATTTTCCGGGAGCCTATCCACTGTTTCATTTTATATACACACGCATTTTTTTTTCGATATTTATACGGTTTATTTAATATAAAAAAGACGTTTCTCTAATTTTATAAAGAAACAGATGTGATTTGTACATAAAAACATCAATAATATACATATAAAATAAACATATAAAACAAACAAACACGCTCATCAAGTTTGTTTTCATAGCTGTTTATATGATTTGACAACAAATCTCGATATTTTTCCGTTATACGGACACCATGCCAAAATGTATGCTAATGCGCCAATTATTTCAAAATGCTAAAAGATATTTTTAATTTTATGCCAGCAGTTTAATATGAGTTTTATTTTATTGCTTTATTTTATAACAATTATTTGTTCACTTATTTTAAGTATATAATTGTGATTTAATGAAATAGTTCGTAAAAGTCTGGAATTTTCAAATGTTATATTTTTTAAATGCTCACTTTAGTATCGACAATGTTTTTTCTTTTATTTTTCAAATGCTTCAATTCACGTGATTTTCATTTTGCGCCATCTATTACGCTTGGCGACAAAGGTATCCGTATAACGGAAACGAACCCAAATCTTACTTTTTGATGCCCAAATTACACCAAGCTTTTTTAAAAAAACGCCAAAGCTCCTACAGTGGAAAAGTACCAAACTGTCTATTATTTTGCGCTATCTGTGTTATAGTTTGTACTATATGTAAGGGGTGTGGAGCGAAGAGTTTAAAAATTAAATATTAAAGTTTCGGCACAGATGTCATTGTGGCGCGATTTTTTTCTGACGCCAATGTCATATACACAACGGGTACTTAACTGGCGGCAAAGTGTCGTTATTTTGCTTGATATGGTAACCCGGATGTTGTTGTTTATGCTGTTGATGTTTTCGCCAAATTGGCGTATATGACAACTGTGCCAAAGTTTCTATAAAGCAGTATAAGACAAAAAAATTAAGAATAAAATAAATGCAAAATAAGACTAAAGAAAGAAAGAAAAATTATGCGTTAAGCATAGAATATGAAACACTTTCCAACACATCCGGAATGCTTTAACAAAACTTCGTTATTTGGGGAAATAAGATAACTAAGTAAACATTTTAGAAGACGCATAAAAATTTTTTAAAATTGATTCAGCAGTTACCGTTCATAGCCAATAGTATCGTTATTACATGACACTATTTAGCCAAAATTTAATTAAAACTACTCTTAAAACTACTGAAATCACATTTCCAGATATTATCATCCATAGACGGTTATGTATCCAATACTTTGAGTGACCCTGTATATTATTTTATCTATATTCTACCAACATTTCTTAGTAAACTAAATGTAGTTCAGCGTAAAAACGCATAACTCCTTTAAAAACCACCTTTAAGCAATTTACTCTCATACTCAGTAACCCTTACGAATTCTTTTGTGTAGCCCTGCATATGAACTGTAGCATTTATACACACAGTATAGTATGCATAAATGTAGTGAAACATAAAAGCGCATATCATAATTAAAAATGCATTTCTAGCAATCATTGCTTATGTACAAAACTTCGGAGAAAAGTTGCTTGGCCAGAAAGAAGTTTGCCAACGTATTTTCTGACAACCTATTTACAGCTTCATACTCACAAGCAATTTTTTCCACATGTATGCAATTTATTTAGGTAGTTGTTAGCTATCCCGTCGACCAGTTTCGCCAAATTATATAAATCGCCAAACCACTAGCCAAATTATACAAATTGACATAATTTTTATTTTAAACAACGAAAGATCAATTAAATTAGCAAAACATTAATAAAAATACAAATATAACGTCGAATTAAAAATCACTTGATGACGTAAGAAACACATGATCATGTTTAATGTCAACCATTATTGGCATTTAATCTTACAATTTGGCGACAGTAATTTGGTCGACGGGATAACTAACAAGTCCCTTTATTTAATGTAAAAAAAGCTATTTACCCATTTTTTAATTATTTTTTTTACCCATTTTTTTTACCCATTTTTTAACAGAAGTAATTTTGGCACAGATGTCATATTCGCCCCATATTGGCGCAATTTTTTCCCGACGCCAATTTGGCGAAAACATCAACAGCATAAACAACAACATCCGGGTTACCATATCAAGCAAAATAACGACACTTTGGCGAGAGTTAAGTACCCGGTGTGTATATGACATTGGCGTCAGAAAAAAAATCGTGCCAATATGGGGCGAATATGACATCTGTGCCGTAATTTTGCACAGATGTCATATACGCATCGGGGTTGGTGTGATTTTTCTCTGATGCCAATTTAGCAGAAATCTTGCTTTCGAATACCAGTTACTTATATATTTTTAAATTATTTGCTATCATTTTGAAAAGGAAATAACTATAATTAAATAAAAGTTTGAATAATAGCTATAGAACAAAACAGTTTATATAATTAAAAACAGAAAATAAAAGTAAATAAACAATTTATTAATAAATAAGAAACAATAGCCGGGTTACCATAGCAGGCAAAATAACACCATTTTGGCGCCAGTTAGGTATCCCGGTTCATATCTGAAATCTGTGCCGTAATTTGTATATAAAAAAATATGATATATATTTAGAAACGATTTTTTTTTATGTATATAAGTGCATATATAAACAAAAATAGGAACAGATGTCATATTCGCCCCATATTGGCGCGATTTTTTTCTGTCGCCAATATCATATAGGCAACAGGTACTTAACTTGCGCCAAAGTGCTTGATGTGGGAACCCGGATTATGTTGTTTATGCTGTTGATGTTTTCGCCAAATTGGCAACCGAAAAAAATCGCGCCAATATGGGGCGAATATGACATCTGTACCCAAAAATAAAAGTTCATTAGATTTGTTTTCATAGCTGTTTATATATTTTGGCAACATATCTCACTTTCTGATGCCCGAATTACGCCAAGCTTTTTTTAAAAATGCGCTATAATGGAAAAATACCTAAATAAATAATTAACAGAAATAACCAATTATAGAAACTAAAACTTTTTATTTCGAGATCAAAGCATTGTTTTTAATTTCAATTAAAAAAATATATATCCTTGGATAACTTTAGTTGAAATTAGGTTCACAGCTTAATATCTCATTCCATAAACCTAAACAAACACAAGTGATTCATTCATTGTGAAACTTAAAAATTTTTTAAATCATTGAGGTAATCATTCACAAAGTAAGCTCTCCATCAATCAATAGATAATATTCTAATGACATCATAGTAGGTAAAATGGTGGCGGTATCGTTTGTTTATGGTTTGAAATCACAAAGATTTAATTTTGCAATGTCTCTTAGTTACATTATTTTATTGTCATATTTATGAGCTCAGAACAAAAGCATATTTTTTCATTATTTAGTTATTAAAGACGGAAAAAAGTTATAAATGCATGATTTGAAAAATTTAAATAATTTTCTTTGTTAATAGTAAAAAATAACATCGGGAAGTAACAGCGGGTTTAAGTTAAATAAGTTTAACTGTTTAATTCTGTTGTAATATTCAAAATAACTGTATTTATTAGATTTCAGTAAACAACATCAGGGCCCGATTAAACTTTGAAGTTAGAGGAATTACAATGTCATTTCAGGACCTTTCTTTTGGAGAAGCTTTTCTAAATTTCATATATACATGGAAACTCTTCAATGTTAGAAATATTATTCTTAGGACTGACATAATACGAGAACGGCCTGCAATTTTACACAAGTTTTTGAAAGCTACTTTATATCAGAAATTTTACTAAAAACTGGTTACTTTTTTGTTATAGCGGCCCACACTATTAGGATTATGACAAGTTGCAGCCAATTTCGCCAGCGTCGTAACCAAGATCGTGAAGCACACACACATAATACCATATAATACCATTTCATGAAATCGTATACGATAATTTAATAGTTTTTACCTTACTTCAAGTGTAAAATTTATTTATTTTTAAGGCTTAACAATCTAAATTGTCCAATATATGAATTTAAAAAAATGTAAACAAAGATTGAATAGACATGACTGCAAAAAGCCTCAAATCTGCATAACACTTTGAACCAAACTGTGCAGATTAGTGGTCTTCTACTGTACACAGTTTTTCATAAATGTGTTTCGTTCTTTAAATGTGTTATTTTCATCTATCACTGCGGGACAAGCGAGAAAACTCATATTCTTGCACATGAGTTGTATATATTTTTACATCTAAATTTCCGTCATTTTTGACGGGCTACCTTTCTAGTATATATATATATACTTTGAATTTTATGAAATTTCGGGGCTTTCCAGCGCTAAAAAATCGTCTGCCCATTTTCAGACTGTTTTTTAAATTGATCTTACAGCACTTTAATATTAATGCAAAATCATTATTTAAAAGTCTAGAATTTTAAAAGAAAAAGTAAAGAATTATTTTATATATTACCGCTATGAGTTGATCTTCATTAAAAATTTCGCATTCATCTTTGAAAGAATACGACAAGAGTTTAAGGCTTTTATCCAGGTTCCTGAAATAAAACAGATGCTTTATTAGAATCTTTTTAATGTTTTTATTATTATTGATTGTTATTATTTTTGTCACAATACTTTATTTATTTTAACACTTTCTTTTAATTATACCATTTGAATAGATAATAAAAGCACTCTTTAGCTGAAAATATCGTATATGGTTTGTCAATAAACTGAAAATCGTATTTTTTAATAGATTTGAAATCAGATAGTTTAATAATTCTCTTTCGTCCCATTTCTCTGACGTCTTAGGAAAAGATAAAACATAAGTTGAAGAGTTGTGAACTGTTGTCATGACAACCAATAGATTCAGTTACAGTTGCCAGTTTTAAATGACGAAATTGATATTCTGTGTTTTTTATGGCAATGAACTTGTTATTTTCTCATTAGTTTTCTAGTCTGCTGTTTATTACTGGCTAACTGATTATCTGCTTTTAATGCAGGTAAAGCAAAAAAATCGCCGAAAAAAGAAAAAAAAAGGGGGGGGGGCAAAAAATTACTTTATATAGCCAGACAAACGTGTTTGAATTGGCCAGAATGATGTTATCCGCTATAATAAACATGCAGTATTATTTCATGTAATATTTTTTAGGGCAGTGGCGTAAGAGATCTTTTTTTGGGGGGGGAGGGGGAGGGGGGGCGGGGCGGGGGGGTATATATTGTGAAAATATTCTCTGTTTAAATAATGAACTGTGTTTAAATATTTCATGCGATACCACTTGTGAAATTACATCAAAAACTATTATATTAGTTTCAGAAATAATTCATTTAAAAATAGGTAAAGAAATGAAATCTTCAAAATATGCATTAATTTTTCTGCTTCTCATAATATTATTCAGGTCAAAAAAATTTTTTTTTAATCTTTCAAAAAGTGTGTGATGAATGTCGATGAAAAAATGTTATGGTGAATGTTGATAAAAAATGAATATTTTTCAATCAATTCCCCAAATGATTGAAAAATATTCATTTTCACTTTTCGTGTTATTTTTACTATTTTTATTAGAGATGTGAAATTGGGAAATGTAGCTAGTTTTGGTTAGAAGCTTACATCGTTCCACAGTAGCACTGGTATTAGGCTTCTTTAACATGTTATGTTTGCTACCAATTGATACGTATGCTACCACGGACATTTTAATTGAAAGCTTTTAAACAGAACGTTTGAAATAAATTTGGGAAGTATAGATTTTTTTTTCTATTAAGATGAATCCACACTATTGAAATCCGTTTTCATAATAAAAATTCAGTTTTTACTTGACAAAACCTACTTAGTTATGGTATATTAAATTTCATAAATTTTCAGCATGGATTATTTATTTATTTATTTATTTATTTATTAAAACCCGTTTTTTCGTTTTTAGTAATTGAAAACGCTGAAAATTCTTTAAATTCTAAGTATCATAACTCGGTAAGCCTTGGTCGTAGAATAATAGATTTTCAATGTTTTATTTGTTATGGTGTTATAATATGGAGAAAATT
Source organism: Maratus speciosus (assembly GCA_963932465.1). NCBI lineage: Eukaryota > Metazoa > Arthropoda > Arachnida > Araneae > Salticidae > Maratus > Maratus speciosus. The sequence goes on from OZ010792.1 coordinate 42,654,362, forward strand.
TTTCTAAAACTTTTAGGTAGCTTTCTTTACAAAAAAGCTACCTATTGCAGCCGTTCGGAGGAAAGCGATTTCAAAAAATTTTGGTATATTTTCATCGATCATGACCCCCAGACCCCGAAACCACCCTCCGTTCAAAATTGATATATATATATATATATATATATATATATATATATATATATATATATATATATATATATATCTATATATATATATATATATCTGACCTATGTCACACTGTAACTCCCGTAATTATGAACCGATTTCGATATAATTCGGTGTGTACATAGTACATACCAATGTCTCGACCGAGTTCGTTGGCCAGCTTCATCCGCCGTTTTGTTTCAAAATGGCGGCCATTTAAAAATTTTTAAAAATTTTAAAACTTGAAGTGTGGTACCAAAAAATTAAAAATGGAAAAATATTTTTTTTTTATGTATTTGACCTTTATACAAAGATTCCGGAGCAGTTTTTGTTTCGTCTATATCTTAAAAAATGGCTGAGTTATAGCATTTTGAATTTCTAGCGTGGCTGACATTTTGAAACGTCCTGAATTTTGTCACGCGATAAAAGGCGTATTTATGAACCGATTTGGATGTAATTCAGTGTGTACATAGTACATACCAATCTCTCGACCGAGTTCGTTGGCCAGCTTAATCCGTCGTTTTGTTTCAAAATGGCGGCCATTTAAAATTTTTAAAAAATTTCAAAACTTGAAATGTGGTACCAAAAAATTAAAAATAGAAAAATATTTTTTCTTATGTATTTGACCTTTATACAAAGATTTCGGAGCAGTTTTTGTTTCGTCTATATCTTAAAAAATGGCTGAGTTATAGCATTTTGAATTTCTAGCGTGCCTGACATTTTGAAACGTCCTGAATTTTGTCACGCGATAAAAGGCGTATTTATGAACCGATTTGGATGTAACTTCGTTTATACATAGTACGTACCAATGTCTCGACCGGGTTCGTTTGTCAGCTTCATCCGCCATCTTGTTTAAAAATGGTGACCATTTAAATTTTTAAGAAAAATTTAAATTTGAAATGTGGTACCAAAAAATTAAAAATTGAAAAAATATTTTCTTCTTATGTGTTTGACCTTGATAAAAAGATTCGGGAGCAGTTTTTGTTTCGTCTATATCTTAAGAAATGGCTGAGTTATAGCATTTTTGAATTTCTAGCGTGGCTGACATTTTGAAACGTCCTGATTTTTCTCACGTAATAACAGGCGTATTTATGAACCGACTTGGATGTACCTTGGTGTGTACATAGTACATACAAATATCTCGACCGAATTTGTTGGCCGGCTTCATCCGCCATCTTGTTTCAAAATGGCGGCCATTTAAAAAAATAAAAAAATAAAAAAATTTAAATGAGATACCAAAAAATTGGAAAGTGAAAAAGATTTTTTGTGTATGTGTTTGACCTTAATGCAAAGATTCCGGAACAGTTTTTCTTTCGTCTATATCTAAAAAAAATGGCTGAGTAATAGCATTTTGAATTTCTCTTGTGGCTGACATTTTAAAACGACCTGATTTTTGTCACGCGATAACAGGCGTAATTATAAACCTATTTGGATGTAACTTGGTCTGTACATAGTACATACCAATGTCTCGACCGAGTTCGTTGGCCAGCTTTATTCGCCATCTTGTTTCAAAAGGGTTGCCATTAAAAAAAAATTAAATTTAAAATTCAAAATGAGGTATTAAACAATTGGAAAATGAAAAAGATTTCTTTATGTGTTTGCCCTTGATACAAAGATTCCGGAGCAGTTTTTGTTTCTGAAAATTTGTTCTTTTGTTTATATCTTAAAAAATGGTTGATTTATAGCACTTTGAATTTCTAGCATGGCTAACATTTTGAAACGATCTTGTATTTGTCACGCGATAACACACGTATTCGCCTATTTCGATGTAAGAAGGCATGTGGATAGTATACATCAACACCTCGACCAAGTTCGCTGGTCAGATTCATCAGCCATCTTGTTTCAAAATGGCGACCATTAAATTAAAAAATATATATATTTTAAAGTGAGGTGCAAAAAAATTAGAAATTGAAAAAGATTACTTTCTTAAGCTTTTGACCTTGATATAAGGATTCAGGAGCATTTTTTGTTTGTCTTTACCTTAAAAAATGGCTCAGATATAGCAGTTTCAATTTCTATTGTGGGTGACATTTTCAAAAATCTGATTTTTTGCATGCGACAGCACTCCTATATATTAACCGATTCCGATGTGAGTGAGCATATGCACAGCAATTACTAAGGTCTCGACCAAGTTTACTGCTTAGCCTCATCTACCATGTTGTCTTAAAATGACAGGCACTTTAAGAAATTGCCGAATTTGGCAGCCAAATATATGTTACTTTAAAGAAAAGCAGCTTGGATAAAGCTGACTAATTTCGCGAAATTCTCATTCATTATATTGATAAAAATTAGTATTGAATCTCCTATATTCGGTTTCCACTAAATTGAGCTTCGTGTGTTTGAATGATATAATTTGGCTTTTTTTAAATAAGGATTATGAAAGCTACCTCTTCCTCCCGGCACTGGCCGGAAGGACTTTTTGGATACAGGGATTGTATAAAACTTTTAATTTCGTAACTTTTTACAAAGTAACTAGTTTGACGTAAATCGATTTTGATATAATGAATAACAAAACATTTGATACATTTTTTGAATTGAGACTGTACCCCTAAAACTAACGGTTTAGGAATTAGCTATTGGTAAACGATAAGAATGGACACATTGTATAATAATAAAACATATTTTTAAAAACATGATTTGTAGGAAAGTGAAATATGATAGGAATATTTTACTGTAATAAAAATGAATTAGCATTAAAAAGTGATATATTCTCAGCATTTTTTGTTTTAAGATGCGAGCTATGCTCAGTTATTAAAAGCAATAGACTGTTGGATGGCATCTTTCAACGTGCTTTCTTTTCCCATACAGTAATCGGAAAATTTAAAAACTGTCTACAAAAACCACAGTTAGCATATTTTTTCTATTTTTTTTTACTCTAAAATATTTTTATAAAATTCTAGCCCTGGCCCCCTTTTTGTGGCTCATATTTAAAGAAGTGTGATAATAATTTGAGAAAAATTGCGAAAAAAAATTAATTCAAGCTCAACATAAGAGATAAAACTCTAAATAATATAAATTACTGCACACACTTTTTTATAATACTACAGGCGTTTCCTTAATAATACTGAACACGCTTCCTAATATTACTCCACATGGTTCCGGTTCCTTAATAATACTGCACACACTCTAAAGAAATATAAACTAATTTGGGATGTACAAGAAGTGCAGGACTATATTATAAATTCGATCAATAACAATCAGGGATTTAGTGACAATATGAAAAGTACCGTTATATCTGGTTTAAACCTGATTACCAATAATAATGTGTTTGTGTTTAACAATATTTATTACAAACAGACAGAGGGGGCCCCCATGGGGTCACCAATTTCTGGTTTGTTGGCCGAGTTAAAATTTAGACCTTTGGAGACCAAGATTATTTCAAATTCTGTTTTTAAACCAAGTTTATGGGTCAGGTTTGTCGATGACATATTAATTATATGGGATCATGGCCTTCCAGCACTTATGAATTTTCTTGAACATGCCAACAATAGTGACAATAAGATAAAATTCACTTTGGAATTAGAAATAAATAGAACGGTACCATTTTTGGATGTTTCCCTCACTAGGAATGAATTAACTCATTGCATTGATAGGACAGTTTACAGAAAATCTTGTCGTTCAAACAATACAATTCTTTATAATAGACACTCTCCATTTCATTATAAAACTTCAGCTTACCGGTTTTATATTAGACGTGCATTTGAAGTTTGCTCTGATGCTCACCTGCAGGAAGAACTGGATAAAATTAAGTCAATTGCTAATAGTAATGGTTTTTCCACTAAATTTATTGATAAATTAATTTATAAGTTTAAGCACGCAGAACCAGCTAAAATAGAGTGTATTAGTAAAAATGAAGTTAAATTTATGGCAGTTGATTACATTCCTCGTTTATATGAAAAATTAAAATACATCCTAAGGAAATATAGTATAACGTTAATAGCTAGAGATAACACCAAATTAATTAATCTTGTGCAAAAAAGAGTTGATCCAATTAGTATGGAAAATAAGTCAGGAGTTTATATTACCCCATACAGAAGTAAAGAAACAAATAAAATATTCAATTACATTGGTATGACCACAAGAAAATTCCAAACAAGAATTAAAGAACATATGCAGGATATTAATAAAAATAGACCGGCTACCGCCCTCTCAAGGCTGTTTCAAACTAAAGATATTGACATCCTTTTCAATAGAGCAAAAGTCATTATCCAGGCTTCTGATTTTAATAGTTGTGCTATTTTAGAGTCTTTGGAAATTTTAACGCAAGCAGAAAATTGTTGTAATGACGTATTATCATACCAAATTCCGCGTATCTGGTTTAATTTACTTAATATTACTGGAGAGTTCGGTCTCTCGGAGGATTGAGCTTTCTCTACCTTCCCCCTCCTTCAGTTTAATGGATACGACCACCTTCGGGCTTCCTGAAGTGAGTTTCCGGTCAATCTGTAGCAGTGAACATCGAGCGTCGAGTGTTTTTATCAGTCAATTCTCTTCTCCTTGACAAAGGCTTAAGGTTAGCCGAAAGCGCTCGGAGTAGCTTTTTATCATTTTAACATCTAGTGTTTTTAATTTTAAAAACATTTGTATATTTTTTTTATCACACCTATGTAGTAATGTGTTTTAAATGAAGCATTTTAAATGTTTCCATGTTTTTTATATGATTTGATATGTTTTATAATTAAGAAATTATGGGTTTTTTTTCGGTTTTCATAAAACTCCTCCCTATTTCCACCCCCTTGGGCCGATTTTGCCCATTTGCAACCTCACCGATATACAGTCAAACCTCTAATGACCAGAAAAATGTGTCGTCATAAGCGGAGTGTCGCAATAACCGGAGTTGGAAAAAAATATGTTTTCAAAAACCTGCGATTTTAATTAATTTAAGATTATTTTAAATTCATAACTGTTATTGCAGTTTAAAGCAATAAAACATTGTTATTAAACAAAATTGAAAAGAATAAAAATCAAATTTTCGATGACTTGTTTTTTATTGTTGCATGAAATATTGATGAATTAAGGTTTGCTTTTTCCTAGATGTCTTCCTAAAATTCTTTTTTCAATATTATACAATGAATTTTAACCAATAATCGTCGCTTCAGAAATGGATGTTAGATAATTTCTCATCGTTTCAATGCAATGCAATGCTTCGGTTTTAGTCAGTTGAAAAACGCCATGTAGCCACAAGAAAGGGCGCCTGGCCAGAACAAAAAGACCGCGAGTAGACTGATGTGTCTATCTGTAGTTTAAGTGGGTAATTCTTAGTATGTGGGTTTATTTATTCAGATAAAGGATTGAAGTAAAATTTCTCATTTATCTCAATGGATATTTTAGATACTTCTGCGAAAAGTTTGGCTAAGACATTTCTTACCACTTAATTTCCGTACTTATAGGATGGATTATGAAAAATGGACAATTTTACTAAACCGTCGGGGTATCCGGAGTTGAAAATTATTCAACGACATAAAAATCCGGAGTTTATTTACATTAAAACCATTTACAGAAAATCGGGACTTTGAAAAACTGACGTGATAAGCGGAGTGACGTGAAAACCGGGTGTCGAGATAACGAGGTCCGACTGTATATATATACATACATATATATATATATATACCTTTTAGGTGGTGTGTGTGTGGGGGGGGGAGGGTTCCTGGGGTCATAATGAAAAATTATGAAGGAATTTTTCAAAAATCGCACCATGATAACGACCGCAATAGGTAGTATTTCTTATGAAATCTACCTAATTTGGATTTCTTTCATCCTCTTGACGCTAAAATCATGAAACTTGAAATGGTTGTTACTTTTAAGACGCAAATGCTTTCTAAGAGCGTTTGATAAAATATTCAGTGTTAAAAAGGATGAAGTAATTGAACAACGCTCTATAATCATGATTAATTTGAAAATATCGGGACTAGAAATTTAAAATTTTACATGCCGGTTTCTATTCTTTGTGATGTCCTCAAAGAAAAGTTTTTAAAAAATTTCGAATATTAAATTTGGTGGAATGGGCGGAAAACATTCTACAATTTATTTAAACAATAATTTCTCTGAAATTGTCAAACTAGACATATTAAATTTGGTATACGGATAACGTCTAAGACGTAGATGCACAAGAAGAACAATGATTTTTTAATTTTTACTTTCTTCTATCTTTACAAGAAGAAAGTATTGGATTCATGAAAATTTTCGAATTCCGTTTTTCGACGGATTTACACGTTTTAGGAGTCAGAGATTCCAAAAAACATGTTTTTACAAAATGTCTGTCTGTGACTCTGTGAGTCTGTCTGTCTGTCTGTCTGTCTGTCTGTGTGTATGTGACACAAATTTTGTGGGCGCTCTATCTCAAGAACTAATGCACGGAATTTAATAAAAATTGATATTCAGTTAGTGCCTAATACAAATTGATGCTGATTAGTTTTTGGTGTAAATCGCTCAACAGGTGGCGCTGCAATGCTGCATTTTTCACGATTTTCGCAATAGCTCTATCTCAAGAACTAATGCACGGATTTTGATCAAACTTCAGATTTAGTTAGTCCTTGATATGAATTGATGATGATTACGTTTTGGTGTAAATCGCCCAACAGGTGGCGCTGTTATGATGAATTTTGCAGGATTTACACGATTTCCCCAATAGCTCTATATTAAGAACTAACGCACGGATTTTCATCAAACTTCAGATTAAGTTAGTCCTTTATATGACTTGCTACTGATTAGGTGTTGGTGTAAATCGCCCAACAGGTGGCGCTTCTCTGTTGCCTTTTCCACGATTGCCTCAATAGCTCTATCAATAGAACTAATGGACCAATTTTCATCTAACTTCAGATTTAGTTGTATGTTGACACAAGTTGTTGTTAATTAGGTTTTGGTGTTAATCACCCAATAGGTGGCGCTGCTATGCAGAAATTTTCACGATTTTTGCTATTGCTCTATCTCAAAAACTAATGTACGGATTTTCTCCAAACTTCAGATTCAGTCAGACGTTGACATAAATTGTTGCTGATTAGGATTCGGTATAAATCACCCAATAGGTGGCGCTGCTAGGCAGCATTTTGATGAATTTAGACGATTTCAGCAATAGTCATATCTCAAGAACTAATGCACGGAATTTCATATCGTTAGAATCCTCATGAGATGCATAGATTGCCATTTAATTTTGGCAGTGTGATAGCGAATTTTGAAGTATTAACATGTATGAGATAGAAGAAAGTTTTGGGATTGGTACATCCGACTAGTTTTTTAAATTGAAAAGAGAAGAAAATTATTTATTTGTCATGCATGTGGTAGAAACAATTTTTCTGAGCAATGATATAAAACGCGAATACCAGTGACAGCTATAATTAATTAAATTGATAGTAATAAAGACATATAATTGCTAATTAATTAAGGAATATATATTCATATACTATATTCCTTACCTCTATATTTAGCCTTTTGCTGCTCAAATATAATGGTTAAATATACTAAACCATTGCTTCCTGACTAGGCCTACGCGCTGACATAAAAATGACGGATGTCGTAGGTGTATTTTTTAAGCGCTTGTAAGACCCCGTGAATTCGGACATCACCATTTTCTAAAAATTTTCTCAGACTTATTTAAACTGGAAGATAAGGCGAAGAAAACTTGTTCAAATTATTGGTGTTCACATTTAAGGGACCGTACAAACGCTTACTATAGCCACCATTTTTGCATCAGCGCTTAGGCCTAGTTTTCTAGGCCGGCTACTAAACAAATGTTTTTAAGCTTTATTACTTAACGGTATTTTAATTTTTATTGTGACTCAAGTTATACTAATGCTGTAAAGAAGAAAGAATTGTTTGTACGAAAGAGCCTCTGAAACTACTGAGCCGATTTGAAAACGTCTTTCACTGTACAAACGTTGATAAACAGATTTTCCAAGTATACAACACTGCATCTGTTTTTTGGAAGGGGTTGGCTGCAAATAGGTGCGAGATTTTCTGGTTAATTTAAGTCTCATGTGCACCTAATGAGGTATAAGAATGAAGTTTTCCCAAATTGTGACTTAATTAGTAATATTTAAATTATTCGTAGCAGTATAATTTCCCCAGATGTAAATAGGCACACAATACCATTTATCATTATTCAACAACAGCGCGTGCAAAGTTGCGGGTTTTGCTAGTATCTTATTGTAATGCGAACGCTTTATATCCTTTTCACACTGTGCGAGCGAAAACTTACGACATTGCTCCTCCAAAGCGATCGCGAATACCGCTTTTAAGCCAATTACACGAATCCATCATTAGATTAATCCCTCAAAAGGAATATCTCATTCTTTTATTCACAAAAAATTCATAAAAAATGTACCTTTTCCGTACATCCACAACTGGATTGATAAAAAAAAATTCCAAAGAACCTTATTTGTCTTTTTAATTAAACGAGTCATTGTTTGAACAACAACCAAATGAGTAAAAAAAAAAAAAAAAAAAAAAAAAAATACATTCATTAGGGAAGAGCCAACGAAGCCTAAGCAATTATTTGAGTTACTTGAAACGCTTAAAACTTTTCTCACAGCCAGGAAAATATGAATTAGGCAGGGTGAATTTTACTTTTATTTTCTTGATGGCTTTTGAAAATTTCGACTTGCGGTTTTTAGCACCTTTCAACTTTGTCTGTCTGTCTGTGCCATGCAATTTATATATGTTAAAGAAGTTTACTATAGCATGTTCGGTAGTGTAAATGAAGTGTGTAGCATTTTTAGTTCATTTACAGGGACACTCAAAAAGACTGAGTTACGTTACGGTGTATGGAGACAAATCGTTTGCAATGTATGATGTTATACTTTTCTAAATATATTGAACTTGAGAAATAAAATTGAGCGACGCAACAAGATGCTTACTGTTGAATATGGTATGCATAGAATTTATTATTCTTATACAGGGACACACAAAAGTGCTCGGTTACAGTTCTGTCTATGAGCAGTTATTGCTGGAAGTGCGTTTTCAGTTGTGGTATGCGTTTGTAAATGTAACTATTTTTTTTTAATATTGCATGATATGTGTAAATCATATAGATCATATACAAGGTTGTACAAAAAAAGTTAAGTATCTTTCCGTTTATTAACGGAAATTGCTGAAAGGGATTAGATTTTCAACTGTGTTAAGCGTTTCTTAATTGAACATTCTTAGCATAATATGTAGCATATATAACAATCGATAAATTATAAGCAGGGATTCCCAAAAAAATTTGAATTATTTTCAGGCTTTGATGGTAATTGCCAAAGTTATTGCAAAAGTTAGGTTTTCAAATGTTTTATGCGTTTTCCAAATTATTTACTTAGAAATCATATTTCACTTTATTAAGTTTTGTTACACTGCTCTGAATGTGTTGGAAAGTGTTTCATAATCTATGTTTGATTCATGATTTTTATTTCTTGTTTTTTCTTTTTTGAGGCAAAGCCTCAGAATATTAGTTCTAAAAAAAGACAATATAGTTTAAATTTTTATCTAAATTGTCCCATTTTCATGGAAATTATGTTCTCTCACTTTGTGTTTTCTTTTTTTAAGGCTTTCCAAAATTCAGACTATCTTTATTCGGACGCATTCCTGAAGTCAATTTTTATTCGGAAACACAAAAATTTTGCAAAAATTCTTATTAAGAAATTATTAAATCAAAAATCGCTTTGCATTTTCGATAAATAAGAAGGATAATAAAAAACAATATGCGAAGTTGGGGTTTTGAATCGAATTTCGGGTATAAAAGCGCGAGATAGTACAAGCTATTTTCCGTCAATTGTTATTAATTAACAATGACTTTCAAGTAACATATTAATGTAATAGCAGATCCTAACACAATAACATTGTTATTTAATGTTAATGTTAAATAAAGCCCATCTCTACATTTTATTAGATTTTCTTAATGTCAAACTATTACAACATCTGTAACTTTTTTTCTACTATTTCTATAAAAAAAAAAAAAAAGAATGAAAAGAAAAAGAAAAGAAAAAAAAATGAAAGAAATAATAAAAATATATACACTGCTAATTTATAAAACAACAACAGCAACAACAATAAAGGTATGGTTTTATTTGTCAACTATCGTCTGTTCTCGACTTTTTGGACACTTACACTTGATTAAATAGAGATTTTACGAATATTCTGTAATAATTGCAAATATATAAGGCTGCTATATAGGGGAGACTGGGGAGGGTTGACCCATTTTTTACAAAATGATTTTTTATTTTTAAATATTGAACCTAGAATAAAGTTTTATATATCATTTTATCCGTTATACAATCAGTTATCAAAATGAAATTGCCACATAAGTGTAATATATACACTGCTCAAAACAATTAGGGGAGCACATGGTTTTAATTAAATTACGCAAATATTTACACCGATAAGTAACGTAAAATAAAACATCCATAATTTACAGCGTAGTAGAAAACAGATGAAGAAAACTTCACATGCAAATCAAAGTTTATGAATTCAAAAACTAGAAAAAAGAGATAAGTGCAGAAATCGGGATTTCGCAGAAACGTCGGTTTCACTGTCTCAGTTGTAAAATTCAATTGCTCAGCTTGTGTTTTGAGAAAAGGTGACTTGAAAATGTTACAACAATGTGATTTACTGGAATCCATGGCTTGGCGTATTATCGGAACAGTTGAATCTGAGGAAATACAACGAAATGTAGCGGCCGCTGTTGGAATCGTAAGAAGTGTCAATGCAAGGCTGTGGAATCGATTCCAAAACACATGTAATGGTAGACATCGACAATAAAAAGGTCGGCAATGTGCTACCACAGAAACCCATGACCGATATAGCCTGCTAACAGCACATCGAGACGGAACGGGCAATGCTATTCAGCTGCAAACGCAGTTGTTCTTGGCCACAGGCCGAAGGGTGTCCACTGTCCAGCCAAACAGTCCGAAATAGGCTTTATGAGGGTGGTCTCTATGCACGTAAGACAATGGTCTGTATTCCATTGACCTCAAGCAACTGTGCGTCCCAAAGAAGGTGGGCAACTGAACATCGAGTTTGGAAGCAACGTTGTTGGAGCTGAATTCTGTTTACAGACAAGTCCCGATTCAGTCTGGATGTGACATCCGATGTGTTTTGGCATGGAAAGAAAAGGGCACTCAAAATAATCCCACATTCGTTCGTGAAAGATCACATTACAGACAAGGTGGGTTGATGCTATGGACTAGAATCAGCATAGGTGAACGTAGGAGCCTGCATATCATTCGGAATGGCACTTTGACGGCCAGAAGTTATACAGACGAAATACTGAGACCTCATGTCGTATTTTACATTTCAGCAATTGGTGATTCCTTTTTTTCCATGCATGATAATGCCAGATCACATACAGCTCGTCTTGTGGAGAACATGTTTAAAGTTGAAACAATACAGCTTATGGAATAGCCAACATACTCTCCTGACCTGAATCCGATCGAGAATGTTTGGGACATACTCGGACGACGCATTGCAGCGAAATTGAGGCCTTATTTTATTTTCCGGGACTTGGAGATTGCAATTCTTGAGGACTGGAAAAGTACTCCCCGAAAACTTATTGATAATGTCATCGAATCCATGGGTAACAGGTGTGCGATAGTTTTATCTATTCGAATGCACCACACGCCATATTAAATGCCTTGCATCATTCCTAAACTCTACTTATTTTGTCTTTACATATAACAAAATTGTTGCCCTATACAATCGTTTCACGTTCTATCCACCGTTTCAAAGAAGTAAAGCTCACTTGCAAATTTTTTTGCGTCTTTTTTTCTGAATTGCACATTGATACACATGTTATTCTCAATTTTATACTCATGCATGGCTGTCTCGCAATGTTCTCTTCACTTTTTTCTTTGCTCCCCTAATTTTTTTGAGCAGTGTATAAGAAACTTGAAAAATGATTGATTTTAATCATGAGAAAATAATGGTCAAGGCTCTCTACCTATGGGAGGCTTGACCCACTTTATTTTATATCAAAATATTTGTTAAGGGAAATAAAATCAGTTTAAAAAAAGGCAGAATAATTTTATGCTACATGGTTTAATTATTATTAAAAATATTTGGGAAAATGTGATGTAAAAACAAACCTGCTGATACAGAATACAAGGCACAGTAGAAAAATTCCGTTTTAAACATCCACTTTTTGAGACACTCGCCCTGGAAATACTAGTTACTACATAGTTTGGCTTCATCTCATTGTTTTCATCTTGGTGAAATTTGTCTAAATATCTTCCTAAAGTGTTTTGGTCAATCTTATATTCTTTTGCAGAGGCACAAATACTTAACATTTCTTAAGGCTGCTGCTTTCATCCTTTCTAGTATTTTCCATTCTTTCTATTTACCTACTATGGGTACCATTTAAATGAAATAAAAGTTCTCATCAACTTTTCAATTTATATTTCGTTACATTTTTTATTGCTTCTATAGTAATTTTTCACATCTTCCTTTAATCAATTTTAAACATTTTCCATTATATCACTCCATTTTACATTATTTTAGAACTATAACCATTAACACATCATTATGTACAGTGTATAGTAAAAATATTTTTTTAAATACTTAATTAAGGGAGCTTTGATCATCTGGTCAACCTTCCCTCACATTGATTGAGTCAATCTTCTCCACATAGTCACTTTTTAAAGAATGAGACATTGTTATGTTTAGCCTAATTTACTGTACTATCTTTATGCCAGAATGAAAACTTAATATTTCTGCATTACTTAAAACCTACTTACTTAAATTTATATGAAATATTTTATCTGAGAAAATATTACAAAAGGTTTCTAAAAAATACACTTTTTAAGCTGAAAACTCTTCACAATTGATTTTTCCACACCTGTTTCAGTTATATGCCTGAAACAAAGCCTATTGTTTGAGTATTTCAGTAGTTTTGGCTGCCACCTATTGGCAAAACTCTGAAATTCTTGTAAATATGAAAACTGAAGGGTGGGTCAAGCCTTCCCTATGGTCAACCCTCCCTAGTTTCGCCTAAATATGTTTGTTTGAATTGTATGAAATTTAAAGCAATATTTATTTGAGAAATAATCTTCTTTTTGATCTTTTACTGAAATAATGAAAATATACCGGATGATTAAAATAAACCGCGGATGATAGAAACGTATTTCCAGTTATAAAAAGTATACAAATAAAACATGGCTTTTAAAAAATGGCATTTGTTTTAACAAGGGGCATATGAAAATACGAAATTTATAACCCCCCCCCCCCTTTTTTTTTTGTATAGCTTAAATTTATAAAAATGTTGTCCTACGTCTTAGAAGGATGTAAATAAATCCCATTCTTTTATTATCAAAACTTACCGACTTATGATACTTTGAATTTTATGAATTTTCAGTATTTTCAGCACTAAAAATCGTTTTTCTGTTTTTTATTAAATTTGTACGGGATGATTGTTTTGTGTTTTTATTAAATAATTCTAAAAAGCGATGAGGCTCAAAAGTATCCAATGACCTATATGGATAATATTCTATGTATTTCAAACAAGTTAGTCATTTTAAGGACCAAGTCTTATTTTTATTCTGAAAAAAAAAAGAAAAAAAATGCATAACATATACAGACGAAGATGTAAGCGATTTATTGTAATAGCATAATTTATTAGAAATTCTTTTAATGCATTTTAACCCTTTATCTACTGACGGTACTTATAAGTATCATTAAAACACAAAACAAAAATATTTTTAAAAGGATGATTTATTTTGCCTTTGCATCTTTTCAGTTTTCTTGGCATTAACGGGGGGGGGGGGGGGGGGGGTCAGAATTTCTCAATTCGGAAATATTTCTATTGTAAGAACATAATATTTGTACATTTCCTAATTCTAAAAAATACTAAGAAAACTATTTAAAATAAAAGATTTGAGTAAGGTTATAAATATTGCACAAAATCCCTATAAATTCAAATTTAATTAATCCTTCTAAATCCTTCAATACTTCTAAAATCTTTCTAAAATTTGTTTAACGATTATGTAAATCTTCTACTCTAGTTTAAACAATTCACGAAAAATGCTTTAGAAGATGAATTGTGAAATGTTCATGAATTCATAATTCAGTACATAAAGGGTTAATCATACGATAACTTCGGAATTTATAATTCTCTGTTCACTTTTGTGAGCTATTGTAACTAGCAAAAATAACAAAATTAAAAAGACCCTTTACGAATGCAAATTGTAAACTTACTATCACACCGTCATTTTACCTTCTCTACTGTCAGGAGAATCTTGTTTTATCGCCTTGCTGCACTTATTGTGGTGAAACCTGTTTTACAGGCAGGGTTGGTCCTTTACGCATAAGTTAGATCAGGCCTATCCAACCTTTCAGTAAGCAAGGGCGCACCTCAGGCGCAGGCAAACAATGAAGGGCGCCATTTTTTATATAACTGGGAATATTCAAAACTATCTAATTTTGTTAGTGTTATCGACACACGCACGACTTTTATGATGAAAATACAGCTCACAGTAATAACGATGTCCATATAAAAATAAACTGCAGCGAAAATATAGATGATAGTAAATTTAAAATTACATTCATCTGATAGGAGCTTTTCTCAAAAACTTTTGTGGTATATGGAGCCAAAAATCTAAATGCTGCCTCAATAGAAAATCATGTAAATATTAATGATTTAAAAATAAAACTTTTTAAATTAGATTTTTATATTTTAAAAAAGCTAGTAAGAGTAAACCTTTGAAAGCGCATCGCATACATAATTATACCCATTCCCATGTTAAAATAAACTGTAGAGAAAATCATAATAATTTAAGAATTACGTTTCCCTCAGAGGATCTTATCACAAAAACTTTTGTATAGAAAAGAGCCACAAACCTTGATGTTGCCCACAAAAAGAAAAGAAAAAAAAATGCAAACATTAATAATTTAAAGTTTTTAAGCCTTTTTTAAAAATTGTTTTATATTTAAAAAAAAAAGAAGATAGTAACAGGAAACATTCGTAAGGGCACCAAGAAATCCTTCAAAGGGCGCCGCCGGGTTGGACAACCCTGAGTTAGACAGTCGATGTGAAGTCATAGTTTCATCACAGGTGGCCACAAGTGTCATAGTCAAAACAGGGAAGCGACGTGACTTATATATTCAGCCACACAGTAACTCTAAATTGGCTTCCATGTGCTAACCCCATAGATATAGTAATATAACTATATATATTGTTACTATCAATAGTTGTTTCTACATCTATGGGTAGCTAACTCCAATAAGAATTACTGCGATCGTTTTTTCGTGACAGATCATCATGTAACGTCATATGTGGGCTACAGATTGGGGATTTTAGCGTTGAGAAATCTTGATACAAGATCCGATCAAGCTGAAAAAAGGCGTAGGGCCTGATATTCAATTGAGCCTCCCCTAATCCTATATTGTCACGCAGACTTAAATATTTTCTAAGACTTAATTTTTTCCAATGACTTATATGAATATGTAAATACACATTTAGATAAAAGTAATTTTTTTTGTGATTAGTCTTATAACTATGTCAAGGAACTGTTCAAAAACTTGTCGGATTCATCATTGTGGGTTTTGTATGTGCATAGAAAAAAGGTTGATACTGGAAATAAAATTTATATAAGCGGACCCGTACGAGAGCTTCGCACTTCAGTCTAATATTTTTTAGATGCAGGTTTAAAATTTTACAGAAAAATTAAGGATAAAAATATTTGCAAATAACATTGATCAAGCTAGAATATCATACATTTATTCCACCAAATTTAGAGTAAAAAATGATCGAAGATAGAAAAGGCACCAGCGAGAAAAAATTAACAATCATATTTTAACTGCATTAAAGGATGATGTCATCGCTTCGGGATAAGCACGGGACAAAGAAAAATAAATTGAATACACATAAAACACAATTTAATCTAATAGAACAAAGCATAGATATTCGGCTATACGAGAAATGCGATATTTTATTTATGTAGCAACATTGGTTTTAGAAACCTATCATTTAATTTATGAAAAGAATACTGATTTAATTTTCAATTAACTACAATTTTTAATTTAAAAATGTTTTAACGAAATGTGAGTGTACTCTGTCAGAAGTATGTTCAAAAACCTTTCGAATGATACCTCATTCATTGTTCTGCGTTTTGTAGATGCATAGAAAAGGGGACGTTGACTGCGGAAATGAGTCAGGGCAATGGCCCAGTTGGTCCATGCTTTAATTTTAGTTAACTAGATTCATGTGCCTAATGATAGAATAGCGTCTTTCGTTTTCCAATTCATTCGATACGGCTTGAATTATAATTGATTACTACTCGACAATCACTGTTTCATCACTGTTATATCCCGAAAATCGGATCAAAACAACAAATTTGATGTTAATTCTGGAAGATTCTTTGCTATTATAGAAAAAAAAAAGGAGATGCTATTGGATTTTTCAGATCTTGAATAACAATATCTGTAGATTTATATTTTTATCCATAAAAAATAATTTCACCCGAATGTGTAAAAAATAACCTATTTTAGATTTGATAACATCCTCAAGTATTTTTGTATACACATACCCTGGTGAGAGGGCAAGTGACAAATTGTGAGAAATTCTGTATTATCCCATCTTTATGCTCCGAGATGCGTGAATTTGCAAAACTTCTTGCCAATTACCCCTATAAAATCCGATATGTGCAGTAAAATGTGGAGCTAGGTTTCAGCTTTTCCTTAGGAGATGGAGGAGCGGAAGTTCGAAAAAGATGTCGTCTTTCCGAGTCTACGCTCCAAAACTCATCATTTTGGAAAGTTTCTTGTGAAAAGTCTGATAATGTCTGTTTTCTTTATTTGGAGCAAAGAAAGGCTATTTCCAGAAATATCTAATACCAACAGTTTTCAAAGATCTATTTATAAATTAGTAATAATAAAAAAAAAAAAAATCTACTTCAAAAATTAAAAATTGGGCATCCAGCTGTTTAACCCTTAAATGCCAGGTGTTGCTTTTCGGCAACATACTCAATTTAGGCTCTAAAATACTATTAGAATAATATTGATGCTATATTGCCTAATGTTGCCAATAAAATACATTCTGAAAATATTATTAAATCGATTTTCAACATGTAGATGGCAACACTTATGCTGTTTAAGAGTAAAGATAGATTTATTTTTTCAATTGTTGCTACTTGTTCTTTTTGTTTTGTTTGGAAGCTTGCGAAATACCCCATTTTGTTCTGCAGTGAACAAGTAATTTTTTTTTCTTATTATACTTCCTAAAATTCTTGCGTGCTTAATATTATAGAATTTTATTAAGGAAAATTATTTTTTCAATTAAAGACCAGTATTGCCGATTAGTAACAAACTGTTTTTTAGCCGTAAACCATACTTAAAACAAAATATGATTTTTTAAAATATTTTTCCCATGATTTATTTAAAAAATGAAAGCCGAAAAACATTATTACAATGATTTTTGCAAAAATCAGGCATTTAAGGATTAAATAGACGTCTCCTTGTGTCATTTTTTTTTATTAATAAACGTATTTAATTATATTTCTATCAATAAAATTCAACGGAAATATTACAACTCATTCTATTTTTTTCTCCATTTTTTCCGTATACACATTAAAATACTATTTAAATTTTATATGAAACAGACAAGATTTTTGCAATCTGTACTGTTTTGTTTCATTTTATTATTAGAAACATTATTTTAATAATGTTTTTTAATAATATATATACATATATAATTGAATTAAGAAATTTTCTTTTTTATGAAATTAGGTCATAGAAAGATTTTTTATGAGAAATATCCTAGTGAAGTTTTGAGCTAGAATCTTATTGAAAATATTTTCTTTTTCTTTCTGTCTTGTGGATTTTTTACTAAAAGCCAAGAAATTATTTTTAAAAAAGGAACACATTATTATTATTTATTATTTAACATTTTATTAGCATTGTGTATCTGAGTGAGTATGATTTTATTTTGTATGTAAAATGGCATATGAAGAATACAATTTTATTTTAGTGCTGCCATCTAGTGTAAAAATGATTCAATGCAAGTAGTATAATAATCGTGTTTTGATTTTTCGCCAACATAATAAGTTGGAAATTGCCCGTCAAACGTGGCAAATGAGGTGCGTGGTGCGTTCGTACTATAACTAGTTTTACAAATATTTTTGCACCACATATTACACTGAATGTATATTTTAGTGCACTCCATAAGTGCATATCCATTTCATTCTGCTCGAAAGGCTGTAACATCATTAAAATGCACTTACGATAATTTTTTTCCATTGGCCGTAATGTAACGGAAAACTTTTGACTGTCCCTGTAATTAAACTATACATCTGATCTTCATAAAATTTGAAATGACTCGACAAAATTTTGCAACAATTATATACTTAAAATTTCAGACCATTCGGTTTGGTAGTTTTTGCTCTGTTATATGCGGACGGACAGACAGGCAGACGGACGGACTGAACGACGACTGTAGGCGTTACGTATTTATATAATTACGAACGCACCTAAAAATGGAGAAGAATCAAATGAAATCTGATAATTTTTCGTTTGTTTATTCGTGATTTTTCCCTTCTCTCTCGGACTATGTAGTGGTCGAAGTTTTAGTTGCTTTTATCCTTTTCTGTATGAAATATTTTTTAATTATTTCATATATCAATTCAGAAAAAAAGAGAATTCTGCAAGACGGTAGAGGTTAACTTTTGCATTGTTTAGAAGTTTCAAAATCTTTCAATTCCATTTCCAGACATAATTTAACATTTTTTAAAAGAGTTACTAAATAATTTATGGGCGTGGGTGAAAACAAAATCCCGGAAAGAGCAAGATTTTGGAACATATATGTCTGTGGTTCGAATGTGTCTTGCCAAATTCAACCTTGGTGTTCTCTTTCGTGCGTTGAAGCTCCCATAACACAGAAGTAGAGAAATTTAGATATATCAGTTTAAGTATGACGAATTTTAAAAAGATACATTCTACGATAAATGGATTTAAAGTTTTAAGTTCTCTTTAGACAATCACAGACAGTACTAGATAAAAAAAAAAGTTATACATTTTGATTTAATTATTGTCATTTTAATCTTTAAAAAAATGTAAGTAAAATGCTAAAGAGAAAGTGTAACATTTTCAAGATTTTTGTGTCCTGCCCACCTTAAGCGACAGAGTTTCTTATATTTGTTTCAGTCGCCGAAAAAATTCGTTTTGTCATTTATGATTTTAAAAAAGCATTCCAAGCATAAAGAAAGAACACCATTGTTGTCTCTTTGCTGTTTCATTGTTTTACTCTGTAAAAGAACCTGTAAGAGATTGATTTCTGTATGTCATTCATCACAAATAAAATGAAACGCTACCAATATCTGTATAAACTTAAAAGATGCATTAGGGTCTGGCGTCCTATTAATACTAGAATATGTCTTTACAATTAAAGTCCCGCCAGTGGCCGAGTGGTTCTGCTATCGAAGCTGGTAGACGGGAAGTGCTGGTTTCGAACCTAATCGCGCCCGTCGGCCTAATCGTTCGAGGTTTTCTGTGGTTTTCTTCGAACCTTGGATTTCCTTGCGTAAATACGAGTTAGGTTCCCTTAAAAAGACCCCCACTTTGGGCCCATATCCCTCGTGTAGATAATTGGCCGTCATAAAATCACCAACCTTTACAATTAAATACATATAGAAAATTTTATTTATTATGTTGAAACTTCATATTCACATGAATAAATGAAAATAAACAACATGAATACGTTGATGCACAATTCATTTATTACTAAAATAAGTGTAAACATAATATAAAAGTTTTAAAACACTAAAACTATCAAGATGTTAAAAATATAGATGCCAAATCATGTCAAAATTTCCGAGCGCTTTCGGGTAAACGTTAGCCATCATCAGGGAAGTTAAAATGAGAAAATACTGTAGCTTTAAAGATGTACATGGTACTAGTTAAGTAGCAAGGGGTGAAACTAAAAACAATATATGGGAAGGAAATAATGAACGAGAGGGGATGCTATAGAAAATAGAAGGGGTCAATCAAAATCAAATGCACTGGCAATGCCAAGTAAATTAAACCATACATGTGGTATACGATAGGATAATACATCATTACATGTCTTTTTGCCTCTTGTTAGAGATTATCTGATTATGCAAATCTTATAATATGATACATGTGCAATGATTTTAGCTTTATTGAATAAGATATCAATGTCTGTATTTTCCTTTAAACGGGAAAGAGCCGTGGATAATTTACCTCTTTTGACGTCTGCTATGTGTTTTTTAATCCTTTCTTGTAATTTTTGAGTTCGCATGCCCAAATATGTCTTTACATTGACTATTATTTTGCCTTAAGGATTTTGGTCACTGAGATCTCAAATTCCTCTCGCTGATATTAAACCTATGGACGTGGAATGCATTCCTATTTTTTAAAATCTCCTCGGGAAATTAATCTTTTAGCTTCCTTTTTGGGTTACGTACTTAAAAAGTAAAAACGGAACCATTATAAGATCACTCCTGTGTCTGTCTGTCCGTCTGTCACAGCTATTTTACCCGTAAACTACAGCGTGGGAAGTTCAAATTGGCTATTTGCTATAAAGTTTGCTATATAAATTGGCTATAAAGTAATAAAGGCATATATTTATAGATTATTAACCATTCACAAATATATTTAGGAAAAATGTACAGGGGTTAATTAAGTTACTTGAAAGAAAAATCTTTTCTTTGTATATCGTGTGAAAACTTTCGTAACGCCGAATTCAAAAATACATTTTTCTTAATTTTAGGTATTATATTTTCAAAGATATAGTCGAAAATGTAATGCAAAAATATGTTCCCCTCCCCTCTATTTTCCTAAACTACTGAAACTAAAATTATGAAAAAATTAGGGTAGTAAATTAATTCAAACCTTGCAGGAAAGCTATAGCGATTACACTAGGTCACATAGTTTTTGAGAAAATCTATTTTTCCGTTACACACAAATTACGATTTGCGGTTGTTCAGCAGAGAAGTTGAAGAACGCTGGAGGTACCTATCGTCGCAGAAATATAAAAGGATTGTTGCTAATGATTTTCAAAAAAAAAAAAAAAAAAATCTGTAATTAGCCGAGATATTAACCCTTAAAGACACGGGCGATTTGGCCATAACATAAAGACACGGGCGGCGTACTCTATGCGTCATAGGCTTTTAAAGCCTAGATAACAACTTTTAATGATATATTTGTGTAATGCAAATGCCCAGTAGTAGTATAAAAGCAATAAATGTCAAACTGTTAAAAACAGACTAATTTAATTAGAAATAATCACATAATTGCTATGCGATTCGTGACTAGTTTGCATTCAGTGGCTCTCTCAATACGCCACCCATGCCTTTAAAGGTTAATTAAAAACCTGTCTGGAAAAGCGCGGCGCGGACCAACTTTGCGACCTCCTTTCTAAGCGCGCTTAGCACAATACCAAGTTTAAACTTTGAACAAGGGTTCTGTTTTAGGTACACTGGAAAAACAAAAGATTATTTCTACGCTGAATTTGGGTTATGAAGTTTAAATATGCACAATTTTATTGTCAGCACCGTATTAAGTTCATCATAAGCAGATTAGGATAATATTAAAAAAATATTTATACAAAATAGCAATATTTGATACTATTTAGGCTTCATATCTCTCTGGACTTCCATGGTATCTCCATTTATATTTTACTAGTATATACCCAAACCTACGTTGTATAGTTTTTTACAAAGTCTTATTATTCTTTTAGCAACGATTTTTTTGTAATAATACAGTGAATAATTCTTATATTTATTGTACGGAACCCTTTGTGCGCGAGTAATACTCGCACTTAACCGTTTATTTATGTGTACTCTCCTTGAAGGATGTCTTTTTTTCTTTTTCTAAAGTACTTGCTTAATTTAATATTTAACGTGTTAAAAGCTGACGAGCTGCGAGTAATATTTTAATTCTTCAAATAAAATTAACTACAGTAAAACCTCCCTAAAGCGATCACGTTCCGTTCCAATAAAAAATGGTCGTTCCGAGAGGTGGTCTCTTAATGGAGGTCATGTTTAAATCTAGATTTTAGTTGTTGAAAAAAGGTAATAATTAATGCCACTAAAATTTATTTTTCACATTAGGAAAAATATGAAAACTTAAGTATCAAAACAAAAGTTAATTACATAAGTTAATTACTTCAGAGTTTAAAAACTGAATACTTTGACGTTTGCTTTGATTTTACTCTTTTATCTTTCATAACTTTTATTTCCAAGTCCTTTCAAAGTTCAGTAAATAAATGCATTTTTTTTTTTTTTTTTTTTTTTTTTTTTTTTGGACGGGAACAAATAATGACGATTTCTTTAATTTATGTATTTCTTTGAGAGTTTCCTGACCGATTGGGGCAGGGGAGTTTATTCTTAATTTGTTAGCTAAATTCATCGCCTAAAAAGGCACAAAGGGGTTTAAACATTTAAGTTACCGGAATAAAAAAAAATTCTAATCTTAGTTTAGAAGTTCAATGAATAATGCGCTTTCCGGAATTATTTTTCTAATAAAACCTTCTTCAAACGACCAGGAAAAAACGGAATTTGTTAAATGTTCGTCAAAGAAATGGGTCGCTCATGGAGGGAGTTCAACTGGGGTGGTCTCTGAATGGAGGAAAAATTAGTATTGAGTCTATGGAAATAAATTTCGTTCCATGAAAAAATGGTCTTTCGTGGAGATGGTCCCATAGGGGGTTTCACGGTATATATTTTAAGAATATTTAGACAACTGCAATAAAAAGAAACATCCCTTCTGGTGGTCCGGGACACATAAAAAAAAAATTATTTATTGAGTTAAAATTCTGAATTTTTTTGTGATGGTTAACCGTATCATTTGTAAACAAAATCGCATGATAAAAATTATCATATTTAAAAAAAAAAAAAAAAAAAATTAAATCTAAAATTTATTAAAAAAGTGGGATAATTTAAAATCGTTATAACTCGAAATACTATTTATAGAATTTCAATTTTTTTCTTATAAATAAACAGAAATATATAAGTTGTAATTTTGATTCAGCATTTAAAAAAATATTAATAATAATAATAAAAAAAAATAAAAAATATCTAAAGTAAAAAAAAATAATAAATAAATAAATAAATAAATAAATAATAAAAAAAATGATGCGACTTTTAAAAAAATCATATTTCCAAAAGTAAATATTTTTTAAAAGTTTGCTGAATTAAAATTAAAGTAAAACAATTGAAAAAGACATGTTCCAAGTTTGAACCATTTACCTTTAACAGTTCTCGACTTATAAGAGTTTAAATTCAAGAAATGGTGAAAAACGCATTTTTATAAGAAGTCGTTTCCATGACAGCCATTGCTTGAAAGCTGGATTTTGAAAACAAACTAAAACGAAAAAATTAATATTTATTGTTATAATTAAGATAGAAACATGATTTAAACACCACTTTAAGCAGAAAAAAATAAATAAATTTTTAATGAAATAAAATGTTTTTACCAAATTTGAAGATTTTTGTGTCCCGGACCCTCTTAAGAAGAGTACACAGCAAAAATAAGTTAAAAATATTAATTTCCTGAGGAGATATTTAAAAAATACCAATGCATTCATGTATGTAAATATATAAGATGTACGTAAATTTGAGATGGATGTAAGTATATATGAGGACGTGAGTTTCAAAACTCGCCTTATCCAAAAAATCAAATTTTGGGAAATTGCAAAAACTTGTTAGTGCGACCCCGTGCATCGAATACCTCCAATTTTTTGTATGCTTGTAGCTAGTTGCTCTGTGATATCATTGTGTTAAGTTGGAAAATCTACTTTAATTCATTTAATTATTTAATTGGGAAAAGTTTCGGATAAGAAGAGTTTTGTTGCCAACCTATGAATAAGAAAGTTTTGATATCGATAAAAAAAAACAAAAAAAAAAAAACATCGTTTATCATACTTGCTGGAAGAAATTAATAGTTTCTATTTTTGGTCATCGGATGATAATATTTTGTATTCAAAAATAATCCTTATGACAGCAATAAGTATGATTAAAATTTAGTATTATGTTTTATTATGAAAAAACAAACTTACAACAATCAAATAAAACTTATTATAACTAGCTTATGATTAAAATAATTTTTTTTTTTTTTTAGTGTGATATAATATAATCATATTATATATATATATATGTTACATTATTAGATCTAATTCCGCGATTTCCTTATCTTATTCTAAATTACTACTTTATATTCACTAAATCCTTATCCTTAAATAATCTCTATCGTTAACTCTGTTAAATTCCCTTTAATTTAATGTCTCACTTGTCTTAATCGCTTAAATATTATGCTTTTAGTATTCTTAAATTAAATGTTCCATTCCCGCGCTTTTTTCTTTCGAGATTATTCTTTTAGCTTCCATTTTTACTTTCCCGCGCATTTCTGATGTTATCTTTTTTTCCTTCAAATTCATCCGCTAGTTCTGTTCGCACTCTTTATATGACGTGACATTCTTAATTATTCATTGGTTGAGAGCGCGACCTACGTCATATTTGTATCCATACACTGAAGGAACAAAAAGTTGATACTCGCTCAGTTTCAGCAGATTTGAGTCGTATTTCCAGTTTTCATCCATCCCCCGGTCACCGTCCTGTTATTCGATTATCAGGAACTTTGTTTAAACCTAATTACTACTACGGAGCGATGGCTAATTATCTTGGTGGAAACTGCACTTTTTGCAATATATTCTAATAACGTGCTTAGCTGATATTATGAGTTGTTTCAATTTCTTCTGGGGAAACTTCACGGAACGATGCATTCCATTGTTTTCACTCGACAACTGCATTTCAGCAATTGGTTCTACTAACATAACAGATTCGAATTATCTGTTCTGACCACTTCTTTTACGCCATTATCGCTGCATGTGATCCACAACTACTATCGTGACAGCCAGTACGGCATTTTCAACGATAAAGCCAATCCAATGTTACTAGAATGTAACATATATATATATATATATATATATATATATTGTACTTACAGATATGTATATGTACTTACAGAATATCCAAAAATAAATTAAACAATTAACTCATTAAGTTTTTCTTCTAGAATATCATCGTAATCCTCCTCGACCATCTCCTTCTGTCCCGATTCCTTAGAAATATTATTTTTATAGAAAGCAAGCACCTCCATTTCTGACCAGTTTTCATCAAAGTGTTTTTTCAACAATGCGTGGACATCCTTAAGTTCCTCTTGCTTCACGGGGACCCCCCACCCCGCCTGCTTTTTAAAAAGAAAGTCCAGTTTGTAGATGCCTCTAGCACAATTTTACGTTCTGAATTTTGATATTCCAAGAATCTTCCGAAATACACTTCCATAAATTTGAAGATGGTCGTGGTTCTTATTCTTTATATAGTGTACCTTATGGTAATGCCTTTGAAAGCGCACAGAGATGCACTTAAAAAAACTTTCAAGGTGAAAATTTTACTTTTCTGGATGTTTCATGGAAGGAAAGAAATCTGGACGGTTTCTTGAAGGAGATGTTTGAGACGTGAAAAGCTTGGTGGAAGCGTCATGCACCTTGCATTGAGAGAGTTGAATGATCGAGGTTCTCTTTCCGGTGAGTGTACTTTAAACGGACCAGAAATGCCTAAAGTTTATGCCTGAGAATAAAAATTAAATCTTTTAACACCTTCTGACAGTGAGAAATATAGCAAAAGATCCTCTATTTTGAACTTACATTTTAATTTTCTTTTGCGTGTATTCTTTATTAGCCCATGTGTTCGTATTTCTTTTTATCTTCTTCCCCCTTCCCCCACAAAAAGCAAGAGTTTATTCGCTGTGCGTTATACATAAGACATGCTGTAAAACTTATTTAATTAGTTTGTATGAATAGAACAGGTAAAAACTTTAAACAAAAATAGCAACAGGTCGTAGAGAAATGAAGGAAAATTACTGTGATAGTAGCAGATAAGCTAGTCGTCCGTTGGTCTACGCATGCGCAGGGATAAAGCTAGTTTTTTTGCCAACTCCCTAGTGGATAAGGCGAGTTTCGAAACCAAACCAATATTTTAAGAACCCAAAAATAAAGGATAAAAATATTTTTTTGACGGATTGCAGTATTTTTTCTGTGCAGGTTTACCAATAGAATAGATTGGTAGAGAAAACGCAATTTTTTAAATTTTGGATAAGGCGAGTTTTGAAACTCACGTTCTCATATGTAAATATATGAAATTTATGTAAATGTGTAAGATAGATGTAAACATGTATGTAACTGACGTATGTAAATGTGTGTTAGATGTTACTGTGCATGTAAGTATATGAAATATATGTAAATGTGTAAGATAGATGTAAACATGTATCTAAATATGTAAGACGTTTGTATATGCAAGTATTTCAGTAAGGTTTAATAGGTATGTAAATAAGGAAATAATGTAAAATATGGATTATTCAGTTTGTTTCCTAATGAAATAAGTACTAGACAAACAAGATAATACAATCAACACTCTTTAAAAACATTTTATTATTCAGTAAAAATTTATAGGTATTTATGTTTCCTGTTTTTGTGGTTATAAAAGACTTTAAACAAAGCAGATAGAAACAGACTGCGTTTTTATAGTATAGGTTTTCTTACATTACTATACCGTCAAATTTCCACAAAATTCGTACTTTAAGAATTGCACTCCGAGTTTCTTGAACTTCATTAAAGGGAGAAAGAGGAAAACATAACTGATTCCCGGAAATTATTCAGTGGAATCTATCCATAACAAACTTCTAGAGTCCATCGAACCGTACAAAACAATTCATACCCCTTTAGTTTCGGAAACGTAGCAACTTCTCATCTCTGATTTACGAAGTCACGAGCGGTGGAGATCGTTAGCCTATTGTCGTCTGTCGCACTGAAGGTCACGACCAAGAAATATGACGGAAAAACGAATATGAAACACAAATTTAATTTCTCAGGAAAAGAGGTTTTTTTTTTTTTTTTTTTTTTTTTTTTTTTTTTTTTTAATAATGCTTCCATTGTTGCGATTTCCGAGTAGATTGTGATTGTATCATTTTTTTTTATTATTATTGTCTTAGTTAACAACTTTACTGTTTGAATCTTGTTTCTTAAATATTAGTTATCTATCATAATGCAATAAAGCAAGTTTAAAAAATATTACAATAATAATAGTACAGTAAGACCTTGTTGGACCGTCGCTCATTCAAAACAACTCCCCGCATATAACGCCTGCTTCTGAAGGTCTAGGTAAAGAGATAAGGAAATAGTTCTAAAAAGTCTTAATAAACCGCCACTCACAAATATGAGATTATGTTCAACAGCCACTTTCGACTTATGGCTTTCTTTATTTTACAAACGATAGATGTAAAATGATAGACGAAACAAAAAATTCTAATAAGGAAACAAGTGAGAGCGACAACAAACTCCCTCAAGATGAAAAAACAACACAAAACGTTGTAATTATGCATTATTTATCTTACGTAGTTTTTTTTTTTTTCGATTTCTTCTAAGAAACAAAAAAGGATTTCAATAAATATAAATAATTTTTTTTTTGAAAAACATGCTTTCATTAAAATTCCCAAAAATGTAGAAAATATATATGTTTTTTTAAATGCACTAAAAAATAGAAAAATCTCGAAAAAACCCCTTAAATACAAGGAGTTTAAATTAAATTGCGGCGAGCTACATTATGGAAGGTTATCCCCCTGTGGACGAGCGACCGGTATACGTGCCGCATAATGTGCTCAGAATCCGTGATTATTCTCACCAGTAAATTTTTATTGTAAATTTTGCCTTCTTTAATCCGAGCATTTTCCCGATTCAATTAGGCAAAAAATTTCTGTTTTGAAATCAATTTCGTAGGTTCTTGAAGGAATTTTTAAAGTTTTTTAAATATTTTATACTTATTATTGACTAATTTGTATTTGTAAATGCTTTTCTTTAAAAAAATTCTATGTTAATAAATCGATAAGTGGCTTCAAAATTGCATTTTCAGTTAGTTATGCTGCTGTAAAATCAAAAAATATAATTTTAACAAAAAAAGTTATGCTGCTGTAAAATCAAAAAATATAATTTTAACAAAAATTTTTTATCGATTCTCAAACTTCCTAATTTAAACATTGGCTTTAAAATGCTAATACATTGGCTTTAAAATGCACCAGGTCTCAATCATAGGTGCGAGCAGCACCAAAAGTGGTTCCCTTGTCAGTAATACATATATATTCCAAATTTTAAAGCTCTATGTTTACAGGATGTGGGTGAAAAATGAGTCGCAAGATTTGACTGCCACACACAAACAGAATAATTGTAAGTTAAAAGAAAGCATGTAAAAAAGTAAGGGAAATTAGAAAGTGAATCAAAGAATCCAAACGGAAACTAGATTTTTTTCGGAAAACAATATTAGGTACTGTTTGTTTTATTTGCCAAATTCTTATATAACGGTAGACAAATGCGACGCTTTCGCACTGAAATATTTGAGATTATCTACTGATACGTTTTTTCATTAATTTTTAATTAACTGCAATTTTCAACCAAGCAACGTGTTTTAACGAAATCTGAGTGTAATACTATGTTAAAAGCCTGTTGAAAAACCTTTCGAATGATACCTTACTCATCGTTGGGCGTTTTGTATGTGTATCGAAAAAGGGATTGTTGACATCATAGGTAATATATGTGATTGTGATACCTTCTAATAATGGTAAATTTTACATTCAATAACAGATGTAAAATAAATATTTTGTAACTGGGATTTCTAGCTGAATTATCATCTCATTAAATATTATAATTACTAATTTTTCTTCAAAGTTAATAACTGATATAAAATAATAAAAATAATAATTTGGGAATAATTTATATTGCAAGTTAATCATTAAGTTTTACTAAAATTTAATAATTAGCATAAAATTAAAAAAATAATAATAAAGAATTTAAAATGTGTTTGTAAATTTTTCAGATGCATTTTTTTTCATAAAAATTTGAGAATCATCAATGAATTAAAATTTAACCATACTGTGAAATTAAAAATATTTTTGACATTCCGAAAACTTTTAAATTTATATGTTTACTAAGATTAATGTTTTATTATTGCAATGAAACCTCATTAAACCGTCATCCCTTAGGACCCAACGATTATGACGCTTTAAGCAGGGTGACAAAAAAGCGAATTATTTTATTTACTGTAGTTTCATTGGTAGGTACTTTTACATTAGCAAGTTGCAGGTGATTATATCGACTAATATTGTTCATTTCGACATCATTCAAATTGCATTTATTTCAATTAAAATATAAACCTTTCACTCATTTCATTAATATATATATATATATATATATATATATATTACGTACGTTTAAAAGACATTTCTTTCACTCTGTTAATTTAAAATAAAATAAAATAAATACCATAAACTAAAACATATTATTTCAACATCAAAATATCATAAATATGCTTCATCTGCAGATTATATTGATACTTCGGTACGTTGGGTTTGCGAAATAATATACCTTTAAAATAAAAAATGAAGTATTTATTAACCATAGACGCCTAGAGGCGTGTCAATAAGTCAGTTTTCTCTACATTGTTACAAGCATTTTAAGTTCCTGGTCCTATTTTTTATACTAAAATTATGCACAAACATTCGTTACTTTGGACTTATTGCAACAATGCTAGGTGCAACTAGGCTGTTTGGAGAAACACATGGTCATTTTCCAATTAGCCTAAAACTGCATAGGTACATTGCAACGAGTGTGTGTGGGGGGGGGGGGGGGGGAGGCTAATTGAGAAACAAATGGTTAAAGTCTAAAAATATCAGGCTCAGTTGGGAAAATGCATATGATTCTCCAATTAACCTGACTCTTTGCAAGCCGTTTTTCTCAATTAGGCTAAGAGATACACACCACGTAATATGCATAATTTTAATTAAACTTATAACCGCTGATTGCCACACCTGAACACGCCTTTACAGCAATTATTGCTCATTGATAGTACTCTAATCGAATACTTTTATGTGAAAATGTAAATTAACGATAAATTCTACAGTGCGTTAAGAAATTATAAGATCACTAACGAATTGGTGCATTTCTGAAGAAGAAGACACAATATGCAAATTTTTAACGTGCGTATTTAAAATTGATCGTAGAACGTTTTCTGTTATAATTGCTACATTAAATTTTAAGTTACATTTTGTTAAAATCTTCTATTTTTTAAAAACGTAAATAAAGTGACTGTTAAGAAATTATAAGATCACCTGAGGAAATTAGCATATTATACATAATATCAGCATCATTATAAAACGTACGCGTTTGTATATCGTGAAAGTATTCCCGAGAATCAAAGGTACAGGTTTAGATAGTGTCATTTACGATATATTTGAAGATGTCGCGGGGTAAAGAGTTGCCTGCGAACGAAGTAAGAAAACTTTGGTTTTATAAGGGTGCTGGTAAATCTGGACGATAAATTGCTCTGTTAATGAAGTTTTCTAAAACTGCTATTCGAAATAACATAATTAGAAAAAAGTATTCAAATAAAATTAAACTATCTGGAAGAAAAAGGATTTTGACAGCACGGGATGATCGACAAATATTTCGATTATCAACACAAAAAGTCTTTCAACTCGGAAAATTTTGAACCGTTTCAACAAAAGAACCTCACACGTAACAGTTTGGAAGAGTCTGAAATCAAATAATAATGCAAAATGTATGAAACTGTTGAAAAAAACGAGGTTAATGAAACATCATAAAGAAGAAAGACTGAAATGGGCTATAAATGTCATGTCATGGGACAAGAAATGGAACAAGTGATATTTTCAGATGAAAAAAAAATTATTCTTGTATAAACACTGTTATAAACACTATTGGCATAATTTGAGAAAGGAACCGAAACAATGCTTCTGTCGACAAATGGGAAGAGGATCAGTAATGGTTTGGGGAGCTTTTAGTCATGATGATTATGCTATTTAACCTGAATATTGGGACGTATGAACTCTGCGCAATATCAGGTTATGTTATATGATCATTTGATACTGTTTGGACCTTTTTTAGGCGGTGCTAACTGTATGTATCAGCAGGACGGTGCTTCTTGCCATGTGTCTAAATCCACCCAGCAATAGTTTAAAAAAGAAAAAAAATCATGTTTTGTCATGGCCAAGTCGTAGTCCAGACTTGAACCCTACGGAAAATCTTTGGGGTGCATTAAGTCGCAAAGTTTATGGTAATAATAAACAGTTTTTTTTTTATCTACCAATGAACTAGAAGTGGCCATTGTAAAAGAATGGCACAATATGTGAAAAACAGAGTGTTTGAGGTTATAAGGACAAATGCAGGACCGATATCGTATTAATTTACAAATTATTTTTGTTTTTAGACAATTGGTCTTATAATGTATTAACAGTGTAATTTTCAATCATTACTTATATTTTTGTTAACATACTTATTTACTGCATTATTCAAAATTATTGCAAACTAATTTTAATAAATATGTTGTATTTTAATATATCATGTGTTTAAACTATAATTAGAATCTTTATTTACTTCATAATTTTCAAAATCAAAGTGGTCTTATAATTAACGCACTGTATGCATACTATATTTTACAGTAAGCACCTTATAGTGAACCTCAGTTTAGCAATTTTATTGTGTTTGATTGAAATACTGAAACGGCATTAAAATACATTGCAAAGTTTTTTTCCCTTTTAGGCTATTATATTACAGGATTTATTAATAAGTGGTTTGCACTCCATATTCTACAGAAAATATGTTTTGTGCACAACAGGAATGCACAACAATTTCATTATGTTTTAAATAGTGTGACATCATCAAAATGCGCTTCAAGAGATTTTTTCTCATTGGCCATAGTGTAACGGGACACTTTTGAGTGTCCCTGTAAACGAACTATAAATGCTACGTATTTCATTTTTAACAGCGATGATGCTTACAGTAAACCTCAATAACATGTTTCAAATGCACGGCAACCCGAGTATATTTACGATAGTTAGAACAAGGCCAGAGAGACCGAAAAACCGAAGTCATAAAAACCAAAAGTTTTCTTTAATACCTATATTGCGCTATATACAGTGAATTCTCGATAAGTCGAAGTCGGATAAGTCGAATATTCGTTTAAATCGAAGTTTTCACGAAGTCCCGACCCCTTTATTACAAATCAATGTTAAACTGTCTCGATTTGTCGAAGTCTACATCTTTTAAGTCGATTTTTTTTTCAGAAAGAGAAAACAGTAACTAGACTAATTTCTTAATTTTTCAGCCACAGCTCAAAAATGCTGACACTTTCTTTTAGATAAAACTATTCTGAACTCCTTCGCGGCCTTTGAAGGACGCTATTTTTATTTCCCACCTTGGACAGTGAGAAGAGTCAGTGAGTTTGCAATTTCGGTGGCAATCATTCCCCCTCCCCCATTCATTTCTCCTTTACGTATTCCCTTTTCTTAACTCTCAGGTGGCTTAGTGTATTCTAATTTGCCAAATTTCTCACGCTTTTATGGAAGGATTTTTTTTTTAATCTTTCGATTCCATTATTGAGATTTCATTCGGGTTCTTTGTTTTAATGTTGAGTCTTGTCATTTTAGTGTTTATTGCTTTCACATCGTGATACATTTTTAGTTGGCTCTTTTAAAATGTTGAAGCGGAAATTAGAAAGCCTTACTTTAGAACGAAAAGTAAATTTGATAAAAGATATTGAAAACAATCCTTATTTAATGAAAAAGATCTAGCCTTTAAATATGGTGTCCCTCGCAAACTCTATCTATACCATATTGGGTTGGGTAGGGTTGATTTTTGACGGCCAATTATCTACACGAGGGATATAGGCCCGGGGGGAGTGCCCTCCGTGGGGGTCTTTCTAAGAGAACCTGATCCGTATTAACGCATGGAAGATCCACGGCTCGAAGAAAACCACGAAAACTCCGAACGATTAGGCCGACGGGCGCGATTGGGATCGAACCCAGCACCTCCCGTCTACCAGCTTCGAGAGCAGAACCTCTCGGCCACCTATACCATATTGAAAGATCAAGAACGCATTTTCAAAAGACGTAAGTCAAGTGTCAACCGAAATTGCAAAATGATGAATACGCGTGCCTTCCCAGATATCAAAACAGACCTGGTAAAGTGGTTTACATCATACAGTACGCAGAAGAGTCTAATTCCTTTAAGTTGTATGATGTTACATGAGAATGCTTTGGATTTTACAAAATTATTGAATGTGGAAAGATTCCCTGCAAGCACGGGATGACTGAAAAAATTTAAAGCCAGACACAACATTGTGTTTCGGACATTAGACACTGAAGCAAATGATGTGTCTGATGCGATGTGTGATGAATGGAAGACAGTTTCATTACCCAAACTTCTTGCAGGCTATAGTGCGGACGACGCTTAAAATATGGATGAAATGGGAGATTTTTGCAAATGTTTTCCTAAAAAGACAATGATGTTTAAGGGGTAATCATGTTCTGGTGGAAAGTTAAGTAAAGAACGTTTAAATGTGCTTGTTGGAGCAAATGCTTCTGAAACAGAAAAATTACCTTTACTGGCCATCGCTAAATACAAAAATCCTCGCTGTTTCAAATATAAAAAGTCACTTCCGGTAGAGTAAAGATCCAATAAAAAGTTTTGGGTGACACTGATATTGTTCGAGGAGTACATCCGAAATTTAGATGTAGTGTTTCATGCAAAAAAAAAAAAAAAAACGTAAAATGTTGATCTTCTTTAATCCTTGTACATCTCATGATCAACTTTTGAACTTGAAATCTATCAAGTTAGAATTTCTCTTTACTAACACAACTTCTAAACTACAGACAGCAGACCAGGAAATAATTAAATGTTTAAAACATTCCTACAGAAAAGGGTGGAAGGCAATCGAAGATGACGAAAATGGAATAAATCAAAAGTGTTATGTGTTAGAAGCAATTAGACTGATTTCAAGCCCCTGGAACGACGACGTGAAACAAATCACTATCAAAAATTGCTTCAGTAGATGTGGCTTCTTTGCAAGCTATGCGCACTCATGTGTTGTGAATGAAAATCTACACGATCAAGTTATTTCTGAAGATGACGTTATTGAGTTTTCGAATATTGGCGAAAATGTCGCAGTTTGCGAAGAAATTAGTGCTTTAGATATAGTTGAAGCAATGAAAAAGGTGGAGAACGATTCTGAGTCTGAGGATGATGAGGAAGTAAATTGCGTTTCAATTCCAAACAATCAACACAACCAGTGCACATGCGGCAATAACGACATTACAGCAATATCTCGAAAGTAGAGACGGTGTGGACGATTCTCTTTTCCTTTGTTTACATACTTTCTGACATGTGAAAGACAAAATGTTTCTCCAAACAGTCATAAATAACAAGTTTTTTCGGAAAACTTGAGTTTGTAAGTACCTTATATGTAGCATTAAATTATATATTTCTTTACCGCTCATTTTGCAGACTCCGTTATAGAGTATAATTGCAATTCCGATGTATATGATTGAATTATTTTTCATATATTTTCTGTATGTATTTAAGGATTTTTGATAAGTCGAACTTACGATAACTCGAATATTTTTGCCGGTCCCCTCAATTTCGACTTATCGAGAATTCACTGTATTTACACTTACCGATTTTCATCAGATAGTATAGAATTTAAAAATGGGGTCTTTCATTCATGCAATTAATAACTATATTATGGCTGTTTAGCAGGTGTCAAGAAACACAGACATGCATGAAAGACGATAACATCTGATGAAAATCGGTTAGTATGTAAATATATAGTCATAAACACTTTTCACCTAATTCGTTTGAACCTGTTAAAAAGTAAATAGCAGCACATAACGCCATGACATTCAATGGTAGTACGCGGTAAATTTTGACATTTAAAACAATTTCAAAGCGAAAAAGAAATTTTCATTAAAAAATAATTATTCAGAAATTAGATGAGGAAAAAGATCTGCATTACGACATGGCGTTTAGTGACAGTTAAGTAAACTGTACGAGTGATTCGCAGTTTAAGTAATTTGATATTCTGACAATACAAGTCATCCAGTACAGGTGTATACATTTTTTTTTTTTCGATCAGTTTTTTCATTACAGTAAAAGTTGAGAAATGCGCATCTGTTCTATGATGTTCTCATCACGTAATAAATAGGTTGTCCGGAAACGATTCATTGAAGTTGAATGAGTCATTTCAGTGAATGGAGTGGAAACTTCAGTAGGAGTAACAGAGTGCGTGGAGCGAACAAAGGTTAGGTGTTCTTGATCTTTGATTTTTTTGCATATTTGACTGATGAGCCACGAATTCGAACTGCATGTCAATCCCGCTTTATAATACTCGCAATGATTGTAACCAGATCATATAAACATGTGAATGACGAAAACTCATTTTTCTTTTAGTTTCAGTGGCGTAGGAAAGGGAGGGGCTCAGGGAGCTCAAAGCCTCCTCATTTAACACTTTCAAGACCGATCCCCCCCCCCCCCCCCCGAAAAATTACTTTCAGGTTTAAAAAATTAAAAGTAGCTAAAAAAAGCACAAACGTTATAGACCGACAGGCGGCAGCACAGGCAATCACCTCATCGAGTTGGAAGCTGAAATTCCAGGATTAGACAGAACTCTATTAGCATATTAAAATGCAACTGGTCTGCCAAGTCATATCTTGGTGGAAACCACCTTCAGACCTGATTTTAGTGGTTCACTCGTAGGTTCATCATTATGTTTTCCTGCACCCAAAGGTATGGATAACATGGAGGATTAGGTGCAGGAAAACACAATGGTAAGTCTACCAGTCAACAGCTAAAATCGGGTTTTAAGGGGGCTGGTCACTCAGCTTCGGAATTCTCCTCCGTAATGTTAAGTCTATGGACTTCTGATGCATTCGTATATTTAAAATATTTTCTCGGGAAATTCATATTTTTAACATCTTTTTTCTGTGTACTCTTCATAGAGGATGTTTCTTTTTTTCTTAGTTTTCAAAATATTTCTAAAATCTATGCTAAATTTCATATTTTATGTTTTAAAAACTGACGAACTGTGAGTAAGATTGTAACACTTCATATAAAATTAAGTCTATACTTTAGAAATATTTTGAGAACCAAGAAAAAAAAAAGACATCTTTTAGGAAGTGTACACAAAAAATAGAAGTTAAAAATATGAATTTCCCGAGGAGATATTTTAAATATACGAATGCATCAAATGCCCATAGACTTTACATTAGTGAGGGAACATCGGAAGCTGAGTGACCAGCCACCTTAAGCTGTTTTCCATCAAGATATAACTTGGCAGACCAATTGCGTTTTAATATGTTAATCGAGTTTTAATTTATTCTGGAATTTCAGCCTCCAATGAGGTGATTGTCTGTGATGCCATCTGACGGTCTTTTAAGATTTGATGAAATTTACCGAATATGTCATTTAATGAAATTTAACGAATAAAGTTATTTTGCGTTCTATTAATATAGAAATAGGCTAAGGAAGAATTGTTGCATACGTTTGTAAAATGTTAAATTACAGCAATATTAAAATATTAAATAGACTTGACAACTTTCTAGTGTTTCACATTTTTTTATCATAACTTATAGGTTCGGAAAGTAGCATCTATTTTAAATTTAAAGAATGAAGCGTATATTTAAAAAAAAAAAAAAAAATCTCCATCGCTGCAAAGAGTTTTAAGCAAACTTCTTATTTTTTGTTTTATTACTAAATGCTGCAAAATAAATGAAGTCATAATAAAGTATGTATAGACATATATTATCATTACTACATGCAGATGAAAACAAAAATAATTGTTATTGCAAAAGAAAATAAATTTAAATTGACTCGTTAGTCCCAAAAAGGTTAAATTAAGACTTTTTTTTTTTTGTCATTTGAGTTAATCTAAATACTATTATTTTCTGTCTTCAATGTTTGCTCTCAAAAAAAAAAAAAAAAAAAAAAAAAAAAAAATCTATAGTATAGAAAGAATCATTATGAATATTCATTACAATTCTTCCCTCCATAAAACCAATGAAACTCATCGGGAAATTTCGACTGCGTACGGTCACATAACGTAATCCCTTAACGTACGTACCCCTCGTAATAACGTACCCCTCATTTACCAAGGAACATCTCCACCATAACAATAGGCTTTTTAGCAACCGTTTACACACCCCTCTCTCGAAATTTCACTTGATCGTCGAAAATTTCTCTTTTCTTAATGTTTAAAAAAAATTATATAAATTAAAATTATTAATGTTGCTTGATAAAAAGAAGAAAAAAAGATTTCCGTGCAAAATAGACATTAAATGATAGAAAACAAACTTCTCATTTTCAGCAAAATGAAGACTTAGAAAGACAGCAAAAAGAAAAAAAAAACTGTACAAATTTCGAATAACCTTTATTAAAAAGAGGACAAAAGTTACTATATCGGGCAAAAAGACTGAATTTGGATTACTTATATGAATGGGTCAAAACCCTGGCGAACTTAGAAAATAGGGGTGATACGTGTATTGTCCCGTTCAAAATAAAATATCAAAAAATCTAATAGGAAAAATCGAAAATCTGAGCATCATGTCCATTCGAAATTGTTTTCGTCTATCAGAAACCTAATTTCAGATTCCTACGTGGGGTAGATTTTCCTAGCCATCGCGCACACATAGACATACACACGCACATACACAAATAGACACACAAGCATCTTTCTTTTATTATAATCCTTGTTATTAAACTTACTTGAGAATTGCTTTTGAGCTTGAGCCCCCTCCCATAATTTTTGAAATGCTACGCCACTGTCCAGTTTTAAATCTATTTTGCTGGTAACTGAATAATGAGAGGAAAATGTCACACTTGAGATCATATTTCTAGTGAATCGCAAAGCTCATTACGTGTTGAAAATTCTCACGACTGGAATTTCAGATGACTTTGAAGTGTTCTAAATATAAAAGAAATACACAATTTCAAGAGAAACAGTGTTTCATTACTTTTTTAACTCACAGTTTGACGATAAGTTGACTGCCTGAAAACTTTTTAATATTCCAGTGTTTAACACTTTGATTACACACCTGAACATATACATGCTACGGACCGATATTAGGGCTGACATTTACGTCTAGAGTCTTTTTCCGAAAATTCAATCTAGAAAATTCTATCTGTAGGGGAAATATTTGTAACTTGAACATACATGTACCTTGGACCTACAAAGTTTTTAGCGCTATCTATTAGATTTGCATAAAACTAATTAATGTAGTTTTGAGATGTACTACTGGATGTCACTTTGTAGTTGGTCAATTTAATATAGTCAGCACATGATGCAGACAAAAGTTAAATAAATGATTTGATCGTCAAAAAGTAAATTTTTTAAAGTTACAAGTTAAAATTACAAGTTTTAAAGTTATATTTCGATATGAACACCTATTTGTTTTAAATTCAAAATGATACATAAAAGCGTATTTGTAGTGCATTATGAACATGAGTTTCAAATCATGTTAAGCCTAGCTAGATAAAGGTAAGAAGTTATTATTTTTCAAGCCACCAAGTGATGTACCTTGAACCTATCAATAGAGTTGTACCTTGAATTGGTCCAAAGTAGAACACAACTGCATATTACTCTATTAAAAAGCCAACAAATGAAAACATTATTTCACGAAAACTCTATATGTACATCACTTCTGTACAGAAAATATGCATAAATGATGACAATGGTGAAGAAGAGATTATTGTCGTGTTCATAAAACGTTTTAATAGTATTAGAAAATAATCCATACTTGAGGAGAATATGTTTTTTATTCAGTTGAAAACAAATTATTAGCATTTTGCCAGAACCTAGTCTTATTGTAAGAGACAGAATAATTCGTTATGCATTTCCAGGTATATTATCAGTTTTTGAAAAATAATCTTAGCTTTTTAGGCAGTTTTTTTTTTGTTAATTTTGCATCACTATAAAGCAAAGATGTATAAAAAAATATAAAAATGCAATAAAGCAGTTAAAATGCAATTGATATTTATTGTGGTTGGAATTACCCCTCCCCCCTTTTCCCTCTAATTACACTTCCTATTTTACATTAATTTAAAAAAAACTTTAAATGAGTATCTACGACAAATCTGTTATTAAATATACTCTAAAATTTATTTCAAATCTATATATATAAAGGCCGTTCTCTGAGTGCATGTCCTTTATACAAATCTTCAATTTTCGACCGATTTGCCCGAAACTGGTTGTACATATGTTTTAGAACGTGGAAAAGATCACTGTCTACTTTTTAAAATCCTCAGACCACTATTTTCCTTTTTTTTTTTTTATACCACCTTCCATAATTTAACCTTATAGAAATATATCTTTTTAAAATTTTTTAATTTAATCGTTTCTTTCATGTTGCCACACCCTAAAAAACGGCACAGTAATTTGAAAAAAAAATAACGTGCGTGTATTTTGTTTTCATTTGCAAATAAAAATTCAGATTTTTTTGCTATATTTTTGCATTTTTGAAATTGACGTTATTCTAAACAGAAAATGCAAATTTTTTTACATATAAAATGAAAACTTTAACTATATGAGCGGTAAAATGCCGCAGCATCTTAATTTGAATGTTTTTTTACAATTCCTACTATTAGTTCACGCTCTCCCTATATTTATTTATATATATATTCATATATTTATATATTTATGTATCTTGTTCAAATTTTCAATCGTTAATAAAATGCCCATTATTCATCCTATCAAGTTGAAATAAATTTTTTAAAACTTGTACTGGATGACAATTGATGTTAATACAGTTTTTTCACATATTAATTAATTAATTAAATTTTAATTAATTAATTTTAATTTTGCATGGGAAACAAAATGGCGGCCATTGGTTATTGAAGATCAATGAAAGTATTTTCAATAAGGGGTTACCATAGGGGGGACACTGTTCGTCTTGTCGCCAAATACCGCCAAGTTTGTCGCCAACTTGGCGATATATCGTCAAATTTGGCGACCAAAATGAGTCGCCAAAAGTGACGCCAACTTGGCGATATCTCTAATATTTCGCCAAATTCCTATAGAGTTCCATTGTAAACCTACTTGCTTATAGAAAATCAACAAATTGAGATATTTTAATGCAACAAAAACTAATATTAGCTTAAGGGATTATATTAAATTTTTCTTTGATGACCTAAGTAGGAATTGACTTTAAAAACAAAATGTTTATATTACTTGTTTAAAATTAAAACATCTACTATAATACAGTCAGTCAAATTTCATGAAAACAATTTAGGGAAAAGAAAAAAAAAGGGCTAGATATGACGTCACATTATATCAAATCTTTTGAACGCGTAGTCAATCTCACTGTAAATAAATGGCTCTTATATTTTGTTTACTACTTCGATTGTATATACAGCCATATTTTATAGCTATACGTTATAGCTAAGTGTTGTATTGGTTTAGATTCAGTGGTAAAATTTTCTGTGATTTATGGTAAAAAGAGAGAAGTTATTTCTCTTTTCAAAAAAATTCTTCACTGATGTCACGATTTAAAATTTATGGAAAATGACACCATTTCATCTAATCATTGTAGATTTAATTTCCGTTTATGAAAAATTTAAGTTTACGTTTAAGAATGATGTTATATTTAGAGTGGAAACCCGTTTGATCTAACCCTTTAATTAAAGCTTATAATTACACGTAAAGGGAAGGTTTTAGTTTTAAGCAAATAAAATTTCAGTAACTGCTACCTCATTTGGATGCATTTATTGCATTTTTGTGAGAAATCGTATACTTCTTTTACGCGTGCCGAAGAAAACATGTATTTTAATTTTAAAAGTTAAAAAAATTACCACAATGTGTCTGTGGCATTATCCTGAACTATGAATGATAGTGTTAAGTCCGAACTCTGCAATTAACCTTTAGAACTATTTAACCGGATGCTAACTGTAACTTTAGTTGTGAAGTATGTTTACCGTTTGTGATTGTATGTGTGCTTATTAAATGTGTCGTTCGATATTACGTTGTATTCAATAGTGTTTAAATACACAAACACGCCAAAATTCTCGGTATATTAACAAATAAAGTTAATTAAACACGCGTAACAACACATGGTGGCAGCGGTTAAAAAGTAAAGAAGTAACTTAGCATATTCTACGTTGTTCGAAGTTCAAAATCAACTTCTAGTTTCGTTCTGCGAACAGTTATGGCAACTGCGTCGGCATATCATATAACACCACCGGATTTATTTCAATTTTTGACTCCAACGGAGTGGCCCAAATGGAAACAGAGGTTTCTTCGATTCCGAACTGCTTCTGGTTTGAATACGAAGACACAAGAGGAACAAGTTGATGCTTTGATATATTTCATGGGCGAAAAGGCCGAAGATATTTTTCTCGCTTTCACTTTAACAGATGCTGAGAAGAAAAACTTCGAGGCTGTATTAAGTAAATTCGATGATCATTTTATTGTAAAAAGAAACGTAATTTTCGAACGCGTACAGTTCAACAGACGGCTACAGAGAGAAGGTGAGTGCGTTAATGATTTCATTACTGATTTATATGCACTTGCAGATAAATGTAGTTATGGTGCATTACATGATGAATTATTGAGGAATCGCATAGTTGTTGGTATTACTGATCTGGCTTTAAGTGAAAAGTTACAACTAGATCCTAACCTTACTTTGCAAACAGCGATAGACAAAGTTCGTTTATCCGAATCGATCAAAAAGCAACAGTCTGTTTTAGTAAATAATTCATCAGTTAATGCAGTAATTCATAAAAAGAAATCTGTACAATTTTCAAATAGAAAGAATTTTCATGATAATAAAGTTAATGTAAGCATTTCAAAGTGTACATGGTGTGGATATTCACTGCACGATAAAAAGAAATGTCTCGCCAAGGACTCTTTTTGCAGAAAATGTAAGAAGAAAGGGCACTGGGAGAAAGTTTGTTTATCATCCACTAAGAGGATTAACGAAATTAAATTTGAAGCAGGTTTTATAGGCTTAGTAGGAAATGTAGAAAATGAAGATGATTGGATTATACCAATTAAGATATTAGGAAAATCTGTTAAATTTAAAATTGATAGTGGTGCTGACCACACTGTTATTCCTTCTCATGTTGCACAAACAGTGTTGAAAAATGTTCAAATTAAAAGAACAAATAAAGTAATTTTGGATCCTGATAGATCACCTTTAAAACTTAAGGGGAAGATTGTTGAAAATATAGAGTATAACGGAAAAAATTGTTTGGAAGAAATATATGTTATAGAAGGTCTCCAGACGTGTTTGTTGGGGAAACCAGCCATAAAAATGTTTGGGCTAGGTCCTAATATACTAGGCCATTGTGTGCATAGTATTAGTAGTTTCGATCCTGTTAATGAATTTCCTTCTCTATTTCAAGGACTTGGTTTACTGAAAGATGACTACCACACAGAACTTATCGATGACGTTAAGCCTTATGCTCTTACTTCTCCACGGCGAATACCTGTGCCATTATTAAAAAAAAAACAAAGTTAGAAATTAGAAGAATGCAGGAATTTAATGTAATTCAGCCAGTGGAAAAACCAACTGATTGGTGTTCTCCTGCCGTTGTTGTCATAAAAAAAGATGGAAATGTCAGGATTTGCGTAGATTTGACAATACTGAATAGAAGCATTCGTAGGGAATGGCACTCACTGCCAACCACCGAATACAATTTATCTCTCTTGGCGGGGGCAAAAATATTTTCGAAATTGGATGCCAATTCCGGGTTCTGGCAAATACCTCTTGACGAAGAATCATCCTACCTGACAACGTTCAACTTTGGCAGATATCGTTTTTTGCGTCTACCATTCGGAATTTCGTCGGCTCCCGAGCATTTTCAGCGGAGAATGTCGCAGGCCTTAGAAGGACTTCACGGGATTATCTGCAACATGGACGATATCCTTGTTTGGGGGTCTAGTCAGGCAGAACACGACGAAAGGTTAAAAATGACCCTAAAACGGCTTCAACAAATGGGAATTACCCTAAATAAATAAAAATGCGTTTTTAGTGTCAAGACCATAAAATTTCTGGGTCATGTCATCGACGAGTTAGGAATACATCCCGACGAAGAAAAGATTGCAGCTATACGCAACTTCAAAATTCCAACAAATAAGACATAACTTAAACAACTTCTTGGTATGCAGGCGCGGATCCACGGGGGGGGGGGCGATCGGGGCGATCTCCCCCCCCCCAAAAAAAAATCCACCGATTGCCGCGAATTTCGGCAAATGGTCGCCGAAAAAAATCAATTTCGTCAATCGTTCGCAGGTCAAAGGATCGCAAAAGAAACGCAAATTTCGTCAAAGGATCGCAAAAAACGCGCATTTCGTCAAAGAATTGCGTAAAAAACGCTAATTTCGCGAAGGAATCGCGCAAAAAACGCTAATTTCGTCAACAGATCTCTGAAAAAATGCGAATTTCTTCAAAGAATCGCGAAAAAAATGTGCGAATTTTGCCAAAGAATCGCTGAAAAAACGCAAATTTCGTCAAACGGTTGCCAAAATTAACGCAAAATTAACACGGGGAGGAGATTCACCTAGGTGCGCATCCACCGGGGGGGGGGGGGTTAGATCGGGGCAAAGAAGGGAAGAACAAATTACCAAGTTGGTTTTTAAGAAATAAACACTCCATACGCATTTTAGCTTTTAACTGACTAGGATTAGGACACAATCCTTTTTTTTCATTCATGAAATACCCTTGAAATTTATCAATGTGGGTGGCAATAACAGTATATTTTTTACACATTATTGATTTTCTTCAGAAAACATTAAGATGCTTGAATTTTTCAAAGGACCTTTCTTTTTCTTGTTTCTTTCTTTCTTTGGAAATTGCTATGAATCCCATTCTTTTCTCAAACAATAAAGCACTCCTCAAAAATATCACTATACAGAAATTAGAATTGCAGCTTCTTTGAAAGAACGAAAAAGTTTCAACACTTTAA
The DNA here is from genome assembly GCA_963932465.1 of Maratus speciosus. Taxonomy (NCBI): domain Eukaryota; kingdom Metazoa; phylum Arthropoda; class Arachnida; order Araneae; family Salticidae; genus Maratus; species Maratus speciosus. The sequence goes on from OZ010792.1 coordinate 42,698,268, forward strand.
AGGGATCCGAATAACGTTGCCAATTTCTGTTGTAGAGATTCAACAAAAGGTAGTTGAAGTGGCATCGTCCCCACCTCAACCCATTAGTGTAAAAAATTATGGCGCCATATATGACTTTTGACAGGACATAATCCTATTTTGTTCACTAACTGCCGAAACGTCAATGACACCCGAAAAGTGTTTTCGCTTGCTTGTCTGTCTGTTTCGCGAAAACTGCCGTTAAAAGCATTCGATTTATATCTTGGGGGGCGGCGACCGCCCCGATCGATCTCCCCCCCCCCCCGTGGATGCGCACCTAGGGGAATCTCCTCCTGGTGCTAATTGAGCGTTTTTTTTCGCGATTCTTTGACAAAATTCGCATTTTTTCCGAGATCTGTTGACGAAATTAGCCTTTTTTGTGCGATTCTTTCGCGAAATTAGCGTTTTTTGCGCAACTCTTTCGCGAAATTAGCGTTTTTTCCGCAATTGCTTGGCGAAATTAGCGTTTTTTTCTGCGTTCCTTTGGCAAAATTCGCGTTTTTTTCGTGGTCCTTTACGAAATTCGCGTTTTTTGGTGGTCCTTTGATGAAATGTCCGATTTTTTGGCGAAATTCACGTTTTTCCCCCGATTTTTTGATGAAATTCACGTTTTTGCTTGATCCTTTGACGAAATTCATGTTTTTGTGCGATTTTTTGACCTGCGAACGATTGACGAAATAGATTTCTTTCGGCTACCATTTATAAAAATTCGCGGTGGATTTATATTTTTTGATCCAAAGGGGAGTGGCGATCGGGGCGATCCCCCCCCCTTCCTCGGATCCGTGCCAGTGAAGAGGTATACACACCATAGAGGTACCCGGCCCGACCCGCGGGCCGGGTCGGCGGAATGAAGGCGAATTTTCCAACAGGCCGGCAGAATTAGGACAATTTTTTAAACAGGCCGGGCCGACAGATAAAATTGAACGGGCCTGCAGGGCCGGGTCGGGCCGATATACGAGCCATTTTCAATGAATACGATTTTCTCGAGAAGTATAAATGTGCGTTACGAGCCAATGCGATTTTAACAACATCAATACAGATATATAACATGTCCATCGTAGAGATCGGCATCGTACAGTTACAAGACATCTGATTCCGGGTTTAATTTTTTTTCAGCAGACTCGTGCCGGGATGGAACTGGTCTTAATCGATCTCAGGATGTGTAGGACAGGCATTGTGTTTTGCAAAAGTATTAATACTGATAATGAATTTCTGTTAACAGTATCTTTGGAAATATACCTTAAGGGGTTCTCATATTCACTGCTCAACAATGCGAAACTTTCAGACACATGTTCTGGCTCATTTTTTATTATAAAGGCATAAAATTGACAGGCCTGACTATTGAAAGCATTTGGAAACGAATAGCTTTCTCCATATTTGATAAATTAGTTACAGAGATAACAGAGATTCTTGTCACCTGACTGTATGTTTTTCTCCTTTCCTGTGCTATCGCTTCCGGAAATTCGATTCAAAACGCTAACTTTGGCAGTATTTTCAGAGAAAGATATATTGCTTTTATCTATGAGAAAGACGGCATTTACATAGTTTCTGAATAAGAATACTTGCCAATCTTACGTATTTCCAAAAAGAAATGAATTCATAAATGTGTCGATATGTAGCTCCTTTGGATTTGAGAAAAGCCTTAAAAATGAGAGAAATATTTTCACAAATCTACTTTTTATTATACAGCTTCAAAAGGTATCATGTTTTTAATCCTTTATTCTGAATTACATTAACCTTTTAATGAATCCTTATTGGAATTTTGAAATGTCTTTAGAAACGATGACTAAAACACTGTAAGTAATCGTTAATGCTTACTATTGTGTGTTTTCTGTTTTGCGAACACATAGTAATCTAAAATATACTGTAAAATGTTCCCATAAATATGTATGTAGTATTCATTAAAAGAATCTTAATTGTATGTCCAGTGATGGAACAGTGGCGCAGCAGTTAGGCGATTGTTAACACTAACTTTTTTTAGTATTCTTTACATTGAAAAATCTCAGAATTCTATCCTTAAATAAGACGAAGAATACTAATAAATTTTAGCGGTGTCAACTTATTCTCTAGTGCTACACTGTTCCATCACTGTATGTCGAGAGAAAACGCATTTTTTTTTTTTTTTTTTTTGTAGAAATTGAGTCGGGCCGGGACTGTTTCACTGATTTTTGTACGGGCCAGGCAGAGCCGAGAACTATAAAAATTACAAGCGGGCCGGACCGGGACCCGGCCCGTGCAGACCTCTAACACACCACGTAGATGACACATTTTAACTTTCTAGGATGTTAAAGGCCCGTCAGATTTCTGAAGGAGATCTTTTTCAGAGATTATCCTCTTTCAGAAATCTGATATTAAAAAATGGATGTGATGATTATGTTTTTCAGCTTTCGGTAATTGGTTCTTATGTATTTTTTAGTGCTGAATCCAAAAATGACCTTCATTTTGTACCATGCCATCACGTCAGGATTTCACATAAATCGCAAATTTTTAAAAAGTCTTACATCAAAATCTATAATCAAAAGTTAAAAAAAACAATCATCGCAGGCTTGTGTTACTAACGTTCTTCACTATAACTAAAAGAACAAAAAATAAGGTAAATAATTACCATAGTATAAGAGTAAACAGAAAAAGAAAAAAAAAGGCATTTAATAAATAAATTCTGTTATAACGTTTTAATTTTACGACCTAATAAGTAACAATAAACGATATTTTGAGAGAGGTCGAGATTATAAAATAAGAGTGATGGATAATCGAGTGTTTCGGTTAATCGGATGTCGGATAATCGAGAGTCTGTAATATTTTTAAATCGCATTAATTTCATATTTATTTAATAATTAACTGCAAGGAAGGATTTGAGCTACAGAAATTATGACTACGTTGATTATATGTCACTCGATATCGCCCCTCCCCCCAAAACGATTCTCTGGATCCGCCCCTGTTGGTATGGCTAATTACCTCGCACGATTCATCCCAAGATTTTCCGAAACTTTAGCACCTCTGAATTCTTTATTATCCACGAAGAACGAATTCATTTGGGATTCACCGCAAGATGAAGCACTGAAAAAACTTAAAGAGATTTTGTCGTCCGAACCGGTGCTGGCAATTTTTGATCCTGGCAAGGAATCTATTGTGACAGCAGATGCCTCATCCTATGGTCTGGGGGCGACGTTGTGTCAAAGACAGCGTGACTCTACATTGAAGGCAATTGCATACGCATCTCGCACACTGACGCCAACTGAGCGACGTTACGCACAAATAGAAAAGGAAGCACTTGCGCTAACATGGGCATGTGAAAAATTTTGTAATTACTTGATAGGCCCCAGGTTTCTTCTAGAGACAGATCACAAACCTCTTGTCCCTATATTGACAAGAAAATCCTTAGATGATTTAACTCCTCGTCTTCAAAGATTAAAAATGCGATTGATGAGATATTCTTTCGATGTTTTCCACACCCCAGGAAAAAATTTATCTGTAGCAGATGCATTATCTAGATCACCTCTTCAGGAGGAAGTTCCAGATTTCGAATTAGAAGACGAGGTTGAAGCTTATGTCAATCTTTTAACAGAAACCATTCCTGTAGCTCCGAAAAGACTCTCACAGGTAAAATTGGAACAAGAGCAAGATTCAACATGCAAAATGTTAACAGCCTATGCTTTACGAGGATGGCCGGAAAAAAATAAAATAGAACCAGGATGTCTACCTTATTGGCCTTTGAGATACGAAATATCCTTGAAGAATGGATTACTTATGCGAGGAACTCGAATAATCATTCCACGCAAGCTAAGACATGAAATTTTAGAGAAAATGCACGAAGGCCATATGGAGATAGGTAAATGTAGAGATTTGGCGAGATCTGCAGTATATTGGCCAGGTATCAGTAAAGACATAGAGAAGTTGGTGCGAGAGTGTACTTCATGTATACAAGAAGCTAAAAATCCTTCGGAACCATTGAAACCCACAGGATTTCCTCAAAGACCTTGGGATATAGTAGCTATGGATCTGTTCAAACTTCATTCAGACTGGTATTTGTTAGTGACTGATTACTATTCACGTTATCCAGAAATTGCTAAATTAGACAGGCTTACATCTCGAGAAGTGATTCTACATTGCAAGTCAATTTTCGCCAGACATGGAATACCTGATATTGTTAGGTCTGACAATGGGAAACAATTTGAAGTAACGAAAACAGCTGAGTTCTATCAATTTTCAAAAACATATGGGTTTAAACATATCACGTCTAGTCCAAGATACCCACAGAGCAATGGATTTGTAGAAGCTGCTGTTAAAATTATCAAGCTCAGATTGAAAAAAATCCAAAGATTCTTATTTAGCACTACTCAGTTACAGATCTTCGGCTTTAGAGAATGGATACAGTCCAGCTGAGTTATTGATGAGTAGGAGATTACAAACAACGTTACCCATACCACTAACAGCACTTCAACCAAAGCTCATACAGAAGGAGAAATTAGAAGAAATAGAGGAAAATCGAATAAAAACACAAGAAAGGTATTATAATCAAAGCCACAACTCCCATGAACTCAAGTCAATAAATCCAGGGGAGAAAGTGTGGATAACGGATAGAAAGGCTGTTGGTACAGTACAGAAACATGCGGATACACCAAGATCATATTTAGTAAAAGAAGGACACTATATCCTGAGACGAAACAGAAAACATCTAATTCCGAGTGCGAAACTGCAACCACGTCCGACAGATGATGACATCAAGGAAGCTCTTTTTACAGAAATTTCTAAAAGTGAAGTACCTGAAAATGGAATACCAAACCCTTCAGACTCAACTAAGAAAAATTATCAGCTTAACCCTAGAATCAACCAACCTGTTGTAACTCGAAGTGGAAGAACTGTTAAACCTCCAAATCGACTAAATCTCTAAAAGGGGGAGATGTGGCATTATCCTGAACTATGAACGATAGTGTTAAGTCCGAACTCTGCATTTAACCTTTAGAACTATTTAACCGGTTGTTAACTGTAACTTTAGTTGTGAAGTATGTTTACCGTTTGTGATTGTCTGTGTGCTTATTAAATGTGTCGTTCGATATTACGTTGTATTCAATAGTGTTTAAATACACAAACACGCCAAAGTGCTCGGTATATTAACAAGTAAAGTTAATTAAACAGGCGTAACAACACAGTGTCAAAAGAACATTCTTTTTCTGAATTTAAATTTCGCGAGTTCCAAAATTAAAACTAAAAATGTGAGTTTTTTCATAAACGTGAAGTTAAGGATGTTCATAAAGTTAACGCTGTTCTCAAATCCAAAGGAGCAACTTTCTGATATATTTTTTAATTCATATTTGTTCGGAAACGCATGAATTTGACAGGAGTTCTTATTTAAAGACTACGTAATCGAAAAATAGTTACCATTTTTTGGTAAAGGTATAAGATCTTTCAGTTGGTGTTTTGAACTGAATTTCGAACGCAACACCGCGATAAAGGAGAAAAAAACGGTCGTCACGTAACCACAATTGCTCATAACTCGATAAGTAATTTATTTATCAAAAAATGGAAAACTCATTTCAATTTCAAATCGCTTTAATAGTTAGACCTACAAATTTTAAGTCTTAACGTTTAATGAGTCAGAAAATGTGCCAGAAAGTATCGCGTTGTTGAGCAGGGAACTGGAGAATCACCTTAAGTATTATTGTAGGTTAGTATTTTATAATCGAGTTGTATGCCAGATATTCGCTTAAAACATAAGCCATTCTATATAGCTTCAAACAAAAATGCATACCATAATGGGTGCGAGGCACACTCATTAAAATAAGAATACGCCAACTAGCGCACACCCCAATTACTGAAGACTAACCCGTCAGTACTTAAAGAGATAAAAATAGTTCAGCATTTTTCATTCAGGTAATAAGACTAATCTTTCATAATTGGGTTCACATGATTTTATAACTTTCCCCTATAACTAGCCTCCTCTGGCGACCAGTTTGGTCTCCCTTAAATGTATGCTAAGCATTGCATCATGTTACTTTCATTCTTAAACTAATTGACTTGCTCAAACCTTCCTCCGAGTTCAAAGATTCTGATAGAGAAATCAAGAATTCTTTGCGAACTTGATAACTTTTCACACATTTTTGTTGTTATGCGTACTTCGTCTTTTTTGACAAATACCATTTAATTTCCGTAGCTGTAAAAATGAGTGAAATTTCAAGATTTGTTCATAAATTATCTAAATTAAACTTATTTTACTTAAACATGCTGTTGCTTCAATGCTATTTTTTAGTAATAATAAATTTAATAAAATTTTGCAAATCATGCATCTATAAATTTTTTTCACTACTTAATAACTAAATAATGAATATATATACTTTTGCTTTTATAGATTTGATTTCTGAGTTCATAAATATCACAATATAGTGACGTAACTAAGAGAAATAGCAAAATAAAACCCTCGTGAATGCAAGCTGTTAACAAACGTTAGCGCCACCAATTTACCTACTATGACGTCATAAGAAATATTGTCTATTCATTGTTGGAAAATGCTTTGCGAATGATTACCACCATGGTCTAATATTTTCTACTTTTTATGATGAATGAATCTCTTGTGTTTGTTTACTTTATGAAGTGAAATAGAAATATGTCAACTTAATTTCAATTGAAATTATCTTGGAATATATATTTATTTGAATGTAAATTAGAAACAATACTTTGATGTTAAAATGAAATATTTTAGTTTCTGTTATTAATATTACGATTAATTGTTTACTTAGGTACTTTTCCATTACAGGGGCCTTGGCATTATTTTTTTTAAAGCTTGGCGCAATTCGGGCTTCAGAACGTGAAATACGTTGGTAAAATATATAAATAGCTATGAAAACAAACCTGGTGAATTTTTATTTTTATTTATATGTATTTATTTGCATATAAACATTTTATTTACACATATTATACAATATTTGCTTACATAGAAATTACTTCTGTTTCTATATAAAAATAGATTATTGGCTTCTTTAGATTAAATAAATTGTATACATATGGGGAAAATTGCTTATGTATATGAAATAGGATATAGATTGCCGGAAAATACGATGCGATTTTTTTTTCCTCGCCAAGAACCTATGCTGGAAAGTATCTATTTATTTATTTATTGTATTTTAAATGAGGTAAATGAAATAAGTGTATTTTAAATGAAAGATTTATTTTAAATGAAATGAGTGATAGGTTTATATTTTTAAGGAAATGATGGCGATTGAAGAATATTTGGCGATTACCTGCGCCCGACTAATATAAAAGTACCGAAATGTCCGTTTGGCATATAAAAAGTGAAGCGGTCAGCCCGGAACTATTGATGACAGTCACATGACTTCGGCTTTTATTATATAGATGCTGTGACTAAGCAACGGAAAATAATATGTTACGCACTAAAATCTTCCCTGAAAATCGAATAGGGCAAGGCGCATGAAAATCCGTTCTGAAGAATTCAAGTTATATACACCCAGAAAGAAATTCCCATTTGCATTTTATATACTTATTAGATTGTTTTGGGTAGTTTGATTTGATATCTGTTAAATTTGTGTTTTATTTTATTTTATTCTTTGCATTTTAATTTCGTTTGCCAATTTAATTATTGAATATTACACGAAAACAAACAAATTCTGAATTATTTACAATGTTTTTGAACACTTGAGTTAATATTTTGTAATTGCGTTGCAAGCATATTTAAAAAATATTCATGCTTGAAAATTACTTTAAAATCCATAAAAAATCTGTAAATGGAGATAAACATTACAAACACATATTACTGAAAGCACTTTTGTTTTCTATAAGACGTTGGAACAATCGAAAGTGCGATGTTTAGAGGTTAAATTGCAGTAAAAGAGAAATTTATTGTTGCGCTAGGTTGTTGCTACCGAAAATATGATATCAGCCTTACTCATAGACATGTCTTTTCTTTATAGCACTATTGCATTAAGAGTAAACGAGTTCATCTTTCGTAATCGGGTTGCACGCACCTTTAAAAATATCCATACTTGAAAATTACTTTAAAATACATTAAAATCAGAAAATTGAGATACAATTTTCAATCAAATTTCATTTGAAAGAACTTTTTTTTTTTTTATTCAACATTGTAAAAAAATGAAATTGTGTGTGATGTTTAGAACTTAGAAAAATTGCAGTAAAGGCACAATTTATGGGTTACAAGTTATGGAGCACAATTTATGGGCACTAACATAGTGTTTTTACTTTATAATGTAGATATATACCATACAGACGAGAATTTCACTAAATGCTGCGCGATTTGGTGGATTTTTTTTTTTTTTTTCGTTATTGTCAGGGAAGTCGCATATTTTTCTCTTACACCCGACAAAGAAAACGGGCATTCTGTTATTTAGGCTCAGGGATTTTACTATGGTTGCGAGATAATAATGTCATGTTTTTTTATTGTCTTTTTAGCGATTTGTGGATGGGAATGCACAAATTTCAGTTATTGTGATTGCCGTATTATTTCGTTTTAATTTATTTTACCTGGAAGACTCCTTATAGTTGACACGGGTGAAGCCGGGTGGTTCTGCTAGTACATCCTAAAAATGTTTCGTCAATTTATTTTTATTTTTTATAGAAAAATGATGCATGGTCCATGGTACAACATGCGTAGGACCAAGGTACAACATGAGTGCTGGACTTCGGTTCTAAAATTACTATTTTTTTTTTAATTGAAAGAAAAACTATGATAGGCCTAAAATTAGAGTTCAAGAAAATTATGAGGGAAGCAGAACATGCTAAATAATTAGCAAATATTTTTATATTTCATTATTTACATATTTTACTTAATTTAAAAATTAAAATGTCAAAATAGGACCGAGGTACATGGCCTTCCCCTACCCGGAAATTCCATCTGAAGTCAATCTGACTCGAACCGACCCCGACAAAAAATTTTCGTTAATCGGAATCCGACACAATAAATTACGTCGACCCGAAACCGACCCAAAACTCGAAAGGCAAGATCTTTTGCCCTTTTTAGGTGCGTTCGTAATTATATAAATACGTAGCCCCTATAGTCGTCGTTGAGTCCGTCTGTCCGTCCATATATAACAGTGCGAAAACTACCAAACCGAATCGTTTGAAATTTAAAATATATAATTTTTGCATAATTTTGTCGAGTCATTTCAAATTTTATAAAAATCGGATGTATAGTTTAATTACAGGGGTAGTCAAAAGTTTTCCGTTACATTAAGTCCAATGGGAAAAAAATTATTTCAAGTGCATTTTAATGATGCTACAGCCTTTGGAACATAATGAAATTTATAAGCACTTATGAAGTGTGCTAAAATATACATTTAGTACAATAAACGGTGCAAAAAATATTTATAAAACTAATAGTACGAACGCACCTCATTTGCCACGTTTCACGTACAATTTCCAACTTGTTTAAATACAGTTAAGGAAAAATAATCAACAATTTTATCTTTGATATAAATTCCATCTTTGATGTTGAAAAACAAGTATATGTAATTCAAATCCGACCCACAAGAGGCAAAACTCGACTCGAACTCGAAACAATTAAGTTATCCGACCTACAAGGAAAAGCATTGGCACCAACTTGATCCGACCAGAACCAATGGTTAGGTTGGGTTCAGATAAAATCGTGTTACCCGATCTGACGCAGAAGTCTGCTAGAGATTATTTTTATATTCTATTCGTACTACTATCTATATTATAAAGGACAAACATGTCCCTGCGTAACGCTGACGTCATTTTGACGGTGGCAACAGCAGACGATTGAATTTACTGCATTTTTTTAAAACTTTTAAACATCGCACATTTTCAATTTTTACATCGTCGAAGAGGGGAAAAAATCTACTTTTAAATGCAATTTGTTTGAAAACTGTATCGCAGTTTACTCACTTTTTATGGTTTTAAAAATAAAGTAATTTTCAAGCATGCATTAAAAAAAAAAGATCGATCTCTATCGCGTACAGGCGATTGCGAAAATCATTTTCACTTAAATTAATACAATTAGTTCAGCCTTTGTTTTCGAATTATATTCCATAACGAAATTAAAGCTTCACCAATAAATAAAAAGAATACAAAATATAAATAAAGCACAAATTTAAGTCATGTAATCGAACTCCGCGCTTAAACCTCTGAAATTATCACAATCAAAAAAGGTTGTTGTAAATAGGGATCTTTGGCAATTTCTTTTTCTTTTCTCCTGGCACGAGCCCAGTACGAAAATATCACTTTTTATTAATTTCAAAACTGTATTTGAATGCATAATTGCTATTTTCATATAAAAAAGATTTTTAATATTTTTAGTGGTTATTCTAAAAAAATATATTAATTAAAAAAAATTATTTGAGTTTTCAATTAAAAAATAATGTTTTTTACTTATAATCTGTAACTACGGAAACCTGGGTTTATCCCATTGTATATATATATATATATATATATATAAATTGTGGTAGATTTCTATTGAGATTGTCCTAGTTCAGGCACGGCGAACCTTTTTGCGTACGCGTGCCAAAAATTCACAAACAATATCTATTAACAAATGTCACGTGCCAAACTTTTGTGCAGCGTACGATGTTTATACGAAACACTGTTCATAAAATCAGTTTGCTATCATGCATTAATAATTAATAAGTAAGTAATATTCAAAACCGAAATGCGATTTCTCTCTAATAATGGAATCAGCCATTAAATTAATGAAATTTTGATTCGTAAATATGATTCATTTATGGAGTATACGTACTGTAATCAGGCAAAAAAAATGCTAATTTTTATTTTAGAAATTTATAACTTAGTATGCAACATCTAAGTTATACCAAGTTGTTTTAAACAATGTATTGATAATGTATTGGTGAGATTTTTGCAGTTGTCAATTCGATGGAAAATGCTTTATACCTTGTACATATTTTGCTATTTTTGTTAATATACATATCAAAATTGGGTCCATTTGCCCTTTTATTGTAGCGGCTATATAACTTTATTCATCTGAAAAATACATATTTTAACTTCCTATAGAAAGGCAATAGCGCATGTCTAAAGCATTACAAAGCATTACAGGAAAAGAATTTTAATCAAATTTAAATCGAAAAAAATTAAATTTCACGTGCCAGAGAAATTGCTTTGCGTGCCAACTCTGGCACGCGTGCCATAGGTTCGCCAACCCTGTCCTAGTTCTTTCCAACGGAGGCACGAATTCTAATGATGCTGATCACAAATTGAAATAACCTTGAAAAGTTAATTCTTTTTTAATATAAAATAAGCTGGGTCGGTGCTAAAGCATAAAAAGTGAAAAAGTAAAATTAAATAATATAAAGTAAGAGAATTTTTGAAATTATGAAATGGTATGTGGACCCGGGTCAAGCCTATTCGGCTCAGGCAATAATTAATTACTGATTATGAAATATTTAAGCTAATAAAACCGCTTAAGATTCTGAACCTTTAGTTACCTATTGAATTTCAATTCATTTTGCTTGACATAAGGTAACTTAATTAAAATTCGTATAAAGCACAAATAAAATGTACTAAAATTGCTTTTAGGTGCCTATCTATATTATAAAGGTCAAACATATCTGTGCGTAACGCATACGTCATTTTGCGAATGGCAACACTTTGAAATTTGAAATAAAATTTTGATTTTGCAATTTTCTCTACTGCAAATTTTTAAACTTCTAAACATCGCACAATTTAAATTTTTACACCGTCGTATAAGGAAAAAAATTCTCTTTTAAATGCAATTTGTTTGAAAGTTGTATCTCAATTTATTTTTGAGATATTAATTTTTTTGTAGTTTTTAATACCATTTTTCTTATCGTGGCAACAAAAGTTCCTCATTTCTATTGAAGTCATTGAAAGTAAACGGAAAATAGTCGAAAATAGGAGGTACTGTATCTTTTTGTTGCCATTTTCTCATAAAACCTGAAAAAAAAGTTGAAATTAAAATATGGGCTACGTCAAAAATATTGTCTGTTATTCCGTGATAATGACGTCGTATGCACACTTTTCGATAGATGAAGTTTAAGAGTGGATTGTAAAAGTGGATTGCTTTAGCGGATGAAAATAACGTTATTTTATAACAAAGCGCGTATTTTAATTCTTAAACCTCAATTATGTTTCGTAGAAGTGCGTCATTTTCACAGCCCAACTGCTTTGAAATTCTTCACAGGTGAATAATGCTTCACTTTTAAAAATAATATAATCGAAATCAGACACTGATAAAACGCAATGATTTACAAAAATTTAGAATGTCTTTATAAAAGAGAGGTGACATGCAAATAATAGCGATTTATGTTACAGAAATTGATGATTCTCGCCTGGATGGATTTGCTTCACCGAGTTAGACAAGAAAACAAATAATTCGTGGTTTAAAATAATATCGTGTTTCTGAAGTTTTTGTCGAAAATTCTCTCAAATAATAAAATTTTAATGCTATTCTTTAGGACATTCTACTATAATTTTATCAAAATAACATAATTTACTTAATTTAAGTTTTCCTAATTTTATTTAATCTATATATTTAAAACACAAGTGTGTTTTTTAGTCATTTGCCCTGATCTTTCTGCTGAACCAATTTTACTAATATATTTTTTTTTAACTGAAAGCTCTTCCTTTGTAGATGTGATCGCACTATCTGTTTTTTATTTTTTTAAATATCCCCACTTTTATATTTTAATTTTAAAAGAATTTTATGAAATTTCTTCAAAATGATGAAAATTAGATAACTTTCATTATTGCAGACAAGAGAGAAATAATGAGGTATTTTTAACTTTATTCATGCTATTTTCTGATAAAAATTCAAAATTGTTGATAAAAATTATTGTATAGGGTTCAGTGGCACAAAATTCCATTAGGGGCAGAATATCATATTAGGGGCATAATAAAGGAAAATGACATACTGCTTTTGAAAACGCATTTTTCCTCATAAATTTTCCATATTGTTTTTCCTTCTGCATGTGTACTGATACTAACGTAAGTTTCAGACACTAAGCGAAATGCTTATTTAAGTGAAAATGAAGTCATATTTAAAAGAGAACGATCATTTTCTTAGATAAAACTAAACATTTTAGCACAAATGCGTCTAAAAACATAAATTACGAAAATTTTGACTCTCCGGAATTGGGATTAGAATCTCAAGTAAAGAATACGTCTGTTCACATAAAAGATGTTGCTGACAATCGTGACTTCAAGTTTTGATTTAAAATGATTTTTAAATGATCAAATAAAATACAATTTAAAAAAAATTATGAATATGGATATCAGAAGTGCGTATGCAAATTTTGCGAAGGTGAAAATTGCTGTTTTCTTTCCGGAAATCCAAGCGTAAGAGCCTCAATTGATAACCACATCCTAGTGACTGAACTTTATTATATTTTACTGTTTAAGTATCTATATTATAAAGAACAAACGTATCTATGCGTAACGCTAACGTCATTTTGCGAATGGCAACACTTCACGATCAAATATCGGCCTTGAAATTTTCGCTACTGCAATTTTTTAATCTTCTAACATAATCTTCCAGCATCGTACATTTTGAATTTTCGTCGCATAGGGAAAATAATTTACTTTCAAATGCAATTTGTTTAAAAACTGTATTCATTGACTGATGTATCATAATTTCTAAAATAATTTTTAAGCATGATTTTTTAAAAGTTTATCTTATCACGTGCCGGTTTCAATACATAATAATAATAAACATTTTGCACATAAAGCAACAAACATTTTTAAGCATTTGTTTCTGACTATTTTTGCATAACGAAATTAATACTTCCTTTAAAAACAAATAAAAGAAAAATATTGAAAAAACACAAATCTAAGTTATTTGTAATCGTACAATTTAAATTTTTAGATCACCAAATGGGGTTTTTTCTTTCAAATGGAATTTGTTTGCAAATTTCATCTCAATTTACTGATTGTCTATGGTTTTAAAAACAATTTTAAAGCATGAAATATTTTTTTATTTATATATATCGCGCGGAGCTCGATTACGAAAGATTAATCAGTTTGCCCTTAAAACAAAATAAAGAGTTCATCATTTTCTTACGGCTAATATCCATTGAAAAAAACTTCCCTATGAATAAATAAATAAAATAATATTAATAAAACACTAATTTACCAGACATGTATAAGCTCTGAAATTATCAGAATACAAAAGGATGCCATAAGTAGCAAAATATTGGCAAATAACTCTTATCATGCAGCTAATAAGAAAATATCGCTTTTGATAAATTTCAAAAATTTATTTGATTGTATAATTCGTATTTTCCATATGAAAATGCTTTTTTAATGTAAGTGGTCAATCTAAAAAGTTTATTGCATATAAAAAAAAATTATTAGTTTTCAATTAAAAAAATGTTTTCACCTATATTCTTTAACCCGGGAGGCCCGGGTACGATCCCCTAGTATATATAAAATCTTAATGAAACGAATTTATGTCTACCCTATATATATAAAATTCTAATTAAACGAATTTATGTCTACCCTATATATATAAAATCCTAATGAAACGAATTTATGTCTACCCTATATATATAAAATCCTAATGAAACGAATTTATGAAACGGCTGAAATGAAACGAATTTATGCAACGATTCTATGAAACGACTGATTAAACAACTGATCATGTTTCACGGCGATTTTTCCTAAAATATGGAATACTTTGCGATGAAATTAACACCAAAAATCCGTGTTGATCCGCAGATCTCAAAACTGGTATTGGAATTTTTAAATTCGAATTAGTTTTCGAAATATTAATTTTTTTCTAATTTTAAATACTTTTCTCTAATGATGGCAACTCAAATTTTAATCATAACAGATATTTTTTTTTCATATTTTAGAAAAGCTTATTATTTTAAACTAATTTGGCGACCAGTTTGGCCTCCTTTAAGTGTATGCTAAGAACAATGTTTTTATTTATTTATTTATTTATTTAATAAAAAACCTTCATTTAAAACTGAAACATTTAAAGTTAATGGTTTTCACTTCTTTCTTTTTTTTTTTTAAAACGAAACGAAAAGAAAAAATATTAGGCGCAGATGTCATATACGCACCGGGGTACCAAATTGGCGCCAAAATGGCGTTATTTTGCCTGACATGGTAACCCGGCTATTGTGCTTAGTTATTAATAAATGTTTATTTACATTTATTTTCTTTTTTATTTAAAAAAGTTATAAATTGTTTTGTTCTATAGTTATTAATTATTATTTTTTTATTTATTGTTATTTCATTTTAAAAATAATAGAAAATAATTTAAAAATACATATGTAACTGGTATTCGAAAACGAGTTTTCGCCAAATTATCGTAAAAAAAATCACGCCAAACCTGGTGCGTATATGACAGCTGGATTAAATATTAAATATTGCAACAAATCATGACATTTAATTTCAAATTCAAAGCAATGTTTTAATGGTACTACTTAGTTATCCCGTCGACCTATATCGCCAAATTATGTAAATCTCCAAACCACTCGCCAAATTATACAAATTGACCCAATTTTTATTTTAAATAACGAAAGAACAAATAAATTATTATAATATTAATAAAAATACAAATAAAACTTTAAAATAATAAATACATTAATGTGTGGTTAAAGCAGTTAATTGTAGTAATTGTATTATATCAATCGTTTTATAACGATGTTAAAAAATACCGGGTGGCAAAGACTCTGTTTACTTAATTCATTTTATTTTAGCTTCTTTTCAAATGTTTAACTGATCTTCTTTAACCGAACACGTAAACAAGCATTGGATGTCTTAACAGCAACTGATTCGGCCTTAAATTTTCGCAATCAAAGGGAATTAAATGGAAACCCGTTTACAGGAGATCGCTATAGGTTTTTTCATTATAATTCAATCTTCTCTAATCATTTTAAAAACAATTAAATTATCGTGCTTTTAGATACTGCGGTGTCTGAACAGGGGTTCGCGAGCGTAGTTTGCAGGGGGCACAGTCTCCTAGTATATAATATAGAATTATGTAAAATTCATTAAAATACCTTAAAAATACATTAAAGATCAAATTAAAATCTCGAAACGTTTTCGGCCCAATTCACAGGGCCACTGTCAGTAGTTATGTAAATGTTGTTATTTATTTATTTAATTTTATTTATTTATTTATTTATTTATTTGCGTTTATTTGTCAAGGATGGCCTGACGATAGCCCTGGAAATTGGGCCGAAAACGTTTTGGAATTTTAATTTGATCTTTAATGCATTTTAAAGGTATTTTAATGTATTTTAAATAATTTTATATACTATATGCACCCATACGCAATTTTAGTACATTTTATTTGTGCTTTATTCGAATTTTAATTATTTACTCAAGGTGAAATTAGCACTAGAATTTTAACATTCCTTTATTGAGATAAGGTTGCTTGATTAATAATAGAACAGCTGTAGAATCAACAGCGGTTAATTTGAAAAAAGAAAAAAAATCGACTAGAAATTTCTTAATATAAGAAATTAAATATGTATTAAACAGAAATGTGTTACAAAATTAAGCTAAATAATATTATATAAAAATCTGGTTAAAAATACATTTATATGACTTTGGGTTACTGTATTTAAGATAAATGCAAATAGTTTTATTATGAAGATGTTAGAATACATAAAAACAAGTAAATTTCTTCTTCGCAGAAAATAAGAAACATAGTAATAGAATGCTGTTGTTTCAAGAAGCCATAAAAAAAAAAAACAAAAAAAACCATTTGTTCATTACAAACATGTAATATAAAAATTTTGTTTTTAAAGTCAATTCCTACTTAGGCCATCAAAGAAAAATTTAATAGCATCCCTTAAGCTAATATTAGTTTTTGTTGCATTAAAATATCTCAATTTGTTGATTTTCTATAAGCAAGTAGGTTTACAATGGAACTCTATGGGAATTTGGCGAAATATTAGAGATATCGCCAAGTTGGCATCCATTTTGGGTACTCATTTTGGCCGCCAAGTTGGCGACAAACTTGGCGGTATTTGGCGACAGAACAGGGTCCCGTCTATGGTAACCCCTTAATGAAAATACTTTCATTGACCTTCAATAACCAATAGCCGCCATTTTGTTTCCCATGCAAAACTAAAATTAATTAATTAAAAATTAATTAATTAATTAATATTTGAAAAAACTGTATTAACATCAATTGTCATCCAGTACAAGTTTTAAAAAAATTATTTCAACTTGATAGGATGAATAATGAGTATTTTATTAACGATTGAAAATTTGAACAAGATAAATATATAAATAAATAAATAAATAAATATAGGGAGAGTGTGAGCTAATAGTAGGAATTGAAAAAAAAAAAAAAAAGTTAAACAGAAATGCAACAATAGTGTGTCTATTGAAAGTTCATATAATCATTTAGTACGGTTGTTTTATTTTTCTTTTTTTAATTTTATACAGAAGAAGAGGTTCCCTTTTCAAATTCTTAAACAGCTAATGCTATTTTTATACTGCTTGTTATATTTTTAAATTTGTATATTAATATTATGTTTAATGTATTTCACAAAACTAATGTACTAGGTTGAGTAAAAAGTTCTGGGAAATTTGTGAAAGTTACATTGTTATGCGCAAATTAACAACAAAAACAACAAGGACTATTCTTCAACGTAACAGACCATCATAATCCACGACTTTCTGCCATCGTTCTTCCAGATTCCGGATTTGTTGGAAGTACCATGGTGGCTCATTGGAATCGAAAAACTCTTGACATGCTTCTTCAACTTCATTCGTTCAGAATCGTTAGGCGTTTTCTCCAATAATGCCGGATCAACACACGCAAATCATACTGTTCAGTAGGAATTTTGGAGCCTAAATTCCTGAACTCCTATAGATATACCACTGGTACTCCTATATACGATACAAATTCTCGTATCTATTAGATTAAAAATTTCCCTACTTTTGCTCAACCTAATAATAAGTAATATTCAATCAAGTGTCGCATCGATATGAAAGCCTTTGTTTTTTACTTTCTTCTATCTTTACAAGAAGAAAGTATTGGATTCGTGAAAATTTTCGACTTCCGGTTTTCGAAGGATTTATACGTTTTAGAATGTCCAGAACACGATTTGATGGTTTTTAGAAAATGTCTGTCTGTGAGTCTGTCTGTCACTCTGTCACTCTGTCACTGTCACTCCGTCACTCTGTCACTCTGTGAGTCTGTATGTGACACAAATTTTGTGGGCGCTCTATCTCAAGAACTAATGCGCGGAATTTCACAAAACTTCATATTTAGTTAGACCTTGATATAAACTGGACCTTATTAGTTTTTGGTGAAAATCGCCCAACAGGTGGCGCTGCTATGCGGCATTTTTCACGATTTCTGCAATAGCTATATCTCAAGAACTACTGCACGGATTTTCATAAAACTTCAGATTCTGTTAGTCCAAGATATAGTTTGGTGCTGATTACTTTTTTGTGAAAATCGTCCAACAGGTGGCGCTGGTATGCTGCATTGTTCATGATTATCGCAATAGCTCTAACTCAAGAAAAAATGCACGAATTTTCATCAAACTTCAGATTCAGTTAGTCCCTGATATAAATTAGTGCTGTTTAAGTTTTGGTGTAAATCTCCCAACAGGTGGTGCAGCTGTGCTGCATTTTTCACGATTTCCACAAGAGCTGTATCTCAAGAACTATTGCACGGATTTTCATCAAACTTCAGATTTACTTAGTTCTTGACATGAATTGACGTATAAATTAGTGCTGTTTGATTTTTGGTGTAAATCGCTCAACAGATGGCGCTGCTATGCTGTATTTTTGCGATTTCCGCAATAGCTTTATCCCAAGAACTAATGCTTGGATTTTCAACAAACTTCAGATTCAGGTATACCTTGATATCGTTTAGTGCTGTTACTTTTGGTGTAAATCGCCCAACAGATGTCGCTGGTATGCTACATTTTTTCAGAATTTCCGCTATAGCTCTATCTCAACAACTAATGCACGAATTTTCATCCAACTTCAAATTCAGATATACTTTATATGAATTGTGCTAAATCGTTGTTATTTCTTGTACTATTTAAAGGATTTAATTGACGTGATTTACATAGAAGAAAGTTTTGTGATGGCCACAACATACTAGTTTTTATGAAGCTTTAAATTTGATGGGCGTTGGTTTGCGTACCCCAATTTCACCATTATTCTGTACATTGGGTATTTATTAATAGAATTATTTGAGTAATGTTTGGAATAATTACTTTTTTATAGCATGAACTAGAGTTCTGTATCGGATCGGGTTACTCGCTTTTACCTGCATCCGACCCGACCTGGGTCGACGCTATATTTTTTCGTTTCGGGTCGGGTTGACTTCTACTTTTTTTTGCTACTGGTAGAGTTTGGGTCGCGTTGACTATCAGTGTTTCAGGTTCGGGTTGGGTTTTGACCCTTGCGGATCGAGTTCGGGTTTACCCGATTTTTCAAAATAATGTCCAAGATATTTTTTTCAGGTTAAAAATTTATGTACAATAAAACCTCCATAATGGACACTTTCGAAAAGCGGAAACCAAATTTATCGAACCCTTTTTCAATTCCTAACACTTATATATATTCGCACGCTTATACCTCTGAATAGTGGGCACCTCCATATCTACACACGCGTAACGTGTGTATGTGTGCATAAACTATCATAAATACCGTACATTATTTTTTTTTGTGGGTCTCAGAAACGAAATATCGGTAATATTTTTCATATTCCGAGACAAGGAAAAATGGTTAGAAAAAATAATCTATGGTCACATTTCTTATATACATTTTATTTCTCATGCAGTAAATTGAACAACATATATATAATCATTCATATTCAAATACGTATTTATTTTCGCCTGAAAAATAAGTATGCTCAAAATTTTTGTGAAAATCCCAAGAAACCGATTTGCAAAAAATCTAAATATTAATCTAAAAAAATACCAATAAAAAATACTAATCTAAAAAATCTTAAATACCCCCAAAAATAGTCCAGGGTGAACGCGACCCGCAGAAAGAAAATTAGTCATCCCGATCCGAAAAGAAGAAAATTAAGGACAACCCGACCTGATACAGGACTCTATTCAACTATCCAGAGGTTTTACGATATTTGAATGTTAAAGAATATATATTTGTCCATTTTTCTATATAAAACATAAAATTGTAATAAGAGATACAATTGTAGATTACTTTTCATAATTGCATTAAAACATGATTTACTTTCCTTTCATTGCGGGTTCGGGTAGAAATATGTCGGGATCGGGTCGGGTTGCCGAAAATTATTTTGGCGGGTTCGGGTCGGGTTGCGGGTTGACTTGAAATGGAATTTTCGGGTCTGACCCGCACAGGACTCTTGCATGGACCGTAAGACTATTCCAGAATAAATAAAACATCGATTGATTAATATATGGTCTAGAAAGCACTCTTATTGGGGTCATTTACACCTAAATTTTCTTTAGTGATTTGCCGTCACTAGGAATTCAAAGAAGTTTTTCTTGACAGCATTTCCGACGTTATTTTCCACCCTATCAATCCTTTAACTTCACAAAGGGCGTTCACAGGAAACAGACCATTTTCACAGTTTTCTCGAAGCCTCATATCAGAAATGAAAGGTTTCAGACAGAATATTTAAGGCATCATCGGCAGTTAGATTTAAGTTGGGGGCGAAAAAACCATTCCTTTTAAAGTAGTCACGAAATAGTTAGCAATTGTCCAACTTCGATCACGTATGAATAAAGTTCTGGGAATGATCAATATTCGACAGCCGGCGTGGCGTGTGAATGGTATTAAAAATACGTTACAGGGAAATACACTACAGTAAAACGAATTGAAAATTATATATTCTTTATTATGGCAGTTTTGATGAAAATTTATCATTAATTTTCGGAAAACTAAATTGTATGTTACTTAAGGTAAATGTCTTTGTTACGATTTGTATAAATTGTTGTTACACTGTTAAAAATTTACTGAAAATGAAAAAAAACTTGAAACTACTTTTTTTTTTCATTCTTTATACAATTTTATTATAAACCAATGCATGGCATGGTGAACTTAAAAGTAGGTACGTATACATAAGATCAATTTTGTCGATAAATGTAACCTCGTATTATTTTTACATAGTAATAGTATTATATAGTATAGATTTCTAGAAAAATTGGATATTTTTCCTGAATTGCTTGAAGAATAAAAGTTGCGGATTTCAAACTTAATGAACTATGTCTTATGAAAAATGTATTGAATTAATGTGCACTTTTTGCTCTTATGGTATAAAGATCATTAGATTGTGGTTAAATCCTTTTCGACAATTTATTAATTTTTCATGAATTATGAAATATGAGCTTACTTACTGTGGTCTCTTTGAACAGTTTTTCCTTTATTCACAGAAAATCCGACAATTTACCAGATAGCATGAACATTAGCAGCAAGTTTGATTTTTTTCTGATATTATCTTGCTGTGACAAATTTGACTTGACAAATTCGCAGCAAATCTGCCGCAAGATATACCATCACCTACTTGCATGAGTAGTTTGTTTCGAAACTGATGCAAAACTGTCTTTAATTCACGAAAGTGATAAAAGAAAAAAAATCTCTGTTCAGAGAATAGACAATCAGCACATACGCAGAAATTCCAGAAATTGGGTTCTACTCAAAGGCAAGACACACACATCATTGTTACTGTTATGTAATCTCATTTTCATTGATTGGAACCCATGAAAAGGTATTTATTATTTTAACTCTTCAAATACAATTATTTTTGGTAAAGTAACCATTTGATCTATAATCTACAACTTATCCTTCTATATATAAAAAAAAGTAACGATTCGGAAATGGACCAATAAAAATCTGCGTAGATATTCCCGGTATACTCCTAGATCGGCATCCTTATTTCTTGTAACCGGGGGTCTTTCTTCGTTAATATTAAGAAAACTGTTTCATACAAAAATATGAAAATTGGTGCTATTATAGAAAAATGTTTCATAAACACGTTGATGCAGACAGTTTTTAAATCGAATAACCATTTAACCCCTTGGGGACGACCGACACGTATACGTGCCGCATGAAGCGCTTAGAATCCTTATTTTTTCTCACCAGTAAAATTTTACTGTAAAATTTGCCTTATTTAATCAGTGCATTTTCTCGATTCAAGAAGACACAAATTTTTGTTTTTAAAAAACGGCGACACAGTGTTGCCAGATTGGGGATTTTGTCCCCATTTTGGGGAATTTTGAACCTCTAGGGGAATTTTTTGGGGACAAGTAGTTCGTGGGGAAATTTTTGGGGACTACAAAAATTTCGGGGAAAAACTTGGGGATTTTTTTTTTACTATTTTCTGTAAAGATTTTGTTTAGTCCTGGATCTGTCTCGAGCTCAATTTTGATTTGAAAAACGAAAATACAATCCAGAAAGCGGAAATGTCAGTCATTATTCCCTTGGATGTGGTCGTGTTCGTTGTTTACTACTTTACAGTTTACACATATTACATATGCACGAGACTCTAAAGTCTTAAGCATCTTAAACCTGCGCGTGACTAAATCTGCAGGACTCTAACGAAAAATTCCTTCGCCGTACTTTAAAAAAAAAAAAAAAAAATTAAATATGTGGAAAGCAGATATTTTTCTCTTTTATGATATACAAAAGCACATCGATTGATACAGCGAAAATACTTTGCATTATGATTATGTACTTCAGTATAGGGATGACAAAAAACTAAAACAGCTGTACCATCTCGGATTCATTCAAATCCCAACTGATAAGACAGTAGTCCAACATTGTTAGACAATACTTTTAAAAACAAATGTAAAATAACTTGTCACTGCAAAATATATCTCTCATTCTCTTAATGTAGCTACAGAATATGCATTCAGCCCAGTTTAAAAGTTTGTTTTTTTGTAAATGGGGAATTTTTTCAAAAAAAGGCTTGATTTGGGGAAAAATTTTGAGCTTAAATTACTTAAATATTTTTATAGTGGTAAACTGAAAATATAAAAATTCCTTTTTTGAATAAAAACTGAGTTGGGGACTTTTGAGGAAAAAAACACTGATTTGGGGAAAATTTCAGAAATTTTGGGGAATTTCACTTTTGACTATATGGCAACACTGCGGCGACAAAAGATTAAAAATTTCGTAAAAGGCTCCCGTTCCGAAGGGGTTAAAGAGATATTTAATGTTAATGTTGGTCAAAACCGTTTCATTAAAAAAATTTATATGAGGATGCATAGGAATTTAAACATTTTTGCATCATTTAATACATTAGAAGTTTCCGGTCTGCAGACAGCATTTATTTTTTTTATTTGACTTATTTTTTGAGGATTTATCTCCATTTTAAATTCAAATTTTCAGCATTTTGACAGATATTTTTTATATATTTTAGAAAAGGATATTATTTTAAACTGTTGCCAATTTTAAAATCAGCACAAAGAATAATATTTCCTTCAAATTAAAAAAATATTTACACGTGGCTATTATAATCAGAAAAAAAAAGCTTTCAAATGAGAATTAGGTGATTACGTGTTGAAAATCGGAAAAATATTGAAAATTACGTCATAAAAAATAGTTACACATGAATTTGAAAAGAGAAAGAAAATCTTTAAATAATAAATTTATTATTATGCGTTAAAAGTTGCAAATGGAGGAAATTTACGTCATATTTGAAAAGGTCAAATAATTGACAGTTAGCAAAACAGTTTAAATTAAAAAAATATATTTGCGCGAGACATTTATTTCATATTTTGAGATTATCTTTTCAACTGTTACCGTGAATTCTAAGACCGCGCAATGCCGCCAAGTGAATCGAAGCTAAAAAACCTCATAATCGAGCGTAGGCTCCGATAATCAAATCAAATCAAGACAGCGCAATTAATATTTCCTTTCTATTAACAAAAGTATTTTCATGAATGTTAAAAAGAGAAAGAAAACTTTGGTGAAAATTACGTCAGATATAAAACGATTCAAATGTGTTAGTTAAACGAACTTTCTTATAGAGCTGTTAAAAAACCGAGAGACAAAGACTCTGTTTACTTAATTCATTTTACATTAGCTTATTTTCTAATTTTTAACTAATTTATTTTTAAATCAAAGGCGAAAACAGCCATTGTATCCGTTATCGAACGCTAATTTCACCTTAAAAATCTCCAATCAAAGTAATATGAATGAAAACCCGTTTACAGGGAGATCGCCACTGTTTTTTAAAATTATAATTCAATCTTTTTAAAGCCGATGAAATTAGCCTGCTTTTAGAATCTGGAGTGTCGGAAAGGGGGTTGGCGAGCGTAGCTCGTAGGGGGCAGAGCCCCCTAGTTTCATATAAAAATCCTTCTATATATATATAAAAAAGTAATGGTTTGGAAATGGACCAATAAAAATCTGCGTAGATCTTCCCAGTACACTCCTAGATCGGCATCCATATTTCTTGTGACAGGGGGTCTTTCTTCGTTAATATTAAGAAAACTGTTTCACACAAAAATGTGAAAATTGGTGCTATTATAGGGAAATGTTTGAGAAACACGCTGATGCAGACATTTTTTAAATCGAATAATCGAATCCTTAAATCGAATTTTAAGAGATATTTAATGTTAAAGTTGGTAAAAATCGTTTCAATAAAAAAATTTATTTGAGCAAAAACTAGACACAGGAATGTAAACATTTTTACACCATTTAAAACTTTAGAAGTTACCGGTGTGCAGACTGCATTTATTTTTTTTTTTATTTGACTCATTTTTTTTAGGATTTATCGCCATTTTAAATTCAAACTTGCAGCATTTCGAGAGATATCTTTTATATATTTTAGAAAAGGGTATTATTTTAAACTGGTGCCAATTTTTAAAAAAGCGCAAAGAATAATATTTCCTTCAAATTAAAAAATTATTTACACGTGGCTATTATAATCAGAAAAAAACTTTCAAATACGAATTAAGTTAATGTGCGTTAAAAATCAGGAAAATATTGAAAATTACGTCATAAAAACTATAGTTACACATGAATTTTAAAAGAGAAAGAAAATTTTTAAATAATAAATTCAGTATTATGCGTTAAAAGTCGGAAACTTAGGAAATTTACGTCAAATTCAAAAGGTCAAATAATTGACAGTTGCCAAAACAGTTTAAATTAAAAAATATATTTGCGCGAGACATTTGACATTTTATGAACATACATCTGACTTGTGTGATGCTTGGCGTCAAGCGCCCGCTTATAAGTCATCGTCAATATATACAGGGACGAGATAGCACACACAAGGAAAATATTTATAACACAGAGAAATACAGCCGGGAGCCCCACAAAGAGTGTGCAACGGAGCCAGCGGGATCCGCGCAAGACATTTATTTCATATTTTGAGATAATTATTTCAACTATTATCCTGAATTCTAAGGAAGCGCAAATAATATTTCCTTTCTAACAACAAAAATTTTTTCATATTTATGTTAAAAAGAGAAAGAAAATTTTGGTGAAAATTACGTCAGATATAAAACGATACATTTCAAATGTGTTATTTAAAAGAATTTTCTTATAGAGCTGTTAAAAATCCGAGAAACAAAGAGTCTGTTTACTTAATTCATTTTACACTAGCTTATTTTCAAATTTTTAACTATTTTTTTTAATCAAAGACAAAAACAGCCATTGTATCCCTTAACAAACGCTGATTTCACCTTAAAAATCTCCAATCAAAGGAATATGAATGAAAACCCGTTTACAGGGAGATCGCCACTGTTTTTTAAAATTATAATTAAATCTTTTTAAAGCCGATGAAATTATCTTACTTTTGGAATCTGGGGAGTCGGAATGGGAGTTGGCGAGCGTAGCTCGTAGGGAGCAGAGCCCCCTAGTTCTTACAAATTAAAAAGTTATGTTAATTTACTTGTTTTTTTTTTTTGTTGTTAGTTACGTTTACGTCTTCGGCCATTTTAAATTTATATTGAAAATTTTAATGTTTAAATGAATTTTTCTCAATGTTATTGGATTTTTTTCTAAAATATCGTTTTAATTGATATGTATTTATTTATTTTCATCTTTAACCCCATTCGAGTCTATGATTTTTAACCCTTTCGGGACTGCATCCGTTACGCAAATTTTATTACGTGGGCACCGCTTTTTTTAAACATTATTCTTATCAAATGCCAAAAAAGACTCGAATTTAATACTACAAATATGACCTTTATTTGTTAATGGCGATGATAAAAACGATGCATGCACTTTCTGACGGTGCGTATGCATCTGTAGACCTGAAGGGGTTAAACTTATATATAAGTTTAACTCTTTCAGGTCTGTTACACTATAGTGTAACAATTTTGAACAGATAGCGTGGCATGACAAGATTACTACTTTGCAACAAATTTGCAGTATACTTGACAAGACGAAGCTAAATTTTCTACTAGCTAGCAAAAAATTTGCAGTACTTTAGTCATGACAGAACTAAATTTTCGACTTGTTTGCCGTTAATTTTCAATAAATTTGATACAGCAAGAATTTAACTTGGACGACAAGTTAGCTGCAAGTTCAAAGAGTGGTGACTTCGGCGTTTGCGTTATCTTGCTGCAGTCTTGTTGCAAACTTTCAGTCTTGTCATGCTGAACTTGCTGCAACTTTGCAGGTTTGAAAATCAAGACTGCTGCAAATTTTCTGCAAACTAAAATTACTATGTGGGGTTAGAGAAGTCTTATGGTGCAAACCGTCATCCGATTCGACAATTTTGTTTTTTTGTTCATGAATTTTTCAAAATTGATAAGACTTATGGGACACCCTGTATTAAAAAACGAATGCACCTTTTTTTTTTTTCCTTCTTCAAAATTGCGACTTACAGGCTCGAACTTATTAAAAGCCGAAGAAATACACTAAAAAGATAAATAAGTTTTGTTTAAGTTAAATATTTATTTTTAGCAGCAGTCTTATTGGAATCACTTACATTTAAATTTCCATTTTAACAGTTTCTAGAAATGTTGAATAATGTTTATGACTTCGGTTCATCTCTCTGCCTATCTCCCCTGCTCTAACTTTGGTAAATATGCTTCCTTTACCACGACACTGACATACGGTATTGCGGTTTACTATAGCATGTTCTCTAATGAAAAAGATGTGTATAGCATTTACAGTTCATTTATGGGGATATTCAAAAGAAGTCGATTTATTGAGATCTAGGGGCGTTAATTACTTGGAGTGTACTTTAATGATGTTACACTTATCAATAAACTTCTCTATAGTATCGGGTTAGATTAGTTTTCTTTAGTAATAATGAATCTTTAGAAACCAAAAGATGTAAGACTGAGCATGAATCCATTTACAATGCATAAAAGTAATGTTAGACAATTTACTAAGGGGTCTCAGGACTCTTAAAATTGGAAAAAAAAAAGAAAACAAGCAGGGAAGTGTGATCACAGATCGCACAGAGGGTTTCGTTTAACATTCCTTTCAAAACATTTTATGCTGTTGCAAAATCTGTTAGTTCCACATTTCGAAACCAGGAACGCACTCTATTCTAAACAAACTTCTATCGGAACGAAACTCCGTTTTACAAACTCTCCGTAGATATATTAGTCGAGGGGATCGAGCCCATAGCACCCGAGATAGGTAGGCGCCCCTGGCGGTAAAAATTTGAACTAAAATATGTACGGCTATGGTGCATAACATGAAAGAGTGATCAAAGGAGGGTCGGCAAAAGTTAGAAAAGTGCAAAGTTAGAAAAGTGCTAGAATGAAAGTTTTCATACCTAATTATACTCCAGACTGTAGTAATTACCTCGAACCTAAATAAGTTTGTATTTAAAGCATTTTTATATTTTTAATACAAAGTTGTATTTAACTAATACAAAATTTTGAAATTTTCAACTGTATAATCACCTAAAAAAATATTTTTTTTAACAGTAAGAATGAAATTTTAGGCTCAGTTTATACAGACTAACATATGTTTTGAAAATTTCATGAAAAAATATTCAGAAGTTTTTGAGATATCCTGCGCGTTATGCCCAAAAACGTCATTTGAAGAATAATGATTTCAAATTTTCGGAAACGCCGCTTCAGCTATTGAGCGTGTATAATTCTAAATGCCGTAACTTCTCTTCGATTGATAATTTCAAAAAAAAAAAAAAAAAAAAAAAAAAAAACATCAACAACAAAAAAAAAAACCCAATTATATCAGTTAAGTCAGTATATTCAGAAAAGATAGGAGTTTAACACCTAAAAATTAAAATTTCGAAAATTTTGAAGCTTTAAGATTCCTGAGACCCCTTACAATCGTTTAGCTAAAACGTTTGACTGAAATCATATCTATCTATACAGGGTGTATCTGAAATGCTTCAACAAATGTAGAAGGATGATAGTACTCATGAAGACGAACAAAAAATGCAATGGAACATGGGGTCGCAAATGACATTTAAAGGATGAAAATCGAGAAAATGACCTCTGCGATAAGTGACCATTTCCTGCAGCTTCGCCGTACACCATATGCATATCAGCCATTCCGTTATTGGAATAGGTAGCCATTCCTACTAAAAGCACGAACAAAATGTTTTCGCAATGATACTTCCTATCGTCGTTGACGGTTCATGTACTTACAACGCATGCTTGCTGCAAAGTTGCGTTTATTGGTCTGTTTCTAAGAAGATGGAAAATTTGCTTACGTGGATTACTGCTCACAGATTTGTATGGCTTTCTTCCAAGTTTTTGTTATCTCTTTCTGACCGGATATACACAAAGTGAAATGAAAACCAGCTTCGTGCTAGTAGCCAGTTCTGCAGAAAAGCAGCATGCGAGATTTCGATATTTTCATTAGTTTTGCGATTTTCACCCTTTAAAAGTCATTTGCGACCCCATGTTTCATTGCATTTTTTGTTCGTCTTGATGAGTACTATCACCCCCCTAAGTTTGTTGAAGCATTTCATATACACCCTGTGTATAATACAATCAGTTTCTCTATAATATCACAAAATATTTTACTAATGATAGTAAATCTTTAGAAAACAAAAATTGCAGAATGTGCATTAAGCATTTTTTTTTAATTTAAAGGAAGTTTTTATCTATTTTTTAGATATAACTTACAAAAGCTGTTGCCATAAAAGTTTTTCGATTTCATTATG
This sequence comes from Maratus speciosus, assembly GCA_963932465.1. NCBI lineage: Eukaryota > Metazoa > Arthropoda > Arachnida > Araneae > Salticidae > Maratus > Maratus speciosus. The sequence continues at coordinate 42,727,267 of OZ010792.1, forward strand.
CAAATGCGCAACTCAATAACCACTAGAGGGGTCAGATCCAAAGCTTTGTAAATGTATTCATCTTGCATTGTCTTAAAATATTAAAATATCATATTATATATCATTTACTTCTATGGTAGCTTTTATTTTTGAATTAACTTTTAATAGTTGGAATGTTTCAATTTACCGGGCGTCCCAAAAATGACTGATGGATTTTAAAATTCAATAACTTGCAAACGGTGACAGATATTAAAAAAACTCTTGCAGGAGTGTTATGTATGATGTCAAGAGTTTTTTCACAGGGATTCTTGATTTTAGTTCGAATTTCAAACAATAGCTAGCGCTGAGAGCAATAGGTGCTCGGTCCAGACACGAGTTTTGGTACTTCGGGGTCCATTCAATGCATTTTAATCTCCCTTTTTCGCGTGTAAGAAGAGAGAGACCGAAAAAATAAGCCTGTATTTAGAAGTTATTGCTTGCAGCGCCATCTATAGATGCCATTTATAACTAAAACTGATAATCATAGCATAAAAACTCCTGACATTTTACATAACACTCCTGCAAGAAATTTTTAATGTCTGTCACCGTTTGCAAGTTATTGAATTTTTAAATTCATCAGTCATTTTTGGGACACACGGTATATGAAATTTTAATACGTTATTAGATGGAGCTTTTCCAGTAGCAATCAGTTTTCATGATGTCTTCACAAAATCATAATAAAGGTTTGAAAGCGAGTTGAAACCTACTCATTGTGTCCGTCTTCTTATTATGTTTTAGCTTCTAACGACTACTTAAAAATATTAAGACCATTATTATTATTAATTTATTAAGTTACTAGTTTTAATAACTTTATTATTAAAATCCGCCATTATTATAAAACCTTTACTTTTTTTCTTAGTTATTACCAAGATAAGTCATATATCATTAGAATCTTGGTATTGACAGTTTTGACTTTTATCTCGTGAAAGCGAAATACTATCGCATCCATTAAAAAAATATTTGTTTACTTTTTGTAAAATTATGATATTTATTTAGTTTCTAATAATTTAGTAATGAAGTTTTTATATCTTTTTGTTACTAATCCCTAAGAATTAGATTTGATGATTTATAATAATAATAATAATAATAATAATAATAATAATAATAATAATAATAATAATAAAGCTGACACATGAACTGCTGCATTTAAACAATAAGTTTAATTTCTTGTTTTTCTGCAGTAAGCAACAGACAATTTCCATGACTTGTGGATAATTTATTTTCGATAACTGTAACGTATTAATTTGTTCAGCATTTTATGTTAATTTGAAATAAATTTTAAATGCACACGTAAGAAATAAAATTGATAAAATATAAATTTGTAAAGATACTTTTATTAATTAAATACTGTTTATCATCGAGATTTTCATTTTTAAAGCTTATCTGTAATCGTGCAATGAAGAAGTACAAATATATATGATTACGTCGTATGAATTATTAAAAAATGATTAAATCATAATTCTTGAAACTATATTGTGACATTTATAAATATGTCTTATCTTGAAAATTGTTTTTACTCTTCAGTATAATACAACATGTTAATAATAATAAAACACTGAAAACATTTCACATTGTGACTGGTTGAGAGTATGTAAGGATGTATGATTGAGTATTTATTATGTGAAAGTATGTAATTCACAGAGATCAAATATTATTACTTATTCAGTTTAAGGGGGGGGGGGATAAACTACTCTATCTGCATTACATCTAAGACAAAATAATATTAATAGTAAAGATGATAATAAATACTAGTCAGTTTGCAGATAACAAATGTCTGTATTATTTTCAAACTGAAAAAATCTAATTAGTTGAAAGTTATAATTTAATGATGTTTATTAACAAATTTAAGTTTTTAAGTTAAATGACTTCATTTTGGATTAAGATTAACATCTTAATTGGTATTTATTTCTCTAGTACTTGTTGGCTTAAAAAAAAAATAAAAGAAAATCCTGCTGTATAGTACATTTCTCAAATAGGGTAGATGTGCCAGTAATAGGCACCCTTAAGAAATTTCTTTTAAAATTATTTTTTATTAATAAATTATAATCATTATATTCCAGTTTTTTCAATATTATATTAATCTATCAACAATATTTAACCATTCTGATAGTTTCATTTCCGAATATGAATAAAAACTCAATTTTAAATAACAGAAATATATCAAAACACCCCAAAAGTCCAGTAATGGACATTCTCTGTTCCAGTAATAGACATCCCACAAAAAAATAGATATAATTGTTTTTATGACTATTTAGAACCAGAATTTAATGAAAGCATACTAATGAAACAAAACACTGATTTTCAAATAAATTTAACAATTAGGATGTCAGCATTTAATAAAATATTTGTGATAATCATTCACTGTTTGCATCAATTATTGTAATTATCAGAAGATAGATATTTTAATTATTTTAGATGGATAGTTTAAAATACTAAATATCAAGCAATTACAGCTGTCAGATTATTGAGACAGTGGGAGATTTAAAAGTTAATAATAATTAAAAAAAAAAAAAAGTTTTTGAGTATTAGTGTATAGCAATAGCTTTGTCTCACTATTTTTAACAACTTCCAGAGACTACTTGATATATTACTTGTAATAATTAATATTACAAATATGAAAAAAATGATACTGTGAGTTGGATATTTTAAACACTAAATAAAATAATTCTCAAAATAAAACTGTAGAATTGATGTTTGAGGCCACTGATCTGCAGATTTACTAGTTTCATGATTACTATAACTTTAATTAACATTACAATAATATATATATTTTTTTTTCAGAGATGAATAAGGGAACATTTAAGACAGATTTTTAACAATTTCTGTAACTTAATTGTTTTTATTTTAATGGGAAGGGTTAAACTCTATGAGCCCCTGTTTGACTATGCCCTTAAATTATATTTTTTGCTTCCTGACTGGTTTGATTGCCATATTATAAAAAGTGCAAGTCAGAGTTATTATATACATAAAAAAAAAAAAAAAAGAATAAATTATTGAAATTTTATTAACCATATAAAATAACTTAACAGCAGCTATTTATAAAAGTTTTGGTGTTATTACATTTTGGTAAGTGTAATTTAAAAATTAAATTTATTATTTAGGTCTTCAGTTAAGTCAATATTTTATGTAATATAAAAATTACTGAAATTGCATTTTTAGCAATGTCTACACGGGGTGTCCATTACTAGAAAATGACTAATAATAATGCAAGATTATAAAATATGCAAGAAGAAGTTATGAAACAAATAATAAAAGCTAAATTTTTATTGGTTATTTTTTTTTTTTTTTATAAACCAAAACATTGAAGGGTGTCTATTACTAGCACATCTACCCTATATTAATTTACACAATAAATTATCAACTTTTAATTTAGTATAAATTTCGTCAGTGCAAATGAAGTATTGATAGGTCTATAGCAAAAGCTTGCTATATTAAGTATGGGTATAATGCTTTTAAGAGTTTTCTAACTTTTTCACTCTAAACAGTGTCTAAACAGTTTGTTTAAAGCTCTGAGCTTTTCAAGACTGCTAAATATATTGGAAAAGACACTAATTAAGAGACATTGATAAACATGTTATCGTGAAATTTGATGTTTAAAAACTCTACACGTAGCATAAACGTACATTTTTTCCGCCTTCGTTTGTATTTAATCATTATAAATAATATGAAATGGAATTGTGTAACATAAATAAAAATAACAATTTCAATAATATTTTGTATTTTAATTTTCAGTTATATAAAAATATATGTACAGTTAGCCCAAGTAATAAGTGATTTTTAAAAGTGACAAAAATGTTAAATTGATTTAAATTGGGGGGTGGGGGCTCTTGTGAAAGAATACAATTGCATAGAAGTAGATGTTGTTTCGGTTTGAGCCTATATACATTATTCTTGTTATAAAATTCAATTTAAGAAGTATAAATTAATAATAATAATTAATTAGTATAAAAGAACTTTTGTGATACAGCTAATTGTAAAAATAGAGTCTACTATAAATAAGCTGAATGAAAAGAACAAGCAACCAAAATAAATTTAACATTGAGCTGCTTCAAAACTTTGCAAAAGGAGCCCGCCCCTTCTATAGTGATAAAATTAAAAAAGAGAGAAAACAGGAATAACAATAACACACTCTGCTACTATTATTTCCCATTTTCTGTATCATTCTTTTGGCATTAAAGAAGGAAGCTTTAAAATAAATGCAAGAAAAAATTTTTTCGAAATATTTCAGCTTTTCTTTGCGTTGATTTTTAAATATCACGTATTTATCGTAACAAAAAAAATTTCATATGTATGTCATCAGTTTTTAAGTGCTCTCTCTGGTTTTTAAACTCTTAATGCCCCCTTCCCTCCTCCATCAGTTAGCCAGTATACATATATATATATACTTAAAATGAAATCGAATGTCTAAAAATCAAAGGGAAAAAATAATACAAAAGTTAATCATATGAACTTGTAAATGCAAATATACATAAAACTGGCTATAATATAGTATATATATATATACACCAACATATACTTTAAAACTGCAGCTATTATGGCGCCTATATGTAGTACCTCGATTTTTAATTCGTATAATATTTTTTAAATATTTTATTTAGCAAAGTATATGCTTATCTAGCGTGAATGACATTCATGCATCCTGCATCCAGAACCAATTTAAGTCATTTTACAGCCCTGCTCCTGATTGTTTATTTGGAAGTTCCAATCTATAAATCTATTCTTACTGTAATGTATCAATCTGTTCTTTATTTTTCTTAAATGTATTTAATTGTGAGAAAAAATACCATCATAGAAATGCTGAGGCTTTAAAGCTAAAGTAAAAGGTTAACATAGTCCGTAATTTTAAATTAATAAATTTTAATTTGATAGGAAAATAGGTGATACATTCATGGGAATAAGTTAGAGCAATAAAAATATTAATACGTAATATGAGTTTGTTATTAAAATAATACTCGGATATTAAGTATTTTTAAATTTAACATTTAAAAGAAATATTCTTCAACTGGTCAGCTATTATTTAAAACATTATATTCTGTCCCTTTAAAAGTTGTTGATGCACTCTCATTGGTTAATACATGCTAATATTCGATTAAAAATCGATTCTCTTATTCTTAAATCGTACGTGACATCAGCAGTTGCGGAAGGTGAAAGATGTTTGTTAGGAATAGCGACTTTCAGTTCTTTTCCCCCTTCTCTCGTAAACCCTCCCTTTTGCGGAATAGCTTTCACAACTTTGCGAGCGTTTGATCGGAATAGGCGCGTATCTGTGGCGCCATTATGATTTATTTTTAATAATTTATATTTTTATCAATTTAAGTAAAATTTCAATATAATATTTAGACAGAATGGCACCGTTTTTGTCCAAGAGCCATCATTTTTCGATTAGCTTTTAATAAATTACATTTTTTCTTAACTAAGATGAACTGTAGTATATTACTTAGATGGACCTAAAAAAATCTAACTATCAGACAGCACATCTTTAGCTTCATCATACTGAAATAGAACTTAGAAGTTCAATGTTGCTTAGGGTAGTATGTGGCCAATTACTTTTTCCATTAACTTTTAATATCTTATAGTGTATTTTTCTCAGTTAAATAAAATTTTAATATATTTTCAGGGAATTCAGGAACACCGTTACTGGTAATACATTTTTATTTTCATTATATAAAATGGAACTTATATTAGAGATTCAAAATGACCCAGCCATTTTGAATCTATAGTATGGGCTATGATTTATTTTCAATTAACTTTTAATAAATTATAGTTTTTCAATTTAAGTAGAAAGTTTAATATATTTAGGTGGAGCTCAGAAGGGATATTACTTGACAACAGCTTTTCACTTTTACTTTCATTGTACTGAAAGGAAATTCATCGTAGAGGGACAATGCAATCATACAATGGGACTCAGCTTTTCTGTTTTTTAATTATTTTTTTTTTCAATTAACTTTCAATTCCTTATATACTTATTTCAATTTAATATATCATTTAGAATTTAGGCGGAACTCTGAAGTGCGTTACTGCGCAATACTCTTTTTTTTTTTTTTATATATATATAACGAAATGGAATTCCTTTTAGAGATTCTATGTTGGTTCTACTTTTGTACACCTAATTCTATTTTTACAGGACTATAAGTCTAAAGGTTTACGGACATTGAATACGAGTATTTTTTAACAGTCGTCTCATTTAATCACAAATTCATGTTATTGAATAAGGCGAAACTGCAATTAACAAAATACTAGAAATATAAAATATCCGTTAACCTTTAAACTCACAACTGTGAAAAAAAGAAAAGGTGTATATAAGTCAATTATTTTCCTATTAATCTTTAATTAGTTGAATATATAATTTCTATTTAATTAAAATCATAATATATTATTTAGATCAAAGGTATCCAGTGTCTTGATTTCCTGTAGCACGTGTGTGTGTGTGTGGGGGGGGGGGGGACGCATTTACATCTTATAAGTAACTACCATGTCAAATTTCAAGTTTCTAGTTTCTTCAGTACCACAAAAATTGTAATTTTAGAATTTTTCGCTCCTGCATTCTCTTGGTGGTGTAGTGGTACTGACATGAAATATGATTATGTTGGAGTAGGGACTGTCACCATCAGTTTGCCGCCTTTACTTTTCAAATTGGTTGGGTAATTCCTAAGATTACCCATACAAACAAACTCACAAACAAAGGTTACTTCTTTATAATATTATAGATGGACAATCCTAATTTTTCTATTTATTTGAAAAATACTGGCATTATTTTTTAATATATATACTATATGCTACTGTAGTGAAGGAAATTTATTTTTCCTACTGAAAAAACAAAACACAAATCTAATAACAAACGGCTTTTGATCTTAAACGACTTTGTCAGATCCCATAGTTTTCACCACTGTTCTTCCAAGACTTTCTGTTATACATCTCCGAATTCGTAACGTGATCTGAATTTTTCCTCTTACACTTCGGTCTGAGCACGTCAGGTGGTAAATCCTCAAAGGTCGTTTCTAAGTGCCTCTAATGAACGGGCTTGAAAGAGGCCAGCACTGAGTCACCCTAGTATTTCAAGAGTCTACCACTCGGTCTCCAAAAGGTTGTTCCAGTCATCTTTGGGGAAGTTTTCGTAATAGATCCTTAATTATAAAAGGCACGACTATTACGTATAGCTTAGAATAAAAGCATTAAAATAATAAAAATTGATAAATGTTGAAATCGCTTGCTATATTACAATCGATAATGTAAATTATGAGAGTAATCTTATTTTAATTAGAGACTAGCGAGTAGCGAGGTCTTTCGATATTATTTTACCGCTCACGTAAATAAACGTGTTCCAAATTTTTCTAATGAATAATAGTAATAAAAAAGTATATATAGCATCAAAAAAAAAAAAAAAAAAAAAAAAAAAACATTGCTTACTTTTTTTACCATTTTGAAAGCCATTTGAACTAACAATACATCGCTGCCAATCTCTAAGCTTTTAAAACCAAATAAACATATCTGAAACAGAATTTTTACTTCATAAATAATCTAAAAGGTGCACTGCGTTTCATTAAATGAATATAGCACTAATTTTATTATTACTAGCAAAACCCATGCTTTGTTTGGATTCGCGAAGCATTATTTAATAAGATAAATATTTGAATGTAACAATATTTTTTATATTATTTTTGCATCTTTATTAAGCAAAAACGTTATTTTATGTTTTGGCGCATTTTAATTTTAGAAATGTAAATTCAGCCAAATAACTAAGAATTTTCTCAAAAATTTTTATTTATGATATAACGAATTTAACAATTAATTTTATTTGTTTACAATTCTTTTGTTGCCACTTTGCATAAAAAAAATCATAATATAATTCTTTTAAAATGTGTAAGTATCGTCTGCATAAATGATTTCCCATAATAAGAATAAATTGTGTATTGGAATTCTTAACACTGAAAAATACTTTTATAATTAAATATAAATAATTGAATTTTCACAAATTTTAATTCATTAAAATTATGCTATAATTTTCATAAAAAGGGGTATTTTAAAAATTTCATAACAGAAATCGTGAAACTATTTAATTAATCATGATTCTATCTATAATTACTAACTCCATGATTTATTTTTTCTTCTGAAAATATACGTGGTTCATTTTTCATTTACAAAAATGCGTCCGTAATGGAAAAAAATGTAACATAAATTAATTAAAATAATATATTTTTTAAGGTTATTCTGTAAAAAAATAATAGTGTGCAAATCTACAGATCATAATTTATTTTTATGCTTAATTTCAAGTCAAAATACTAAATAGTTTTTTTTGTAAAGTGTACGACAAAATGTAATTTGTGTAGCCTAGTAGAGGATTTGCTTCGCTCATCCTAATTATTGTTCAGAACATGTTTAAATGTTTTAAAAATGTGTAGACGTTGGCAGTTATGTAATACCATTACTTTTTTCTTCCTTCTCTCTTTTGGTGTGTGTGTGTGGCAAGCATTGGGCGGGGGGTGGGGGGTGGGGGCAGCAATAATAATATTTTCTTGCCAATGGAAAGTCACAGTAAGTACAATGTAACTAGAATTTCTTTCTCTTCTGAATCATCTTGAGCTCTCTAGAGTCTGTCACTCGGTTTGAAAAAAAACGTTGTTTGGTCATCTCGGTGAAGTTATGCTAAAAAAGAAGCTTTGTGATCGAGGATTGACTCTCATGTGACTGTCATTTTTAGACTCAATTTCAAAGTCATCATGAACTTTGCATTATGATAAGTCACCAAATAATATCACATTATAGTCACATGATGACTTTTCACAAAAGAACACAATGGGGACTTCCCAGTAGTCTCTCTGTCACCTTAAAGTCATCGTGTGACTTTAATGTGACATTATTTGGTAACTTATCACAATGCAGCGTTCACGATTTCTTTGAAATTGAGTCTATAGATGACAATCACATGAGAGCCACAATGTAACTACATTGTAAAGTCACATGGTGACTTGTCACAAAGCAGTAGTCACAGTGACGTCTCAGTGGAGTCACATATAGTGATCATTTGAGACTCATAATGAGATGTATGGAATTTCCTAATTTTTTGCTTCAGCATAGTGACTGTCACACTTATAACCATGTATGACATGAATGAGATGTTATATGGACTAGCTGTGCCGTAGAGACAGTAATTATTCGAATTATATTATTTCCTTTTGAGTATTCGCGTACTTGAAAATTAGCATTTTGTGATTGGTCCTTAATTTTGGACACCAGTGTATATATATGCCCCCAGATGGTTTTGTAGAATGTGAGTGCAAATTTTCGATATTTCGCAGATTTCTTGCGCTTCCTTCTGTTTTATTATTCCAGTGCATTATATCGACAGAGATAGACTATTCTTGACAAAATAGCCAGTCTATTACTATATGAAATAATGCCTTTATTTGCGACATGTGGTGCCCTGGCGACTGAGAAGGAGACATCCCCTTTCCCTTTGTTTTCTTAAATTTCTATCCTCATTTGATATCTATATTCCATTTGTTATTCAAATAAGTACATAGATTATATTTAATTCATTTTTATCCGGCATTACATGCTTTTAGATAAGTTTTTGATTACTATTGTATTAGAATATTATATTGGGTTTTATTTAATAGGATGTTTTCTAATTTTACCTGTAACAATTCTGTGGATTATTATTTGCCATTTCTAAATTTGGAATTTCAGTCACTTTATTGTTCGAGTATGTTATTTTTTTAACTTCATATTAGGTATTCTATATTTAAATTAAACATATGCTATCTTGCGTTAGAGATTTTTGTCCGATTTTGTTAAGGGGATTCTTCGCGCATTTGAAAACACCCGCTCCGTAATGTTAATCCTATGGGCAGGTTATTTTCGAATTTCTCATTTCAATTTGAATATTTTTAAACGATTTTTTTTTACATAGGATAGCTGAGCTCAATCTTTAATATGGCTCTTTTTTGCTTTTTTGATTTTGGTTGAAGATTTTTTTTAAAGAGGTACTTTCAGTTTCGAAACCGGTTCCGAAAGTTAAAGTACCTTTAAAAAAAAAAAAAAAAAAAAAAAAAAAAAAAAAAAAAAAAAACCTGCGACCAAAATCGAAAAAGTAAAAAAGAGTCATATTAAAGATTGAGCTCAACTATCCTATGCAAAAAAAAAAAAAAAAAAAAAAAAAAAAAAGTTTAAAAATATTCAAATTGAAACGAAAAATTTGAAAATAATCTGCCCATAGGATTAACATTACGGAGCGGGTGTTTTCAAGTGCGCGAAGAATCCCTAAGGATCTACACTGTTTTCCAAAAATGAAGGAAAAACAAACAAAAATAGCGATTACTCAAAGTGTTACATGTAGATTTTAATAAAACTGAGTCACAATATACAAGGCATAGTAAGGTATAAAATAACATTAAAAGAAATTATCAGACGATTGTGGTGTTTCAGAAATTAACACAATTATATAATGCACAAAATAAATGTCTTAGTTTGGTATACGAAAAGTACCTTTAATATGGAGTGTGATCACCTCTAGAAGCAATACAGCACATACAAAGATGTGTGATACTCTCAATTATACGATTGATAAGTTCGCTGGGAAGTGCGAGCCATTGCTCTTTTACAGCGGTTGTATGGCAAGGGTCTTAGGAGGGGGGGGGCGATTGAGAGCAGCAACACATCTTCCTAAAGCATCCCAAACATGCTCGATGGGATTCAAGTCCAGTGATCGAGCTGGCCATTACATGCGCTGAAATGTTTGGTTCTGAAGATAATCTTCCACATGTGCGAGCCCTGTGCGGTCTAACGCTGCCACCCTGTAACAGGAAATCAGTATCAGTTGCGCCGGCATAAGGGCGCTCATAAGCATCAAGAATGTCATCTCTATAGACATGAGTATACACAGTTCCACGTGGAAAGGCATTAAAGCTGTACATCCACCCAAAAAGATACCACCCCAAACAGAAACACTGCCTCCTCCGTATGAATCACTTTTCACGAATTTTTAATGGATAATAGCGTGTTCCTGTTCTCTCTAAATCAAAAAAGCCTACTATCGCTTTGGAGGCTAAACTGGACTCATCCGTGAAGAGAACCATTGATCAGCCATCCAGTGGACACGTTGACATGCCCACCTTAAACGTTCCCTCCGCTGACGTGAGGTGAGCGACACACAAATGGCTGGCCGCCTCGTGTAAAAACCACCTTCATGAAGCCTTCTACGCACAATAGACGTTGATACCAATCTTCCAGGGACTGCAGCGAGAGATGCTCTAAGAGGAGAGGGGGTTGCTGTTCTATTCCTTCGTACATATAACCGCAATATCGGGCATCGGTGCTTGTCGTAGCTCTTGCCCGTTCTTGGCTGAACTTTCTGGAGGCCGAACCAGTGGTTTGAAATTGCTTCCAAAGCCTATGAACAACAGAAGAACTCACATTTAGCCATTTTGCTACCTCTGTCTGACTTTGACCTGCATACAATCGTCCAATAGCTCCATATCGCAATTCTGCAGACAAATGATACCTCGAGGTCATACTAATGAATTGGCTATCTTTAGCATACATTTTTATGCTCCTCACAGATGACGCCATCCGATTGCAGCGCCACTAATTTGCGATTTGTAATTTTATTTAGCATCTTTTAGTTAACAACATATGCAAATTTTATACGAATTGCTTTCTTTTTGAACGAGTTATCGCCCTTTTTGTGATTTTTCTTTAATTTTTGGAAACCAGTGTACTTTAATCTCGCGATGGGAGAAATATTTTAAATATCTCGTTTGCATTTCAATATTTTTAAAGGATTTTTTTTTTTAATTTTTGTTTCGATCGCAACAAAGACTCGCTTTTATTTTTTCAATTTTGTTTGCAAGGTTTTTTTTTTTTTTTTTTTTTTTTTTTTTTATGAGGATACTTTCATTATGGAAACCAGATCAGAAAATGAAAATAGCCTCATAAAAAAATCTGCAAACAAAATAAAAAAAAGTAAAAACGGCCTTTTTAAAGATCGATCTCAGCTATCCAATGTAAAAAATGGAAAAAGAAAATACTGAAATGCAAACGAGATATTAAAAAAAAAAAAAATTCCTGTAGGAATAATATTAGCGATCTGGGTTTTCGGCGTGAGTGAAGTAGCCTCTTAAGAGAACTTGCTAGTTTTCTTTTGATTGATTTTTAAGAAAAATGTTTAATAATTTCTGAAAAGCATATTTTTAATAGAATTAATATCGATGTTTTGTGCTCATCAAGCTATTATACTCTCAATAGGGGTCTTCCACAAATGATGTCACGCATGGAGGGGGGAGGGGGGTTCGTGAAATTGTGACAGTTTGTGACAAGGGGGTGGGAGGGGGTAAGAAGAAATGTGACATCACACATTTTGAATAAATAAAAGCATTAAAAATCAGCAGATTAAATTTTGAAGTTATTTTGAAATTAAAGTATCTTGTGTTTATAAAGTAGATTTAAAGCCAAGTATATTAAATTCCATTTTAAATTCCAAAATACGACTGTTTTCATCTGCTCTTTCGTATTAATATTTTATTAATATTGCATATTAATTATGTTTTTGTTATAAACCTTAATCTTATTTCATACATAATAAGTACATGAATCATTTTTATTGTTGTGCTCACAAATGGCATTAAAACACATAGTTAAAGTTTAAAAATAAAGTTTGAAATATGATCTATAACGTAGTGCTTTATTTCTAAACTGCAAGTATATGTTTATGTAATATAGCGTGACATGTGACAATGGGGGGGGGGGGGGTATGGGGTATGTTGAAGTGTGACACTTTGTGACAAAGGGGGGGAGGGGGGTCAAAAATATTGAAAAAAAGTGTGACATCATTTATGGACCGCCCCATAACCTCTTCGTTCCTGAAGTTAAAATAATACTACAAATACTGATTCATTGGTTTTACACAAACAAAATGACATCATAGATGTCAGAAAAAAGAACGTTTCAGAAATTAATGCTTTATGGGACTAGTAATTTAGGTTCACCAATAGGGAAATTACAAATCCCCGTAAAACATTAATTTAATTATCACTAACCTAAATTCACACAATCACAAATTTAAGGCCTTTAAACACGTGAACGATATACAAGCTCTCAAAGCATTTTATTGTAAAGGATTTAAGTCAAATAAGTATGAAAATTTTCCAATTTCTTGACCACACTGTTTTGAAGGCAATTTGCAAACTCAGATGAAAATAGCATCTAGTATTTTATGAGGAAATCAGCAGAGATGTTGCTTTTTAATGGTTTTCTTTTAAAGCAAAAAACATTTAGCTATTAAGATATGAAGTCAAAATGTAAAAAAAAAAAAAAAATCAAACAATTCAGTTTTTATGAGGAAAAGAATAGAGGTCCACATATGTGGATCCAGGTAGCTAAGAGGATATAGTAATAATCCCATTAAAAGTAATGCAGTTAAAAGCAAATTCTTCACAAATTTATTTTACTCTTTATACTGTATTTTTTAGCTTTTTTAAATATTAAGTCAAAAAATTAAATAGCTCTAGATCAGTATGAAATATATTAAAGTTTGTTCCAAAATTAAATGACTGTAAAAGAAGTAATAATTATACAAAAAGCAACACAGTTAAGAAAGTGGTTTATTTTATTTTATTTTATTTTTTAACACTTTCCAACATAATTAAAAGGTGTTTATGAATTCGGTTTTTTTGTCTGTCTGTCTGTCGTCTGTCCGTGTTCTAAGTCGCGTAAATATAGTAAGATTGTCATGAAATTGATATATGTTATCGGTGTCTATTATGGCATGTTCAGTATCAAAAATGAAATGTGCAGCATTTACTGTTCGTTTCCAGGGACGCTCAAAAGAATTTCGGTACATTACAGTCTACGGGAAAAAAATCTTTGTCCGTGTATTTTAATGATATTACACTATTTAAAACATATGGAAATTTATGTATATCACTGAGGTGTTCTACAAGGCGCTTACTGTAGAATAAGGTGTGCATATAACTTATTATTCATTTACAGGACACAGAATAGAATTTGTCTACAGTCTACTGTTTATGAACAATAACCTTTTAAAATTACTTTTTCAGTTGTGATACGCGTTTTTTAAATTTAGCTAATTTTTTACACTTCACTTGATGTGTATAAATTCTATAGATCATATGCGGGCTGTACTATAGATCCTACTTCCGTTTATTGACGGAAATTGCTGAAGGAGAATTTTTAACTGTGCTGTGCGTTTATATGAACTATCATTTAGCATACTATGAAGTATATATAGAAATCTGTAGATCATATACAGGCCTGCACAAAAAATGGATATATTTTTGACTATTGATGGTATTTGCAGGTATTGGGTTTTCAAATACGCTATGCGTTTTCTAAACTGTTTATTTAGACATCACCTAAGTAAACTATGACGTTTTGTTACAGTATTCTGAATGTGTTCGAAAGTGTTTCATAATCTAGGATCCACGCGTGATTTTTCATTCTCGTTTAGTATTTCAAATGAATTATCAATGAAAATTGAATTGCTTCAATTTTGTTTGCTCCATAGAGCATCGAATAACAGTTTCTCTTTCGTCATGCATACATGTTTACTTTTGAACAATGGAGGGAAAAAACTTTCCTGAACATTGGTTATTCATATTTTTATGCATCATGCGTATTTACATCAGTTATTTATTCAGATTTCGATTTTGATCCTTTGTGATTTTTATGCATAAAGCGTACATGAAATTAAGTACTGAGTCAAAGAATTGTTGCAAAATTTCATGACTTAAATGGCAAATTTATCGATAATATCAAAGTATTATCACAGATATTATCACAGTAAGTTTTCTAACATTATTTTAAAAAAGAGCGAAAAATTTTGAATCATGGCATAGATTATGAAACTTTCTAACACTTTCGGAATATTGATAAGACCTTTCACATAAGTTCACACAGGGAAATGTGATATCCGGTAGCGCCAACTTTTGAAAAATATTGGGTGGGCACAAAAATGTTTGAGTAAAATAACACATACGATTTTTTCCCTTAGTAGTCCAGGCAATAGGGAATTTTACCTAGCAAAATTAATGGTAGTTCTGGAAATCGGCTTACTTTATGTTTCTTGGGTCGCTGAATCCGAATTTGTAACTTCCCACCAAAATTTCCCCCGGCAATCCTTCCCCCCAAATTTTGGTAAAAAGCCCCCAAAAAGGTTCTTATTAAAAAAATCAAATTTTATATTATTTTAGGGGAAAAGTATCTAGAAATTCAGAAAGTAGACAAAATTTGCAACAAATTAGATATATGACATTATGACTTAGGATGAAGGGGAAGGGGGGATCTGCCTCGGAACATGCACGCGGTGCTGCGTGGACTAAGTTGCGCAATTCCACTTAACCACTCACACGCTTACATTCGCCCTCCCATCTCCCCTCCGAACTTTTCTTATAAGCTTTACTTTAAGTTTTTTGGGTCGCTGAATCCGAATTTTTAAATTACCCCCAAAATTCCCCCCCCCCCCGAAAACCCCCCAAAATAGTTGTTATTAACTTAAATTTCTTATTTTTTTAGGGGAAATGCATTACGAAATTCAGAAACTAGACAAAATTTGCAACAAATAGGATAGATGACATTATGACGTAGGATAAACGGGGAGAGAGGGGGCTGCCTCGGAACATTCCCCGCGCGCTTTTCTGAAAAACCAAATTAAAAAAAGAAAATCAATTTTTTGAGGGGTTGCCGGGTGAAATTTTGGCGGGAAGTTACAAATTCGGATTCAGCGACCCAAAACACATAAAGTGAGTCGAAATACAGAACTAGTATTAATTTTTCCAGGTAAAATCCCCTATTGCCTGGACTTCATAACTTAGTGCACGTAGCGCCGCAGTGCATGTTCAGAGGCAGCTCTCTCCCTCCCCGTTCATCCTACGTCATAATGTCATGTATCCTATTTGTTGCAAATTTTGTCTAGTTTCTGAATTTCGTAATGCTTTTCCCCTAAAACAATAAGAAATTTAAGTTAAAAACAACTATTTTGGGGGTTTTGGGGGGGGGAATTTTAGGGGGAAGTTAAAAATTCGGATTCAATGATCCAAAAAACTTAAAGTAAACCTTATAGAGAAAGTTCGGAGGGGAGATGGGAGAGCGAATGTAAACGTGTGAGTGGTTAAGTGGAATTGCGCAACTTAGTTCACGCAGCACCGCGTGCATGTTCCGAGGCAGATCCCCCCCCTTCCCCTTCATCCTAAGTCATAATGTCATATATCTAATTTGATGCAAATTTTGTTTACTTTCTGATTTTCTAGATACCTTTTCCCTAAAACAATAAAAAAAATTTTTAATAAAAACCTTTTTTAGGGGGCATTTTACCAAAATTTGGGGGGGGGGGGTTGCCGGGGGAAATTTTGGTGGGAAGTTAAAAATTCGAATTCAGCGACACAAAAAACATATAGTAAGCCTTTATCCAGAACTACCATGAATTTTGCTAGGTAGAGCCTCTATACAATCTCTATTGCCGGGACTATAGTGCGTGTGTGTGAAGAAATAGGTGGGGAAGAAGTGATAGTAATTCGAAGTTAAATTATGTTTTTCTACGTAAAATATAAAATTGTTAATAAATAATTTTATTAAATTATATTCTCATAAACTCTTCCTTATAAATACATTAATATTTATTATAAATAAAATAAAAATTGCTAACTATTGAACGTGCAAAAAACTAAATGTCCAGAAAAACGTACATTTTAGTCACCTAACTACTTTATCATTTCAAGACATTAAAACAGACGGGAAAATATGCAGGAAATTTGTTTTTGAGAGAAACTTAATTATGCATCCGCTGAAGGGGCTTTCAGTACTCCTATAAGTCTATTTGATGTAATTACTATTTTTCAAACAAAATAATTCTGAGAATGTCAATAAATCCAAATTTCATTTTTGCGATTAAATAAATAAATAAATAAATAGTGAATTAAATCAATGGAAATTGGGTCCCACGGGCCCATATAAGTTGGTGCCACTGGTGATATCTAACTAGAGAGAGAAAAAAAATGCGACGCAGTAAAAATTCATTTTCATTGCTGTCCATAGCCGGTAATGTGTGCGAATTCTTTCGTACAGCCCTGTATATGAGCTACATACTTTGTAACACATTAGATATTAGTTAAGTTTTAAACTGCATATCATAGCTAAAAATGCGCATCCATCCGTTATGTTTCATAGTTAGTCCTGTAATCTAATTGCTTTGAATGCCTCTGTAAAAAAACAAAACAATAAATTCTGGGTACTCAATAATCTATAGAATGCATTGCACTTCTGTAACGGAATACTTTTGAGTGTCATTGTATACGAACTATAATTGCTGCTTATTCTATATTTTATAGAAAATATGTTGCCGTTTACTTCAGTGATGCATATCAATTTTATTATGATTAAACTAGTGTAACATCAATAAAATGTTCTGGAAAAGATTTTTATTCATTGACCGTAATGTAACACGGGATACTTTTGAATGTGTCCCTGTAAACTAACTATAAGTGGTACGAAATTTATTTTCAATACCGAACATCCCATGATAAATCTCAATAACATACATCAATTACATGGCAATCGAATACATTTACGCGAGCTAGAGCACGGACAGACTGACGGACAGTCATTCAGACAAACGGAATTCATAAACACTTTTCAACTATGTTGAAACGGGTTAAAAATTAGTTATATTAGTTAGTTAAATATAATCGATTTAAAAAAAAATATATGTAGTGCCCAAAATCACCGAAGAATCAGGATGTGAGACAAAACCGCATCTCGAAGAATCCAGGCCAGGTTGCAAATGAATGCAAGCGAAGTGCAATTTTACTTTGATCTGGTTTCAGTCCGGACGCTAATATCCGAACCCTCAGGCGTACAATACCTTTGCAAAAGACGGGGAGTGGCAAATGAATTTAGGGGAAGAGCGCTTTACGTGCATGAGCTCATTGACAATGACATCACTGACAATGCATTTCAATTCATGTTTGTAATAATAAGCAATGAATTTATCAAAATCTTTTTAGTGAATGGTGAACTTTGAAAATATATAAGCACTAGCGTCGCCCTGGCACCGTGATATAAACCTTAAATATTTCTAAAACCCTAAATCTGTTAGTTTCACTTTTCACCACCTGAGGCTGCATTCTGTTCTAATCAAACTTATATTCGAACGAAACTTCGTTATTCAATCTATCTGGAGATATGTCAGTTTGGTGAATGGGGACTAAAATAAGAGAAAAATCCCTTGAGGACCAAATGAGTGTCGGAGGGGAGATGCAAGTGTTTTTTGACCAATGATTAATTAAGATTACTGCAGTAATTGCTCAAAAATTTGGATTGATACTTGAGGCAGGAACTTAATTTAAAAATTTGCTGAAATTACCATTCGGAAATAGTTGTAACTACTTCTCATGAATTAACTTTAACACCGTGAGAGGTGATAATTAAGATATTAATGTAATTTGGAATTAGTTTCGAAGAGCTATGAGTAATAGGAGTTGAGCTATTAAGATAGGGATCAGTTAAGCAAAAATCGATTTAACGGGGGAAGGGAGAAGAGGAGATGCAAGTGCTCTTCGACCAATGACAAATTAAGACTACTGGAACCCTTGGTCAGATATTTGGACTGGTACCGGGAACCTAATTTAAGAAATTTGTTGAAATTTCTATTAGGAAATACTGGTAACTACTACTCATAAATTAACTTTAAGGCTGTGGAAGGTGATAATTAAGATATTAATGTAATTTGGAATTAGTTTCAAACAGATATGAGTAATACGAGTTGTATTATTAAGATAGGTCTCAGTTAAGCAAAAATCGATGATGGGGAAGGGGGGAGTGGAGATGCAAGTGCTCTTCCAGAAATGACTAATTAAGACTACTGGAGTCCTTAGTCAAATATTTGGACTGGTACCTGAGCCAGGAATCTAATTTAAGAAATTTGCTGAAATTACTATTCGGAAGTAGTGGTAACCACTACTCCTAAATTAACTTTAAGACTGTGAGAGATGATAATTAAGATATAAATATAATTTTCAATTAGTTTCAAAGAGATATGTGTAATAGAAGTTGAATTATTTAGATAGGGATCAGTTAGACAAAATGTGATGGAAAACCAAGTTGAATGAGCCAAACCTTGTTGAAATCGGGCAAATAGAGCTTGAGATAAGAATGCGCCCCCTGACGCTGGAAGATGGCACTAAAAACTGTAATACTAAATGACTAAACTTTAGCATTTGGCAATGTTTAATATTTAATGTCCTTTCATATCCTAAATTAGATAGGGGTCGGCTGAAACCAATCTCTTCTTAGTTCAATTTTTAATGAATGCTTGTGTCCCTGTCTAGTATTTTTTTCGGATTTCCTGTACCGTCGCCGTTAGTTTTTTTTTTTTTTTTATAAAAATTAAAAAAAAAATACAGACCGTTTTTAGATATTTGGATGTAGAAAAAAATGTTAAATAATATAGAAAAGTAACATTAAAGCTGTTCTCACACATAGGCTACACATAATATGTCTCCCTTCATTTTCAACATTAACATGTATTATTTAACATTAACAAAGTATATTAAATGTTTTATGTGTATTACAGCGCCACCAATTGGCTGATTTTAGTACTATTTTTTATTTAATAAATGTCAAGGGCATCATTTGAATTATCTGTAGTTCAAATTTTATCTCATTTGGACCAACAGAACTGAATCTAGAACCCTTTGAAGTGGGAAACTTAATTCTTGCTAACCCTGTATTTTAAATAAAATCACTTGCTTGCTCTTTCTACAGAGCATAAAAGAGCAGTGCATAATTGAGTTCGGTGCCCACGCCAAATGAATGTATTGTAACGAAAAGTTTGGGAAAAAACATGAATTGCAGTTAAAAAATTTGGCGCTATTCTCAATATTAACGTTGAATATTTATAAAAGAGAGTTTTTTTAAATTTTTTAAACTATTTTTTACTTTTATACTAATGGTTTGTTTGAACAATCTTGATATCTAACTTTACAGGAATTTTTCGCACCACACCTCAGGACCTCTCACGGAACGCTAATCCCTGTTCTAAATTACGCTAGTTAAGTTATCATGAAATTTCGTGTAATAAATTTGTATTTCTTTCAGACTTATTTTAATGTTCGGACGAAGAAAGAAAAGGAGGGGGAGGGGTGGCACTTGAAAATATTCTGAAATAAACAGAGAAGGTAATTCATAGCTGCCACCTTTCCAAAGTCAAAAGTCATATTTTGAACTTTTTGAAAATTTTCATAATAAATGAAATTGAATAAGTACCATTTATAAACAAAACACTTTTTATGAAATACATTTTCTGGTTAAAAAAATTTCTGGAAAGAAAATCATTAATAAATCAGTTTTCTCAAACCAGAATAACGGTTTTCCGGATGTTGTCCATTCTCAATAAAAAATTTTCATATTTAACAGACAAATATCTTAAATTAACAGCATTAGCATTATTTCGTTACTTTTGCATGTATAAAACTGAAAATGTTTATTTGACAATGGATAGCATCAAAAAAACCGATATCCCAAGTGGATAAAACTAATTAATACACCGAAAAAAAAATTACTCGGAAACGTTTACGAAAATTACGGGCAGCAAAAGAAACTTTTGTTTAAGAAACGTTTCTTTAAATCTCTGAAATGTATTGCTTTCCAAGATTACTAAAGATAAAGGAACGCTTTTTCGGAGTCGTGGGTAATTCGGAAGAGTTTATATTAGACTAACTGACACGCCCGGCGTTGCCCGGCCCGTGATGAATGGCCTTTAAATGAACCTCAAATTTGTATGATTTTATACCTTTAACTCCATATTGTCAGAGTTTATATTTTTAAGTTAAAAAATCGGGAAAAAATATTGAATTGAAAGTATATGCTATATGGTATTTTATTTTCTGCTTAATTTGATTTTTGGAGTCTACGCGTACCGAAAGCGAATAAAAACGTGACGAAACACTCAGGTATTTACTGCTTTCGTCAAAATTTTCACACATTTTATTTTGTAAAAAAAAAATTCTGCCCGTCAGAATAACGGTTATATATTTAATTATACTTGAATAATGATTATGTATGTTAGAGGGGTAAAATTCATATTTTTAAAACCCAATTAATTACATCTATTAGAAGAAGATTTCAGCTTTAAGAACATATTTTGGGTTTGTCGGTACCTCTGAAATTGCGCCCTGGAGGGACGAAACCGTGACGAAACACTGAGGTTTTTATTGATTTTGTCGAAATTTTCACACATTTTATTTTATAAAAAATATTTCTACCCATCCGAACGTTTCAAAATTGTTTTATTTCAATGTAATTCAATGTAAATCTGGTCTATTGAGATGCTATAAAAAGATTGTGTTTAAATAAGGACGTTTAGTTACTTTTAGCGTAGAAAAAATATCGTCTCCATGAAGCGCGAAGTGACCTGCGTTCGCTGGTGCATTTAAAAGGGATAAAATTCATTTATTTAAAAAAAAAAAAACTGATTGCACCATCGATTAGAAGAAGGTTTATGCTTTAAGAACACGCTTTTGGTTTGTCGGTACTTCTAAAATTTTGGCCTGAAGGGGCGTTGCAATAAAAGGAAAAACTTTTTTTTTTTTTTTTTTTTTTTTTTCCAAAGAGTTAAGTGCGACATTTTTTCGAATTGATTGCGGCATTTGAGACATAAGAATACGATTTTTATGAATATGTCTTTAAATTTTAATTGTACCAAGCGGTTTGGTCGATTTGGATTATAACAAAACAATAAAAAAACGGAAATAAAGTCGAAATTCGTTGCGTAAATGGGTTTCAGCGCATGCGCAAGAGCTTTCTGTGACCGGTAATCAATTAGATGACTTTTTGATGAGAGTGAGTTGCGATGTTTAATTAATAACTCAACTAATTATTAGAATTTTTAAATTCCGAGTCGCAGGTACATCAGGAGACATTTAGGAGAAGCCTCACAAAACTTTTCAGTCTCGTATGTGCCGTAGACTTTGCTAGCCACCGCACACAGACACACGCACACACACAGACGCACACACAGAGCGAAACTTTCTTTTATTAGTATAGATTTTCGTAAACCTTTTTGTTTGGTTCAGAAGAATTTGTCTTTTTTTTACAGTGAAGCAAGCGTATATATCGGCTAGATTATGGGAAGAATATTAAGGCATGTGCTTATCTACAGAATTCAATCTCGAGAAAATAAGACATTTTTAAAAAGAAAAAGAAAAAAAAACATTAAACACATAAACATGAACAAATATTAATTTATATTAAAGAGAACAGTAAAAAATACATTTTCAAGAAATTTATTTAGGTGAAGGTGGGGTAATTAGAAACGGGCGAAATCTCCACACACTAAATATATATTTAAATATGTAAAAATATATGCTGAAATATAGCTTTGTACCTTTAAATTATTTTTATCTATCCAGTGAAAAAGTTATTATTTATGTATATTACTCTCTGTCTTCAAAAAATTCCCTTCCTTTAAACTATACTCATAATAATTAAAAGCTTTTCACAATTAACTTTTATAGCGTAAAATAAGTTAAAATTTTAGACATAATTGAATTGTGAGCTTTTGACTAATTAGGTGTTAATTTTTATACTACATTGTAAATTGTGAAAGATTTTTTTTTTTTTTTTTTAAGTGCGTACTTTCAACAATGTTTCTTGTTACTCCGTTTGTTCTTTTTTTCCGTGAAGTATTTAATTTATTTAAAATGGTTAATTATTTAAATAAAAACAGTTCTTTTTAGAAATAATATTATTTGTAAAAGTAGTAAAACGTTTTTATCTAATAGCTGTAGTTTCCGAAATTGCAAGAAAAACTCTTTTTCTGATAGAATTCATTATTTTCGTTTTCCAAAGAATAAAACAAATTTGTTCGTGTTTTATTTTATTTTATAACAATATGGAATATTATTTAATATATATTATCAAATGTCGCTGATTTAAATACGCTCGATTTTAATTATGTTTTTTTAATGCAATGAACAATGACGCATAAAAATTAGTTTAAATTTGTAAAGATAGAATTTTGTAGTGTCATTTTTACTCTATTCCTTATGTACTAAAATTATAACACGGGTGTATTCCCGATTAGAATACAACGTTTATGAATGTTTAGAATATGTATAGAATTTAACTATAATTAAATTAATCAATTTTAAGTCATTTTTTCGATTATTGAGCACAGACGATAAATTTCCTAATACTCTCTTGATCGCATTGCTCTTATGTTATTTAAAATGCAAATATTTTATTCACTTAATTTAAAACTCATTTCATTTTATATTCGAATCCACTTCTATTTAAAATGCATGCATTAAATGTTGTACTATTGAACGAGCAAGTATTGTTCATTTATTTGTTTAAATATTTTGCGGATTCTAGACAACAGCTTCAATAATTTTCCTGAAATCGACAGAATATATATATATTTAAACAGATATAGCCATTTAGAGAATGCCTGTTAAAAATTTAATCACAAATTTCAAATCTTTACTTATTCACGGAAGATAAATCTTGTTTACCAGATTTATTGCAAAATATTTTTTTTACAGTTTGTTTTGATAAAAATATGTGTATTTAAAAATATAGCCGCAATGTCATTTTAGTTTCGGGACAAAAGACAATATTGTTTTCGTAGCATTAATGACTTTTCTCTCGAAACTAAAATGATACTGTGACTATTTTTTAGGTGCGTTCGTAATTATATAAATACGTAGCACTTATAGTCGTCGTTCAGTCCGTCCGTCCGTCTGTCCGTCTGTCTGTCTGTCTGTCTGTCCGCATGTAACAGAGCAGAAACTACCCAACCGAATCGTCTGAAATTTTAAGTATATGATTGTTGCAACATTTTGTCGAGCCATTTCAAATTTTATGAAAATCGGATGTATAGTTTAATTACAGGGACAGTCAAAAGTTTTTCTTTACATTACGGCCAATGGGAAAAATTATTGCAAGTGCATTTTAATGATGTTACAGTATTCCGAATGGTCTGAAATTTTAAATATATAACTGTTGCAAAATTTTGTCGAGCCATTTCAAATTTTATGAAAATCGAATGTATAGTTTAATTACAGGGACAGTCAAAATACGGAGCATGGGAAAAAAACTATTGGAAGCGCATTTTAATGATGTTACAGACTAGGCACCTTATGAAGTTCAAAAAATTATACATTTAGTACAATATGGGGTGCAAAAAATAATTATAAAACTAGTTATAGTACGAACGCACCTCATTTGCCACGTTTGACGAGCAATTTCCAACTTGTTTATACATGTTTTTATCAAAACAAACTGTAACAAAAATATATTGCAATAAATCTGGTAAACTAAACAAGATTAATTTTCCATGAGTGAGTAAAGATTTAGAAAGTATGCGCAGGCGATGCGTAGATAGTAGATATTCTGTCATATATGACGTAACATCCGCGTATTTGCATTATCAATAAGGTCCACAAGATGACCCAGCTGAGTCAATTTTGCGCCCAATTCTAGCATTAAGATTGAACGCTTAATATGCATGCAGT
This sequence comes from Maratus speciosus, assembly GCA_963932465.1. NCBI lineage: Eukaryota > Metazoa > Arthropoda > Arachnida > Araneae > Salticidae > Maratus > Maratus speciosus. The sequence goes on from OZ010792.1 coordinate 42,751,809, forward strand.
TTTATCATTTCGGTAAAATTGAAAAATAAATAAATTAACAAATAGGAACCAAAGACTGGCTTTAAAATATCGAAAAAAAAATATTATGTTGAATAAAGCTTTATGAAAGTTGTGGTATGTAATCTATTTTTTGCACGATCATTCTTTTAATAAAAGGGGAAAAAAAGTTTTTTTTATTTATTACTCCGTTCTCCTTTCATTATCCCTCCTTTCCCTACTATCCTTTTGTTACAAATCATGTTTTGCTTTTTTTTTCGCAGTGAGGTCTTTTGTTTAGGTTGATAAATGAATAAAAAATTATTATTTAATTTTTTTATATGCAATAATTTAAATATACCGAGGAAGTATAACTTATAGACTCAAGTAAATCTTAGGGTAGGAGTGCGCGTGCGTGTGTGTGTGTGTGTGGGGGGGGGGGGTTGGGGGGGAGTGAGAGAGAGAGGAGATATGGTTGAAGAAATACTGTATTAAGAGTCTTGCGCGGGTCGGGTTATATTCGATCTGAAAATTAAATTATTTGATAACAATCCACATTTTGATGTAAACTTGATAGTAGTATATAAAGGACGTCCTTTATATACTACTCTTGATGCAGAAAAACCTTACCCAACTCGAAACCTTGAGTGACATTTTTTTTATATTTTATTTAAGCCCACGTATTTAAAATAATATTTGTAGCGAATGCAATATATTACTATATCGTGTTTTATTTTTAAAATTAAAAGAACTCCAACTCTGGATATCATAGTAAAAAATTAATGTGGGATTATGGCATAATGATAGCATAACCGAAGCAAGGAGAAAACTTTCCCTATGGCAACAAAAATATAAATATTTCAGTTTTTTGTTGGTTTTGAAGACTTTCCTCCTTTTCTCTAGTAAGCGGTTATTATCTGTAATGAAATTAAGCGAACAGTAACCGTTCTTGTTTTACCCGTTTCCACCTTTCCAAGTATTTATATGCCTCAAGTTTCAGTTAAAAACACATTCATTTCGGAAACATGTTAAAAGTGTGGTTACCAGTCAAAATTTTCAACACTTTTGAATGTAAGATGCTTGCGGTTTATACCTCATTACAGATGTAACAATGTATCGTAAAAACCACTTTCTGTCTACCACTTTCAGTTTTACTAGTGATTCAAAAATGGATGTGTTTCTAGAATTCTACATCTCGTTTCTTTCTTTTCCCGCCATCTCCACATTGTGCGCATCTGCGTGCGGATTTTTTAGGAATATTGAATAGTTAGAGAACCGAGTTTGTCAAAATTGAATTTTTCGCGTTGAGAAAATTACGCCGAATAATAATTATACGAAAGACAAATTTTTTGAAAACATAAAATAATACAGAAAAAGCGATGATGCGCATTTTTCTTCAAATGTCTATCTTGAAAGTATCCCTTTTAGCTTATAGCAATATAACCAAAACAGACCATTAGCATAACAATTTCCTCCCCAATAAGTCTTTTGGTAACAATGCTTCGTCCGTTAACTGAAAGTGACTATTCGGGCACTAAAAATAAAAATAAATAAATTAGGAGAATATAGGAAAATTCCAATTATCCGGATCGATATTTTGAAATAAATATCGCATTTAAGGAGAAAAAAATTCTTTATTTAAATGAGAAGTAACATACTTGTTTGAAAAATGTAATGTTCTGCAAATTTCATCTAAACCAGCAATAAAATTTACATTTAATTCGAGTTTTCGAAGTCTACATTTGGATAATTCTATGTCGGTACTATGGTCTATGTCAAAACAATTAACTTATCTGGACTTGCTCAATTAACATATCTAACGGTATTGTAAATACCGTATATGGGGCAGTCTCACAATCTTTTGACTTTTATGTCCCTGAATAATAATTTTTATTTTAATACATGTTCTTGTGTTTTTTTTTAATTTCATATTTAAAACTCCTATACCGTCCCGTGTCCTTGATCCTGATTTTTAAGTTTGGAGCTGTCTGTATAAAATTGTTTGAATAAAAATAATTCGATGTAATTTTTTTCCGAAACTGGAACTATTGTTTTATATAAATATGTAGTAAATAATTAACCTGCACACATTTTTAGCGTTGTTATTATTTTTTAAACTCTGCCCCTGGGTTTTAGATTCCTTACCGTCCCTCTTCTAAAATTATATAGAAAATCACTTCAGATGTAGCCACAGAATTTTTTTTCAATTTTTTTCTCATGCAGAAGTATGCTAGAGAAAGAATGTCTAAAATTCTTTGACAGGAAATTTACTGCAGAATTTAAATCAGCATTTAAATATCAATTTCCAGAATCGTGGCTTTATTGGTAGTCTTACCGTCCCCAAGGTTTATTCCTGCACTTTTCGAGGTAAATTAATTTTTTTTTTAAATTTAATACAATGTAAATAACTGTTTCTAAAAATCAATGAACATTGTGGCTACCACTTAGTCTTAACATGATTTGCCTACAATAGGTGGTAATTTTCATTACCGTTCCATTCTTACCGTCCTTTTTTTTCCCATTTCGTCCCTTTTTTCCTATACCGTCCCCTTTATTATTTTACCGTTCCTCCTTTAACAGCCCTTTAAGACAATGTTATACCAAAATTTTATACTAAAAATACTACATTGTTATTATTTCTTATTTGAATGTCCTGTGGTTATTATGCAAATTCATTATAAGTAAAAATTTAGAAGAAAATAGAAAGTTATAGTGGTAAAATGGTAAGGAAAATTAAACTCGCAAGTTTAACTTAAACTTCAGTTAAATAAAAATTTTTTCGCTGCTGACCATTTTTTCTTTATTTTGAATCATTAAGGCATTCGTCTATCAGATTAAAATGTCATTTTAGCAAGTTGAATTTCACCAGATTTTTATTCCCGAAAGTCAAAAGATTGTGAGAAAGCCCCATATGCATGCTTAATAAAGCGAAACTTACAGTAGCCGCTACTTTTTACAGAAGTTTGTAGTGCAGAACTCTACGTTTTGAACTATGTAATGTAGCGAGTAGCGCGATAAAAAAAAAAAAAAAAAAAAAAAAAAAAAAAAAAATCAGTAGTTTGTAGTGAGAACCGACGCTTCTTTTAAATTTACTTCGGAGGGGGAGGATTGAGAAATGTGCCATTCTGCAAATCACGTGGCCGAAATTTGGTGCTTTTGTGCAAAATTTGTTCTGCTCATCAATTTGCGAATAACAGCGGCAAATTTCAGCTGCAGTGTATAGGAAGAAGTCATAGCATGAAGTCATAGATTTTTTCCATTATTACTTGCTACTAAAATCAAGTATAACCCATCAAATAAATTAATTTTCTTGTAGACAACACTTGTCTATTCACTCGTTATTAAATCATCGCGTTTTAATGCCGTGTTTCGTATTATTTCGAATTATTTTATTTACAGAATTCTTTATTGTTTGCATTTATAGTTGTTTTTCTGTAATTTTCTAGATTATAAAATTAGGCAACTCAATATAATTAACTCCTTATTAACTGTTAATCAATAGAATTAGCATATTAAGAATGTACTGAAGAGTTAATTAAACAATTCTATTGGTTAATACATGACGACGGCAATTTTATTTCCCAATAATTACTGTTAGAATAGTAAATAAAATTTATGCTGTGTACGGTTGTGCATAAATATGTTATATACAAGAGTAGCCCTCGTTATATCGCTCATTGATATATGCGAGGTTTGTCTGATAACTATCGACCTTGATTTTTCCCGCTCGCAGTAGTGATTCTAAGGCGTCGCCACTCGTGCACCTTGGAAGGAGAGAGCTTAATGCTCATGCTTGAATTTTTCCTCCACTTCGAGTGAGCCAGTCGTTGCTTGCTGGCCGCCGTGTGAGGTACGTGTTCGACGAATTTTGATTTCTCTCAAGATGACTGAACGGGTTGAACAAAGATGCGGCATCAAATTTTGTCAAAACTTGGTGATTCTCAAAACGAAACAATTTGTAAGATTCTTCAATGCTACAGCTCATTCACTGCACCTCATTTAGGCTTTCTTGGAGAAACATCGAATTCCAGTCGTTCGCCAACCTCCCTACTCTCCAGACAAAGTTCCTTGCGACTTCTGGTTCTTTCCGAAATTGAAGGCGCTATTGAAAGTATCCCGTTTTGAGAGTAGAGATGAGATATACAGAACGCGACGGCGGAGTCGAACGCCATTCCAAAAGAAGTCTCCCAGAAGTGTTTTCGGCAGTGGAAGAAATGGTGGGCTAAGTGTACGGAGGCGCAAGGGGCTTACTTTGAAGGGGATTAGGGTTCTATTCCCGTCAGGTAACTTATATATTTTTTTCGGCCGAAGGGTCGGATACTTTTCAGGCAGGCCACGTATAGCTCTATACGTATAGTTTTAGTGCTACCAAAAAATACAGCTATAATTTAATGGCATTTTTACTTTCCGTGCACATATAGTGTAAGGAAAATTTTGTAATCACGATAAAACCCGATTACGGAAATATTGGGATATTTTTAATTTTTGAGGTTCCCTGAATCCGTTTTCGCTATTTTTACAATGATTCCGTATGTATGTGTGGATGTATGACTGTATATTAAAATTTTCTGACGTTTTTGGGTTTCTTGAGTTCACCTTTGTAAAATTAGGATCTACGTTTTTATGCAATGTTATATAACTATATCCTTGAATCCAGGGCCGAAACTAGCCTTTTTTGCACCCGGGGCAAACATGAATTTTGCCCCCCCCCCCCCCCCTCCAACGCAAAGTCTACTTACAAAGAGAATTTTACTAATTTTCTAATAGCCGAATTATTTTAAAATTTAAAATCTGTAATCATAAAACACGTAATACTGAACTATGTAATCTGCTTTGTCAAATATTGATTCATTAAAGATTTGCAAACGGAATCGAAAAGAATTAAAAAAAATTCCACTTTATACAGGATCCTTATGCCATATCATCCTTAGATTCTTCTTTGCTTTGACATACCCCAGACAGGAGGATTTTAAAAATACCGTGTTAAATATAGACGTGAGAAAAATTGACACAGAAAATCTTCATTTGGCGTCCCTCCGTTCTGGCGCCCGGGGCACATGCCCCCTCTGCCCTCCCCTTAATTTCGGCACTGTTTGAATCCTCAGTATTCTGAAGAGTGTTCGAAAAGTCAAGTGGTGTCAGATTTTTTAAAGTAACTGATGTATTTAAATATTAATTGTATTATGTATATCTCTCTTAATTTCGCCAAGAAATTTGCAAACTTCCATTTTGGAGACAAATTCAAAACATTTTCTTTCATGTTATCTTTTTAAATTTTTTAATGTTCTCGGTTATATCGCACTTATTTAATTGTATACGGCAGACGTGATATAACGAGGGGTCACTGTATTATTTAATCCGTGTCGAAGTAGTGACTACTTTTGAAAAATTTTTAGCCTTTCCATAGTTTGTAGTCGCCACTTTTTAAAATAAGTAGTTGTAGTTGTAGATAACTTCATTTTTGATAAAATAGTTGTAGTTGTAGTTCACTACAATAAAAAAGTAGTTTTCTGACCCCTGACTAAATTTTATTAAAAGTCAGGATTAAGTTAAATAAATTAGGCCTACTTTTTTTTCTAAGATATATATACATTTTAACGTCTGAATTCAAAATATTTAAATAGGAAACAGTAGACAGACTTTAATACAATTACTAAAAACATACAAAACAATTAAAATGAGATAAAATCATATAAAATTATACACTATAAAATAAACGTTTCGCCATGCACCGCATAGCCTCATCAGTATTCGAATCAACTTACAACAAAACAACGTGCATATACCGGACCCAGTCAAAGTTAAAGTCAATGATTTAAGAAAACAAAATATTCATTCGGAACAGGACTTGATTCATTCAGGGTTATCGGATGCAATTTAGTAAACCATCCCTCCATAAAAATTCTATAATAATAGTCTATGCAATTACTTCTCAAAATTGAAGAATCTGTGAAGGAGGGGGTGTGATCCTTGTCAAGTGCATGTTGCACTAACCTGGAATTTAATTTACCTTTTTTAAATGCACCGATGTGCTCTTTAAGACGAATTTCCATGGATCTGCCGGTTTCACCTATGTAAACATTATCACAATCATTGCATGGAATCTTGTACACAACGCCGCTTAATTTTTCTTTTTCATATTTGAACTTAACCTGGAATTTAATGTACCTTTTTTAAATGCACCGATGTGCTCTTTAAGACGAATTTCCATGGATCTGCCGGTTTCACCTATGTAAACATTATCACAATCATTGCATGGAATCTTGTACACAACGCCGCTTAATTTTTCTTTTTCATATTTGAACTTGTACAAGTTCAAATAAACTACTTTTTTTTATTAAACTAAAGTGATTTTAGAGAGATTTTATTCCTCAGCTTAAATTTTTGAGGATTTGCCCAATTATCGGGATTTTTTGCATATCTATTTTACATCCGGGCATTAGGAGTTTCACTGTAAACACACGCGCGCATAATAGGTGTTTATAAGTTAACTTCATGTGAACAGACAAGAGAAAAAAAGCTCCTCATTATGAAAATGAAAAAAAAAAAAAATGAGGCACATTATTTTACACATGTATGTATTTATATACGTGTAAAATATCATTCGAAAACGAATTAATAATAAACATACAAAACTTGCTGTGCTATTGATAAAAAAGAATATGCTAATATTACATGTATTAGTCGCCATTCGGCCACGGAAAAAAGGTCTAATTTTTCGTTTGAACTGACCTATGTATGTACACTTTCACGCACACAATCCTTTTCTAAAAAACGAAAGGTTCCAGTCAATTGCTGATGTTCCAAGGCTGCTAGAACAATGTTCGGACAGACGGACTGACAGTTTTATTTCCAGGAAACTTTTTGTAGCTGCATGTTCGTGTTACATGCTTATTTTTACATTTAAAAAGAAAAGGACTTTTGAAGTAAAGGGGGGAGGGAGCAAACTCCCGACTGAATCAATATTTTTTTAAATAACCAAAAAGAGATTGTGCGCGGTCTACCGCAATACATGAATGATGCGTCGTAAAAGTTTTTTTGCTTGTTATTATTAACGTTGAAGGTCATGGATATTCATTCTGAATATTCTTTGTTGGCAATTCATAGGAAGAAGAACAGTTGAGTTTATATTATTGCAGGTTAATTCTGTTTATGAATCCCAGCTATGTCTTGCGAGAAAAGGAGAAAAATATTTTTACAAAAAAGGATGACTAATATGCAAAAGTAATTTTTTTTCTCTTCTGATACCAAAAATTAGTTTTTGTTAGTCAGTTTAGTGATTTGGTCTGTTGCTTTTGGCATTGTCTACCAAACTGAATTATTTTTCTCCATGACTTTTTCTTTAATAAACTAGCCGGACTTCGCCCGTCTAGACGGTTGGTTCGGGGATCCAGCTGCCTTCGAGAGCGTATAATAACTAGGTTTCGCCCGTCTATCTCATAGCTTTATATGAAAATAAACTTTAGATAGATGACGCTAATCATATTTAGTTTTATGTAAGTTTTCGCTATAGTCAGATTTAACCTTAATGAAACAGTTGGAAAGACAGTCGTAGTTCGCTTCTGCGCTGGTTAAACAAAAAAAAAAAAAAAAAAAAAAAATTAAAATTAAATTAAAAAATTAAATCTCTTTGCTCTTAAAAAAAAAAAAAACTATTGTTTTTATTATTTTTATATTAAATGTATCATAGCTAATAGACTACGCAAAAAAAATGTTTTTATCTAAGTTCTAAAAATGAAATTTCAACATTTATCCAGAAAATACTGAGAATAAATGAAGCTGGCAGCGCACTTTCATTTTTTATAATAAAAAAGATACTTTAATTTCTGACACAAACCTAAATAATCGAAGAAGTCTCCCCCTCTCTTTAAATAAAAGAACACTAAGTTTGTATCTTTAATTCATTCTAAATAATCCGACATAAAGCACGAAATAAAAGGAATAAAGATTTTATTTCCTGGAAAAACACCTTCCAAAAGCAGAAGCAGGGCCGAAACTAGACTTTTTTGCACCCGGGGCAAACATGGATTTTGGAGCCCCCCCCCCCCCTCATCCGCAAAGTATATTTACAAAGAGAATTTTACTAATTTTCTAATAGTCGACTTATTTTAAAATTTAAAATGTGTAATCATAAAATATGTAATACCGAACTACGTAATCTACAATGGCGGATCCAAGGGGGTGATCATGGGGGTCATAACCCCCCCTTCTGAACACCAACAAAAATATTCTAAAGATAATTTTAAAAATGAAATATAATATACAGTAGAGTCCCGCTTAAACGAGTTTCCGCTTTAACCGAGTTATTTTCTTCTGATGGACTGATGGCTTCAATTATTACGAAACAGCCTTTCAAAAAAAAAATTATGGCCATTTTTTTTCCCATTCTGACCAGAAAATCAGAGTTCTAACTTTTTACGACTGCTCTTTCATCTTCACCTAAAACTTCATTTTTAATGGCTGTTTCATAATAATAGAATCCATCAGTCCATCAGAAGAAAATGACCTATTCCAAAGGTATAATCCTTCATTTGGCGCCCCTTTATTCTGGCGCCCGGGGCACATGCCCCCTCTGCCCCCCCCCCCCCCTTAGTTTCGGCCCTGAGCAGAAGCGTAAAAAACGCTGGCAAAATGAATTTACCCCTTATCCGAGATTCTACAAACAGATCGGTGTTCACAATAAGGTGAAGACTTCCCACGTGGTGAAAATTATATTCAGATATAAAAAAATATTCTGAAAAAGAAACTGTTACTAATTTGTAGCATCAAGCAAAGAAGAAAAACGTCATTGCTGGACATTCTGAAATCTAATTTGTTAATAGTGTATGCTCCGCACATGCAGTCGATCCTCGTTCTCATCAGCGTGCATGTCGTATAAGTGGTGATCTCGGAAGTCCCAATTTTGAGGATTATTTCTTTAATAGCATCTTATTTCCTTATATTGAACCCTTTTTTAATTTATGTAGTCTATAATTTGTTGTCATTATTATAATGAAGATACGTATAACATTAGACTAAAACGTATAGCCCGGTAGGAAGCTACTTCTTTTACTTAATTCTTTTATACAAAATGATCTTCAAATATGTAATTGTTCTTACTTAATCAATTACGAAAACAGCTGTCAACTGTCGAGACGGCGGTGAATGCGTCCACGGTTGCTGCAGCATTGCCGAGCCAAAGGGAAATTAATTACAACCCTATTAAGAAAGATCGACTCTGGTTATTGTAATAATTAATCATCCGTAATCTGGTTGCCATTCAGTTTCCTTTTATTGCTAGATGTTGCGGCTCGCGAGATCTAACAGCTGTTTTCGTGATTGATTAAGTAAGATTAATTAAATATTTGAAAATCAGCTTGTATAAAAAGGTTTAAGTAAAAAATGTCACTACCTCTCGGACTATAAGACGTTTGTAATTAGTAAGATTTCTACGTATTTACATATGTAAGAGAAAAACGTATTTAAGTATAAAGATAATATATACTGAGTATGGAGTATTCAGAACGAAGGTAAGGTGTTAAAGAAATATATATTAATCTTAAGCACTCTGGAGTATACAAATCTTCAGTAAGTCAATATATTCTAATTTTATTCTAATTCTTTCATTTAGTTTCTTTGTAATTTATTTCTTTCGCGATTAAAAATAAATGCGACGTTAGTTATATTTTGCCTATATAAAAAAGGGAAAAATCGTACTAAAAGTGGAATGTTACAAATGAAAATATACATCAAAGCACTTTTAGAAACTTAAGGCGGTGTGTTTGTTCAATATTATTCGTATCTAAAAGTTGAAACAGGAAATTATTTAATTACCTTAATTTTTGCGGTATTAAAAGTGACGTAATGCAGTGACAGTTTGTCCCTAAAACGTGTTGCTCAAAGACTCTTTCTCATTTATGAAGGTTATAATTAAGCGACTCTCGTTTATTGAAGCTCATTTCAGGGTACTTATGTTTTACCAAAAGAAACTGAATTATCTTTCAACGTTAGGTGTTCCAGGCTGAAATTTATTTTTCTTATATTTGCGGAAAATTTAGGAATCTATTAATTTCATTAAAATAATCCGTGCCTAAAAAAAAAAAAAAAAAAAAAAAAAAAATCAAACTCGAACACATTTATAAGGAAACCAAAAGGTTTGAAATCACCAAAAATGCAATTATTATTATCCATCTATCTACCTATGTTATAAAACACAAACGTGTTTGTGCGTAACGCTGACGTCATTTTGCGAATGGCAACACTTGACGATGAAATTTAGGTTTTGCAATTTTTGCTCCTGTAATCTTTTTAAGTTCTAAACATCACACATTTTGAATGTTTATACAATCATATAGGAAAAAAACTACTTTCAAATGCAATTTGTTTGAAAATTGTATCTTAATTGACTGATTTGTTATGGCTTTTAAAATAATTTTCAAGCCTGTATTTTTTTTCATCTATATTCATCGCGTGCACGCTTCATTACGAAGTAACCCATTTGCACATAAAACTATATAAATAGTTCAGCATTTGTCTCTGGCTAATTTTTCATGACGAAATTAAAACTTCATTATATTAAAAGTGACTGTCCGTTTGTATTTTACAGGTACTCCTCCAAGAATATGGAACATTGACTATCAAATTAACGTCAGTTATCCGCAAAGACCCGAGGATGTCAAAAGTGGTCTTAGAATTCTAAAATTCGAATTAATTTTCGGGATTCATTAATTTTTTCGTAATTTTTAATGACATTTCTGTAATGAAGACAACTAAATTGCTCTATTTTTGTGGATAAAAGTTTGAAAATGGAAAACGATAGAGATTATTACCCAGAGAGCATTTTTAATTTGCTGACAATTTGCAGCAGTCTTGCTTTGAAAACCTGCAAAGTTGCAGCAAGTTCAGCATGACAAGAGTGAAAGTTCATAACAAGACTGCAACAAGATAACGCAAACGCCGAAGTCACCACACTTTAAACTTGCAGCTAACTTGTCATGGAAGTTAAATTCATGCTGTATCAAATTTATTTCAAATTAACGGCAAACAAGAAATCAAAAATACTGCAAAGTAGTTATCTTTCCACGCCTCACTATCGGTTTACAACTGTTACACTACAAATTTAACCCCTTCGGAGGGGTCCACAGACCTGATCAGGTCTATTGATGCGAACACACCGCCAGAAGGTGCATGCATCTTTTTCATCACCATAAATAAGTTAAGGTAATATTTGTGCTTTTCAATATGAGCCTTTTTTTTTTGTATTCGATAAGTATAGCGTTTAGAAAAAGTGGTGCCAACTGAATAAAATTTCTGCAATTTCTGCGTATGTGCTGATTGTCTACACCGTGTCCCAAAAGTTTAGACAATCAATAAAATTTGCATTAACATAAAAAGTAATAAGGTACAATTAAAATTCGTGGGATAGGTAATAAATAAAAGCAGTTTTGCTGATATACACATATAAATTATGATCAAAGGTTTGAAATTATAAAATATACATTAAATTATATAAAAATGTGCTGTCCCAAAAGTGTAGACACCTGCAATTTTTTGTGGTCTTACATTTATAAAAGTAACTAAAAACTTACTTTTAATATTTAATTGTATTGCTTCGACACTTTATAACATCAAATACACGTTGTTCCATAGAATTAACTAAGCATTGCTTTACAGAAGGAGGTATTCCATACCATGCTTTGTCAATTGCAATTTTTAAGTCATTTACACATGTATATTGCTTTCGTTTTTCATATATTTTATGAGACAAGATCCCCCATATGTTCTCCATTCGATTCAAATCTGGACTAAGTGCAGGCCAGTCTAATAGTATGATATTGTTTTGCCTAAACTATGTTTTCGATGATGCGGAGGTATGGATGGATGCCCCATCTTGTTGGAAAACATAGTCCGGTCTTGCTAGCAAATCCATAATTGACAGTAAATTGATACGTAAAATATCCTGATAATCCCCTGATTCCATTGTTCTGTCCATAAATCCTAGAAATGTTTGGCGAGATAGAAAACCTTGCTTAAAGTAGAGACATAAAGATGCACGTCTAAAGTGGGCTAGAAATCATATGTTATACGATGAAAAATGGATTTCTGCAATTTTCAGTGATGAAAAGAAATGAAATTTAGATGTCCCTGATGGTCATAAATTTTACTAGCATGACCTAAGAAAACAATCCAAGAACTGTTTCAGCAGGCAACAAGCCGGAGGATTCGTACTGACTTGGGGAGGGTTTCTTTCGACAGCCAAACATTTCTAGGATTTATGGACAGAAAAATAGAATCAGAGGATTATCAGGATATTTTACCAATAAGAGTACCAATTTACTGCCAATTATGTATCAGCTAGCAGGACCAGACTGTGTTTTCCAACAAGATGGGGCATCCATCCATACCTCCACATCATCGAAAACATGGTTTAGGCAAAACAGTATCACACTATTAGACTGACCAGAGTCTAATATCTGACTTAGATTCTAATATCTGACTGAATATTAGACTTAGTCCAGATTTGAATCCCATGGAGAACATATGGGGGATCTTATCTCTTAAAATATATGAAAATGGAAAGCAATATACATGTGTAAATGACTTAAAAATTGCAATTGACAAAGCGTGGTATGAAATACCTCCTTCTGTAATACAATGCTTCATTAATTCTATGGAACACCGTATATTTGATGTTATAAAGTATAGTGGCAATACAATCAAATAGTAAAAGTAAGTTTTTAGTTACTTTTATAAATGTAGAACAACAAAAAAAAAAAAAAAAAAAAAAAAAAAAAAATTACAGATGTCTATACTTTTGGGACAGCACATTTTTATATAACTTAATGTATATTTTATAATTTCAAATCTTTGATCATAATTTATATGTGTATATCAGCAAAACTGTTTTTATTTATTACCCATCTCACAAATTTTAATGTACCTTATACTTTTTTATGTTAATGCAAATTTTATTGATTGTCTAAACCTAAACTTTTGGGACGCGGTGTATTCTCTCAACAGAGGGATTTTTTGTTTTCGTCACTTTCGTGAATTAAAGACAGTCTTGCCATCAGTTTCACAACAAACTACTCATGCAAGTCCGGGATGGTATATCTTGCGGGAAATTTGCTGCGAATTTCTCAATTCAAATTTGTCACGGCAAGGTCATGTCAGAAAAAATGAAACTTGCTGCTAATGTTCATGCTATCTGGGTAGGTGTCTTTGTTTGACATCATTTTCAAATTGAAATTATTTGAATAGATAGTGAAAATTATATTGTAATTGAACGTGTTTCAAGAAAATTTCAATAAATACAAACTTATTTTCACATATTCATGCTTCAGAAATCAGTTTATTTTAGAAAGCAAAAAATCGTCTGTCGACATTGAGATAAATTCCATTGACATTAAAAGAAAAAAAAAATCCATCGTATACTGTTAAAAATCTGTAGCTTTTGCTGCATAGTCACTCCATCGCTTTTATAGAAAACGATTATCTGACTTTATTATGAAGCAACCTTATTGGTCAGAATAGAGATATCCTATAAAAGCGGCGTAGTGACTATGCAGCAAAAGCTGTAGATTTTTAACAGTGTAGATTTTTTAATTTAATTTAAACTTTTCGCCAAGGACGTTAAAAACAAAATGTTTTAGCGAGAAAAATTATATTTCTTCTAAGCATTTATTTCAATTCATAAGTAGAAAATGCTTTTGAATAAATAAATACGATCAAAGAAAGCCATTTTTGTATAAGTTCACCCAAATGATGTCATTTCTATAGGCTTCAAAATTAGAAGATAAATCTGGGACCATGCCATTTTTTTTTTTTTTTTTTTTTTAAATAAACAATCGAACTCAAAATGTTTAATGATGCTTTTTACAATTTCAGTTAACATTTGGCAGAGTTTCGAGGATTACCGTGGACGGCTACCAGAACGACACGGGGAGTGGGTTTGCTGAGGACAACTTTATTTCACTACAAAAAACAACGGATTTTCTTTAAAATGTAATAAATACAATACAAAAAGTGTTTTTTAAATACCTTAATTAATAACAGTTTGCTGTAAAAAAAAAAAAAAAAAAAAAAAAAAAAAATACACGCTTTGTTCGAGCTTTCAAGTAGGTATAATTCCTTAATTATATTTCGGATAAACATTTCTTAACCCGGGAGAACTCGCTGCTTGAGATTTTCTCTCACCGTCGTACTTTTTAAAAGACTCTTATTTAAACCATTTTTCATTTTAATTAAAATGGAAAATGTTATTTCAGCTATTTTACCTCTTTCGTGAATAATTTTCGTACTAAGCTAAGCAAAAAAAGTTGATATTAAGTGAATGTAAAGTAAAAAAAAAGCAATTGGGCACCGTGAGAGAAATTCTCACTAGCGAGTTCTCCCGGGTTAATCGAGATTTAAACTGAGAAATTCTGATTCTTACCAACATATGCTATTATGCTTTATCGAAAATTGTCTATTTCCTGAATCTGATATATTTTTAGGGTTCCGTACTTAACGGAACCATTATAAGATCCCTCCTGTGTCTGTCTGTCACAGCTATTTTACTCGTAAACTATCGATAGTGAAAAGTTCAAATTGGGGGAAGTAATAAAGATTATTGACCAACATTTTTACAGATTATTAAACATTTACAATTATTTTTAGGAAAAATATAGAGAGGCTAATTAAATTACGCGAAAAAAATCTTTTCTTTGTATATCGTGCGGGGTATCGTGTGAAAGCTTTCGTAACGCTGAACTCAAAAATACATTTCTTTTGATTTTAGGTATTATATTTTCAGAGATATCGTCGAAAATGTAGTGCAAAATTATGCCCCCCCCCCCTTCTATTTCCGAATCTACTGAAACTAAAATTATAAAAAAATTAGAGGTAGTAGACGCTAACTCAAACCTTGCAGGAAAATTGTAGCGATCACCCTACGTCACATAGTTTTTGAGAAAAGCGTATTTTCCTGTACACACAAATTTTCATTTGCGGGCATTCAGTAAAGATGTTGAAGAGCGTTGGAGGTACCTGTCGTAGCAGAAATATGAAAGCATTGGTGATAATGATTTTTGAAAAAAATCGTCGGTAATTAGCCGAGATATTAACCCTTAAACGACCTAAAACTTAAATTGACAGCATATCATAGTAATTAATTAAGACTAACTTCTAAATTGGGAGGGGTAGACAACAAAACACTGAAGATCTGGTACCTAACAATAATCGAAAGAATAGTACTTTACGGGGCCTGTATCTGGGGGGGTAATTTATCATCCATAGCACAACCTAAACTAAAATCAATACAACGCACTTTTCTCCTACAATTTTCAAGGGGTTACCGCACAATCTCCACAGATGCACTACATATACTTACAGGTATTCCACCCATCACACTTCAATTAGAATACGAACACGCCAAATCCTCAATCCTACAGCTAAAACGTGACACATTAATAGATTCTCCTTTTCCAAACACAACATTGCAATACAAAGTCGGGAGCTGGCAGCTCCACCCTGCTGAGGAGACTTCACATTTTCAAGTAAACACAACACGCAACAGCTACACACCTGCCCTTAGCACCACACTCTTCACTGATGGTTCAGGCACAGAGACTGGCGTGGGCGCAGCCTTCTGCGCCACGGAGGGCACGGTGGTGGTCCATCAGTGGTCTGCAAGGCTAGATGATAATAACTCCGTATTCCAAGCGGAGCTGTTCGCAATACTAAACGCATTAGAGTGGGTGGAATCCCACTCTAGCAATAGTATTATCATCTACAGCGACTGCCTCTCTGGCCTGCAGGCAATACAGGCACACAGGACAAAACATCCTCTAGTACTGCAAATCAAACTAAAACTTAAGAATCTCCTACATCGTATCTCACTAGGTCACGTCTCGGCTCACAAAGGTATCTTTGGCAATGAACTAGCAGACAACCTAGCGAAGAAGGCCACACCGAAAGAAGCAATAGACACACACCTCCCAGTGCCCCAGTCATACGTCAAAAAGATCCTTAGAGCAAGGATACTGACGCGATGGCAGGGGCACTGGGATACTTCAAAAAAGGGCAGGCACACATATAAGCTAATTCCTAAAGTTTCTCTCACACTATATAACTTAACACCCTACACCACTAGCTTCTTAACAGGACATGGCCCTTTCATGACATATCTGGACCGCTTCAAAATAAGATCCACTGCCACTTGCGTCTGCGGTGAAGATGGCACTATAAGTCACCCGTACTACAGTTGTACTCTCACGCAACGCTGGCACTTGAGGCGTCCAGACATACTGCCAGTCAACTGGCTCCAAAACGTCCTTTCTCGCACCCTCCTACTCAACAAATTAAAACACATTCACAATTTCCTTACATACTTAACAAACTTAACTTAAGCCCTGGTTCAGCTTATCCAGTCTCACTGCCACCATATCAATCTTCAAACAGCACCAGAATCCAGTCCTCTTTGTAGGCTCCAGTAAATTCTCCTACTCATCAATGTGTGGTTTCCTACTATCGCAAGAGCCTCTGCTCGTGCTTCTGACCATTCTATCAAGAGATACATCTCCAATGGACGCTTGAGTATCTGCTCGTGCCATCTTACTTGTGCCACACAAAGCATTACATCTCCAATGGACGCTGAGTATTAGCTCGTGCCATCTTACTTGTGCCACGCAAATCATTACATCTCCAATGGACGCTTGAGTATTTGCTCGTGCCATCTTACTTGTGTCACGCATTCCATTCTTTTCCCTTCCTGCCGCCCCTTGTCGCGAGAGGGGTTCATACCCCGGCGGCCAGGATCAGTGATGTTTATTATTATTATTATTATTTATTTTATTTTATTTTTACTTTAAATGTTCTTATACTCCCGCCCTCTGTCGCGAGTAGGCGTTTTCCTGGCGGGAAGGCATTCGTCTAATTTTTGTAATCCCACTTTGTTCTTATTCAAATAAATTCTGGGTTCTTAGGTCGGTGGTGCATAGACGCCCTTAGCGGGTGAGCGTCGCCCCTTGGGCATTTTGTGTTTGTCCGTCTGCATACGGCCGGACAGGGCTGGACTCACTAACGAGCCCCTACGTGTCGGGAAACATACCGGGAGAGACGTTAAGCTCTAAGGGGCAGGCCTAGCCGGCCCTGAGCAGTCTCTCTTAGGCTGCCTAACCCTTAAAGACACGGACAGTATAGACATACATAATGACAGGGGCGGCGTACTCTATGTACCACCGGCTTTTAAAACTTAGATAATACCTTTTAATGATATATTTATGTTATACAATGTCCTGTAACAGTATAAAAGTAAGAAAAGTCAAATTGTTAAAAACAGACAAATTTAATTAGAACTATTCACATAAATACTATGGAATTCGCGACTAGTTTGCATTGAGTGGATCTTCCAAAACGCCTACAGTGTCTTTAAAAGTTAATTAAAGACCTATCTGGAAAAACGCAGCACGGGCCAACTTTGCGAGTTCTTTTCGAAGCGCGCTTAACGCTACCAAGTATACATTGAACACGGGTTTTGTTTTAACTACATTGTAAAAAGAAAAGATTATTACGACGCTGAATTTAGTTTTATGAAATGCCAAATGAAGTTTAAGTATGCTCTATTTTCAGAGCCCGATTAAGGGTGTTTGGGGCCCAAGGCCCATGACCTTTTCGAGGGCCCCTCAAAATCAAAATAACTAGAATTTTCTTTAGGGAATAGTTGAAAGTTATTAAATATTACGATGCAGTTTCCACGTTAACTTTTTAAAAAAATGTTTGAGCAAATTACAGAAAAGTGCATTTTTAAGAATTCGTTTCTAGATTATTTTACTCATTTTAGACCCCCATCAGCAGTGGACCCAAGGCCACGGCCTAGTTGGCCTGTGCAGGAATCAGGCCCTGTCTATTTTTATTGTCAGTGCCGAAATAAGTTCATCATAAACAGATTAGGATAAGATTTAAATAACAGTTATACAGAATAGTAGTATTTGATATTATTAGGCTTCATATCTCTTTGAACTTTTACGGTATACCCATTCATACTTTTCTAGTATATATAGCTATACCAAGCCCTACGTTGTATAGTTTTTTTTTACAAAATCTTATTTTTTTACTTTCTTCTATCTTTACAAGAAGAAAGTATTGGATTCGTGAAAATTTTCGACTTCCGTTTTTCGACGGATTTACACGTTTTAGGGGTAAGAGATCCCGAAAAACATCTTTTTGCGAAATGTCTGTCTATGAGTCTGTGACTCTGTCTGTCTGTAGTGAGACAGATTTTGTGGGCTCTCTTTCTCAAGAACTAATGTACGGAATTTAATAAAAGTTTATATTCGGGTAGTGCCTATCATAAATTGGTTCTGATTAGTTTTTGGTGTAAATCGCCCGACAGCTGGCGGTGCTATGCTGCATTTTTCGCGATTTCTACAACAGCTCTATCTCAAGAACTAATGCACAGCTTTTCATCAAACTTCAGATTCAGTTAGTCCTTGATACAAGTTGGTACTGATTACGTTTTAGTGTAAATCGCCGAGCAGGTGGCGCTGCTATGCTGCATTTGCAGAATTTACACGATTTCCCCGATAGCTCTATCTCAAGAACTAATGCACGGATTTTCATCAAACTTCAGATTCAGTTAGTCCTTGATATGAATTGGTGCTGTGCTGATTACGTGTTGGTGTAAATCACCCAACAGGTTGCGCTGCTGTGCTGCATTTTTTACGATTCGCGCAATAGCTCTATCTCAAGAACTAATGCACCACTTTTCATCTAACTTCAGATTTAGTTAGACGTTGACATAAGTTGTTGCTGATTAGATTTTGGTGTAAATCACCCTATATGTGGCGATGCTAGGCTGCATATTACTGAACTTACACGATTTCAGCGATAGACATATTTTAAGATTTAAATGCACGGAATTTCTCATCTTTAGAATCCTGATGATGGGCATAGATTGCCATTTAATTTTGGTCGTGTGATAGCGAATTTTGAAGTATTAACATGTATGAGATAGAAGTAAGTTTTGGGATTGGTGCATAAGAATAGTTCTTTTAGTAACGAACTTTTTAATAATACAGTTATAATTCATATATTTATTGTACATAACCCTCTTAGAGTGAGTAATACTCGCTCTTGACCGTTTATTCTTTTATTGGTTTGATTAGGCGCTAAATCATTCAGACTGTTTGTTCGCGCATGAATGAGCACTTTTTGAATCATAATTCATATTTAACAAGTGGACCGTGGACCTTTATTTGAGCGAAAATTGACCCCAAAATCGACACTTCTTTTTGTGTGTAGTATTATTATTCTCCAATTTGTACTACGTCATTCATGGAAAACCGCATGCAGACGCGGTTATTTTGAGCAAAATTACAAGAGTTTTAATTTTGTTCCCAAACAATTTTTTGGTTTTTTAATGTACTTTAAATCTGTTTTTCTCAATACTGATGTTTCAGCTTTTTTTTTTTAAACTTTTGAAATGCTCCTTGCTACTTAATTTTTGATCAAAATTCATGAAAATGATAAGTAAGAATCCTGATATTGCTTAAAATCAAACTGTGTATGCATTTTAAAATTCGACTTCATTAAGACAATTAAATTTGATTTTTAACTTATTATAAGGCAAAATTTTGATGAAAATCGATATGGAATTCAGAAAAATATCTCTAAAAAATTAACTATTTAAGGGATTAAGAAATCGATATGCAGATTTATTTGTAAGAGAGTTTTACGGGATTAAAATCCAAAATCGAGGAAATATCTAAAAAATTAAGACGCAAAAAAAATTAAAATTTCGTTTTAAAATTTTAAATTTTTTAAAAGATCTTAAAATTATAATAAGATTGAAAATTTCTTTTAAGGTTTCCTATATACTTATGATAAAATATATATTTGCACAAAATTTCAAATCTCTAATATGAAAATTAACCCCCTGACCGCCGAGGAAAAGGGCAAAATAGTAATGTTGTTTTCTCTGTAATTGTTTTTAAATGCTAAAAAAGCTTATTTTTGCAACATGATATAAAAAATTCAATTATGTATAGGGATTGTAATGCTTGAGAGCATTAATAATAACTTAATCTTTCAAAACTGGATTATATTTGTAGAATTACATTAATTTAAAAAATGCTTTTATTGCAGTAAAACCTACAGTTTAGTGAACGGATATACCAGTTCATGACGGTGAGAAGGTTAAATGAAAATTTTTTTAAACGTCCACCATCACCTTTAACTAACGTGGCAGAAATTGTCGCATAGCTACCCTGAGCGATCTCTGAGACCGCCAGATCGAAAGAAGAATAAAGGCTAGGCTAACTCATTTTTTTAGTATAGTGTTTCTGTATTACACTTTCTGTAGTACTATAATAATTAAAATTCGCCTATTCTGAAATCTAAAGTGATAGTACTAAAGGTCGAAACTAAATACAATTTCACTAATATCTGTTGTTAAACAAATTCAGGTTAAGCGGTGAAGATTAAAAAAAGAGAGTGTCTGTGGGACCGCTCAGCAGATAAGGTTTAAAATAAAAAGTGATTCAAAATGATGAACTCGGCTTTATGTGGTTGTATTCTCTGAATTATACATTAGATGTGACTGTTGTAATTTACATGATTATGTCCACATTAAAATTTATAGATGTTCATTGTGCACCCCTCCAGCTACACGGATAACAGTTTATGCATCGAAATTCATTCCACACCCCATGAAATGTGTAATACTTCTGTCCGCTCACTGAAGCTGTAATACGAATATTTAGATCATCCAGGGTTGTGGCTAGAGGTTGTACATAACTTGCAAGACTTTATTATCGAAAAGGAATGAGAAGCACTTGCTCTTTAAATTATAAGAAAAGCCCGAAAGTGACGGAAAAAGGAGGCTTCAGTTTCCTATTGATATTTTTTTACATTCCTTAAAAAATACAGCAAGATCGCCTGAATTAAAAATCCATAGAACTTCGTAGTCTGTTATCGGACTGAAAAATTTCAACGAGATCAGTGTGTTGTTAACTAATGATACAGTGATCAAAATAAGTATTCGACACACATACATGTAGTTTTCAATCATTTCTCTTATATTTTTATTAAAATGAACAAAAACAAATATATTCTAGCAGTCAAAATCTAGATTATGATATCTACTTTTTATTGCAATCAGTGGTTTGTTAAAAAATTTTAACAATAACAAAAAATAGCAATTATTTCATTAACATTCGTAATGACAAAACAAAAAAAGTTCAACAAATAACTTTGAAATTATTTATTTATATTAAATGATAATGCTAATTCTTTGTAGCTTTTCTCGGCGGCGAATCATATCTTTTAAACGATTTGGCATCGATTTGACTAACTGCAAAGTAACACTTTAGTCAAATTTTCGCCATTCTTCTTATTAACACTTCTTTCTACGTTTTAGAAGAAAAATGACGTTCACGTAATTTATTTTCTAAATGACCCCACAGGTGTTCTGTGGATGTATAGCAACCGAAGCCGTGTATTCAGGGAGGTAGGTTTAGGATCATTATCCTGGTAAAACTAATCAGTTCGCGTTAGACCCAATTTATCTGCACTTTGTTGCAAAATTTCTTTGAGGATATCAATGTATGAGTACTGGGTCATGGTACCTTCAACTAAACTTCTGACACACGACGGTCCCATACATCCCCATAGCAGCACTCCCCCATCGCCATGCATTAATGTGGGCAACATATTCTTTACCTCGAGCTCTATATTTGGCTTTCTATAGGAGAAAGTAGGGTAATGACGCTCACTTAAGGGAAAACATGAATAGCTAGTCAAATTTACACAAAAAATCAATATTTTATTAATAAAGTATAACTCCAAAGTATAAGAAACAGTTTGCAATCAACTAATTTGCATAAAAGTTTTAGGAATTTTTTTTATCGTTTTATTTAATTAACAATGGATTAAGCGGTAATGCCCAACATGGTAGAATAATTGCGCTCAAAATTTGAATGTAACATTTTAATTGGCTTTATTTATAGTTGGCGTAACAAAGCACTACAAAAATAAATAGAAGTATGAACGTACAGCTAAATGTATATATTTTGTAGAAAAAATGAGTAAATTAACATTTAAAAATAAGAGTGTACTCTTACCTTCAAGTTTTTACAATTTTATTATAAAACAACTGCAAACTAATAACGTGAGGACACAAAAATACTTTCCTCCCGACGGTCAGCATATCCTTACTGGGACCTTACGATGAAGTTCGCTAGGTGCCGGTACCGATCGCACGTTTTCAATACTATTCTGTTTAGAGATATAGGAGAGGGATTGCCCGCTGAGCGTCATTACCCTACTTTCTCTACTCTAAAATTTTGCTATTACATCCAAAAAGATTAAATTTCAATTTTTCTGCAAATATAATTTCCTCCCAAAAATTTACAGGCTTATTAACGTCCGCTTTAACAAACTCTAGTCTAGCCAGCCTGTTTTTCTTATATGGCTTCTTTCGGGCAGACATTTGCATGAAAATTGTATTTTTCAAAGTGTTTCGAATTGTTTGAGGAGTAACACTTGATGGGATTTGAATCCCAATAAAAAGGCGTGAGTAAGTGATAAATTGTAAATTAGGACTTACCCTTCTTCAGGATACTTATCCATTTCGGTGTAAATCCACACTTTGTTTTGATCCCATATATATTAGTTATCTTAATGTTAATCAACCACTCTTTATAACCTCCTTTGACAAAAAGATTGTAGAATACTTGTTATATCAAATGAATAAGCAGCGGTAACACTTTAAGCTATTTAATTCACATTGTTTAAATTGTAAAAGAGAGAGCATTTTACATGCCTCTTCTCTGGATAAACTACATGTTGAGAATGAATAAGATGTTTACATTATAAGATAATAAATCAGTAATAATAATTCTAATAATAATATCATAATAAGAATAATAAATCAGTTTAATGTAGTCTATGAGTCTTAATGCAGTCACTCAACAAGTCATTATCTTTATCAAAGGATTTTCAAGGTTAAATACATTTGAAGAGATTTATGGCTGAGATGAAACGACGTATTATTTATGTAACTGAAGAAATTATCTTTAGCACAGTTATTTAGCTTGATTTATGTCCATCAACTCCTCCTTAATTTCTGAAGTTTCATTGTCACACAAATTTGAGTTCCTTCTATGGGTTTGAAAAACAGGTTTGGGAACTGGTTTCGTAAACAGGTCTGCTATCATCAATTTGGTTGGGCAGTACTTTAGGTTGATAGTCCCTTCTTGCTTTAGTTGTTTTATCAGGTGGAACCTAATTTCAATATGTTTAGTCTTACTTGAGTGCTTTTCTAATTCTATCATCTTGATCGTGGGCTGGTTGTCTTCATATAGGTCTATAGGTAAGGTTTGCTTTAGGTTTAATTCTTCCAGTAGATTGACTAGCCACTTTATTTCAATTGCTGCATTTGCTGCTGACACATACTCGGCGTCTGCCGATGATAATGCAATGCAGGATTGTTTCTTGGTCGACCATTGTATGGGATTTCCCTCTAACAGATATAGGTTATCACTTGTTGATTTTCTTGAACCTACATCTCTTCCCCAATCTGCATCAGCATAAACTTCAAGTATAGGCTTCTTTTCTGCGCTTAGAACTGGACTATAAATTTTTTGTAGTCTTTAAATATCTTATCACTCTTTTTACTGCATTCCAGTCTTTCATTATTGGTGATTCATTTCTCCTGCTAAGAATGTTTTCTGCTGCACAGATGTCAGGTCTGCTTATAGTTGCTAGATATAGAAGTACTCCTATGGCTTGTCTGTAATATCTGTTGTTTGGTAAAATGTTATACTCATCATTAAAGCGTGTGTAATTTGTTTCCATGGGTGTGCTACACGGTTTTGCGTCTTGCAAATTAAATTTATTGATTAATTCCTCTATTATCTGAGTTTGATTTATCATGTAGCTTTTATTTACTTTTTTAATGTTCATGGATAGGTAGTTACTGATGTCACCTAAATCATTTAGCTCGTATTCTTTATTTAAGCTCGCGGTTACTTCCTCTATTATTTCGTCTTTTTCGGCAATTAATATGTCGTCTACGTATGTTATTATGTATGTTGTGTTATCGCCCCTTTTTCGCATAAAAAGGCATGAGTCAAATTTGCTCTGGCTGAAATTCATCTTTTTTAGTGTTTCTGTAATTTTATTATGCCACGCTCTCGCAGCTTGTTTAAGTCCGTATATGGCTTTGTTTAGCCTACATACTTTATTTTCCTCATTTGGTTCAGCGAAACCTTCTGGTTGTGACATGTATATCTCCTCCTCAAGCTCTCCATGTAAGAACGCGGTGTTAATATCAGTATGTTTTGCATTTAAATTTTGATGCAATGCTGCTATTAATAATGCTCTTATTGTTGTATATAACACGACTGGTGCATAAGTTTCATCATAATCCTCCCCGAATTTTTGTGAATATCCTTTTGCAACTAAACGCGCTTTATATTTTTGGATTTTTCCTGTGTTGTCGCGCTTTAGTTTGTAGATTCAATTGCAACCTATTATTCTTCCATTTGGTGGAGGTTGTACAATTGACCAAGTTTTATTTCTCATAAGGGAGTTCATTTCGCTTTTCATTGCATCTATCCAATTTTGTTTATCCTTAAAATTTTCCATGTTTTCGATTTCCTCATAAGTTTTTGGTTCAGTAGCGTTTTCGTTCTTAATCATGTATATTAACCTATCAGGAGGTACACCTTTATTAATTCTTTCTGATCGTCTAGGTTCTGCTACTGGTTGATTGGACGTGGATGGTGTCTCATTGCTATTTGAAATTTCTATTTCTACAAGGTTTTCACTAACCCGATTTTCATCTTGTTTTGGTTTGTTTTCTACTTTCTCGTTTCTATATTTAAATTTGTTTTCGAGAAATTTAACGGTTCTCGCGATCTTTATTTCATTTCCTCCTACATGTATTCTGTATCCTTTGGATTCATTATCATATCCGACGAAAATTCCCTCTATAGCTTTATCGTCTAATTTTTGTCTTCTGGCTTTACTGATATATGCGAAGGTTTTGCAGCCAAATACCCTAACGTAACTTAAGTTTGGCTGTCTGTTTGTCCATAACTAGTATGATGTTTTTTTCATTTGCTTTTGTCGGTAGTCTGTTTTGCAAATGATTTGCTGTGCAAATTGCTTCCCCCCAAAACTTTAATGGTAAATTTGATTCACTTAACATTGTCCTTGCCATTTCAACTAACGATCTATTTTTCTTCTCTGCCACACCGTTCTGGCTTGCGCAATATGGAACTGTGTGTTGATGTTTTATCCCATTAGCCCTGAGGTAATTTTCTATTTCATCTGATGTGAATTCCCCTTCATTATCTGTTCTAATTGCTTTAGGTTTTTCTCCAAAATTGCTGCTAATTAACGCGATGGATTCTTTAAGTTTTTCATAAACTTCACTTTTTCTAGACAATAGGTATATGATCGTAAATCGTGAGTAGTCATCAATAAAAGTCAAAAAGTATGATTTCCCCCCTATTGTCGGTGTTTGAAAAGATCCGCACACGTCGGAGTGAATGAGCTGGAGTCTTTTAGTTGCTCTATGCTCTGCAATTTTTGGATAGGGTTCATCAGTTAATTTTGCCTTAATGCACGGTTCGCAATCTATGTTATGCTTACAGTTGTTTATTTGGATTCCTCTAGCTAATTCCTTTTGCGTAATTTCTTTAATTGATGTTAGATTCCTATGTCCTAACCTACGATGCCATAATTCTAGGCAATTTCTGTTGTTGCAGCTTTGTGCTACGTTTTCATAGTTTTCGAATGCTAACGGAACTTCGTATAGATTATTTACTTTTCGCGCTTCTAAACATATTTCTCCATTAAGTTTGAACATACAGCTGTCATTTCTGAATATAATTTCACATCCATTTTGTGTCTCTTTGCTAACCGATAATAAATTTGTTTCAATTTCAGGTACTAATAATACATCTTTAAGTGTTATTTCATGAACTTTGTTGTCTGATGTTCGCGTGTTTATATTTACGTTACCTGACCCGTAACTGATAAGTTTTTTTCCATTTGCGATGGTTACATTTGTTTTTTCGCGTGATTTTATTTCTGTAAACATTGATTCTGAACATACAATATGGCTTGAGCTGCCACTGTCTACTATAAATGTTTTGTTTTCCATTCCTTGCGTTATAAAGGCGTAATTTTTATTTTCGCTCGCCCTCCATGTATTGTTTTCATTTTCAGAGTGACTGTACCTACGGTTTGATTCCGGTGTTTGTTCACTTCTAAAATTGTTTTCGCTCTTTTGAAAAACTAGTGATGTAGCGTAATGTTTTTTGTTTGTTCTAATGTGTTGATTTTGTGGTGTATTTTGTGTTTTGGCTTTGTTATGCTAACATTCCTGGGTATAATGGTTTCTCATCCGACAATTGGAGCAGTATTTATTACTTGTTTTGTTGTTGAAATTTTTCTGTGCTTTAAATGCTCTGGCAGGATTTTCTGTTCTCTAATTATTATCATATCGTCGGTTATATTCGTCAATAAGTTTAGACTTAATAAATGACGGTGTAAGTTGATTTTTTTCTCTCGATTCAAGGGCAGTGATGAGAGTATCATAAGATTGGGGTAGGGAGCATAATAACAGTGCAGAAATATGATTATCATTTATTACTTCTACTATGGCCGCTAATTTGTCTGCTAATTCCATTATTTTTGTAATATGATTAACAATGTTGCCACCTTCCGCTAATTTAATCCCGTAAAGTTTTCTTAAGAGATAAAGTTTGCTAGACAAATTATGTCGCTCATGGATTTCACGTAAAGCTTGCCAAGTTTGTCTGGCTGTCTGTAAATTTTTAACATGTGTAATCTGATTATCATCAATTGTTAGATTAATTAGAGCACGGGCTTTCTTATCACTTTTGGACCAAGCGTCCGTAATTGGATTAGGCGGTTCTTCCGTAATTACGTGAAATAAGTCTTCTTTAGTTAACATCATTTCTGCCTTAAATTTCCATACCGAATAGTTCGTAGCTGTGAGTTTTTCAATTGCTAAATTATCTTTAGAAGCTGCCATTTTCTTAACTTTTGATTACTTACGTGTTACCATAAAAAGTTCTTCCAACTTTTCTTTTTGAAACTTTAAAAGACTATTTATCAAATATCTGATATTTCAGATTTCAGTGGAGACTATTTAATTTATTTATTTTTATTCAGTGATCAGTAATCATAATCTTGATGGGATTTGAATCCCAATAAAAAGGCGTGAGTAAGTGATAAATTGTAAATTGGGACTTACCCTTTTTCAGGATACTTATCCATTTCGGTGTAAATCCACACTTTGTTTTGATCCCATATATATTAGTTATCTTAATTTTAATCAACCACTCTTTATAACCTCCTTTGACAAAAAGATTGTAGAATACTTGTTATTTCAAATGAATAAGCAGCGGTAACACTTTAAGCTATTTAATTCACATTGTTTAAATTGTAAAAGAGAGAGCATTTTACATGCCTCTTCTCTGGATAAACTACATGCTGAGAATGAATAAGATGTTTACATTATAAGATAATAAATCAGTAATAATAATTCTAATAATAATATCATAATAATAATAATAAATCAGTTTAATGTAGTCTATGAGTCTTAATGCAGTCACTCAACAGTTCATTATCTTTATCAAAGGATTTTCAAGGTTAAATACACTTGAAGAGATTTATCGCTGAGATGAAACGACGTATTATTTATGTAACTGAAGAAATTATCTTTAGCACAGTTATTTAGCTTGATTTATGTCCATCAACACTAATGTTCATGTAGTCTAATGCAATTTTTACTAACTTGAAAACATTGACTCTAGGATCTTTAACTTCTCGCACAATCTATCTTTCATCAGTCTCAGACAGTTTCTTAGGGCGACAACTTCTAGGCTTATTTTCCGCCGTTTCATCTTATTTTCACTTTTTAATTACATAGTGGATAGTTGTTCTAGGCTTTTGCACAATTTCGGTAACATAATTTTCTGTTTTTCCTTGAGAAAAAGGGTTAATTATAATATTTTTGAGTTCAGTTGGAGTCTCTTTGACTTTTCGCTCCTTTTCTCACAAATTCTTAAATAAAATGCATCAAACGAACACAATTTAATCTTGTCAAACTACGTGTTTGTAATTTCCAAAACTTTAAAGACTGATTTTTGGCCAGGAATTTCCAACAATATTACCGGTGTCGAATACTTTTTTGATCTCGTAATTACGGGTGTTAGTTAGAGGTCTGCACGGGCCCGGGCTTGGCTCGAGGCCCGTACCCGGCCCGGCCCTCGG
Source organism: Maratus speciosus (assembly GCA_963932465.1). Taxonomy (NCBI): domain Eukaryota; kingdom Metazoa; phylum Arthropoda; class Arachnida; order Araneae; family Salticidae; genus Maratus; species Maratus speciosus. Next base: position 42,780,057 of record OZ010792.1, read on the forward strand.
GCCGGTGGAATGAAGGCGAATTTTCAAACGGGCCGGGCCGGGCCGGGCCGGCAAAATTAGGACAATTTTTTCAACGGGCCGGGCCGACAGACAAAATAAACGGGCCGGGCCGGCAAAAAAATTAATCGGGCCTATCGGCCCGATATAAGAATTTAAGCGAAGCAGATAAAATACAAGCCATTTTCAATGAATATGATTTTCTCGAGAAGTATAAATGTGCGTCACAAGCCGATGCGAGTTTAACAACATCAATACAGAAATGTAACATGTCCATCATAGACATCGGCATCGTACAGTTGTAAGATGTCTGATTCCGAGTTTAATTTTTTTTCAGCAGACTCGTGCCAGGACGGAACTGGTCTTATCGATCTCAGGATGTGTAGAACAGTCATTGTGTTTTGTAGTTTTAATAGTGATAATGAACTTCTCTTAACAGTATCTTTGGAAATATACCTTAAGGAGTTTCTCAACTTCACTGCTCAGCAATGCGAAGCTTTCAGACACATTTTCTGACAAAATATTTAACTATAAAGGCATAAAATTGAGAGGCCTGCCCATTGAAGGCATTTGGAAACGAATAGCTTTTTCCATATTTGATAAATTACTTACAGAGATAAAAGAGATTCCTGTCACGTGACTGTACGTTTTTCTCCTTTCCTGTGCCATCGCTTCCGGAAATTCGATTCAAAACGCTAACTTTGACAGTATTTTCAGAAAGATATATTGCTTTTATCTATGAAAAAAAAACGACATTTACATAGCTTCTGAATAAGAATGCTTGCCAATCTTACGCGTTTCCGAAAAGAAAAGAATTCATAAATGTGTCGAAATGTAGCTCCTTTGGATTTAAGAAAAGCCTTAAAAATGGGAGAAATATTTTCACAAATCTACTTTTTATTATACAGCTTCAAAAGTTATCATGTTTTTAATCCTTTATTCTGATGAACTACATTAATCTTTTAATGAATCCTTATTTCCATTTTGAAATGTCTGTAGACATGATGACTAAAACACTGTAAGTAATCGGTAATGTTTACTATTGTGTGTTTTCTGTTTTGCGAACATCATAGTAATGTAAAATATTCTGAAAAATGTTCCCATAAATATGTATGTAGTATTCATTAAAAGAATCGTAATTGTATGTTGAGAAAAAACGGATTTTTTTTTTTTTTTTTGTAGAAATTCTGTCGGGCCGGGCCGGGCCTGTTTTCCCTGATTTTTGTACGGGCCGGGCCGGGCCGAGAACTGTAAAAATGCAAACGGGCCGGGCCGGGCTCGGGCCGAACTTCCCATTTTTACACCGGGCCGGGCCGGGCCAAGATAGCTTTCGTTCGGGCCGGGCCGGGCCCGGGCCTCGAAATTCCGGCCCGTGCAGACCTCTAGTGTTAGTGAGTTAATTGCTATTTTTCGTTATTTCTTAAATTTACGAGGGTAATATTGAGTGAAATAAAAAGAAGTAATTGTTAGCTAATGCACATCAACTGAAATCTAGAGGTTTTGTTCTCTTTTTTTTTTTAATATGAGACAAAACACTGGAAACTTCATGCATGTCGAATACTTCTTTTGACCACTGTATACAATCCGGATGTCCTGGTTAGAAACACTCCAGGTAACGGGACATACGACAATTACAAATGTACTCTCTATTGTATTTTTACTTTCTTCTATCTTTACAAGAAGAAAGTATTGGATTCGTGAAAAATTTCGACTTCCGGTTTTCGACGGATTTATACGTTTTAGAATGCCTGGAACACGATTTGATGGTTTTTAGAAAATGTCTGTCTGTGAGTCTGTCTGTCACTCTGTCACTCTGTCACTCTGTCTGTCACTCTGTGAGTCTGTATGTGACAAAAATTTTGTGGGCACTCTATCTCAAGAACTAATGCACGGAATTTCACAAAACTTTATATTTAGTTAGACCTTGATATAAACTAGACCTGATTAGTTTTTGGTGAAAATCGCCCAACAGGTGGTGCTGCTATGCGGCATTTTTCACGATTTCTGCAATAGCTATATCTCAAGAACTACTGCACGGATTTTCATAAAACTTCAGATTCAGTTAGTCAAGGATATAGTTTGGTGTTAATTACTTTTTTGGGAAAATCGCCCAACAGGTGGCGCTGCTATGCTGCATTATTAATGATTATCGCAAGCTCTAACTCAAGAAAAAATGCACGAATTTTCATCAAATTCAGATTTAGTTAGTCCCTGATATAAATTAGTGCTGTTTAATTTTTGGTGTAAATCGCCCAACAGGTGGAGCTGCTGTGCAGCATTTTCAAGATTTTCGCAAGAGCTGTATCTCAAGAACTATTGCACGGATTTTCATCAAATTCAGATTTAGTTAGTCCTTGACATGAATTGACATATAAATTAGTGCTGTTTAATTTTTGGTGTAAATCGCTCAACAGGTGGCGCTGCTATGCTGTATTTTTTGCGATTTCCGCAATAGCTTTATCTCAAGAACTAACACTTAGATTTTCAACAAACTTCAGATTCAGGTACACCTTGATATCATTTAGTGCTGTTTATTTTTGGTGTAAATCGCTCAACAGGTGGCGCTGCTATGCTACATTTTTCAGAATTTCCGCTATAGCTCTATCTCAATAACTAATGCACGAATTTTCATCAAACTTCAAATTCAGATATACTTTGATATGAATTGAGGCTAAATTCATGTAATTTCTTGTACTATTTAAATGATTTAATTGACGTGATTTATATAGAAGAAAGTTTTGTGATGGCCACAACATACTAGTTTATACATGGAACACTAAAAACAGAATCGTTTCATGAAGTATGAATTATGATAAGAAAAAAAAATGGAGCTACATTACATTGGAGCTACTTTGCTTACAATCGAAGCTGCTGTGCACATCGGAAATTAGGAGCGCTTTAACGGTTACATAAAACTTTGGGGCATCGCATTTCAAATTACCTGTGGATTATTAACATGGAATGTATGATTCGGAGGAAAATTTCGGGGTTTGTGAAATTGAATCCATCTTTTTAAATCGTCCCGTGTTTTTCATTCTTTTCCCAATACAGTTAATGTTCATTTATTGAGGCGCTTTGCCCAAAGATTGAAGCTTGGGATTTTTTGATAAGCTTAGCAAACAGTCGAAATCAGTATATAATGATTGAGAAATATAGGTGAGTTTACATTTCTGTTATGATAAATATCCAGTGCAAGTCTCATTTCCTCGGTGACGTAACAACTCACTCAAAGCGTATCCTTTCGGGGAAATCAAAAACTAAATATCCTGATGGAAGTTAATGCCATTTTAATGGTCATTCTAACTGCTTTATTATTTAATATTGTGAATCATATTCAAAATTTGATGCAATATTTCGAAGCTATTGATAATTTTTAAAAGGCGAAAAGAAACTGAATCATGGAATAAGACGAATTCATTTACATTTATTAGTTTAACTCTGCCGCCGCGGGAAACACTATTTTCAGATTCCAGTGGGCTACTTTTTTAAAATTCAGCTTGCATGATTCCCACCACTTTTTTAAAAGCGTATATTTCGGTTTATTCTCGCGTTATTTAATATGTAATTAAATGAAGTGACTATTTCTACTTCAAAAAAGTGGTGGGAATCAAACAATCTTAATTTTAATAAAGTAACCCACTGAAAAAGTAGCCCGCGGCTGGAGGGTTAAAAAGCTCAGATAGCTTTCGTATTTTTTATGAGAGTTATCTTTCTTGCTAAAAGTCTGAGAACTGTTAAATTGCTATATTGCTAAAAAGTCGTAAAGTGTGAGACTTATCACATGTAAATAAATAGTTCTAGCTTTCCGTTATTTTGAGTCACTTGTTTCATAGGTAAACCGAATGCATTCAAAATACAACTGCAGAGATTTTATTTAAAAGTATTCCATTAAATATCTGCAATTAGATGTCATTTAGCAGTAATTTTTGTAATATGTGCAGATATATATATTTTTTAATTTGTTGCATTTTTAAATATTTACATCTGTATTTCTTTGTAAAATTCCAATCCTTGAAATTCTTTTCTTTTTTACATCAATTAATTTTTTAATGCAACTTATTATGAGTGTAATTCTTTTAAAAATAAATAATATACTTTAAGAATAACCACTAAGAAAATGAGGAAATGGCTCCTCCCCTCCTGTTCTTTTTCTAAGTAAGAGTTTTAAAATTACTTTTAATTAATTTTTTTTAAGTTTTTTTTAAAATATCGTCTCATTACAAGTACAAACTGTATTTAATTTTAGCTTAACTCTTTTCATTCACTAACTTTTTTTTTTTTTTTTGGGGGGGGGGGGTGTCGGAGAGATTTCAGCTACAAAGCTTTTCTTTAAAAAAAAAAAAAAGCATGGAAACACATACATATTCTGGAAGGGGAGGAATCTCCTCCATCTATTGTGCCTACGCACTTGTTAAAATCAGGTATACTTTTGAAAATATTATTGATTTTTACCCCACCAAGAGCTAATAGTTTTTTGCAGCCAAAGGTGGGTTCTACCTAATTTTTACTCTTTCCCTCTTACGGAAATCCTGCGTAGGTCTATGTAAGCCAAATTTTCAAAAACGTATCCTGGATTTTTTATAAGGGAACTTTTGCCAATAGATCCAGTCTTCCTTCCCTGTTTGCCTATAAACCAATTAGCACAGAATATTAAAACCAGCTATAATCAACCTTTTTATCTCGCGGGCCGCAAACATATGTTTTCTAGGTTAAGGGGGCCGTAACACACTATACTTATATAATATAGTAAAAAAAGGGTGATAATTAAAGTAAAAAGATAAAACCAGTAGTTAAAAAATAAAAAATGCAATTTAACAAATTACAACGACCATTTGGAAAATGATTTTTTCAAAGACTAAAATTTAAGACATAAAAAATAGCACGGAGTTGATCATACATTATGTACGCCATGAATTAAACATTAATACAGTCATTCAGGGTAACTTTGATCCGCATTTTCTCTATTTTCATATGCCACACTCTTATTTGTCGCAACTAGGGGCAACTAGGAATATTGTCGCAACTAGGGGCATAAAAGAGAAGAAATGATCCTAAATTATTGTTTGATTATAAAAAATTAAGGAATAATAAGGATAAAAGCAATAAAAAAATGGACTTCTAGCCTGGTTCAAAGTTTCCCAGCCATTTAGGGTAACTTTGCACCATATGATAAAATTTTATATAAAATAATTCATTATAAAAAAAAGTATTGTAGTCAGGAAAACTTTAAACCCCAAAAAATGTTTTCAGATATGTAAAGACTGCGAATTTACATTTCCCAACATCACAAGATTTGTATAATTTATGATATTACAACAAATGTCAGGCATAAGAAAAGTGGAAGAAGAGAACCATGAACATTTAGAAAAAAAAAAAAAAAAAAAAAAAACCTGTTTATTGTTCATATAAAACATAAAAATGCAGTGGAAAACAATTTTCAATGTTTTATCTCAATAATATATCCATAGTTACAGTAATACGACTAGTACTAGTATTATTCAAACAAGAATAAAAAATGTCGAATGTATGAAATGTCAAATTTGAGTAGCTCTGCCCCGAAAAACGCCTTTAAATGGATTTTATGTATTTTACACACATTTGTGGAAATATTTACATGTTATATCTAATGTTCATTTTCGGCATTTTTATAAGATATGCGTGCAAATATGGGAAATTTTTGACAATAGCACCTATAAATAGCAAATTATAAGCATCAGTATAACTTTGAGCCGGCTTAAAGTTACCCTGAAAATTGGGTAAAATGTTAGTGCCTTCTTATTTTACATTTTATTAACTATTAATAAATGAATAATCACAAAATATTAACACATTTACAACATTTAGATAATAACATGTCTTATAAATGAGTATATTGTTACTTACTATGAAAATTTAATTGGATTACAACAACTTCAAAACAGCATTCAAAATTAATTGAAAACAGTACTTTTCAAAAATAGTTAGATGATGCATTTAATTGTGCATAATGTTGCTAATTTATTTTCTAAAATAAAGAGTAGAAATCCCAGTTTAGAACCTTGCCAACAGAGCACAGTTCTGGAGTTTATTTAGTTTTTTAGAGTCAAAAATATTGAAAAATAGGAGGTGGTGCAAAGTTACACCCCATGGTTCAAAGTTACCCTAATTGACTGTAGTGTTATTACACGTAAAAGTTGCAAGCGACAGAAATCGCCTGCGACTCGTACATATTATCCACCTGAAACTTAAGTATTATCCAAGCATTTCATTGGCTATTCGGGAAAAGGCTTTTCCATCGTCAGATTTCCAAGAAATCTGGCGGCCAATTTTAAATGAAATTTATTTCTTAAACTTCTAAACATCCCACAATATTACTTTTTATATCGTCGTATAGAGAAAAAAATGTACTTTCAAATGCAATTTGTTTGAAAGATGTATCTCAATTTGTTTCTGAGTTATTAATTTTTTTTGTAGTTTTTATTACTTTTTTGTCATAGTGGCAACACTCTGTTGTCCATCTCTGTTGAAAGTAAAGGGAAATACATATTATTGTATAGACCAATCAGAAAACGAATAAATTGCAGATTAAACCAATAAAAAGCTTCAGATATGCTTTTGATTTCCTACCCTGACGAAGGCAATAACCATTTTTCCAAATGGTAAAAAAAAAAAAAAAAAAAAAAAAAAAAAAAAAAAAAAAAAAATGCAATTTAACAAATTACAACGATTATTTGGAAAATGATTTTTTCAAAGACTGAAATTTAAGACATAAAAAATCGCACGGAGTTGATCATACATTACGTACGCCATGGATTACATTTTTCGGTACCGTAAATTTTTAAACTTCTACAGAGCTGGTCATACATTACGTACGCCATGGATTACATTTTTCGGTACTGTAAATTTTTAAACTTCTACAGAGCTGGTCATACATTACGTACGCCATGGATTAAACATTAATATTCCTGGACCCATTTTAATTGAAATTTCATTCTTAAACTTCTAAACATCCCTCAATATTACCAGGGTCGGACTGGGTGAGGGAAAAGGGCGCAGACCTTGGCTTTTCAGAGGGCGCAAAAATTTTAACGAACTCACGTCAATTTAACTTGCTTATATTGTATATGGTTTGACAAGGTTTAACAAATTTGCATAGCACAAAATATGAAAATGGCTTAATATTATATCGCTGAGTATACATAGAAGATCGTTATATTCCCCCTGCGTGTTTAAAGTTCCATCAAATCTACACAATGTTACGCTATTTTCTAAAAGAAATCGTGTAATATCTAAAAGTTCCAGCAAGCTGAACACAAATTTGCAGTAGATGACTGATATCAAGGCTAGGACTTTCTTATTTTAATCTTTTGTCAATAGATACCTTATAAGAGTCACGGAAAAAAAGTGATCACCCCTCACCGATTCTCTTCACGTCATCGTATAAAAAAAGACATAGGTACTAATTAATTGGGAATAATATCTACTATTAAATGCTATTCATATATTTTGCTTCGGGGATTGTCTACATATTAAAAAATGCACGAACGATTACTTTTCAAATGGCAACACCCACTTTTGACATTCTATTTGAATTCTTCGCCAGCCAGAAAAGATATATGGTTTATATACTTTTGTTTATATACTTTTCTTAAATCTTAATACAGTTATAAAACAAAAATTTTTAAGGGTTTATCCATGAATTTCGAAAAATAAAATGGAAATCTTATAAAAAAAAGTACCAAAAACATTCAATTAGTCACCAGTAAAATTATACAGGAATTTTCAATTTAATATAAACGTACTTTACAATTTATAAAAGTTTTATAGTGTTGGGGGTAATTGTCTATGATTTTTTTTTTTGTTTTCTTTATTTTAATAAAAGAAGGCGGTCCCCTTAAGTTATTTGATGTTTTTAGCACTTGTGGTTTTTTTGTACGCAAAAACTAATGTAGATCTTAATTCATAATTTTTTAATATGAATTTATTACTTCTTTTTATAATTAGAAAAATGTTTTTGAATAGAGAAACAAAATCTGTATTATATTTGGGTCTATTCAGTGTATTTCTTTAATAAATTAATAAAAGATCAATCAGATGACTTTTTATGAAGATATAAATTAATGCTTCTCAAATTAATATAACTTTAGTCCAGTGTGGCCAGATTGGGGACTTTTTTAATTCAGATTATGTAACTGACACCACTTTTTTAAAATAATATAATTCGCCTTGTTTTTCAGAATTTTTAATATATTTCTAAATAGGCTGAATATTTCTATTTCAAAAAAGCGGTGACAATCAACAATCTGCAGGGGTGGGGAATTCCTAGAAAATGTTACCAGCCAAGGATTTATTTCACAAGCCAGTAAAATGCAACGTATAGTTGAAATTTTTTTTGACAAAATTTACGCAACTCAAAAATAGTTGGTTACTGTTACATTACTATAATGCATTTTCATATTTTTTTTTCCTGTAAAATTAAGAAATATAAGCAAGAGATGAAATTTAATATCAAATAGAACTTAGTAGTAAGTACCATATTTACATCGCAGTAATTAAGAAAGTTGAAAAATATAGCTAACTACTAAAAAAAAAAAGTTTTCGCGTATCTCTAATAGTCAGTTTTCAAAGACTACCTAAAAATTCACTCACCCTGTCAGAAAGTTCACTCGCCAGTGTCGAGTAAAATAATGCATTTCCCCACACCTGACAATCTGGGCACAAAAAAGCCCCCAATTTGGCAACACTGCTTTAGCATCCTCAAATTTAAACTCTTCTAACTCTATTGAGATTTAATATAATATGTATTTACAATGCATTTTTCCTGTATGTTTGATCCAAGAAACTCAAAGAAGGTGTCAAAAATGGGTGTTATTGTTTAAAAATTCAAAGTTGGTATAATTTTTAAAATTCGGAAGCATAATTTATGCATAACAATATTTAATAGACATTATTTCCATTCGAATGCCTCCTATATATTTTTTTATGATTACTTTTAGCGGAATTAGTAAGGGGTAACAACTGTTAAGTACGTATTACCAATGACTCAATGGAAATCGGTAGAAAAACTAACAAGTTTTTTTACAACAGACGCCAAATAGAATTGCTGCGGTGTAGCTAAGTGTTGCAACATTTTTTTAAGTGTATTTCTTAAACGTAATATGAATTAGTTATCAGTCGGTAAAAACTGAGATGAATTCAATTGCTTTTGGAATCTGACAGCAGTTACTTTTGCGAGTATTTTGTAGGAAGAGGCATTGTGTATCCTTAAAAAAGGGCTTTATGTATCCATGAAATATCTGAATTGATATTTCACTATTAAAAGGTTTCTACAGAAAAAGAACACCAAAAAAGTCGCTTTGTTAGTCTAAAATCACTAAAATAATTGAGTTTACTTTTCTCAGCACACTCTTCCCATGATTTGCAAAATTCTTTTTAAAATTAGAGATCAGGGGGAAAATTTAATTTTCCATAATTAAGAGAAAGAGCCCAGGAATTGCATTCATGAAAGTTTCAGGATCCCGTGGCCAGCGTTCTTTTATTCATCGCTTTATTTAATGATAGATTTTCCCGAGATTAAATTAAACAATTTTTTATTTAAAATACATACTAGATTTTCTTACTATTTATTTAACCACAGAAAGCCTGTCATTAAATAAAACGAAGATTACCAATAAAAAATTATGGCGTAGATTTTGTGAATGAAAAAACGCTGGCCACGGGATTCCACAGCTTTCAGGATTCTAATCCAGAAGTGTCATCAAGCTTGTATTCCTCGAAAAAACAGGTCCTGTTTCCATTAAACAACAAAATACCCACAAAAAGTTTTTTTTACCTTTGATAGTTATCTCTCTCTTTTCTTAAGCTGTTTTCAAAAGCACGGTTTCAATTATAGGTGCATTCAGGGCCAGCTTATAAAGAGGGGGGGAGGGGAGGACAAGGTACTAATAGCTAAAAGACTGAAATTATGCAAAAACTTTGGTTAAAATCTAAAGGTATCATTCAAAGAAGCGATGGAAAGAAAGTAGCTCAGGACGCTGGGGTGAATGTTCAATCGCATGCAAAGATGCCCACTTTGTTTTCCGATCCTGAAATTGCTTCGATTTATCTTTAATTTCTTGTGATAATAATAAATACCTCTCTTGTGCTGTCTGTATATTGATCGATGATTATTCCCTAAATGAATTCTCTAAATTTAGTACACTAGATAGAAGTTATGTGTACTAAGAGAAGGAAAATATTGGGGCGGCTTAGGCACTTCGGGGCGCTAAGTTTTTCGTGGAAGAGGGCGCACTGGCCCTCGGGCCGATGGGCCGGCGGGCCAGTCCGAGCCTGAATATTACTTTTTATACCGTCGTATAGAGAAAAAAATGTACTTTTAAATGCAATTTCTTTGAAAGCTGTATCTCAATTTGTTTTCGAGTTATTAATTTTTTTTGCAGTTTTTATTACTTTTTTGTCATAGTGGCAACAGAAGTATCCATCTCTGTTGAAAGTAAAGGGAAAATACAGATTACTGTGTAGACCAATCAGAAAACGAATAAAATGCGGGATTCAACTAATAAACGCTTCAGATATGTTTTTGATTACCTATCCTAACCGAGGACAATAACCATTTTTTTTTTCCAAATGGTTAAAAAAAGCAATCTAACAAACCTTTTATAATCAGTATTAGCTATAGAATAAGTTTTAAAAGCAATAATTATAATAAAATACAGAATTTCCAAATTCTGAAGAAGAAAGAAAAGATGTTTTCTAACAAATCATACTTTTACTCAATGCAAAAGCTTTTCATCTATAAAATGCAAAAGCATATAATGAAAATTTAGTCAATTTTAACTACTAGTTCTTTATTAGTTTTGAAGATTAAAAAAAAATGTATATCTTCGTAACATAATTAGGGCTACATGTAAAATACCTTTTGACTAAGCAAATGACTTTTATGATGTTTTAGCGTAAATTTCAATTAATTATAAATAACAAGGTCATATTTATCTGCCCATAAAAATATGTAGAAATGAATGTTTTTAATACGTTTCTATGTATCTTAATTCTTTTATAAATATGGGTTAATAATTGTATGTCTCGGGCCGCACAATAAAGGTTGCCAGGCCATATGCGACCCGCGGGCAGCATGTTTAGTATGGCTGAACTGAACCAAAAGGTGGCTGATGATTCATTTGTGTTTTTTCAGTTTAATTTTATACAAATCAGATAGGAGGAAACCAGTTCTTGTATTAAAGAGGGTGTAGTGATGGTCGGGAACACTTTAATGACGAATTTGCAAACATGCGGTGAGGGTGCCTGAACTGGTCCAAACGGAAGTATGATTCAGGGTTCTAAGAACTTTCCTCTCACTTTAATTAGAATCTTAACAGAAAACTGAAAATTTTCCAAGTTTCTTAGAAATATAGGGTATAGAAATTTTGTGGTGTATTTTCCAGCATTTCTTTCACGATATTAGAAAAGTCTACTGAGTCACAAGTTTTCTTTCTAATATTTGCCAAAGTATGTAGGAAGTAGTGTTTTCAACCATTGTGTGCATATATGAGGCATTCTCACAAAATTTTAACTTTTAGGAATAAAAATCTCGCGAAATTAAACTTAATAAAATAACATTTTAAACTTATAGACGTACGCCTTAATGATTCAAAATAAAGAAAAAATGGTCAGCAGTGAAAATTTTTTTATTTAACTGAGGTTTAAGTTAAACTTGTAAGTTTAATTTTTCTTATCGTTTTACCTCTCTAACTTTTTATTTTCTTCTACATTTTACTTTATAATGAATTCGCATAGTATCCACAGAACATTGAAATAAGAAACAAAAACAATGTAGTATTTTTAGTACAAAATTTTAGCATAACATTGTCTTAAAGGGATGTTAAGGAAGGGACGTTAAGGAAAAAAAAAGGGACGGTAAGGATGGGACTGTAAGGAAAATTACCCCCTATTTTTAGGCAAATCATGTTAAGACTTAGTGATAGCCATAATGTTCATTGATTTTTAGAAAGAGTTATTGACATTGGATTAAATTGCAAAAAAAAAAAAAAATTAATTTACCTCGAAAAGTGCAGGAATAAGCCTTGGGGACGGTAAGCCTACCAATAAAGTCACAATGCTTGAAATTGATGTTTAAATGCTGATTTAAATTCTGCAGTAAATTTCCTGTCAAAAAATTTTAGCCATTCTTTCTCTAGCATACTTCTGCATGAGAAAAAAGTTGAAAAAAATTCTGTGGCTGCATTTGAAGTGATTTTCTGTACAATTTTAGCAAGAGGGACTGTAAGGAATCTGAAATCCAGGGACAGAGTTAAAAAAATAACCGTAAAAATATGTGCAGGTTAAATTTTTGCTACATATATATATATATATATAAAACAACAGTCAAAGTTTCGGAAAAAAATTACCTCGAAATACTTTTACTGAAACAATCTTATACAGACAGCTCCAAACTTAAAAATCAGCATCAGGGACACGGAACGGTAAGGGATTTCGTTGTATATTTGGACCCCCAAAATCGTCCAAAGCTCATTTATCTCCTTAATATTGTCATACAGTCATGCAATGAGACGTTTTCCAGTATCAAAAAAAAAAAAAAAGCAATTTAACAAATTACAACGACCATTTGGAAAATGATTTTTTCAAAGACTAAAATTTAAGACATAAAAAATCGCACGGAGTTGATCCTACATTACGTACGCCATGAATTAAATGATAATATTCCTGGACCCATCATGAACAAATTTTAAAATAAATTTTAGTTTTACAATTTTCGGTACTGTAAATTTTTAAACTTCTACGGAGCTGGTCATACATTACGTACGCCATAAATTAAAGATTAATAGTGTTATTACACGTAAAAATTGCAAGCAAGAAAAATCGCCTGTGACTCGTCAGATTTCCTATGAAACTTACGTAATAGCCAAGCATTTCATAGGCTGTTCGGGAAAAGGCTTTTCTATCATCAGATTTCCAAAAAATCTCACGACCAATTTTAAATAAAATTTCATTCTTAAACTTCTAAACATCCGACAATATTACTTTTTATACCGTCGGATAGAGAAAAAAAAATGCTCTTTTAAATGCAAAATTGTTTGAAAGCTGTATCTGAATTTGTTTCTGATTTATTAATTTTTTTTGTAGTTTTTATTACTTTTTTGTCATAGTGGCAACACTCTGTTGTCCATCGTTGTTGAAACCAAAGGGAAATACAGATTACTGTATATACCAATCAGATAACGACTAAATTGCGGATTAAACCAATGAAAACGTTCAGATATGCTTTTGATTTCCTATCCTGACGAGAACAATAACCATTTTTCCAAATGGTTAAAAAAAAAAAAAAAAACAAGAATATGTACTAAAATAAAAATTATTATTCAGGGACTTAACAGTCAAAATTATGTGAGAATGCCTCATATGCCAATTATATAGGCACGCAATCAAATAATATACATATTTAAATTCCGTTTTAATAATGGTAGTATGTGCCTTAGTCTTTTATTTGTTTATTTCAACCATCTATATGTAATGTGATGCTAAAATGGCTGGAGGTATTTGATAAATAAGAAACAATTTTTCTTAAAATGCAGAATTCAATTTGAGCTTCAATGTTTAGGGGAAAGTAGGTAATGACGCTCAGAAGGGCAATCCCGCTCACCCAATATTTCTAAACAGAATAGAATTGAAAGCGTGCGTTCGGTAACGGCGCCTAGCGAACTTCAGCGTAAGTTCCCCCAGTAAGGATATAGTAACCGTCGGAAGGAAAGTATTTTTGTGTCCTCACGTTATTAGTTTGAAGTTGTTTTATTATAAAATTCTACAACATCTAACTTTAAGGTAAGTGTACACTCTTATTTTCAAATATTAATTTACTCATTATGTCTACAAAATATATACATTTAGCTGTACTTTCATGCTTTTTTTTATTTTTGTAGTGCGTTGTTACGCCAATTATAATAATGCATTAAACCGATAATTGGCGATAACGGGTAATGGCGCTCGCGTGGAATTCCAGAAGAAGTGTTTCCAGTGGGCAAGTATTTTTTAAATTCAAATTTATTAATTAACACCCCTTTTTTGAAATGGTAAAATTCCCCTGTTTTCTTAATTAATATGTCATTAAATAAGGTGTTGGCGCCGAAATTCATCTGACAAATAAATTTTCAAAATCCAAGTGAGATGGGAGAGCAATTAGGTTAAATAGTTTATTAAATAAAACTGAAATAGTATGTAAATTCTATTCATCATTAGAAGTTAATAATTGTTCCATAATAGTAATTCTCCGTATTTAACAGAGCCAATACAAAAAAAAAAATGTGTTCTCTGCTTGGTTGCAGAGTCAGGACTTCCACTATACACTCTGTATTAAACAGAGCCATGATTTAACAATTGGCATCTCTGATTACAGAGTCAGGACATGTTACATGTTCTCTGCTTGGTTACAGAGTCAAGACTGACCATTTTAAAAATGATACATATTATATAAAATAAACATCAAAATAAAAATTACAATATGCAGTTATAAATCTTCTAAATAGCTATAATATTCATTTAAATGACATCCAAGTAATTATAAAACTAATAAATCACCATCAATTCAAAATTATTATAAAGTAAATAAATCTATATTACATGACCTTGAAATCATAATGTTACTCATAAATATTGATTCAGGGTTATAAACAATTTAGATAAACAGATTAGATTTTTTCTGTCAAAAGAAATCAGTTTTATAATTATGTTTCCCAATGTGAAAGATAAACAGAGTTAAATTATAAACAAATAAATTTGAGGGCATTTACGCCGAAACATCCTCCGCCTCCATGAACGGAGTTCATCGAACAATTATAACTTACCAAATTTCCACTATCACATACTAAATAATCAAATATTAAATACAAATTTAAAATATTACCTTAAATGTTAAGTATAACTAAAATGAAATGCAATTAAATCCTACTACTTCTATAAAAAACAGTTTCTGGAACAACTAAAAATAGAAAAAGACATTAATATACAAAATAGTTCAGAAAGTTACAAAAATTAGACATAGAAAAAAATAATAATAATAAAGTTAGTTAAAATAAAGTAAAATTCTATTATATTAAATGTCCATCGGTAGAGGAGACAATTTTGTGATAGGGCATTTCAGTTCACCAGTAGAAGTCTTTAATTTGACAACACGAACAATATTATCATCCCCAGGAAATAGTTCAATTATTCTGCCCAATTTCCACCTTAATGGGGGCTGATTTTCTTCCTTTATCAACACCAAGTCATTGATTTTTAAGTTCGGGTTGCTTCTAAACCACTTTGTACGTTGCTGCAATTGTGAGAGATAGTCTGACGACCACCTTTTCCAAAAACTTTGGAAAATCTTTTGTAGCAATTTCCAACGTTCCAAAGGAGTTACATAGGTAGAGGAGATATCAGGCTCAGGTAAGGAGGTCAAGGGTGCTCCTATAATAAAATGTCCTGGCGTCAGAGCCGTAAAGTCATCTGGATCAGAAGACTCAGCGACAAGCGGTCTTGAATTTAAGCATGACTCAATTTGTGCAATTAAGGTCAAAAATTCTTCATAAGTTAAAATCTGATCACCAATTGTTCTCTTCAAATGATTTTTCATTTGTTTTATTCCCGCTTCCCAAAGGCCTCCAAAGTGAGGGGCGGAAGGTGGGTTGAATTTCCATACTATCATTTCGTCAGTAAGATACTTGTGCAATTTTTCATCAGAAGCAATTAGAGACATCATTCTCTTTATTTCGCGGTCTGCCCCTACAAAATTTGTACCTCTGTCGGAAAATATTTCTAGAGGTTTTCCACGTCGAGCCACGAATCTTTTCAATGAGGCTAGAAAGGTTTCAGTTGTAAGATCAGTGACTAACTCAAGATGGATAGCTTTTGTTACGAAACAAACATACAGACAAACATAATGTTTAAAGGGTTTCACACCACGTCCCTTACGAGGTTTGATCAAAAAGGGGCCGGCTAAGTCGACTCCTACTCTTGAAAATACTCGAGCTTGTGTCACGCGTGCTGATGGCAGATTTCCCATCAACTGAGATGAAAGGTGTGATGAATTTCGGAAACATTTCATACATTTCCTTATTTCTCTTTTCACAGCTTCTTTAGCATTAATTATCCAAAATTTTTGTCGAATTGCTGAAATTGTCAATTGAGTCCCGCTATGAAGATGTTTCTCATGAAAATACTTTATTATCAAGTCTATAACATGATGCCTTTTAGGGAGAATGATTTGATGTTTTTGATATTCAGACAAGTTTGCATTTTTTAGCCTACCTCCAACACGAAGAATATCATTTTCGTCAAGAAATGGATGTAAAGGAAGTAGTTTGTTTTTAGAATTTAGGGTCTTTCTGGATTTTAGAATTTTCAGTTCATCTCCGAATTCTTGGTTTTGAATTAATTTCACAATAGCATTTGTTGCCCTTTCAAGTTCTGGAACAGTCAAAAAACCATAGACTCGTTCAGATGGGCATGTACTATTTTTGATGAATCTGAGGCACCAAGCCGTAATTCGTTTTAATTTAGACCAGGATGAAAATTTAAATAAAAGCTCAAATTCTGGAATATTTTGGGATATGGAGCAAACAAGCGTTTTACGTTGTTCTTGCAAGACCTCTTCATCAGGTAGATTAGGTTGAGTTTCAGGGGGAAATACTGGTAACGATTCTTCCTTCAGCCAGCTAGGACCATGTAACCATACCTCGTTATTAATCAATTCAGATGCAGAGCAACCACGAGAGAGAACATCTGCAGGATTTTCCTTTCCTTTACAAAATTTCCATTGTACAGGAGCAACAAGTTCCTGAATTTCGCGTACGCGGTTTGCCACAAAGGGCTTCCAGTTGTTAGCACTTCCTTTAATCCAGTGCAAGGTAATTTGGGAGTCACTTAGACAAAATATATTTTCATTCACAATTTTAAATATTTCCTTTAAATAATTCGCTAATCTTGCAGCCGTAAGTGCTCCAAGAAGTTCGATGCGCGGCAATGTAATTTTCTTGAGAGGCGCTACTCTCGACCTTGCTATTACAAATGAAGTTTCACAAGAAGAAGAATCACGTAAATAAGCCACTGACCCATACCCCTTTAAACTAGCATCAGAAAATATGAAAAGTTGAGCGGTTTCAGGATTTAATTTTGGGATAGTTACAAAATATTTTCTAAGAATTTCAAAATTTACCAAGTCTTTTATTTCATTATGCCATTTTCTGAATTTTCCACTTAAAGAATCTGGTAATGTAGAATCCCAGTCAATTCCATGTTCCCAGAGTTCTTGCATTAAAAATTTAATTCTTATCACGAAAGGGGAAATGAGTCCAATAGGATCATAAATTTTTGCCACAGTTTGTAAAACAATACGTTTGGTAATAATTTTATGGTCAAATTCTACTAAAAGTGGTTGTATGTCTATTTTCAAGGTGTCACTTTCTGTTATCCATATAATTCCCAATACCTTCGAAAGATTTTGTTCAAGAGTGTCTTCCTCAAAGTTTATTCCATGTTCCTTCCATAAAAATTTTAAATCGGAAGAATTGGTTTTAAATTTTCTGAGTTTCATATTGGCCTCACTCAATATCTTCTCTGCACCGTTTGATAAAACAAAAGCTTCATTTACTGAATCAGCTCCATGAAACAGGTCATCAACGTATAAGGAAGTATCCAGCATATTAACTATTTTTCCAAACAAATCTTTATACCCCTCAATGTGATGTTTGATGGTTGCAGAAAGGAAAAAGGGTGAAGTTGTTACACCAAAAGTTACACGGGTCATGCGAAAAACCTTCAAAATGGGATTGTTACTAGTGATATTGTCAAACCACAGGAACCTCAAAAAATTTCTATCTTCTTGTTGTATCTGGATTTGCAAGAATGCCTTTTCTATATCGGCCAAGAAAGCAATTTTGTGGAGACGGAATTTTAAAATAATGTCCAATATGTTAGGATTTAGATTGGGCCCAGGAAATAAGCACTCGTTTAACGATTTTGCCCCCTTATCTTTGGATGACGCATCAAAAACAATTCTTACTTTAGTTGTCGATTTATCTTCCCTTATTACTGGTCTGTGAGGCATGTAATACGTGTTTATTTCATCTTTATTAAACTCACATTCTTCAATTATACCCAAGCCACATTGTTCATTTAATATTTTCTCATATTCCTTAAGTAACCATTCATTTTTGCACAATTTTGATTTCAATCCCCAAAGTCTATGTTTAGCTACATCAAAATTGGATTCCAATTCATTTTTATTTGCTTTCCACAAAAGTTTAGTTTCATATCTTCCATTTACAAAATTTAAATTATCATTAAATAAATCAAGAGCATCTAAATCCTTTTGTGAAAATAATTCATTTTTACTATCACAAATACCCAAAGACTCTAGTTTCCAAAACTTTTGCAAATCAAAATTTTCTATTTCATTAACAGATACAAGATGAGCATTAACTGTTTCGTTACCTTTAGAGTTTATTTTTCCCACTATTGTGTACCCAAAAAGTGTATTAGCTACATATAAATGGTCATTAATTTCTTCAACGACACCTCTCTGAACATTCCAGAAATAATCAGCTCCAAGTAAAATTTGTACTTCGGATTCCTCGGGCGTAGGGTCGGCTAACCTCCATCTTTTACTTTCAATGTATTTTATAACTAGAGGGTCAGAATTGGGAACCTTCAATGTTGTTGCACTTATCAAATCGGTAGCTAGCACCTCAACATCTATAAAACGATGATAATTCATTTTACTTCGCAATTTAATTTTAAAAACATCATATTCTTCTTCGCGACCTTGATCCATGCCAAAAGCGAATACAGTTAAATGTTCTTTTCTTAAAACAGGCAAATTTAATTCACGAGCTAATGCTTTTGTTATGAAGCTTTTTTCGCTTGCAGAATCAAGTAATAATCGAACTACCTTTGATTTAGAATTACCTTGAGCAGTTACACAACATGTTTGCAATAAAACAGCATGCTTAGAATTTCTAAAATTACAATGAGAATTAGATACAACTGTTTGATTTTGATTTTCATTAATTTCCGGTTTCAAACTTTTCTTAAAGCAAAATAATTTGTTATGTTCAGTGCTTTTACAATTTAGACATGGCTTTAATTTTATGCGGCATTGCGAAGATAAATGCAATTTCAAAAAGCATTTGTAACATCTACCCTCCTTACGTAACATTAATCTTTTCTTATCATCAGCTAAATTTTTACACTCGGAAGATAAATGATCATTACCTTTGCAAAATACACAAAAAACTTTAATAGTGGCATTTAAGGTATTAGCATGTTGATATTTATTTGATGTTTTCTTTTCACGAAATTCAGTTTTATTTTTATGTACAAAAGAAGAGGATGCATCATTTTTAGAACTTGTCATTGACAAAGCCTTTTCTCTACATTCTATTTCACATTTCAGAAAGGCAATTAGATCGGTTACATCTGACTCTTTGCTAGTATCACGTTTTCTATGATATTCAATCACTAATTCATGGGGCAATAGCTTTAGCAAAATAGGATTTAGCAATTGTCCATAAGAACTGGATGTTACCCCCAAATTTCTTAAACTTCTAATATTAACTTCGCACATGTCATGCAATCTTCTTAATGCATTTAAATTTGAACAATTTTTAACTGGTTCCATATTTAATAAATTAGTCATGTGTTTATTAATAATAACATCAACCTTACCAAAACGGTCCTTTAATAAATCAATACAAGTATCATAATTTTGTTCTGTCAAAGGAAACCCTTCTACCACATTATAGGCCCGATTACATAACAAGGATTTTAGATAAGCGAATTTTTCTATCTTAGATAGTGATTTATTCTGGTGTATCGATGTTTCAAAACAGTTAAAAAATTCGACCCATTCTTCGATTTCACCAGAAAATTTTGGAACATTTAATTTAGGCAATTTCATGGCAGAACTCGTTTCTGTTCCACTAGCAGAACCATTCAATGAATTTACACGACTAGTTGCTATCATAGAAACATTATCCTTTTTACATTTTCTTAATCTATTTTTAATTTTAAATTTAGCACTGATCAATTGGTCAGTGTACTTTTCACTATTAGCAATGTCCTTTTCATATTCTTTTAAGTCGGATATTTGAGCTTCAATATCACGATTCAAACTTTGGAAAGCCGTTTCTTTTAAGAGAAATATTTCTTGAAGCTCTAATAATTCATCGGTTTTCGTATTATCAATGTCATCATTTAATAATGTTTCTAATTTTGTAATTAATTTCGTGAAACTCGTTCGTTCAACAGAACGTTTTGCTTTCAGCTTTTCAAGATTTTCCATTTTAAATAAAGAATAATTCTTATTTTAAAACATTAACCATTCATAGAAAATGAAAAAAATATTTTCTTACCTGTTAATTCCAGGTAATGTAGATGGCATGTCGTAATCCAAATGGCACAATAATAATTCCACACTAATCACAGGTTGAAATATAAATCACACACTAATCACATGTTGAAAAATAAATCACAGTTGTTAATCACAAATCTCTTTCACAATAGCTCACTATTATTTCCAAAAAATGTTTCGCGGGTTACTCGGCACCAAAAATAAATGTTGGCGCCGAAATTCATCTGACAAATAAATTTTCAAAATCCAAGTGAGATGGGAGAGCAATTAGGTTAAATAGTTTATTAAATAAAACTGAAATAGTATGTATAAAACTGAAATAGTATGTAAATTCTATTCATCATTAGAAGTTAATAATTGTTCCATAATAGTAATTCTCCGTATTTAACAGAGCCAATACAAAAAAAAAATGTGTTCTCTGCTTGGTTGCAGAGTCAGGACTTCCACTATACACTCTGTATTAAACAGAGCCATGATTTAACAATTGGCATCTCTGATTACAGAGTCAGGACATGTTACATGTTCTCTGCTTGGTTACAGAGTCAAGACTGACCATTTTAAAAATGATACATATTATATAAAATAAACATCAAAATAAAAATTACAATATGCAGTTATAAATCTTCTAAACAGCTATAATATTCATTTAAATGACATCCAAGTAATTATAAAACTAATAAATCACCATCAATTCAAAATTATTATAAAGTAAATAAATCTATATTACATGACCTTGAAATCATAATGTTACTCATAAATATTGATTCAGGGTTATAAACAATTTAGATAAACAGATTAGATTTTTTCTGTCAAAAGAAATCAGTTTTATAATTATGTTTCCCAATGTGAAAGATAAACAGAGTTAAATTATAAACAAATAAATTTGAGGGCATTTACGCCGAAACATAAGGAGAATTTTACGATTTCAAAAAAAGTGGTGAAAATCAAAAAACCTAAATTAAAAAAAAGTAGCCCACTATATGTTTAACACAATATGTGTGCACAATATGTGTAAAGTGGTCGCAAAAAGTCTGCAGTGGTGTAAACAGCCCACACAACTACATATACTTTTGTCTTACTTAAATGTTGTATTCAAACTCTGAGTGCAATTACCCCATCATGTCGGGGTATTACCGCTCAATCGATGGTTATTTAAATAAAACGATAAAAAAAATCTTTATACTTTTATGCAAATTAGTTGATTGCAAACTGTTCCTTATGCTTTGGAGTTATACTTCATTAATAAAATATTGATTTTTTTTTGTCTAAATTTGACTAGCAATGCATGTTTTCCCTTAAGTGAGCGCCATTCCCCTACTTTCCCCTATATAAAAATTAATATACGTACTGTCTTCAACAAAAATTGAACTGTTACAGTACCGTATAAAATCATAAATAAATAACTTAACAATTTTCGTATAAACAGCTTTATTCTGCGACTTTTAAAACAGGTGACATAATTTGTGTTCGGGTTTTTATTTTCGTACTGTATGTATTTATGTATCAAGTTTAACCCGTAACTGGTGTTGGCGGCCTGACAGACCGCAGCTTCATTTAGTTTCTGTCGTTTATCTTGTAATTTTCAGTTTAACTCTAGATACTAGTGAAATTTTGCTTCATTTGAACTTCTAGTACTATCCATAGATATTTTTAAATATCTGGTAACTCATCTGGTAACTCATCAAAAAGCAACAGTCACAGTGACTTCTCAGTGGGGTCTTCATATGACAATTATTTGAGGCTAATAATGAGACGGTGAAAGATCCCACATTTCGTTTCACCGTAGTGACTGCAAGACTTGTGACCATGTGTGACGTGAAGGAGATGTCACATCGACTAGCTGCGCTGTAGGTATAGTACATATTATTTGAATTATATTATTTTCATTTAAGTATAAGCGCGTTCGAAAATTAGCATTTTATGATGGTTGCTTAAGTTTTGTAAATCAGTGTAAAATATGTAGAGCTACTGATAAGGTATGAAACAATAAAGGGTTAGAAAATAGTTAAAAAAAAATACTATATACATATATCACAATTTAAATAAACTTCTAGAAAACAACAACAATGTTTATTCTGAGCCCGTCAAAATATGTTTCAACCGATACAAATCAACTGTCAATGCGGAACGCAGTTTTGCCTCTTAGGAGAGTTTATGACTCTGTAATTGATATTATGAAGTAACAATCAACCCGATAGCAGGAAATTTGAAAAAGATATTTGTGGTGGTTAATGTCTCCTCCCTGATCAAGTGTCTCGGACTTCCCCTATGTCCTTAGAGAGAGTGAGAAAAGGAAAATACGAATATTTAAAAATTAAGACAAATATTCAGAGCTATTATAAACTGAGAAAATATTCAAAAATGAATATATCTTGCTTTTTTTTAAGTACTCGTTTTAACAGAGAATGTAGTGTATCATCTTCACGCATTCTTTTTAGAAAACAAACAACAACAGCAAAACTATGTTTTTAAACATTTGCTTATATCTTTCTTTCTCATATATCTTGCCAATTTCTTGCCGAAAGAAAGAAAGAAACAAAAAAATGCTTTATTAAGTTTTGCTTCTGGTTCTTTTTTAACGGTAAAAACATAGAGATACTTCAATTATTCCGTAATTTAAGCTGATTTTTCTGTAAAATATGTTTCGGAATTTTGTTCTTTCTTCAAGTAAATAAGGAAGCAAATGAAAGAGTTTTTCCAAAGCACAGACTTTTATGGGCCGAACTTTTGTTGATAACTAAAACCAAACAAACTGCGACAATAAATTTCTTATTCACTGAAAAATATGTAGAATCTCCGACGCTGGTTGTTGTGTAATCGAATATTCTTATGCAGCAATTAGATCATTTCGGAATTAATTAGTTTTGCACACTGTAATAGAGGAATCTCCTGAAGCTAATTAATTCTTGGCTCAATGTCAATTGACCGAGAAATCTTTTAATCGCTGTTGGCGAAAGAGAGAGAAAGGGAAACTTGTGAATGAGCTATTCGGCCTTGAATAAATGTTAGAACAAGTTTTCTAGAATCCCAGATCGTGGATAGCTGTGTAACAGCATAACTACCTGCTTTTTTTTTTATGGAATAGAATAGCAGTACTGCACGATTTTTATTATGGTTGTTTATAGTAGAGTAGCGTTGTTGCCAACTGATCAAGATAGTAAAGAGTTAAAAGAGGCTGATTAAAGATCTAAAAAGGTGCTAAATTTTATTGAAAAAAGTCCTAAAAAAAGAACTAAATTTTTCTCAAAAGCACTATAAAAATGAATACATGAATAGGTACTGGATGCATGTAACAACTGATATAGGTTATATTTTATTTTTCTGCACTTATTAAAAGCAGTTATTACTAGAGGTTTTATTTCATCCCCGTAATTTAACCAAAGTTAAGGAAACGCATATCATATTTTTGCTTAGAGATTTAGCTAATAATTAATTAAATGATAAAAGTAAGAATTTCGCTATCAGAGGCATTTGATAATACCAAAAATTAGGTATAGTAATTCAAAAAACACTGATAAAATGTGCATTTAGCAGTTTAGCATGAATGAAACACGGCTGAAATCCTGCAATTCAGAGTTTCCTACTCATATTTTATTCTTGATAAAAGCTAAAAATTAAAGAAGATAAATCCTTTACGTTTGGTATAAATTTTAATTACAAAAGTGTCTGAAAAGCTAAACTAAGCTAAGAAAATACGCATTAAAAAAAAAAAAAAAAAAAAAAAAAAACTTAAAATGGGAATATAAAAAAAGAAAAATATGCGCGACAGGGTTAAATGAAAATTTGTTAGGGCTAAATTTAGTCTACTTGGGGGTAAACTAGCAACACAGTTTACAACTGGATAGCTGGACAAAAAAAAAAAAAAAAAAAAAAAGCCACAAACCCAGAGGTTCATCATAGGATGGCCAAAAATCTTGGAAGGTCGAACGAAAAGTATATAATTTTATGAATTTCGCATTTTTAACATATAAAATGACCGAAAAAATGAATTTTATAGCAGAAAATATTAATTGGATATGAATTGGGTTATTTATAGTTAGATCTTTTCTCCACATGAGGCGTTTTAATTCAAAGTGTCACATCTATCCTATACCTATATCCTAATAAAACGATTTTATGAAACGAATAATTCGGTTATATGAAACGAATGTATGAAATAATAATTGTCCAATTTGAATGCAAAAATATTGAAATTTCCTCTTTGTTTTCTTATTAATTTTAATGAGAAAATAAAATGAAACCATTTAGGGGAAAGTAGGGTAATTCCGCTCAGCGGGTAATCCCGCTCACTCCAATATCTCTAAACAGAATAGAATTGAAAACGTGCGATTGGTACCGCCACTTAGCGAACTTCATCGTAAGTTCCCAGTAAGGATATAGTAACCGTCGGAAGGAAAGTATTTTTGTGTCCTCACGTTATTAGTTTGCAGTTGTTTTATTATAAAATTCTACAACATCTAACTTGAAGGTAAGTGTGCATTCTTATTTTCAAATGTTAATTCCCTCATTATGTCTACAAAATATATACATTTAGCTGTACGTTCATGCTATTATTAATTTTTTTAGTGCGTTGTTATGCCAACTGTAATGCATTAAAATCCAACATGGCTATGAAGGGCAATGGCGCTCACGTGGAATTCGAAGCAATTTTGCTAGTGGGCTACTTTTTAAAAATTCAAATTTCTTGATTGACACCACTTTTTTGAAATGATAAATTTACCCTTAGTAGTAGGATAAGGAGAGTCCTACGGCCACAGGAAGAGGAAGAAGTGCGCAATCCGCAATCGATTCGCAATCTGCGATCAGACCACCATTCTCATGTTTACATCTTTTTTTTTTTATATCTCACTTTTCTAAATCACGTAGATGCATTTTGTTAAAAAGGTTTATATATTTTAAAAAGTCCACATCACCACAATTACATTCAGAAAGGTTGCTTGTGCATATGTGTGAATATGTATAAACGTATAAGTGTATGTGAAATTACTCAAATAAGTAGGTGCAATCCACTAAAGAGGTTCAAACCTCACCTTATCAAACGAGTTAAATCTTGTAACTATGTCTGTTGCTATAGTATCAAAGCGATTTGCTATATGTCTAACCGTATATGTGCGTTGTGTTTATATCCAAAATCTCATGTGTGTGTGTGTGTGTGTGTGTGTATTTGTAAGTGTGGATAGTTGTCTCTATATGTGTATGTGTCTGTTTAACTATTTAAAAATGTAAAAAGTTAAAGGAAAATTTACTTTATTCTGAAATATACATTTTAGAAAATTTACATTACTTTAAAAAAGTTTTGTCAAATAATAATAAAAAAAAAAACAATTTAAGAAATAAAAAAAAATTATCAAATAAAAAAAAAGTTTTAAGAAATAAAAAAAATTATGAAATTAAAAAAAGTTATAACCAATTAAAAAAAAATATCAAATTAAAAAAAGTTATAACAAATTAAAAAAATTATGAAATTAAAAAAAGTTATAACCAATTAAAAAAATTATCAAATTTAAGAAAAAGTTATAACAAATTAAAAAAAAAAATATCAAATAAAAAAAAGTTATAACTAATTAAAAAAAATGTTAAAAAAAAAGATATTCTCTAAAAACAACAAAAAAAAGTAAAAAAAAAAAAAAAAAAAAAGCTTAAACACATTAAAAAAATGTTTTTCCAAATTTAAAAAGCAAAAAAAAAGTTCTACAAAATTTAAAAAAAAAAGTTACGAATTTAAAAGTTAAAAAAGTTTTAAAATAAAGGTGCTTGTTAGCAAAAGCATTTATAGTTAACAAAACATAGATATGTATGTATATATGATTTTATTATGTGTATATATGTATGTGTGTGTGTGTTTATATTCTATGCACACCTACATGTAAAAAAAATAGGTATACAGGCTGTTTACTTAACCAGAAAGGTTTATGTAGAAGTTTCAAATAAGCACTCGTATAGAAAATTAACAATTTTTATTAAAAGAAAACAATTTACAGAAAAGTATATTTACAGAAAAGACGTATTTACATAAAAACATTTTCTTGATAATTCTACATTATATTAATAATTTTCTTCAACCTTGGGTAATTTTATAATGTCCATAGGCAAAACCTGATATTTCATCACCTAACAAGTAGCGCACATTACATATGCGCTATATTATATAATATATTATATAGCGCATATATATATATTATATAGCGCACATGATAATTCTACA
The DNA here is from genome assembly GCA_963932465.1 of Maratus speciosus. NCBI lineage: Eukaryota > Metazoa > Arthropoda > Arachnida > Araneae > Salticidae > Maratus > Maratus speciosus. Next base: position 42,806,639 of record OZ010792.1, read on the forward strand.
TTATATTAACAATTTTCTTCATCAGTACAACCTTGGATAATTTTATAATGTCCATAGGCAAAACCTGATATTTCATCACCTAACAAGTAGCGCTTATCATCAAAAGAACTTAAGCTAATTTTATTCTGTGTTAATGTATATAAACGGTGGTCATCTTGGGGGATCCTTCTCTGCTTCTCCATGCTAGTTTTCACTTGTTGCAGGCACTCCAAGTAACCTCGATGCTTGATTTTTTTGTCGAACAGCATGTGTAAGACACACCATTTGCCCGCTTCTTTTCTTCATTCAAAGATTTCAGAGTACATTTTGGATTTTAGACCGACGAACTCACGGGCTAATTCCCCGTTTAATTCATCCTTGAACTTGCCAATCGTCTTCTTGTTGGTTTGCGAATAAAGCAGATGATCCTTTGGATACTCAGAGAAGTCAAACAAATCACGATGTTGCTGCAAATCTGTATAAACATCCTTAGTTTGTATATGATAGCACAATGAGTCCGGTTCGGTGAATAAGAGCTTTGCATTATCTTTAAATATTTCTTTTACAAAACTGTAATGGAATTTGTACATATGAAGCTTCGACAATTCTAAGATTGTAAATCCAACATAGATCGGTCTATTCATGAAGATGTTCGGTCTTTGTCGCTCAACAGCTACCAATTCATTATCGAATTGTTTAAATGAATGAAAGGTGGATGAAGCCACTGATTTCTTTATTCTTTTTTCATTATTTCAAAGCACAATATTCCGCCTCTTTCTTAAGTTTTCCATAGTTTTTCTAAAAACAGAGTTGTTCATTAAGTTAGAAAAGTCTTTTTCAAAAGAGGATTCAGCTTCTTTTCTTTTTAACCATTTGGAAAAATGGTTATTGTCCTCGTCAGAGTAGGAAATCAAAAGCATATGTAAAGGCTTTTATTGGTTTATTTTATACGTTTTCTGATTGGTCTATACAGTAATCTGTACTTTCCCTTTACTTTCAACAGAGATGGATACTTCTGTTGCCACTATGACAAAAAAGTAATAAAAACTACAAAAAAAATTAATAACTCAGAAACAAATTGAGATACAGCTTTCAAACAAATTGCATTTAAAAGTACATTTTTTTCTCTATACGACGGTGTAAAAAGTAATATTGTGGGATCTTTAGAAGTTTAAGAATGAAATTTCATTTAAAATGGGTCGTCAGATTTCTTCGAAATCTGCCGATGGAAAAGCCTTTTCCCGAACAGCCAATGAAATGTTTGGATAATACGTAAGTTTCAGGTGGATACGTAAGTTTCAGGAAATCTGACGAGTCGCAGGCGATTTTTGTCGCTTGCAATGGAGGATATTCCATCTACGTTTTGATCACGTGGTCAAGGTAAAAACTTCTAGCGTAAGGATGGGAAGACTCCGTAGACGTAATGAAAAACCCTCGCCAGCCAATGAAACAGTTCATGCGGAAAGCAGTAGTAGCTTCCCTTCTTATTAGTTAGAAGATCTTTGGGTAAATTACCGGTATCACGTGACTTTTTTCAGCCTCGAACCCAGATTTGGAATAAAGTCCATTTTTACGTGTAATAATACTATTAATGTTTAATTCATGGCGTACTTAATGTATGATCAACTCCGTGTGATTTTTTATGTCTTAAATTTTAGTCTTTGAAAAAATCATTTTCCAAATGGTCGTTGTAATGTGTTAAATTGGTTTTTTTTTAAATTTCAGTATTAAATTAATATAGTTCTGCAGCCAGGGTGCCTGTTTGAATTTAAGAACTTCATGAACGCCTGCAAATCCTAAGCCGAGTCCCAAATAATATTTCAGATTACGGTAATGCACTATATAATTCCGTTTATCATTCAAGTTTGGTATCAGTTTAGGGGTTCCTACAAATTTTCTATTATTTAATAAGCTTTGTGCATAGGAAGATAATATCTCTTCATTCACAGTCACACGTTCCGGAGCCAGCGGATATTCATTAAGATATTTGTGAAGCTTCTTAGGATATTTAAGGTCTACCTCGAAAATATATCCAAATTCAGAATCATCAGGTAGAGAAAGAACGCACTTTTCTGTAATATGACTTGTCGCACACCATTCAAATCCACCAAAGGATAAAAATTGGGACATAGCCCACCATACAAGTTATAAGCATCCCAGTACATGATGTAGCTGGGTGCTTCATTTTCCCTATAATCGGGTATATTGGGGATTTTCGCTCTGCCATGTCTATGACTAATCATACTGATACCACCACGTATTCCATTTTCAATCATTAACAACGTATCAATGTCCGTTAACAGTTCTAAAGATGTATCAGTCATTTTCAAAGACGCTTGCCACGCGAGAGAAGGTGCCGTATATAAATGACAAGGATCGATGTCATAAAATTTCCCGCATAATGTGCGGAAATTTTCAAAAACATCTGCAAGTAAAAGAAAATCTGTTTTTATATACAGATCATGGTATTCTCCCAAAGATTGAATATTAAAGGTTTTCCACACGTCCAAGGCATGTTGATAGTCTTCATCATGAATATTTTCATTGGTCACACTATTAAAAAAGGCGCCAGGATCAGGTAGTTCTTTTTCATCAAATTTTTTAAAGGAGGTGAAGTAGTCGTAAGGGTATACCCCTTTTCTTGTAAGCATATCTAAATTACTATTTATGGAGAAATTTTCTTCAAGTATGGTGAATTGGTCAGGTCGAAGGTTTCAAGGGAAAAAAGGGTTTCAAGGGTCGAAGGACAAGCTTTTCTAATGACGTAGGCAAAAACTGGAAGGAATCTATAGAGACCATTTGTATAGGCTTTCTCAAAGGTTTTATAATTTTCCATAGACAAGGCAACCACATCAATTTGATGATCTTTAAATTTTCCTAAGTGCCTCAATAAATGATGGCCATCTTATTTTTTTAGACTATGGAAAACCACAGGAATTATTTTACATTGAGTGGAATTTGGATTTGGATCTGAAATTGGATATATTTTCGAGGTGGACCTTAAATATCCTAAGAAGCTTCACAAATTTCATAATGAATATATGCTGGCTCCCACTGGCGTAGAGGTGACGTCAGCTGAAACTAGTTTATTTTACAGTAAAATAATTTTACAGTTATACATTTAGATTGAATATTGGTAAATAAAAATGTTTACGGCAGTAGAAAATTGTGGCATATTTTTTTTTTTTTTTTTTTTTAGTCCCTTTTAAATTTGTCTTACAACGTGAGACTTAGGAGCTGGATTTGTAAAGACATAAAAATTCAACGCTGTAGATCTATTACAAATGCTGCTTCGAAAGATGTATTGTAAGTATATATTTAAAAAATAAATGAGTATTGGTTTCAATGTGTGTTGTTGTATTATCAAAAATAAAATATAATCACAATAAAAAAAGTGAGTGAAACGCAAGATTGCCGTAAGAGCGCGAAGCCCTTGTTGCTGTGGGAGTTGGCGCACGAACGGCGCAGGGGACAGAACCCCTAATCAATATATAAAACAAAAATATCAGTTTATTAGTGATATTAGTCAATATTAGCGACAGTTCTACAAAACTGCTTTTAGGTAAGGTATTTTATCGCATTGGAATTTCTTAAACGCATCCAGAAACCGCTTGTTTTCGAGCATTTGAGTAAATGTGACTTACTATGACTTTAAATGCTTCATATACACGAAAACTTACATTTTTTTCCCCAACATCAACTGAACAGTTCAATCTGTTTATGTAGAAAATTCCCTGAAATAAAGATGAATCATGAAAATTTTGCTTCTCTACTTATACATATAAAGTAATTTGACTTTCACTAGGAAATAATTTTCAAGATGTCACAAAAAAAGTATTAACAATGATAGACAGGCCATTTATAAAATGCAATGCTATTTACCATTAGTTTCATATGCAGGCAAGAATAGTCTGAAGTAGGGAAGGGAATGCAGAGTCGAAACTCTATTTGGCACTTGATGCGAAAAATTGTATTTGTTTTTCTATCGATCTCTATGTTTTTCTATCGATCTCTATATATTGATAGTGATGGCTCACAATACCGATTAGGCCTTGCCTTCACCGCCCTAGCTGCAGCTTTGGGGTTGGGGTCTATAATTCTGATTTGTTGCGGACCGTAGCGAGCGTAGTTACGCAACTGATAGTTCCAGAATGGTATTATTTTCAAAATAAAAAATATATGCATATTATACAGAACTTTTTATGCATTAGCGTGTGGAGCTACTTTCGTGGTTGAAGGCTACCTTTGAAAATATATTTGCAGAGAATGATAAAGCAGGTTGATAAAGAACTTTTTTCTTTATAGTTGAACAGTCACCTTTTTCTGACTATTGTAATACAATTCGAATACAAAAGAATTGACACGACATATTCAGTGAAAATGATAACAAAGCAACAAAATTAGAACAAAAATAAATTTTCCTTTTGAATTTGATAAAAAATGTAACTGAAATTCAATCCTGTGTCAAATGTCTTTAACCAAACTAGATTTTTAAGCCTTGAAATCTGAAAAATAGCTTGATATTTCACCGTAACTTGATGTAGAAGCGTTTATTTTCCTTAACAAATAAAAAGGCGGAAAAGTGACTTTGAAATTGTGTGCGTTGATATAATTTTTAAGCTATTATTTTTCCAATATAAAAAATTAAAAGATTAAACATAAAAAATTCAAGTTACGAAACTTTTATTTTTGTTCAAATTATTAAAACTGGAATATTTCTGCATTAGCATGTTTTAATGCATGTTTGAAAATTCCGATATCAGTAAGATGGTTACATTTGCATTAGACCAGTGTTTTTTCAACTTTTTTTATCGCACACCACTGCTCCACAACCCGTAGTTTAACTTTCGCGCTACAGCTGAATCCATATACTAGAGTCTGTGCAGACCGGATTGTACCAAATCAACCTGATCCAAACTCAAAAATTCCACTTGAAGCCAACCCAAAATTCGACCCGACTCAACCTAGACAAAAAAAAAAAAAAAAAAAAAAAAAAAAAAAAAAAACCAAACACGCATTGTTCAAAGCTGAATTCGACGTTAAAAAAATTTTACCTATATTTTAATACAATTATGAAAAAGTAGCCTACAATTCTATACTCTAATATAAATTTTATCTTTTCTTTGTGTAAAAATGAACATTTATAATTTTTTTAAGGGGGATCCGGGACACAAAAATCTTAAAATTTTCAAAAAAAAAATTATTGGATTAAAATTTTCTCAGTCGTTTTCTGCTTAAAATGACGTTTAAATCATGTTTCTATCTTAATTAGAACAGGAAATATTAATTTTTTCGTTTTGGTTTGTTTTCAAAATCTACCTTTCAAGCTATGGTTGTCAAGGAAACGACTTCTTGTGAAATTGTATGTTGCGTTTTTCTTCACTATGGATTTTTTCACCATTTCTCATCTTTAAGGTGTTATAAGTCTAGAACCGTTAAAGATAAATGTTTGAAACTTGGAACATATATTTTTCAATTACTTTACTTTAACTCTGAGCCAGCAAATTTGAAAAAAGTATTTACTTTTGAAAATATGAATTTTTTTAAAAAAGTTACATCAATTTTTATTAAGTTTTTACTTTAAATATTTTTAATCTTTTTTAAATTAATATTTTTTAAATGCTGGCTCTAAATTAAAAAATATATATGTGGTGACAGAGTTTGAACTCTGCACTGCAAAGACCAGCACATTCTTTGAATGAGGCTCGGGACGATCCACCCCAATCTCTGAGTCAATGAAAAGACTGCTGAACTTACAAAAACTATTGCGAGAAAGACAGAGATGACTGTTGGTTGCTCGTGAGAGCAGACGTGTTGAAATGTCGCTGTTCGACCGAATACCGGGTCACGGACCTGAGTAAGGCGGAATGCCGCCGGCCAGTTATAATTATCATGTTTAATCTAAATGTAAATACTACATCTGTAAATACCTCATCCATATAGTCAAGAACATTAAAGTTTAAGATTTCCTCAAGAATCTGCCTGGACTAATTACTTCTAGACACCGACCACAGCTAAGGTACATTTATTCGTCAAAATCAATGTGCATTAAATTTCTACAGATTGGCGGCTGTCGACCGGGATATTTACATGCAAAGTGTGGATTTAACTTGTGCGAAAAAATTTCTGATGTCCTAAAGAAATTCTGATGTTCTGAAAAAGAAAAGAAAAAAAGTTGCTTTCGTCGAATGTCCCGTTATAGCTGGAAAGAAGAAAATTTTTCTCATGCGGGAAGGATCGAAGTGGAGTGTTCTGTGATGAATCATTTGTGAAAATGCATCTGATAAAGTTTTAATAGGTCGTTTCTAGTATTCGAGAAGAAAATATACGCTGACCTAAATAGTGAGCGGTGAAAGTTTTTCCCGTCTTATATGACGAAAGATTTTTTTTTTTCTTTTCTTGTGTTGAAATGGGAAAGTGCGATTTTTATTGTTTCCCAGTACAGTGAGTTTTTGTTGTGTACGCCAGAAGAAAAAGCATATTTAGTTATTTATGCAGAGTGATTTTTTTTTTGTTCTGCATTTTTTTTAAATAAAAGAAATCTAGCGGGTCGTCGTACCTTGCTTAGACGTGTCTGCGAAGAGGAAATATAGGAAGGTGGGTTTTTTTTTTTTGCTTCCTAAGAAATACATGTTTTTTTTTTTTTTTTTGCTTCTTTGAAAGGAAAAAATATTAACGATATAATTTTTTTTATCTTGTTATTTTTTTTATGTGAAAAGAAAGGAATATATATTCTGTGAGAATATTTAAAGGGAAGCAAGTTTTTATAAAACAGGTGTTAAATAATTATTTTTTTGTATTGTTATATTGTGAAGAAAATATATATATATATATATTTTTTGTGGAAAAATCTGGTTCAAAGTAAGTCTATTTTAGAAAACTGTTAATATTATTATATATATAGATATATTTGATTTATCGGGTGCTTATATATTATTGATTTATATTGAAATGTTTTATTTTATGTGTTAATTGGTTAGATATAATTATGGCACACTTAATAAGGTCTAAAAAGATCGATCTGGTTACTGCGGTAATCGAGTTAGGTTTAAGTCCTCCAGATGGTGCAAATAAAAGTCAACTGACTGATTTAATTTTAAAATCCGAAGGGTATAATGAGGATTTAGTAAAAAATTTGCTAGCGGGGATTATAAGCGAAAGGGAAGAGAAAGAAAAATTGTTGCAACAAAAAGAAATCGAAAATCGCGATTTTGAGTTAAGAAAATTACAATTGGAAAAGACACAAAATACCCAATTGCATAATCCAATATCTACAATCGCTGGAAAGGGTTCCGATGTTCTAAAATTGCTAAATAGATATAATAATGAGGAAGAAATTAGCATTTACTTAACCCTTTTCCAACGCCAAGCGAAGCGTTTTGGGATAGGAAAAGATGAATGGGTTACATATCTGTTGGCACTGTTACCGCTTGATATCGTTAGTCTCATAAATCGTGAAAGTGAAGAACTATGCAGTGATTACGACTGTGTAAAGAAAATACTTTTAAGACGTTTCCAACTTACACCAGAGCAATTCAGGCAAAAATTCTTTTTACATAGGAAACAAAATTCAGCGTCATGGAAAGATTTTTCATTTGAAATCGCAAATTTTCTGAATGAATGGTTGTCGGGATTACACCTATCAACGTTCGAAGAGTTAAAAAATATTTTAATCACTGACCAGATTAGGCGAAAATTGTCCATAGAAATGAAGCAACACTTTTGTGATGAACTACCAAAAATTACGAGTGTAGAAGAATTGACTAATAAACTGGATGATTTTGAAATCACCAGAATTAACTTACGGAAAACTGAAATTAAGCCCCCAAACACGGAATTTAGAAAAAGTCAAGGTAGTGAAAATAATAGAGCGTTCCATCGAAATGACATTAGTCGCGTACCATATGAAAAAAACTACACACCTACCCCCCAAAAGAATTTAAATACAAAAATTCGTTGTTTCAATTGCAATGACCTTTCCCACCGTTTTAGAGATTGCCCCCGAAAAAAAGAAAGTCCGGTCTGCTGGAAGTGTAAAGTTCCTGGCCACAGGTCTGACCAGTGTACAAATAATTCTCCTAAAAGTGCAAATGCTGCCGTAAGCAATAACTCAAATCCGGTTGATAAAATAATAAAAAGCGTGGGGATTTTAGGGAAAAATATGGATGCTTTAATTGATACAGGAAGTGACGTCAATATGTGTAGCAACGATACTTATACAGCCCTGGGATGCCCTAAATTGCATGAAAATGGCTTGGTTCTATCAGGTATTGGTGGTAGTCAAATTACACCCGTAGGATTTACGACCGTAAAAATTGAAATAGATGGTTACACAGTGAATGCAGATTTATACGTCGTAAAAAATTTGAGCCATTCTATAATTTTAGGAAATAACTTTTTGAAACAGGTAAATTTCAATATGTCAGAAAAAGGATTGCAAATTACAGGGAAACGAAAATTGAAGGAAGTTAGGGTGAATTACGTCACTGCTTTCCCGCAAGAAACAGTCATGATAAAAACCAGACGCGTCATCTATGTCACACCCAGATTTCATGCGATGTTGCGGTCAGAAAAGCAAAACAATCCCACGATAAGGAAAACGATTGCGACAGTTGAATTGGTGAGAAAGGAGCAAACTAATCAAAATGAAAGAGCTTGCAACTTTAGTGAAAAAATGAACATGCAATTAAGCTCTGATAAAATTTGTTTGTTGGAAAGTGAACAGTGTTCTGTCCCACAGTTAGACTCAGTGAAAATCACAGATATTTATTTAGCTGAGACAGCTAATTCTATTAATTTTCAGGAAGTTGAGCTAAACCATATTACAAACAACACTATTAAGAAAGAGTTAACGGAATTTATCACTAATTATAAGCCAAACAAGGTTAAGGACACAGAGTTAAAAGTAAATATAACATTAACTGATGATATTCCGATTGCGCAATGACCGCGTAGATTAGCATATCCAAAACAGGAATTTGTGGATAAACAAATACAAGAATGGTTGGAAATGGGAATTATAACGGAGAGTAACTCTAATTATGCATCGCCTATTGTATTAGCGAAAAAGAAAGATAATTCCTGGAGATTGTGTATAGACTATAGACCCTTAAATAAAAAAATAATTAGAGATAATTTTCCCTTGCCAAGAATAGAAGACGTTTTAGATAACATTGAGGAAGCGAAGGTTTTTACTACATTGGATTTAAAAAATGGTTTTTTTCATATAGACGTAGCAGAGGAGAGTAGGAAATATAAAGCATTTGTCACGCATAACTCCCAGTACGAATATTTAATGCTTCCATTCGGATTATCGATTTGCCCCCAGAATTTTCAGAGATATATTCAAGCTGTTTTTAAACAGTTAATTAAAGAAAAAGTAATATTAATTTACTTAGACGATGTCATATTACTTGCGAAGACTGAAGAAGAAGCGCTTTTAAAACTGAAACGCGTCCTAGAAGTTGCATCGGATTACGGACTTGAATTTAATTTTGCAAAATACCAATTCCTTAAACGGAAAATTGAATTTTTAGGCTATATTATTGAAAACGGAACTACAAGGCCCTCGGAAGCCAAAACTTTGGCAGTAAAGAATTTTCCTGAACCCCGCACCCTTAAACAATTACACAGTTTTCTAGGTCTAACTTCTTATTTCAGAAAATACATACCACATTATGCAACTATAGCGAGACCTTTAAGTGATTTATTAAAAGCGGGAAATACATTTAAATTTGGAATCCTCGAAAAACAAGCTTTTGAGACTCTTAAAGAAAAACTAGTTAACCCCCCAGTATTGCATACATTCCGACGAGGCGCTAGACTAGAATTTCACACCGATGCAAGCGCCATAGGTTTTGGTAGTGTCCTACTACAAGAAGATGAAAACAAAAACTTACATCCTATTCATTATATGAGCCGTAAAACCACACCTACTCAAACAAAATACTCGAGTTATAAATTGGAAACACTCGCGGTAATAGAATCGGTTAAAAAATTCCGAAACTATTTATTAGGCACGAAATTTAAAATTGTGACAGATTGTTCCGCGTTTCAAAAGACAATGGACAAAAAAGACATTACGCCAAAAGTAGCCAGATGGGTCCTATTCTTACAGGAATTTGATTATGAAATTGCCCACCGATCAGGATCCCAAATGAAACATGTTAACGCATTGAGTAGAAATACAGTTCTAATAGTTACCCGATCGCAAGATGAATTAACATTAAAAATAAAGAATGCACAACAAGCAGAGGAACACATATAAGCGATAAAAAAATTAATTGAAAAAAATGAAAGTTCAGAATATTTTATAAGAAACGACATCGTATACAAATATGAAAATGATAGAGAACTTCTGATGATTCCTACCAATATGCAAATGGAAATAATAAGCGATGTTCATAACAAAGGTCATTACGCAGTGGCTAAAACTGAGATTATTTTAAAAGAAAATTATTTTATACCCCAATTAAGAAAGCAAATTGAAAGTGTCATTGCCAACTGCATAGAGTGTATACTTTGCAATAAAAAGCAAGGAAAAGGAGAAGGTCTATTAAACCCGATCCCCAAACAAAATATGCCCCTCGAGACCTATCACATAGATCACATTGGTCCCATGCCTTCTACAAATAAAAATTACAATCATATTTTTACTGTTGTGGACGCATTTACTACATTTGTTTGGCTATACCCCGTTAAAACTACAGCCGCTAAAGAAGTCATCGATAAGTTGACCCGACAACATGATATTTTCGGAAATCCATCGCGAATCATTACCGATAAAGGACCAGCATTTACCTCTGCTGATTTTGAGAAATATTGTAAGGAAGAGAACATAGAGCATATTCCCATAACAACAGGGATACGTAGAGGAAACGGTCAAATAGAGCGAATGCACATAATTCTTATCCCAATTTTAGCAAAACTTAGCGTAGAGGACCCCACTAAATGGTACAAATTTGTCGCGCCCGTACAACGCATCATGAATAGTACCGTATCGAGGAGTACAAAATTTACACATTTTGAACTACTGACAGGAACGAAACTGCGACAGAAAACTGATCTACAAATCAAAACACTGTTAGATGATGACGAATTAAATTCGTTCATATCGGAAAGAAATTCGAATAGAGAAATAGCTAAGCAAAACATACTAAATATACAACAGGAAAACGTGAAAACGTATAACAAAAGGCGAAAAAACGCCCACACCTATAAACTCGGTGATTTGGTGGCCATTCAAAAAGCACAGTTTGGGACAGGTACCAAACTAAAGCCCAAGTTTCTTGGTTCATATGAGATTACTGCAGTAAAAAGAAACGATCGCTACAATGTGAGCAAAGTTGGACACCATGAGGGTCCAAATACGACCTCAACGGCTGCAGATCATATGAAGCCTTGGACTTCTACTGTCTAAGACGAAATATTTATGCTTTAAGTGATCTTTGTATTTTTCATTTTTTTTTAAACTGTGTATTATTGATATCTTTTTTTTTTATTACTATTATGAACAGACTGTGAAAAGAACTGCTTCCAAGTGACAAGCAGAAAAACTTTATTATTTTTCTAACTCTAAAAATATTGGTCAAGGACTGAAAACTTTTAAAAAGCAGTATTTAGTGGTTGATTTTACTATTATTTTGTTTTAATTATTGTTTGTGATTTTTTTGTGTGTATATTATACGTTCTGGAAAAAGTAGTCCAGTACCAGTCAGGTATATAGAGTAGATGGGTGACTGGGAGAACCCAGCCCTGTCAGGTAGGCCGAATTGTGGTGAAAGAGTTTGAACTCTGCACTGCACAGACCAGCACATTCTTTAAATGAGGCTCGGGACGATCCACCCCAACCTCTGAGTCAATGAAAAAACTGCTGAACTTACAAAAACTATTGTGAGAAAGAAGAGATGACTGTTGGTTGCTCGTGAGAGCAGACGTGTTGAAACGTTGTTGAAACGTTGTCGCTGTTCGACCGAATACCGGGTCACGGACCTGAGTAAGGCGGAATGCCGCCGGCCAGTTATAATTATCATGTTTAATCTAAATGTAAATACCCCATCTGTAAATACCTCATCCATATAGTCAAGAACATTAAAGTTTAAGATTTCCTCAAGAATCTGCCTGGACTAATTACTTCTAGACACCGACCACAGCAAGATACAGTCGTGGAAAAAAAAAAGTAAACACCCCCTACTAACTCCTCAACAAATCATCATAGAAGAAAGTTACTGGTACCGAACGACTGGAAATAAAGTCTACTTTTAAATGATATATATATATATAAAATTTTCTTAGGGGGTCATCTACATATTAAAACGAATCCAAACTTCATTTTTTTCAATAGCAATACCCAATTTTAACGAGATATTTCAAATCTTCGGTTCAAACTATGCCTAGACACCAAATTTCAAGTCATTTGAATGATAAGTTTTTGAATTATAAACATTCAAAATTTAGTGCTTCTAATGTTAAATTATATTTTCATATTTTTATTTATATCTCCCGAAATTATGCTCCTAATGGGCTAATTTTTTTTTATAGTAATAATACTAATATACCCAAACATAAATAAGCTGAATTTGCAATTTTTATAATTTTATGATATGAATTATGAAATTAATATTCGAAAAAATTATGAATTGCAACCTACAATTTTTTTGATGGATTTAGATTTATTAAGTCCTGCTTTATAGAAATTCAAAAATTTCACATTTTTCTTCCAAGTAGTTTTCAAATTATGCTTAAAAAACGATAAAATGATGGTTTAAGGGGCCGTCTATGATGGAAGTGAGTAGACATTTTGAAATTTATTCTGCCGTACCTGTAATCTAACATGCTTCAATGACTTCTTGAGTGGCGCTTAAGGTGCCTTGATCAAGGAAGCGGCTCTCTCGGTTAACAACCCTGTACGAAACTTCAATTTGGATACAGCCCTTAAAATATGCTCGTTTAAAAATAATTAATTTCTCGGAAACTTATGGTACGAATTGCATAAAAATTCGTTTTTAGGCTAATTGAAGGGTGTGGAGTTCATTTATGCTGTCAGAATTGGGCACTGCTCTTGAAAAAAACAAAGTTATGGTTCGTTTTAATATGTAGATGGCCCCCAAAGCAAATTTTATATACATCATTTAAAAGTAGACTTTATTTCCAATCGTTCGGTACCAGTAACTTTCTTCTACGATAATTTGTTGAGGAGTTAGTAGGGGGTGTTTACTTTTTTTTTCCACGACTGTACATTTATTCGTCAAAATCAATGTGCATTAAATTTCTGCATATATTTCTGTTTATTTAAATGAAAAACAATTTAAATTCTACAAATAATATTTCGAGTTATAACGATTTTAAGTTATACCACTTTTTTCATAAATTTTAAATTTAAAAATTTTTTTAAAAAGTTATGAGAAGTTTTATCATTTGATTTTGTTTACAAATGGTATGGTTAACCATCACAAAAAAATTCAAAATTTTAACTCAATCAATAAAAATTTTTTTTGAAAATGTGTCCGGACCCCCTTAATATTTGAATACACTGCTCAAAACAATTAAAGGATATTTGAAGTTTTATATAAAATAAAGATATAAACGAAATTTTTTTTTGCCGAAAATAGAAGAAGAGAATCACAAATGCAAATTTTTCTGGTTTTCAAACTGTGGAGTATGCAAATTTTGAGTTCGACGTCAAAAACGTCGCTTCAGCGGCAGCGAATGAAATTTGACTTTCAACTGGATAAAAGAGAATGAAGACAAGGATGATCGGCATTCAGTGATTGCTTTGTTTCGATGAGTACGATGTCTCAGCGAAGTCATTTGACAGATTCAGAAGCTTTGAGAATTGTCGGTAGGTTAGAAGGGGCCAAACTCAAACCGAAGTAGCGCAAGCCAGAGTGGATGTGCAGGCCGAAGACCAGGGTAAGGTCGTAGACGGGCAACAACGCCCAATGAAGATCGGTATTTAGCGTTAACAGCTCGGAGATACCGAACCATGAACGCTACTCTTCTCCAACAACACCTTCGCTCGGCTACAGGCACCACGATTTCAACTCAGACTGTCCGAAACCGGTTCCATGCTGTAGGTCTGTATGCTCGCCGACCGATGGTATGTGTTAGATTAACATCAAGGCATCGTCGCGTCCGCAGGGAGTGGGCAACCGAGCATGTCAACTGGAGGAGAAATGAATGGAGCAATATTCTGTTTTCTGACGAGTCCCGTTTTTCTGTGCATCCGGATAATAGGCGTATTTTCATCTGGAGGGACCGTGGCAGTAGGAATAATCCTGCGTTCGTGCACGAAAGTGTCAGATTTGGCGGTGGAGGAGTGTTGGTGTATGGTGGCATCTCCATTGACGGGCGCACTGACCTCTACATCATTCGAGATGGAGCTCTGACTGGTCGCCGATATAGGGATGAGATCCTCAGACCTATTGTAGTCCCTTACGCTGCAGCAATCGGAGATAACTTCTTTTTAATGGACGATAACTGCAGGCCACATCGTGCAAACCTGTTGGAGGATTTCCTTTTCGAGGAAGGAATCGTTCGAATGGAATGGCCAGCGTGTTCTCCAGACATGAATCCAATCGAGCACGTTTGGGACGCTCTAGGAAGACGAGTTTCTGGCCGCCAACAACCCCCACAAACTCTCCAAGAACTGGAAAGAGCTCTTCTGGAAGAGTGGGGCAGAATACCCCAACTCGTCATTAATAGCCTCATTGAGTCCATGCCTCAAAGGTGTTCAACGTTGCTGGCCGCCCGTGGAAACCATACCCCTACTGAAAATGATTTTCTTTGAAGAAAACACATTTTCTTATTCTTTTTTTCTCATATGCACAAATTGTGTTTTTTTCCTTTAGTACACAAATGCGCAATAAAATGCATTTTTTTCTGCCAAACATGTGTAATTTATTCTCATATAACCTACTATGTCTGTCGACCATGTATCAATCAGCTAAACAGTTTACCAGATACAAAATCCACGTAAAACTGCAATATCCTTTAATTGTTTTGAGCAGTGTATATAGTTTTTTTATATGAAAAATATTCAGGAGTTACTTTTGAGAAATCGGATGCACCCGAACCCGACCAGAAAGATTCAATACTGTACCAGAAACCGAGTTGAACCTGAAACATTCAAAGTCAATCCTACCCGCGACGAAAAAAAATAGTGTCCAGCCGACCCGATCCGCTTGTCGGGTAAAATCGGATTACCCGACCCGATGCAGGACTCTAGCCCATATTAAGGAGTCATTCATTACCGCACATTTCAAGAGGGGGGAAGGAGTTCACAAAGTGTGACACAGTGTGACAGCGGAAGGATGGAGGGTTAACCCTTAACTGCCGGGTGTTGCTTTTCGACAATATACCCAATTTAGGCTCTAAAATACTATTAGAATAATATTGAAGTTATAATGCCTAATGTTGCCAATAAAATACATTCTGAAAATATTATTAAATCGATTTTTAACATGTATATGGCAACACTTGTGCTGTTTAAGAGCAAAGATAGATTTATTTTTTCAATTGTTGCTACTTGTTCCTTTTGTTTTGTTTGGAAGCTGGCGAAATACCCTATTTTGTTCTGCAGTGAGCAAATAAAATCTATTTCTTATTATAGTTCCTAAAATTCTTGTGTGTTTAATATTATAGAATTTTATTAAGGAAAATTATTTTTTCAATTAAAGACCAGTACTGCCGATTAGTAACAAACTGTTTTTCAGCCGTAAAACATACTTAAAACAAAATAAGATTTTTAAAAGTATTTTTCCCATGATTTATTTAAAAAATGATAGCCGAAAAACATTATTGCAATGATTTTTGAAAAATCAGGCATTTAAGGGTTAAGACCGAGGATAACGAAAAAGACAGTCTGCTCTTTTTTCATGCCATTTTGTGTCACGTGATTCGCAAATGAAGGAAATCAGGCCCACGAAAGAAGCATCACGTGACTCTAACGGTCTAACGCGAAAGGTAGTGCGGTAGCCAGTGTTTTTCATTAGCCTCGGTTAACATACTGTGACGTCACATATGAAATATGAAAACATTTAGACAGATCATATTTGCAAGCAGAATAATAAAGTTTATTAAAAAAACATGTATTTTCATTCAGATAGAAATAGCTGTATTATTCTCTTTTCCTTTAACTTTCAAGAGCTTGAAACAAAAGCACGCAGCATCTTGATGTTTTTATATTATTCTTATCAGGAGGTAATAGATCGTGAGTGTGTTCAAGAAGCACGTGCGCTACGCGCGCGCGAGCTCAGGAGACAGGAACATGGAGTGGGTCCATATCATGTATGGAATAACACGTAGTTTGTTCAGGAACAGATCATGGATTTGATTAATTAAGGTGCTAATTATAAAGATATTTTGTTGCAAAAGAAGCGTGTGCTGGATGGCCGAATGGATAAGGCAGTGATCTCGAGACCAGGGATTGTGGGTTCGAATCCTTCCAGTCCCACATTGTGTCACAATTTTTTTTTGTTTTGTTTATTGGTTGTTTTATATTTTTCATAATGAATAAGATATTTTTGATGAAGATATATTTTTTATTTTTGTTATACAGAGGCACGTGTATTTTTATTATAATAATAAGATACTCATTTAAATGTGAGAAAATGAGGTATTTCGAGATGAAAGTTTTAGATCTGAACGCCTTTTAAATATTCAAAGTTTTGTTTCTAAGTGATTATATATGTAGTATGTATATGTATAATGATATAAACATTAAGCAAATCCAAATGAAAAAATAATATATATTGTGCGAAAATATCCTTTTGCACGTAGAATAATTCCTTGTTTTTTTTTTTTTTTTTTTTGAGTACTTTACCAGTGAATTTTTATCGAGACTAGGCTAGAAATCATATTTTACTTTGAAGATTATAAAAATAAAATGTAATAGTTGTAAATTATTTTAACTAAAAATATCTGTACATATATTTTTTAAAGAGATAAAATATATAGGTCTGCTGTCTAGTTTGTAATGAATAAAGTATGATTAGAATGTTTATAAATTTTTTACTGAAAGTATAAGTATTTTGCTTATACTATAATTTATAATTGTATATAATAATGTTTATAATTTATAAACATTCTAATCATACTTTATTCATTACAAACTAGACAGCAGACCTATATATTTTATCTCTTTAAAAAATATATGTACAGATATTTTTAGTTAAAATAATTTACAACTATTACATTTTATTTTTATAATCTTCAAAGTAAAATATGATTTCTCATGTTTTATGATGTATTTTGATCTGTTATCCACACGGTATTAAAATATGCAATTATAAAATAAGAAATATATATATTAAAACCTACTCTGAAAAACTGTCTAACTAACAGTGCAAATTCCATTGAAATCCATCCAGTATAGTAGATTACAAACAAATCTCATATGTTGATATCACTATCTTGGTTTACTAACAGCATTCTATTTATCACAGAAGATATAAATCAACTGATAAATCATTTTTAAATAAATAAAAAGAAAATTGTTAAAAAGTTAAAATTTTTAGATCACCAGTTGAATTCTTAAATTGTATCAATCAACCTACCAAACAAAGCACAACCAATAACACATAAGCAGAAAACGCACAATCACGTGATCAAATCGCCCACACAATTTTTTTGAGCAGCTCGCGCGGAGTTTGCGCGCGGTTGGTTAACTAATTTTAAATGCCAAATGGGCTAAAGTAGATAAAGAAGGTCACGTGATGCTTTTCCCGACTATTTTAGATTTTATCTGAGTGAACATAGGCATGTATTCCTGTTACGAAAACCATGTTTTGGAAGGATGAAGAAATATAGTCGTTGGTTTTACCTTTTTTGAACCATAAAAATAATGAAATAATTGAATTATGTTAAAATTCCTTTCTTCTATAAGACCTACTCCATGGCATAAACTTCTGAGCGCGCGCGGCGCGAAGTGCACTTCTGAACACGCTCCGTGATGAGAAGAAACAGATTTCCTTTAATTCTTCTCACATCTTTTTATGTTGACGAAAAATCAATCAGATACAGAGTTCAAGAACGTTTATCTAGAAAAGAAAAATAGTTACATGTTGGATTTTTATACACAAATGTTGAAACTGATTAACTCTACACGTACATCATGTTTGATAATTATTAATTAATAATATGAGTATGTGTGGTATTTTTTTTTCATTCCAATGGAAGTTCCATATGTAGGAAAATGTGATCATTCATATGTAATGTAATATTTAATTGTGATGCCAGATAGTCGCAAAGACTCTTATGTAGTACAAAATATTTGTGAGGTTTACAACTTTCAGATTTATGACGGGGGTAAGCATGCGGGGGATGATGTAACGAGTCATACAAGGCTGTGCTATACGTACAATAGAGGTACCAATCAGCGGATGCCTACCTCGTCGCCAATCCACAAACGCATATCACACCGCCAACCCACGAATAAGGGAACGAAATGAGAGGACCAAGACAAAAATTTAAATGATAGAAAATAGCTCTTATTTTGAGGATTTATATATAATTGATTTTTAAGAGAGAGGGGAAGTTTTTACTTAGCAGCCATATGTCATAAAACTAGCCATTCTTTTAAGCATTTTTAATGTCGGAAGAGGATGTGTATTCCTTTGAGCTCGTAGACGCTAGTTAGAGACTTGGCTGTGAGACACAGTTATTAGGTTCTTAGAATTGAGTTGGTTATTTTACATTGATTGCATGCGACAGTATGCAGTATCATGAGAAAGAGTTTCCTTGAGTTCAGTAAACTGTAAACTTACAGCTTTAAGCATTGCTTCTCCAAGATGTATATTTAAGTTTGGCCATAATGGACTCTTAGCAAAAGAACGAGTTAAAAAATAATAGTGTCTGCCATTTGAGATGGCCTGTTTATCCGACGAAGACCGAGATGCCCTTGAAACGCGAACCTACCGGGTGTTCACTAAATGACTACCCATTTTAAACGTAAATAATAAAAAATAGGTTGGAGAAAAAAAAATGCGTCGTTTGCTACATTATTATTAGAAAAGCAATAAATTTTTAAAAATACATTGTGTTCAAATAGATCCAAATTTCGACACTAGGTGGCACTGACGGCAACCTGCTGTAGGAATACAGACAGAATGTCTAGTTTTCAGTCAATCGTTCTTGAGTGAGTTCATGCTAAAGTTTGCTGTGCAAAGATGGTGTATTCTGTGGAACAACGAATATTTTTAGCGTTTGAATTTCACTGCCTGAATCATAGTGTTGTGAAAACCAGGCGAAATTTCCAATGGAAAATCAATGAGACTGAAGGACCGGCCAAGAACACAATTAAAAGTTTGTTTGCAAAATTTGAATGGGCTGGAAGCGTTCACGACGATCGTGCAGGAAACGTAGGGCCATCGCATGCATCAATCACTGACGATAATATCCAGGCAGTCCGAGAGGTGATCCAAACACGGCCTCGGCTGTCTGTCAGAAACATTGCAAGGTAGTGTGGACTACGAAAATCATTGCTGCATAAAATCATGAAAAAGAGTTTAAACACATTTCCATACAAGATTCAGGTTCGTCAACCTCTCAATGTTTGCACCGCCAATCAAAAAGAGATCTTCGCTAACGATTAGCTTCAAAAGATTGATTGTCTCGAGATTGATGTGGGATCCATTTGGTTTTCCGACGAAGCCCATTTTTACCTCGACGGCTTTGTGAATAAAGAAAATTAGCGATTTTGGGGAAAGGAAAACCCCCATATGTCTTCACAATCATCATTGCATTCGCCAAAAGTCACGGTGGACCGCCATATACTCGAAAGGAATCATTGGGCCATTTTTCCTATACCGTACAATAATTGCAGCACAGTATCTTGATGCTCTGTATGACTTCGTGGCCATACACAATGCCTTGGAGGATTCACATGATTACCTTGGTTTATGCAAGATGGTGCCAGACCCCCATCGAACGGTCGAAATTTGATTTCCTGCAGGAACATTTTCATGATCGTGTCATTGTTCTACACTTCATGAACCATACAGGAACAGGCATGGTCTGGCCCACTTATTCGCCTGATTTAAATCCTTGTAATTTCTTTCTGCAGGGACACTTGGAAGAGGAGGTGTACAAGCAAAAGTCAAAACTCTTGCTAACATTGAACATTACGTCTGTAATGCATGTCAGTTCATTTAGACTGAGACATTGTCACGAGTATGTGCAAATTTTGTTTTGTGACTACGTCATATTATTGCTGCAAAGGACGGACACATTTAAATTATTGTTATTAAGTTTTTCAGCCGCCAGCGCCATCCAGTAGCGAAATTTGGAGCTATTTGAACACAATGTATTTTAAAAAAATTATTGCTTTTCTAATAACAATGCAGCAAACGACGCATTTTTTTCTCAAACCGTTTTTTTATTATTTATGTTCAAAATGGGTCTGCCATTTAGAGGACACTTTGTAACTTGCATTTGGTATCAAGGTACTGTTTATTTATGTACGTACATGCAGTAGGCTTAAATTGATTTTATGTTCGATACCTTTGTCAATTCAGGATAGCGATTGCAATGGTTAATATTTATTCTGGTTAATATTAAAAATTATGAGTGTTATTGTACTAATGTTCAAGAAGGTATTTTTTTTATCAGGGTTATGATATTCTTAACCGAGTTGAAATTTAGAAAAATGAAAATGATTTCTTCCAATATCATGGCATTTAATTATGTATTAATTAAAGCAAATTTAAACTAAAACAATATAATTATTGGATGAATTTAATAAGATATACGAATGTTAGATCGAATGGTTTTATTAATTTTGGGATGGATTGTTGTAAATATTTTTTTGTAAATAAATTTTGTATATATTTAATTTTAAAACTTGGTTCTCTTTCTTTGCATGCATAATGTGTACTGTTTATTCAACTTTTTAGGTTTATTTACTGCAGTATGTTAGAGTTAACGAAGTTCGTATAGTAATTGAATTCAGTAAGTTTTTCACTCCTAAGTCGGGGTTTCTTCGTAAAAAGATATACGCGATAATTTCGATTAAAAATTAATTAATTAAATAAAGTTGAGGTTTTGTTAACCGTATAAACTAGAACTAGAGTGTAGTACGATCACTTCACTTATTAGTAGAAGTGCAGTCAATGACCAGATCACATTAATCAATTAAGACTTATATGTTTGTGAGGAATTAAATTACGTAAACCATTTTGAATTAAGAGTCCAGATCTTCCCAGTAGATGGTATTTAACTTTTATTTTCATAAAATTAATTCTAAATTGCTGCAGAAAATGTAACTTCTCAACAGGGGGTGAGGGGGGATCACCCGAGTGTGACAGCTTGGAATACTTGTGGAGGGAGGGATAATACAAAACACGAAATCTACGTGGAAAAACTAATGGATGACAGCGGGGAAAATAAATTATGATAATTAATTAAACTAGTCGGATGTACCAATACTAAAACTTTCTTCTATCTGATACATGTAATACTTCAAAATTCGCTAGCACACCGCCAAAATTAAATGGTAAACTGTGTCCCCCATGAGGATTCTAAAGATATGGAATTCCGTGCATTAGTTCTTGAGATAGGACTATCGCTGAAATAATTAAATCCAGCAAAATGCAGCATAACAGCGCCACCTATTGGGTCATTTATACCAAAACCTAATCAGCAACATCTTCTGTCAACGTCTGACTGAATCTCATGTTTGGGGAAAATCCGTGCATTAGTTTTTGAGATAGAGCTATTGCAAAAATCATGAAAATTGCAGCATAGCAGCACCACCTGTTGGACGATTAATACCGAAACCTAATCAGCAACAACTTGTGTCAACGTCTAACTAAATCTAAAGTTTGGTGAAAATTCGTACATTAGTTCTTGAGATAGAGCTATTGTGGGAATCGTGAAAAAGGCTGCACAGAAGCACCACCGGTTGGGCGATTTACACCAACATGCAATCAGCACCAACTCATATTAAGGACTAACTGAATCTGAAGTTTGATGAAAATCCGTGCATTAGTTCTTGAGATAGAGCTATTGCGGAAATCGTGTAAATCCTGCAAAATGCAGTATATCAGCGCCACCTATAGGGCGATTTATACCAAAAAATTACCAGCACCAAATTATATCAAGGACTAACTGAATGTGAAGTTTTCTGAAAATCCATGCGTTACTTCTTGAGATATAGCTATAGTGGAAATCATGAATAATGCAGCATAGCAGCGAAACCTGTTGAGCTATTTGCACCAAAAACTAATCAGCATCAATTTATATCAGGGACTAACTGAATATATTTTTTTATTAAATTCCGTGCATTAGTTCTTGAGATAGAGTGCCCACAAAATTTTTGTAAAGATAGAAGAAAGTAAAAATATACGAAAGGATTATACCTTTTAAGTTTACTTATCGACATGAGCAAAATGCTTCGTCACAGCCACACATTACACACACAAAAGTGAAAAACTAATTTTTACAATTTATCCAAGATTTATGTTTGTTATTGATATTTTGCAGAAAAGTTCAGATCTCACACATATAATATTAAGAACTGAATATTTCTTTCGTAACATTTACTAACGGACAATTAAAGGGAATTTTTTTCTCAGTCTGGTCCCCCCTCTACCATTTTTTATTTTAGATAATTATTTCTGTTATGACATATTTAAATCAGCTGACGTGCATGTATACGGCCTTAAGAGTATACCTTATCTAATCCAGAAAAAAATTTGTAGATGGTTGAATGCATATTTTTTAAATTTGTGAACAATAAATCTAAAAGTCGAAAAAAAAAAAAACGTTCAACAAGAGCCTCTTCGTTAACACATTGAAGGAAAAGTATCTTAAGTTACGCATGATGAAAGTTTATTAAGAATGATGATTTTAAATTCAGATTAAACGATTATTCCGAACAATTAGACCAATAAGCGGGACATGTGTTCGAATTCAGATCCTTCCGTCTACCTGCCTTGAGAGCAAACCCTATCAGCTACTCGAGGGGCCATTTTAGGACTGTATCTTTCGAATCTGTTCAGTGTAAGTAGGTTGAGCGAGGTGTTGTCATCCGAACCTCTCTAGAAATACTGTTGAAAAAGGTGATTAAACAGTTCTAAAGTAAAACTATAAAATAGAAAAATAATACTAAAAAGATGCAACTCTCATGTTAATTGGAGCTAGAAAACTAATAAGACACCCTCAATCTTTATTCGTGTCTATTGATTCTATGTATTTGAAACATATTCTTGAACTTGGGTCCCGAGCCTATCTTAAGGAGTGTCCTGAACATTCTCTCGACAATAATATAAATTGTATAAAAAATTCTTGTCGAGAGAGCATTTAACACACTCCTTAAGATAGTTATAGAATTATCTTCTATTGATTTCTTTAACATTTTTTCGCTTCCTGTAAAAAGAAAAAAAAAAGAGTCCCTTTATAATATTCTTATATTTACGAATAACTTCATATTAAAATTGAATATCTCTTTTAAAATTAGGGCTGTTTGGATGCCGAAAATATTTCTTCTCTAATACTTTGCCTAAAGTTTATATTATGTTTTGAAGCAATAATTTATTTTTGACATCTATACTGACTGGGACTCTATCTTTTTCAGCCTTGTATTTTTTACATGTTTAATTTAATAGAAAATGTTGTATAAATATTAATTTCGAATGCATTATTTTTGTTTTAAAATATACTGCATACTTTGGTCTTTCAATTCTATTGTAAATAAGTCCCTTCTACAATGCAAAAAGGACTTTAAATAGATTCATAAACTGTCTTTCTTTGGCAAGCGTAGAGAAAACTGCCATGTTCAATGTACACAACGACTGCTAAATAATTACTTATAAGATGGCTTCCCTGCTTATATGAAATAAAAGGGATGGCCCCCACCTCATATCAGAGCTATTGAACTCAAAAGTAACAAAATTTGATTTCTGGTACTTAGAATTTTTCCATTCAAATTTTAGTCACCTTTTTTTCACAAAATTTACTCATGTGTTGCGTTGGAAGCGGAAAGGAATGTAGAATTTTTTTTGGTTAAGAAAAATAAAAAGATTTTTTGAACTCCCTTTAACTAAATAGATTTGCAGATTAAAATACAAATTTTGAGTAGTTTTCTAAGCATTCCAATATGATTTTATAACAGAAAAAGAAAACTGCTAATCCAAACTTATTTTCCATCTTCATATTCATTCAGAAAAAGCTTGATTCAAGTAATGTTCGCTTTGCTTTTTTTTTTTTTTAATATAAATTCCTTTTCGCTGTTTGCCTATTCACTTACGATACTGCATTCTGTGGGACCGAATATGATCTTCCGGATATAAAGACGAGTCATGAAGACTTCCTGCACCTGCAAACGTTCAATCAAGCAAAACAGCTATTGATTTGGAGACGATTCCTTCAATGCATTTATATTTTTTTTCTATTCAAGATATAAACAAAAACTAATTTTAAAAGTAAATTTTATACTCCAATATTTATTGATGGATAGCCAGAGACAGGCGGAACAACAAATTAAAGCACCCAGACGATACACCTTTGAAGGAAGTACTGGGGTAACAAGTCAAATATAATTAGTGGGGCAAGTAGGATAAAACTGTACAGTCGGGTCAAAATGGGAAATCTCTGTTTGACTCATTTTGAGAAACTCTGTAGCCGCTAATGGTTGAAATGAAATGCCGCCGCCGGTTTTGAATTTTTTGTGACCGGAGGTCTTTCTTCGTTAATATTAAGAAAAATATTGCATACAAAACTATGAAAATCGGTGGTGTTATAGAGAAATGTTTGATAAACACGCTGATGCAGACAGTTTTCAAATCGAAAAATTATTTAAAGATATATTTAATGCTAAAGTTGGTCAAAATCGTTCCATTAAAAAAGTTTTATAGGAGCAAAAACTATACATGGGAATTTAATCATTTTTAGATAATTTTATACATTAAAAGTGCCCGGTGTGCAGACTGCATTTATTTTTTTTATTTGCCTCATTTTTTAAGTTTTTATTTCTATTTTAAATTCAATTTTTCAGCATTTTCAGAGGCATTTTTCACAACTTTTAGAAAAGCGTATTATTTTAAATTGTTGCCAAATTTTAAAATAACGCAATGAATAATATTTCCTTCAAATTAAAAATTGTTTACACGTGACTATCATAAACAGAATAAAACTTTCAAATGAGAATTAAATGATTACGTATTAAAAGCAGGAAGATGTTTCTAATTACGTCATAAAAACTATATTTACACGTGAATTTTAAAAGAGAAAGAAAATTGTAAAATAATAATTCCATTAATATGTGTTAAAAGTGTACATGCAGGAAATTACGTCATATTTAAAATTGCCGATTCATAATATTGCCAAACAGTTTAAATTAAAAAATATATTTGCGCGAGACATTTATTTGATATTTTGAGATAAACTTTTTAAACTATTGTTGAGAATTCTAAGATAGCGCAAATAATATTTCCTTTCTAACAACAAAAGTATTTTCACGTGATTATTAAAACGAGAAAGAAAACTTTGGTGAAAATTACGTCAGATTTAAAGCGATACATTTAAAATGTCTTATTTAAAAAAAAAAAAAAAACTTTTAAAAATACCGAGAGACAAAGACTCTGTTTACTTAATTCATTTTACAGCTATTAGCTTATTTTTACATGTTTCACTGATCTGATTTAATCAAAAACAAAAATAAACCCGTTAGTAGGGAGATCGCCACTGTTATTTTAATTACACTGGCCTCCAAAAGTTAAGGTACAGGGACTGGATGCTTTCGATTGCACACGTTTTGTCGAATATCTACCAACATTATTGGCGAATTGTTCTTGAACTTCTAGGATGTAAAGAACATGTTTGATTTTATATTTCTGGGTGAAGATTTATCGGGGGGTGCAATTAGGGGGCTAATAATAAATTTAATAATAAAATAATATTTGCGATCACCTATGTAACAGAAAAGGCTGGAAATGGTTTGTCACTGTGGTAAATGATTATTTGGGTCCTGTTCAACGTTTGTATGCATTTGTGTAAGCATAGCACTCATATTCTTGAAGATGTTAACGTTTTTGTGGAAAATTCAAAAATTTGTCGTTTATAGCATACGAAATTTTCAACCAAATTTAACACAACTTTCCAAAAACCTGACAACGAACTGTAGCAACAGTATACTGCAATTAAAACATGAATATATTGAATATTTAATGAGATATGGGCATTTGTATGAAATAATTTTTAACTGCGCATGCGTGGAAGATCCTAAAATTTTTATTATATAATTTGGTAGTCAGCTATTTAGGACAACTTATATAAAAAGTCCAGTCAAATATCGCGAAAATGCACAAAGATAGGGTCGATATAGTGAGTTGCTTCCTAAAAATAGCTTTATTATAAGGGATTTTCCACAACTTTTCAATCAGCTCACTATATCTTTCTAAGCTTTCACAACATTTGACTGGACTTTTTATAGAAGTTGCCCCAAAATTCTGACTACGAAATTACGAAATAAAAATTTTGAAATCTTCCGCGCATGCGCAGTTAAAAATTATCTCATAAAAATGCCCATATCTCATCAAATATTCAATATATTCAAGTTTTAATCGCAGTATACTGTTGCTACTATTCTTTGGCAAGTTTTCGGAAAGTTGTGTTAAATTTGGTTGAAAACTCTGTATGCTATAAGCAAAAAACTTTTGAATTTTTCACAGACGCAATAACATCTTCACAAATATGAGTGCTATGCTTACACAAATGCACACAAACGTTGAACAAGGCCCAAATAATCATTTAACACAGTGACAAACTATTTCCAGCATTTTCTGTTATATAGATGATCGCAAATATTATTTTATTATTAAATTTATTATTAGCCCCCTAATTGTCCTCCTGACTAAATCTTCACCAAGAAATATGAAATCAAACATGTTCTTCAAGAACAATTCGCCAATAATTTTTGTAGATATACGACAAAACGTGTGCAATCGAAAGCATCCAGTCCCTGTACCTTAACTTTTGGAGGCCAGTGTATAATTCATTCTTCCGAAAATTTTTTAAAGCCGATCAAATTAGCGTGCTTTTAGAGTTAGCAGTGTCTGAGCGGGGGTTGGCGAGCGTAGCTCGTAGGGGACAGAGCCGCCTAGTTTTGTAAAAAGATAAGAATCAAAAGTATAATTGCCAGCCGTCGTAATTTCTTTAATCAATATTATCTTCAGAAATTTTGAAGACGAAATTTTTTTTTTATATTTTTGTGGGATTTTTAAATGGATTTTAATTAAAATTAGAAACTTCTTTTTTCATAAAAAATTTCTGTTAGAGATTGAATAAAAAAAAAAAAAAAAAAAAAAAAAAAAAAAGATTGACAGCCACGCTTTTGCGCATGCCAGAACATAACATCACTAATATACTCTAGGCAAGAAGAAGAAGAAGCCACTGCGGTATTTCTATACTGTCATTTGTGTAGTTTCTGTGTTGGAATGTTTAGTTTATCGATTTTTGCTAAAAGAAAATCGTAGATTACTATTCATAACTTTCTTTCGAACATTAATTTAAAAAAAATATTTTTCGAAATAAATATGGATTGTAACCTATAATTTTTTAAACAAAAAAAGACTTCTAGAAACTTCAAATATGCGAATCCAGCTTCAAATATATGAATTACAGCTCATTCCGCTAAGTAGTTTTCAGTTATACTTAAAAAGCTACCCCCCATCATAATCTTTTTTGTAACGATTACAAATGAATTTAAAGCTAGGAACTTAAAAGACCTATAATTTCTGAACTACTTGATCAAATAACTTCCCATTTGGTATCCTATGATAAAATTTCGTCTACGATAAAAAAAAAAAAAAGAAAAAGTCATTTATTTATATCTTTTTACCTTAAAAAAAAAAAGTTTCCTTTACTTAAGTGTTAATTTGATAAAAA
Organism: Maratus speciosus; assembly: GCA_963932465.1. NCBI lineage: Eukaryota > Metazoa > Arthropoda > Arachnida > Araneae > Salticidae > Maratus > Maratus speciosus. The sequence goes on from OZ010792.1 coordinate 42,834,500, forward strand.
AAATTGCCTAGATAATATCTAGGGGGTTGGAGCTTGAGTCCTCTTCTACTCCCTTCCCCCTTTTGCGGGTGCCCATGGTTATTAATAGCAACTCATTGATTTGATCTCTCACTTGCAAAGAAGTAGCGAATCAACAATCGAAAGTCGTTTAAACAATCGAAAACCATCGAGATATCCAAACAATCGGCACTGTCGATTAAAACATCTCGGACTCGTCCAAGACTAGTAACAAGGTCGACCTTAGTTCTAAGAATTCCACATAAGGAATTCGCACAAGCATATATTTGCTCAATAATAAAATCAATTCACAAACAAAATTATCTATTTAAAACATCTTTAGATTTTACGCAAGATTTAAATCATTAAAATTTATTAAATTCTGAAATTAAACTATTCGGAAAACATCTTGAATACATTTTATGTTAATTACAAATTAAACATTATTTGAAGGAGAAAAAATCTTATCACAGGGGACTTAATTTTTTAAATAAGGAAAAAAAGCTCTAATAATAAAATACATTGAGAATGAAGGTCAAATAAATTGCTGCAGAATTAATCTTTTTATAAAAATCTTTTCCTGTTAATACAGTCGATTAGGTCTTTTTGTCAATATAAAAACAATCTCCACTGGACCCAATTTCAGTAAGTGATCGTTTTCTTTGATATTATTAGAGACTTCTTCGAATGATATTTTTTATGTGTTATACCAGAATTCTTCCTGGGTTCATTGATCAAATTGGCGGCTATTCGTGTTCTTTAAATATTATATAATGAAGGTCAATGCTACAGAAATGTGCTGTTGCAGGAAATAGTGACTTATTTTAGGAATAGTTGAAAACCTTTACTTTTCATAAAAACGCACTTTCTATACTCTGTTAAAAATTCCTTTACTAAAAAATATTAAAATGCACCTATCCTTTCTTTTTAAATACAGTTGTATCTATACGAGTGCATGTGTTTAAATAATCATGTGTATTTAAAAATAACACCTTGCCGACTAATAAAACTAAAATTTCGTATTAACTCATTTAACAAATTACAAATTTCATATTTTTTAACCATAAAAAAAAATAAACTATTATTTTAACTCAATCAAACTGAGCGGTAAAGTTATCATGCGAATTGAATATTTCCAACTGAACGAAAGGCCGGAACTCAGGCCGGGAATCGAACCCCGATCCTTGGCTTACAGGGCAAACGCTCTACCGTTTAAACTAACTTTTTTTCGCTCATTTGGAAATATTCAATTCGCATGATAACTTTACCAACCAATTTGATTGCGTTAAAGTAATAGCTTATCTACGTGCCCATCATTTATACGGAGTTCCTTTACCTGCGGTTTATTCTGTTGAGCTGTCTACATGACAGATCAGATGTTATTACCATTAAGGTTATCTGAGCGAAATATGCTCACCGGTTGTCGGCACAGATAGCTTAAACGGTAGAGCATTATCCCTGTAAGCCAAGGATCTGGGTTGGATTCCCGGCCTGGGCCTTTTTTCGCTCAGTTGGAAATATTCAATTAGTATCATAAAAAAATAATAAATTAAGATACAATTTTCAAAAAAAATTGCAATTGAAAGTACATTTTTTTTGTTTTTATAGACGGTGTAAAAATTGAAATTGTGATATGTTTAGAAGTTAAAGAACTTGCGATAAAAGAAAAAATTATTGGCCAGGTCGTTGACATAGTTAACAGGACGTCAGCGTTACTCACGGACATGTTTTTTGCTTTATAATATAGATTTTAACTATCTTTTTTTTTTTTTTCACTGATTTGAGATGAAAACCCTCAGACAAATCTTCTATTATATATATAAAATCCAAACGGAAATTTCGTTCCGAACGCCGAGATTTCGAGTTCTACCGCATGGATTTTTACGGAACTTATACCGTTAGATAGGTATCGTTCCAGGGAAGGTTTTAAGCTATAACACATCGTTCTACCTAGATTAGTTATATATTATTACGGAAAATTCTATTATTTTGTGACTTTGTTACTTCACATTTCCTTAAATATCTGGGCTCCTATTGGTCGTAGAGCTTAGATCTCGCGCCAAAAGTAGCTCCGAGGCACCCAAGCAAACTTTTCCCCGCGATTATTTTGCCGTCTTCCGATTTCCTCTAATTCTATTAGGGGCCCGCGTAGGGCCCCTTTAAAATATTTTACATAGTAATTTCAGCAATTATCTTAAATTATTGGTTAAGACCGCCACCCTCCCGATTCATATATCTACGGAAAGGTTGCATGAAGGAGTTTCGTTCAGATACGCTTTCGTTAAGAATAGAGTGCGCTCCCTGGTGGTGGAATGTGGAACTAACATAACGCGATATTGTTAAAATTAGGAAATCTAACAATGCGATCTGTTTTAAACTTTGAGATAGTTCATAACGCATAATCTATTATCTATTCTATTATATATATATAAAATCTATTATCTATTCTATTATCTATTATATATATAAAATCCAAACGGAAATTTCGTTCCGAATGCCTAGATTTCGAGTTCTACTGCATGCATTTTTACGGAACCTATACCGTTAGATAGGTATTGTTTCAGGGAAGGTTTTAATCTATAACACATTATTCTGCCTATATTAGTTTTAGAATTATGACGGAAAATTCTGTTATTTTGGGCGATAAGGTTACCATTTTATTTCTTGGCGAAATTCATCGTTGATAAAAAAAAAAAATGAAACGGCTATTAAACCTCGAAAAATAAAAGAAAAACTGTTACTAATTTTATTTAAATGAAAAAAAAGAAAAAAAGAAGAAGAAAATCCGTTTTAATGAGTGATAATATTAAAAAACGGAAACATTTAATCAAAACCTGAAAGAAATATTTGTAATGCTTAAAAATTAATTTAATAAGAAATATTACACTTGATACGCAATATTTGGCTTTTTATCGCTTGCGTTAGATATGGAAACGAATCTGAAAATTTGATTAGATGAAATTTTAACGACATTTTCTCTTTCTGTTCTGTTCTTTTCTTTTTTTTTATATCTAATTGTCCCATCACTTGACTTATAGAAGAAACAAGCAGATGTAATTGTGAGTCACATGTGTAATTACTATTTGTTTCTTTACAATTTTTTATTTTTCTTTTATCGCCAAACAATGTGATTTTAAGCCAAAAATGCATAAGCGTGACATTAGCTTGAGGATGTTCTCACAAATGGTGTTTTTTTTAGGTGAAAGAGATAATTTTTTGAGTACATTTTCATATTCAATTGTAACTTATATAGATATCAGTTAATATTTTAAAAATGGAATCGAATACTTAAATTTCAATGTGAATTTCATATTGTAAAATAATTTCATACTTTTAAAAATGTTTTTCTTCGTAATTCCGAAAGTATGTGATATTTATAAACTCGAACTCAGATCAACGAATATTACCCATTTTATTTAAGCAAATATTATCTATTTTCTCAAGTCATATCGCCAATTTCATTTATAGAAAAATTCACAGATTCGAAATCTAGGAAATAAAGATAATTTTTAAGGAAATTTATGTTTTAATACGTTATTACTATGGAAAAATTCAACATCTTGAAAAAAAAAATTACAAGTCTTTCGTAATTCGTCATTTCTTCTTCGTCTTTCTTCGTACTTTCTCCTCTGTTATGTAATATTTCAAATGATATTGGACTAATTTTCGATCATCGATTCACCGTAAATCGCATATCTAATACAGTATATAAAATAAAGTCTGGATTAGGGGACTAATTAACGCACAGCGCAAACTACTGAACCTAAAATCTTGAAAATCGTGGTAAAAATACTTCTTATGACATAAACTTCTGCTAAGAAAGGATTTTCTAAAGTGTCACCCCAAATGGTTTTTGCACGGGGAGGGGAAAAAAATCGAATATCAAAATTATGCGTCAAATGATAGCATATTTTAATGTAGTTTTGTATGCTGAATCGAATGCTACCAAATAAATTTTTATAAGTCCAACAGTTCATGACACATTTCATATTTTTCTAATTTGGCGGTGTCTTTGGCATCTAAACCTCAAAATATCTATCATTACATCCGTTACTCTAGCAACGGAAAAAATTCAAATCAACCCTTTTGGCTAAAAAATAAAAACGGCTCTATGAGTTTGAAATAAAAATGCAAGCATCTTAATTTTTAAAAAAAATAGTGATTTTATGTAAAATAAAAGGGAAAAAATTACTGAAAATTTAGCGTTATAAAACAAAAATGGAAAAGGTACTACTTAGATATTCCGTCGACCAAAAATCTATTGTCAAACTATAAGATTAAATGCCAATAATGGTTGATCGTAAATATCAAATTCACTTGAATTTAAACAAACTACACGTGTTTACGTCATCAAGTTATTTTAATTTCGACGTTTTATTTGTATTTTTATTAATGTTATACTAATTTATTTGTTATTTCGTTATTTAAAATAAAGATTATGTCAATTTATATAATTTAGCGAATGGTTTGGCGATTTATATAATTTGGCGAAATTGGTCGACGGGATAACAAGTAGTACCAATGAAAATATTTAAGTATGAAAGCAATGTTTGTAACGACTTAAAAATTATTTTCATATATATAAACTCGGTTTATGGCGTCAGATGCCGTCATCCAAAGAATCTACAAGAGTCTTTTTTCCATTTTTTCCGGTCATAGGTTCCTCAATGAAAGAATTGGAATTGGAATAATATTGTGCGATTTATAAATTGCTCCTCGATAAGAAGAAAAAATGGGTACATTTATAACAACCGTGCGCACATCTCGCTGATAGCATTTTTAAAATTCCCAGTAGCAGTAGTTACATTTTGCGTATGTAAATTAAAAATATTTTTTTCCTTTTAATTATGGCATTATTTCCTGTTATTGTTTATCTTTTCAGTTTTTTAAATGAAATTAGTATAAGGCATGCATTTTAAATTAAATGAGTGAAAGGTTTGTGTTTTAAATGAAAATAATAAAATAAGAATATGCTATGAAAACAATCTTTATTGATTTGTTACCTGCGCCCGGCTGACATAAAAGTATCACAAAAGCCACATATTCACTTTTCTTTGAGTAGTTGCTCATGAGAATTCAAGTTATCCTTCCGTAATCGGATACTTCACATATTGGCGTATTAGCTTTAATGTTGAAAGCATCGTTTTTGTTTGAAGCGAAAACTTTACTATGAATTCTATTACACAAAATCGCATCATCATCATCTACTATATATTTACAACGGAAATTTGTATTTCATTCCGATTGTTTATAATACTTTCGTAGGATATACCACAATTAGTTAGGTAATAATTTTGGAAAGGTTTTAGTGTATACATATTGTTCAAGGGTACTTAGTTATAGAGCAACAGTAAAAGTTCAAAAATTAAGTGAACCTGATTATGAAAGTTTAGCCTTTTTAAAAAAATCTACAGAACGTATTTTGTTACAAGTGGCCCTGTTGCATGACTTTTAGGAATGGTGTTAGTATATACGATTTCATTATATGTTGATTAGTTACAGAGGTATTAATTCCTGTTGTCATAACGGTCTCATTACCCGACCATAAGTGCGCTGTTTATAATCAACTAAAACAATTACTTCTTAATTGCTAAATTTTGTCCAACGCTTAAGATAACATTATATCGCAATGGCGTTCGCATCGTTTTCAGTAATGTGCAAGGTCAAGCTGATGATCCATATTGTTTAAAATACAAGTTCAAATTCACCATTTAGTTTAATCCAAGGTTCATTTGGAAATATTGACCAGCGCAGCGGGCATAGCCTGCTAGTTTGTATTATAGAACGCTACATGCCGCGCATTATCAAGGGAAAGCAACTTGAAACCTTTTTTTTTTCAATAAAAATTAATAAAAAACTGATTTTTAAAAGTTTAAAATATGTGTTTTTTTATACAAAAATCTATACATTTCTACCTCATTCCTAGCCGTAAAACAAATGCATAAAATAAGTTTTTCTTTCTTTTTTTTTTTTAAGCATTCACATGCCCATTAAGAATAATAAAATGCTCTTTCTACAAATCTGCATGAAGGAGTAATAAACAGAACATTCAATGTAAAAAATAATTAGGAATAAAACTAGAATTGAAACCACACTGTAAAAAAAAATCTGTAAAGTTACTAAAATTTTTCTAGGAAACTGGGATTCCTAGAACATTATATGTAACGGCAACAAGAAAAATTTCTGTAACAGACGCTGTTACAGGAATTTTTGTTGTTGCCGTTGCATAAAAAGTTCTAGGAATCCCAGTTTCCTAGAAAAACTTTAGTAACTTTATAGATTTTTTGTTTTACAGTGCACTGGAAATGAGACTAGAAATGAAAAGTAGAAATGAAGTCAGGTAAAATAACCCGAACCCGGAAATTCTATTTAAGCTAAACACAAAATCGAATCAAACCCGGCAAGCAATTTCTGATCCGAGACCGAAATATCTAAACACGGACCGAAACACTGTAAAAAAAAAAAAAAAGAAAAAACTGTAAAGTTGCTAAAGTTTTTCTAGGAAACTGGGATTCCTAGAACTTTTTATGTAATGGCAACAACAAAAATTCATGTAACAGACACACTTTTGTGCCGAAAATCAAAAAATCTGTAAGGTTACTAAGAATTTTTTAGGAAACTGGGATGCCTAGAACTTTTCATGTAACTGCAACCAAGGTTACAGATAAAATTTTAGTAAGATTACTGTGATTTTAGAAGATTCATTTGTTTTAACTTAAAGTTACAGATTTCTGTAGCTTTACAAAAACTTATTTTGTAGATTTGCAACTTTTTTTGTACAGTTACAGATGAAAGTTTAGTAAGCATGTAACTTCACATCTGTAGAATTACAAATTTTCTTTTTTTACAGTGAATCGCAATAAAAGAAATTTAATCCATATTTTAAAAAATATAGAGAACAGTAATCTACAATTATATTTCTAATATCAATTTTATTCTTATGTTAAAAAATGAACACATATTGTATACACATTGTATTACATTCAATTAATGTTCAAATATATAGTTTTTTCCATCTGGAAAAATATTCTCGACTTTTTTCTAAAAAATCTGGTCAATCCAAACTCGACCCGCAAGATTCAAATCTCAACTCAAAATTGACCCGAATTAGAAACAATTAAAGTCAACCCAATCGAACCTGACTTGCAACGAAAAAAAATAACTTCAACCTGAACCGAACCGAACTGCGGTTCGGATAAAATTGGCCTACCCGACCTGATGCTGGAGTCTAATATAGTTCATATTTAGAACATTTGATATTATAAGACACATAATGCAGTAGAACCAGGATGACACAAGCCTGGGTAAGTTGATGTATTGAATAAAACAAAGTTTTAAAAATTATTTGGAAAAAAGCAAATTTTCCCTTGAATTATTAATCCGCTAAAAAGGAATACTCCATAGTCTGAACACCGTATATAACGAAGTTTTCTACCAAAAATATACTATAAAAAGAAGACTCCTTGGAAATCTATTTCCTAAAACTGTTGATGAATCGTGCTTAACTCAAGAGTATATCATATACCAGAATCGAAATGTTTGACTAATAAATTTAAATGCAATTAAATCAAGTGACGATTAAGAAATTTTATTAGAAAAGAAAATTTCGAGTGATATCACTTCTTTTGAACCTTAAAATAAACTTTAATTATCATTTCTACACTGTAAAAAAAAATCTGTAGGTCTACAGATGTAAAGTTACATGCTTACTAAACTTTCAACTGTAACTGTACGAAAAAAGCTGCAAATCTACAAAACTAGTTTTTGTAAAGCTACAAAAATCTGTAACTTTACAAGTGAATCTGCTAAAATTTCAGTAATCTTACTAAACTTTTATTTGTAACCCTGGCTGCAGTTACATGAAAAGTTCTCGGAATCCCAGTTTCCAAAAAAATTCTTAGTAACCTTACAGATTTTTTGATTTTCGGCGCAAAAGTGTGTCTGTTACATGAAATTTTGTTGTTGCCGTTACATGAAAAGTTCTAGGAATCCCAGTTTCCTAGAAAAACTTTAGTAACTTCACAGATTTTTTTTTTACAGTGTAGGAAGTTTATTAGTATTGTTATTATTGTTATTATAATTGAAGACTCGAATAAGGATGCACCGAAAATTCATTATCTATTCGGTATTCGGCCATACTACCGAATGTTTGGTTAGGCCGAAAATCAAAATATTCGAAATGCCGGATATTTGGCTTGGCCGAATATCAGACTATTCAGTATGCCAAATATTCGGTTTGGCCGTATATCGAAATATTCAGCCAGACCCAACACTTTAAAGATATTTAAAAAATATATTTTTAAAAACCTTAAAACAACTACTATTTTTAACTTTCAATTAATAAATATATTTAATAATTAGAAATAGTATTATATTTAAATAAAAGAGAATGCTTTTACATTTTTTATTTGCTATTTGAAAAGTATCCCGTAAGAAAATTAACCAATAATGACTATTTTAGTCCCTTCCTGACAAATAAATAGTATATGAATGTACAATTTTTCATCCAATTCCTTCAAAATTTCACTTTTATTTTAAATATTTGTTTAATTTGTTTTACTTCAGAGAGGAATCCATGAAATTTAATCTTTTATTAATTAAAGAAGCTTTAAAACTATCCTCTTCTTAAATAATAATTCAAAGCATAATTTTTTTTAGTGTAGAATTTAATTGTAAAAAGATCTTGTTTATCAATAGGGAAGTATGTGTGTTAAATATTATGTAAAATTGATTCAAAATGTAACTTTTTAATACTTTCAAATTCTGAAATTTAAAAGTAATCGGCAAGCCGAATATTCGGTATTCGGTTTACCTGTTTTCCGAATATTTGGCATTCGGTATTCGGCCAAAATCACTATTCGGTGCCTCCCTAGCCTCGAGTAAAAGAAAAAAATATGTAACAAAAATTAAATTGAAAAAATTGTGAGTGAAATTGTTTTTTGTAAAATTTTATTGATTTTTTTTCCCCTATTGATAGCATAGGTTCAAAATGTTAATAGGTGGTACTAAACTCTACAAGAAAAACTCATTTTTAGACATTAAAAATAAAATTATTAATATAATTAGTTAATTATATTATTCATTTTTATTAAATATAATAATTTAATTAATAATTAAATAAAAATATTAAATTTTAAGGAGTCAGGTATCTTTAAAAGTGTAAAAAAATAACGTTTTCTTTAACAGCTTATAGTAAAATTTGATCCTTTTAGCTTATGTTAAATTTTGACTCTTTAGGAAGATTTTAAAAGAAACCCCATACAAAAATTAGCTTTAGAAGGGAAGTTATGTTCAAAACAGTTGAGCTCTTTTATATGGTAATGCAGTAATATGATCTTTAAAAATAATTTTCCATAAACGACAATTTTGGTCATCGCGAGAACTTATTATAGAAACTTATTAATAGCACTTTAAAACTGCTTCCAGATTAATTTTCTTATTTAAAAATATCTTCTTATGTAGAAATAAGCATAGATCCCAAATACTCCTTTATGAAAACAATTCGTGAGTTTCATGCCCCAGAAAATCTGTTTAAAATAGTAAATTTATTATTTATACCCAACCACTGGCAAAAATATGCAAAAGTGACAATTCTTAGTATTTTAAAATATCATCCCACAACTATGGCATAAAGACACAGTTCTGCTTTCTAGTAATTCTTGAAAAGGATTTCAAATAGAGAGCGCGGAGGTAGACAGGAGATATACCACAGTTTCTTTATGTGACTAACACTAACCGTGCAAAGGTTTCAAAATCAGACAGAATATTTCTCCTTATACCACATCAACAGCAATTTAATTCCGTTTCAAATTGATTTTTAAAGGATTGTAAAACGCTTTAACTCTGTAATTCTCATGGCAGAATCTATTCTAGAACTCCTAAAATTAAGAGAATCTGAATCCTACCGGAAATTACAAATAATATTTTTTTCTTTTTGTAATCAGAGAAGTATGTCATGAAATAAAGCAACGATTACTATTCCAATTTTCTGGTACGAGTTCGGAATATCTGAAGAAAAAAAAATCCATTAAATTGGCAACACTAATTGTAGCGTATATGCTACCATGGGCAGTAGAGGGTTAAGAAAATTAGAATACGTTCTTGTTTCTCAATTAAATTTGGGAAAAAATAAAATTTTCGCTTGGAACTCGAACCGGAAGACTGGTGTAAAAGCGAGCTCCAGCCTGTTACGGACCCAGATTTGAGCTTAGGCTCGGTCAGAGAACACCTCATTTCTAAAAGCGCCTAATATGTTTAAATTTTGCCTTTGGCTTTCGCTATTTCCGTTTTTTAAATTAATTAATTATTTGTAGAGTGCAATCAGATGAAAGTTTTATAATATGTAGATGTTGTAAAAAAGCATTGCATGGCTACTCCATGTCGATACTCCATGTATGATTTTATTTCACCCGAGCTTTATACTTGAACCAAAATACTTTATCATTGACATTTAGATGTCAATATTTTGAAAAGTAATAATCCATAAATTGATTATTATTATTATTTTTTTATATATAATGTTTAGCTATAATACCAATACTCAATGTATGATTTAATTTTAACTTATTTTTAATTGCTTTTTAGCTTTTTACATACATAAGAGCTTAATCATTGACTTGTAGAATCAAAGTCAATATCCTGCAGAGTCATGAGTCATTCACTTAACCTTGCGGTTAATCTACTTCTGCAGCATTGTTTATTAGTTTAAAAATCACAACATTTATTCAGCTTCCGACCTATTGTTATGCTGACTTCTGCTATTAATAATACAATTTTCAGATCATCTGTTCTTCCCACCTACCATTAATTACATCAATAGGTCGAAAGAATAAATTAAAGTAATTTAAAACACACCTAATATAACATATGCCTCAGATTTTTAAACGCGTTTGAAACTACCCCCTTTTCTGCATTGCATCCTCTATGAGTCATGAAATATTTCCTCTAAAACCATTTTAACCTACGCTTAGTGTGCACCTCTTGGACCATGAGTGTATCGGCAGGAAATGCTACTTTCAGGGTAAGCAACCTGTTGGAATCGCCAAATCTTGGCGACGTAGAAAGTGAAATCTTCGTCGCCAAGTTCTTGTAAAAAACTGAAGAATCGTAAATAACGGATGGGATGTTTCTTTTGATGTACCGTTTTATCTATTGTTTTTGTCGCTTCCTTTTTTTTTATATTCGTGTTCTGAAGATGTTCTGCTAAGCTCGAGCGCTTTATTTCTTCTGAAAAACTGTCATAAAATACTGGGAGAATTTGAAAAATAAGGAAAGTGTCGAAAATGAGGAAGAAGAGGTTTCCGCAAAAGAAGAAGTAGCAATGAACTTGAAATCGAGCGTGATTCGCAAAAAACTTTCATCTCTACTAAAAATAATATGAAATATCTTGATATAATCAGTATCTTTTTATATGTCTTATATCTTATATATGTTTTTATATGTACATATAATATATGTATATATATTTTATGAGTCCGGAGCCCTCTGTCCCAGGATAGATATACAGTGGTACGTCGGTTCTAGAACACCAATTTGTCCATAAATAAGTAATATATATAATAAAAAACAAACAAAAAAACCCTATTTTATTACAGAAATACATCCGAGAAGTGATTTGTTTGAACCGAATTAAATTTTCTCATAAGAAATAACTAAAATACACGTTTGATTGATTCACCCCTTACCCTCTTTACTTACCTGTTTCAAGCGATACACTGTGTCGTACAATGCATCTACCATATATATAAAATATATAAAATAGAAATGAGAATTTCATTCCGAACGCTTATAACTTACGTTCTTCTAAACGAATTTTTATGGTCTTACAATTATCAATTACGTAACTTTTTGGGAGAAGGTTTTAATGTATAACACATCGTTCTACTTTGCTTAGTTATGGTTAGTTAGTTTGCTTACTATGGGAGAAAGTTCTATAATTAACATACCCAATTATGATTGGGAATTTCATTCCGAACGTTTATAATTCGACATTTTATAAACAACGCAAACATTTTATAATTTGGATCCATCACCAATAAAAAATATTGCTATAGACCGATTCGCTACACATTAGTTTCTGTAAGAAAACTGCTGAAACCGCAGAAAATATCGTTAACGACATTTATTATCTTTATAGGTAATATTGGCTGTAAACTGTTTTTACTGTATACTACACACACGGGAATCCAATTCAAACCTTTCTTCGTAATTTGATCGCCATTGTGTGCCGCTTCAGCCTAAAGCAGGGGCGCTATTTCAGAACTTTCTTGGGGTTGGGGGGGGGGGGGGGGGCAAAGTTTTCTTTGAGAGCAGTGGCATGGCCAGGGGTAATGTTCGGAGGGGGGGGGAGGGGTGTACCCTGTACCCCCGAACGAGAACGGATAAAAATTTCCGCTTTAAGCAGGTTTTCATCTTAGCTGGTATAGACACTGACAAGATACTGACTAAGAGAATTTTCCGTTTAAGGCAGTATTCCGTTATAGACAGTTTCTATTTTTACAACCTTTAAGGCTCTTAAAACATCCTTTTTATAGTACATCTCTGAGGAACATAGGTATATTGATTTTACTATAAAACTTGTGAAAAATGAAACCTGTCAAAAAATTCTTTCGCATAAAATAAATCAAGTTTCTATGAAAAAACACCACATAATTATACTTGCTAAGACGGAGACCTGTCTAAAATAGTGTTTTTTTCTGGCCTTTGGGCTTCTTCTTTGCAGGTTTTACTGCAGGAGCCGGGAGCCATTTCAAGAGGTTCTTGGGAGGCGGGGAGGAGGCAAAGTTTTCTTTGAGAGTAAGGGTTTGAAATAACATGCGGGATTTTGCCCTCTTAATTTTTTTCACAAGCATGGGATTCTTCCAGATATATTTTCGTGGAAGATCGCGGTTTTTCTTTTTTTTTTTTTAACCATTTCGAAAAATGGTTATTGTCTTCGGTCAGGGTAGGAAATCAAAAACATATCTGAAGCGTTTTATTAGTTAAATCCCGCATTTTATTCGTTTTCTGATTGGGCTATACAGTAATCTGTATTTTCCCTTTACTTAAAACAGAGATGGATACTTCTGTTGCCACTATGGCAAAAAAGTAATAAAAACTACAAAAGAAAAAAAAATAATAACTCAGAAACAAATTGAGATACAGCTTTCAAACAAATTGCATTTAAAAGTACATTTTTTTTTCTCCATACGACGGTGTAAAAAGTAATATTGTGGGATGTTAAAAGTTTAAAAATGAAATTTCATTTAAAATTGGTCTAGGAATATTAATGTTTAATCCATGGCGTACGTAATGTATGGCCAGCTCCGTGTGATTTTTTATGTCTTAAATTTTAGTCTTTGAAAAAATCATTTTCCAAATGGTCGCTGTAATTTGTTAAATTGCTTTTTTTCCTTTTCTCCGGAAAAAGCGAGAATTTCGTCAAAAGGCTCAGGAAAAAAATCAAGACTTTAGTCAAAGAATCGCGCAAAAAATTCGAGAATTTCGTTGTGTTGATCGCGCAATTCAATAGAAAATTCTTTCAATCGGCTGCGAAGAAAAAAAAAACGAATTTCAACAAATGATCCTAAACAAGAATCACGAATTTCGCAATCGGTCGCAAAAAATATCGGGAATTTTGGCAAAATGTCACGGAAAAAATTGTGAATTTCATTAAACGATCACGGAAAAAATCGCGAATTTCGTCAAATGGTGGCGAAAAGAAATCATGAAATTCAATCGGTCACGCGATAACAGCACACAAATATGACCAACAAGTCACGAAATTTGCAAATTTTGTAATTTATAGGAATAAGAAATTTTCATCAACGATTTTCTGACAGTAAAAAATTTCCTGAACCCTTTTCTGCCTTCCTCTTCAGACTGTAATCTAAATTCCACACAGTTCAGAAATCTGTAAAACCCTTGGTCTCAGGAAGAGACTGCACTGGATCGGACAACCCGATTTTTCACAAAACCGACATGACCCGACCCATCACATATCGAGGTCGGTTGCCGTTCCTTTTTTTCGTTTCAAGTCAAATTGACTTTGACCATTTGATTACGGTCGGGACATATACATCCTTGTATTCGTACTTTTTACTGTCCATGTATTTTTTATTTTACCACTAATCTCTGCCTTACACTTATATTAAATTATTTTGAAGAGAAATCTACCTCAAAGAATTTTTTTGGAAATTATGGTACGCTTGAATGTAAAAGTAATCAGCAGCCCTGACCTGTAATCAAAAAGTTACTTATTTCAGACTCGGGTTGATTTTTTACTACATTGAGTCAGTTTCATGTTGAATATTTTTCAAAGAAATTCTGAATACTTTCAGATGAAAAAACTATATACGTGAACATTAATGAATATATACATATTTTTTTTTCATATCTCTACATAAAAATAAAATTAATATTAGAGATATAATTGCAGACTAATTTGCTATAATTGTATTAAAATACTACATACTTCGCCCGCTACGCTTGTCAATTTCTTCAAACGAATTTTGAATCGAATATCGGTGAAGATATAAATGTCACTGCGCTATTATATTTTCTAATGTGTCAGACAAAATTTGGGATGTTAAGGATCAAATCTATGAGTTGATCATTTATAGCAGAATTTGGAAAAAAGTTAGAACGATATGCAATATACTAAACCTTCTGGAAAAGTATCTAAACCAGTAGTTCCCAACCTTTTATTGTCCACACCCCTCCGAAGTATCTGTAAAATGACGATGTCCTCCCCCCCCCCCCTACCTCCACCTCCTCACACACATATTCTGAAATTTATATCTCTTATTATTTTAAAAGTGAACTCGATTTACCTGAAGGAAGTCTAATAGAGTTTTAACGATAACTATTCATTTCACTTTCTTAACTTATCAAAGAAGTGAATTTTCTGTCACAAATATGTTTTTAACATTATTTTACCTATAAATTCAATGGGCCTATGCCAAAATAGGTTGCCTTCCCGACTTAATTCGATATTTAACAAAAGTGTTGTATATGATCTGCATTTTTACCTTCCGAAAGTGCTTAAATAACCTGTTAAGAACTGTTGGAACAGCTTTGGGCACCAATTTTTCTTTCTGTGGATAACAAAATACACAAGAAGCAGTCCAAGATTCTGATGTTTATGAATTTTAAGTAGACATCAAAATCCCAATCGAAACACATTTATCTTTTTCCCTCCCACCACATTTTCAAATTTATATTATATATGTTATATATTCAAATGTCGTGTAAAGGACCTGCAGTACAGCCATAGATATTTACTATTTATCTATTTTCTTTTGTAATGCTATTAAAGATTTATAAAGTTAGTAGTACCACGGTTATTTATTTTCAAATATTTTTTAGGGTCAATTAGATTTCGGTATACTCTTAAGTAATTTCACATGTAAAAGTTCCTTTCTTCGTATTTCATACAGAAGAGTGAATTGATAAAAATAACTCATTCGATAAATGATTCAGAAAAATTGTATAATACATTTATAACCAAAAAAATTATAGAAAGTTTTAAAAATAAAAAAGGAAAGAGGGGCTGGTAGGATGTTCATATAATTATTCTGGTATAGATACCATTTTAAACATTTGATTTGGAACTCTTTTAAAATTCAACAATAAAACTCATTTATTTTAAAATGTTTAATGTGTTAACTTTTATTTTTAGTCTAAAACATGGTTTTTCAAAAAAAAAAAAAAAAAAAAAGAATAGTGAACGAGCGAGTTACACATCTGAAATTGTACCACTATGGGGCGTATGCCCCATGTTGGGAACCACTGAGAAACCATCTACCATCATGGAAAACTATTAAAACCATCCCTGGAAATCTTTTTAAATCGGGCTCACTTTCTTGATTCTTGAACTTTCCTGTATAATTATATAACTAAGCGACGTAAAACAATATGATATATACTAAAACGTTGTCTGAAAAGTTAGCTAACAATGAAACTCTCATCCACATCTGTGCAGTAGAACTTTTGAAAAAGGCTAATCTTTCACAATCGGGTTCACCTCATTATAGAAATTTTCCCCTTAATTCTTTAACTAAGCAACATACAGTGTTATGTTACATACTAAAACCTTCTCTGAAAAAATGTGTAACTATAACAGTTCGAGTTCCATTGAAATCTATTCAGCAGAACCTTTCTTAAAAGGCTAATTATTCATAATTGGGTTTATCTGATTCTAGAACTTTCCGCTATAATTCTATAACTAAGCAGCATAGTACGATATATTATATACTAAACCCCCCTCTGAAAAATTATCTAACTAACAGTTCAAATTTTATCAAAATCCATTCAGCTGAACTCAAGTTATAAGCTGCCGAAAGAAATTCCCATGTGCATTTTATATAAGTAGATGGATTAATTTTTTTTCATTTCGGGTTAGGTTGCGGGTCAACGAAATTTTTTTGGCGATTTTCGGGACGATTGGAAATTACAGTCCTGTATTAGGTCCAGTAACCCGATTTTAACCGAATTCGAACCGCGGGTCTGGTCAGGTTTATGCTGTTTTTTCGTTGGGTGTAAGGTTAACTTTAAGCGTTTCGCGTACTTTTTGTCTTTTTTTGGTAGGGTTCGGGATTAACCGATTTTTTAAAAGTCAGTTCTGAATATTTTTTAAATAAAAAAGTTATATATCTGAATATTAATGGGTGTATAATTTTTGTACATAAGCGATAAAACTGTAGACTACTTTTCCATAAATATAATAAATGGATTCAATTTCTTTCCCTTTAGATTTGGGTCTGAATATTTCGAATTTGAGTTGCAGTTTGTCTTGCTAGAGTTGGGCTTCGGGTTAACTATTTTTTTCGGGTTCGGATCGGGTTGTACCCGATTCACGTACAACTCTAGTATCAGGGTGAGGAGATTATTAAGAACGTACTGTGTGTAATATGATTTAATAAAGCAAATGATTTGATAGTGTTGTAATGATTGCAGTAAATATGATGTGACACTAATTATGGAAAACAAAAAATTCAGACAATTTAGAACTTGAATTAACCCTCTTATTTAAAAAAAGGGAAATTTTCCTCCTGGAGGGGGGGGGGACGAGTTTTCATTTGATCATTTTGTATACAGTTGAGAAGCAATTAATAGAAGTTTTCTCACATATCTGTAACTTCGCCAAAATATTCATTAACGGTAAATTTCTCGCCCAGAGAACGTTGGAATATCAAAGTCATTAGAAAATACTGTTGATAATTATTAGTTTTTGTTGCGTAAAGTGTTTATTTTTTGCATATGTTTTTAATGTAATAAAATCTGACGAGTTATTTTAACTTTTCAGCAATTTTTTTAAAAAAAATTTACCTGGTCTAACCTGGGATGATTGATAAATTTTCTGAACTATCAAATTCCTTGGCAAGGGGGGGGGGGGGTGAATCCCCCCAAGGTTAGAAAGCTTTAGGCCAGGGGCGCCATTTGACGCCCCTGGCCTAAAGCTTTCTAACTTTTATCATTGTGCTAGACAGCTAGACGAATATTAGTATTGCAGTAGAATTTCGACCTTATGTTGTTATTGTGACAAATATAAAAACAAGAAAAATCACCCTGCCAGGTATAGTGTTGAAAAGTAAATGCAGTTAGCAATTAATCGCCTGAAATAATATATTTATGTCTGGCAACTTTAGAATTTGATTTCTGTAAATCATATAAAAGATCATGAATTTATAAGAAATATTTAATAAAAAAAATATACTTTAAAAAAGCACAGAAATCTTTTATTTAAAAATAAATGCTTTTATCTCCTGGGCATACTTGACAAATCTTCCGATTTTAGGGGAGACTTCCGTTCAAATAAACATATTTGAATCAGAAATTTTATTTAATGAATGATAAAGGATGAGATTTTCTTTTTATGAATTATCAAGTAAATGTCAAATGAACAAGAGCGATTTATAAGATAATTTTTAATAAAGTTTTACCAGACTTTTTGTACAAAATTTTACTTCTGTAACTTTGGTGATATTAAAAAAAGCTGTAAAATTCTATGTCCTTATTTTCAAATGAAAGTTTTGAAAAAAATTGGTGTGGAGAACAGAAATACAAATACTTGCAATACATAAATTTTAAAGAAAATGATGGAAGCAGGAGAATATAAACAAAATCACCATGGTGCTGAATATGTGCTTATTTTTGCGTTTATATATTTGTTTACAAAATGATTTAGCATGGGACAAGACACAGTTGTTCACTTTTTTCCAAGTGACCGTTCTCTGAAAACATACAATTGAAAATTGAGGAAAGTGCACTAATGCAAAATAAGAGGACTTTAAAGTAAAAATATCTATTGTAGTGAAATAAATTCATAAATATTTAGTTACATAACTTAGTTTAGTTTCATAAATTATTTATTTTCCTAATTTAGTTTAATTAATATAACTTCACTAGTCAATTAACAAATACAATCTTCATCGTGCATATGTTTGCGTTAAAGCTGTCGTTTTATATTATTCAAAATGATAATAAATGAATAAATATAAAATTTGTTCTTGAAACACAAAACTGCATAAACATGGAAACTCGTGAATTTTAATTGAATGGCAGTTGCTTTTTTCCCCTTTTGTTTCTTTTCGTTTTCTTTCCGACTTCATTCTTTTTTCTTTTTGTTTTGTTTTTGTCAACAAAACTTTAAGTAAATTATTGCTTAAAACACGTCACCACTGTTTGGCAACAAACTACTACCTACGATTTCCTTTGAATGGGCGAAGATTAATTAAAATTGCAAATACTACTACTACTAATAATAATAGTAAGACGTAATAGTAAGTAGAGAAAACCAAAAGAAAGGACAATCGAAACGAGAAGAAAATTTCTGTTAGTAAATGATTGTTGTAAGGAAAAAATCATTAGAACGAGTAAAAATGAATTGGTCTCTAACTGAAAAATACAGGGCAAGCCAAAGAAGAAGAATATGTTCTATAACATGTAGGTTGTAAAAATATATAATATATTCATAATATATATTCACACAATATTCATAATATATATTATCACAATATATTCATAAATGTTAAAATTATTTTTTAAAAAATCGCGATTTTAATTGGTGTGAGACAATTTGTATTTTTGATTTAATAACCTGTATTACAGCCTTAGATTCCTAACAATATATATTCTAAACCTTTGAAAGTATGCATTCTATTTTCAAGAAATCTATACCACATTATTTTCTTACTTATAATTACGTGTAATTTTTTTTTCTTAATTTAAATGTTATAATAATAAGTACTATAGGAAACATATTTAGGAAATTAAATCCAATAACAAATATCAGAGAAGTTGTGACGTAGATACATTATTTCAATAAGTAGTAAAATAAACAATATACTATATATTACACTATAAAAATGACAAATGTTTCATAATCTAGTAAGATGTAGTATAACCACGAGTGAAAATATATAACCACTCTTCTGAGTTACTCATGTTTCAGAAAAGCGTTCTTTATCTTTAGAAAGGTCGGAAATCAATATACTTTCCAAATTTAAATAAGCATTTAGATAAAAATAAAGTTTCCTTGGTTACTCTGATTTTTGGAAACGTTTTCGTGTAGTTTTTGTAGTGTATTAATGAGTTTTCCTAACCCGGAGCATAGTTTTTTCGGATGCTATCGATTCTCAAATAAGCATTTTCATGTTCAACAAACAGGATAAATTAACAGCATTGAAGTTAACATTAAAATTAATATTATTTTGTTACTCGTGCATGTGTAAATTTAGTTACGCATCCGAAAATGCTTAATTGAGAATTGATGGCATCGGAAAAACTGATATTTCGGTTTGAGAAAACTGATTAATACATTATAAAAAATGCTCAGAAAAGTTTCCGAAAACCAATGACACCAAAAGAAACTTTTTTTCTTTTTTGTAAAAATTCTTCTTTTAATATCGATAATATATTGGTTTTTGAAATTTCTAAAAATAGCAAAAGCTTTCCGGAATCGTGGATAACTCGGTAGGGGTTATTGTATAGTTTCTTTCGTGGTCATGTGATATTTTCGTAGGAATTTATTCAATTTAAAATTGATGTATAAACCGTTATAAAAAATCTTTGAAATAGATGTTTATAATAAGTGCGACAAGGAATTGAAAATACAGTAAAAATTGAAAAAATGGAAATATTTGTGGAACCAAGGCAGAATCATCTGGCACAAATTACCTTGATTTCCATAAATAACAAGTACGGTTTCATCTTTGCATTACCATAACAAGCTAAAAAAAAAGAAAAATAAGGGATACCGTACACAATAAATCCAGAAAAGAAATAGCAATAACATTGTATAAAAAAGATAAATAAAAATATGAAGGATTAAAATGGATTTAAAAAAGCATATTATTAATTGAAGATCCAATATGACATAAATAAAATAGCATAAAAGGTATAAGGAATGATTTGCAGATGTTGCCAAAAATATTTAAGTAAAAATACATGAGTGTATGCCAAGGGACAAAAATATATATAGTGTAAGCAGGTTGAAATAGTAAAATTGCAGTATTTTGACTAATGAAACAGAAATAGTGCTACCCTCTATTGTTAAATAATACATTTAATGACTTCCAAAGTATTTACTAATGGATCAGATTTAGTGCTGCTCTCTATCTTTAAGTAACACATTTAAAGATTACTACTCAAGAATGTATTTTTAGAAGAAAAAAAAAAAACATGGAGAGGAATAAAATTAATTAATAAATATTAATAACTAATGGTGAATTACGTTTTAAAACAGTAATTGTATTTAGTTAATATAATTGATGAATTAAATAGATGTACATATATACATACCAACATACAAAAATAAATAAGCAAATAATTTATTAAATAATAACAGTATTTATGGATGAAGCATAAATCAGTAATTGTATTAAGTTAATAGATGAATTAAAATTATGTGTACATAGGGGAGAGTAGCATAATTTGGACCACTTCACTTATTTTCAGTTGTAATACACTTAATTCTTGGAATATCTGCAAAATATCACTACACGGGGTCAATCAATTCATCTACTAACTAAATAAAACTTTAGATCATTTTCTTTTTGAAAATCTTAAATTTATTTTAATTTGAAAAAATTGTCAA
This sequence comes from Maratus speciosus, assembly GCA_963932465.1. Classification (NCBI taxonomy): domain Eukaryota; kingdom Metazoa; phylum Arthropoda; class Arachnida; order Araneae; family Salticidae; genus Maratus; species Maratus speciosus. Next base: position 42,855,573 of record OZ010792.1, read on the forward strand.
AAGTGGTCCAAATTCAGCAACTGGTCGCCTAAGTTGGACCACCAGTCTGCTAAATTGGACCAATAAAATCAGGTTGTTTTAATGACGAGGGAATATAACTAATTTTATTAAAAGCAAAGTTTGCGGTTACTGGAACAATCAAACAAAATAACAGCAATGAAATATAACGAAATCAAATGTCTGAAAATAAGAGTAATTGTTTTAATTCAAAATGTATTCAAAATATAAATCAAAGTTATCAGTAATTAAGAATAGAAATTATGAAACTAATTGCCAGTTACTTGAATATCATGTAAGGAGTGATGCAAAGGTTACACATGAATTTCGTTTATTGATTTTTTTCCAGGACACATAACATGGAACCGTATTTGGCAATCTGAACACTGAATCATTTCTGCTGTTTTATTATCTTACAAATTAGGCAAAACCAATCACCACTATCTAGATTTTTCTTTTTAGATTCTGAATTATTAGACTTTTTTTGCAACAGAAGTTTTCTTTACATTATGATTGTATTTCTTCCCTTCCATCATTTCCTTGCTAATTGCAGTACGACTATTTTTTAAAACTTGATGTTCCAATTTCTTTTATGCTGTGATAGCTTCTTTTTAGTCGATTTTTTGTGCTTTTTTGTTTTGTCTGTTTCAAGGTTTACTTTATATGGCGAAGATGTTAACACAACTGTTTTTTGGCTCCCTCTGTACTTTTATTTAACTAAATTTAGCGAAGGATATAGCATTTCTAATGATTTTTTGACTTTTGGGGAGGATTTGTAGCTGCAGCCTTATTGCAGGTCAATTTCTTCACAACTTACTCTCTCCTTTTTGTTTTCTATATATTTAACAGCTTTTACTGTCACCTATTTGTTTTTTTATTCCAGACAGTTTGTCTGTGTTTTTTTCAACATTATATTATAAAAGTGTTAAAAAAATATGCTCTATTGAAAAATACGCTACGATTAATTATACGCAAACTTTATATATTCAAACAGTGTTGAATTCAGCCCCCCCCCCCCCCGTAAGGTTTGAGGTTTTATGCGTTTTAATGGCAAAAAAATGTAATTCCACCCTCCAGAACTGTAAAAAGTCTACCCTTCCTCACGGAATCGCAAATATCCTCCAGGAGGAAAATGTTTGAATTCAACTCTGTAAACCAAATACGCCATAGGAATAAAGAATTCAAAGAAAATAAATACAAATACATACAAGATAAAAGAAATTGAAAACAAAATTTAATGCATAAACATGTAAAAATATTTTTATGTTTATATAGTCCTAAACTGTATAAAAAAATTAGTCCAGATATACCAAAAAAAATAAAATAAAACTTGCATGGAGATAGTAATCCATTATAAAAAAAATTAAAAAAATAGTGTACAAAGCGTACTGTCCTCGAAATTCATTACTTACTTTTCAAAATTTATGATCACATATCTGGTCCAATTTAAGCAACTTAATTTGGTCCAATTACGGCAACTGTGCCCTTTTTTAAAACAGATAATCTCAAGACTAAGAACAAAAACGAAATCAAACAAATCCGCGTGAGAAATATGCGCAATAAACAGATGAATTTATATATGTATATGAAAACATAACAACTTATCTTAGTTTTAAAGTATTCACTTACGTTTAGTAGGAAAAAAGTAGATCAAAACAGCTAACTTTAGGTTTTTTTAAAATTGTCTGAAAACAACACGTGGTAGGCGGTTGCTTCTTCTAATTATGAGTGACGTCATTCTGATGAGTAGGATTTCAGCGGTAGATGGCGTCTCTTCCTGTAATTAACGGCAGAATAGCAACGGTCCAATTAAAGCGGCGGTCCAAATTAGGCTACTCTCCCCTACACATACCAATACATAAAATTGAATAAGTAAGATATGGATCATTCATTAAACAAGGATTCATTATAAATAAATATATAATATTATATCAGATTAATAATTTTAAATCTTTGTCACAAGAGTGCATAATCACTTAGATAAATAAAATAAGATAAATTATATTGTTCATTAAATCTAAATTAATAGTTTAAAATGTTGAAAATAATTAATAACAATTAAAGTGTCCTCAAACATGCATAAAATTTAAAATACATAATTATGGAGAAGAGGATAGAATAAAGAATAAAAATTTATAATCAATACATACACTTATTATGCTATTGTAATAGAATTTACTATGTATGAGATATTAATATGATATTGTTCGCATTGGGCTAAAAAAACGTACATACAGTAGAACCCCGCTAATCCGAACCGAATTTATTTTTGAAAATTATACTTGAATAAATTAACTGAAGAGATTAACTTGCGAAATTTTCGGAATTACAGGATGAATATTTTGAAAAAAGTGTAGAAGTTAGAATTAAACATAAAATGGCCATAGAGAATGTTTTTTATTTTTCAAACAGCTTGAATAGAATAAAAAAAAAATACTCAATAATGTAAAAGTAGAACATATATACACGAATATAAAATGAAAGCGTGCACTGTAGGCCAACTCGTAGAAGCCATATTAACAAAATCTGAAATATTTGTTTGTTTGCCAGTCACTATAAAATTCTCTTTTAAAATGTAAAAAAAATATATATATATAATTCAAATGACAAAAATTTATATTTACTTTCAACAATATGATTTGCAAATTATCTACAGAAATATTTCTTTCTTTCCTCCTCGTCGACCTGGTGAGAGAGTTATTTATGGATTCGCGATTGTGAACCGTTTGTAATGGTTTGTTACATAATTCTTCATTCTGAAGTTTCATTGAATTGTTATAAACATCAGGAGTGATGAAACAAGGAATACTATTTTTTTTCCAAAAGTCGTTTCAGATTATCCAGCATGCAGGATCTTAGAATGTCGGATTAGAGTATGTTTATTATATTACTGAGTACTTATAACTTGTAATTTTTATCACACATCTTTTACTTTTCTATTTTTTAATGGAATTTCGGATAATCCGAATTTTTTGTAATCTGAACAGGCGCCGGTCCGGATTAGCGGGGTTCTACTGTGTATATATATATATATATATATATATATATATATATATATATATATATACGCATAAATTATGCTACATCATATTATTATTTCCATTTTTTCGGAACTGAAACAAACGAAAAGAAAACTACCATTCTCTAGTCCCTTTCCTGGAGTGCGCACTTGAAAAGGTCAGTGTTAGCACTTTTATAAATCAGTACGTAGTGTGTTTTTAATTCCTTGTTTAATTATCAATTTTTTTTTTTGTAAAAAGAAAAAAATAAATCCCGCGAGTTATGAAAAAAATAATATTTTGAAAGTTGTGGAACTAAGCGGCGTATCATAATTAAAGCTTGCAGCGTTATATTTCAAAGAAGCATATGAGCGCCCTTAATTTCGTTACAGACAAGCTATTTAAACATTTTATAACTTAATTATCAATATGCTGTATCATATTACTGTATAACTTCCAAGCTGAAAAAAAAAACATTAATTACATATGTTTGTATATGTTCATGTTCATGATTAATTACAAGATTTAACACTAAGTTAAATATTAAAAATACTTACAGAAAAATTGTCGCAATGGGATACAGAGAGTGTTTGTTTCAATTTTCCTTTGTCAAGGTTACGTTTTCTAGATAAATTTCAAAAGCAAATTTCTCTTTGAAGATTACAGAGATTGGACTAGGTTCAATTAATGCTTCAAAAGTGGACGCTAATACAATCATAAAAATTTTAAGCTACTTTATAGAGCAGTTATTAAGTAACAATACGCAATTATATATTTATATATATATATATTGATCTATATGATAAACGTAAAGAATTTAAATTCAAAGTTAATACATATACTAATTTTAAATCTTGTCTTCATAATTCTGTATGCCGTAATATAATCCTTAATTATTTATATAGAATAAAGTATTTATGTTCTTTTCATCTAATTAACAATAATATTAAAAAACTAATTTATGATGCATTAAATCATGGTTTTTCAAAAAAAAAAAAAACATGTATTCTTTAATATATAATTAGAACTTAAATGATCTTAAAAAACAAATTAACACATGCGTAAATAAAATTAAAAAAAATATATAAAATAAGAAAATAATTATAAGAAAATTAAAAATTGTAAAATAATAATAAAAAAAATTATTATAGGACGGTTGGGTGGGTAGATGTTAGAATACGGAGGAAGATGGCATTGCCTGTATAATACGCAATGGTTAATAAAAAAAAAAAAGAATAATAAAAATGGGGCATTTGATTTATAACTAAGTTGCTAATACACATTTTATAATGGATGTTGATTCGATACTTTTATATGTATAATAGTATAGTTATATTTGTATATTTATCAATTCATATTAAATTTATTCATATTCATTAATATTTAATAAAGTTAACGATTAACTTGTATTTAAATTTTAGCCTACTCAGGACAATATCATATTAATTTCTAATAGTTTCTATCTTAAATGAGAATAAAATGCATAATGAGTGTATTATACCTAATGCTATGACAGTATAAATTTTAGTTTGGTATTTTTTTTTTTCCTCTATCCTTTTTAAACTTGTTTTATTTTGAACTTAGTTGGTGTTCAGTAGTCCCAAATTCATATTCTTTAGCTAATTTATGGCTAATATGAAGATGAAACCACTCATTTTATTTGTGGAACTTAAGGCATTTGGGACTCGATGATTCTGTCTAAGTTCTACAAATTTCCATCATTCCATTTATGTTATTCAATTTCTGCTGTTTTTTACTATGTTTTTGGAATCTATGCAAAGTGTGTTGGGGGGAACTGTATTTGTTAATGTCATTTTATTCATAATTTCACAGTTTTTGTTGGTAGTCGGTGGTGTTTATTTAATGGTTATATATATAAATATCTGTGTTAGCTTAGCTGCAAAAATAACATTAAAGTTATAGCAGTAATGGATAACATGTGCTGGTGAGTATTTGGATTAAATAAAGATGGAGTTATATTAGGTAAGCTGTGTAATATTACTATATTTCATTGATATAAATTAATTATTTAAAAGGTTGTATTGATTTTTCCATTTCATGGCATTTAATATTATTCTGTATTCATCTTGCATCTATTCTTTTGGTCATGTAGTCGTTTGGGTACAGGGGAAAAAAACCTTCAGCTTTTAGCTTTTTTCTCGACAGAAAACGACTATTTTGCTTGTATATTTGAATTCTGTACCCTTGATAACGTAATTCACTATATAAGCTTTTCAATTATTTTTATCGGTATCCATATTTTTCTTTTTTCTTTCATATTAATACTCGTAAGATAGTGCTTTTGATATCCAAGTTATGTGTGTTGGAAGGGGGGGGGGTACTGTATTTGTTATTGTCATTTCATTCATAATATCACAGTTTTTGTTGATGGTCGTTAATGTTTATTTAATGGTTATATATATATATGTCGTAGGCTAATTGAGAAATCCGGTCCTTTGCAAACAGCCTAGGCTCTTTGCAAAGAGCCGGGCTAATTGGTGAATAAATCTCCCTTTTTCCAATTAGCCTGATATTTTTCAGGCTTATTGCAAAGAGCCTAGGAAGCGTTAGGCTAATTGAAAAATGACCACTTATTATCCGATCAGGGTGATATTTTTAGCTCACAGGCTATCAAAGCCTGAGAGCTTATGTTTCCGCCGATTCTGTATGTACGTGTGTACGTACGTACATACGTATGCACGTAACGCGATAACTCTTGATAAAAATATCCGATTTGCTTGAAATTTTTTTTCTAGGTTCATTCTGATGAGGTGCTTCCCTGATTAGTTTTTCGGGTTCATTGGTTAAGGATAAAGGGGGAAAAGGGTGGCTAGTGCCCCCCCCCCTTAATTTGTATAAATGGGTTTTCATGCAGAAATATTCGATTTGCTCCAAATTTGGTATACCGGTTTATTGTGTTAAGGAGCTTCCCTGATTAGATTTGGAAGCTCATTATTTAAGTATAAAGGGGGGAAAGGGGGCTACCCCCCCTTAATTTAGATAAATCGGTTTTTCATGATGAATTATTCGATTTGCTCTAAATTTGGTATACTGGTTTATTAAGTTAAGGAGCTGCCTTGATTAGATTTGGAGGTTCATTAGTTACATATAAAGGGAGGAAAGGGGGGCTATCCCCCCCGTAATTTAGATAAATGGGTTTTTCATGCAGAAATATGAGATTTGCAAAAAATTTGGTATACCGGTTAATTATGTTAAGCAGCTTCCCTGATTACATTTGGAAGATCATTATTATGTATGAAGGGGGGAAAGGGGGGCAATTGCCTCTCCCCTTAATTTGGATAAATGCGTTTTTCATGTAGAATTATTCGATTAGCTTAAATTTGGTATACTGGTTTATTATGTTAAGGTGATGGCTTGATTAGCTTTGGAGGTTCATTAGTTAAGTATAAAGGGAGGAAAGAGGGGCTAGCCCCCCCCCCTTTAATTTAGATAAATGGGTTTTTCATGCAGAGTTATTCGATTTGCTCCAAATTTGGTATACCGGTTTATTATGTTAAAGAGCTTCCCTGATTAGATTTGGAGGTTCATTAGTTAAGTATAAGGGGAGGAAAGGGGGGGGCTAGACACCCTCCCCCTTAATTTAGATAAATGGGTTTTTCATGCAGAGTTATTCGATCTGCTCCAAATTTTGTAAACTGGTTTATTATGTTAAGGAGCTGCCTTGATTAGATTTGGAGATTTATTGGTTGAGTATAAAGGAGGGACATGGGCTAGTGTCCCCTTAATTTAGATAAATGGGTTTTTCATACAGAATTATTCGATTTGCTTCAAATTTGATATACCAGTTTATTACGATATGGCTTCCTTCATTTGATTTGGAGGTTCATTGGTTACGTATAAAAGGGGGGAAAGGGGGCAATTGCCCCTCCGCTTAATTTAGATAAATGGGTTTTCATGCAGAATTATCTAATTTAGTTTAATTTTTTTTCAACCGGATCCGAACTTGAAGGTTCCATTTGAAATCAACCCGAAAACCGACCACAACCAGGTTTCGGGTTGAGTTCAATTAGAACTTTCAGGTAGGGATCGGGTTGCCGGTGAACGGAGGTTATTTTGTCTGGCTTGCATCGGGTTATAGTTTTTTGGAATAATTTTGTCGGTTAAGATTTGGTTCGGGACGGGTTTCAGGTTGACTTCAAATGGAATTTTTAGGTTCTGGTAGCGTTGCGTGTCCACGGAAACTAATTTGTCTTGTTCGGATCCGGTTATGGATCTTTGGAATTTTTTGCAGGTTATCAGATTTGGTTCGGGATTTCGGGTTTTTTCAAATGGAACTCTCAGTTTCGGGTCGGGTTGCATGTAGACTGAAATTATTCTGTCTTACTCGGATCGGGGTACGGTCTGTTGTTATTTATTTTTCGGGTTTGGTTAGGGTTATGCATTAATAAACCTAATAAAAAGAAAATTGCCCAGTTAAACTGATGGCATTGAGCTTACAGGCTATTCACACAAATTGTATATTATACTCTTATTTCAAAGAATAATGCCCCTCGAAAAATAAATGAAGGGATTAGTCTCCGTTGCCCCTCTTTCTACTTATCCAAAGAACCTCCAAATCTAATCAGGGAAGCTACTTAACATAATAAATTGGTATACCAAATTTGAAGCAAATAAGATAATTCTGCATGAAGAACCATTTCACTAAATTAAGGGGGGGTATTAGCTCCCCCATTTCTCCCTTTATGCTGAACCAATGAACTTTCAAATCTAATCAGTAAAGATCCTTATTAGAATGAACCTAGAAAAAAAATTAAACTAAATTAGATAATTCTGCATGAAAACCCATTTATCTAAATTAAGGGGAGGGGCAATTGCCCCCCTTTCCTCCCTTTTATACTTAACCAATGAACCTCCAAATCAAATGAAGGAAGCCATATCGTAATAAACTGGTATATCAAATTTGAGGCAAATCGAATAATTCTGTATGAAAAACCCATTTATCTAAATTAAGGGGATACTAGCCCCTGTCCCTCCTTTATACTTAACCAATAAATCTCCAAATCTAATCAAGGCAGCTCCTTAACATAATAAACCGATATACGAAATTTGGGCAAATCGAATAACTCTGCATGAAAAACCCATTTATCTAAATTAAAGGGGGGGGGGGTCTAGCCCCCTTTCCTCCCTTTATACTTAAGTAATGAACCTCCAAATCCAATCAGGGAAGCTCCTTAACATAATAAACCGGTATACCAAATTTGAGCTAATCGAATAATTCTACATGAAAAACGCATTTATCTAAATTAAGGGGAGAGGCAATTGCCCCCCTTTCCCCCCTTTATACATAATAATGATCTTCCAAATGTAATCAGGGAAGCTGCTTAACATAATTAACCGGTATACCAAATTTTTTGCAAATCTCATATTTCTGCATGAAAAACCCATTTATCTAAATTACGGGGGGGATAGCCCCCCTTTCCTCCCTTTATATGTAACTAATGAACCTCCAAATCTAATCAAGGCAGCTCCTTAACTTAATAAACCAGTATACCAAATTTATTGCAAATCGCATATTTCTGCATGAAAAACCCATTTATCTAAATTACGGGGGGGGGATAGCCCCCTTTCCTCCTTTTATATGTAACTAATGAACCTCCAAATCTAATCAAAGCAGCTCCTTAACTTAATAAACCGGTATACCAAATTTGGAGCAAATCGAATAATTCATCATGAAAAACCAATTTATCTAAATTAAGGGGGGTAGCCCCCCTTTCCCCCCTTTATACTTAAATAATGAACTTCCAAATGTAATCAGGGAAGCTCCTTAACACAATAAACCGGTATACCAAATTTGGAGCAAATCGAATATTTCTTCATGAAAAACTTATTTATATAAATTAAGGGGGGGGGGGACTAGCCCCCTTTCCACCTTTATCCTTAACCAATGAACCCCAAAAACCAATCAGGGAAGCACCTTATCAGAATGAACCTAGAAAAAAAAATTGAAGTAAATCGGATATTTCTGTCAAGAGTTATCGCGTTACGTACACACGTGCATACAGAATCGGCGGGCACAGAAGCTCTCAGGCTTTCATAGCCTGTGAGCTAAAAATACCATCCTGATCGGATAATAAGTGGTCATTTTTCAATTAGCCTAACGCTTTTTAGGCTCTTTGCAATAAGCCTGAAAAATATCAGGCTAATTGGAAAAATGGAGATGTGTTCTCCAATTAGCCTGGCTTTTTGCAAAGAGCCTAGGTTGTTTGCAAAGAGCCGGATTTCTCAATTAGCCTACGACATATATATATATATATATATATATATTACGGGTAATAAAAATGCCTAAATGACTTTGTATAAATTGATGCTACAGTATAATTATTTATTAATATTTCATAAATGTAATTTTACATAAATATATACAAATCTATAACATAAATACTTAAAAGTATAGTATAATCAACTTTATTTATCTTATAAAAGAAAAAATATATTTTTTTTTCGAGTAAGACAGAATAGAAGTACATGTTTTATTTTAATGTTTTATAAGGCCTTATGCTTCTGAGATAAACATATATCAAACTGAAAATGGTAACTTCCTAAAACTTGAAATAATATATTGCAATTAAAATATAAATTTGAGCATTTGTATGGAAAAGAAATTTTAATTTTAAGTTGACTACTAAATTACGAAAGAAAAAATGAAATTGTTCGTGGATCCACAGATAAAAATTATTTCATACCAAAGCTCGTATTTCATCAAAGATTAATATATTTAAATTCTAATTGCACTACGTTTTTTTTGGGGGGGGGGGGAGGGGGGGCTGGAATTTGTCAAATTTTCTGAAAGTGGCGCTAAAATTGTTATGATCACAAACGTTGAAGATGATCCACTTAGTCATCTGCAAGAGCTTCTGATAATTTCGAGTGCTTGCTCCCCTAATTGTTCTGCCGACAAAATATTCACAGAAGAATATGAGATCAAAGAAATTCATTACGCCCCTGAACTTCCAGAATAATTCGTCAATTACTCATTACGATATTTTCATTGGATATTTGAGAATACCTCTAAAATGGAATCTGTCCGCTGACTTTTGTCATATAGTGTAAGTTTATTATATAGTTAGAGATTATAAAGACAACTCACACAAGTGTCAAGTAATCTTCTAGCCGTCTCTGGACTTTGTATTGGATTTATACCAAACAATGAGAGAAAGCTGTATTTTGTTTACAAATTGCGCAATTTCAGGTTGTAAAACTTTGTAATTTGCCAACCAGATTATATATAATAAATTATTTGTTACATTGATAGACTATATAAGGAAGTCATTGATCAGATCTGAAATGGCAGTAAAAGTAATAGTGGTACTTGCAAAGGCATAAATGAAGAAACCGACAAATGCCATTGCTAAATAGGGCATCTTGTATTTGAAAAAGCGAGAATCAAATATTCCTTTTCCCATCTGACACCAGAAAAAGTACACGTTTCAAATTGCAAGATTCATTGAAGATCCGTTGCGTTTTTTGTAGCGTAAAGATGATATATTTTCAGAAACTGATTTAATATTTGTCAACAATGCTGTTCTATTTATGTTTAAACTGCAACATTTAAAAAAAATATTATATCTTAATTTAATTCATGAGCATGTTTGGTTTATAAACTTTGCTGCATATCTAAACAAAAGTTTATTTTCTGGTTTGTGGTTTCTAATGATTCTGAAGCAATTTTAAATTGTCTTTATCATCCGCATATAATTCATAAAATTTTCTAGAAGACATCTAGGGTAGAGGAATGTGAAAAATTCTAATGCTACATGAAATGTGATTAAGGAATCAGGTACCTTTGAATCTGACAAATTACATGTAAATGTGACTCGAATAGGGATTGCAATAACGTCACATCGTATTAGCTTTTTGATATTAAGTGTTAAGCATACGTTAAAATAAATGTATGCTAACAGTTAACAAGCTGGAAAAGAATCTAGACGCAGTTAAAATTTTAATATATATATATATATATATATATATACAAGGGGACTCTGCTCCCTACGAGCTACGCTCGCCAACCCCCGTTCAGACACCGCAAACTCTAAAAGCACGCTAATTTTATCGGCTTAAAAAATTTTTCGGAAGGCTGAATTACAATTAAAAGAAAAAAAAAACAAAACAAAAAAAACAGTGTCGATCTTTCTGTTAACAGGTTGTTTTCGTCTTTGATTAAATCAGATCAGTAAAAAATTTGAATCTAAGCTAATATAAAATTAATTCAGTAAACAGAATCTTTGTCTCCCGGTATTTTTTAACAACTCTATAAGAAAGTTCTTTTAAATAAGACATTTTAAATGAAGACGTAATTTTCACCAATGTTTTCGTTTTCTTTTTAATATTCACGTGAAAATACTTTTGTTGTTAGAAAGGAAATATTATTTGCACTGTCTTAGAATTCGCAACCATAGCTTAAAAGATTATCTCAAAATATGAAACAAATGTCTCGCGAAAAAATATTTTTAACTTTAAACTGTTTGGCAATAGTATTGTTTGGCCATTTTAAATATGACGTAATTTACCCCATTTACGACTTTTAACGCATATTAATAAGTTTATTATTTTGCAATTTTCTTTCTCTTTTAAAATTCACTTGTAAATATAGTTTTTATCACTTAATTTTCTACATTTTCCTGCTTTTAAAACGTAATCATTTAATTCTCATTTGAAAGTTTTTTTCTGCTTATAATATTCAGGTATAAATAAATTTTTTATTGGAAGGAAATATTCTTCGTGCTGTTTTAAAAATTAGCAACTATTTAAAATAATACCCTTTTCTAAAAGATGTAAAAAATATTTCTCAAAATTCTGAAATTTTGAATATAAAATGGAAATAAATCCTCAAAAAATGAATCAAATTAAAAAAAATAAATGCAGTCTGCACACCGCGAATTTCCGATGTATAAAATGATCTAAAATGATTAAATTCCTATGTATGGGAGAGTAGCCATATTTGGACCGCCGCTTTAATTGGACCGTTGCCATTCTGCCGTTAATTACAGGAAGAGACCCCATCTACCATCCTAAATCCTACTCATCAGAATGACGTCACTCATGATTAGAAGAAGCAGTCGCCTACCACGTGCTGTTTTCAGACAATTTTAAAAAACCTAAAGTTAGCTGTTTTGATCTAAATTTTTTTTACTAAACGTAAGTGAATATTTTAAAACTAAGGTAAGTTGTTAAGTTTTCATATACACATATGAATTCATCTGTTTATTGCGCATATTTTTTCACGCAGATTTGTTTGATTTCGTTTTTGTTCTTAGTCTTGAAATTAACTGTTTTAAAAAATGGCGCAGTTGCCGTAATTGGGCCAATTTAAGTTGCTTAAATTGGGCCAGATATGCGATCATAAATTTGAAAAATAAGTAATGAATATTCGAGGGCGGTACGCTTTGTATACTATTTTTTTATATTTTATAATGGATTACTATCTCCATGCAAGTTTTTTTTTGTATATCTGGATTAAATTTTTATACAGTTTAGGCCTATGTAAACATAAAAATATTTTTACATGTCTATGCAATAAATTTTGTTTGCAATGTCTTTTATCGTGTATGTAATTGTATTTATTTTCTTTGAATTCTTTATTCCTGCGGCATATTTGATTTACAGAATTGAATTCAAGCATTTTCCTCCCGCAGGATACTTGTGATGGAAGACTTTTTACAATTCTGGAGGGTGTATTTATACTCTTTTGCCATTAAAATGCATAAAATCTCAAACCTTGACAAAAATGTTGAAAAAGACATAGACAAACTGTCTGGAAGAAAAACACCCGTGACAGCAAAAGCTGTTAAAGATATAGGAAGCAAAAAGCAAATAGTAAGTTGTGAAGAAATTGACCTGCAACAAGGCTGCAGCTACAAATCCTCCACAAAAGAAAAAAAAAAATCATTAGAAATGTTATTTGCTTTGCTAAATTCAGTTAAATCAAAGCACATTGGGAGCCAAAAAATAGTTGTGTTAACATCATTGCCATATAAACTAAACCTTGAAAAAAAAAAGGACAAAAAGGAAGCTTTCACCGTAGAAAAGCAATTGGAAAATCGAGTTTTAAAAAATAGGCGTAATGCAATTAGCAAGAAAATGATGGAAGAGAAGAACTACAAACACAGTGTAAAGAAAACTTCTGGTGCAAAAAACAGTCTGGAAATTCAGAATCTAAAAAGAAAAATCTAGACAGTGATGATTGGTTTTGCCTAATTTTTAAGAAAAATAAAATAGCAGAAATGATTCAGTGTACAAATTGCCATATACGGTTCCATGTTGTGTGCGCTGGAAAACAAAAACAATAAACAAAATTCATGTATAAGCTTTGCATCACTCCTTATATGATATTCAAGTAACTGACAATTAGCTCCATAAGTTCTATTCTTAATTACTGACAACTTTGATTTATATTTTGAAAACATTTTGATTTAAAACAATTACTCTTATTTTCAGATATTTGATTTCATTATATTTCATTGATGTTATTTTGTTTGATTGTTATATTAATCGCAAACTTTGCTTTTAATAAAATTAGTTATATTCCCTAGTCATTAAAGCAACTTGGTATTATTTGGCCCAATTTAGGAGACTGGGATGGTTATGTAACCGTTTTCTTTAAAAGCGGTCGAATGATAGGCCAGTTTGTTGCAAATTTTTAACAGTATACTTTTTAATCATATAAAAATTTTTTTAACTGTTTTGAACATAACTTCCATTCTAAAGCGAAATTTTCCAAGAAACAGAACGGGGTTTCTTTTAAAAGGTTCCTAAAGAATCGAATTTTAATATAAGCTATTAAAAAAATCAATTTTTTTTAACGCTTTCAAAGGTACCTGACCCGTAACACATCTGTGATTTCAAAATTTTCTGCAAATTTTATTGCTGAGAACATTTTACCCAACGACAGAATTAAAAAATATTATCTAAGATTGAAACTCATTTTTCATGATTACCTAGAACAACACAAAAGCTTGAAATACGAGAATCTGCTGAAAATGATGTAACTTCAGAAAAGTAAAGATCAAATATCCTTTGCTACCAGACAACACAAATTCAAGCAAATTATCAAAAACTTTGGAATAAGGATTAAGAATTACTTAAGTTGAAGAAGATAAACATAATAGGGGTGGTGTTGAGCCGCCAGAAAAAGTTATATCTTATGCATATACATAGTAACTAGCCTTCCAGTTGTTCTGAAGTCAAATGAAGTCACAAGCTTTATTGAATAAAATGAGTTAATGAGCAGTTGAACAGTTTAAGCATTTTTTGAAGTTCTTAGTTGACGTTAATTTTAAGCCCTATCTAGGAATAGTTGTATTTCTAAAACTTAAGGAAGAGAAAATATGAGAGATAAGAGAAAATATGTCTGACTGTAGTCTAAAATACATAATAGTTAAAATTAAAGATAGAAAAGCGTTTAGGATAGGATTTAAAATTAAAGATATAATTAAATTTAAAAAACAAATACAGTAATTACAATTTAAAAAATAACAGAGTGAAAAAAGTAAAATGATAATATCTTCATTTGTTCAGAACAATAGAGATGAAACAGGAGGAGGTCAGTAGGGCACTTTTCAATGATAGCCATACATTTATTTATTTAGTAGCACAGTAGAGACCCGATTATCCGAGTTAATATGGACCAAGCTCACCTCGGATAAGAAAAAAACTCGAATAAACAGGGTTTACACAAATCATCATCAACTAAGGAGATGAAATATAAATTTTCACTTAATTTATTAATTTTTGTGGTACTAATAATATTTCGTTGATGTACATTTCCGTTACTTTTAAGAAAAACAGGAAATGAAATTGTGTATTTGAAGAAGCCCTTGACAGTTTTTTGTTAGTTGTTTGCCAATTTTTCCCCGCATAGATACCAATTTCTACGATTTTTTCTTACCACTAATACTTACCAGTAAATTTTGCCTAATTAAATCGCCGAAATCTAACAATTGTCAACGATTATATATGGCAAAAATGTGTATTCAATTTTAGAGGTAACAAAACCGTACAAATTGGTAGCTATGTGATTCTATTAGTGTCATGAAAATTGCAGATGTAGCTTCTTATTTCTGCTCAAAGTATTAAATAGTTTTTTTCAATCGAACTTATACTTTTGAAATGGATCATTTTCTTCTGATGGACTGATGGCTTCCATTATTATGAAACAGACATTATAAATGAAGTGTTAGGTGAAGATGAAAGAGTAGCTCTAAAAGTTTAGAACTCTGATTTTTTGATTAGAATGGGGGGGAGGGGATTGCTTTTTTTTTTTTTTTCCATTCTGACCAGAAAATCAGAGTTCTGACTTTTTACGGCTACTCTTTCATTTTCACCAAACACTTCCTTTATAATGGCTGTTTCATAATAACGGAAGTCATCAGTCCATCAGAAGAAAATGACTCGGTTAATTCGGAAATTCGGATAATCGGGATTCAGCTCTATTCAGCTCTAACAGTATGGTATAAATGTAAAAAATAAACTAGAATAATTTTACATATTTATTTGTATGCTTTATAAAATATACCTATATGTAAGAAGTTTAAAATAAATCTATGTTAAACAAACAACAACAACAACAAAAAAAAAAAAAAAAAAAAAAAAAAAAGAAAGAAAAGAAAAAGAAAAGAAAGAGAAAAACAACAGAAATGAGGTATTATTTTCAATCAATGTTGAATAACGTGGCCTTTTCCTATTGCTGGCTTAAAAATCATATATAAACAAGAAATATTTCACAATTTTTTTTTGTTTAAATTATCTTTATCTGACATGATAATTAAATTTACAAAATCAAAAAACCCTACTGCGTAATAAGCGGGCTAATTAATTATTTCTTTTATATATATATATTACTTAACTATTTTTTTATTTACTTGTATTGATGACTTTAAATTTGTATTTAACTGTTAGTTCCTATCTGTAAACACTGTTTTAATGAGGCCTATAGATGTCTATGAAGGTTAGAGTTGCAGGAAAGCTAGAGATCCTACCTAAACAACTTGCAGGTTGTGTAATGCTTAAACGGAGCTTCTGACTGTAAAATAGTCAATGAAACATCGTCTTCATTTTGAAAGACCTATCCAATGATATGCCACTCAATAGGGTGCGTCAAAACTTTTTTTCGTCTCTACCACCATTTTGTATTTTACGAGCGCCATTTTGAATTTTTAAAAACAAAACCTAGCCTATAACCATTGGACGGTTAAGGCGAATCGATATAGAGACCTCATTCATTAAAATTCATCCAACCGTTGGGAGATTTCGAGGGTATAAAGAAATCCACATACCCAGATACGCGTGAAACACATAACCCTTTTTAGCAGCCAGGTAAAAACCAGAAGATTGGCACCTATGCATATATGAACTTTAAAAATATGTGTCTGTCTATAAAAATGAGAAATAAATGAAAATTCCTAAGGCATAGTTATTGAGCTTATTTTAAATAACTTTCATGCATATTAGCTATTTTTTTAAAGTGTATAATCCGGATTCAAGTAATAGTAGAAAAAACAAAGCGTACACAATAATTTATATTTGTATTCTGCTAATTTTTTTTTCTTTTTTTTTAAGATTTTCATTTCTCGGAAATTCGGATAATCGGGATTCAACTCTATTCAGCTCTAACAGTATGATATAAATGTAAAAAATAAACTAGAATAATTTTACATATTTATTTGTATGCTTTATAAAATATACCTATATGTAAGAAGTATAAAATAAATCTATGTTAAACAAACAAAAAAGAAAAAAAAAGAAAAGAAAATGAAAAGAAAGAGAAAAACAACAGAAATGAGGTATTATTTTCAATCAATGTTGAATAATGTGGCCTTTTCCTATTGCTGGCTTAAAAATCATATATAAACAAGAAATATTTCACAATTTTTTTTTGTTTAAATTATCTTTATCTGACATGATAATTAAATTTACAAAATCAAAAAACGCTACTGCGTAATAAGCGGGCTAATTAATTATTTCTTTTTTATATATATATTACTTAACTATTTTTTTATTTACTTGTATTGATGACTTTAAATTTGTATTTAACTGTTAGTTCCTATCTATAAACACTGTTTTAATGAGGCCTATAGATGTCTATGAAGGTTAGAGTTGCAGGAAAGCTAGAGATCCTACCTAAACAACTTCCAGGTTGTGTAATGCTTAAACGGAGCTTCTGACTGTAAAATAGTCAATGAAACATCGTCTTCATTTTGAAAGACCTATCCAATGATATGCCGCTCAATAGGGTGCGTCAAAACTTTTTTTCGTCTCTACCACCATTTTGTATTTTACGAGCGCCATTTTGAGTTTTTAAAAACAAAACCTAGCCTATAACCATTGGACGGTTAAGGCGAATCGATATAGAGACCTCATTTATTGAAATTCATCCAGCCGTTGGGATGTTTCGAGGGTATAAAGAAATCCACATACCCAGATACGCGTGAAACACATAACCCTTTTTAGCAGCCACGTAAAAACCAGAAGATTGGCACCTATGCATATATGAACTTTAAAAATATGTGTCTGTCTATAAAAATGAGAAGTAAATGAAAATTCCTAAGGCATAGTTATTGAGCTTATTTTAAATAACTTTCATGCATATCAACTATTTTTTTAAAGCGTATAATCCGGATTCAAGTAATAGTAGAAAAAACAAAGCGTACACAATAATTTATATTTGTATTCTGCAATTTTTTTTTCTTTTTTTTTTAAGATTTTCATTTCCCAGATTTGATAATTTAATTTATTACTATTTCGTCTCTTTAGCTTTTGGTTCTCAAATATTCTTACATTGTGCAGTTTTTTTTTTTTTTTTTTAACTTCGTTTAAGTGCATAGTTTAAAATCGTTTTCAGTTGAAAAATGTATTTTAACAAAAACAATATTGAATTCTTTTAGATTTTTTGACTACATTATCTTCATATACACTGAAATTTTAACTGAAACACATATAAGAAGTATATTTCACATTCAAAACTGAAAAGTTTATACATAATTAACTCATTGTCTACTATTTTTATCCCTTTACCAAGAGTCTGGATAATAATTTAAAAAAAAATCCGATCAGATATAATAAAATTTTCTTGTCTGGTTTTTATCTTTCTTTCCTCTCGAAGAAAATTTAATATTATTTTCTGCATTTCGACCATTTAACTGCATTATTAGTAGGAGAATTCCGACTTAAGCTATGATATAAAAACTAGTCTGGAATTTTTCAAAAGCGAGAAGAATTAGATTAGTTTGAGCGAAAATCTCTCCAGTAGTAATTGCACAAAATATTTCACGATATGATAATACAGATATCATTTAACACGAGTGTTTAATAAGTGATTTTGAAATTAAGATTAATTAATAACGCTGCTTTACAGAAGAGGGAGCAATGGTAGCATTTATTTATTAAAATGAACATATTTTATTTTATCTGGAATTTATATGCAAGCATATTAAATCTACTCTTTGAGCTGCAATTACGTTTAATTACAAACAATATTTTCGAATGCTAGAAATTGATTTTCAAACCATTTGCGATGCATACTTTTTTAGCTCACAGGCTATCAAAGCCTAAGAGCTTACGTGCAAGCAAGTTCTATATGTATGTACGTAACACGATAACTCTTGATAATAACATCCGATTTGCTTCAAATTTTTTCTCTAGGTTAATTCTGATAAGGCGCTTCCCTGAATAGTTTTGGAGGGTTCATTGGTTAAGTATAAAGGGGAGAAAGGGGGGCTATTCCCCCCCCCTTAATTTAGATAAAGGGGCTTTTCATGCAGAATTATCCGATTTGCTTCAAATTTAGTATACTGATAAGGCGCTTCCGTGATTAGATTTGGAGGTTCATTTGTTATGTATGAAGGGGGGGGGGGGACGGGGCGAGATAATCCCTTTAATGTATTTTTCGAGAGGCATTATTTTTTGAAATAAGAGTATTACATACAATCAGTGTGAATAGCATGTGAGTTCAATGCATGTGAGTTTAACTGGGCCCTTTTTTTAATTAATTGTTAAAGACAGAGTTGTTTATCGCTTTCAACCACCGGAAAATCATCTTGTCATTTTTGATAAAAGCATCCGATCGCGAAAAGAAATAATTATTATATCAATTATTGCATTGTGGAGAAAAATCTATAACTGATATATTTATGTATGTTGTTCATCTTAAATAAAAAATTAAACCCAACCAGCTTTTGCAGCAATTTAACAGATTTTTTAAGCTTCAACCAAAACCAGATTATAGACGATTCTTCATGAGTCACTGTAACTTAAATTTACAATAAGTTGTCTTATGTATATGTACTATATATTATTAGATGTATAAGCAAGTAAAAGAACATGCAAGAATTTCGATAATGTCAAGTAAGTATGTAATGTTAATTTAAGTATTCTGCATGAGGATAATCTGAAACTTACAAAGTATTTATTAATATTAACCACTTGGGTGCGTCGATAACATTTTCGAATAAGATAATTTTGTTTATTTTTATTTGTTCTAAGAATAATACTAATTTGTTTTAAGAATCGACCAATAAACCGTTTTGTAATTCTTGTTTTTATTATTATTATTATTGTTGTTGTTATAATTATTGTTGTTGTTGTTGTCGTATTTTCTCGTGTATTTTGTACACGTTTTTACAATTTTTTCGATGCCAAAAGTAGGGGATGCAAAAAGTTCTTGGATTTAGTATTTATTGATATTAAACTTCTTTGGAGAAAAACTTAGAGTAAATAAAGAAATGTCTTTCTTTAAGATAAGTATAGCACTACAAAAAATAATTAATATTAAAAAAATTACAGTTTCAAAATTATTTAAGTGGCACTTTTAAACATAGTCCTGTTTTAGTTTTAAGGAATTATTTTAGATCAGGGTTTCCCAATTTATGGTACGCGTGCCAGTTCTGGTACATGAACTTTCAGATACTGATGCGTGCGGTTTATGCAGAAAATTATTATACAACTGAAAATTGATTTTAGATTTTGAAACCCATTTGGTAAGTTTGTCAATATATGCTAATAAACCCTGAATATTATAGAATTATTCTTTAAAAAAATATTATTAATAAATCTTGATAAAATATTTTCTAAAAATTTTCCGTTTTTTTTTTCTAATTTTTTCTTATTGAATTTTTCTTGTCATTTATTGAATAAATCTTATTTTAGATATAATCATAGTGTTACTTTTTATTCAAATATCCTAAAAGAAGATAATCAGAGTATCAATTTATTGATATAATAATTCCAATTTAAAAGTTAGCATCACCGTTATTAAAGACGGTATCCAAAATTATGAATATACTAGTCTAAAAGTTTGGGAACCTCTGTTTTAATCGAGTCTAAGTTAACGAGAGAGTATTAGTAGAATTTAAAAAATCTACAACTATATTTTTCCTCAAAGTGGGTCTGCAGTAAAACATATTTTATTAGCCATTATAATTTTACAGCAAGCCCAATATGCTCAAATGCATAACTCAGACTGATTAATTTTTGACAGAAAATACTGTAGCAGATGAAAATAGAAAATCGCAGGATACAAATGGAAAGAACGGAACATACTCTTTTTGATACACTGAACTAAACTTAAAATTAACTTTAAATCTGATTGGGAAATCAAAACTTTACGATATATACAGTTAGAGTAACTTGAAATCCTGTTTCACTAATTCAGACTTACCCATAGATGCTGCATCTGAAAATTACTTATAATATGTGTATATAATTAAATCAACATTTTAACTAAGTGCGATTTTGGGGTCTAGTGGTCATGATCGTAAAAAAAAATGTACGGGAATTTTCCGAAATTACTTTCCTCCGGACAGCTAATTCCATGAGGACGTCAAAAAACCTGCTCGCTAATTTTAATGTTACGGGAGAAATGTTTTAAAATATCTCGTTTGCATTTGAATATTTTTATTTTTATTTTATTTTATTTTATTTTATTTTTTTGCATTGGATATCTAAGGCCGATCTCTACAAAAGCCATTTTTTACTTTTTCGATTGTGCTTACAGGTTTTTTAATTAGGATACTTTCAGTTTCGGAACCGGTTTCAAAAGCAAAAGAATCCTCATAAAAACTAAATAAATAAATAAATAAATAAACTTGTAAACAAAATCTAAAAGTAAAATAATGGCGTTTGTAGAGATCGACCTCAACTATCCAATGCAAAAAAAAGTCAAAATATGAAAATGCAAAAATATATTAAAAGAAAATCCTCCCATATGATTAACATAGCAAACGGGAGTTTTCACGTGAGTGAAGTAACCTCTTAACCACTCTAATTTATAAATACAATCCGTCAGTGAGGCAGATTTTTTTCTACGTGTTTTTATCAACCAACTCAAAATATCGAAAATGTGTTTCTTCAAACCTGAAATATTCGCAGTTAAAAAGTATTTCTTGTAACCTGTTTATTAGTTTATTCTGTAGACAGATGTTAGTAGTACAGTACAAAGTCTAAAGTCCGGAATCCTCAGGACTTTACGAAGTCCGAACTTCGGATTTTTCTGAACTTTGAATCATGAAAAATATTGTTTTTCTAATAACAAGAAAAAGAAATTTCACTACTTAAAAGGGCAAAATATGACGTTCATTTATTAAAAATTGTATAACAACTAAACAAAAACTAAATTAAACAATAATTTTCATTAAATAAATCATAATAAAATAAGAAGTATAAACAAAAACCTTTATTTAAAGCTGTTCTCAAATCCAAAAAGGCAACTTTATGACATAAGTTTTAATTTATTTTTGTTCGGTGATACACGAAAGTAGTAGGTGTTGTTGTTCAGAAACTATGTAATCAAGCCGTGTTTTCCGTTTTTTTTTTTTTTTTTTTTTTTTTTTTTTTTTTTTTTTTTGCAAACGTAATAGACCTTTCAGAAAATAGTGTCAAAGTGAGCGTTTTGAACCGAATTCCCACGCAAAAGAAGAATAACCACTCAAGGAAGAGTGAAAAACGTTTTTTTCACGTGATCAAAATCACTTGTAACTCACTAGGTAATTTATTTATCAAAAATTGGAAAACACAGTTTGATTCCAAATCTCTTCCATAGTCAGGACTTCCAAATTTATATATCTTTCCGTTAAAAAATGAACTAGTAAATGTGTCAAACGTTTAACGCTTGTTGAGAAGAGCAGTTGAGAACAGCTTTAAGGGAACATACAATTTAAGAAGAAATTGTAACTTTCTTAACTATTGAACATTTTAGTTAATGTGGACTGCTTTATTAACTTAGGTATATCATTAAGAAATTTTTTCTTTATTCTGTACATAGGCATGAGTTAAGATTCAGTAAATATGATTTTTTGTTGCAGACCTTTTTTTCTTTCAACAATTTTGTTTTTTCACTTCTTTCTTAAATACTGCCGCTGGAAAGTCCGAACTTTGTACAACTCCGAACTTTAGGTGTCCGAACTCCAAACTTCATACTGTATTTTTATAATTTTGTTAAAATTAAATCAACTCTATTTGCGTAGTTTTCTATCAATTTTTATTAACCCATAGTATACAGGGAAGGATATTGATGCCATTTTTTTACTACCACTTTAAGGGAGCAGATCACGGTTTAAAAAAAAATTGATTTTTCACAAATTTCAGAATGGATATCTTCAAAAGTTACAAATCCACTGCAAAAAGAGTTTTACAAAAATACCAATTAGAACAGAAGTTATGGCTAAAATATCTTGCATAAAATCATTTGCTGTAATGTTATAAGCCAACTTTGAAGCCGTTTTTCAAAAAGTGATTTTTTGCTATTGTGTGCACTCTCATTTAAGGGGTCTCGGGACTCTTAAAGCTTTAAAATTTTCGAAATTTTAATTTTTTTTTATGTTAAACTCTTATCTTTTCTGAACATTTTGATATAATTGTTTCCTTGAAATTCCTATTAGAACTGAAGTTATGGCTTTTACATTTATACATGTTCAATAGCTGAAGCGTCGTTTCGGAAACTTTGAAGCCATTTTTTCTCCAAATGACGTTTTTGAGCATAACGCGCACGATATCTCAAAAACTTATGAATATTTTTTCATGAAATTTTCAAAACATATGTTTCATGTAAGTCTGTATAAACTGAACCTAAAATTTCTTTTGTATTGTTCAAAACAATATTTCTTTTCGGTGATTATACTGTTGAAATTTTCTTAATTTTGCATTAGCTAAATACAACTTTATATTAAAAATATAAAAATGCTTTAAATACAAATGTATTTAGGTTCAGGGTAATTATCACAATCTGAAGTATAAGTAGACACCAAAATTTTCATTCTAGTTGGAATAGTTATTTTGTAATCGTGCGCGTAAGCTGTTATGCCGATTTTTTGCTCGTCAAATGTCTAACAGTTTGGAGCCCCCTGTAAATGTTAATTCTGCATCTTATAATTTTTAAAATACATGAAATGAAAGAACATACTTATATATATTATTCCAATTAAAATTGTGTCTTAAAATCTGATACATTTTAAGATATTAAATGTTGAAAATGGTCTCTTTTTTTCATTTTTTCCAATTTTAAGAGTCCTGAGACCCCTTAAGAACTAATTGTCACAGAACTTTGAAATTATGTATATTATTAGTTTACATGTGTTAGTCTATGCTGAACCACAATGTAGTCTGATTTTTGTCACAGAAATTTGTGGAATAAAAAAAAAATAAGTATATACTTTTTGGTGCGCTTTAGTGAATACATAGCTGTCAACTTGTACGGATTTTTTCTACCACTAAAATTTCATTAAAAAAATGCCTAATTCAATCGCCGAATTGCAGTGAATGTTGATAATTAAATGAGGAAGAATTTTCTGTTAAATTTTAGAGGTAGCAAAAATCCGTACAAGTTAGCAGCTATGTGAATATGATTAAAAAAGCCACTAATTATGCTAAAGAATTTGAATATACTTTCAAATTTAGGTTCAGTGTAAAATATAGTATTATAAGTAACAAAATATGAAACATTAAACGCATATCTGCAGTAGAATTTGTAAAATCGTGCGCGCAAAATGCATATTTCAATATTCATATTTTTCAAAAGCCACTTTTGTCGTTATGATTCAATTAATTAATATTACTAAATATATGTGTATTTGAATATTTTATCAAATCATAAGAATGTGTGAAAGTACAGAACTAGAGAACAAGAATTCTGCTTTTTCAGAATTTAGTGTCGCCCCTGGCATTTCCATTA
Source organism: Maratus speciosus (assembly GCA_963932465.1). Lineage (NCBI taxonomy): Eukaryota > Metazoa > Arthropoda > Arachnida > Araneae > Salticidae > Maratus > Maratus speciosus. The sequence goes on from OZ010792.1 coordinate 42,879,747, forward strand.
CTTCATTTTCTTCTGGTGGACTGGTGGTTTCTATTATTATGAAACAGCCATTATAAATGAAGCGTTAGGTGAAGATGAAAGAGCAGTCGTAAAGAGTTAGAACTCTGATTTTCTGGTCAGAATGGGAAAAAAAATGGCCAAAAATTATTATGGCATTTTTTTTTCCATTCTGACCAGAAAATCAGAGTTCTAACTTTTTACGGCTGTTCTTTCATCTTCACCTAATGCTTCATTTATAATGGCTGTTGCATAATAATAGAAGCAACCAGTCCATCAGAAGAAAATAACTCGGTTAAGCAAGACTCGGATAATCCTGACTCTACAGCAAAACATATTTCAATTTTAAGACATAAAGCACACGCTTTTATTTTATGTAAAATGACGTCATTTGCATTAATATGGATACTTAAAATTAAATATAGTTTATAATAGCTCTATGTTTTGTCATAAATCATTCATTTATATTTTTCTCAAAATAGCGCGTATTTTAATTAATTTTTTTTTCAATTTTTTATGAGAAAATGGCAACAAAAAGATATAATTTCTATTTTTCAACAATTTTTTCTTTACTTTCTACAGAAATGGAGTACTTGAGTTGCCAAAATGAAACAAATGTCGCTAAAAACTACAAAAAAATTAATATTTCAAAAAGTTGAAGAAGAAAAAAATTCGCAACTTCGTCAATACATGAGATATCAAATCCGCTTAGATTTATTATAAACCTTCTTTCTTAATATTATCTACAACTTTTATACTGACAAGTTTTTAACAGAACCAACTCTTACAGCAAAAACAAATTAAACAAAAATAGGGGTTGGAGAAAAAGTCATCGTACTAACATGATTCCGATAAAACCAGCTCTTACGGAAAAACGCAATTAACAACTGAAAAATGCAATTAACTCGTCAACAGCAGCCAGATAAAATTGTTAAACTGGGTTTATTTCTAATCTTGATTTAGTTTTTGTTGGTGAAATTAGTACTTAACTTCCAAATCTACCTCCGTTTGTAGGCAGAGCCGGCATCGATTTTTTTAATAATAAAACTATAGTCGAACAGGGTTAATACGCGAACCCGCTTAATACGTGGATTTTTTTCCGATACCTTGAACAACAACCATAAGGCTAATGCAAAAATATTACGTTTAATGCGCGAACGGTTGTTACGCGATCCCGCTTAATGCGCGATAAATTTTCGGTCCTATGCGGCAAAATAATCACACTTAAGACGCAAATTCATTGTTTAAGATACCAATTCCTTCTCTTTGTGCTCCAAAGATTTAATTTTTTTTTCCCTTTCTCTTAAAAAGAATAGTCTACCAGGAAAATTATTTTCATGGTTTTATTTTTGGTTATAACGCATTAATCGACAATAAAGCAATGTTTGAACTCCGATTTTCTGGTCAGAATGGGAAAAAAAATTGCCCATAATTTTTTTTGTCCATCAGAAGAAAATGATCCATTCCAAAGGTATAAGTTCGATTGAAAAAAACTATTTAATACTTTGAGCCCCGTTTTCCTTAAAAGTAACGGAAATATTACTAGTACCATAAAAATTAATGAATTAAGTGAAAATTTATATTTCATCTCCTTAATTGTTGACGATTTATGTAAATCCGGTTTATCCGTGTTTTTTTGCTTATCGGAGGTGAGCTTTGTCCATATTAACTGGGATAATCGGGACTCTACCGTATCTGTATTTATATACATGTATTTTTTTTAATCGGGGGCGACACTAAATTCTGAAAAAGCAGAAGTTCTCTAGTTTTAATCGTAATAAGTATTATATTAATTTTAATTACTAAAAGATATAAATTAAAACTTTAAAAACAGTAAATATAGGTTTATTTGACTGTTTACATCTTTCGATTCTACCCGAGTCATTTTCAAAACAAATAAACAAAAATGTTCTAAAATTGCACGGTTTATGAAACGCTATCATTCAATTTTCCACGTATTCTTTCATATTATGTACGCTTTTTTTTTTTTTTTTTTTGATGTTTATTTTATTTTCATAACCATTCAATAGGGCGTTTCATAGACCGTGCAATTTTAGAATATTTTTATTTATTTGTTTTGAAAATGACGGTAGAGTCGAAACATGTCAACAGTCAAATAAACCTCGGAATATTCCCCGCGCGCTTTTTTCAAAAACCAAATTTTTTCAAAAAATCAATTTTTTGAGGGCTGCCGGGTGAGATTTTGGTGGGAAGTTACAAATTCGGATTCAGCGATCCAAAAAACATTAAGTGAGTCGAAATCCAGAACTAGTATTAACTTTTCCAGGCAATTCATAAGTTAGTGCACGTAGCGCCGCAGTGCATGTTCAGAGGAAGCCCTCTCCCTCCCCGTTCATCCTACGTCATAATGTTATGTATCCTATTTCTTGCAAATTTTATCTAGTTTCTGAATTTCGCAATGCTTTTCCCCTAAAACAATAAGATATGTAAGTTAAAAACAACCATTTTTTTTTTTTGGTGTGTGTGTGTGTGGGGGGGGGGGGGGGGGTTCGGGGGGCTAAATTTTGGGGATAAGTTAAAAATTCGGATTCAGCGACCCAAAAAACTTAAAGTAAACCTTATAGAGAAAGTTCGAAGGGGGGATGGGAGGGCGAATGTAAACGTGTGAGTGGTTAAGTGGAATTGCGCAACTTAGTCCACGCAGCACCGCGGCGCATGTTCCGAGGCAGACCCCTTCCCCTTCATCTTAAGTCATAATGTCATAGATCTAATTTGTTGAAAATTTTGTCTACTTTCTTAATTTCTAGATACTTTTTCCCTAAAACAATTAAAAAAATGGATTTTTTTAATAAAAACCTTTTTTTTGGGGGGCATTTTACCAAAATTTGGGGGGGTTGCCGGGGGAACCTTTGGTGGTAAGTTACAAATTCGGATTCAGCGACCCAAAAAACCAAAAGTAAGCATATTTCCAGAACTTCCATTAATTTTGCCAGGTAAAATCTCCTATTGCCTGGACTATATTCCAAACATCTTTATTGATTTTTCATGAAGCTGTGCAAACAATGTCATCAACAGCGTGAGCCATCACATATAGTTTCAAAGTATCCAAACTGCTAACTGCTTCTTTGAATGTTGCATGTTTCATCTCTATTTCATCTTCTACATCCGATACGCTAATATTGATATTAGTAACTTCTCTGTAATGTACATCTTTTGCATTTAGATATTTCTGCATCACAAGATACAGATTCAGAAACTTGACAATAAGGGCAGAGATTTTTTTTTTTTTAAATATTAGACAATTTCTTCAATTTTTCATTTTTTTTTACATTGAAAGTTATTTGCTAAATCGGGATTATAAATTCGTTAAATCGAAGTATTTTTATTCCATTTTCTTCGGGACCATAAAAAAGTTAGTTATATCGAGAAATTCGTTAAAACGGGGCTTAATTGTATTAAAATATTTATTTGCTTAAAAGACGTTATAAAAACACGTTAAAAGTAAATTAAAAATCTATATTGACATGTGTCAACTCTTTTACCGAGTCGTCATCAGGTTCTGATGACTTGGTAGAAGAGTTGAAACATGTCAATATAGATTTTTAATTTACTTTTAATGTGTTTTTATAACGCCTTTTAAGCAAATAAATATTTTAATATTATGATATGGTTATTAGTAGACGTAATTTTGGCTTATTACTCGTACTTATTCACATTTGAATTTTATTTTAGTTCACTACTTTAATTTTTTATTAGTTTACTATTTCATTTTACTTCAATTTTATTTAAACTGACATTTTACGAATAATATTTTATTAATAATATACATTTCGTATTCTATTGATAAAAACTGAAGTCTGTCTATTTGCATGCAATAATGCGAAAGAGGAAGTAGTCGAAAAAAGGAAAACGAAATTTGTCCAGGACATGGCAACAAATGCAAGAGTTTCAGAACTTCCATCTCTGTTATAATGTCAGATTCTATTCTTTCTGAAAATGACTTTAAAAATAGATTTGAATGCGTCATTTGATTCGCACACACCAAAAAAAGAGGAGTTACTTCAATGAATACCTCCAATTTTTATTTTTCGTTTCCGTACCTTTTAAAATTATGAAATCATGAATATGCATTATATTACACCATTTTTAAGAACAGCGTGGGAAAGACTGATGACCATGGTCGTAACTCGTTAAATGGCATTCAGATATTTTCTAAAAAAGAACAGGGAAACTGAAAAATAAGAATTTTACAAATGTAAGCAATGAATTTACGTCAGTGATGAGTCTTTTATTAGAAAGTTGATGCTCTATCAATTCGCACGCTTCAGTCGTGTATAGTGCATGAGGCTGCCATTTTTTGTTTCTTTAGTATAAAAATTTTAAATAATAAACATACAAAACCGGGATAAAAAAAAATGAGTAAAATAAGTTAGAAGTTGCTTGTTTTGGTTACTGAAGATAAATTCTAACGTTTTATAAGAATTGAAAAGTGTAAGGCGCCGACTTTTTTTCTTTTAAGCATAAACAGCAGCATGCACTGTTTTTTTTTTTCGGTGCTATGCAAAAACTGATACAAAATAAATTAGTAAAATAAATTAGAATTTTGTAAATGCTTATTTTGGATAATAAAGATAAAATTTAATGAATTAACGAGAAATAAAAGACCAATCTGCAATTAGAAAAATATATTCCCCAATATTAGCTTTCATTTGACTTTAAAATGTACAGTAATTATTGGATTAAATTATAAATGTAAGAAAAAAATCATTAAATTAACTACTGTATATAAACTATTATAAATATAGCATAAGCTATTATAAATATAATATTATAAATAGTTTACGTATGTAAACTATTTAACTTTTGATAAAAAGTTTTACTATCATTCCAGTATTAGAAATGTATGTAGAGGTAACGTTGTATTTATAACAGGATATCTGTTGAGAGGAAAAAAAAAACATTTGTACCACTCCACAAATATATAAAATATATATATAAAACTTTTATATTATCATTATTATATAAGATCTTCACTTAGTATACCTTATTTTTACTAGAGCATTCGATAATAACATCCACTTTTCATCTTGCAAAACACTTTTTATGGTTTAAAATTTTAAACAATGCATAATTAGTTTATAATTATGTTTTACATATTTGGACCGCTTTTCGAAGATTCTAAATGAAAAATTGCTGAAAGTCTTATATTACAAACATTTCATTTTATTTTTTACAAACATTTGATTAAAAATACTGACTTATCTAAATATAATTTCCAGACTGCATTGCAAAAGTTTTTGTTAACAATCAAATTGTTGATGCAAGATTTAAAAATATTTAAATGAGTTAAATTTCTTTTGTAAAATTTCAAAATTAAAGGGCAATAAAAGAGAGTTTTTTCGTAGGAAAATAGCCGAACCTAGTGAATCGAAATAAATTGATAAATATATGATAATATTACTATTATAATCATATTATCACTATAATAATATTATTATATTACTATTTTAAATTTTAAGGTATTCAGGACACAAAACCCTACTTTATTTTAATTTATAAATATTCTCTCTCTCTCTCCTTTTTTTTTCCTTTTTGAAATGTGATATTCTATTTCATGTGTAGAATCTTTACAGAAATTTATTTTCTTTTCTAATACTTTGAAATCAAATATTTTAAATTTCACATATGTTTAACATTTTATATATGTTCTGGAAGAAAAGCTCTTTTTCCGTACTTTATTTCGTTTTTGAGTACAGAAAAAAGTAATTATGAATTTGACTTCAAGATTTACAAGCATATTTAAAATATTTACTTTTAAAAATGGAATATTAAAAAACATTCTTTTTTTCGTACTTCTTAAGATGTGAATCACATTTTTAAAAAAATTTCTCTCGCAGAAATAAAATTAAAAAAAAAAAAAAATCCCAAGAAAGTTCAAAAACCATGTAACTATAAAACACTGTCCAAAGTTTCATATTTTATTTTTCATATATATGCAGATATATCCATTTGAATAATGACAAATCTTTAAAAAATACACGAGTCCCTTTAAAAATGAAAATTTTCCCTTTGTGGTGGTGCCGCGACACATCATTAACTGCTGATTCAGATTCTATCAAAATAGTTATCGAATAAGAGGAAAATAATTTAAATTTATACATTTTAAAAAAGTTATCTCTTAAAATCATACAGAATTACCAAGTAGTAGTGTCTTTGCATTTTAAAATCTTATTCTAGAATACCCTGAAGGCGATTCTGCTTTTTTATCGATCCGTTTTGAATGTCCAGTTGAATTCATTGTTTTTTCTCCTCTTCTCTGCTTAATATCGGATCGCAGTTTTCTGTTTTCTGACACCCGTAATCTTTTTGGAGGGGTTGGTTATCAAAGGAAAAAAACAAGAAAGGGAGGAAAGAGATAGTCTTTTTTTCTGCTGCTTAAGAATCTTTTTCGTACCATTTTATGGCTTCCGGGAAAGTGAGTTTGCAAGAAAGTGACTTTACAAATGAGCTTCAATGACCTTTTGATAACTCATCTTAAGAATTTGTGAACTTGTTCACTCTGTTTGTTATAATAAATTTTATCCCATGCGAAAACTGAGCACTCTCTGAAATTTCGATGTTCTTTGCAAAATTGCCTGTAACTGCCCCCCTCCCCCACAGTTACATTGTAAAAATGGATATTTAAAGAAAACCTAAATACGGGGCCTGCGCTAGACATTTTGCTACCCGAGACAAATATTGGAAACATTATTTTGCCGCCCCTATGATAGGACTATTTTTTCAATAATAGTTAAGCGTTTTATAAATTAGTCAATTCATAACTATACTAACCATAACCATGTAACTAAACAAGTAAAACAATAAATGTTTTTCCTGCCGCCTCATAAATCCGGTCACCACAGTTTTTTGGCGACGAAGTGAAGTCTTTTATTTGATATTTTTTCTGACTGAACTTTTCAAATTACGTTAGCTCTGATTAGGTTCACCATGGATGCGCAACAGTTTAAAGACTTTATGACAGAATTTTCTACTCAACAACAACAGTTTTTTGAAAGATTAAACATTTCGCATTCGATTTCGCCTGTTATATCCTCAGATACTTCAATGCGGAATTCAGCTACTGAAACAATTCAGGTAAATCCAACCTTTTGAATGTTTTGATGCTAAGAAAGAATCATTAACATACTATATTCAATGTTTTGAAAATTATTTAAAAATGAAAAATATTTTTTCTAATAATCAACACTGTGCGCAAATACTTTTAAATTCTATCGGAGCAAATAATTACAGTATGTTGTAGGCATTGGTATCTCCTAAAATATCATCAGAATTAACTTACACGGAGCTAGTAAAAGCTTCCGAAGAACACCTTTGCCCCAAGAAAAATGTTATTGTGTCGCAACATAAGTTTCTTTCAACATATCAGGATGAAAACCAAACAATTCCAGATTATATTGCTACACTTAGACGCCATATAATTAACTGTGAATTTATTTCTTCTCGTGATTGTAAAGTGTCTATCGCTGATATATTTTTACGTGCTCAATTTATTCGTGGCGTTTACGATGCTTCTATTTGCGAGCAACTTTTACAGCCAGACGTTTGTACATTTGATGATATAGCCTAAAAAGCTATAGCTTTGAAATTTTCCAGAACTGATAACAGAGAATTGTCAAAAAATTCGAATATTATAACCAGTATAGGTGAATCTAGTGCAAGTGAAATTAAAAAGGTTTCGAAATATCGACGTTCCAGGTGTGACTCAAATAATTCATCGTCTATTCAACGCTCTAATTCGATACCTAAAGATAATTTTTATCGAAAATCATGTTCACGATCACGAATTGATTACGAAAAATTGGGAATAAATAATTTATGTCTTCAATGCGGTAAAAATAATCATACTGCAAAAACATGCAGGATGGATCGCAATTCTCTTAAATGCAGTGCATGTAAAATAACAGGTCACCTTGCAAAAGTCTGTATTCGCACATTGTTAGGCGGAAAAGGAAAAACTAGCACAGATAAAGTAAATACAGTAAACTATACTACGGAAAATGAAATATTTTCTCAGTACAGCGTGAATAAAATAATAGATGTTTTTCAAAATAAAAAGGGCAAAGCTAAAGACTTCGAAAAATATTTTGCTACTGTGAGCATTTAGGGCCATAACGTACCGTTTGAAGTGGATTCGGGTGCAGGATTTACTTTTATTCCCCAAGATAAGTTCTATAAAATGAAAATTCCAGTTCAACTTCAAGATTCAACTATTGCTTTCCGATCCTACACTGGTGATGTTTTTCTTCCAGATGGAAAAGTTACTGTAAATGTAGAATATCAGGGAAGATCCTCACGTGAAGAACTTTATATCGTTCCGGAAAATTTCGATGCTTTGTTAGGTCGTGTATGGATTCGACGTATCGGGATTAGCCTTCAACAGATTGATTCAAAAGAGCCAGACAATTTAAATACCTCACTAGTAAAAACTATAGAAAGCCTCGAAGAAGTTATTTCTATGTGTTCAGAAATTTTCGAACAGAAAGTAGGATGTATTCCAGGTATCAAAGTTTCATTAAAACTCCTTGAAAATAGTAAGTCAGTTTACCATAAGGAAAGAGAAGTACCGTATGCTCTTCGTGAAAAAATTGAAAGGGAATTAGATTCACTTGAATCTCAAGGGATAATCACGAAGATAGCTACGAGTGATTGGCGATCGCCTCTGGTAGTTAACCAAGAGCTGATGGAGGTGTACGACTCTGCGTCGATTACAGGGTTGGTGTAAATGAAAGACTAATAAGTACTAATTATCCAATTTAACGAATAGACAAAATTCTAAACAGTCTCAGAAATTCAAAGTATTTTTGTCGACTAGATCTGTTTAAAGTAGGGGTGCACAACCTTTTTAAGGGAAGGGCCACTTACAAAAATTTCTGGGTTGTGGAGGGCCACATCAGTAACACGGGGACAATTCTATTTCTGGGATCTGTGACCTATAATCAGATAAAAAAATATGGTTTGAGACGGGAGGGGGGGGGTAGTTTTACCCCTCTAGGTCCCCCTACCCCGTCAACATATCCAATTCAGTTGGCAAGGATATATCAACAGTTTACGTTTGTAAATTTAACAGAGAGTAGTATTATTTAGAAGGACTGATAATATTCCTTGACTTTGTTCGAGGAAGTAAATTTTGTTTATTTAAAAGTGCTAAAAACAAACATAGGCATGAAAGTGGCTAGTGCCGAAAAAATGTGAACTTTATGAACGAAGGGGAGATGAGGAGCCGATCAACGGAATTTGCGATTTTTCCGCGTCCGATCAACGAAATTTTCGATTTTTTTTTGCACCTGATTGACAAAATTCGGGATTTTTTTTAGCTTGATCGACAAAACTCACGATTCTTAACCGACTTTAACGAAATTTGCAATTTTTTCCCGCGGCAAATTGACAAAATTCGTTCTATTTTCTCGCAATAAATTGACGAAACTTGTGATTTGTACGCAGCCGATCAACGAAATTTGCAATTTTCCGCGCATCATCGAGGAAATTCGCGATTGTTTCGTGCATGATCAACGAAATTTACGATTTTTCCGCGCCCGACCAACGAAATTCGCGATTATTTTCGTGCCCGACTAACGAAATTCGCGATTATTTTCGTGTCCGACCAACGAAATTCGTGATTTTTCGGAGCCCGATCGACAACACTTGCGATTTTTCCGTACCCGATATACGAAATTTGCGATTTTTCCACGCCCGATCAACGAAATTGCCGATTCTTAAGTGACTGAAAAATTTTGCATTTTTCCCGCGGCAAATTGACAAAATTCGGGATAAACAGACGAAACACGCAATTTTTCTGCAGCCCATCTAAGAAATTTGAGATTTTCCTGCAGTCCATCAACGAAATTTAAGATTTTCCCGCTCCTAATAGAAAATATTTGCAATTTTTTCGCCCCCGTTCGACGAAATTCGCGATTTTTCTCGCAACTGACGAAACTCACGATTTTTACGCAGCCAATCAACAAAATTTACAATTTTCCCGCGCATCTTCAACAAAATTGATGATTGTTTCGTAACCGATCAATGAAATTCGCGATTTTTCCTTGCCGGACCAACGAAATTCGCTATTTTTCCGATCTCGATCAACAAAATTCGCGATTTTTTCTCGGTCGATAGGTCAAATTTGCAATTTTTTCCGCGCCTCATCGACAAAATTTGCTATTTTTCCGTGCTTGATCAACGAAATATGTGATTTTTCCGCGCCTGTTCGACAAAATTAATGATTTTTCCGCACCCGATCTACGATATCCTCGATTCTTAACTAACTGACGAATTTTTCAATTTTTCCAAATTTTTTCAATTTTTGCAAATTGATGAAATTCACGATTTTTCTCTTGTGACGTATGTACAAAACTTTTTTTTTTTAATCTATAATGACAATTGACAATTTTTGCAGTTATAAATTGACGAAGTTCGCGGGCCACACGTAAGCCCATCGCGGGCCACTTTTGGCCCGCGGGCTACAGGTTGTGCATCCCTAGTTTAAAGCTTATCTCCACGTTACTGTTGATGAAGAAAGCAGTATTATTCAAACTATAGCCACACATCGAGGAGCTTATCGCATGCATAGATTGTCGTTTGGAATAAAACCGCTCCTAGGGAGTGCAATCAAAGTCTAGGTCAGATCCTCCGAGATTTACCGAAAACCTTAAAGTATTTCGATGATATTATTGTGCATGGAAGAACGAAAGAAGAGAGTACAAAGAAATCTAGAATTGTGTCTTCAAAGATTAAAAAAATATGATCTGCATTTAAATCGTACCAAATGCTTGTTGTTTCAGGAGAAAATCGAATATTTAGATCATGTCTTTGAATTTAACAAAATTTCAAAAAGTCCTGAAAAAGTAAGGGCGAGCAACGATATGGCAAGACGTCAAATGTGGAAGAACTACGGAGATTCTTAGGAATGATAACTTATTATACTCGTTTTTTGCCAGATAATTCAACAGTCACATATCCTCTTCGACAACTTCTTCGAAAAAACTTCAGATTCCAATGGACAACAGCATATGAAGCAGCCTTCATCAAATTGAAAAGTGAAATTTCGAATGAACGTTTTCTTATTCCATATGATCCTAACTTACCAATTATTCTTACATGTGATGCTAGTCCTGTAGGAGTAGCTGGTGTTTTATCACATATAATAGAAGACGAAGAACGACCCATTGCATTCGCATAAAGATCTTTAACAGCAGCAGAAGAAAATTACTCACAACTTGATCGAGAAGCTCTAACCATTGTGTTTTCAGTAAATCCCTTTTTCAATTATTTATTCGGAAGACATTTTAAATTAGCTACTGATAATCGACCTTTAGCAAGAATATTCCACCCACACGTAAAATTACTTCCTATGAGTTCAGGACGATTGCTGAGATATGCTACATTTTTATCAGCATTCGATTATAAAGTGGTTTTCAAAAAGGGTAACGATAATGTAGAAGCAGACTGCTTGTCTACAGCTCAAGTTGTTCAAAAGGAAGTATCAAGTGATATGACTATTAACAGTGAAATAAATTGCGTTTGCATGTCATCTGTAAATGCGATTTCAACAGAATTGCTGAATTTCAAAACTATACGAAAGGCAATAGATGCAGATGAAGAATTATCAAAAATAAAGAAGGAAATCGAAGAAGACCCAGATCGCTCATATGAATTTACTTTTGAAGAAGGAATTTTGTTTAAGGCACAAAGAATAATTATTCCAAAAGCACTTCAGAAATCAGTTTTAGAAGAATTACACAAAACACACATTAGAATTACTAAAATGAAACAGCTAGCCCGCCGTTATCTTCACTGGAAAGTTTTTGATAGAGATATGGAACATCTGTCAAGAACATGTGAAACGTGTGCTGAAATTAAGAAAAATCCTTCAAAAGTACCAGTACATCCTTGGGATGAGCCAGAAGAAAATTGGAATAGCATACATATGATTATGTAGGAGCATTTCAAGATCATTTCTTCTTAATTGTCGTCGATGCAAAATCAAAGTGGGCTGAGATCAAAATATGTCGCAATGCTCGAACTTCGGCCTCTACTATCGAATTGTTAGCTGATATCTTCTCGACCTACGGTTTCCGAGTAGTAATGGTCTCAGACAACGCAAAAATTTTCAAAAGCGAAGAATTCAAGTTATACTGTTCAAAGCATGGAATTTTCCTAAATATAGTGCCCCAGGACATACAGCAACAAATGGATTGGCTGAACGGCATGTGCAAATTCTGAAGAATCGATTAAAGGCTATGACAAAAGAGCCTTTATCTATGAATACAAAAGTTCGTGAAATATTATTTCGTTACCGAGCGACTCCTTTATCAAATAACAAAACCCCAGCAGGAACGTATCTACAACGCAATATTCGAATCTAATTTGATGTCATTCGACCAACAAAATGTATGAAAAATTCAGATCGTCAAATTAAGTCCCGACAGTTAAAGGTAGGAGAAAAAGTTCAAGTTCGATGGTACAATAAAAATGAAATTGTATGGAAATTGGGTGCAATTGAAGAAAAATATGGCAAACTCCATTACCAGGTAGTCTTAATGGATACAAGTAAAAAAGGCATATTAACTAGCTGAGAAAATCAGGAATACCAAATAAAACAGTTCCATTTTCTCCAGACACAAACACAGAAGAAAAATCAACAGAACCACCTTCCGTGCAACCTTTATGGAAAAGATTTCCAGGATTGACCGAAATAGCACAATATGCAAATAATCACGGCACATTTAATCGACCCGAAGAACTTCTAGATCAACAACTAACTGACCAAAGACCCCCGCAACGCAATAGTGATACAGAACTTCGAAGATCAACCAGACAGTGTAGACCTCCCTCCTATTTACAGGACTTTGTCACAGACTAATTATCAACTTTTTTTTTGTTCCTATTAACTAAATTTTCAAACGTGGGGGGATTGTTGTATCTGGCAACGAAATATTACTCTAATACATGTGGCAATAGTACAGAAAAATACCGAAAGAAACAGACGATAATGTTTATTCGAATGGTCGAATGTAAATAAGTTCAAAGTCGTTTTATTCTTTCTATGCTTATAAATGTTGTGTCCGCGTTGTAATAAATATTATCGTCTGTTTCTTTGTGTATTTTTCTGTACTGTTGCCACATGTATTAGAGTAATATTTCGTTGACAGATACAACAGTTTCCATTTCATTTTGCTTTTGTTTCCTTTTATTTATCTACTTTCAATGCAATATATCGGCAATAACAGACCATTCTTATCAAATTTGCCTGTGGGTCATTCCATGTCAGTTCAGGCAGGCATGTAACCCACCATCACAGATTTTGATGAAACTGCGTGTGTTTGTTCCTTTTATTAAGATATGATTCCCAGTATTTTTTTTTACTCCTTGGTCAAATAGTTTCTGAGAAAAAAATTGTCAAAATTTTGAAAAACTGCCATCAGTTGGCATTCTTGACTGCTCGATTTTCAAATGTAGCATGACATAAATATGATCATATTTCAATATCTATTCCACAAATCATCTTCAAATAATTTATGCATAATATATAGGGTACGTATTTTATGAAAAAAAATATTGTTACGCTTATATAACATTTTAAGTGTGTCTAAAAAAATGTTTAATCTTTGAAGTCGTGATTTTTTTTATGAAAAATAATGCATTACCTAAAATAGCATTATTAACAAAAGGCGGTATTTTTATTAAATTTATTTTTTGTGAGGGATATACTTAAAGGTGTCTTTTACCTGATTCTGAAATAAAAGTAGTGGGATTTTGGGTGTTTTTAGTAGTATTTCATATTTTAAAATATTTTGAGGCGTATTTCAAATCAAATCAAGCAGAGTCATTCCATGTCAGTTCGCCTAAGATATTTAATTCACTGTCACAAATTGCAATGAAACTGGGTATGTTTATAGCTCATTTTAAGACAGGATCAAGGAAATTAAAGGTGATTACAAGGAAAATATTTTTTAAGATAAAAAAAATATCTAAATTTTGAAATTTTTTTAAAAATGTTTTTAATGGCAGATCTATATTCAAAGACTGCATAAAAAAAAGTCATTTCAATATAAAATCACTAAATAAGTTTCAAATAATGTATATGTGACAAATAATGTAGGCAGATTATTATTTATTGTTGTTTGTCATGTTTAAATGCTAAGAGTGTGTTTAATCTTGTGAATTCTTAAAATCAAGAATTTTGTGAAAAATAATGTGTTAATCAAAAATTTATTATTAACCGAAGGCAGGCTGTTATTACTTTTCTTAATTGTACGTAAAAATATCTTTTCAATAGTTATAAAATAAAAATAGTGAAAATATGAGCAATTTTAACAAAATTTTCATAAAATGTGAATGTTTAATGATAAATATTGAAGCTTTTCATGCTAAGATGTACTAAAATGACTACGATATCGTGTATTTCTACTCTTGCTTAAATATAATACATACAATAATAAAATAACAAACATTATTTACAGCAATAAAAATTAAATTAAATAGTACCAGTTCCTTTACCAACACTACATTGCTCAACAGCCGACTTAAAATCAACAGCCCGCACTCTTATTGAAAAATACTTTCAACTGTTCAAATAATAAATAAACTGCATTTAAAAATTTTAATATCAACTTATTATCTTAAGACGATAATAATAACTAAACAACATGATGAATTTATAAATCAGCTTTTAATTGAAAAGTCATGAAATGGTCCCTTTAAATATTGTTGTTCATCGAGTCAATCAAAAAAAAATTATATAAAAAAAATAGTGAGCCTTATATGCTGACTGCAATGATACTTCTAACAAAACTAATTAATTCATTACCATCTGAAATCAAACCCGAAAGATCAAAAAGAAAAAAAAATCATCTGTAGTGTGAATGTGACATACTCAGTGGTTGTTGAGGTATGTCTTTGTGACATTTTCACATGTACTTCAATAAAATATAAACATGTAAGCTTTTTTCATTCATCCAAATTAAGTAAAACAATTATAACATTTTGTTGTCATTACACCAGATGTTAAACTTTTCGTTACATACTATTAGATAAGTTCTTTACTTTTAGACATTATTGACATAATATCATAAAATTTACTATATGTATTTTCTGTAAGTGTATAATCAATATATATATGCTTTATTAAACATAAATGAATAATTTTTAAATAATTTGTTTGAGAACAGGGATATATATATACACATATATATGTTGAAAATCCATCTTTCAGCAATATTGTGATGAAATAAATCAAATTACCGTAATTTCCGGCGTATAGCCCGCGGATCAAACAATCGTGTTTCGACCCAGAAAATTTTAAAAATAAAATGTAACTTTTTAGATCACAGTAAATATTGGTCTTCAAATACTGAATAAAATTTCTGGGTCCAAACTGAATTGTTTGATCTGCGGGCTATACACCCGAAATTACGGTACATATCATTAGAAACTGAATAAAGTTACAAAAGTGCAACTCATTAAGTTTTAAATATTTTTTTAGATATAGTTATTTGAAAGATATAAATATAATATATTATGCATTTTTTGCATATATTTAAAGCACAATACGTCAAAATTTTCTTCAACAGAGTGAAATTTGGTTTTTTTTTTCAATATTAGCAGCTCAATGCTAAATTTTCAATATTAACAGCCAAATATGAGTTTAAAGATTAGGACTGTCATTTTGAAAATTTCTATTGGGCGGTGAGGAGCTAGTGATTTTTCTCTTTTTTGGAAAGGGATAATTGCTCTTCGCCCTAGAAGTTTTACTAAAAAACAATATTGTTTATTTTTTCCTTAAGAAACGAACATAAAAGATAATTTGAAAAATAAAATAAATGTATAAATAAAAATATTTCCAGGGATGATACATTGGATAGGTTTTACATTTGAAAATATTGATAATTTTAAATATGATTTAAATACTACTAAAACCAACCAAAATCCCACTATTTTTATTTCAGATCCAGTTATAATGTAGTATTATGTACAACTTAAAAAAAAATTAGTCATAGAAACTCCGCCTCTGATTGATAAAGATTTTTTAATAATTTCATTATTTTTTGTAAAATATTTTTGATTTCAAAGATTATACAATTTTTTAGACACATTTAAATATTTTTTAACATTACAGCAATATTTTTTTCATAATCTACATACTTTATTTACTTTGCTTAAATTATTCGAAGAAGATTTCTTTATTAGTTATTGAAATATGATTTTATATATAAAATGAGGCCTTTGAAAATTGAACAATCATTAATGGCAACTCGTGGCATTTTTCCAAAATTTTGATAATTTTTTCTCATGTGTTCACTATTTTTATTTTATAACCATTTAAAAGATATTTTTACGTACAATTAAAAAAAAAAAAGCAATAACACCCTGCCTTCGGTTAATAATAAATTTTTGATTAACACATTATTTTTGACAAAATTCTTGATTTTAAAAATTCATAAGATAAAAGACACTCTTAGTGTTTAAACATGATAAAAAACAAGAAATAATAATCAGCCTACATTATTTGTCACATATACATTATTTGAAACCTATTTAGTGATCTTATATTGAAATGACTTTTTTTTTTTATGTAGTCTTTGAATATCGAACTGTCATTAAAAAAAATTTAAAACAATTTTTCAAAATTTTGATATTTTTTATCTTAAAAAATGTTTTACTTAGGATCAAGAAAATTAAAGGTGATTACGTCTTAAAATAAGCTATAAACAAACCCAATTTTATTGAAATTTGTGACAGTGATTAAATGGCTTAGGGGAACTGACATGGAATGACTCTGCTTGATTTGATATGAAATGCATCTCAAAATATTTTTAAATAGAAAATACTACCAAAAACACCCAAAATCCCACTATTTTTATTTCAGAATCAGGTAAAGGACACCTTTAAGTATATCTCCCATAAAAAATAAATTTAATAAAAATACCGCCTTTTGTTGATAATGCTTTTTTTGTTAATGCATTATTTTTCATAAAAAATTCACGACTTCAAAGATTAAACATTTTTTTAGACACACTTAAAATGTTATATAAGCGTAACAGTATTTTTTTTTTCATAAAATACGTACCCTATATATTATGCATAAATTATTTGAAGATGATTTGTGGAATAGATATTGAAATATGATCATATTTATGTCATGCTACATTTGAAAATCGAGCAGTCAAGAATGCCAACTGATGGCAGTTTTTCAAAATTTTGACATTTTTTTTCTCAGAAACTATTTCACCAAGGAGCAAAAAAAATTACTGGTGATCATATCTTAATAGTAAGAACAAACACACGCAGTTTCATTAAAATCTGTGATGGTGGGTTACATATTGATATTTTACTGCCTGATTTGACGTGGAATGCCCCCTGTCTGTTACATGAAATATTGCATTTTTTTTAATGACATATTGGATGTTCTGCCGACTGACGATTAGACATTCGCATATCAGAATGGTCATTTATACATTCATCCTAGTTCATCTGAATTCAATTTTGGTTCAATATATGATTAAGTTATATTTATTTCAAATTTTATGGCATCATATATTATTGAATATGGATTTAAATTTCATTTCATAGTGGGTTTTATTTAGCTAATGATGTAGTGTATTTTTTTTCTTTTTTTTTCCTTCTATGTAGCTATTATGTGATATATAAATGAGTTCTCGAAGTGGAGTTTTTGTCATTTTGTTGTTCGATTTGTTAGTTAGTTACAAAATTAAATGCATTCTATATTTATATTAATACATGCCATCTTTAACAAGAGATTTGGTCAGATTTTATGAGAAGAACTCGTTCACTGTATATTGATTTTCAAAGGTATTCTATATATATATATATACTATATATAATACATATAATATCTTTGTTATATTACTATATATATATACTACTATATATAATACTTTGTTGTATTACTATATAGATATACTACCAGGTGTCCCAAAAAGGACTGACTGATTTTAAAATTCAATAACTTGCAAACGGTGACAGATATTTTAAAAAAATCTTGCAAGAGGGTTGTGCATGAGGTCAAAAGTTTTTTTTACAGTGATTTTCGATTTTAGTTCGAATTACAAACAATAGATGGCGCTGCGATCAATAGACGCTAAATTCAAGCTTGATTTTTGGTCCTTCGGGACCCACTTAATACATTTCCATCTCCTTTTTCCGCATGAAAGAAGAGATCCGCCAAAAAATCGAGTCTGTTTTTAGTGCCTATTGCTTACAGCGCCATCTATTGTTTGTAAATCGAACTAAAATCGAAAATCACTGTAAAAAAACTTTTGACCTTATGCATAACGCTCCTGCAAGAATTTTTTAAATATCTGTCATAGTTTGCAAGTTATTGAATTTTAAAATCAGTCAGTCCTTTTTAGGACACCCGGTATGTATAATACCTTTGTTATATTACTAAATATATATATATATATATATATATATATATAGGCGGTCAAAAGTTTCCGGCCAGCATAAATTTTTTGGTTAATTTGTAAGTATATCCATATGAAGAGGAATATCAAAGTGATACTTATACATTTTATTGACATATTAGTTATGAACTTATTTATGGAAGAACAAATAAATATCAATAAATTTAATCGACAAAATTAATTATAAGGGACAATACATGTTCTCAAAAGTTTCCGGCCATTTTGGCAAGTTTGGAAAAAAATGGTGTTATAATAGAAAATAACAGTGATCAAAAACATATACAATTAGTATTTTGTTGTCATACATTTAGCAATAAGTACTGCGGCGCAGCGACGTGGCATCGATTCAATGAACTGTTGAAGATCTTGTATGGTAGGTTTTTCGACTCTTCTTGCAATTTTGGGAAAATTCTGCTGAATTGGAATATTTATAATTCGCACACGCTTGTAAAGTTCATTACAAAGATTTTCTATTGCATTCAGATCGGGTGATTGAGCTGGCCTGTTCAAAAGTGGATTTTTTTTTTGTGCAAAAGTCATTACTTTACGAGTTTGCATGTATGGTTTGGGTTATTATCATGTTGAAACAAATAGTTTCGACCACATGTTTTCCTTCAACAAGACAGAAAATGATCTTGCAAGATATCCTTATACATTGCTTCATTCATCTTGCCACGGATTTCAACTAAACGGGCCGACGCATTTTCCAGAAAATGCTCCCCACAGCATAACTTGCCCTCCGCCACGCTTCATTGTAGGAATAACATATCTCGAATCATATATTTTGGTTTTGGGTCGTTGGACGTAATGTCTGCCATCACTCCTAAAAAGGTTGAACTTCTTTTCATCGGAAAATAGCAATTTTTCCCAGTTTTCACTAGACCAATCTTTGTGTTCCTTGGCAAACACCAGTCGGGCCCTCTGATTTTTTTTTTGTTTACTTATGAAAAGTTTTTTAACACCGACTCTTCCGTAAAGTGTTACATCACATAAGCGTCTTGGAACGGTAGACATACTTATTTCAGCAATATTTTCCCTCCGTAAATCACGGGATATTGCAGCTGCATTTTTATGCGGGTCATCAACTGCTTTTCAACTGGTAATTCTGCCCAGACGAATAGTCGTTTTCCGGGCTCTCCCGGACCGTGGTAAGTCCTGAAGCCCATGCCCATCTTTATATTTTTTTAAAATATCGTCCACAGTTGATTTTCCAATCGATAACTTTACCGCAATCTCACGAGAGGATTGGCCCTTTAGCGACAAAGAAATCACTCGTTTACGAGCCATAATTGTTGAACTTTACAATTTTTTAATTTCAACTACGTGAATCCCGTTGATTTATTACTAAACACGGCCAAAAAAATACTTTACCGGTAGCAAAAACTAATGATTGACGAATGGCCGGAAACATTTACACACGCGAATTTCGAATTTCTCCCCTTTGCATAAAGTGTCTTGGGTGTCCAATCAAAATGATCATGTGGTAAGAAGTCATTTGCATGTACCTAACTTTTGGAGCAATTGCGCTTCTACTTCGCTGAAACGTTTAAGCAAACAATCATCTATATTACATACTGGTTTCCTATGTTCATTTCTAATTCATCTTTAGAACTTTACCAATTTATTCATATATTTGTGATTTCAATTTTATTATATATATATATATATATATATATACTATATATAATATCTTTGTTATATTACCATGTACCTATATATATATATATATATATATATATATATATATATATATATATATATATATATATATATTCAATATTTCTATACCAATAATAGATAAAAAATTAAACTTAAAAGTTGAAACACAATGGAATATTAAACTTTTACAAAACTGAAATATAAACAATCACATATAGAGAGAGACAATAATTTAAACACAAACTATAAACTGAACAATATATATGTGTGTTATTAAGATTGATAACTAAAGAACTTTACCAAAACGAAGATCACACTTGAAAATGAATAAAAGTACAGACATTTAATGGGACATGAAATATAATGAAATATACGAAAATAACAGCTAAATACATAAACAGATGGTCCCTATAAATAAGAATGGACTTTTGCCTATTCGATAATTATTATACAAAAGTGTGCATTTATTCGTCTCGTCTCAAACTAAACATTGCTAGATTTTAAGCCTCTCCTACATTCTTACGGATCATGAAATTATGCAGGTTCTTGAATTTATTACATCCCGTGGTCTGTTGTATTTCATTGAGTTGATACTTTTTGTCAGTACGTTGCTGTTCATTCTCACATATATATATGTATAGTGGATGGAAAGAAACAAATTTTTGTATGAGTGTTCTTTAGAATTTGCTTTTGTCAAATCTTTCCATATAGAAGTTTTCAGTCATTTATTTTTATCTGCGAAAGTAGATCCAAATAAAAAGCAGATTTTTTTAAATATCAATATTAGTTTTTTTACGCTTTTTGTCACTGAAGAATTATGATAAGTTATTTACGGTCTAAAAATTTGTTTAGCATCGTTTTATTCTTCATTGCATTTATTTATTTTGTCTCTAGCATTATGAAAAAAAAGTATCTAGTGCAGTTGCACAAACTGTAATTATAAAACTTTCAACAAATGAAAATGTCAATTTGGCACAAATTGAATGTACAGTCGTGGAAAAAAAAAGTAAACACCCCCTACTAACTCCTCAACAAATTATCGTAGAAGAAAGTTACTGGTACCGAACGATTGGAAATAAAGTCTACTTTTAAATGATGTATATAAAATTTGTTTAAGGGGCCATCTACATATTAAAACGAACCATAACTTTGTTTTTTTCAATAGCAGTACCCAATTCTGACAGCATAAATGAACTCTAAACTCTTCAATTAGCCTAAAAACGAATTTTTATGCAATTCGTACCACAAGTTTCCGAGAAATTAATTATTTTAAAACGAGCGTATTTTAACGGCTGTATCCAAATTGAAGTTCCGTACTGGATTGTTAACTGAGAGAGCCGCTTCCTTGATCAAGGCACCTTAAGCGCCACTCAAGGAGTCAATGAAGTGTGTTAGATTACAGTACGGCAGAATAAATTTCAAAATGTCTACTCACTTCCATCATAGACGGCCCCTTAAACCATCATTTTGCCGTTTTTTAAGCATAATTTGAAAACTACTTGGAAGAAAAATGTGAAATTTTTAATTTCCATAAAGCAGGACTTAATAAATCTAAATCCATCAAAAAAATTGTAGGTTGCAATTCATAATTTTTTCGAATATTAATTTCATAATTCATATCATAAAATAATAAAAATTGCAAATTCAGCTTATTTATGTTTGGGTATATTAGTATTATTACCACAAAAAAAATTAGCACATTAGGAGCATAATTTCGGGAGATATAAATAAAAATATGAAAATATAATTTAACATTAGAAGCACTAAATTTTGAATGTTTATAATTCAAAAACTTATCATTCAAATGACTTGAAATTTGGTGTCTAGGCATAGTTTGAACCAAAGATTTGAAATATCTCGTTAAAATTGGGTATTGCCATTGAAAGAAATGAAGTTAGGATTCGTTTTAATATGTAGATGACCCCCTAAGAAAATTTTATATACA
Source organism: Maratus speciosus (assembly GCA_963932465.1). Taxonomy (NCBI): domain Eukaryota; kingdom Metazoa; phylum Arthropoda; class Arachnida; order Araneae; family Salticidae; genus Maratus; species Maratus speciosus. The sequence continues at coordinate 42,901,791 of OZ010792.1, forward strand.
TCATTTAAAAGTAGACTTTATTTCCAATCGTTCGGTACCAGTAACTTTCTTCTATGATGATTTGTTGAGGAGTTAGTAGGGGGTGTTTACTTTTTTTTTTTCCACGACTGTACAATTAAAAATTGACATCCTGTCGAGGTCTCAAGTATGAAAAAAGCACAAGTTACTTGAAATTGCCCTTTAGTGTGAAATACCACACAAAACGTGAAACTAGTTTACTGAAGTAAAAACTGACAAAGTTTTACTAATAATTTTTGGGATTTACGGCATATTTTGTTCGACAATTTTACTCATCAACGACGTACATATAATGCAGTACAGTAATGCGAATTTTTGGAGAAGATTAAAGCCACACATCAGTACCAAAAACGTTCTATTTCGATCCGAGTATACATCTTCTCCTTGACAATGCAACACCACACACACAAGTGTAACAAAATAAACATTTCACTGTGTAGATCACTCCATCACATTATATTCCGAACTTATCCTCTTTTGACAAACATTTATTTGAATCCCCTTAAAGAAGAGTTAGGCGGAGTAGGATTTTCATCGGATAAAGAAGTTAAAGAATTTTTGCGCAGTATGATGCATAAATGTTCTACTTCTTTTTATTATACAAGAACAAAAAAATTCTCCATATATTGAAGAAAGTGTGTAGATATTAATGAAAGCTATCTAGAAAATAACATTGATAACATTTTGGTAAGTAATATTTAAAAAAAAAATCCATTAAAAAAGTCTTTTTTTATGATGTGTTTTCAAATAAATCTGTTTAAAAAAATTGTAATAAAAGGACTTACGGACAAATTTGTGTTTGAAAATTATTAAAATTGATAAAATATGCAACAGGTATAAAGCAATCAAAGCAAATATAAAGTATCAAATGTGCAATACAGAAACAATACAGAAAAAAAAATCCGAAAATAAGCCATAATTTCAGTTTTAAAAGTTGCAGGATAAAGCTGGTTGCACAAGTTTTTCTTAATGGTGTTCTATACTATTGTTATAGTAAATTTTTTTGGAGAACCATACACACATTTATTTTTATACGACATTCGAAAAGTTTCATACAGCTCACTATATATGTATTTTTTCATTTGATTTGTAGTACTGTATTTACTCCGGAGCAGAATTTTGCATTGTCCTATTTTGACAAAAAAAAAGAAAAAAAAGAAGAAGAAGACAGAGAGCGAGAGCGAGGGAGAGATAAAATGTGCTCGGGGAGTAATTATTTTCATCTGGAAATAAATAAATATACCGTTGACTTGCTAGTATCTAGCATACATGAAATTGCAGGGGAAAGATTTTAACTAAATTTATTGTACGAAACCGTAAAGTTACTAATACTGCATATTTGTTTATAACATCACAGCCAACATATGGAAAGGAGAGAAGTTTATTTTGGGTACTTTTTGACGAATGGGGATTCTCATAGAAATAAAAAAATATATATGTTTTTATTTATAAATTTTAAATTAAAGTATTTAGTAGAAAGTTGAAAATTTAGTGCACAATTCACCTTGATTTTTAATAAACATATATAAGATACACAAAATGTAAAAACATTGCTTACAGGTGTCAAGTATGATAAAATTCTTTAAAAAAACATTAAAGTCATTTAAAATTCATAACGTCATAATGAAATAGTCTGTTCCGGACAAGGCTAGAGACGCGGAGACCAGCTGTTAGTTTTTCACTGAGGATGACCGAGTAAGTGTCGGTCGAAAACGTTATGAAATTTAAAAGACTTTAATGTTTTTTTAAAGAATTTTATCATACTTGACACCTGTAAGCAATGTTTTTACATTTTGTGTATCTTATATATGTTTATTAAAGTATTTAGTATTTCAAAACAGTTTAATTCAAAATATGCATACGCATTATGTTTGGGAAGTATTGTACGAAACAAAACTAATGAAATACTTAAATAATTGTACGAATTGTATCTAAATAACTGACGTTTTTCGTTACTTTGATTAATTCATTTTTCAGTACTTTCTATTTTTGGAACTAGTCATTCAAAATTGATGAAAATTTGTATTTCCACATTTTCACATGCTGACCTTAAATATATACTCATAAAATTATATTACTGCTAATGTATTTTTAAAAGTTGAATTCAATTTCAATATGCAGACGACCTCTATGATACATCAAATTACATACAATTATAAGGGACTTATAAGAAGCAAAATAAAACTTTTCTTTCATCTTTTAAAACTAAGTTGCAAATCGTGATGCTTTTTTCCTTTGTACTGTGCAGTAGCAAAAATCTCATTTATAAATAATACTGTACAACAATGAAATTACCTCTGAAGTGAAAATGTGCAATTCTGTATAAAATTAATCCACTGAATACGAATATCACTATGAAACACCTTCATTGGCACTTGTTTTGAAAATGCAGTTGCGTAAAGTTCCGATTTCCCAAAAAATGTGTATTTTTAAACTAATATTTAAAAAATATATGAGATGTAACCTATAATTTTTTAACAGAAATGTATTTCTAAAAGTTTCAAATATGTAAATCTAAAATTACAGTTAATTCCATCTTGTAGTTTTTAAGTTATGTTTAAAAAATTGCCCGCATTGCAGTTTATTTTAGAATAATATTAAAAAGGCATTTAACATTAGGAGTTCCAAATGTTACCTCTATATATGAGGTATTCTCACATATTTTTTACTTTTATATATTTTTCAGTCCCTGAATAATAATTTTTATTTTAGTACATATTCTTGGGTTTTTTTTTTAAATTTCTTATACTGGAAAACATCCCATTGCATGATTGTATAACAATATTAACGAGATAAATAAATTTTGGACGATGTTGGAGGACCAAATATACCACGAAATTCCTATATCGTCCCGTGTTCCTGATGCTGATTTTTAAGTTTGGAGCTGTCTGTATCAAATTGTTTTAGTAAAAGTAATTCGATGTATTTTTTTCCGAAACTGGGACTATTGTTTTATATAAACATGTAGCAATAAACAATTAAATTTAAAAATTCAAAAAACCCGACAGCGTAAAAAGCGAACTAATTAATTATTTCTCATCAATGTGAAGCTATATTTTTTTCAGTTCCTACTATTAGCTCACACTCTCGCTATATATATCTTGTTCAAATTTTCAATCGTTAATAAAATGCTTATTATTCATCCAATCAAGCTCAAATAAATTTTTTAAAACTTGTAGTGAATGAGACTTGATGTTAATCCAGTTTTTTCAAATAATTATTCATTAATTAAATTTAATTAATTAATTTTCAATCATCGAGAGAGCCCTCTTCTTGATCAAGGCATTTTAAGTGCCACTCAAGAGAAAAGAAGAATGGGAGAAAAAAAAATTATCTTATTGACCTAAGTAGGAATTGATTTAAAATATTTTTTTATATTACTTGTTTATATTATTTACCTATTTTTTTTATTTACTTGTATTGATGACTTTTAAGTTGTGTTTAATTGTTAGTTCCTATCTATAAACACTGTTTTGATGAGGTCTATAGATGTCTAGGATGGTTAGAGTTGTAGTAAAGCTAGAGATACTGCATACACAACTTCCAGGTTGTATAATATTTTAACGGAGCTTCTGACTGTAAAATAGTCAATGAAACATCGTCTTCATTTTGACAGACCTATTCAATGATATGCCACTCAACAGGGTGCGTAAATTTTTATTTTTCGTCTCTACCGCCATTTTGAATTTATAAAAACAAAACCTAACCTATAACTATCGGGCCGTTAAGACGAATTGATAGAGACCTCAATCATTAAAATCCATCCAGCCGTTGGGATGTTTCGAGGGTATAAAGAAATCCACATACATTGATACGCGTGAAACACATAACCTTTCTTTTCAGTCGGGTAAAAAATCAACCTGCACACATTTTTACGGTTGTTACTATTTTTTTAACTCTGTCCCTAGGATTTAGATTCCTTACCATCCCTCTTGCTAAAATTATACAAAAAATCACTTCAGATGCAGCCACAGAATTTTTTTCACTTTTTTTCTCATGCAGAAGTATGCTAGAGAAAGAATGGCTAAAATTCTTTGACAGGAAATTTACTGCAGAATTTAAATCAGCATTTAAATATCAATTTCAAGCATCGTGGCTTTATGGGTAGTCTTACCGTTCCCAAGGTTTATACTTGCACTTTTCGAGGTAAATTTAAAAAAAATTATTTATTTAATCCAATGTAAATAACTGTTTCTAAAAATCAATTAACACTGTGGCTATCACTTAGTCTTAACATGATTTGCCTAAAAATAGGTGGTAATTTTCCTTACTGTCTTATCCTTACCATCCTTTTTTTTCCCTTACCGTCCCTTTTTTCCTACACCGTCCCCCTTTTTTTCCTTACTTTCTTTAACACCCCTTTAAGCCAATCTTATACCAAAATTTTGTACTAAAAATACTACATTGTTATTATTTCTTATTTGAATGTCCTGTGCGGGTACTATGCAAATTCATTATAAGTAAAAATTTAGAAGAAAATAAAAATTTATAGTGGTAAAATGGTAAGAAAAATTAAACTTTCAAGTTTAACTTAAACCTCAATTAAATAAAAAAAATTTCGCTGCTGACCTTTTTTTCTTTCTTTTGAATCATTAAGGCATTCATTTATAAGTTTAAAATGTTATTTCATTAAATTTAATTTCACCAGATATTTATTCCTGAAAGTTAAAATTTTTGTGAGAATTCCTCATATATCCTAAACTGCTTCACCAAATGATTTCCTGTTTGATCTGAAAATAAAATTTATCGAATTGAATCTAAATATTATGTCAAATTTAGGTCTTAATACTGAAAATGTCAAAGTTTGTAGCAATTTGGA